>CM052966.1:11791732-13175809 GCA_028554685.1 Agrotis ipsilon
AAATAATCTCATACATAAATATCAATTGCTGTTCGTTAGTCTCGCTAAAATTCAAGAACGGCTGGACCGATTTGGCTGATTTTAGTTTTGAATTATATTGGGAAGTCCAGGGAAGGTTCAAAAGGTGAGAAAAAGAGGCGGTACGAAGTTTGCCGGGGCAGCTAGTTGATAATAATTGTAAGCCCGAAATACGATTTCTAGCGGCCTAAATCAAGTTCAAAATACTCGTTAGCTGTGTAGATTATTTTTTTTATGAATATTGAACGTTCTGCCTCTTGTAACTTTATATATATTTGATGTACAGAATAAAAATAAATACCATTTGTTGTGGATTTTCATTGCCTTTAAACTTCTCTGAGGCACTCGTGTCATAAAAGGGGACCGGAAAAAATAGTAGATGATAAATAATTTGGAGCGATCCCCCAACGCGACATATTTTTTTGAATTATCATTACATACTTAGGTACTTTAAAATCCAGTTTCTTTTTCATTGTTTTTTACTTTATATAGGGAACTTGGTTTTTGTGTCGGGTTTTTTTTTTTAAATTAATTCGTCCTTAATGACTGGACTATAAAACCAAAGGCATTAAGTAAGTCTTATCGTAGATACAATGTTTACTTGTATGCAGTAAGTGTTAATAAATAAAAATAAGAGAAAAGTAACGCGCATTATAAAAATGTTGCAGAGTATGAGAAAAAAAATCGAATAGGATGTATGGAACAGCTTCTTATTTTTCATCAATCGATTGTAATTAGGTTTCATCGAAGAGAGTTGAAGTCTTGTATCAGGTTCGGCATCCAGTCAATTGCGGTATTTCGTTTTGGCAGCTGCATTGTATTTGTATTTTTCACCGTGGTGAGACACTTCAGTGACCACGACAAGCTCCGGCCCTCCAAGGCTTACCTCCCTGATTGGAAATCGCTTCGCGGCGGCGTCTTAGGTAACGCGGCTTTCCTTTCCCTCACGTGTTCTACCTCCTACTTCGCTATCATGACTGCTTTGCATAAGGAGGTGACTACTTCTCATTCCGTCTCGCCCCGCAGATCGTGGCCTCGATCAATGCCGGGCGCTTTTGCAAGTGCATCGAGTTGGGATTTGGCCAACCTGTACCACTCCATGTACCAGACTTGAACATTATACAAGTTCATCAACTGTTCAGGCGTGAAGTACCGCTTGACTAGGATACCTAACTTTTTTGCAGCCAACTCAAAAAGTGGACTAATATTCGGGGTCGATGTTAACGGCACCCCAACAACGTCAAGATGGTCTGTATTTTTTTACGGTTGCACCTCAGAAAGATAGAACCGGGTCGGATTGGCTCTTTTTTGCGGAAAAATTCACGTCTTAGCAGCATTGAAGTTCAAGCACTCAAACGGCCATGGTTCTTTCGCCTGATATTATTTTGTGAATTTTATTCATGAAAACAGGTACTACTCAGAACAAAACATACAAAAAATAAGTTAGCATTCCAATAAATCGTAAAAATAAACGAAATTGAATAAAAATTGAGAAATTACAGGAATGTGTCAGGTTTCATATTAAATAATAAAATCGAAAAAAATAACGTTTTCAATGTACCAAAGAGTTTTTTTTAAATTTCTCTAAAACCCTGTATTAAAGGTGTAAATGTTCTGGATTAAATAATAAACATTTTCTATGCCATTTCATTCACATTCTCATTTGGCCGTGGGGCGCCGGCCTAGAATTGCGCTCCCCCAAATCATCCCGTGGGTGTCGTAAGAGGCGACTAAGGGACAAACCGGAGGTTGGGCAGCAGCGTCCTCCGTGTACTGCACATCCTCACTGCGATCGCCAACCCGCCTGCCAAGCGTGGCGATTAAGGCAAATTACCCCCACATGAAAACCACAGAAACCAGGCCCCCAGTCCCCGGCAGCTCCGCTATCCCTGGCGCGGGTAGCGGTCAAGGTAACGGCGGAGCAGGGGGTGCTAAGAATCTCCGGAAGAGATCCAGCTACCCACCCCCACGACGACTGGCCCTGGTAACACACAACGTACGCACATTGAGGACTGACGAAAAGATCTGCGAGCTGGAAGAGGAGCTGAGCAAGTTACACTGGGACATTATGGGGTTATGCGAAGTCCGTAGAGAGGGGGAGGACACCGTAACCCTGAAGTCTGGTAACTTGCTCTACTACCGGGAGGGCGACCAACAGTCCCAAGGTGGTGTCGGGTTTCTCGTTCACAAGTCCCTCGTAAATAACTTGATAACCATCGACAGTGTGTCGAGCAGGGTGGTATACCTAATACTCAGAATATCCAAAAGATATTCGCTGAAGGTCATTCAGGTATACGCACCGACCTCGTCACACTCCGATGAGGAAGTAGAGGCTATGTATGAGGACGTAAGTAGGGCCATACATAGCTCAAAAACTCACTTCACTGTTGTTATGGGGGACTTTAACGCAAAGTTGGGCAAGAAAAGCGGTGATGAGTTGAGAGTGGGGCAATTTGGGTATGGGCAACGGAACCCTAGGGGACAGAGGCTGGCCGACTTTCTGGAGAAAGAGGAACTCTTCATGATGAACTCTTTCTTCCAGAAGCCGCCTCACAGGAAATGGACCTGGCTGAGTCAATTGGGCAAAGCCGGATGACAAAGCTGAAACGGGAGGATGGCAGCATAGCGTCGACCAAAGCAGAGGTTTTAGGCGAGATCGAGAGGTTCTATGGACAGTGATACACTTCGGTCGCAAAGCCCGTTGACAGCTTGGTAGGAGATCCAAGAGCCAAGCTGTCCCGACATTATACCGAAGATATCCCGGACATCAGTCTGTACGAGATTAGGATGGCCCTGAAACAGCTTAAGAACAACAAGGCGCCGGGCGAGGACGGAATCACCTCAGAGCTTCTGAGAGCGGGTGGAACACCGGTACTTAAAGTCCTCCAGAAGCTCTTTAACACCGTCCTGTTCGAGGGCAAAACGCGCGAAGCATGGAGCAGAGGTGAGGTGGTGCTGTTCTTCAAAAAAGGTGATAACAGCCTATTGAAGAACTACAGACCCATCACGCTTCTGAGTCATGTTTATAAGCTGTTTTCAAGGGTTATCGCGAACCGTCTCGAACACAGACTTGATGACTTCCAGCCTCCCGAACAAGCCGGTTTCCGAAGAGGCTACAGTACCATAGACCACATCCATACGCTGCGGCAAGTCATACAGAAGACCGAGGAGTATAACTTGCCATTATGCTTAGCGTTTGTGGACTATGAGAAAGCCTTCGATTCGGTGAAAACATGGGCGGTGCTTGAGTCACTCCAGCGATGCCGTATCGACTGTCGGTACATCGAGGTGTTGAAGTGTTTGTATAATAACGCCGCCATGTCGGTCCGAGTACAGGAGCAGAGTACGAAGGCGATTCCATTGAGAAGAGGCGTCAGACAGGGGGATGTTATCTCCCCTAAACTCTTTACTGCCGCAATGGAAGACGCCTTCAAGCTCCTGGAATGGCAAGGACTTGGCATCAACATCAATGGCGAGTACATCACTCACCTTCGGTTTGCCGACGACATCGTAGTCATGGCAAAGTCGATGGAGGAACTCAGCATGATGCTCGATGGCCTCGACCGAGTTTCACAACGGGTGGGCTTGAAAATGAACATGGACAAGACGAAAATTATGTCAAATGCCAATGTTGTGCCCACCCGTCTCTGTTGGAAACTCGGTACTCGAAGTTGTTGACTCATATATCTACTTAGGACAAGTAGTCCAATTAGGTAGGTCCAACTTCGAGAAAGAGGTCAGCCGCCGAATCCAACTCGGTTGGGCAGCGTTCGGGAAACTACGCAGTGTCTTTTCGTCCGATATACCTCAGTGCCTCAAGACGAGAGTCTTCAACCAATGTGTGTTACCAGTGATGAGTTACGGCACCGAAACGTGGTCTTTCACTGTCGGCCTCATCTCAAAGCTCAAAGTCGCTCAGCGAGCTATGGGAGTCTGTAACGTTTGACCAACATTCGTTTGGTCCATGAACTTTTCATCCAAAGAACTTTTGACCCACGAACGTTTCGCCCACAGAACTTTACGCCAGTGAATGTTTAACCAGCAGAATGTTTTGTCCAATAACTTTTCACCCAAAGAACGATTGGCCAACAGACACCGGGACTGCTGAAAGTAAATAAATCCTATATGAAATCCAACTAATATTGTGGTTTTAAATAATATTACCGACAAAATTAACAAATCCATACTATCCATTAATATTATAAATGCGACTTCAGCGATCCCGGTGTATGTTGGCCGATTGGCCAACATACACCGGGATCGCTGAAATCGCATTTCTCATGTTCTTTGGGTGAAAAGTTATTGGACAAAACATTCTGTTGGTTAAACATTCACTGGCGTAAAGTTCTGTGGGTGAAACGTTCGTGGGTCAAAAGTTCTTTGGATGAAAAGTTCATGGACCAAACGAATGTTGGTCAAACGTTACAGACTCGAGCTATGGAGAGGGCTATGCTCGGTGTTTCTCTGCGTGATCGAATCCGAAATGAGGAGATCCGTAGACGAACTAAAGTCACCGATATAGCCCACCGGATTAGCAAGCTGAAGTGGCAGTGGGCAGGCCATATTGCTCGCAGAGCGGATGGCAGATGGGGTCGAAAAGTGCTAGAGTGGAGACCACGGACTAGCAAGCGCAGCGTAGGACGTCCACCAACAAGGTGGACAGACGACCTTATGAAGGTCGCCGGAAGACGCTGGATGCAGGTCGCTTCCAACCGGTACTTGTGGCGATCAAAAGGGGAGGCCTATGTTCAGCAGTGGACGTCCTATGGCTGAGATGATGATGATGATGATGCCATTTCAATAGAAATCAGGTAAAAAGCCTAAGTGACCAACTGTAGCATCGTAATTCGAGCATAAGCGAATCTATGCACTGTTAGTCGCGATTGATCGTGGATGAACTCAGATACCTACTATCCTACTATTTGCTATGCGAATGGAATAATGTGGAGTTGTACCACATTTTCTACGCAATTTTGAGAAGTTAGTACCTTCGTTAGGAAGTGTAACCTCAGTTTTGCGAGACAGAATAACCACCCCAGAGCATTTAATTTAGAGCTCACCGAAACATTCTGTTTCAAGAGTAGGTACACTCTGAAAGACCTGTCTTTATTAAAAAAGAAACCAGCAGTGACCCAGTATAAGAAACACTGAAGCCCAGTCAAAATAGTTTGAGTTTTTATGATTCGCGTAGTAGATTTATCGTTCTCTTTGCGTGATTTAACGAACATGATGGTCTTCTTGGGCCTTACTCAGTTTCTTCCTGGATCACGGCGTTTGGTGATATTACTCTTGTCTCTTGACACCAGTTTAAAATATTTTAAAACACTGGTTGGGAATATTCGACCATAAAACCGACCTCTTCTGGCTATATCTCCTTATCTATGTCACCTTAATCACCGCAAGTGGCTCATTTTCGGCCCATAATTATGTCTCTAAATGGATGGCATAAATGACGGTTTGATGTATAAGTCCAAGAAAAAGTTTGAAAATTTTCAAACACCAAATCGTAAGTTCTAAATAATTTCAAAAATCTAATTAAATAAGTTATGAATTCCAGTTAGTCACAAGAAACAAAATGAACACTTGAAAGATATCCTAACAAGATTATTTACTCGTATAGAATGGAATTGAATAATCTTTAAAATGCACACCTTCTAAATTACAAATATATCCAATTCACAGTGTGATACAATGGGCGGTCTAATCGCTAAAATCGATCAGTATTAAGAGATATACTTGTTTAAAGTGTAATTTAATGAGTGGCCCTTATTTTATTTTGCTAGGTATACATTTATCATATTATCCATTCGTAACTAAGAAAATAAGTAGTGTCTAGAAGCCCGGGATCTCACTTTATTTATTCGAAAGAAAAGTGGCAAAAGCTCATGTTGTTTTCATCCTGGTATACGAGGCATAGCTGTGTTGATTGTGTTTTGTTTTTATGCGGGGGGCATCACGATGTCAAATTGACAGAAACTGTGTTCTTTCATTTTGTAATAGGGCTCTTAATATAATCCAAGATTTATTAAATTTAAAAGGTTACATAACATCACGCCTGTAATAGCCAAAAACTCCGGGACTACTGCTGAGAATTTCCTCATGGAAAAACCTGCTCAGCAGTTGGACTTGAAACAACGCCAACGAGGCAATAGATAAATATTATCATCAGAATATCCCTAATCCGTTTTAACTTATAAAATCAACAGACCTTAAAAAACCTATTTTCAAAATGGCCACTGACGGCTACAAAACAAAGTCAACGGCAAAAAGGTTAAAACCGAGCGAAACCTGTTTTAAAATTCCGTTGCAAAACTTTCAATAAATGGATCTTCCCGAGCCTCATTAAAACCGAACATTTTTAATGGAGTCTATGGACAGGTCGCTCGAAAATACCGCGTCAATTCCAAGGCTTTATCCGAAATTATTTTTTCATGAAATTACTTAACCGGCCAAATGGCGGGTGTGTTAATATGTAAAGTTGAATCAATCAAGTTGTCAATTTTTCAGCTTCAACCTCGAGTAGCCTCCGTTTACAATGAATTTTGTAGGAAGATTACTTTGCACTTTACGGATCATGAAATAAAGGCAGGTAGACGGAAAGGGCAACTTGGCAGAAGCATAACATGATAACATGGTGTAATCCATTCTGTTCCTTAAAAGGCAAGCCCTGAAGGTGGTAGACGTCGTCACCAATGGAAGCCATGAGGAAAAAACGCGGTCAGTTGCAGGCAGGATCGCAATGGTAACAAAAGGCCCCATGGTTTGAGGAGGAGGCTGAAAAAGAATATTATACAGACGTATCGATAAGCGTTGCATGGGACGCCTCCTGACTAGATGAACCGACGACCTTAAGAAGGCGGCTGAAGCAGATGGCATGTAGAAGGCGGAGGGCAGAGAGAAGTAGCGCATTCTGGCAGAGGCTATGTCCAACCGGCTAAGCTGATTGAATACAATAAACCATTTCAAACTTTTAATGGCATTTCATGTCATCATGATTCTGTTAAAGTTGCCTTTTATGCCCCCTACGAGCTGCCATTTTCATAATTGTTGCGGAATAATAATACTGTCAATTCTTGAATACTGTTGATGTCAGAATTGCTGATTACTTTTATTGTATTATTGGTGAAATCCATTCATTCATACTTTTTTAATCATTTGTTAAAAGTTAAAACTGTAATAACAAGTTTCTGGTTCTTTACCAAAGTCAAAGAGCATTTTCATCATTTATAAGCGTTCACAAGTTAAATTGCTTTTCAGATTACCAATTAGACGTTTCAAGTGGTACGATTGATGTAAAAAGCGATTTAGGGCACCCGGGTTAGAATAGAAAGGTTTTATTAACAACCATTGAGATAAAGCGGGTTTCACACGACACCGCAGGCAAGTCTCACGTGACTTTTGTAAAATCCAGTAAAGCTTTTTTTTTTTGCTTGGTAAAATCATCAAATAAGTCCTCCCATCCCGGACATGGCGGGAGGGCCTGTCAGACTTGTACTGACTAAAATCCACGGTGTCCTTCAATAGCCCTTTATGTACCGGGGTCACGGTGATGGAATAAGTCCCGCAACCCCGACAGGCTTTGGCCCTCTGAGAGGGGGCTCCGTCATTATGCTGACGCTCTTAGAGGAGCGCGTGGAACACGACGCGCCGTCGACCCGGGCATGATACATGGTCGGGCAGAGAGTTGCGCTTTACTCGCTGCCCGCATGCACGCGCCTACGGTGGGCGGACATCGTCTTGCGAATAATTGTGGTTTAGTAATTTATTTTACTATTGTTAATTGAGAATGAGCCCTCAGTAAAAATATTTGATCCGTATTTTTTGTGTTACGTAAACCAAAACTGCAGAAAATATGACGTTTTACATTACGTCACGCCGTAGTATAAATTGTAGTGCGTTTGAAAACTAACTGACAGACACGAGGACAAATGTCGTACAACTGCCTAGTAATAGACGCTAACGTCTCCCGTGGGCAAAGCGCGAGGTTACTGAATAGATTTGCTGTCAACTAGTTTATTGCAGGTACACCGCTCGACCGCGCGTACGAGCGGATTCGTGTGAAAAATTCCTAAAGTACATATATAACATACATATCCATAGAAATATCCGAAAGTCATCCTTGACCATTTTCTCTATTATTCCATATAGTATGGCCACAAAGCCAAAACGACCAAATACCACGCTATAACATGTATAGTTATGTCGCCTAATAACTTAGGTCATGCCCTCAGCAGCCTAGATTGTAATCTCGATTAAGAGGTCACTAACCCTCCACCAACAATGCCTTTCAACAGAATTCTATTATAGCGAATACGATTAGCGGTATCCGTACGATATAAAAAATAGTGAGAGCAAAATTCTCCGTTTCCACATGAGGCAATATCGTATGAATTCTGAAAGCTTGTCCGTAGCAATTATTCCGAGTGATGTAGCAAATTGTGGGCAAGCTAGGCGGTAAATTCCTTGGAAACTATTGTGGAAACTTTGTTTTTAACGTGAGCTTTATTTTTCTTCTTCGACGAATTTCTTTGAATCGTTTGAAGTTTTGTTTTCGTATTCTTCAGAGTAAATACGACAAATTATAGGAATAAAAAAGTTTGGTAAATAGAGGTTCTAGTTACAACGCACGAGTTGCAATTTACGAGTTCAGTACCATCAGCACGAGTTTTCAGTATTTGAGACGTAAAGTAAACTGGAACTTCGACGACTTCAAATTGACAATTTTCAATGAAAAAATTAGTTCCATCTTCGCCCACCAGAGGCGCTGTTCCATTTTTCCATACAAGAATCGCTGTAAATACTGGAAAGACGCTGTAAAGTAAAAGAGTGAAAACTCGTGCTAGGGGTACAGAAACGTTACACGAAACTTTAATGTTCCAAATTGAAGATTAAGTTTTTTAAGTCTAGCTTAATACGTTGGCGTTTACTTTAATCTACTTTAGGAAAAATGTATCACCAAATTACTTTCACAAGAAATAAGCATTTTCCCAATAAGCAGAAAATTCCTCTAAAACTTTTCCACAGATGCAGATGGCTGCATTCCTGTTTCCTGTTTCCCATAAAGGAAAATAAAAATGGCGGCGAAGTGCGGTTACGGGTCGGTTGCGGCTTCGATACATCACGGCTGGTCCTGCGGGACTGTGAGTGTTCTTTTCTACTACGTTCGTTCATATTACCGAACGACATTTATCGTTGATCTGCTGTGGATATTTTTCAACTAAAGAACATGAGTATCGATACAATGAATGTTAAAGTCGTGGCCAAGCAGGGAGTTTGTAGCGCCGTCATGTTGGCACAAAACACGCCACGCTAGCGACAACGTCGCGTCGAGCTTGGCGGGGCGTGACACACCACGCCAGTGCGGCTCCGTGACGGGGTGCAGCGTCTGTGCTGTACATTTTTAGAAAGAACTTATTTTAGGCAAAGTTCCGATACATCCATAAATAATTTATGGATTCTAGTAGATTAATGTCCCTTAAATATAAATTAATACTTAGGTATAAGACCTTAATCTAGGGTTTTATATAGCTGTAAAATATTGGTATTCTTTTAAATCCGGAAAATAAATGATGATTTAGGTTTCGTTTAGTGTCAGAGCAAACGGGTATTAGGCATGTGTTTTACCTTTAATATGTTGTTAATTTTCCGTTGGGTATGGATGGAATGTATGTTGGCAAGAGACTTTGCTGATCTACTAACAAAAGTGCGAAAACATATTGTTTTCCTTGATACATTTTCTTATATCTAAACAATAATAAATTAGGAATTTAGGGACAATGACCATAAAATATAACTAATCAAACCATCCTAATATATATACTTATATTATTAAGCTTAAGAGTCTGGTTGAACGCAATAATCTCAGGAACGACTGGTTCTAATTAAAAAATAATTTCTTTTGGTTGTGTTGAATAGTTCATTTATTCACGATTTAATCACGTTCAGTCAATAATTTAAACATCGCAACTTAATATTTCTTATCGTTCTTACGCATTGTCTTCTTTAGCGGGTCTGCTGCCAGAAATTGCTTAAGGCCCTGGCCACAGCTACTAGCGGTGCGGCGCGCGGTGCGACGGGAGGCGCGGCGGGCGACGCGATTTGCGTTGGTATGCCACAGCTCGACTAGTTGCGACCGCGGCGGCGTCAGCGGTGGACGTACTCAGTATTATTTATAATGGCCCTATCAAAAGTGGCACGATATTGTCTTGAGACTAATGCGTTTTTAGCTCAAGATATCATTAACTCTAAAATTGGAACGCACCCAGTTAATGAAAAAAGGAAAAACCTTGGCGAATTTCACACGCTTTATCACGAATATAGGAACTATCCAGAAAAATATATTTCTGAATTTATGTTGAGGATGTTTCGACATCCACAATGCCGGCCTATTCAATATCTCACTAATAAGTTTTTCGGTATCCATTTGATGCGGAGCGAAATTTTCAAAACGATTTATTCAGTACGCGCGAACACAAATACGTCCCCTCGCTGCCGCTGCATACGCCGCTCTGGCTGTGGCCGCCTCGATACTCCCGAGAGCATTTGTTTCACTCGCACACCGCGCCGCCCGTCGCCGCCGCATGCCGCGCGACGCTCTCCGCGCCGCAGGTCGCTCCGCAATTCGCGTCGCCGTTAGCTGTGGCATACTTCATACGTTGTCTACCATTTGTTTTCCCCGCTCACCGCTTGTCGCGCCGCATTTCGCGCCGCAATTCGCGCCGCGCTTGGCTGTGGCCAGGGGGTAAGAATTAACCAAAACAAAAAAGAATAATCTAAGCGCACGGCAGTGCGCTGGGCAAGTTCTACTTCTGTACTCTATCTTTGTCATTTTCCTGTATTATTGTGTAGGTACATAAATAATTATCTCAACACAGGTAGTGTTTAGATAATTTAATATCAGAGTAGTTAATACTTGCGGTCCCGTGGGATAACTTCAACTTCCACATGGGCGAAAACACGTGCAAAAGTTATTCTGAAATAATTCCAAAACCGTAGCGGTATTGCTTTTATCGAATACCCACGTTAACATTAATTTTAACTTTGTTTTCAAAAAGTTCGAGCCCCTGTCAGTTCTGTCCTCCAGGGAATTCAGAAATAACATGGCGAATAAACAAAAATATAAATTGAGACTGAGTATTTCTAACTTTCTCATAAATACCTATTTATACATTATGGTATTCATGACTGCGATAAAACCGATGAAAGGTGGAGTAGGAAGGGTGTAACCACTGCAAGCATCGCCCGGAAGACACGGTGGAGCATACGGTGCAGGACTGCCCGCTTAGGCAGAGCACCACCGTGTCCTCACGGCGACGATAGGCCGAGACCTCTCGCGCCCGGCATTGGTCGAAGCCACACTGCGGGACATGACGGACTGGGAAGCGGTCGCCGCCTACTGCGAAGCAGTCATGCTCGTGAAGAAGGAGGCGGGCCGCGTGAGGGAGAGGACAGCGTCCGCGCGTAGGTAAACATGAGGTAGGCATTTTTTAACTATCTAAACAGTGAAATATATCTAGCACTTTGTCTCATAAGTATAAAGATAGAAAAGTCCCTGTTTTTTTCTCATACTTCCAGGTACATCCTGTATTTTATTGCAATTTACACTCGAGCCCTGAATAGAACGTTTCTAAGAAAAATCCAGTTCAAAGAAAAACCAAGTTTTATGCAATGTTAGTTTAGACTTGAAAAATATTACTACGCAAAACCAGTATTAGCTGACCGTTCATTGTGTGTAAAAATCGAACGAAGCGAGACCAAGAAAAACTGGTTTTGTATGGCTTCATGTGCAGCCGTGTGTAGGTACACTTAAAGACCTTTTTCCTGGGACTCGCGCACACGTGCAACTAACGATTGTTTTTTAGATGCAATGTATACTTACTAGTTAAGCTGTGTTTTATTGCATCGTTTTTATGGTGGATTAGTAATTGAAGTTACGTTGCGAGATTGGCCTTAGAAAGCTACACAAAATGAAGGAAACCTGCCCAGCAGTGGGGAAAAACAGGTTACTAAATAAAAACGCGGGTAAATAGAATTTATTTTAAAAAAATGAGCGTTACTGCGAAAGTTCATTACCGCGATTTTTGGACTTCTCAAAGACGTTTCCTAAGTAGCAATTACTAGTAGGTCTTCACTCTCAAACTCTCTTGTTTAGACTACAAATAATTAAGACAAAGGCTAGATATTTTTTTTGTACAGTCGCCAGCTTATTGGCCTACCCTAATCTATTAAAATATTAAATAATTAATAGACTTTCAACTGTAAAAGCTTGGTTCCCGAATTGTAAAATAAGTTTTGTTGCAGACAGAACGTCATCAAAAGACCCGAAACAACTACTTGTAGATCATATAAATATTTGTTCCACGGGGGATCGAACCCGCGACACAGCGTAACAGTCGATCGCTCAGCCACTGCGGCAACCAATGAAATGAAAGATTCGATCTTTCCGGGTATTACTGGGACAGTCTACTTTTTAAAGCGTCTGGATTATTTAGATCAGTTCTAATTCGATTGTTTTTTTCAGCAAAATGGATTTTCAACTTTATTACAAAAGAAGAAGGATCATCTTCGAAAAAGAATATTGTAGAGATTGAAAATGTGTTGGCGTCTGTACTATAGTCCTTAGTACAACATGATTTTGTTATTAAGCTCTCGAAATTGTTCCTAGAATCATATTCAGAAATTCTAAATTTTCGTTCATATTATAGCCATATAATAGGATTTGGGTGAAAATTATACTATAATAATATTCCACAACTATCACACAACGCCATCTAGTCCAAAGCTAAGCAGAGCCTGTGTTATGGGTACCTGACAACTGATAAACATAATTATATTTTTCTAAATACCTACATACATATTATAGAAAAATTACACCCAGACACAGAACAAATGATCGTGCTCATCACACAAACATTTGTCCTGGGTGGGAATCGAACCCATGACCCCCGGCATAGCACTCAGGGTCGCTAACCACTAGACCAACAGGCCAGTCAAATGCAAGTACTACTAATACAAGGGAATTATGTACAGTATTCTAGGTCCCTTATAAAAAAGTTTGCCTGTAAAACCAGGCTAAAATTATATTTCAGTATAACAAGTTACGCTATCAGTCACAGTATTCCACAAGCGTGGTTGCAATTTATCAATGTATAGTGAAACTTTGCAACGGAACGCGTCGTCGGACGGACCCTCTTTCAAATTCCAATAAGTAGCGCTCAACTACGGTATTAATCTTCATCAAGAATTTATGAAGTTGGTAAAATTATAAATCACTGAAACGAATTTTTTCTTACTCACGTTGAGATTAGGCGCTTTTACATTGGACGAAAACGGTATTTTTACTTTTGATACGACACTATTCAGAATTTCGTTTTTCTCGCTCATTTTCCCTAGAATATGTATGAAACCACCGTCAATATCGTGTTGTTATAGTTGCTAATGTGAAAGTGCTCTTTGTAACTATACCCTTAGCACGGGTTTTCACTCTTTTACTTACAGCATCTATAGCGTTTCTTGTATGAAAAAATGGAACAGCGCCTCTGGTGTGTGAAGAAGGAACTATTTTTTTTCTTGAAAATTGACAATTTGAAAGTGTCAAAGTTCCAGTTTACTTCTTCGCACACCAGAGGCGCTGTTCCATATTTTCATACAGGAAACGCTGTAAATACTGGAAAAACTCTGTAAAGTAAAATAGTGAAAACTCGTGTTAGGGGTACAGGTTTGACTTTTTTTACAGATTTTCTACGTCGTGTGAATGGCAACGCAGAATCTCTAAGTAGCATGGGCAGTCGATGGTGGATACAATCAAATCGATTGGCAGCGCGCGATGTGACAGAGATCTTCTATTTATTTCTGTAATTGTTTATTTCTCTTCCACAAATAAAAACAACCGGTACAGCTTAGTTTGTTGACAAATGTACAGAAAAGAAAATATTTGTGGGAGACTGGTGCCTAAACTAAGCCGAGGCCTGTATTTTATGTCATGGCAAAGGCCGCTCTCGCGAACTGAAGTAATTGCAAAGTTTAATTGTACCACAATTACCAAAAAAGTACTATTTTAGGATTCATTTAATTTTGAATGAAACAACAAGCCGAAAATATTTATCAAAATATGTAGTTAGCAAGAATTAAAGAAAATGACTTACAAGTGGATTTTTCCGGTAGTTTGTGTATCATGTGAGTTTTACCTGAAATTCAGAAAGTGAAAACAAAGTTTAAAAAAAAACGCAAATTGTAATCACAAATGTGTTAATACGAGTTTAAACATTTTTTGGCAATTATTTTTAGCTTAACGAAGTTTGCACCTTTTTTTTATCGTGGTAAAATCATCAAATGAGGCCTCGAACCCCGGGACGGGCGGGAGGGACTGTCAGACTTGTACTGACTAAAATCCACGGTTTCCTTCAATAGCCCTTTATGTTCCGGGGTCACGGTAATGGTATAAGACCCGCGACCCCGGCAGGCTGTAGCCCTCTGAGAGGGGACCCCGTCATCATGCTGACGCTCTTTGAGGTGCGCGTGGAACACGATGCGCCGTCGACCCGGGCATAGTCCATGGTCGGATGGCGAGTTGCCCTTTACTCGCCGCTCGCATGCCCGCGTTGCACGCAACCTTAAACAGAATTTCCAAGAAAACTAATTAAAACATTTCCTATTTACCTAATAACTTAAACATGCCGTTCGTTTAATGTTACTTTGGTTTTCAAAGTTTCCTGTTTACTTATATACAAAGTAAACCATCGGAAATGCAACGCTTTTGCCAATTTACTCGGAACTCGAGCATTAAGTAAGCAATGAAACTACGGAATAAGTTTTGTTTAATAATAGTTTACCTATTTTCTGTATATTTACTGTGAAACTTTGCTTTTTCCTATATACTATTTTAATAGCTCTGCAAGTCGAAACAATCGGTCAAAAAGTAATTATAGCAATGCATTTCGCCATGTACTATTTACCATTTTGCTACGTTTTTACCGAATTATTATTTTGTTTTTTTTTTTTATAATATGTAGGTAGTCTAGATTTTCAAGGTATATTGCTTTCACATTATTTATTTCAAATGATGTTAAAAAATATTGTAATTTTTTTAAAAGAAGAGTAAGTATGGAGTTCCTTGCCCATTCTTCTTCATACAAACTACCTTTGCAAATGGGTGTAGAATCAATCCCATCCCATCCCATTTTCTTAATTTTAATTATGCGACGTTTAAAAGCGCTTCTTTGATGGCCTAATTGAAATTAATGATTTGACTTTGACACTTGCTGGGGAAACCATAACTCTCCTTTTGGCGCAGTCGGGTATAATGTGAAGTCGTTACTCTCAATAGCTGTACGCTATGGCGAGCTCGTCGCACAGATAGAGACTCGAGATAGTGTCGCAAATCAACGCTGTCAGTGCTTAGCGAATACCAAACTGTAGTTTCGATGCAAGGGTAGCGCTACACACACGTCTGTATCCTAAGAAATAAAGCACTGCTGCCCATATTCACTATTGGGAAAAACAATCTGTCATAGTGAGAATCATGAAACTTTCACGCGGTTCCAGGGTCCTTATAAGGATTGTTCCAGTGAGTGAACGAGATGGGGTTAGACGATTTGTATAGCTCTGTCACTTTCTCTCGCCAGTTGTAATACGGCCGCAGTACTTGTTTTTAGCTGTAGGTATCAATGTATTTTTTTTTAAATATCTTTGCGCCACACTGGGACTATGTCCTATGTCGTATGAGCATTTACAAAAATTAAATCTCACATACACAAATACTCAGGCTCGAAACGACGACCTACATAATTATATACAAATATTTGTTTCGTATGGGAATTGAATAAGCGACTCAAAGCTCAACAGTCAATCGCTCAAACACTGCGCAAATCGTGCCGTCTTAAAAACTTGCTACTTAAATATTTTACTTTATTTTTTAATAAATAATCCAGTAGGCGATCCCAGTGCGGATTTATTGTCGGCAGTCGTTTATTTCCATCATAAAATGCAAAAACAACTTTAATTCTGAGGCCAACTGTCCAAAGCAAAGAAGCTAAATAATGAACGTTTAATTAGTAAGAACCAAACTAAGCTGACTTTTTATTTCTGAACGAACTTAATTCAGACGTTAGCGAAAAGCGCAAATTACCCACAATAAATCTCTGGCGGGATATTTAACGTTAAAAATGGACTTTAATTTATTCGATAACGTTATCTTTGTGCAATTAACGGACTTTTTTAACTGGTGTTCGGGAGAAAGGTCGGTGTCTTGTTAATCTGACTGTGTCATCAGGCGGTCTAAAAAGGGTACTTTAAGCAGAATCATAATATGAATATTATGATTCTGCTAAAGAACCCTTTTTAGAACCCTAGAAATTAATTCGGAGTGAAATGTCGAACCGTTATGTGGAGTTTATCTCGTATTGTCTTGAGAGATCTAAGTAGTCTTCTTGACACCTCTTCAAACTACAAGGCCTTTGGACTATGCGTAAGTAATACTAGACCAATGCAAAGGGGAAAGTGTTTTTAGTTACTTATGTCCCTTTTACAGTTTAAAGGTGAAACGGTCTGATTCGATTCGACTCGTAATAAATTTCTTTTTGTTTGCCGGTTTCAAGTTACAAAAGGTCTACAAAACTTATCCTAAATTATTTTAATCAGCTGGATATTAAATTTTGCCGTCAAAATGAACACAGCAATTCATAATTGATGTCAAATAGAACAAAGAAAAACTCCAGTCATCACCATCAACCTGTCCATTCCTCCACCAGAAGCCACCAAATGCCTCTTTTAAATCTCCACGACAAACGGCAATTGCATTCTTCCGTTGCCAGTCTCTAATATTCATGTCAAATAGAACAAAGGAAAGCTACACTAGTATACTCAAAAATAGCACCCCATATCACAAAAACTGTCCAGATAACACAAATTCTAATAACCACACCAACCACTGTAATAACGTCCCACAACTCCTCCTAAAAGGGGACAACAATGTCGGTGGAACTACTATGGAAAATAAACTGGCCATAACGTCAGTCCATCATATAGACGGCCGGAGGTATCCCGTCAAAATTATCTGAACAATTGCTTTCCTCTTCCCTTTGTTTTACGAAGCGTTTGTTGTTAAACACGACAGGTATAAGAATAAGGTATTTAGATGGAGTAAAATTGAAAACTTGTCTTGGGGAGAAAGAATGATTGACGGCGCAACTGATTGGTTGAAAATTAAGATGAGCTGACTGCTGGCTTTGAAAGAAAGTTTTCGATACAATGGTTTCAAGGCTTCTAAAAATAAATTTTGGGTTGGTTTCCAGTTGTAACAGCTACAGTATATTAGAGTATTTATTACATAACGTTAATGTCTATTTGACTTCTACAATTAAATTACTGGGTAAAATGGTTCACATTTCTATCCGTTTGAATATCGACATTTCGATGTCTGATACAGATACAGATACCCTTAGCACAAGTTTTCACTCTTTTACTTTCCAGTATTTACAGTGTTTCTTGTATGAAAAAATGGAACAGCGCCTCTGGTGTGCGAATAAGGAACTAATTTTTTCCTTGAAAGTTGTCAATTTCAAATTGTCAAAGTTCCAGTTTACTTTACGTCTCAAATACTGAAAACTCGTGCTAAGGGTACTGCTGATCCTCTGCTGGTTATTATTATGTTTTAATTACTGGCTGATTCAATTCCTGGACGTTCCGGTCGGATCCCTTGCTCTTTTGACAGGTAATTACTTTCAACCTGTAGCTCAAACATGACAAAAAGTTAACTATGACCGCCTCTTTAGTTTTCTTTTCTCTTTGCTAAAGCAGAGGTGGGTAACAGCCACTAAGCCTCTTGTTGTTTGGACGCGGCAGCTCAAGTGCCAAGTGTGCAACGGCTCGAGGAGATCAAAGAAAATGTGTAAATAAATTCGTAGAGTTTGTGGCGGCCATTACATGCCACAACGTGTTGTAGCGGTCAGTTCTCACATAAGGTGAATGTGTAGGAATATCTACTGGAATAGTGTGCTTGGCTTTACTAAACTTAATATTATTTGTCATGTCGTATGCATATGTGTAACAGTATTTTATATGATAAGACCGGTATAGATGATCTAAAGAATTCTTTTTTTTTTGTTGTTAAACATTACTTATTCCAAAAATAGTCTTACGCTTATTAGTAGAGTTTGACAAAAATCAAGTTATTGTTGGCATCCATCATTTCACTGATTTTAGATAAACCCATTGATGGGTAAAGGCCTCCTATAAGTTCCAGTTTCTCCAATACTAAGTCTATAACCTACTCTAAAACTACTAGATCTGCTGCAAGGCCTTCTGACTGTTTCATGGCTCCACATAGCCAAGGCCTTAAAACAAGGATAAAACGAAAATCCTAAGATTTTTTGCAGACCGAAACATAAAAAGGTTCCAGAACAAAAAACTGATTTTGTATTCTATATAAACGTCTAATTAGGTAATTATTTAAATAACAACAAAAAAAATAGACCCAAAAAGAGAGAAATTAAAGACGTTTTTTACACTTTGCTGGTTTTGTTATCCCTACAAGTACAACACGGTTAATTACCGACCCAGTGTTATGCAAATAGTGGACTAGATTCGTTACTAGACGGTTACACTTGACCCAAATGGGTAAGCAGCGAGACATCTGCCCTTTGTAGTGCTGGGGTTCGATTCTTACATAATTTACAAGTTTGCTGGGTCCGGCGAATACGTAATTTATGAACGTTGACTTGCAAATATGCTAAAATACAGATTAGTAGTATCTACGAAGTGGCTTATTTATTATGTAACCATCTTAAGCCTATATCGAGGTTTTCTTTCATAATTTTTGAGAACAGCATTACTGATTTAACGATTGATACTTGATAGAAGGCACGGTTGTCGCAGTACCTGAGCGATTGACTGCCGTGTTCCAGATACGATTTCCGCACGAAACAAATAATTATATGGCCTGCCGTTAGATACGTCTTCTTGTTTGTGTATAACATAACATAATCCATAACTATCACAGAACGCCATCTAGTCACAAGCTAAGCAGAGTTTGTGTTATGGGTACTAGACAACTGATAAACATACTTATATTTTTCTAAATACATACATATTATAGATAAATTACACCCAGACACAGAACAAATGATCGTGCTCATCACATAAACATTCGTGCTGGATGGGAACCCACGACCCCCGGCATAGCAGTCAGGGTCACTGACCACTAGACCAACAGGTCAGTCAACCATGTATGTGAGCTAATATTAGTCATCGTTTCATAAAAAAAAATAACCTCGCATGCGAGTTTCTTTTATTTTTATTTGTAAAATCATTAAATCAGTCCTCGAACCCAGGGCGAGACAGTAGGGCCTCTTACTGACTAAAATCCACGATGTTCCATCAATATTCCTTTACGTTTAAATGTTCGCTTCACCAAACGGCGTGTCGGAGAGCGGTATCGTGTGGGTATAGTATAATTATATAATTTAATTAGCAATTTATATAAACAACAACCATCTCTTTTGTCATGTAAATACACCAAAACACCTGTCCAAATCACAATACTGATGATAAATGAGACACTCTAAACGGAGCGAGACAAACTTGGGCATACCTTCAGTTATTCCTGACAAAATCACCAAGCAAGTTCATTACAAACAAGTTTGAAGTTCTGGAACTTAATTACGTGGGATTATTACGATGGTTAACAGTGTTTGTATTTATTTATGAAGTAAAACTTGGTACCTAGCGTGAACTTTGGTACAAGGTTTAAACACGAATCGTTTCGGTACACGTGTAACTTATGTAGCCGATTTTTTTAAACATTTACGCAATTCTCTGAATGTGACAGTTTTGACAGATTTCTTTGTATTAAAATAATAACTGTTTTACAATATTTTCTTCGAATAAAAATCAGTTTTATGACTGAATATTTTACCTTTGATATTTAGGAATGGAATTTCACTTACTTTTAAACAAAATCTAGTCTGAGATAAAAATTGTAGGACATATTTTAGAGAGTAGAATTTAAAAGGCTACTCTAGACGTTAAAGTTATTAATATTTGAAGAGTACATAGTTACAACAAGTTATTTTTACACGCTTACTTTGATGTAAAACGATACTTTGTCTGTAAGCAATGCTATTAGCGATAAAAACCACTGTGCTTTATAAAGTTTCCTATATTCTAAATCTTCAAAGTAGCAACTCCTCACATTAAATCATTGTTATGATCATATTTAAATGTATAGAGTTGCTACTTTGCTTGCTAAATAGCCATAGCCGGACTCGCACGCTAACTCGCATTGTGTAAACAAATGCCGAGTTACACTGTTTACACTGTGCGTGTTATGCCTCATTTACATTCAGCTGTAGTGAGCAGGGAAGTGGGCAGGACGAGTATGTAAACGTATACTTCTCATGCCACTGCTTAATGCCACTCGCGCTGCCCAGCGCTCCCCAAAAGAGCGGTTTTTATGCGGACTTCAAAGGTCCGGCAGCGCGAGCGGTAGGGCGTGTTTACATTCTGCTCAAACATTAAATTATTATTATTATCAATTATCTTAAGCAGGTTGGTAGGTACTTACAAAGTTTTATTACGATGAATAGATATCATCCACCACCTTCTACGACGTCTTTTCTTTTTTTTTTCATTAGATTTATTTTTAACTGACGCACATAATTATGTATCGCAAAAAGACAGCGCGGACACTGCAAAAATTTCAACGTCTGCCATTGCCGGTACTTGAAAGCGAAGTGAGAGGCAGGGCAGTATGTAAACACACATTTCCTTCGGTCCTGCCACAGCAGTATTTAGGGAATTATTGCCGGCAGCGCGAGGAGCAGCGATAGGGGCTGAATGTAAATGAGGCATTAGAATATGAGATGCATGTCAAATAGCTGCACTGCACTAGTAGCTCTCACTGTTTGAACCTAAGTTACGAGTCAACTCTTACATGTGAGTCGGACAGTAGGTCAAATCAAAGCTATTTTAACATTTTACGAACGCCTTCTCGCTCGACCGCAACGTGGTCATCACTCGCATCGTTTAGACGCGTTTAGCAGTAGTTCATTAGTGCTTGCCGGATAGTTGTGAACGTAACTGTGGTTTTTGTTGACTCGCAAGAATGGGCAGACAGCTATGGCGAACCGAGCTTCTGGTACAGAGTTGACAAGCCGAGTAGTTGTCTAATGGGTAGACAGCAGTCGACACTATGTAAAATAGCCATAACTCGTCAGTTGATAAGGTTGCTTTTAGATTTTAAGTGCCAATGAGACTCTATTACTTAGGCACCGTCTGCCTGGTCGCAGGACTTATCTCATTACCGTGACCCCAGAACATAAAGTTCTATTGAAGGACACCGTAGATTTTAGTCAGTACGAGTCAGACAGTATAGTTGGGAGGACTCATTTAATGATTTTACCAAGTAAAAAAAGACTCCGTCTGCCGGTCAAGGGACTTTAATAGATTTTCAAACTAATTGCATTACTATGGGTGTGCTATGGGCGAGATAACAAAAAAAAAAACTAAAATATAGGGGATAAAAATATTACTTGGTGTAAATAATATAGTTACGGTAGTACGGAATTCTTCAAGTCCAGCTCGCACTTCCCCAGTTTAAATGATTTTAATCTAGAGCACGTAATAAAAGTTGAATTATATAATGTTGAGGTTTATAACCCTTTTCAGGCATTTCTTTTATACCCTGTATAATTTTCTTTTCTTCTTTATTTAGGAAAGAAATTACTTTAACAAATTAACAATTCTAAAACCTAGCTTAGTAACAGACTTTCGAATTTTGATGTCGATGAAGTAATGAGATTAAAAACAGAGCGAATTGCCAATTTGACGCCACTCAAAATATAAACGGGGAACAATATTTCCAGGAAATTCTGAGAGAAGAGTTTCGATTGAAAATTCTATTAATATTTATGTTCCCAACTATAGAAAGATAGGTAGATATTTTCGGGGCTCCTTCGCAAAATGTCCCTTTCGCAGAATGTCCACTTCGCAAAATGTCCCTGTCGCAGAATGTCCACTTTTTCTGATTTACTTTAATCATATTTCATTTTAGCATTTATTTAAGGTGATGAAGTTCGCTGATAGTTCCTTAGAGCCCGCTTGGGTCACGGACGTGCATTCGTCTCGGGCCCTAGTCCTTGATCGGACGGTGAGTTACCCAACACTCGTCGTTCGCAAGCCCGAAACTACAACAATTTTGAAAAAATTAAGTCAGCGTCTTTAGATTTATGTTAAATGAATTTTCTTGTAAGATATCGAAATCGTAAAAAAAAAAGAACACACGTCAAACATGATGTGTGTAAGCTAATAGCTAAAATGAATTATGATTAAAGTAAGTCAGAAAAAGTGGACATTCTGCGAAAGGGACATTTTGCGAAGTGGACATTCTGCGAAAGAGACATTTTGCGACCAGTGGACATTTTGAGAAGTGGACATTCTGCGAAGGAGCCATTTTCGGTACGAAATTTAGGGATGCTACGGAGTTTAAATATGGATTTCAGATCAACGCTTTAAAAATTCAGAACTTTTTTTAATTCGTACGAATAACGTTCTTTCGACAGGTGAAAAATGACTGACTTTACAGGGAATAAAGTTTCTTTGGAATAAAGTAATCATCACGTATGTATTGCTACGAGCTTGGTGAATAAAATAACATGAAAATATACTGTTATATTTCTACAGTATTGCATTCTTGGATATTTGTTTTATTTTTTTCAGTTTCGTGGAACAGATCATATACAAATTGTTCTCAATAGTTTAAATTCGTTGTTGCTATTTGCTTTTTTAAATTAACTTACAAATTATATCATATTGCCCCGTCAAACCTGGTATGTAGTAAAAACTGATTTAAATTAAATTTTGAAACTACCTTCTAAAATCTTAATTGGAATTTGTAACAACGATATCGTTGCTAACTTCACTAATCTATAAATAATTTCAGGGTATTGCTGGTTAGTTACTAATTCCAACCGTAGGCGAATCAAAAGCATGCAAATGTTCAAACTACTATCCCTTTTCTCTGTTACATTTTAATGGCTACCCTCCCCCGATTATTTTGTTGTTACTTCAATTAAACAGTACTGAAGTATGTTTGTAACAAAGTTAATTGTTATTTTGTAACAAATAATATGCGATAATGTAACTGTTGTGGGTATTGTTGTTAGTTTGAGTTTAAGTAGTTTTAGATTATTATTTAATTACGAATTCCGGACATAGGTTGGTAATGAGCGGTGTCGCATAATGCTGTGTACACACCGGGCCAACGAAGGCAGAGAATGGGTCTTGCTGGACTTCGTTGGCCCTCTATGGACGGCTTATTGAATGTCTATGACCGTTGGTTTACAGAGTGGCGGACTTTTACATAATTATATACATACGTTTCTTGCTAAAATATGTAAAAAATGTATCCAAAGACAGGACATTCGTTCATTTCTATTAAACATTATTATAATTTCAAAAAATTAATTAATAATTAAAATATTTATGTCTAAAATTAAACCCGACGGAGAATTTTCTCTAAAACATTCGGCTATACAGAAACTTAATTTATGAGGAATTGAAGACATCATAATCCCATAAAAATAATCGAGAGGCACATAGGAAAACGGAGATAGATACACCTATCTAACCACCTGTTACTTATCTACCTTATGTTACAATACCATAGTCTCATCAGCAAAACAGTCTTACAGCTCACATATAAATATTCGTTATTAATTCCTAAGATAATATTTCGTTGTCCAGCTAAGATATAAATAAACGATGCTCATCTGTTTCTCACCACATGGGACAGAGCTGTTGGTGGAAAAAGGCTGGCTATAAGCCTTATTCCTTAGAGCTCACGAGTTATTATAGTAAGAACTAGGAAAAGGAAGCTTGGGGAATGTTGAACTGAGTTATTACGTTTATTTTAACTCTTTACACTACAGTGCATCTTTCGAGGCATAATTTAAACGACTTCAATGAGAAGAAGGTTCTCAATTCGGTTTCTTTTTTTTAATAAGTCGGTGGCAGAAATGTCCATTAAATAAAAAAAGAAAGTCAACGACTTCCAAAAGGCAGTTTTTTGTTTGTTCGGTTTTAAGTTTATAAACACTGCATTTTGATCATCTCGTTTTTTAGGTGGACAATCTTCGAAACATTTCTCCCGTGTGTAGTGAGAAGCAATACTATCTCTCAGGCGATCCGCCCACTCCTTCGCTAGAATTACTGTCTTGCAGAAAAGGTTGACTGCTCCATACCACCAGCATGAACCAGACCTAGAAACGAGATGTCACCGCCGTCTATCGACTCTAATAACGACAAGGTATAATAAATAAATAAAAAAACATACGATCCTTATAATATTCCACAATAATAATAATATTCCACAATTATCACACAACGCCATCTAGTCCCAAGCTAAGCAGAGCTTGTGTTATGGGTACTAGACAACTGATAAACATACTTAAATATTTCTAAATATATACATATTATAGATAAATTACGCCCAGACACAGAACAAATGATCGTGCTCATCACACAAACATTTGTCCTGGGTGGGAATCGAACCCACGACCTCCGGCATAGCAGTCAGGGTCACTAACCACTAGACCAACAGGCCAGTCAATTTGGTTTTTACTTTATTTACTTCCGCAAGATTTCAAACTCGCAACAACCACAACGACATAATACTTCCACGTTCACTTCATAGTTATTACCCCTGTATAACATAGCATAAAACATGGCTCCCTTAGGTTTAGCGACAATAGCACTTTTATTAGATAAGTACTGCGCTGAAAGTTACCAGTTTACGCCTGGATCCGCGGACATTAGCTGTTGACCACTTTTCAACCTTATTACTTAGGGTATAAGGGTCAAATGCGATCGGTTTATGGATGGGACGTAAACAGCAAGAGATGAGGTCGAAGACGGTGCATCGATATCCCGAAGGAGTTTAGTTATGCAAACTGGAGTCTTTGAGTTCGACCGCTGTAGAGGAAGTTATCTATGGTATTAGAATAACTACTTACTTATACAGAGTTTTGGTAGTGCGATTTTTTTCTGTACTTACTATGTCAAAAATAGAAAATATTTCCTTGTGCAAAGAAATAGGTTTTTTTTATTTGATTCTACAAGTTTTACCACCCGATGTACAGGTTTATTATTTATTTGAGGCGTTTTCAATATTTCTTAATTTTTTGTTTATTTTTTTTATTAAACACTTTTTTATGGTCACTCACTTGTGACACGTGACACTTGTTTCCCAATAAACATAAGAAGGAGTGATATCTCCTGATTTCGCAGGATTGTTTTAAAAGAAAACGCAAGTAATGGGCAATTAAAAAAAAAACAATTATAAAAGATAATACCTTTTTTACGAAAATGTTTTAAACTAACATATAAACTCAAAAAACTAAGTAGGTACTACTTAAAATACATAATTCCAAACATATTCATATCACAGAATCAACCTCTCAACTTCTCAAAAGCACATGACAAATGAACCCAACACACAAATAAAAAAAAAATAACAAATCTGCTCTAATACGAATTCCTGTCCACCACAACTTTATTAGTACCACAGTAGTTCTAAGTTGTGAACGTCGGAATGTGAACCTCAGAATCCAGGGGCCTTAGTCAAACAGCATTCGACAGTAAACGACATTCGTTATCGTTCATCAATCACCAATACATTTTCAACTTTATACCCCAGCGCGTAAAGTTGAAAATCTATTGAAGTTCACAGATCGTTTTCGTTTGTTTCGTTCGTTATCGATTAGCAGTTTTTAATAGATTTTCAACTTTACGCGCTGGGGTATAAAGTTGAAAATGTATTGGTGACTGACGAACAATAACGATTGTCGTTTACTGTCGAATGCTGTTTGACTAAGGACCCAGGAGTATTCCCAACGCGTTTTTATACAAAGAAACGTGGTCAGAATAATGAACATTCTATCGACATTTTTTTTTTGAATTCCGAATGTCGCCAATCTTTCGGCAAATGCAATTTGGAGGGTACACATTGAAAATAAAAGACTTCTCTGCTTTGTGTGAAAGGCAGCGAAGAGAAACGTGATTTATTATTATTTTGTTACATTTTGAGCAAAATTTTTGTTGCTTATTTTTTGTACGGTGTCTCTTTCATCGTTAATAATTGAATCGCGAGAAGATACGGCAGATTTTTAGGTGTTTATTAACGGAAAGGCTCCTTCAAAGTGTTCTCAATTATTCAAATAGAAATATGCTTAACATATTTTTAGAAAAGAACCTAAATTTCATAAATCCGCGTAGGTGGACATAATTATTTCGTATACAGCGTTATTTCTAAAACATTAACAACCATTCATGGGCTCTTAGTGCTTATTTATAAAAAAAACTTACTTAAGTAATAAACAAATTTTACTATGAATCCAACCTATAAAGATAAAACAAGAGTTTCATAAAAAAATGAATATTTTTCATTTGACAAGTTAATGATTTATTATGAACCCTGCACAGAAAAAAACCCCACAGTAGACTATGTATATTTTTGTAAAACGACGCTTTTATTTTTATTGAATACTAGGCAGATGCTGATGAGTCTAAATTACTTACCTATACATATGTAAAATTAAAAGTACATGCATACTTCACAATGGAAACGACTTTTTCACAAGAAGCAAAATACACCTGAAACTACATTTTCTGGTTTTATTTAAGACCAGCACTGCTTTGTAATTATGTTTAAATATGGAACTACCGCCGAGAACCGTCTTACGTTCTAATTTATAAAATTAGCCTTTATAAAGTCACCTTTGACCTATCCTTAATTTTAAGGACCGGTCTCACTGAGGGCAGGAAGCGTTTAATTTAATCCCATTTTTATGGTTTTGATGAAATGGCCTCTAAAGATCCCTGAAATATTCCATAATAGTTATTTATGATACTAGTGCGGTAAGTTGGTTTTTACAAACGAGTAGACGAACGTACGCCCGAGGCACGGCCGAGGGCGTACCGTAGTCACGAGTTTGTAAATACCAATTTCTGCACGTGTGTCATACAATGTTTTTCAACACATTTATCCATATTAATGTCAGATTCCTCGCTTGAACTCAGATTAGTCGGAACAATTTTTGAAGTTCCTAATATGAAAATGGCGCCACATGCACGTGGTGAAAATTAGAACTACATCTTTCATCTCATTTACTCTTTAGTATTAAAGTGAGACAACGTATTGAGCAAAAGCTCTTCCAAGGAGGTTCGATCAGTCAGGTTGTTTATTCTCATAATTTGAAACTCTTTGGTGGAATTCTTTTTTTTTTTTTGAAATTAAAAAAAGCCGTAAAGAAAACGCACGCTGCTATACAAGGGGGCGTGCGGTAAAATAGGTACTTAGGTGAGAGTACCCATTTTACCGCACGCTGCGTTGTATGGTCCGTAATTTTTAACTTTCGAACACTGTATACAGGCTTTGTAAATGCATTTTACGAGCAAATGTGTTGAAAAAACATATTTTAGGTATTTTTTTCTTTTTTTAAAAACGTTACCCACGAACCAGTATTAATATTTCTTAATTGTTTCTTAATATTTCTTCTATATCGCAGGTGCGTTTACAAACAAAACAATTAATATACGCAAACACCCAGACCCAGAACAACTACTTGATTACTTATACTAATATTTGTTCCGTGGTGCGTTTGAACCCCTGACACGCTGGCAACAGTCGATCGCTAACCCACTTCGCCAACCGTGCCGTTTTATACCAACGTAAGATCTTTATCTCTTACTCCTAATTTCTAACAATGTATCGCTTTACAGCACTGTAAAATGTGCGAGAGTTAACACTCTATTTAAAGGCCTTTACCCACAATCCGCTCCGGCGATACCATCTCGAGATACGATCTGATCGCATGCGATCTCTTTAACCTATGGATGTGCTGTCTAAGCCCCTTCATACACTAGACGATGCAAGTCTCCATTACCTAACGACTTTGGTATTCTGTTGACTTTTTTTTACAGATTTTCTAAGTCATGTGAATGGCAACGCAGAATCTCTAAGTGCGCATGGGCAGTCGATGGTGGGTACAATCAAATCGTTTGGCAGCGGCAGATTGCAACGGGTTAAACTGTACCCCTATCACGAGTTTTCACTATTTTACTGTACAGAGTCTTTCCAGTATTTACAGCGAATCTTGTATGAAAAAATGGAACAGCGCGTCTGGTGTGCGAAGAAGGAACTTTGTTTTTCCTTGAAAATTGTCAATTTGTAATTGTCAAAGTTCCAGTTTACTTAACGTCTCAAATACTGAAAACTCATGCTGACGGTCAGATCACATGCCTTTACAGATATGGCATGCATTAACATCGTATCGACAGATCGTGTCGCCGAAACGGATCGCGCCCTGTGAGTAAGGGCCTTTTTTTTTTTTTTTTTTTTTTTTTTTTTTTTTTTTTTTTATCGTGGTAAAATCATCAAATGAGACCTC
Organism: Agrotis ipsilon; assembly: GCA_028554685.1. NCBI lineage: Eukaryota > Metazoa > Arthropoda > Insecta > Lepidoptera > Noctuidae > Agrotis > Agrotis ipsilon. Next base: position 11,820,193 of record CM052966.1, read on the forward strand.
CAGCCCCGGGCAGGGCGGGAGGTACTGTCAGACTTGTACTGACTAAAATCCACGGTGTCCTTCAGTAGCCCTTTATGTTCCGGGGTCACGGTAATAGAAATAAATCCCGCGACCCCGGCAGGCTTTGGCCCTCTGAGAGGGGGCCCCGTCATTTTGCTGACAGCTCTTTGAGGCGCGCGTGGAACACGACGCGCCGTCGACCCGGGCATGGTCCATGGTCGGACAGCGAGTTGCCCTTTACTCGCTGTCCGCATGCCCGCGCCTACGGTGGCCGGAGATCGTCTTGCGACGTACGGCGCCGTGGGCGTACACCACTGCGGTTGGGGCGGAGGGAGGACGCTGTCCTCTCTCTCTCGCGGCCCGCCGCCTCCTTCACGAGCATTACTGCCTCGCAGAAGGCGGCGACCGCTTCCCACTCCGTCTCGCTCCGCAGCATGGCCGAAACCAATGCCGGGCGCGAGAGGTCTCCGCCTATCGCCGCCGTGAGGACACGTCGGTGCTCTGCCCAAGCTGGGCAGTCTTGCACCGTATGCTCTACTGTGTCCTCCGGGCGATCTTCGCAGTGGTGACACCCCGGCGTTTCCTCCTTTCCCATCAGCCACAGGTACCTCCCGAAACTTCCGTGTCCGGTGAGGACCTGCGTCATGCGATAGGTCAGGACGCCGTGACGTCTCTCCAGCCACTCCTCAAAGAGGGGTCTTACCGCCGCGATTGCGGCGTGCCCGGCCGTCGGTTGCGACAGTCGTCCAATCCATACTACCCTGAGCTCGCGCCGGAGCTCTTCCCGCCACGCCTCGACTTCTCGAGGCAGCGGGGTCTCGCCCCGGCGCTGCGCCTCCACACGCCACTCATAGACGTGCTGGAGGGCAGTCGCCTCCAGATCCCAGGGTAGTAATCCGGCAAGCAGGTTCGCCGCTTCGCCGGCGATCGTGCGGTATCCCCGGATCATCCGGATAGCCATGACCCTCTGGCATGCGACCAACTTCAGTGGTCGCGTCCGGATGCTCAGGGCCCACACGGGGGCCCCGTAGAGGGCCATGGACCGCACGATGCCGGCGTACAGCCTACGGCAGGAGGCGTTTGGCCCGCTGAGATTAGGCAGCAGTCGCTTGAGGGCGGCTGCTGTCCGGTTCAGCCTTGGGGCCAAACTCAAGAAATGCTCCCTGAAGTTCCACCGGCTGTCGAGGACGAGTCCTAGGTACTTCATCGTCCTCCCGACGCCGATGCGAACCCCCTCCACCGTTATGTGGGACTCGGTCCGCGGCGCGTTCAGGCGGCCATGAAAGCACATGGCCACCGTTTTGTGAAGCGCCACCTCGAGTCCCAGCTGCCGGATCCTTTGGACTACTGTCGCAACCGCTTGTGTCGCCTTGTCGGCCGCCGCCTGGTGCGACACTCCCTGTGCCAGGACGAGCGTGTCGTCAGCGTAACAAATTACGCTGACGCCGTCCGGGAGGTCGCCTCGCAGCACGTAGTCGTAGCCGATGTTCCACAGGGACGGCCCCAAGACCGAGCCCTGTGGGACACCGCACGACATCTCTCGCCGGTTCCACTCTCCCCGGTGACCGGGGTAGATGACGGCTCTGTCCGTCAGGTAATCCTCGACCACACGACGGAGGTAGGTCGGCACCCGGTGATACCGGAGTGCCTCCCTGATGCAACTCCAGGGCAGGGTGTTGAAGGCATTGGAGATGTCCAAAGACACCGCCAAGACGACCCTGCCCCGGGCAACAGCATCCCCCGTCGTGAGGGCTCTAACGCGCATGATGGCGTCCACCGTCGAGCGCCCCCTGCGGAAGCCGAACTGGCTCTCCGACAGGTCCGGGCCCATCCGATTCAGGTGCCCGACGAGGCGGTCTGCAATAACTCTCTCAAAGAGCTTGCCCACCTCGTCGAGCAGCACGATGGGCCGGAATGCGGACGGAGAGTCCGCAGGGCGCCCGGGCTTCTGGATCAGGACCAGTTTCCCCGTCTTCCAAGGAAGCGGGAACCGGCCCCTCTCCAGGCATGCGCTAAAGAGCCCCCCCAGTCGAGGCCCGAGAGTCCCGAAGGCCAGGACCCAGGCTTTCCCTGGCAGGCCGTCGGGTCCTGGGGCGGTATTTTTGGCTTTGAGCCGCTGTACCGCCACTCTCAGGTCTACCTCGGTCACCTCTGGAGCGTCGTAGACGTCGTCGTCGCTGCTGTGGTCCGCGTTTGCGCCAGCTTCACCGTCAGGTTCCGTCGGAGACGGAGCCATGGGCGGGGGAGTATGCTCCCCTCGCGATGGGAACAGGGCGCTCACCACTTCCTCCACGAACTGAGGCCGGAGCCTCTGCGTCAACGGGGGAGCCCAGGGGCGGAGCTTCGCTCTCACCGCCTTGTAAGGCCGGCCCCATGGGTCCCCGTTCAGAGACTCCAGCATCTCCTCGCGGGCCAATTCCTTGGCCCGAAAGATCGCGTCGCGGAGGACGGTCTTCGCTGCCCTGTAGCCCTCGTATAGCTCCGCCTCTACAGTCGCCGCATCCGGAGGTCGGGTGCGGCGCCTGCGGAACCTGGTGTACCGGCGTCGCGCGGCAACGCACGCCTCGCGCAGCGCTGCCAGCTCACTCGACCACCAGTACAACTGACGCCGGGCGCGTCCTTGCCGGACCCGGGGCATGGCCACGTCGCAGATTTCCGACATGGCCTCCCGGAACCACTCCGCCTCGTCGTTGACGTCGGCAGGCCTGTCCGGTGGTGACACCCAGGCCTGCACGATCGAGGCTTCCAGGAATAGCTCCCGGTCCAGCTGCTTCAGCGCCCATCGCGGACCACACGGGTTCCGTCCACTTGGGACCGGCGCGTCTGAGGTCTGGGTGGAGACGTCGAACCGGATATACCGGTGATCGGAGTAGGTCTCCACCTCCTCTACAACGCGCCAGTCAGTGACGCGCGGCGACAGGTCGGGGGTGGCGAACGTAATGTCCACCACCGACTCGCAAATAAACCGCACGCACGTGGGGACAGAACCCCGGTTCTCGATCACTAGGCCATGACCACGGGCCCAGCGCTCGAGCGTCCTACCCCGCGAACGGTCCATGGACCGGGAACCCCAAGCCGGATTTTTGGCATTGAAGTCCCCGAGGACAAGCGCGGGGAGGGAACCGAGGGCGACGACGACGTCTCCCAGCTCCGCTAGGGAGTCTTGGAACTCGGCGAGAGTTCGGTTCGGGGAGAAATACACGCCGACAACGGCGATCTCCCCGAACCGCGCTGCGACGATCCCGCGCCCTCTCTGAACACGATCGAGGGGCGGGGTACCGGCGGCGGTCGACAAAATTAGGGTCACCGAGCCGTTCAGGTCCGCTACCCAGTCATCTCTGGGCACGACAAAGTACGGCTCGGCGACCACGGCGACATTGATCAACCACTGCGCCATGCTCTGGAGCAAGAGATCCTGAGCAGCGGCGCAGTGGTTGATGTTCGCCTGGAGGAAGCGCAATGGAGACATTAATCTGAATCCATTGCAGCCTCCTCCAGGACCCCTCGCGGGGGTACGGCCACGGCGGCGGCCGCAGCGGTGGCGGCGGCGGCGGCGGTGGCGGCGACGGCGGCGGCGGCGGCAGCGGGAGCTGCGGCGGCGGCAGTAGCGGGGACGGCGGTGGCAGAGGGCCTACCTCTGCTCTTGGTCTTGGCGGGCGGGGCGCAGGCTTTGCCCCCTGCCCGGTGATCGGCCGGCTTACCAGCCGCCGCACATAGGAAACAGTGCGGCGGGGCATTGCAAGAGCCGGCCTTGTGACCGGGCCGGCCGCAGCGGAAGCAATCGCCGCTGCGGTCAACCTCCGAGGTGCACTTGCACGCCGTGTGGTTACCCACTTGGCAGCGGAAGCACCTCAGGGGCCTGGGCTCCAGCAGTTTCACCTGCGCGGACACCCAGCCGACCAAGAGCCTTCGGCCCTCCCCAATCTTTTTGGCCGCCGGCACGGGGCAGCTGACCGTTACCGACAGCAGCCCCGCGAAGTCAGGGCGTAGGATGCCTGCCCTGACCTGATCGGCGGGGCATTCCCCAGCTCTGGCCACGGCGGCCACCACGTCCCCCTCCGAGATGGAGTCGTCCAGGCCCATAATGCGCAGGTCAGCGCGCTTTACGGGCCTGGAGACTCGGGCCTCCTCCGCGTCTAAGGACGCCCTGAGCCTTTCAGCCAGAGCGTCAGCGGTAGGGCCGCTGGCCGTGCCGGGGATCGACAGTAGTCTGGCCCCCGTTGCGGTGACTTGCACCCGGAGGCCCCCGTCGATACCCAGCTCTCGGAGGTCCACTGCCTCCTTCGCCTTCGCGAACACGTCGCGGTACGTCACGCCCCTCTTGACCTCGTCCGGCTGCAGAGTAATAACTACAGCCGCGGTCTTGGGGGCGCGGAGTTTCGCCGCGACGGTTCGCTTTCGCTGCCGCCTTCGCTGTCGCCGCCTGTTCCTCTTCTTGGCCCTGCTCTCTCCCGCCACCTGCCATTCGGCATCGGCTGGGGGAGGACGCGAGGGCTGCGTAGGAACAGGTTGGGGCGGCTGACTCGCCGCCGCCGCCGCGACACCCTTCCTCTTTTTTGGGGCCGGTGTCCCAGGAGCCGCCGCTGCTGGGACCGCCCTCGCCGGGGCCGCCCTTGCCTTCGCCGGTGCCGCCGCCGCTTGACCAGCTCTTGCCGGTAGCTGTTTCGGCGGCACTTGCGGCTTCGTCGCGGCCCGCTTCTCCTGGGCCGGCCTGGGTGGCGTGGCTGCGGCTACAGCCGCGTACGACGCTGCCGCGAGCGATGGGCGCAGGATGCGGTTCTCCAGCACTGTGAACCGCTGGTTGAAAGCCGCCAGCTCCTGCCGCACCAGACTTAGGACAGCATTGCTGTCATCTGTTGGCGCGGGCTTCGCCGGCGGCTCCTTCGTCCGCACCTGCGCCTGCGTCTGTGCCTGCGGCCGCGGCTGCGGGACCTCCTCCCGGCGCGCCTTCCGCAGACCGGCCAACTCCGTTTTGAGATGGATGTTCTCCTTACGGAGAACATCCATCGCCGCCGTCAGTTTGGCCACCTCCTCCCGCATTTGGGATATTTCACCCGATGCTGTCGATGCGGGAGGAGGCAACCCGAGGCTCTCCGTTGCCGCTCCCAAGATTTTGGCCATGGCCACACCCAAGGACTTTTCCTTGGTGGCCTTCTTGCCTGGCTTGGTGCGGGTCAGGTTGCGGAGAGCCTCCGCCACCGTTTCTTCGAATGAGGGAGGGGGGGGCTCAGTCGTGAGCCCTCTGCCCCCAGTCCTGCCTCGGCCTTTACCCCGCACGCTAGTGGGGATCTTCCGGCCGGCAGGACCCTCCTCGGACGAGGAGACATCTTCCCGGGAGCGCTTGAGGAATTTACTCCTCTTACTGGCGCTCCCCTCACTCCTCTTCGCTACGCTTCCAGAGGTAACACTCTGGAAGCTAACGGCGTCTGATGCCGAGTCGGACTCCGACTCAGGCACCAGCGCCCCCTCCTTCTTCGGAGCGGCACTCTGTGCCCGCTCGTTATTCGGTGTCGGTGAAGAGGACGTACTGGACAAGTCCAGTGACTCCCCCTCACGGGCACGTGAGCCTCCCTGGCTCAATGCGGCGACTGCCGGACCAAAACGTGGGTAAAATTGGTTATTGTTGCCCCCCCCAGAGTACGGTGGGGCTGACCGGACGAGTCCGGTGCGGGATTCCCCAGCTGCGGAGCAGCTGGGACCCGCCTGGGTAGCCTTGCCAAGAACCTTTTTTTCCATTTTTTTTTTCACTTTTTTAAAGAGGTGAGTTCCTCTGTTTTTCCTACCCCCATTCCCTTCCCCTGGTTCACTTCTCGGTTACGTCTGAACGCGCAGACGCAGACCGGAAGCGAACCTTTCCCCCCCTGAGCCCAGTCTCTGAGACCGAGCCCCGCGCCGCCTACAAGCTCGAGCTAACTGCTCGATCCTGCAGGCGGCGCGCCTTTCCCCGGTGTCCCTCTTGGTCTGGTCTCTCCCTCTGAGCCTGTCCGGCATGAGTGCACAAGTGCCTCTACCGGCAGGGGCCCAAAGATCACTGAGACACGCAAGCCCCACCACGACGACAACGTGGAGACACGTTGGTGGGGGTGAGTAAGGGCCTTAAAGTAAACCAAACCATTTCACATTTGGGCCGTAACACAGTAGTAAATGTAGATGATTAAAACCCTAAAGTTTTCAGCTAATCTGCGTCACTTCAAGTTTTAGCTGAGCGCTAAGTTTTAACACTAGTTAAAGTGCAAACGCACAGCTTGACGAAAGTACGAAATTAGTTGAATACGTCTACAAAGCTCGTGGCTAAAAAATAACAGCCAGGTTTTATTTTATTTATTAACATAAGTACACCCACAGCTTCTGTATATAAATTAATAAATAGTGTAGAAATTTATGACTATAAGGTTTACACAGTTGCCGATAATAGGTGAACCAACATTCACATTATAGGTGGTAACTAGGTTGATGTACAATGTATAACACTGGGATCGCGGGACTGTCTTATCGCTGGCTTTTTATTTTTTTTAATGGGGCAATAACAATTCTCCCACATAGGGTGGGACATGAGGGACTGTTAGACTCGTACTGACTAAAATCCACGGTGTCCTTCATTAGTTTGTGCCTCCCTGCTCCCTCGCGTTCGTTGTAGTTCCAACTCTATACTTGGTGTTTTTGCAGATCGGAGTGAGTCCCCTTTATGGCGAAGATAGGTGCGGCTCCATGTCACAGTTTAATTTGTGTTCTGTTTTGTATACTGAAATTAGTTTTTAAGCATATTGTTACTAACAAAATTATGGACTAGGTCTGAAATAAATATATACATAGATATATTATTATTAGCCCTTTACGCTCCGAGATTACGGCTACCTCATCGAGTAGATAAAGTCGGTGTTAAGTAATTGGTCTGTGGATGGTTGAAAATCCTGGATTTTATTTGCGGTTAAATGACAAAATCCAATAAACAATTTTGTAAAGACCATGCCTCTATAACCTGTATTTGTGTTTGAAATTCTGTGAATATACCTACCGAAAATAATTTGTTGATTCCTTTGAAACACGACCGACTGTAAAACCAAAGCCTTTTATGGAACAACGGATGTGAAAAAAAGACATCCCATAGAAATGCGCCCTTTGAGAGTATGGCATGGTAACGCTTTAGGCAACCGGACCCATATTTTTTTGTATCCTTATTAATTGTGTTTTTTTAATTGGTAAACATACTGTACAGTTATATAAAAAAGTTTTTTTTTTTAAATTATGGAAAAACAATTATTGAAATGTTTTATATTCTAAATCTATATTTTTAAAATAAAGAATTTAAAATCAAGAAGAAATTGTTATAAAATCTACCCTAACAAAAAAAACATCGACTTTTCAAAGTGTTCGCAAACTTTTTTTGATGTGTGACTGGAGTACCGAGAATATAATGTATTTCAAAAGCAGTATTTCAAGCTTGATAAATCTTTAGCTGATCTACTCGTATATATAAGAAACGTGTTAACTCCGTCAGACAGTATACTTTCCACTTTATTTCATAGTGTAACAAATCGTTGTTAAACTTACTTTGAACTAAACTTTGTGCTACAAAGTCTGATAGCGCTACGCCGTAGCACCAGTGCTACAACATACGTAGCGCGTAGCACAGTGCTACGAATCTCAATATGGCTAGTATAAAATCCTGCTCTAAAATGAATATGAATTTCAAATAAAATTTTAGCAGCTCTAACTTTTCAATATGAATAAAGTAAAATGTATTTCCTGTGAACAAACATAAAAATATTTGACCAAAAAATTTGTGTAGTGTAACTTTTTACGCTTTTTTCACTTTTGTAGCCTTTTTAAAACCAGATTAGTTATTTCTTTCAAAGATTCCTCTTACAAAGAAAGAACTTTACCTCTTTGTAGTATTAGCTTCCTAAGTAAGTCATTATTTTCTGTAACGCCCTTTTGTAAGAAGTTGTAAAAAAAATTACTAAAAATCATAAAGGGACTATTTTCTGATTTCAGTACCTTCTTACAATATAACATGTAAGTACCTTCACTTAGTACCCTTAGTGACTTCAACGTAAAATAACTATAAAGTGAACTACAAAAATACTTTCAGCGTCCAGTTTTTATACGTCATAACTTAGTATCGTTCTTTTGATAGAATTTTATGACTTTTGTACTTAAGGCGGGCTGCATACTTATTTCCTAGAAAATGACATGTTCTGGAACCACCATTACATGACATCTTCTATGACAGTCCCTCCGGCCCTGCCCGGGGTGGGAGGACTCATCTGATGACTTTACCACGTAAAAAAAAAAAAAACAAATGGTCAGTTTTCAACCCAGAGGAAATAAAGGAAATTGAAGCATTGAGCAGTGGTGGTCCAGCGTTATCGGTCCCGACTTACGAGTTGTAGGTCGTGGGTTCGAACCCACCTTGGCGCATTACTTTGTGTAATTTATTTCATCACCACTGCTCTCAAAACGGTGAAGGAAAACATCGTGAGGAAACCGGCATGTCCTAGAACCACCAAATTCGAAGACATGTGACATTTGCCAATCCGCACTGGGCCCGCGTGGTGGATTATGGCCCACTTCCTCTCACAAGAGAGGAGGCCTGTGCCCCAGCAGTGGGAACGTTATAGGCTGATGATGATGATGATGAAGCATTAAAAACAAAAACTTAACACAACAATCTTCTCATGTATCGTGAGTGCGTTTACAAAGATTAAGAAATAGATATAATAGACTAAGAAATAATGATACGATTCGATTGACTAGACGTCGCCATGACTGTCGTGTTTTGTTTTTTATCTACCTATAGATAACAGCGTGTTTCATGTCACTTATGTCATATTAGTAAGATTGATTTTCACTTGTAGTTGGAATTCGTTCGAATCGCGTCAAATTGCCTCGCATTGCGCCATGAGTAAAGTCCCATAAACTCGAAAACACAAACGCCCAGACCCGAAACTACTTGTTGATCATGATCATATAAATATCACGGTAATAATATTGTACCGTGCTGGAATCGAACCTGCGACACGTAGCAGAGCAGTCCGATCGCTCAGCCATTGCGCTAACTGTGTCGTCATATTGAGAAACTGGTGACTAGATGATGACACGTCAACTAACTAAAGATGCCTCTAAGAGCTTCAGCATGACGGGGGCCCCCTATACATATAGAGGGCCATAGCCTTGCCGGGGTTGCGGGACATAAATATACCGCGACTCCAATACAAAGGGCTACCGAAGGACACCGTGGATTTTAGTCAGTACAAGTATGACAGTCTCTCCCGCCCTGCCCGGAGTGACAAAACTCATTTGATGATTTTGCCACGAAAAAAAATAAAGATACTAGAACGTGTACTGCCTCATTTGTGGAGGTCCGTGTCCCAACAATGGGAATTTACAGGCCAGATTACGTCACATGTGAGACGCCTGGATTCAACTCGATTCCACAATTGGTATGCAATAAGGATTACAACTGCACGGCACGGCTATTCTGTTTGCAGAATTGGCTATTCGCTGATCCGTTTATTCACGGTGCGTATGTGAATGCGTTCCTATATACAAACCTATGATATATTTATGTACAAACCTAACACACATGGAGTAGTAGTGCGGGCACGATAAAGACACAACAGCAACTGTATGTACAGTACCCACTGTACATACAGTTGCTGTTTCACAACATATATTATATTGATATGCTCGTATAAGTCCACAGCGAATTATATGTAAATAAATATGTATATGTCACCATAGGAATATGACCACTGATCTTAGTTTGGGCGAATTTCACATTATTATGAATATTCGAAATAAAACACTCATGACATTATATCTCGCACGGAACTTGTTTGACCGATTTGTTTTGACCTTCAATCAATCGTTCCGGTCTGGGTGTTTGTGCATGTGTGTTTACGCACCCACGACACAGGAGTGCTAGTGTGGGCACAGTGTGGGGTAAGTTTTTTAGAAGAAAAAGAAAAATACGTGCGGCACTCCCAAAATTGCCGCGGTGAAGCTATTGCATAACATTTATTTTTATTTTAAAAGAAAAAAATTGCCTGCCGCGTATATTTAACGAGAATATTATTAATTTCAAATGTTTGTGGTGCACTACAGTAATAAAGAACTTCTTTGTTGTAGGTGAATTTTAAAATTAGGTTTCATTGTGAAAACTCCTTTCGAAGCTGGCCGTTTAGAATTGCCGAAGTCTCCAGAACTGAAACGACGTTAGACGTTATGCGTGGTGTTAGGTATTTTGGTTAGGTTTTGAGAATTTCTTGATTCGGTCGCCGCGCCGCGCTGCGCTCAGAGCACGCGATAACAGCTATGTAATAGCTTAAAAACAATTTGTAGCAGAGTTCATATTCTTAGTTCTGATAGTGTGAAGCTCGCCTTACTAACAATGTAACGACTCAATATGATAGAGGTACAACAAAGTACTGGTGACATTTTGATCAACCCGAGCATTATTTTCATGGCTGCTCTATCCGCTTTAAAGAATCTTGCACATAGATTTATGGATTACAGATTGAAGCTTTTCACAGTTGATTTTGACAAAGACCGTAAGAGAATATTCATATAAATCCAAACGATCATGTTTGAATGATTTCAATATTTGAAATGTATGTCAATTTACAGAACAGCTCATGCTAAATAGCTGTTTACTTACTTAATAAGCGGAAGAAAGTGACAGGTAGAAGTCATTTGCACCTTTTTCTTTAGTGTAGGGAAAATACCACGACTAGGTAAACGTAGTGCTAGAGAACCTCGCGCTCCTAACGCGATCCAGTTTTGGCTGTGGGAAAGACACAGAGCTATACAAGTCATCTAGCGCCATCTCTTTCCCACAACCTAAACACTCACGCTTTAAGAGTACATGGTAGGCCGCCAGGGCGCTCGCTCAACGACGATTATTACTAGACTCCGCATGTACGATCTGAGGAACAAAAACTATTCTGTCAACTCGCTGAGGTACTACGTAAGTGGGGGGACGGGGTACTGCATTGTGATTGGCTAACTCAAGATCTGTTCTGTCTCACGGTATGTTTACGGCTCACAGGATTGGTCGAAATAAGACGGATATAAGACTTTTTTGCCTAATGCGTTGACAGACATCGGTCGCCCGTTATTAGGAGTCTAGTAATATATCGTGGTTGCGCTCGCTGGTGAGAATCAGCGACGACCTGCGAAAGGCAATCGGCATTAACCGGATGAAAAAAGCTCAAGATGGGGCTCAGTGGGAGAAGTTTATGTCCAGCAGTGGACAAATACATATGATGATGTTGTGGAGAGAAATGCCAAAAAGCACATAATGCCTTAAGCTACATCCCTTGAATACCTAAATATTCTGATTCATCCACATTCACACATTTGATCATTCATACACATCGGCTACTACGGTATTGACCTATTTTGTTCTATGTAAAATGATTTAATTTAAAAACATTACTTATGATTTTATATACTTCATTAACAGAAACGAAAGGTACAATATATAAAAAGAAGAAACACTGGTCCGTCATAAAAAGAGTAACATATAAAGAAATTACGCGAACTTTTTTTCGTATATGGAGCCAATTAGTGTAATTGCCACGACTCGACCTGCCATTTTGTATTTTGACTTAAAAGCCCTAGAGCTTTTTAATTACGAGTTTGGACGCTGCGTAGGAAACCAGCGGTAACAATGTTTCAAGTATTCCAAGTATTTACCATTCATAATGGTACTAAAAGTACTGGAAACTGTGATATTTGAAACTCTAATGACACTTCATTATAATTTCAAATATTAAACCAGCGGGGTTTCGAATTTTGGAAACTTTTTTAGCTGAAAATGTTTTTGGTTAATTCGGTCTGTTGTTTTTTCACTAGTGACCGAAGTTGCTTTGCTTGCGGCAGATATGTCGAATCGCATCGATATATCTATGTTATATAAAATTTTATGTAACAGTTTTTGGAATCAATTATTATATGAAGGTGAATACAATGGTTTCATTTTAGTAGATAGTAAATAAATCTGTTGCATAGTTAGCATAACAACTTTAGTTACATAGATACAATGCAGATGCAGCATAGATAAATAAAGCCTATAACAAGATTCAAGAATACGGTAATATCTTATGGTTTTCTCCAAAGTCAGTGGTTTATCATTAAGGGGTTGTTCTGCGTGAGTGGCGAATACGACGCGACGCGACGCAATGAGGACTAATCTGAGCAGTTCCAAAAATGTCCACTTGGGCAGCGCCACTACCTCTGGAGACCTATCAAACTATCATTTGGAACTGCTCAGATTAGTCCTCATTGCGCTGAGATATCGCGGAACTGTGAACTTAACCATTAGTTACGTATTCGCAGTTTTAACGTAAGTTTCAATTATAAAATTGTTTTAAAACGATTATACAATTAAGTGAAGTTAGTAACTATTAAAATGTGTATCAAATTTACTAACTAGTGTATTCAGGTATCGAATCGAATCGTGATGTGAAAATCGAATCGAGTTCATTCGGACGAAAAACATTCTGACTGGATTTATGTTAATATCGTATCGTTTTTATGTCAGTGCTATTTATATGACATATCGATAAGATAACGTAGGGTGACGGTGTCGCGCACTCTCTGTACGAATAATATTTTATTTTCAACACTTTTATCTTATATCTCTTTTAAAAAAAAAGGTATTTAAAGAAAGTCAAAGGAACAATTCGATGAAAGTCACCATCTTCCTGCCCTTATCTCATTTTACTTGGGGTCGGCGCAACACGTTTTTTTCTTCCATTCTCACCTATCAAACGACACCGAATCATTCACTCCTTTTTCATTCATATCATTCCTTACACAATCCATCCATCTTTTCTTTGGCCATCCATCAACATTCATACTCATCACTCTCTTAGCCACATGAGTCTCATCCCTCCTCATTACAATTCGATGAAATTAAAAAAGGATAATTCTTGTAAATCTTTTATTTTTAAACAACTTACTGTTGCCAGCTAGTTCACCTGCTTATAACTAGATAGACAGAAAAATCGGTGTCAGCAAAAATAGTTAAAATGGATTTTAGTTGTTTAAAAATATTTTTTTGAGGAATGTTTCAGTTATAGTTAAACCTAGAGTTTTATTGCATTTTGCTGCATTTCATTTCACTTCGTAACCCCGTTTCCTTTGCTCGTAAATTAATACCTACTCTTATAAATCTTTTTTCAACACATTTGCTCGAAAAATGCATTTAGGTACGAAGCCTGTATAAACTTCCTTCCTTCGAAAGTTAAAAATTACGCACAATATAGCCGAACGTGCGGTAAAATAGGTACTCTCACCTAAGTACCTATTTTACCGTACACCCCGTTGTATAGCACCGTACGTTTTCTTTACGTTTTTTTTTTTAATTTCAAAAATAATAAATAAAAGAATTCCACCAAAAAGTTTCACATTATGAGAATAAACGACCTGACTCAACTTCGTTTCGGGCTTACATTCGTCTACTCGTTTGTAAAAACCAACTTACCGCGCTAGTATCATACATAAACAACTATTTCGTTTCAAGAAATACCACATAATATATCGATAACTACTTTGATAAAATAAATTGAATAGAAAAATATTTATTCAATATTAGACACACACACACACAGAATTGTCGGGTTCGTGTTGGTATAAGTATTCTGTTGCTCTAGAATACTTTTAATTAAAAAGGGTGGCTTTTTTCAGTTAGGTATTAATAAAATGTTTTGTCCCACTCTAAGCTTATTTCTTGCAATAATTAATTGTTTGTAAATGTTTATAAACATTTAGGTTCAAACACACAAACAACCAGTCATAAAATATGAGCAAGTGGACGGCGAGTAATAGGTGACTCGCCGTCAGATCATGAACCATATCCGAGTCGTGTTCCTACCGCGACAGCAAGCGACACAGCGTGTCAGCATTCTGTCTTAACAGGGAACCGAGACCCTGAAACGCAAGGGGCTATTGGAGGAACTCTGTGGATTTTAGTCAGTACGACTCTTATCGTCATTGACGGATTAACCCTTAATCAAATTAAGCAATCGCCTAGGGCATCACGTCTGGGGGGGCACCAGAAGAAGCAAAAGAAAATCCTAAGAACGGATTTTATTGTGCTTCTTCTGGTGCCCCATGGAAATCACGTCTCACTCTCACGTCACCAAAAACTTAGTGAAAATGCTTAAATTTTCTAGCTCGCTTCGCTCGCTATTCATGCATAGGCCTGGTTACCTTATTTATTGCATATACAAGAAAAGCCCAATAAAAAACCAAGCTCGCTTCGCTCGCTCTTGCATATCCCTAGACTCTGTTTTACCTACTGGTGGGTTACCATGAACTCTTAAAGCGGGACTCTTTAGGCTGTGAGAAAGAAACAGAGCTACACGAGTCGTCTAGCGCCATCTCGTTCCCTGAGCGTAACTATTCACGCTTTAAAGACGTCATGGTAGGCCACCTGAAGTAAGTACTTTCCTACATAATACCTTCCTTAAGAAGGTTCACCGTGGATTTTAGTCAGTACAAGTCTGACAGTCCGTCCCGTCCCTTGCATGGGCGGGACGACCCATTTAATGTAATTAATCAAGAAAAAAAATCCGTGGATAGGGGCACCAAAGGCTTCAATTGCTTAGGGCATCAAGTAGTCTTAATCCGTCACTGCTTATCGTCTACCGTCTCTTCCGCTCCACCAAGGACTAGATAGGCACATAAGCTTAACAAACAAACAAATTCACTGTTGTATTCATTAAAACAAAATAGAGACGATTTTTCTTATCCTTCTACGATTTTCGTACAGTATGTTACATTAACGATCCGCCTACATATTTTCAGTTATAAGATGAAAGAATTCATAATAATTTGGTATAAAGATTTTTGCCCTAAAAATTATATCTCCAACTTGAAAGGACCGGCAAAATATGTAGATTAAGCGTAACTCACAATTTATTATTTGTAACAAAAAATGGTACAAAATAAAGGGCAGTCGTTACTGTCACAGATATGATAAAAGTTAATAAGAAATTCCTTATTCGAGTACCGAAACATAAAACAACGTACCCAAATAAAATATTATTGTCACAATAACAAGGTCGGGACAAATTGGAAGTTGAAACCTACGTCTAGAAGCTGTATATAAGATACTATGTCACAACAATCTAATGTTACATGTACAGTTAAACAAACTATTTGGTGATTTGGAAACTACGTGTTTTTCCTACTTCTTTACATTGAGCTATTATTACTACGTATAGAGACGATATCACGCATCACCACTGTGTCCCATCCAGGATGAGTGCGCGCGCCTAGAACATGCCACAGAGCTGTCAAACAACTGAATGAACTTGTGCGCGTTGTCTCATCCGGGATGGGACACAGTGGTGATACGTGGTGTCGTTTCTATACGTAGTAATAGCTCAATGCTTCTACACTATTTTTTTCTGATTAGTTTCGTTGCAGGATCCCAGACAGGTTAATTCATTCTCCGGGACAAGTCGAGCTTCATTGTCTTGGTGCTTTTCTGATAGTCGCCACCGTTGATTCTGGCTCTCAGGAGTTGCAGTGGTTTGGGAATAGTGTGGTGGGTTTGTCCCAATAAAAAAACTATTTGGAGACTACATGTTTTTCCTACTCCTCCACTATTTTTTTCTGATTAATCTCGTTGCAGGATCTAAGACAGGCTAATTTTATTTTCCGGGACAAGTCGAGCATTATTGTTTTGGTGCTTTTTTGATAGTTGCCACTGTTGATTCCTGTTTTCAGGAGTTGCAGTTGTTATGGAATAGTGTGGTGGGTTAGTCCCAACGAAAAAAACGATATGGTTCATAGATAATCATGTTAGCACTGTAATGTATATTATTTCTTTTAATTACTTAAGTTATCTTTTGAGAATTTGAAATAACGTGTGCAGAATTGTTACCACTGACAAGAATGGAGGAGGCCCAGAAGTGGGACATAGAGGGCCAGCATAACCAATTTTTTTTTGCCTTGTAAATTCATAAAGAAAGAAAGAAATAAATAAAAATTATTGGTACAGACGCAGGGCATAGCACAATATTATTATATAAAAATAAATTTAAAAAAAAACAAGTGATAAAAAAAGAATACAAAATAAAAATAATCTAAAAAAAAAGAATACAATATAAAAATAATCTAAAACTATTTGGTTCAAAATTTGTTTGCCCCACGGCTGCTCCAAACAGGCCCAGTTCAGCATAAATGTCAGGCAACTAAGTGCCGGACGCTGGTTTTCAACTGGTCCTGGTTGAGAGGTTCATCAAAATGTGTCCTCCCACCCCGGGCAGGGCGGGAGGGACTGTCAGATTTGTACTGACTAAAATCCACGTTGTTCTTCAATAGCTCTTTATGTTCCGGGGTCACGGTGATGGAAATAAGTCCCGCGACCCCGGCAGGCTTTGGCCCTCTGTGAGGGGGCCCCGTCATACCAATATTTCAATTTAGTAAAAAAAAAATGTAAAATAATACGATTTTCCAGTAATCTTGCCTATTATACTCAAAATAATTACAATTTTTTTTTAAAACAGTTACAACTCAGAACCCTGCACACCAACCTCCTCCTCCAACTATACATCGTCGTATAATAATTTTGTGCGGAATTTTCCAATAACGACCGGGATGAAGACGTTGGTCGCGTGAGGGAATGCGAGACGCCGAGCGATGTACTCAATGTACCCGAAGCCATTCAAGGCTCGGTTGATTGCTATCAGGTCGTAGGAAATTGAAACGGCAGGAACTGCATACCTTCGATTCGGTTGCGGAGACAGATTTTCCTTGGCGTTTTTAATTGAGATGGTTTTGTTGTATAGGATGTTTGTTGCTAGTGACTGTATGTGTATGTTTAATTTTTGTTTATTTTTTAGTAGGATCTTTAAAATATAAATAACGTCGTGCCAGCGATAGGAAGAAAAAGTAAGAGCTCTATGTTAAATTTGCAAAAGAGTTTTCTGTGAGTCAGTTAATTATCACTATCATCACCTACGGTACTTTCACAGTTTTTATGTCTTGTGACTGGGACTGTAGCACCATAACTATTTATGTACTAGTTTTATTTTGTCTTTTGACATTTCAAAAGTGCCGGTTATGGCCTAGTTGAAATAAACGTTTTGATTGATTGATCATTCGAAGAAGAATTACAAATATTTTGAAAACTTTGAAAAATTAAATACGAAAACAATACATTTTTCCCGCATTTTTTTATCTTTGCCCAGCCTTGCTGTAGTGTAAAGCATTGATACAAATATTTTATTCCCCTTTTACTTTATTTTACCAAAACAGTGAACTAAATACAGAAACAAAAATGCCTACTATCCTAACATTATATCTCTTCTAAGAAACTTTTATATTATCAGTAGCATAGCTGCCAACTAAATGTAACACACAGCCTGATGTTATCACAAATATACGAATTTAGTTTAGAAATGAAGCGTTTTATTTATCCACGTATTGGACAACAGAGGCATTAAGTACTGACCGTTAATTGAACACACAACGAAAGAAATATTTGTATGACTCACAATATTTGTATGGTTTAGGCGTTGTATGTGAGTCTATGTTTTTTAACGAACCTATGAAACAAGAGAAATTTCTAGTGTAGGGCAACGTTAAAAAAATAAGATAAAATGTATGAACAAAATATTATTTTATTTTGAACGAGAAATATAAAAGCGGAATTGCGCTGAAATGGATTTACAATTTCATATTTTATAATTGGTGACTGTTTTCTTTACTACATACATATATTGTGGTTTAATGTAAAGTTTAATTTGGTTGCAAATTCAAAATAAGTAATTAATTGTTAATTAATTTGGAAAAAAATAAACTGAATTAATCTGTAGACGTGTTAACAAAAAATGGTTACAAATTTATGTACCGTAATGGTTTACGATTAATTTTTAATATATCGTCTTTTTAATTATAATATAATATTCCACAACTATTACACAACGCCATCTAGTCCCGAGCTAAGCAGAGTTTGTGTTATGGGTACTAGAAAATTACTCATAAACATACTTATATATTTTTGAATACATACATATCTATATATATGTTATGGTAAATGTGATTAATTGAAAATTATTAATAATTTTACAAAATTATTAATAATAATCACATGTTTTGGTAAATGTGAATAAACGATCGAAATTTATTACTTTTAGTAGTAATTATTAATAATTCACGACACATATTGGTAAAAGTGATAAAATTAATAAACTAAACGGCTAAACCTAGTGCTAACTGAAGATAAGTATGATACACGTAGGTTTAACCGATTGTGGTCGGTTACACCTAGGTTTAGCCGGTTAGAACTAGGCCTAACCTCGGGACTTGCTGGCACCCCGACTCGGACAATTTAGGTTAGAAGAGGATGGCGGGGTCTTTCAGACCCCGCCATCCTCTTCGTGGTTATTTTTTTTTTAACCACGCAGAAGTAGGAGCCCCGCGGAGCGGGGTTCCGTCGACTTGCTCCTGTGAAGGAAGTTTACTTATTACATTTATCACTACTAAGGTCAAATTATTAATAATAACCGACAAATGTGATTAATTAATCACTTTAACCTCGACTTTCGGTAATTATTAATAAAAATAGATAATTATTAATAATTTTCAATTAATCACATTTACCGTAACATATATAAAAGAAAGTCGTGTTAGTTACACCACTTATAACTCAAGAACGGCAGAACAGATTTGGCTGAAAATTGGTAGGGAGGTAGCTTAGAGCCAGGAGGCGGACTTAAGATACTTTTTATCCATAAACGAACAGGATCCGCGTACAAAGTCGCGGGCAGAAGCTAGTTATAGATAAATTACACCCAAACACAAAACAAATGAAAATGCTCATCGCATAAACATTTGTCCTGAGTGAAAATCGAACCCACGACCTCCGGCATAGCAGTCAGGATCACTAACCACTAGACCAACAGGCCAGTCAATTATAAATCATTCAATGAGAACTTTCAGTGAACTTAAAAATGCAATGTTTGCCCTGGTAAATATAATAGTATTCCATTCTGTACTATTAAAATATATTAATGTATGTAATTCTACACATTTTTTTAGTTGGTCTAATCATCAAAATAATGAGTCCTCCCCCGCCCTGCGTCCAGCGGAAGGCTATCAGATTCGTACTGTTAGTTTGGCTAACAAACACTACATGATATGCCTTTTAGGCCCATGACAATGACAAAGCATCCTGCTTTTAGATGTGCAGTCATCATCAACTAGGAAGATTTTATGGAATCGTGTAAAGTAGTAGGACGAGTGGCTATGTGCACCGTGCTACGAGAACACCACCTTTTTTGGTATTTAATCTTTGTGGCCTGTAGATAGACGGAAAAAAACAACAACAAAACATTACTAGTTACATCTAAATAAACATTTTAAACTGTGCCTAACAGTGTAAAATGTTTATTTAGATGTAACTAGTAATGTTTTGTTGTTGTTTTCTTTGTCGTTTAACATTACATTAACACAAAACAAATGTGACTTTAAAAATGAATGTTTTATTAAAGATTTTTTTATTTCTATTATCGAGCGGCACGATTTGCCCCAACATGGGGTTAAATGATTCCTTCCGAAAAAAAAAACCATCGAGCTTCTAGCAGAAATTCCTATACTATTACAGAAACTTATTAAGATTCTGTGATAGATTCAAATATCAAAAGTAAACCTTATCATTTTCGTCCTATAATTCCTAAATGTTTTTGAAAATAAGAACTTTCAGCTCGGCTCTACTAAAGATCGCCAGTTTGTCGCACTTTTAGTGGCCCCATACAAGAAGCAATTCCTGCAATTGCACAAAACAAGTTAAATTTATTTTCACTACAAAGTAATTTTTTGAAAAATCCCGTTTCAAACTAGCAAGAAATAATTAAATTTCTTTTTAATATTCCGTAACGCAGTATTATCTCTTTTGTTGACTGGCAACACAGATACTCTGTGAAGTATTTATTAACATTGTTTTACTCAGCTGTGTAGATTTCTTTTTAATCTTCAAAGCTCTTTCTCTATTATTCCGCTCCAAGAATTTAAAGATGCTGTCCATAACAAGAGTTGTGTAACTTACTTTCATAAACGTAAGGTTTCCTTTTAATTTAAGCTAAATTAGTATCTATTTGAACGAATTAAGGCTTGTTTTTTTTTGTCGTTAGATATTTTTTTGCCTTTTTTAATATTCTAATTCTTTTTTACCGTAAGTACGTTTACAAGATTTAAACCTCACAAATAACTCAGAGTTGTGCAGCAGACGTCGATTGATTTCCCGGTTTGTGAGACTGTCTTAATGGAACGTAAAGGACAACCGGATAGACATGATTTTTAGTCTATGACAGTTTGGCAGATCCTTCAGCTCCTCGCAAGGCAAGAGATCATACTTGACGAAAAAAACCTTTCGTTGAGGCACTATACCAGCCGTACTCATAAAATAGATCACATTAAAGCCGGATCCAGACTGGTGTATCACGTAATGTAATCCACCGTGTAATGTAACGCGAATCATTCGTGTGGACGGCAATGCAAGCGTTACATGTAATGCTCGTAGTGCCGTCCACACACCACATTACACTACGCGTTACACCAGTCCGGATCTGGCTTAACTTGCTCACTCACGGAATTTAATAAATGTAAATTATATTGAACCTTCATAGAAAATCACGATGCGCGTTGGATTTACATCATTATCGCAAATGTCAGTGAAATTTCGCGTCAACTGGCAGCTCAGAATAATCTGACGTTGGAAAATTAAAAATAAAGCGGGATCATTTTTCTTTTAAATATGGCGGTGCCTTTTCCCATTTTTGTTTCAACACAAAATGTAAAATCTTTTCTTCCGCAAGTTCTTTTGACAACAAGGAGATTACTTTCTTTTATTTGGGCCTTTCAACACCTATAAGTGTCTTAAAGGATTATTTAATTTTTTGAAACGTGATGGAGAGGGGACAAAACTGTTTAAAGAACTCATGCAAAAGCGCTCATTCTTTTTTGTTTTCATATCAACGAAAACTTTAATGGCCTCCATCTTTCAACTGTCAATTGTAAATTACGGTTACACGAAAAAATAATTGGTACAAACTAATTTTCAATAACATCTTGTTCACCTTAGTATAACATTATTATTTAAGAACGTGTTAGTGTAATAAAAGCATGAATCAGTTTCGTTACTATCGTGTTTGCATTTTATTTAGCTACTACTACTAGCTGCTCTCCGTGGTTTTACCCCTGCTGCTCGGTTTCTTTATGTCGTAGCGTGATGTTTTACAGCCTAAAGCCTTCCTCAATATTGTACTAACCAACATACAAATAAATATTCAATTTGAAAGAGAGAGGCTCCTGAGATTAGCGCGTTCAAACAAACACTTCACCTTTATAATATTATTGGGTTGCAAATTCCTACTTCTCCGAAAAATCCATCGCAATTTTCGACCACCAAGTGGTCATATAAAACCAAAGGATGGAACGTACTGAGTGGGTCTTTAAGCAACGTGGTCGAACCATTTCGAGCGAAACACCATAAGTCACCGGCTCTATCTGTCTTTACGCTCATTTTCCTCCACGACTTGGCGAGGTTCCAAAGCGGTATCAAACCTAAATGCTCCAGTAATACTAAAAGCTCCATGTGGAAAATTAATGGCCTCCACATCGAAGGTCGCAGACCACAGAAGTTGTAGATCAATTAAGAAAGTCTACAGAGGTAATAAACTATTTGCCGTCTTACTAAAAAAAGTTAAGCATTTGTTGAACATTGTTTGAAAAAACTGTCAACTGCAACTGCTTTTGCTGTCACACTTTTTTTAGACAAGTTTTCAACAGATATTTAACTTTTTGTAGTTAGGTGGTTGATATTTTGATGAAATGAATCGACTTCAAAAAGGCGGAGATTCTCAATACGGACGGTATTCTTTTTTTTGTAGTTTTTAATGAAACTGTCACTATTACTTGTTTACATCTTAAGATAAGTAAATGTGGACTGCGTGTCTTCTGCGTGTTTACAGTTAAACTATTTTCTGGTTTGTGGCTCAGTGGTCACACTGACTTGTTAAATGTAGGTACAGATGAAATAGGTGCCTTAATTCACGTTCATAACGCTCATAATCTAGCTTCTCATGACGCGTGATATCACATATCTCCACCTCCAGGGGTTGGTTTCATTCACTCTGCTTGCTCTCCCTGCCCCGTCAGAGGAGTAGATGGGAAAGATAGTTTAATCGACTCCGCTTGAGTCGCCGTAAGCAGTTAACAGGATGGATAGGCACAGAGTAAACTTGAATTAGTCATGTCCAGCCCACTGCCCTTGTCCCTTCAGCAGGTTGAATGAAATCAACCAAATTATATCCATATATAAAATGTTGCCCCACACTCGGAATGTTTCCTGTGTCGTGAAATAAAAAATATAAACTAACATACACAAAAGCCCAGTCCCAAAGCAACTACTTATAGATAATTCAAATATTTGCTCCGTTCGGGAATCGAACCCGCGACACGCAGCTCAGTAGTCCAATCGCTCAGCCATTGCACTAACCGTGCCGTTATACAGGATGAATTTTTCAACTGGGCGTGGATGGCTATCTCTGAAACTGTGAAGAATATCGAAAAACTTTGAAAGGAGTCTCGAGGCCGATTTTGCCGAAAACTAAAATTGCATCATTAGATTTTAGAAAAAATAATAATTCTGGCCAGGAACCCAACCAGGTGATTTTCGATTTTCCTCATAGTTTCGGAGATAGCCATCCACGCCCAGTTGAAAAATTTAACCTGTATATTAACCATACATCCCACGTAATTTAAAGCAGTGTAATAAAGCAAATAGTCTCAAATTGTCTCAGCATTCAGAAACAAGAAAGCTCAAGGAACAAAACACATTCTTTTCAAATCTTTCGAAGTTTTCTTTACTTTGCATATGTCATATTTTGTGAACGTGTGAAGTGTTTGCATTCAGTTTAACTTCGCTTACTCTGATTGTACGTTTGGATTTCTTTCTTTCTTTCTTTCGTATGTTTGATTTTCTTCTTACGTTTTATTTGTTAGAATTTGCGAAAATTTTTGAGATAAAAGGTTATTAGGTTTATGTGTATTTTTTTTACTTTTATCAGCTTTACTAATAGGTAATAATACTTTTGCAATAACGATCTTTTGGGCAACAACTTAAATGTTTCTTAAAAAGAACACGCGCGGTGGCTCGGTTGGAAAGAGCGTCAGATGAATCCGGAGGCTGTAGGTTGAAATCTCTCAAGTAAAATCAAGGTTACTTCTAGGCAAGCGCGCTTGACCATTGACCACATCATCGCTTCCGTTTTACTCTACTACCACTATCTAGCCATCAGGCTATCAGCCATCAGGCTAGATAGTGGTGAAACGCGAACCTACCAGTAAATAAAGAAAAATAATCCAAAAAATAAAGAACTTTGCCATTCGAGAAGCGTGCAGTAATACGTATCAAATTTTTAAAAAAGATAATCCTAATCTTTAAAGTAGTTTAAAGTAACGAGTATACCTACATCCTTCCTCAGTAAAATCCATCAAAAATGTAAAATTTTCTCACCCGGATATTGTAACATGCTTTTATCACGTCAAGGCGTGAGTGGCGACATAGCGACAGCCATTACTTCCAGTTTGTGGCCCAGACGACACCAGGACACACTCCATATACGTCTCGCATGCACAATATGTCGCAGACACATCTGAGAGACGTGATCTATCGTCCCCGAGACACCACGCCCCGTTATGAGGACCTAATACAATTATTTTGAATGTATGTTGGTTTTAGCTTGGAGGAAGATACTCGTAGTAGTTTACATGAAGATTAAATTTATAAATTCAAAACATTGACTAAATTGAACGTTAAATGAGGAACGACTATTTTCTAATTTAAAACTGAAGTATTTTTTGGCGATTATTTATCATCATCATATTCTCACCCGGATATTGTAACATGCTTTTATCACGTCAAGGCGTGAGTGGCGACATAGCGACAGCCATTACTTCCAGTTTGTGGCCCAGACGACACCAGGACACACTCCATATACGTCTCGCATGCACAATATGTCGCAGACACGTCTGAGAGACGTGATCTATCGTCCCCGAGACACCACGCCCCGTTATGAGGACCTAATACAATTATTTCGAATGTATGTTGCTTTTAGCTGGGAGGAAGATACTCGTAGTAGTTTACATGAAGATTGAATAAATAAATTTAATACATTGAGTAATCTGAACTCTAAATGAGAAACGACTATTTTCTCATTTAAAACCGAAGTATTTTCTTGACGCGTATTTATCATCATCATATCACGTCTCTTAAGGTTTTTTTTCTAGTGTAGTAAAATCATCAAAGGAGTCCTCCAGAAGGCAGGGCGGGAAGGTGTCAGACCCGTACTGACTCAAATCCACGGTGTCCTTCAATAGCCCTTTATGTTCCGGGGTCACGGTAATGAGATAAGTCCTGCGACCCGAGCAGGCTTTGGCCCTCTAGAGCCGACGTTTCTCATTCTAGCACTTCAAAATAGTTTTCATGACGAAACCAAAACAATAGCATCATTCTAAATTAAACTTATGTCATCATTAAACACAATTTATGGCCTATTTCCTCAGGCTCTCCAATTTAACAAGTTCCGTCGGCCCATAGCTGTACCCTTTCGCATGACTTCACACACATTTCAATATACTCTACACGAGGCAAGCGTATCACATTCTTATACAGTCAAACGCAATAAGACGAAGCAAATCGTTCTCAGTCTATGCAAATATCGATGAGGGACCACAATGTTGGTTTCTTAAACCAGAAAGAGGTAACTCAAAAATTTTAAAAATACAGTCTTTGGTCTTTACAGGTACTGCTGAACGTTTCTCACGGTTTCGAACTCGAAAGGGTTCGAATTTAAGTTGAAAAACAATAAAATCTTGAGTTCATGCGCTCCAACGAAACACAGTTTATAATATTTACGGTATTGATGTAGGTATTTCCTCAACATCCATAATACCATCAAACTACAACTACGAACAAATAAATGAGCAATCGCTGTAGAGTTTTTCGCAACAAGATTTTTCGCATAATCGCCTCAATGAAGCATCGATATTTAAACATCTGAATTTTCGACATAACGAGTTCGATGAAATAAAAATCGAACCAACAACTTTCGAAAGCACGTAGCGATTCCGTAGAAACTGTTTGGCACTGTATTGTGACCGTTTTCCGACCGGTGGTAACGAGGCAAGCGCCCCTGATGAGGCCTATCACCGCTAGTGAGACCAGCCAACACCGTTTTGGTAACCCGTGGTGTAGTTGTCCTGGCTAGACCCAGGTATTTTCGTATAAAAGAAACATCTACATTTCCACATATTTCTCTCGTTTTTTATGCAGCTTCAAAAACTGGCATCACTGATGAAACTGAATTTCCTAGCAGGGAATGAAACTTAGAATTATTGAGTTATCGCTTTAGGCTCACGGGGGCAGAATGTTGGCTGATCGAAAAAACGATTGGATCGGTTGTAAATATGACTGGTTTTATATGACAGAAATGTGACTGATACTAGTGAGTATGTTTTTTTTAACCGAATTCAAATAGGAAGACGTTCTCAATTCGGTTGGTTATTTTATTTAAACGACTTCTGAAAGTACTTATCTGGTATTTGACACGTGTTTTACCCCTATTTCGAGCATCTGCAGATGTTGACTCAACGATCGTTCGAGATCAAGAAAGCAGTAGAACGGTGTTAGCACATCCAAACTTTGTTATGGTTAATGTAATTAACACAAAGCGCGCTTGCTCATGACCCAAAATTACGCAATTCGAAAATTCACGTCGCAGACCAAGAAAAACTTAGAATCTTCCTTTCTACTATGACATAAAGGCGCTGCCAATGTAAAACGTGAAGTTGTTTGTGGGTAGATTAAAAAAAAAACAGGCCTGCCTTGCCACAAAGACGTAATTTAGTCAAATAGCATCATTATGTCGCAGTAGTAAGGATGATTTTCACTCCTAGTTGGTCAGATTACGTCATGAGCAAGGGCTCCAAACAAGTTGTATAGCTTGGTCTGGTTTACGATGCGCATTTCGTTTTAAAATAATTAATCATTTATCTTGCATTTAATTTTTACCGACTACATAAAAAAATCGAATCCCATCAACCGAATTTGTTCAAAGTCAATCTGGCCACACGAGAGGTATCTAAATAAAAACCAATGTTTGTTCACTCAGGCGCGGCCCGAAGCGGAAGCGTTGACGGCGGGACTTGACACCCGGAAATAGCGTCACCGCCGCCGGATGTGACGTCACGCCGTCCTGGCCGACGATATTATTATATTGTGTTATAACGGAGAGTCTCAAATGAGATAGTAATTTTAGTAGCTTAGTTTGTAAGTAATTTGCTTTGTAATTATAATTCATCATTTAGGAAGATAATTCATTTTAGAGGTCATCTTAGTTGTCTCATCAGTTGGGGTCGGCTTCCAGTGTAACTGGATGCGGTTGCAAACCGGTATTTTATATGGTTACTATCTAATCAATCATAACCTAGACAGATGGATAAAAGACTCCCAGCACCGAGAAGTATGGCTTAAAATCAGGCTTGTTCCAGTGAGTGAACGGGATGGCGCTAGACGACTTGTGTAGCTCTGTCACTTTCACGCGCCAGAACAAGCCTGGTTTTAAAGCGTCGTAATACAGCCGCAGTATACTGTCAGTAACGTCCAAGATCCACAAATGACAGTAAAATCGATAAGTCATCAGGAATAGCTCAAGTTTAGAAATAGATAAGATATTAGTGATATTCCACACGCTCTGAAACTACTAGCAACAACATAATCTACCCGGTTTACACATACACTTCGACCCGGGTACCCGCCACCGAAAACCCGGGTACCCGGACAGTGTGAAACACCTCTAAGTTGTTTATTTCATCCACTTTACCCGACGCTTTTCCTCAATTACTTCTGGGCGGACACTTCCGACAACGAAGGGGATTCATATTGGTTTCTCAATTACAGTAAATTAAGTGGTCTTTGGTTTCCAGAATGGGCCTTGTCCTACTTTTTGATTGCGCAATAAAATCAGGCTTTAACTAACCTACTAACAACTTATGGACTATTTTGGTCTGATAATAAACATTTATTATTATTATTTAATGACCTTGTAAGAATAGGTTTTACAGATGTAAAAGAGTATCAGGGGGGTCTACTCTCTTAGTCCGTCCACGAACATTACGGGCCCGGGCCGAAACATTTGAGTAAATGTTACTATCTAAATAGTTATGAATTCATAAAGTTCTGAAGCTAAAAATTTCACCTGAGCCACTGGTACCTTATCTATTCGACATAAGGCTCCTGTCAAATTTTCGCAGGTGCCAGGTGCCCTAAGTGTATATTATACCTCGTTCTGACACTATTTAGTCAAGACAACTGTCCAATCATGTGACGAAGAATAATTAATGTCCAATACGTCGGCCGAAGCTACGAATTTCGTGCTAAGATAGTAGTACCTACCCCCTGGTTCAACTGCATACTTGAAATTGACTAACAAGTTGACATTTTAATTAAATAAATAAGTGCGTCAAATGAGTCGTGCTATATTTCGCAATATAATTATGCAAAATTCAGTTACGAAGCTTCGGTATTGACATACCATACGGTTCATTGTTGTGTTTAATGAAAATGTTGGGGTCGTGACATTGTGTTAAAAGGTTACTGCGGGAACACAAAGGGCTGCTAAAGGGACAGGTTGGTTAAAAAATGTGTCTAATTAAAGTTTTTTCGAACGCGCTTATAGAGCAGTGGTTGGCCAGTAGTATCGGGCTCGACTTACTAGTTGTAGGTCTTGGTTTCGAACCCAGCCAGGCGCATTACTTTGTCTAATTTATTTCATCACCACTGCTCTCAAAACGGTAAAGGACAACATCGCGAGGAAACTGATCTGGAACCAAAAATTCGAATACATGTGACATCTTGTAACCCGTACTGGGCCCACTTGGTCGATTATGGCCCACTCACTCTCAAAGAGAGGAGGCCCGAGTCCACGCAGAGGGAACATTTATAAGCTGATGATGATGAATGTCTTTTAAGTCTGATCCTTACATTTTTTTGGAGTTGCTCCAATATGCTGCCAGTCTTCTGGGATGACTGCGATGCGGAGGAGTTCCTTGATGCCTAAGTTTCAGTTCCCCTTTTTGTGTTTTTAATTTATTTAAGTAATATTTTAGTTTTCATTTTAATTAAGTATCTTTTTTTTTTTTTTTTTTTTATAATAGGATACTATATTTATTACATGCTAAGTTGACAATATATACAAACTAAAGCTAAAAATTAAAAATAAATAAAATATACATTTACAACTAAACTTACACTAAAATAAAAAAAAAACCTATTTTAACAAAAACAAAAAAAAAACATAAAAAGGCAGAGTCACTTAGGCGTCAAAGTACTCCTCCGCATCGCTGTCATCCGGAAACGTGCCCAGAAGACTGGCAGCATTGCCACGTTGGATGGCAATGCTTATTCTTTGACCAAAAAAGGAACCAGCCCTCTGGTCACGTGAACTGTCGATCAGTCGGCGAGAAATTTCCTTAAAAAGGATACGCGCACTCGGACCCCATGACCCGAGCGTTTCGACCCCAAACGGCTCAAAACTGTAGCAACCATTAAGGTTACAGTATTTGCGCCGTTTGAGGTTCTCAGCAGCCGCAGCAGCAGCGCCAGCACAGCCCGCCGTGCTTGCAACGTGGGATGGCGCAAGGGTATCGACACAAGTAGCGTCCCATACCAGAGGCCTACCCACCTAGTATCTTTTGTAAATATTACGATTTAGTTGTGTTTATGTAATTTATTGTTTTATTTAAGTACCAAATTTTATAATAAACCTCTTAAATAAATGTAATACATGAGTCCGTGTTATTCTATTTATTTTTAAGTTACTCCAATTGCACCTTATTTAAACTACTTTCCGATACGAGTAGATAAACCTATCATTACCATAAAACCAAAGCGTCACATAGAAGTAAGTAGGTACACCATAAAGGCACATGGCACGAACACTAATGGTGTTGGCGCTATTCAAACTGCATTAACGGTAATGGTGCCTTTACTTCAGTCGGTTCTAAACGCAAGGGATGCGTCGGTTTTCTATAGAATGTAGTGTGACCTGCATTGGTAATGGTGGACCATATTTACCTTCTAGGAGAGCTCAGATTATTTTTAAACAGTACTACTGTGCTCTTTTATGTTTATACGTATCAAAAAGACCAAATTTCGCTTATATACCGACCAATTACATCTCATAAACTACTTATGGGTGTATGTCGCATGAAGAGTTCCATTTATGAGCTGTATCGTTCACTTTCAGACTCTAAAAAATATATAATTTCAAACACAGTTGATTTTTTGGGATCCTTTGTAATTTTATTTGACATGTTCTGCTATAGACAAAGGCCTCACCAAGTTTCTCCAAAAGATCTTATACGGCGCCACTTCGAACCAGCCCTCCCGGTATGCGTCGGTCATCTCACCACCAGCTGCTAGGCCGGCATTATATGTATAGAGAATTTGAACAACAGACAACGTGCGCCATCCATGACTTTCGTAATTTACTGACAAAATAATTCTGGTTGGAATGCAAATATTATCTATACTTTCAGAAAGATCAAAAACAACTTTTGAAAGTTATCACAAACGAAGCTCTTGAAAGTAAGTATAACCCATACCAGAACCAGACTTTCTTAGAATTGCAAACTTCATAAAATAATAATATTTATGCGAGA
Organism: Agrotis ipsilon; assembly: GCA_028554685.1. Classification (NCBI taxonomy): domain Eukaryota; kingdom Metazoa; phylum Arthropoda; class Insecta; order Lepidoptera; family Noctuidae; genus Agrotis; species Agrotis ipsilon. Next base: position 11,849,938 of record CM052966.1, read on the forward strand.
AATTAAAATGCAAAACCTCTCCTTTTAACTGAATAAATTCAGCGAGAAATTATTACAAATGCCAGGAAAATTGCCAACAAATAACATTACAGAGTTCCCAGAATTATATTAAATACTATCTGGAATAAATGAGGGAATGTGAATTGAAAATATTTCTTTGTTTTTACAAGAGTAAAATAATAGTTAAAGCCCCAGTGAAAAGAGTGTTTTAATAAAATGTTTTATTTATTTTTGTGAATATACTCGTATATATAAAGAAGCGTCTTTCGTGTCCCAGAGCGTGTCGGACGCGAATGAACTGTGAACTAATTCTATTTTATTTATCTTTATTGTATTTGTTTAAAGATAGCGTTTAGTTTTATAAAACATTCCTTACGGAAAATGAGAGTGGAACCAAAAATGACCGTAAAAAAATAAAAGCTTAAAACTTCGATTAGCCAAATGAAAATATTCTTTTAAAGTCGGCCATCTTTGATAATATCTAAATTTTTGTCGTTCTGCACCAAAGGTAGATAAATACTGTAAACTCTCTAAGTTTACCTTCAACCCTTTTTCGAAAGAAATAATATTTTTCGTGTTTATTTTAGTCGACAAACATTTTTCGGTTCCCAAATTTGTGTGATGGCAAATATTTATTTCTGGCAAAGCTGACTTCTTCCTTTATTTGTGTGTGGTGGGGTATTTTAATAAAAGATTGGAATGATCGTGAGCAGCGTACAGAAAAATATGAATATGAGATTAAAAATAGCGAAAGGTTTATTATGGAAGGATCGCAGCGCGGCCGCTTCGATCTGTAATACCAACCTCGATGACATAAAAGGCATAGTTTTCCGCATCGCATTTAATATTATGATTCTGTTATACTGACCTTGTACGACCCCTAGGATTCACACAGTCTATCCGGTGGTATAAAATCTGATATTTTTTACTGTTTCCATCGTTGTTATCTTTCTAAAGAATTCCTTGCCATGCGTTCCCATTGGTTTATCCTACGTCTTCATAATTTTACGTTTGTTTAATCCCCATACATTCCCTCCAAAATCCAAGCAATCACAAAACGATTCGGCTAACCGCATCGCAACAACCAGCAGCCATTCGAAGCTAACATTAACCTGCTCTTAAAGTGTGCATACAGACCCCACAGTGCACAGACACAGTGTGCTTAGCGATACGAATGCCATTCCAGTATTAGCGATATCACACAGTGTGCAAAATTGCCGGAGCACCACTAATTGTTGCACTATGCGCACTGAAAGCGGAGCGGAGCGGAACTGTACAAATTTTAACCAAAATATAAATGCATTACATTAAAATTTTGTTAAAACCTTCTTTACATATTAATTATACAGGTTTCGTATAAAATCATAGGGAGGGAGATGCTAAGTTGGAACATTTTACATTGAATCACACGTCACGTGCTTTTGGCTTAAATCCGGTAAGCGCAAAATCCAATCATTTACTTCTAGAAGGCCAGTTATAGGCACTTTTGATTCGACAAAATACTTAAAAGTAAGAATCAAATGACTTCCCAGTCACAAAACATTAATTATGAGTATACAACACGCACAAGCTTCACCAAAGTTCTACCTGCGCAAGCCTGGCCTGCGCGTACGTTGTACTTGCCTGTATGTTTAGTTGGACGTTCAATGTTGCCGTCCGTATCCAGTTTTTACATACAAGAAGCTTGCGCAGGCAGGCAGTGGTGTAGCTTATGCGTGTGGTAGGCTCATAACATTGCTCAGAATTATTAGGTATCCAACAGAAAAAGGCTCGTGCCTTTTTTTGATATCACAGAATAAAATAATGTATCAGTATCGTATGTAAGTATAAAATTCAACACAGATGATTAAGCTCTTAGCTAACAATTCCTCACTCGCTCAGCTCCGCAACTTAGCTCGCCACCTCTGGACCAGCAACCTAGATGGCCGGTGACGGAATTATGTTCCTATCTGAAATGCGGCCTATTCAGCTTGCCTATCGCCATGAGAGCATCCGCAGTAGTAAATTGCGTTCAATTTAGACTTACAGCGCACCTCTGGCCGCATTGCAGTAAAGAAAATTAATTCTACGGCATATGTACGGCAGTCAGTTAGTAAGTTACCGATGTCGAAATGGGTATCTATGCGACGATTTCAATGAATAGTGCTCTGGCTGTTCGCTCGGATTTACGCACGATTTTCAATGTACGATCCATGTTCTAACTGGTTTATGCCAGTGTCTAGTATTGGACTTCGCGCTTATGTTGATTTGGGTAGGTAATATTGACGGAGAAATTAAAAAGAAAACGTTAGTAGTTGGTCAATACTAATAGGGTAAACTTGCCTATTTCGTACTTACGCCAAATTCGTACTCCACTTAAAACTCGGCTTTGGTAACAGATATCAGCGCCTCTATTGTCAAAAAATATAAACAACAGTCCGCCATTTCACAACCTGACAGACAACATCTGTGAAGCTGCTCTTGACAAAAATATTGAAAAAGTAAGTTTTTTTGAACTATTGTTGTAATATTTTTACACATTTCGTAAGAGTTTTATTCAAATAAGGTCGTGTATAACCTATTTTACGATTTGATACGTATTAATGTGTATCTTTGCGATTTCATCTGAAGTGTTATCATACTCGTAACTGTTGTCATTATTTTTGGCGGTAAATTTAAAATTTGTTTGGGTCTTGCTCCTATTTCGTACTCGAGTTAAGTTCCTAAAACGTACTGGTACGATTTAGGAAAACTATTTATGAATCTAAATTTGATAATTTACCGATTCTTAAACTGTTTATGACAAGTTGTTTCATTAGATTTTTGATTGGAAAAATAGCCACAAAAGATAAAAACATATTGAACATAATTATTTTCTATTTAAGAACACCATTATAAAAAGAAAATATTATTCTTGGAGTAAAGAAGATATGGAAGAAGCAATTAGAAAATATAGAGGATTTAACAGCACAGTCAGTTAGAACGACACTGGAAACTATATCTCCATTACGTGCTATTCCTGGAAATTCGAGGCCAATGAAAAGAAAAACTACAGGTGCTATTTTTATTACGGAGAGTCCTTATAAAAAAGAGCTCGAGGTTAAAATAGAAGAGTCGAAGAAGAAGAATGTATCCAAGAATCTAAGTGCTACGAAAAGTTAAACTACTAAGACATCACAAAAGAAAAATAAGAAAAAGAAACAAGAAGAAGATGAAAATCGCAGTTGGTACTGCACATTATGTCAAGAAGACATAAAAGAAACCATGATCCAGTGCACACAATGTGAGACGTGGGTACATGAACTTTGTGCAGGAACCAATAAAAAAACCAAAGAATATAACTGCGATGATTGCCGAGAATTGGCGAAGACCATCCGCCGAATTTGTTAAGAATTACTACTTGTTTTAATAACACGTTGTTGATTATGATGCTGATTCACAATACTGTATACCAATGAATAGATCTCAAAGTACGAATTAAGGATATAGCAGTACGATTTGGGATGAATGGTCTTAAATCGTACTTTTTTAGTTATTTTATTAATTGTTATTTTTTAAGAAGTTTATAAGGTTTTTGTTAAATTTGATTATAGAACCAATAAAGCATTTAGCAACCAAAAATTACTTTTAATTAAAACTAATTTATCTTTCTTATTTTTCTAAATATGATGGTTTTCTCTTAAGGGGTCCGAATTAGGCAAGTTTACCCTATAGTTCATCTTGTCGCATTACCTACTATGACTGAACAATTATAATAAACGTTTAGATAGGTCTTACCACAAAAAAATAACATCTGTTGAACAGTCTAAATAAAGTGAAATTGTAAAACGACCCTTATATCAATATGTAATGTCGTTGTGATGTTTAAATATTGTGGTATGACGGTGAAAGTCTAGCTTGATGTACTAATGTCTGTTAACTCACATTTTGCCAGTTACGATTTAAGTCCAACATAGTAGAGAGCAACCCTGTTGCCATCAACCGTTTTCAGCCTCCGTGGATGCTATTAGAAAATTAACTCAGTAACACTTATCAGCATGGTAACCAAACCTGTAACCTCATATTCAGTAGTCATCTGACGACTGCAAAAACAACGAACCGTAACGAAGTATGTACCAAAAACGAAAAAAATTGATCAAATAAATGAGTCGAATAAACACGTCCTAACATTTTAATTAAACGAACCACTTAGAAAGTAATTAAGGAGCCAGTCTTAGAACGTTTCCTAGCAGTAATTAAGTGCTTAGGTTGGTAGTACAGGATCTAGTGGCTAAGTGTTCATGATCTGATAATAGGCGTACATCAAACGCGGCGTAATCTCCGGAAACACACCCTAAGAACACACCACTCAAGGCATGTGTCCGATCTTCTTAGACTAGGGTGACCAGGCGATGAGGTAGTGTTGAAGGAGGCTTTATTCCTTCCCAGTTTTTTTTAAATAATTTTATAAGCGAGATAGATACGAATAGTTTTCCAAATCAGCAGGGTTTGACGTTTACATCTAATAAAACCGCATGCTGGGACTAAAGATTGCCATTAACTAAACTACAGCGACACTAGCGCTCATCGCTCGCGTTGTACGATCGAATGATCTCAAAGTCGCCTCGTCAAAGAGCATCATAGAGCCCTGCGAGATTCTTTATACAGAATAATATATCGGGCCTTATTAGAAGGCATTACAGCCCAAAAAAGAAAGGGCTGATTAATGTAATGTCAATATTTTAAAAGGTACAAAATAAACACGAAACTTCAAACCTAAAACATCACATAAAGAATCTAAAAGCTTACTTAGGGAGGTTCTAATCCAATCTAATGAACCTTTTTCGTTCAAAATGAAAGCAAACACAGTTAAGGATAAAACGAGCAAAGAGATTTGGACGAACGAAATACGGAATTAGGTTTGCTCTAATGCCTAGGCCTGAAGTATCACAAGCTATGATACCAGTTGAATATTTAGATCACGAAAATATAAAAAATTACGTCGTATTTACTTTTTATTACGTTGATCTTTCATTTTTCTGCAAAAATGATGCTGAACAGAATATAAGCTCGACCTAATTTTGAAGAACTTTGGATGATAAATGAGTTTCCGATGTGCTGTTGTTTTTTATCATTAGATACTTTGCAATTTATACGTTGATTCTATGTCAAAATAATACAGTCTTTGAGTTTCCTGCTTTGTATTATAGATTATTATGAGGAACATCGTAAAACACGACATAATTTTATTATCAGAGACAGTATCCGCCTTTAGCAAAATACAAAAGACATAATATTTCTAGTTTTTAAATAGTTTTGTTTTGGTATTGTGATTGACGAAGATTTACTTTGGCTTAAACACTTTTTAACGAATGGTTAAAAAACAATCAACAAAGAGCAGCATGAAAAGAGATGGTGAGACGTTGTATTCTCTAAGAGTTCAGCTTTGTTTGTACCTAACGCTGCCCCAGCGTTCAAAACAGTTTATGGCTTTACTTTGTTGCTGGGACAGTCAGACAGTGCTTACAGAATAATTCTACTGGACTCACACTGCGTTGACTGTTTCGAGATAGTGCTCGAAACTAGTATTTAGAAAGATCTGGGGAGACGTTTGCCCTACAGTAAGGCATTATTTTTAAATTTCCCCTAAAATTTAAATTTCTAAATTGTTATGCCCGACAGGCCCCAAACTAATGTATATATATGTCCGTATGTACCCTACCACCCAAGTTCACATTGTGGAATGCAATAAATGTATTGAGTATTGAGTATTATAGCTAACAAAAAAATCATTGTTCAAATATGAATTGGATATCCTTGCAAAACTCTTGCATAAATAAAATGCGATCATCATCATCATCAGCGTGTAAATGCCCCCACTGTTGGGAGACAGGCCTCCTCTCTGTGAGAAAGAGCGGGCCGTAATCCACCACGCGGGCCGAATGGGGGTTGGTAGATGTCACATGTCTTTGAATTTTTGGTTCTTGGACATGCCGGTTTCCTCACGCTGTTTTTCTTCGCCGTTTTGAGAGCAGTGTTAATGAAATAAATTGCGCAAAGTAATGCGTTTGGCTGAGTTCGCACCCACGAGTCGCACGACCTACTCGCAAGTCAAGGCCGATACCACTGGGTCACCACTGCCCATTATTACCTACACAGATTTTATTGTCATAATCCTGTTTATTTCACTTAGAAGTGTATCCACCCTATGCCATACGTCTTGAGTCTCGCCCGCATGGCGTGTGTTTGCTTATTATCAATATGATATAACATGCTGTGCTGGCGTGCATGCTACTGATTTATAATCCTATTGGTATACAGTGCAGGAAGAGTTTGACATAGGGGCTGGAGGCCTAGATAGAGATGAAATGAGATATTAAAACAATTTGATATCTAGAAAACGGCAATTCAAGAAAAAGGTGTGTTTAATTTACTTTTTTAGTAGTGAAATCCTAGTTTTTCCTAGCGGCTTCAAAAAATAAAGTTTCGGCGGCAAAAAGTAGAAATAATGACGGCTCTGTCTCAGGATTCATTCAGTTTTATCAACTGTTATTCGACTCTATACATATTTTTTTGAAATCACATCACAAAATGTGATTTCTGTTAGAACGGTCAGTGCCATCAAAGTTCCGAACGCTAGGTGGCGCTAAATTCGTGCACGGTGACAATAGCCTACTTACGTCACGCAGAACCTTCACCAAATTGAGCTTTCTAAGCTAGTGCAATATTTTTTTTAAAAAGGTCCAGTTGTTTTTAAGTTTAGTCACTATAAACATACAATTTTTTTCTCTTTGAAACATTAGACTATAGAGAGTGTAGACTACTTAAAAGACGCGATTATCCCACGGGAGTTCAGTAATTGTACAATCAGTGCCCATCATTAGCATTATTCAAGACCCAACCCTAATTCAGCTATAGTATAGAAGCCAATAACCGTACCAGAGGGATTAAAAATGTTCTAAAGATCTTTCCATCCAAATAATTATGTTCAATAATATGTGTAAATTATTAAATTAGTCCTCCCACCCAAGGCAGGACTCGAGCTGCTTGTACCGACTAAAATCCAAAGTGCTCGTCAATAGCTTTTTATGTTCTGGAGCCATCGTTACCTGATCGTTACGAAAAGAACTTATTAGCACATTTTTTTTTTTAATAATTAAGTATCATAGGTGACCTGATATGGCAACGCACATAGATGTGCAAGCGAGACTCATTATATTTACGCGGGAGTGACAGAGACAAGTAATAATAGGTCAATGTACGTAATTCTTCCTACTTTTAGCAACGACCAGATTTTAGCAATTAAATACATAGCTCTCAAAAATTTTCACAGTTTTACCATAAGATTTTTTTTTGGTAGCATTACCAACACATTTTTATACTTTTTTATCATTGTTATTGCTAATAGAATGTCGTTATCTAAGGCCACAAGTAACATTTTTTCACAAAGATTCAGGTTTTCTTTTTTGGTTACCCAATGAACGAAAAAGGCTTATCGTTATTGCCGCAGGCAGAGCGCAATAAATAAGGATTTATTTTTATCAAAAACATAGCTGGCAGGTCGTTTGATAATCCGAAATACGAAAATACGCGGAGTTTCATTTAAAATCACTTCTTAGATGGCAGGTAGGTAACATGAATTTTGATTCTGAGTTTATTATTGAAAAATATTTGACACGTAATTTTCTTTAGTTACGTAAAACAAGATTGGCGAAAACACGATAATTTTAAAATTGCCAATACGTCACAAACAAATGCAGTTTTCAGTTGCTTATGATATCACAAATTGTCATTGATGCGTTAATCGGTTTATTTTTATTTTTTTGCTTGGTAAAAACATCAAATAATGCGTTAATCTTAGGAAATATTAATTAATTAAACAAAAGAAATAATACACGGTGAATTTTAAAAGTACAAGTCTGACAGTCCCTCTCATCCTGCCCTGGGTTCTTCTTCATCTTATTATCAACCCTTACATACTATAATGTCACAAAAGGTTTGGTGTATGGGTGTTACTCACGTCACGGCATTTCAAAACGGCCGAAGCCATCTGGATGAAATTTGGTACAGATAGTTAGGTACATTGGATACCTTTTAAATTTTGACATAAACGTCGCTGGCATAATCTATAATTTAAATAACCAAGAACAAAACACAGCACCAATACCTAATTTACAAGCTCAATAACACACATTTAATTCTAAATACTACCAATAATTATACATAAATACGGAGCGAATTAGAATAATTGTGCGCAAACAAACAAGGCTAATATATCAAGTTAAGTGCGTCCTCCATTGTCCTGAGCTGGACTCGAGCCAGACTTTAATGAGAGGCCTTTAGGCCACTGGCCTCTATACCTTCGTTATATGTCTACGTCTGTAAGTTGAACTGCTAATATTTGGTTGTAGTAGTAATACAATAGCGCATCGGTCATTGCAATTTGAAACTTATGACTGTGAAATAAATGTTGATTGTTGCGCACTCATTTATGTCTCCTTGACTGAGGAGCTCATCCATAGTCGCTTGATCTTCGCTGATGTCTGGTGCCATCAATCTATTGTTGAAGTTGTAAAACTTCCACATCCAACATGTTGACATTACAGTCAGATCAATGTTGGATGAAGTTAAGCCTACTATTTTTTTTACGCCGGTCGCGGATCGTTAAGATTTTTGTGAAAAGAAGGGATAGGGATTGAAAGATTATTGAAAGAAAGGTTGGTATAGTGTGTGCTGAATCAGAAGGTCGCAAGTTCGATTCCTGTTCGCACACGAAATTTTATTCCACAAAAATCTCTCCAATATAGTTGGAAAAATGCTAGCCGTTGATGACGAGGCAGTTACTAAACGTCAAAGGTTGTTTTTTTTTTACCAGTATTACGTACCCGCAACATAATTTCGATAAAACACATACACTTTTCGACAAAAAAGCAGGCAAAACCACTGGCAACGGCTAGTTCACCAATACTAGAGGTCCAAAAGTCCTTCAAAATATCGTTAATCAAAACCAAAACCAAACGAGACGTACTACAATATTTCGAACTAGAATGAAAAGGGGATTACAAGAGTTTAAAACTTAAACAGCTCTCTTGGACTAAATCCTTCGGAAAGCGGTGGATTGGTAATTAAGGTAGTCGAGGAGGCGACCCCAAAACTTTTATCCCATGATCCGAGTAGTTGAGTACTGGTTTTATGTGGGTGCTTTGCAAATCGCAGTTAGTTCTTTGTGGTATTATGTGCTTAGTGTTTCATATGAATAGAAGACGGTTTGTGCACTGGTCAAGTGATTGACTGCTGCACAGCGTGTCGCGAGTTCGATTCCCGCACGAAACAAATACCTATTTGTGTGATCTACAAGTAAGGGCGGGTAGGACCGTACAATAAGCAATACAACAAGGTCTGGATAACCACAGCAAGACAACCCGAACTACAAAAAATTAAGTTTTAACAGTTTAAATGAACCATTTTTTCATTTAATTGCGGTTGTTATTGCTTATTGTACGGTCCTACCCGCCAGATGGTCTTCGCCGAGTTGACTGTAGTCCTTCCGGGTCTAGGTGTTGTTGTGTAAGTTTCTATGTTTGTAAACGCACCCACGATACATAACAAGGATTAGAATATTCCATGAATCAAAATACCTAGCTATGTATGGATGATGTTTGAATCCTTAATACTTCAGTATTAATTACCCTCTCTAACTGAGCTAAACTATTATTCTTTTTAATATTTAATACCATCCTCGCCGCGCTGTAATCCACTTCGCAACTATAACGCGGCGGTAAACTGCAAGTTCGCGCAAACTTCCGTAATCTCTGTAGTCAGATTATTATGCCTTCATTAATGTACTTAATCGTTGTAAACATCGCTTCTGAAGTCTTGGGTTGAATTCTTAAGTAAGGGGCATTTACACGGTCGATTCTTTGGTCGGTTTCACCGCACGGTTGACCGCAAAGTTATTTTTGAAAAAATGAACATCTTAAAGTGATGATAATGTAGAGTCAATTTAAAATTATTTTGTTGGGAAATTACCTTTCTTCTTTCATTGTTTAGACAATTGTACCAAATATCCACTCAACTTAAAAAGTGCTTTTGCGAAGTGCACCATTTCAGCATGGTGTACAAGTTGAGAAGTGCACGAAATGCGTCAAACCCGCTTAATCGACTCGTTCACGACTTTGGTCTAAACTGTGCGACGGGCAGCTCCAATAGACATTATTTACTTTTTAAGTACTCGAATTCGCTACTAGCGTCCGTGGCGTATTTCAAAAATTTCTATACATTTGATCTTAATACTCGCCGCCCCGCTCTGAGTCACCGTTTACAGCGGCAAGGTTGTGATGAATGGGCCGTTCATAACAGTTTGACATGAGTTTGACTAAGCCACATGTGACTAAAGAAAAGCGAAGCAACTAAACGCCCTCCAACAGACAAATTTGATAACTCTACTAGAGTTATCAGTTGAAGCATGATTTGGAAGGGCGTGCATTACTTATAAACGGAATATATTACATTATTTATTGAAATTTTGATGGTGTTTTGGCTCCTATTCGCTTGAACAGCCACCAATTATTATATCATATCATAAGGATAGCATAATCAATTAATCAGGCTATAACTTTCCCACTGCCGGCTCAAAGGCCGCCTCTGCGATAACGTAGACTGTAATTCAGTGCGGTTTGGTACACACGACTACACAACAAGCTATGCTAAACCAGTATTAGCTGACTGTTCATTGTGGTAAAAATCGTATGAAGCGAGACCAAGACAAACTGGTTTTGTATAGCTTGATGTGTAGCCGTGTGTTCATCATGTCACATTTCTTCTAATTTAATTATAACAACAATTTAGTCAAATGAGCCACGAAATACCTTCACGACATTCATAGCTTTGTGCACGAAAGACTATTGCGGTATTCAGACTACGAAATGCATTGGTATTATACCGTATGGAACTATGGAACGTCCTTATTCCTTTAGCAAGCAATGCCTATTGTTCCAAACCACAATATACGCAAAGCTTTTAGATCATCCGAAAGGGAGGCTCATAATATCTATTCATCGCATTTGCGATATACCACAAATGGAAATTAATACCTCAAACGCTTGCCTGTGTGGATGTTAATATCGATATTATGATAATTATATTAGATATCGGCTGCAACGCATGTAATATTATTAATTGTATAAGGTGTCGTGAATTGCATATATGCCTTTATCACAAGATATTGCGCTAACAGAACATGTAGCTAGATTTGCAATAGGAGTTCTTTTAGCATTAAACTGTTATCATCTGAAAGTTATTGGTTGTTGCCCATTAGTACTCGTATTAAGTGAAGCCATACATAATCTAAAAGACAAAGATTAAATATCGCTTCAATAAATGGTGACGTTTCTACTTTCTGAGTCCGTTATAGAAGAAACGTTAAAAACGTCAAAATCGTGGATGGATAATACCACCACAACTGAACTCCTTTTGACGCGGCGCTAGTAAAGAAAGAAGAAAGAAAAAACGTTTATTTGAGTAGCCGGTACACACAACATAAACAAATAAAAGAAGAAATAAATAGTGGGTAAAAGATTAAATTGTATAACATAAAAACAATATATATAACAGCAAATAATATAACATTATGTGTCCCACGGCTACGCCAAAAGGGTCCAGTTCAGCAAATTGTCGAGCAGCTAAGTGCTCGACGCTGGTTTTCAACTGGACCTGGACGGTAACGTAGTATCTAATTCATTACATGAAATACATTTAAAAAAAATGGAGAACCACGAATTTTTAGCAGGCAGTGGTGGCGCGGATTCTAAGGAGCTAAGTGTCACATCGTAAAATCATTAATTCCTAGTTCGACCTTTCCGCGAGAACTAAGTACGATGAGAAACAACTAACGATCTCTTTGATCCTTGACTACCTAATTAAACGTATTTTTTTTAAATAATAATATTCTTACCTAAGATTCCAGTGGACTGAAAAACGAGGAAAAGTAATAATAGTCGGTTATCCGGAACATGATCTTATTGGAAGCAATTTACAAGTCACTTCAAATTAAGATCATTATTGAACTTTCCAACAATATTCTTAAACAAGATTCAGTACCAAATTAATCTAATCAGAGGCTCATAAAACCTTTATTGAGTGGAACACTTTTAGTATATTTTAGTACAGCCACTAAAGACTTAATGGATCGTGGGCAAGTAATGACTACTAATGACTGTTTTCTGTGATATATTGCTCATTTACTACGATAATTGTGAATACGGCGCCCTGAATGCGTAATTGTGTGGCGAGAGGACAGAAAAATAAATGGAGGCCCTGTGAATTGCCAGTACGTTAATGTGGAAGATCCTGGGGATCTCTGGAGGTCATTGACACAAATGTATTAGCTGTGGAATTATTTCTTAAATTTTGGATTCTTGATTTATGAATCGAATCTTGGATTATTTATACTTGTGTGTGAATAAGTAAATCGGGTAAATCTTTTGGCTAAATCATCAGATAAGTCCCCCCACCCAGGGCATGGAAGGAGGGAGTGTCAGACTTGTACTGACTTAAATCCATAGTGTCCTTCAATAGCCCTTTACGTTCCCGGGTCACGGTATTCACACACGGTATTCATACACGGAATCGCGTAAATCTGAAGTTAGTATGTTTTTCGATTTAATGTAGCCAGAGAAATTAGGAGCAGGCTACAAAGGAGGAGACATTTACACGATTGCTCTAAAAGGAGTGTTTTGTACTTTCAGACTATTTATCCAATCCAATTTAATTTCATATTTTATTGGGATGAAACAGAAGTTTAGTGAATAGATCTTAGTTGTCAGCTTAATAATTAATAGCTGTCATAGTTTCGCCGGGGACTTCGCTGTTTAAATAGCAAAGTGTTACCCTTCTACGCGCCGATGACCGCGGGTTTGAATCTTAGCGATGGTTTTTAAAATGTGTTATTTAGCTTACACTGTTTGTTTATTTGGGATAATTATTTTTGTTTTCGTTTAGGAAAAGTTAAAACCCAACCGCGAAACAGTCAATCCCGCTCATTTATTTTAATTACTTACTTGACTGCAATGCTACATTATCAACCCTTAACACTCTTCTATAACTATACTGAACAACAATCAAACTAATCAAAATTAAGGCTATTATTATGCAAAACGTATACTGCAAGCAATATAACTTCATTATTATTGGCATCCATTGGGATTTGCTAATATTTACAAGCCACACACTCGTAAGTCACCGGTAGATATATTATAGCAAAAATAGAAATTATAGCAAAGGGGATTCGTAAGCCTGCCGGGGTCGCGCGACTGTCTCACCTGGTATCCACGGCCCTAGTACATAAAGGGCTATTGAAGGAACACCGTGGATTTAAGTCAGTACAAGTCTGACAGTCACTCCCGTCCCACCCTGGACGGGAGGACTCATACGATGATTTTACCAGAAGAAAATAAAAGGGGGCTTCCGTAAGTGTCTTCGAATGTGTGTAGTTGAGTCAAAATGGTGCTAAAGACAGATTTGTTGAATGGTCCGTTCCCTGTAAATGTGTTCAATGGGACGTTAATGGTGGATTTCGACGCCATTTTGGAAACGACTCTCCCTTATGGACACTTCAAATGGGGGTTATTCACCTTTACACGGCTGGGCAATTTGTGATCGTCGTTTGTATTTGTTAGGTTTGTTTAGTTTACGATTGAATGGGCTGAAAACCTTTCAGGTCTTCCTATCGAATAAATGTTGCTGGAAAAGAAATCAGCGCTTTTTTCACTTGACAAGCTGTAACACTGATAATATTAATATTTCTAATACTAATATTACAAAGCAGAAGAGTTTGTTTCTTTTTTTTAATGAAAAATATTTTTTTTTATTGAGACATATAATATCGCGCTACGACTAATAGAAGCCCAACATCAGGGCTGAAATTATGAGACAAAGCTAGTTGGTAGAGATGTATACCTATTACGTAGTAAATGTTCACCACATATCTTTTGAACCTTACTATAATGAGCCTTACTAAAGTGACAATAATATGAAATTATGAATTGAAACACAACTTATTAAAATACTTACGATAGGTATTCGAATAAAACGAAGAATTTCACAATTTCAGAACATGGGATCGTTTTTTAATTTTAGTTATATTTTCATGTTTTCTGATTTTTACCAGGAAAATTTAATGTTTTTTCCAAAATTAATTCAATTACTTACTACATTTAGCTGTCGCGTAATTTACTATAAATGAGCGTAACTTGTAAAATATGACTGACAGTTTTCTTCTGCTTTCTCACATCATGTGGGACTCACAACTCACAAAACTACGCTCGTTTAGACTCACCCTAACAGCCCCCGTCTAAACGCGCGGAAATGCGTTCGCGCATGAGAAACGAGAAAATTCCTCAAAAACAATTGACGGTCGTTTTAACAAACCCGACGAAGTAATAAAAAGGATGACTAATTCATATCCGATCCAAATAATGTAATTGTTATTCCACTCAGATCTCTAAATCCACCGTGCCAACGTCCATATTTACGTGTAAAAAGGCCTGCGGATAACCAGAGGCCCTCGTGAGGTTTTACCGGGCATCAGTCCCTAATGAAAATGAAGAGGCGTGAATAATGAGTCTTTTACATAGTGAGTGTTTCTAGCCTCGTATATGTGATAATCGAAAGGATAATAAAGCTAACCATTCCATATTGAAAGCATTTTCATATGGTACTCGTAACAGTAATAAATATATGAAATTTCTTAGTTCTTTTGACTTACGACTATCTTCGTTTGAAAATGCAATGTTCGTATGTTCTTTGGCTTGAATCATCTCCTCAACAAATAAGAATTAAAATTTGTTAGAATTCAAAATAGTACGAGTGTCCGAACACAAAGTTAAAAATCTTATAGCCTTTTGTTTTTTTTTTTTTGCGTGGTAAAATCATCAAATGAGTCCTCCCACCCCGGGCAGGGTGAGAAGGACTGTCAGACTTGTACTGACTGAAATCCACGGTGTCCTTCAATAGCTTTTTATGTTCCGGGGTCACGGTGATGGAAATAAGTCTTATAGCCTTACAAACAAAATATATTATTTTATCAGAATTTATAACAATCTTGATTAAACTAATTTAGTTCCTACAATATTACATACCTGAACTAGGATAATCCTGTATCACAAGCGGGAAGAAGCAAATAATAAACTAAAAAAAAATGTCGTATTAACATAATCATAATCCAGAGAATTACTACACACTAGAGACCCAATCTCACATGGACGTTATCGTGTGTCAGTCTAGAAATTGTCCTCGTGTAAAAGAGCTTTTAAACGAATGACCCCAGTTGGTCAGCCAAGTGCGGGCCAGATGTAGGCCACGGTCAACAAGCTCGCCCCTCCGGATTTACATATTTTCTACTTTAATTTGTACGTAAATCACAGGCTAAGGGCGGTTCATAGTAGCGGGAACTAATGATCTCTCTCTACTTATGTATTCTGTGGTGGATATTGTTTTACCGGAGTTTCAGTTTTGGGGTCGTTGTATTTTTAGACTTTAGATTAGAGGATTAGAGGTCTGATTACTAAAATTTCGCCGACCTTTGGGATATCGATACCGATAAAATAGTGTTACAGCGAAAATATTAAATAAATTAAAAATTATTTTTTAATCTATTTTGACCCCACTTCTGGACGATATTTCTCCCATTATTGTTCAACCTTATATTACTACATACATAACAAAAACTATCTGGTGGTGATCTAATGGTGCATCGCCACCATCACACCAGTCTTTTCTTTGACTCCACATCAAAGCGAGAAACTCTCAAAATTAAAAGCAAACAAAAAAGAAAAGTACAAACTTTCTATACAAACATCCCTATTCACTCCAGAAGAAAAAAAGAAAACATTGTTTTCCAAATTAAGTACATACTTCGAGTTTTTAAACCAACATTTTAAAGGGTTCGCAAAATGATGACCCTTTGCCAACACCGTAACAAAATACTTAGCTTTTCTTTTATTTTGTTTCGGAACCTTCAAGTACTTACTTGGATTCTTAAGCCACATTTTCTATAGGGGACCAATGATATTATAAATGAATAGGTACGTTATCTACACGACTTTCTATCTTCAAAAACGGCACACGAACTCACACATGAAAAACTAAATATTGCAATAGCACTCTACATCAAGATTAGTCGCTAAAGTAGGATGGCATCGCAAGTGAAAAAGAGACAAATATAGTCAAGGTTTGCCAATTGACCACATTTGAGCGTGTTGCTTTATCACGTACGTATTACGTATAACGTACCTTTTTACTTATAATATCATTGTAGGGCAGGGTTTCTTAAAGTGGGGTCCACGGACCCCTTAGGGGTCCGTAATATGAGTGTCAGGGGTCCGCAGCAGCTCATCATCATCAGCCCATTTACGTCCCCACTACTGAGGCAAGGGCCTCTCCCCCAATATGTGAGGGGTAATTGCCATACTCACCACGCTTGGCAGACGGGTCAGTGGGGGTTTTGGTATAAATTACAGAGCTTTCCCTCTCTCCGTGCTGTTGACATTGCACGGAATTTACCTTAGTCGGCTTTTACGACACCTCGGTAAGAGTGAGAGTGGCCTATTCTACTCTGCCTGGGACCACACGGCATGGACCGCAGCAGCTCAGTAAACATTAATATATTTATCTGAAAACTGTGCAGTAATAAGTTATCTCAGGCATCGCTTGTTTGATCGTGTCTGTTAAAGTCTGTTTGCGGGTAGGTATATGTACTACGAACATAGCGCGTTTCAGGTGTGTCGCCCGCCCGCCGTCGCGAGCCGTCGCGCGGCCCCCCTCTCAAAAGGTTTTTTTTTCCTAAAATATTCTTTGATAGGGGTCCGTAGAGGTTTCTGAATTCAGTTAGTGGTCCGTGACTGCATAAAGTTTAAGAAACCCTGTTTTAGGGGAAATTTGTTTCGCGACTCTATCGCTCGATACAAAATTCAGTTGTCCCACGCGACGTCGGGCGCCATGAAGATTTACAGATCGCGCAACTTGTCGTAATTTAACTCTAGTAGAAACTGGCCAATATGAACAAGGGAAACGTTGAGCGACATTGACCCACAAAGTTGCAGAGACATACCACATGAATGTTGGGCGATATGTCTCCTAATGAAAATGCGGCTTTATTTACCGATCATTAAATGTTCCGTAAGTAGGGACGTGACTACTAAAACTTCATGGTAAGGTGAAAGGACGGGGTCTCACAGACCCAAGATGAAAGCCTGGATTACTGCCTCGCCACTTTCATATACACGTGTTTGTTGGACACTTGAGCTTGGGTATTATAGACGATACAACATTTGGGTAGTACTCGTAGACCAACAATTTATTCCTACGCGGCTACGTACATGCTGTGTTATTTTTTACTCAACAATTTGAAATAAAAGATTATTTTGCTTTTTATAACTAGGGACAGGGGAAAACAGTATTAAACGCATTTTTTTTTTAAATAACTGTGCACTAATAATTAATTTATCAGAAAAGATTTTTAGTTGTGGAAAGAAAAAACCAAATGAGAGCAAGATTTGTGTCTGCGACTATCTAATTCAATACATCCAAAGTTCTTTCCAATTGAGCCACCGCAGCCATTCTCACAGTTTCACACTGTTCATTCCATTCTTAATACTTCAAAGCTTTACAATTCGCGACGCAGGCATTAGACCGTATAAAATATTTTCAAATAAATCAGTACTTGAACACAATCAATGGATTGGTTTACAACTGCAACGCATATAAAAAGACTTGCTATTTTCTTTCCAACCCACAAAAAGCTTTCAAATCGCATAAATAAAATTAATAGCCATTATTGAACACTCTCTCAACCTAACATAAAAGATTGTTTATTTGTTTACTTCGTTCAATGGCTCAAGCCAAACGATTTTAGTAGGTATGCAATGTGGAAATATGGCAGCATTGCTAACGGGAGTGCATGAATACTAAGAGCTATATTCGTGTGCTGCTAAATAAAAAAACACTGACAGGTTTTTCATGTTACCCTGGTACTGCATAAAAAATAGTTCGTCGAGGCAATATGTGTTTTGCATTGATTTTGGCCTCTAGTTTTATTTAGGCTGTTGATTTATTCTCCATCGTTCGTTAACTGACTGATTTTTACACGTTTTACTACAGTTTCGCTATGAAAAATCCACCACAGATTGTAAAAACAATGATCAACTTGCTGCACACACTGGTGTAGAGACAAACGAAAAAAAATCACTACATACTATAAAACAAAGTCGCTGCCAGCTTCCCGACCCGTTGCATGCTTATATCTTTAAAACTACGTAACGGGTTTTGATACGGTTTTTTTTAAATTCGAGGTGACGCCTTGCTGCAGCCGCGCCGTTGCCGTGCCGATATAGTGTGCCATAACCTTAAGTCTAGCATCAAACACCCAGGTCAACACAGTGCTTAGCGTTGAGAAAAGATTTTTCCCAAATTCAATTATCAAAAAATATCTCGTTAACCTAAATTACAAAAGTAAATCTCTTGTAACATTTTTATGACACAGTAATAAAATTATAATCCCTAGGGATTAACATTAGGACTGATTTAGTATCATGAACACAGAGTAGTAATAAATGGAATAATAACGTTTGGGTTTCTGTGTGCATGTTTCAACAACTAGGTACATCGAACAGCTTATGAGTGTTCTGTGAAATATATCACACCTTATTTATTCAAACCATTAATTATAAGTAGTTTGTGATTGTATGCAGTAGTAACTAATGAATTATTATCAGCCATTTGTGTCAGAATGCAGGGTAAAAGCGGCCCTCTCTTCCTTTCACTTAACCCTATTTACTGCTATGGGACCCACTATGTGGTTACTTTAGCCCATAGCTCTTCGAGTTTACGACAAATGTGGCTAGCTCCGTTCTATGTAAGCCTGGCACTCGTGTGATCTTCATTGGTTATTTGAATTTTGAAATAATCAGAAACACAACCATCACATAGCTTCTATACATATTATCTTTAAAAAAAACTGCACCAACACTAGGAATAACTCCTGTGTTGTAGATGCGTTTACAAGCATTTAAACTCGCATACACTCACACCCCAAAATCTACTTTTAGATAAAACAAAATTTCCAGACCTCACTTGAATCTGCGCAGCATTTGCTCACTCGTATACTGGGTTATTAGTTTCAATAAAAGGCTTTGAAAGCAGTCGTTATTATATTAGCCTCAATCAGACCTATATTCCTCCATTAATTACCTACTCCGTGCAAACGTATAACGACCGCCGACCGCATACTTTCAATCAACGAAATTGTTATTCAACACAATTTTCAGTCTACAAAGCTTGAAAAAATACAGAATACCGATACGTACCCACAATCACTAAAACAATGATGAATGAAAACCACCCCTATTACTTACGACATAAGGATACTTTCAACATCAAATTGTAGCCTAACCTACAAGTACTTCGTTATTTAATTGCGGCTTACGTCACGTTTTATATTAACTTTGGCTAACGTAAACAAAAATCGTGACCGACACCTTTTTAATTTTTTTAGGCTTTTGGGATTAGAATAATTATAATTGTGTCCCCTGGCTACGCTTTGGGTACCGTTAATCTCCGGAATGAAACGTTCTAAATGGTAAACAAGGTCCTTCTTTGCATAAATTCGACTAGAGTCACGAACTCATTTTAAATTAAAACCATAAAGTACTGGAGAAACTAATAGCATCATCAAATGACATTCCAATATCTGCCTGGATACCACTAGGTACATAATATGGGTTCGATAGAAATTAAGGCAAGTCTCCGACAACTTACGACTTTGGTATCCCTTGACGCGTGCCTATGTACGAACCTCCACGATTTTGATTGCGATATAAAGTCGTAGTGAAGCATGCTTACGTAGAAGTAAATAAAACGTAGAAATACATTATAATGTACTCTCTCTTTATAACCTTTTTTTTTGTATTGTTTAGTTTTAAGTTTGTGCCAATAAACACAATTTTCTTTCTTTTCTTTCTTACAATATTAACTCATTAGTTAAACAATTTTTCTCAGTATTTTTCTAATCTGTCTTCTGGATAGCTATGGCATTTTAATGAGATCATCAAATCATCTTTTAAATTGCTCTGTCCCATGACCTCCTCTCAAAACTTAACTTCCTCATCTTCCATCTCGTCTACGGCACATAATTTTAAAGTAGGTACTGTTGCTAAACTACTAAAAAAAACTAAAATATTTGAGATGAACACACTGGCCATGTCCATCTCAAATATTTTTACTTTATTTACTATTTCTTCGTACTCCTCCTCGGATTCTCCGATTAATATAAATAAACCCAGATTATACATGACCTAAGAATTATGGCTCATATGAACAGATCCTGTTTCCTTTCAAGACACTACGGCCATAAAAGCAGGACGGATTACCATTTGGTCTTATAATCCAATTAATCTAAGGCCCGGTACACATTACGCCTTAGAGCATTAGGTAGCTAATAGCAACCGATGTTACGCCTCATGTCGCAAAGCTTAGATAGGGTTGCTAGTTCAAAACGTTTTCCCACACTATTGAATTTCTCATGTTTCGTGGGTGCTAAAATCAAAATCATGTGGTGACAGAGCGATATCGGTGGCGTTGGTAGTACTTACAAAGGCCACCTGGCTCGGGACCAACCACCAACCTGACGGAATATGACGCCAATAAGATTTTACTATGTTACGTCGGTGCGCAGGAATTTCAGCGCGCTTCTGCATAATGTTTGCCTCTAGAATAGATTGATTCAAGAAAAAAACCAAATTAGGCTGTAGATCAGCACTTTTTGAAATGTCAATAATCACAAAAGACAGTTCCGAAACGCACGACTTTCGCCACTTCCTCATGTTTTCGCTGGAGACAGAAATGACGGTAGATACTTTATTATTTTAACAAAAGTGGTAATTTTTTTTATTGTGTTAAAATCAGTAAATGAGTCCTCCTACTCAGGGCAGAGCGGGGGTACTGTCAGACTCGTACTGACTAAAATCGACGGTGTCCTTCAATAACCCTTTACAAATCAAATGAAAAGCATTTATTTCAAGTAGACCAATAATAGGGACTATAGTCGGCTCCAGATAAGAAAAAATTAAAAGTCGTTAACACCCGTGTACCAATGTTTTCCAATACTTCAAAACGATACAAAAAATGTAAAGGAAGTGTCGCTAACACGATCAAAACAAACGTATCGCGGTACGGGGCGTCCTTGACGTATTCACTGGGCATGAGTTACAAACCTTTTGGCCAAAACCATATTCAATCGTATTTATTTCGAAAGGTACCTAAAAATGTAGTACTTAATTAAACCCTTTAAACAGTTAGATAATAATAAAAAATGGTTGAAAACTTTCCGATAATGGAATACGCTCAGTCAATCCAATGCGCAAACCTTATTTGAAATGACACTCGAGACGAAGGACGCGTTAGGTACATAATTACAAAATGGCGAACAGGTAATGCGCCCCTGACTCGCTCTGACGTCACACTCAGCGCCGAGTATGAGGGCATAACCCAAAAAATCTATTTTTTTTGGTATGAACTTTAAAATTCGGTTATTTAAGTTTATTGTATACTTGTAAGAATATGAGTTAAAGCTAGATAAATAAATCCAATTATTGCATGTTCTGTTATTGAAATATAAGTTGAAAACATAAGTAATTTTGAAAAATAAATATACACCAAGAAAATTATTTTTGAAATCCATAAACAATAGCAATTACATATTTCATTGTTTGAATGTGTATTTTTGAAACTTAAAAAAATACCACAATTATTCTTCAAATTTACGTATTTCTTACTTATTTCCGTTGGGATAAGTGTTTGGTATTATGAAACTCGAACGATGCAGTATTAGCGACAGTTTTGTATGACGAGCGATCTCAAAATTAAGTTTTGTGGACTTTTTGGTACAAGTCGGGTCAATGACTTTTAATTCTTTCTTATTTGACTCAGACTATACTTTTGAATTGTCAAAGACATAAAAAATGTAATTGAATACTACAAATTTACGTTCCGCGGTCGCGGTAATTCGTGGGTCCCGCGACCCCGGCCGGTTTAAAATGTCGCACTTATAACAATTTTTACAACAGAATAGTTTTTTACAAAGATTCTACCAAACATTCAGTTTATTCTATCTAGCAGCCCTAAGAGGGTTAATGAGGACGTAAATAAAATAAATAGCCATCCTCATCACAGCGGATGAAACAAATGAATGTTTTTCTCGAAGAAAACCCTGAGGAATTTTAATACATTTCTGGCTGATACAGCATTTAGAAAAGTAAATATTTAAGAAAGAAAGGTATGGCCGCCATTTTTTTAAAAAAAATGTAATAATGTTCTGCTTATTAACATTGTTTTTAAATTATTAATGAGATGTATTCAGGTATCTACCTTCTAGCGAAGAAAGGGTCTGTTAGTTGGCTTAACCTTGCTTAAGCTTATCTAGATTCGAGCGGAATCTACGTGAGATTACCTACTGAAATCTTAAGTGCCTGCTTACTTGTTAATACTACCCGTCGTCAAAATTAATTTCAAAGCATGGCATTATCTGCAAACAGCAAGTAAAACAGTGACTAAACAGAACTTGAAACGAGATATTTTCCATTTTACAATTATCTATTTTGAGTGTCTAATTTTTCGGCAATGTAAAAATTGATAGAGCTAGTGACTATTTTAATAATTTAATAATAATTTATTTAATCGACACAATTATAATGTTAACATTAATTATAAAATAATTTGTAGGTAGGTTACACTTAAACTTAAGTTAACAAGAACAGTTATATGAGGCAACCAGCACTCCTACTAAGTTATAAAATAACTTGTATTAAGAGTGATGGTAGAATTTTAGTTTAAAAACGTATAAAAGAAAACGCTTTAATTTTCAAATCGTTGTGTTCATTATAAATATTAGTCAGAAGCTCTTAAGTCTGACAACCAGTCTTACCATGGGGTATGGTATTACCCAGTTACTGGGTTGTGGAGGTCCGACAGGCAGTCGCTCCATGTAAAATACTGATATCCAGCTGAATCTGGTTTGACTGGAAGCCGACTCTATAGTTGGGAAAAGGCTAGGCAGATGATGATGTGTTCATTATAAAGCTTATATTTACACCTCCAAAACCTATTCCTCTCTTTGCTTTAAAGCACAATTTTCGGCTTGACGTAATCGTAAATCCAGTTCCCCTAACCACCGGTTTTAACAACCCGTCCTTCACTATTTGAGTTTCATTATTACGAAAATCTTCAAAACGTTTCAACGACCATAATTCAAACAAAGTACGAAAGATACCATCAAAATTATGCCAACAAATTCTAAAAGGTACATTAAAGTCCTCGGGATTTGTTCTGCGGCAAAATATTAATGGAAACTTTACGGCATTACCTTTAAATTGATTACTTTTACAAAAGTAATTAATGTAAGCTATATTATTAGTCCCCTACGTTATTGAACGGGCAGGATTTCATTAATTCCCTTTACGAGGATCCCTGAGGGGGACCTAGTAAAATATAGCCACTAAGGTGAAAAGACGAGACTTACGAGAATTTTGGGTATGTTGTCCCTTCGGCTAATTTGATACTGTAAGCTTACGGTTTCGCCAGTTCAAATAGACCCTTAAAATTTTTGTACCGTTGTTGTTTCCACAAAATTCCTGGACGAAATTAGAAGGTAACGGCAATGCTAAAGAGAAACGGCTCGGAACAATTCCGAGAGGAATGCGGTCCGGAAAAGTTTCTTTATTTTGTTTTTGTAATATCCTACAATATTCTCGATTCGTTTTACCTACACAGGTGTTTTTTAGATCACATACAAGGGTTCTAGAGGGGGTTAACATATGTATTGACTTCATAAACCGATACGAAAAGGCCTAACCAATTCGAAATTTTTGTCATAAAGTACAAGTTTTTGATAGGAAAAAAAATATCGTGCCAAAAAAGTATTACTCCGTGAATCGGGTCCCGAGTGGCCACAATATGTCATGACTATAATTGAACATTGTTATGATACTCGCAGTCAAAGAAGCACTCACATAACAGCCGTTTTTTTATGACCAGAAGGCCCAAAACAGCAACTTAGCAATTTCCCAAAACGTGAATCATTTATATTATATTGGCTTTGGCATGGCATAGATTGGCTATTAATTCACAAAGGCGTAGCGGGAAATGCACTTACTTCGTGCATTTGCAGTGATTTCCAACAACATCATTGGTTATCCTGGTATTATTCATTCACCAAGTATTGGGATATTTGCTATGTGGCCGTTTTAGACCCTCAGATGTTTGCATGTCGATAAGGTGGAAGAAGTATTTGAAAATCGTAGCAAGAGGTGATCTATATCATTGTTCTATTTATGTCATGACAAATGCCATAGGAAAAAGGCCTGATTTCATCATGTACTTAACAAGTGAAATATATGCGCACAATACACAACCTCTGCCTATCTTCGGGGAATACGTATGTTATGTTTAAGGTGTGTTTAGGCTGCTTCATCATTCAGAAACATGTTTGTATAGGAATCTTTGAATAAGGTAAACGTATTTATTATTGCAAGATTAGCTCAAATATTATGTTAGGTGTACGGGATACCTCAAGGAGATTTCAGTAAACTAAGGGGGCCCCTTAAGGCCAAACGCCTGCCGGGGACGCGGTGCTATCTAAACAGGATACCGTGGCCTTAGGACGCAAAAGGCAGGTGAAGGAATATAGTGGTTTTTTGTCAGTTCGAAAAGAGAGGGATTTATTTTACGACACGGTTGACGCAGTGGCAGAGCGATCAACTGTCGCGGGTTTGATGCCCGCACGGAACAAATATTTGTATGATCTGCAAGTAGTTGTTCCGGGTCTGGGTGTGTGTATGTGAGTTTCTATGTTTGTAAACGCACCCACGACACTGGAAGATATTCCTAGCGTCGGGCAACGTTAATAAAAATTAAAGAAATTATTGATGCTTTTCCACCCCTAAAAATATAATATATCTCTTCCAAATTACGTAGAAGGCGTTTTACAGCCTAATCATTTCTGTAGCTTAATCGGATTAAGATAAAACGAACATTTTACATCAAGATGAAAATTTAACTTGTTCTTTTGAAATATACTTTACATTAATTACAGACGAGTTAATCACTTGTGGTGTTGACCATAAGCTTTGCATAACGAACGAATCAAAAATCAATTTACATTCTAATGTCTTTATTCATCATTCATCACAACCGGTCACATTAACTTTGCCCTTTTCGAAATAAATGTTTTGCTAAGCTTTTTAACCGAAAGGTTGATTTTGACATTATTTATTTCGTCTAACATTTTATACATTTTCCGACGAAGCGTAACGTTGACCCGAGATTAATAAACAAATGTAATTCGCATCTCGTAACAGGAATATTTCATGATGCCCCGCTTACCTAACAATTTCAAACCCGACAGATTCCTAATCAAATTAAAATTAGAACGGGACTTTGTTTTCGGGACAATGAAAAATTCCGTCTTATTTTTACTTAGGTACTAGCTATGATGCTAGAAAGGTCGTGGGCAAATTAAAACCCCAAATGCAAAAAGGTTTCAATAAAAAGTTCTCAAAAATAACTTTTAAAATTTATTTTAAATCCAGAAAGTCATTTTGAAACTTACATTATGAACGAAAAATATCAGTCCGTTTATTTTACCTTACGTATCGGATATTGAAGGATTTTATACTTAACAGAATATATTTTTAACGAGCCCTCATATATTTTATAGAGAATTATTTCGCTACAAAATCGGGGTATTGTGCGGCAGACAATTCATTGAAGCATTTAATTGATTTGGGTTCAAATAAATATTCTCCCGGTGGATATCTAAAGTTGGCATTAAAGTAGTTACAGTAACCCTAATGTTTATTGGTGTGGAAGTTCCAGGAGGTTTCGACTTTGGAGAAGGGATATAAGGGTCAAATTGTACCCTAGGTTGGAGAGAACAGTGATCAAAGGAGTCCAGTTCGGTTTTCAGAATAAAGTCAGTCTCATAATAATTATGTTCATATATTATTTGATAAAAAAATCTGGTTGTATGGTTGAATTAATCCAAACGATCAACAATGATCCCTATAACCTAGATACATGAGCAATAAGGACTAAGAAGAAGCAAAATATCAGAAAGACTCAAGCATGTAATTAAATAACGGAAGTCGCGAGACAATTTTCGCCTACCAGCGCTAAAATTAATGAACAACTCTGCTTGAATCTGCTTGCTTTATGTAACTGTTGCCAAAATGGCGCCGGCTACCAGCTTTCTTTCTGTATACGGCCTAATGAGTGATTTGCCGTCCAATCACGGACCATGCCCGGGTCGCCGGCGCGTCGTCGACGCGCGCCTCAAAGAGCTGTTAGCAATCCGACAGCCCCTCTCACCCCTGAGGGGGGGCTGTCGGATTGCTAACAACGCCTCACCAACGCCTGCCGGGGTTGCAGGACTATCTTATCTGGTAACCATGACTATGGAACGTAAACGGCTATGGAAGGCAAAATGACGGGGCCCCCTCTCAGAGGGCCAAAGCCTGCCGGGGTCGCGGGACTTATTTCTATCACCGTGACCCCGGAACATAAAGGGCTATTGAAGGACACCGTAGATTTTATTCAGTATGAGTCTGATAGTCCCTCCCGTCCTGCCCTGGGCAGGAGGATTCATTTGTTGATGTTGATGAAAAAAAACATTTAATGTAATATTAGCAGTACCTATGAAAACAAAATAATCATCAACCCTTTTAGACTCAATCTTCATGGAAAGGAGAATAATTTGAAGTTATTCAGGGACTCCATTATTTATTTTATCAGGAAGAATCACAAAATTCTTTCAAACTGGTGTTTCAATTTTTCCTTTCCATTCAAATTTTCGTTCGCAATATTTCTCATTACGACTCTAATTGGTAGCTTATAACTTAAATGTCAAATACTTTTGCTGTTTCAATGTCCAACAAGTTCTTAAAGAAACAGTTTGTTCGTTTAAGTATTTTCATGATTTCAGAAAAAATGCTTTAATACCATTGAAAGAAATTCAAAGAAAAATGTAATTCGCATCCAAGAATAATTTCCGCATTACTTTTCCATTTAGTATAAAAAGAAGATTTCATTATAAGGTCTAAAAAGAAGAAGATGAGTGAAAATGAGACAGTCCCGTTGTAATATCTTCAGTAAGTTTGTTGAACATGTTTTACGACTGTGAGTTCAAATAAATAATCATCTTCGCGGAAATTCAGCGACAAACTCGTATTCCTGTAATGACTTACGACTATTCAAGTTCAGGCAGATCGCTCTTCGTTGTAACAATACACCTTGGAGTATCAATAATGTTATGTAGAGAGCTTTTACACATTATACATATACAAACGGCCCTAAAATCAGAGGCGATATCGGGGAAGTGGTGGGGAGCGCCCTGGATCGTTCCCTAAATCGTATCGTGTGTAGGTAAATCGCAACCATAATGATTTACGATTTTCCCTAACTCTGAAGTCGGTTTTACCAAAACTGATATGATAACAAGTATGGCATGCACGTGCCGTGTACGTACTAGTGGGAAAATACGGAAGAAAGTGAAGACCACAGACTGTAAGGTTTTGATTTAAAATGGCTTTTATTTTGGCCTCAGTCAGAAGCAAATATGAGGCCTAAGTTAAAGCGATCTCACACAAAAGGTAATAATTTGTAACTATAATTTGTCGCATAGCTTCAGGGCCTTTGTGTCATTATGACAGAATTTTATTTTAATATTACTAGAATTAATAAATATTTAATATTTGGACACATAATATGGAACCCCTTTACAAAATGATAAGTCTACCTAGACGAATATGTTTTCATCGCAGTATTACGCAGAAATATTGAAAACATTTATATCCAGTGCTTATAGACGTCGTTCATAGTGCTTTTTCATGTCATAAACCAGAGTTTCTACGAATTACTCTCTAGTTGCTAGAGTTTAATAAATGAACAAAATAGATGAATACGAATCGTTGGCGTTCATCTTTTTATTTTTATTTTCCACAATCTATTTTTGTTTTTTATTTTCTACGCACGAGTAGGTACGCAAAATGTCCCAACAAATTCGGATTGATTTGAAATATCGGCGTCGGGACGACATGGGCACGCACGACTAAGCCGTGTCTAGTGTGCGAGCTGCCGTATTATTTCGGATTTCGGTATCGTTCGTGGATTTTCGTACTAGTACTAGTGGATGTAATCTCGAAGCTCGAAACCCACGGTTTCGGCCTTAGTTACTGACGATTCCTAAGCCCAGTGAATTCGAGCCCGATTTGACAGATAGCTCCTTATCTACTACTAAAACTTAAACATATATTGAACACTTGTCTAAAAAGAATGTGACTGCAAAACGGACCTTATTTCAACGTCATAATCTGACATTTTTTACACAAGTGTTCAACAGACGCTTAGAAAAAAGTTTTGTGGTACGACGGTTAGAGTCCGCGCCACGGAACAGATTTTTTTTCTGTTCCGTGGTCCGCGCCACCACTCATGATCTGCGGAAAATTCGTGGTAATACCATAGAATAGCTAAGTAATACATTTTTTAAATTCAATTTGATGTAACACTAGCGAATCAAGGAGGGCTTTGATTTTGACGAAGGTCGCTCTCTCAGAGAGTAGGCCTGTGTCAAAGGAGTGGGAATATTTAAAGGCAGATGATGATGATGAAATGGCATCAAAAGTCGTAACTTCGCATCAGAACGCACTAAAATGATATCATAGCGTGACGCATTTGAAATTTTAAAGCGTTGATAATGTAACAGACGTACAAATTAGTTTTTTCTAGTGAATTGACCTAATGTCAGTCGGACGAGGGATCCTCACTTTTCGACTAAATATCAAGGAACCTTCCACCTTGTAACTTACAGGTAACTTAAGATATATTATGTACGAAAACCTGACTTTGTATATGTCTAATTCATACTCAAAGCACCTTTATTGTTTCTAAGGCGCTTTCTATTTTACACTGCTTCCCTGATTTATGAATGGAAGACATCTTCCTTTCTTCTTTATATTATATTTTAGGCAGACATGTATTTGTTTAGCCTCACAGTTGGAGTTTATTAAAGCAAAAAGATGTTTGTCGGAGCGAAGCAATTAAATTAAGGACTTACGACGCCGACTTATAATTCAGTTTCATATTTTTTAATTTTTGAGGCAGTATTATAATAATTGCTTAGCGCCTGAGCTGTACTCGGTGTTAATTTTATAATTTGAGTGTTCATTCATTTTATGAGATAAAAAGTAACGAAATTTTTTTAATGTTAAACTTTTATTATGAGGTAGGTAGATTTGTTCCACCTCGTGGTTCCTTTATTCGCATACTATCAGATTCGTAAAATATTAGAATATCAAAATAGCAGATTCTTAAAATAAGCAAAGTACAATCAAGAGAAAAAATGCATAATTATATATATTTTTTTTTAATTATGTGACCATTAACACATACTTTAAACAAAGGTCGAGGTTCATCCCGGGGCAATGTCACCATACAGCCTTTAGTGGGTTGGCTTCACGTGGAACCAAATTCAGATTATCAGTATTATATGAGTGACTGTCAATCAACCTCCACAACACAGTAACTGGGTACATAACAATTAAATCTTCATAAAACCTTTTTCATGTAACATTCATTTTCTCGGCTGGACTAGACGAAATATTTTAGTTAGGAACATAATATCATACAATTATTAGCCTACAAGTTCTTACGTCTGACTTATTCAGAAATTCTTATACCTTCTTGTTAATTAGAGAAATGTGCCGTCTGACCCTGGTAACAAGTACAGGTCAAAGAGGACACGAGGCATTAAACACGGCTCTATAAACATCAATGTAATATATAGACAAATGCTTAATTGGGGGCCTCACATAATTTACGTGAGGTGATTTTGGCGATTTTTGACCCTCTTTTCTCCTAGTGAGATGTCTTGAAATTTTGCTTGACCTGTCATAAACTCAGGTGATATGTTTTGAAATGCAGAAATTTGGTGTAAGTGTAAATCTGTAGTTTGCTTAGGATTTATAAGAAGAATATGGTTTGTAATTTTTTTTAATTAAGAGTATCACTCGATCCGCGACTTGATCCGCACGTATTATCAGAGCACTTCAACATTTGCTGAATTGAATTTATTATATAGTATCTTTCGGAAAAAAAGTCAGCGGAATTAGCCGAGATCCCACTGAAATGAGTGACACTGACATTCAGTTTGACCCCGTCCATCCCTATCAGGCTCACGTAATTAATGGACCTCCCTTTATATAATATGAGAAGCTATTGTGAACTTTGTCCCTACGTCAATAAGATCTTAATTAATTAAGATGCTTAAACAAAGGAAAAATTGCGGGACTTCTAACTACTTGGGCTCCGTCGTAACTCCAAATATTAACATAAACCCTTGAAGACTTAATAACTTCATGACCAGAATTTATTATTTAAAATTTAATTTTCATAGAGTTTACCTCTTCGTGGAACCCCTGGGACGAGGGTAGTGAGGAAATATTTTATTATAAAAGAGAATTAAAAAAGAAATAAAAATAATGAAAGACTTAAAAAAAGTAATTGGATAATTTAGAGCAATATTTTGTGAGTGCTTTAGAATTTCTAACATTTTTCTCTTTAACAGTCTAGCTTTTGGCCGCAGCGGTAAAAAAAAATCGGGCTATGTCTGTTTGTTATACTTAACATAATTATATCACGGTTTAGGCGAACAACAAAAACTATAAACCTACATTTGTATTTATAATATTAATAATAAATGAAGGTTAGAATTATTTAACGCCATTCCAAAATTATTTTACCAACGTTCAAAATCGGGTAAATGAAAGCAATCTGATTTGTTCCCGTTTCACAGGTAAAATTATACCTTCCTTTGTGATCATTTTAATCCTACAACGATGTTTCGTAACGTCAAAGAGAGCTTTTCCGTTCAATATCCTTCAATTTATTTGGTCTTTTGACGTTGTACGTTCTTCATAAAGTACGGAAGCGATGCTTTTGAATAACTGGAAAAGCTGACCGACTTTAAAAAGTAAAGGAATATTTTGTACTTAAATAAACTGCTACCTGCCGTGTTTTAATTAGTCTTGGCCTGAAATACTACTTATTAAATACAGAATTCAGATTAAGGCAAGTTAGGCCTACCTAACTAATATATGTTTTTTTTTATCACATAGAATTTAAAAAAAACGGGACATTTAGTATGTCTTTTCTAGTTTACAATATTCCAGCATTATTGCAAATGGTCATGCATAATCGTAAAACATATTTAGTTCTCATATTGCTAACACACTTTGTTATTTGCATATTAATACATTAGCATGTTATTCGCATTACAAACATTAGGAAGATAGGTACCTATATCACAGTGCCAAAAAAAAACATAGAAAAGAGGGTTTCTTTGTAATTTAACACTCTTATAATGCGGGATGCATTCACCACGATGCTAATAAAA
Organism: Agrotis ipsilon; assembly: GCA_028554685.1. Lineage (NCBI taxonomy): Eukaryota > Metazoa > Arthropoda > Insecta > Lepidoptera > Noctuidae > Agrotis > Agrotis ipsilon. The sequence continues at coordinate 11,881,391 of CM052966.1, forward strand.
ACGCTAAAGAAAGCAAAATGAAAAAATAATTTTTAGCAGCGATAATTCTGTCATTTTTAACAAAATCTTATTCGGTCATTACCGTTTGTGTCGCAAAATAAATGAATAAATCTTGAATATAATATAAGGAGGCGTAAATTACCTATCTGGTGTATAAATTATTTTCTTAATTAAGTATCGTCTTTAGCGAGAAATGTGAGAATAAAAAGTTAATAAACTTGTCTGTGCTTCATGAAGTTTAGTGCTTGTTTAAAAAAGAGACAATTAGGTAGTATTTTTTGAGCTCTTAGCGGAGTATAACATATTTTTTGCTAACTTAGTTTTTAAGTAAAGTATAGGACTATTAAATAACAACATTATTAAATGATTCAGAAACACGTTTTTCAATAATACTCAAGGACTCATTGAATATTCTGAAAAAAGTGTGGAATTCACAGAAAAAAATACAGAAATATATCTAACTAGCTTCTGCCCGCGACTTCGTATGCGGATATTGATGCTTATGCCAGCGACAATGGGGTCAGCAAAATCGAAGATCTGAAAAGTCTGATACCCAACCCCAAGAGCCCGGGTAAAAAAATAATGGGAGTTTGGCCAGTAGAATAAAAAAAAATATTAATATATTTATCATCATCGAAAATCAGTCTTAAACTTCGACCACCTTCACTGCGTGGAGGTAATCCCAGCTTATGTTATTTTATAATTATACAGTGAAATTAGTGATAGCTTTGATTTCCACATCAGGTGTTCCAGATCTTAATTTTTTATACATCAATAAATAATGCTCATCAGGCTAAACAACTCTTTCTAAACATCATTCCTATATATGTGATAGTGTAGCTGGGCTCATGGAGTTCTACATTAGGTGTTCTAGATCTTCAATTTTCATACGTCAACAGAGAGTACACATTAGGCTGAACAACTCTTTCTAAGATGTCATTCCTATACAGGGTGAATTTTTCAACTGGGCGTGGATGGCTATATCCGAAACTATAAGGAATATCGAAAAACGTTGAAAGGGGTCTGGAGGCTGATTTTGACCACACCCTGTATTATTACACCATTCGATAGTGTTGCTAATAAGGATCAAATTCTGGGAAGTAACCATAACCATATAAGGAAATTGCTATTTTTCTATGTTACTTTACTTCTACGGAGCCACAATCTATTCAAATTGTAAAATTTCACTGTTTACAATGTTTCACTGTATTAATGATGTCTCAACTATCGCACTGTATTCAGCAATCCGAAATGATTGAGTTTGACAAAAAATAGCACTATATCAAAGAAGAAACGGTTAACTTATGCTTCAAATACAGTAATTGAAGATTGACCAGTTTTCTTTTAATTAAACGTTTTCCCTAAGTTTGCCGTATATGATTACTTTTCAGAATTTGATCCTTATTACCAACACTATCGAATGCTGCGAAAAATCACAACCTGTGTTACACAGGTTGTGATTTTTTTTCCGAAATCAGGGGGTTCGATTCTTGGCTAGGAATATTGAATTTTCCAAAATCCAATGATGCAGTTTTAGTTTTCGTCAAAATCGGCCTCTAGACTCCTTTCAACGTTTTTCAATATTCCTCATAGTTTCGGATATAGCCATTCACGCCCAGTTGAAAAATTCAACCTGTATATTATTATGTTATAGTTTAGGCTTTTGGTGTTCCACATCAGGTGTTCCAGATCTTCAAGTTTTAAACGTCAACAGAGAGTGCTCATAAGGCCGAACAACTTTGCTAAGACGTCATTCCTGTATATGTTATAGTGTAGCTTGGCTCTTGTAGTTCCACATCAGGTGTTCCAGATCCTCAAATTTATTTTCTCAGCAGAAAATGCTAATCACGTGGAACAATTTTTGCTACCGCACCATTTTTGTATCTCTTATAGTTTAGCTGGTCTGTTGCTGTTCTGCGCCAGGTGTTCAATTTTCCAAAATAAATTATAGCCTATGTGTTGGCCAGACTTAATACCTATTCAACAAAAAAAGAATCATTCAATTCCGTCCAGTACTTTTTGAGTTTATCCCGGACATACATACAGACAAACAGACAAACAGACAAAAATTCTAAAAACTATATTTTTGGCTTCGGTATCGATTGTAGATCACGCCCCAAGTATTCTTTTAAAAAAATATTCAATGTACAGTTTTGACTTTCCTACTATTTTATTATATGTATAGATTCTGCTTCAAGTAAAAACAATAAGTTTATGATAGTTATTCTTTGTCGATTGAACGATAAGTAGGTAATCTTTTTTACTACTTTCTTAGGCCGCAAACGAAATGACTTTAGCTTATTATTTTAAAGTCCTAAACAAACACAGTTTGCACATCTCTCTCGCACAAGTTTTAAATTTAATAAATCGATGAAAAATGGTGAAAAAAATTAATGAAAATCAACTCACATGTACGCCCCCAAGCGACGCCAAGTTTTCCGCCTTCCACACAATCTGGAAAATTAAGTAAAGAAAGAAATAACGAAAATGTAATTTATGTGTTCAATGAAAATAAGCTCGTGATTTATTCACATCTGCAATATAAGAGACCATACATATGTGCCATACATATTATGTGTACAGTGTGGATTCAAAATTGGATTGCAGTGTTAAAATTGAATGATTGATGCGTTGGACGCATGATACAGTCCGTCCTACCTACTAAAAATCGAATCTTTTATTATAATTTATTAGGTTCTGCCTGCGACTTCGTGCGCATGAAGATATGGACCACGACCCACCCGTCTGCGCCCTTACCTTTCCGCACGAAATAAATATTATTCCAAAGACAAACATTGTGATAGTTCTACTAATACGCATGATAAAATTGTAATTTTTAGGTGATACCACTCTACAGCATCTTAACAGCTTATTTTTTAGGATTAGAGCATTAGTTTCGGAGATTACCCCTAAATACAATCAAACAAATATTTATTCCATCTATTGAATATTAATATAGATAAATAAACGAGGATATATATTATACTGACCGAATAGTATTTAGATTTCAATTATCAATTTATATAATTTTAAGACCCTTATTTTTCCAATAATTGGATAATCAATCAAGATGAAAAGCCTAACGGCCGATATTAATTTGTGTTCAATTGGATAATTTAATAGATGAATATTGTTCATCGAGCATCCACTAAAGCTTTTGCCTAATCGAATATCAATTTAAATAAGTCAAATGGAAAAACAAAAATTCGACTATGCCGAGTATAATAGCGATGGCTTAATTGGTTAGGCGTCTAGCACAGACTTGGAATTTTTGGTGTATGGCAAGCAAATAGAATTTGTGGTATGTCGACACCTGAGTCAAAACAAACATCTCAGATATACTACTCAAAAGAAAATAAGGGCCAACTTATTTTTGTCGATTTATTAAATAATATTTAAATATTACTGGTTATAATGACTGAATCTGATAAATATGAACGATATTACTTGGAAATACACAAAAATTAAGTTTGTATTCCAATCCATCGTTAAATTAAACGAAATTGAATGAAAAGTGGGGAATTGCAGGAATGTATCAACTTACACAAAACATCAAAAAACTCGAAAAAAAACGTCTTTAATGTTCCAAAGTGTGCTTTAAAGCTTCTCTTTTAACTCTGTTCTCTCTGTGCTACTCATTTTAATGGAGGTAGAATGTTCAGGATTAAATACCAAACATTTTCTTTGGGATTCTCTACCAGCAAGTTTTCAGACAGTTTATGAGATCCAGCTGGGTGTTGATGGGAATTTTACTTTCTTTTGCACTCCTCTGTAACTCATCTCTTAACTGCTGAATAAAACTCAGGTGAAAATCCTGAGTAGCCACTTTAACAATGTAATTCGAACGTCAGCGAATGTATGCACTGTTAGTCGCAGCGTGTCCGCTCGAACATTATCCTGCTTGAAGATGAACTCAGATACTTGTTGCTGTGCGAACGGGCTAATGTGGAGTTGCACCACATTCGCTACGCAATTTTGAGCAGTTACAGCAACGTTATTACGAAGTGCGAGCTCAGTTTTGCGTGATAGAGACAACCGCCCTAGAGCATAATTCAGATCTCATCGGAAGAGTCTGTTTCAAGAGTGCAAGGATCTGAAACCTATTGTTTAGATCTTCTCTACACTCTAATGAATGGGTTTTTATTAAAAAAAAACAAGCCTGCAGTCATAAATAAAAAGCAATGAAGACCATTCAAAACAGTTAAATAACTTTTCTCTTTGCAAATGTTTCACGATTTGCACCATACGCTCCAGTTAACTGCAGGAAAACCAAGCATCTTCTTGAGTATTGTTAGTCTTTATAGAGTCGATTCGGAATAGTCTAGTCAATTATAGGGGTGCCTGTAGCTCAACGCAATGGAGTTTGTACGGTCCGCGTGGTAGATTTTCGCACTATTTGCGCGGTTAATCAAACTTATTGGTCTCCTTAGGCTTTACTTACTTACTTTCTTCCTGAATCACGGCGTCTGGTGATATTACCCGTCTTTTGAGACCAGTTTCAAACTTTTTGAACCACTGGTTGGGAATATTCCACCATAAGACCTACCTGTTCTGGCTATGCCCCCCCTGGATTAAGGTAACACCCCGAGTGGCTGTTTTTGCATCCATGTGTCTCCTAATAAATGGCATTATGAGATTTAAGAATCGTTATAGCCTACTTGCTGTATAAGTCGAAGAAAACTCCGTTAGAAGTTTAAAAAATAAAAAACACCAAACCGTACATTCGAAGAAATCTTAAATATCTAATTAAAAAGAAGTTATGAATTTCCAATTATGCAGTAGAAACAATATTAATACTTGAAAGAAACCATAGCAAGGTATTTACCATCTATTATGTACACATAATAAGAGTGATACTTGATTAAAGTGCAATTTAATAAGTGGCCCCTATTTTGTTTTGACGAGTATAGAAGTGCGAGGAGGAACAGAAAGCGGGAGGGGGAAGTAACTGTCAAGTGACATAAGTGAGCCATAGACAAGACCATAAACTAAGGTTAGGTAGAAAATTTTACTTTAAGAATAACTTTGCGTATAGTGTCCCAATAATAATTGATTTTTATTTCCACGTGAAAGGTTTAGAATTCGCGACGCGTGCTTAAGAAATCATTAACACTTAGTATAATAGGTAAACTATTCGGCCCGTATTTTTTTTCTGCTACATACATACTACTTCTGCTACTCCAAAATTGATTGATTTACGACGCTTTCAAAATTAGCTTATCTAGGTCACAGTTAAATACAATCACATTTAATTCTATCTTCATAAGCCCGAGTGGTTAGTAAGGTTATACTATAGTCCTCGCCATATAAGTGTGAAATAAAATTCGTTGACCCCCGTGTACCAATGTATTCCAATATTTCAAAACCATTCGAAAAAATGTAAAGAAAGTGTCGTAACTCGATCAAAATAAAGGAATCGTGGTAAGGGGCGACCGTGACCTTACATTTTATTTTGAAATTCGAACGATGGTATAATGGAAATCTAACGATGCGTTATTAGGATCAATGACCTTTAATCCACACTTAAATGGCGAGGACTATATAAGGTTGTAGTGAAACAAAACTCGATCGAATTTTTCTATCCAAACAAAAAAGTTTTACAGACATACTGTACCTGTTATTTCGTATACTTATATGTTAGAAGACGAATAAGATTTACGGAACTCTGCGTTTGTTTAATTAAATTAACAAACTTCCGTTTCAAAGTAACACATGTTACGTGTGAATCACTCTTGAAAGATTTTGATTATTTCAAAGGGGAAGCTTGTTTGCTTTTAACCCATATACAGGATGAATTTTTCAACTGGGCGTGGATGGCTATCTCCGAAACTATGAGGAATATCGAAAAACGTTGAAAGGAGTCTTGAGGCCGATTTTGACGAAAACCAAAACTGCATATTCATTAGATTTTAGGATAATTAATAATCCTGGCCAGGAATCGAACCCGCTGATTTTGAAAAAAAATTCACACCCTAGGTACACATACTACCTACACCATTTGATAGTGTTGCTAATAAGGATCAAATTCTGGGAAGTAATCATATACGGCGAACTTGAGGAATATCGAAAAACGTTGAAAGGAGTCTCTTCCAACGTTTTTTGATAGTTCTTAAGTTTCGGAGCCATTTTATCCACGCCCAGTTGAAAAATTCACCCTGTATAACCGAAGAATGGTATAAAGGTGTACGTTAGATATCAAAATACTAGACGGAATCTTTACTGTTGCGGAATAACTTAGTTTAGAACTTTATTGTTTGGTTGATCTTGTAAGTATTAAACCAAACCTAAGACTAGATTCTGATATCAACAAAACCAGAGAACATTTTTTTTTTAATATTCCAGTACCCTTAGCAGAATTTTCAGTATTTGAGACGTAAAGTATACTGGAACTTTGACAACTTCAAATTGACAATTTTCAATGAAAAAATTACTTTCCTTCTTCGCACACCAGAGATGCTGTTCCATTTTTTCATACAAGAAACGCTGTAAATACTGGAAAGACGCTGTAAAGTAAAAGAGTGAAAACTCGTGCTAGGGGTACTGATTGGAAATGTCGGTTTCTATGGAAAGTTTAATATCGGTTTAATTGAGATAGAACACTGATTTTTGAAAATGGATTATCTCTATGCTTATGGGTTGTGTTACCTACAGAGTCTTAGGTAATGGTACAAAGGCAGCAGGTCAACCTACCCGAATCTGTCAAATTGTACCAATCGAATATTAACCTTCCACTATTGTGATAAGGTTGAATATCTATTTAAGAAATATGAGAGATTGATGTAGATTGTTGTACCTTAGATGTTTCACTACATAACGCCACTCATTTAGAAATATAATTATGGTGGTTAAAATTTTCTATGAAAAGCTGTTCAACGTACACAGACACACTCATACAAACCAAAATTATGTCAGAATAAAGATCTAGATCAAGATAAATCTATTTTTGCTTCAAGGGTTGGTTTCAAGATCGCAGGACTTATTCCATCACCGTGACCCCGGAACATAAAGGGCTATTGAAGGACACCGTGGATTTTAGTCAGTACAAGTCTGACAGTCCTTCCCGCCCTGTCCGGGGTTGGAGTATTTGATGATTTTACCACGCAATCCATTTGATTTAGAAGAGCAAATATCTCCTGAAACTTCTCGTCAATAATTCCTGAAGAAGTAATACTCAAACTAACTGTGGGTATCCCGTGTCTCACTTTTGATTTTCGAACCACTCCAATCAAAACTCATTTGTAGACGAACTTTTTGGAACATAAATATTAACACGCAACCTACGAAATACCTTTGCACCATGTAGAACTTTTATTTTTCTTATTATTTAAATTAAATACGAGGTACTTACCACTTTTATTATTTGCTTTGAGTTTCCAATATTCCGGCACTGTTGCAAGCGCCATGATCACGGATGAACTGAAGATATTGCGGGTAGATGTTCATGAGCAGACAAAACGGTCTACCCTCTCTCTTGTTCGTTTTTTGAATTCAATTTTAATAAAGTCTTTATGTATTTTTTGTAGGTAGGTATTTGTAATTTTTTTTAATTAACCAACCTGCAGTTACCAAAAAATTACGAAAACTAATTTATCTTTGCATTTTCTTTGATTTTTGTGTTAGTGTCGAAGGGAACAGACGCCAGTACATCAAACTACTCGAACCTGTCAAATTTCTTTAATACTTAGATTTTCAACTTTATCACAGAAGTAGAAAATTCATATTCGTCTGCGAAAAATTGTCAGATTCCCGTATAGATGCCCTGCCCAAGGTTGTTGTGCTGGAATCTATCAGTAGAATATGTGTACTTACTTAAATTTTTCCTGTCAAAACGAACCAATCAACAGCGAGGGAACGGCTTTAAATCTTCAAATGCAAGTCCCAAAAACTGACAAGCAATTCTGCAAACATCCATCACAATCACAACCGTATTGTTCTTGTCAGGATTTGAAGCAAAACTCTCAAAGCGAAGCTTTTATGTTCAACTCACAAAAAAATAAAAAGGCCGTCCAGCAGATTACCTTCGAGTTTCGTCGGCTGCGGAACACGAAGGATAGATAGACGTGCCAGGCTGCCAGTTAAGGATACACACAGCTACAAAATGTGTCAAGCTTATTGCTTGCAAGACGTTAATTGCTAAAGGTCAACGCACTGCATAGCAAGCCAAAACAGCGTCAGTTTTTGTCGATATTTGGATTACTGACCGTGATTATGTCTCGAATTTAAAAGATACTCTGAGTTTGTTTCATTTCAGAGTTTGTAAGGAAATACTAACCGTTACATTTTCAAAAATAATTTACATGTCATTTTTATGTTTCAGCTCAATACGAACCACATCTCTCCAAAGGTGCGCATTACTCAATTTCAAGTAGGTACGTTTGCACTAGCACAACGTGTCTGGTTTGAAAGACAAAATCTACTTATCTTAAGCTGGAAGATAAATGAATTAGGTAAGAGATAAAAATATGTATCCTACTGAAGTACCCAAAATTATTCTTCAAGCAGGCTTGACAAGCTTACAACTGTGTCTGTAGTCAGATTTACGAAAGGCTCCTTTCCTGTGCGCCTTCGAACCGTCCTCGGATTTCCTACAGATCAGATCTCTAATCCCAGATTCATTTACTCTTAAGGTGTTCTCGCTATTCGTTGATGACTTATTCAGGATTATCTACTTAGCCCAAAGAACTCACGGATAGGTTCATTAATACCTTTTGTCTTTACTCAAACCGTCTTTCCAGGTTACCAAGTAGTTAGGCAGGTCTAGATTCCAATTATACCTACTCGTTTTCACTGGAATACGAACCTTAATTGGTGATTGAATAAAAACAAAACAGTGGATTTTCAACCTTGGAATTAACGTCTAGCGAACGGTTTTAGAGGGCGATAAACTAGTATTTAACTTTCGTCTAGTTGTCATGGTATAAAAGTTTCGAAATTCATCGATAACTTATTTTGGGAACAAAAATGTAATTAAATACTTACGCCTGGTTTAGTTAAACTCAGTTTCTTCTCAGCCAGGTTTGTTTCTGGTCAGGTTGCATTTCTATGTTTAGGGAGTTTTCTGCGTGCCTCAAACGCTTTTCCAAAAATTGCACGCATCTCTTAGGCCATCAAAGCTGTGAGTTCATACCCAAACTAGTACAATGATTAAATCTTTTTCACTGCTATTGTACTTTCTAAAATCTTGAAAATCACTGATAGTCAAACAGGGAAACAATGAGAGGAAACCTAGACTTATATAAAAAGAAAACTCTTGCAACAGAGTGTCCATTTCCTCACATGAAAAAGAAAGAGTTCTAAATCTGGTTTCTGAAAGATGCAATATTTATAGCCAATAACATAACTGAAATATATCCCCATTAACTTGACTGATTTATTGTTATTGTGCTGGCACATTACCCCTTAGCAAAATACGGCCCCCCATAATTTTATGGCAATTTAGTCTGGCTAAACTGCCGCTAGCGGTAATAAGACCGCTTGAGTATAAATCTAATAGGCAAACTTATTGAATTTAATATTTTACAGTCATTCGAATCTTTGCCCGTTTCCCACTGCGTGCTATAGATTGGAATTTTAATCCTCAGATACAGTAATTTACGGATGATGAGCCCCTAAACATATTATGTATGCAGGGTGATTTTTTTAACTGGGCGTGGATGGCTATTTTCGAAACTATGAGAAATATCGAAAAACGTTGAAAGGAGTCTCGAGGCCGCATTTATAGGTTCCTAGTACATTTATATCTGGTTAAAAATTCCACGAAATCGGAATCTGGTTTTAAGACATCAGCCAAGAATGTTCATTATCTTCTTTTCCCGTGGCTCTTGGGCAAAGAAATAATCTTATATCCACACACTCTCGAGTTTTCTCTATTCATTCTGAGGCGCACAAATTAGGATCTCTTGGTGTAACCGTTCTCCATACATTTTCAAGAATGTTCTATCTAATGCTAAAAGTTATAAATGCCAATCCCATCACTAAATATACAGCAGATGACGAAAAAAAAGTGAGATTACTCTCAGTCTCTCATTATATAACGCCTCACTTATTCGAATTTCGGCTCCACGCAGGAAATATGGGAAGTGACGTCCATAGCATAAGTAGGTCAATCGATATGTCTGGGGAACGCTGATTATAATAACAATCGTGTAATCACAACTTTTTGCTTCCCATTACTAGTTTAGATAAACAGGATGAATATCGGCAGCTTGATGAATTATGTTGTTGTTTGTTTCGATTTGTTTATAGGGAAATAAGTCGTTATTAAGTCGGAGTGCTTGTCGGAAGGTTTTGTTACAAGTCGAAGTTGTATTGTAAAATCCTTAAGGGTAGGTAGGTACCTATATAATAACTTCTGTTATGAACGTTCGTAGGTTCAACTTTTTCTGCTTTGAAAAATCATCAATAACGTCCACCCGACGTGGGTAGGTCGAAAGGACTGTCCGACTCATAATGAAAAAAAAAAACTCACTACCTTTTTTAACCGTATAGTTCGGTACCGGCCCCTTTAGGGGCGCGACAAGCTTAACGTGGTCAAATTATGAAATGAGTCCTCTTACCCAGGGTAGGACAGGAAATAATGTCAGACTTTAAAGAGTAAAATCCACGGTGTCCTCTAATAGCCCTTTACGTTCCGGGGCCACGGTGATTCGATAATCCCGCGACCTCGGCAGGCTTTGGCCTTCTACGGGGGTCCCCTTCATATTGCTGACAGTTCTTTGACGCGCCGTCGACCCGGGCATGGTTCATGATTGCGCCTACGATAGTGGCCGGATGTCTGTTCCCGAGGCCTTACTTTAGGTCCTGGTGTATTTAATTCAATATTTTGGGTGGAAAATTATCAAATGAGCGGGAAAGCTCATTGTTGATTTGAAAAGCTTGACTGACTAAAATCCACACTGTTTCTTCAATTACTCTCCGCGTTCCAGGGCCTCCGTGGGCTCTTAATAGGTCATCATCTGCCTAGCCTTTTCCCAACTATATTGGGGTCGGCTTCCAGTAAAACCAGGATATCAGTATTTTACATGGAGCGACTGTCTGTCGGACCTCCACAACCCAGTAACTAGGTAATACCATACCCCATGGGGAGACTGGTTGTCAGACTTTAGAGCTTCTGACTAACAGTAACGACTGTCAAAGATTCACAAATGACAGCCGGTACCAACGACTTAACGTGCTTTCCGAGGCACGGAGGAAACTCGCTATGACAGATGGTCACCCTAAATAGGTACTAAACCTATTTAATTACTGGTCATAGGTACCTGTACTAGAAATTATACCCTGAGGGACGAAGCAATAACATTTGGTTGGCAGGTAATTTGATGGCCATTAATTAAGTACATGCTCATCAAATTAATTATGCCTCCGAATCATGCAATCAAAGTGATTATGTTATTTGGTGGCTACTAGATATTATGTGGTACGTATTACTGCTAAGAGACATTTATTACCCTAGATAAAATATAGGTAGTGAAGTCAGGTACGAACAGTTTTGGAAAAGACGCCACGCGCAATGAAAAAACAAAATGACAGTCTCGCAAATTAAAAAGTGAATAATATTATCCAAAGAGTTCCATTTTCGAATTTCGTAATTATTTTTGTTTTCTTCTTATTTTTATTATAGGTGTTTCGTTCTAGAAACTCAGTATGCCTCAAATGATTTCCTCAACATGTCCTGTAGTTATTAAAAAAAAAGATTCAAATCTTTTAAATGGGATCCAGTGAATATTTTTAGGTTTTCAAAGCAATGAACAAAATATAATTTAGATTGATTATTCGTACAGAGATACGGTGAAGATGAGATTGAAACGAAGACACATTTTTCTTTTAGTGCCATGCACAATTATTTTTCGATGTAAATTCAAAAAGAAGTGGACCGATTTTCAAAGTTATTTCACCAATAGAAAGGCTACCTTATCAGCGAGTAACAAAGGATGTTTTATTTAACAATTGCATCTGTACGAATACAGCCGGACCAGTTGCAACATAAAACTCTACTAAAAATACTTTCTCCAAATTTGGACCATTTTCCACAATTTAGTTTCACAAGCTGTAATTTCACACTAAAACATCGAAAACCGATAGTTTTCAAAAGTTCCAGTTTAAAGTTCGCTTTCTGCTTTATAAAGAACGACACTTAGAGAGGTATGTGGACTCAATAAAACGGTAGTTACCAAACCTACAAAGGGTTTTATATAATTGTTAATGAACCCAGCTAAACTTTATGTATAGGGTGTCTAAAGTCAAAGTTCGTCCGTGGCCACGCTGGAGCCCGCCATCCTACAAACTCGCAACAAACTTCGGTACTTATCAAGAAAACCTTGTGAAAACCGACACTCAAACTTGTCCTAGGATTAGAAGACGGTTAAGTTTTAGTACTGAAAATAAATGGAGCTAAATTAACTATAGATGTCACGAGTAGCGATTACCAACGCCGAATATCGGGATATATATTAATATATTCGATATCGGGAACTCAAAATAATAAATAATCACGGAAGATATCCCGTAAGTGACATTTTAAATCGTAATATAGTTTTCGTTGGTTTTTGCGATAACTCTTTAAATTTTGTTCATTAATGTCCATTTACGCGATAAACAAACGGCTTTTCCCGTTAGTGGCCGTAGTATTAATATTATAGGCATGTTTGTACGCGTTAATCTTCGAGAGGTTTTTTTTTTAGTTTTTTGAGACTAAGGCTGGTTTTGCCTTCAAAGATAGGATCATATTATGATCCCCCCTCTCAGAGGGCCAAAGCCTGCCGGAGTCGCGGGACTCATTCCATCACCGTGACCCCGGAACATAAAGGGCTATTGAAGGACACCGTGGATTTTAGTCAGTACAAGTCTGACAGTCCCTCCCGCCCTGCTCGGGTTGGGAAGACTCATTTGATGATTTTACCACAAAAAAAAAAGATAGGATCATATTGGATCTGATATTTAAGTAAAACGGGGACGGTTCGCTAGTTCCCTTTATATAACACAAATAAAACAAGGTTTACAACTTATATACGGTTTTTACGGATATTCGGTCTAGCGATAGATATCCGTTGCTTCGCTCAAGTAAGCAATAATCTAACATTAGCACAGTTTCTTTTCCAGTTTTCCTCGTCTTGATAACGACGTATCTATTGCTCATCGAATCGAGAATTCGCATAACTATATCCTGTTGCAAAGTGCTTTGTGTGGAAGCTGTTCGCACGTGGTGGCAGCCAGGTGTAGTCGGAGATGTAAAATAAAAGATGGTCTTCTAGCTTTGATGTTTGCACGTTTATTACTATAAAATAAACGATGACAAGCAAATTGAACTTCATGAAAATACTTAAGATAATTATTAATTAATCTTGTACTAGACCCGGACATATATCAGAACGCTAACAGAACCACAGACAACTTAGAGAGAAGAGAAATAACTCGTTCAGGAAACGGAACAAAAAACTATTTAGTGTTGTCAGATCTAAATAAATATAGTGATGTCATGTTGTGTTAAAATACTATTCTAACATGCTCTCCTTTTTACTCAACATGACAAGTCAACAGTTAAAAAAACATTTCAAATCACAATTGCACAGCGTTCTTACCTATTTAACATTCATTATCTTATTTATAAAATCCTTATGTTTAGTGGAACATAAAGCCTTCGTCAATACATCAGCAATCATATTATGAGTTGACATATACTGTACATTAGCAAACTTATGTTGTATCAGATCTTTAATATAGTGATATCTTAAGTCTATGTGTTTAGTTTTCTTATGACAGTATTCTTTGGCTTGTAACAGTTTGAGGGCACTTTGATTATCATTGAATAACATTATGTCTATTTGAACATTTACAATTTCTGCCAAAAAATTCTTAAGGAAACTTAAATCTTTACACACCTCACCTATAGCCAAATATTCCGCCTCAGTGCTTGATAATGCTATGCACTTTTGTTTCCGTGCTTCCCAGTTAATGGTATTCCCACCCATCTGAATCACAAATCCAGTATAAGACTTTCGGTCTACAATATTATTAGCCCAGTCGGCATCGGCATAAGCAGTAATATTTAAACTACCAGACCTATTAAAACATAGGGAATAATTTAAAGTGCCTGCAAGATACCTTAAAATTCGTTTTCCCGCGAGCCAATGTTCTCTGCCGAAACAATTATTGAACTGGCTTAGCTGACTGCATGCATACGTTATGTCAGGCCTAGTGCATACAGATAGGTACATAAGGGAACCTAATAATTCTCTATACTTATACACATTATCATCAAGCACTTCCTTTTCAGCTTTATCCAGCTTTATATTTAGTGCTAAAGGTGTAGACACAGGCTTACAATTTTCCATGCCATAGCGAACCAACAATGTTTTTATATACTGTGATTGATCTAATCTTAATACACCTTTTGATACATCATGAGATACATGCATGCCAAGACAAACTTTAATAGGGCCTAATTTTTTAACATTAAATTCCTTTTTTAATAAAGTATACAATTCATCTATGGATGCCTTATGAGCAGAAAAAACATAAAAATCATCCACATATAATGCAATTATTGTCAACACACCTTTATCTCTCTTAACATAAACACAAGGTTCGCATTTACTTTGTGAAAAATTGTTACCAATCAGTAAATTATGTACAGTCATGTTCCACATACGGCTTGCTTGTTTTAGCCCATATATGCTTTTTAAAAGTAGGCACACTTTACTTTTATTCTCAATAAACCCTTCAGGTTGCTCCATATAAATGCGCTCATTCAAACTGCTATTAAGAAATGCTGTATCTACATCCAAATGTTCTATGTTCATATTCATCTCAGTAGCTAGCGCAAACAAAGTACGCAGAGTGCTATGGCGTACCACTGGCGAAAAAGTATCGTCATAATCAACCCCATAAGTTTGTGAGAACCCGCGGGCAACAAGACGCGACTTATAGGTACGGTTGCCTGAAGTGTCATTTTTAATCTTATACACCCACTTGCATTTCACTACGTTTTGATCCAATGGGCGATCGACAAGCTTCCATACATTATTATTAGTAAGAGCATCGAACTCTCTTTTCATAGAACGCTGCCACTCCTCACTACTAGGAGAAGATATGGCCTCCTCATAAGATACAGGCTCCAACTCTGCATGTGTAAATAAAGAATAATCTTGGTACCTTATGGGCTTCACTCCACGCGTACCACGCACGGGGCGGCTAGTGGTAGCCACTGATAACTTAAGTTCAGAGCTGGCCACGGCTACATCCCTACCAGTAGTCGACACGTCGGAAGTACTCGAGCTGCAGTCCCCGGCCGCAGGACTCGAACAGCTCGTGTCCTCCTCACTGCCCGTACAATACTCAGAGTCTGAGTCAGGAGCTCGGATTTGTTCTTAAGCAGGTAACCCCAGGTTTTCCTACTGTAGTCATCTGTCAGTGTCAACAGATATCTGGCTCCATCCCAGCTACAGACAGACATCGGGCCACAGACATCTGAATGGATCAGCTCCAGCGGTTGAGTAGCGCGCTTTGCCTCGCCGACAGGAAACGGTTTTGCAACGAGTTTCCCCTGCAGGCATGCAACACACTCATCCAAGTTACTTCCAGGAACTTCCTGAAACATTAACTGTTTATTTCTCCGCAGAGTACATAATCCCCCATGACTCAAATGACCAAGTCTCCTATGCCATAAAGATTCCATCTCAGTAGCAACCATTGCACTCTGTTCACTCTGAACTAGATTCTTCAGAGGGACTGAAGAATGCTCCTCACCAGAACTTTGACACACAGGAATGACACAATTCAATCTATAAACACCATTATGGTTGTTAGCATAACCTAAGGAATTACCTATAATCTGAGGATTTTTATAAAAGTTACAACCTCGTTGATCAAAGACAACAGAGTAACCAGACTTCACTAGTTTGTTTACAGAGAGGAGATTTGTGGACAACTCAGGGACAAACATAGTGTCCTCAGCAACAAACTCATGCTTATTACAAACAAAATTAATCTTACCAGTGCCCTCACTGTTAAGAAGATCATTATTTGCTATTGTAACTTTAGTTATATTATTTTTAAAGTCCATAAATAACTTTTTGTTGTTGCACATATGCGCTGTGCATCCTGAGTCCACTATCCAATCATGGTGTGCAGCTAAACAAGCAGATTCTGTCACAATAAGAGTTTTTTCAGAAGATTGCTTATTGTCTTTTTTCCACTTATAACATTTAGATTTAATATGCCCTGGCTTTTTACAATAATTACACACTTTTAACACTTTCTTGCCAGCAACATAAGCCGCACTATTAACACCATTACTTTCTGAAGAACCATTCTTCCTATGCTCCTCCTGTAGCAAACGTGTCCGCACCAACTCGCTGGAAAGCACACGGCTCATGCAGGCCGTCTCCAAACTAGATACTAGGACATCATACTCCGCAGTCAGACCACTGAGCAGTATCTCGGCTACCTCGCCATCCTCTATAGTACGCCCAATATCTGCGAGTTGTTGCACAAGCGTCATAGCTGTCGAAATATACTGTGACATGTTTGTAAATTCACACAGACTGATTCTGTGCAACTGACGCAGCAACAAAACACGCCTGTAAAGGCCTTTATCTTCGAAAACAGATGCCAGATTATCCCATGCTTCCTTTGCCTTGCTTGCTGTACGCACATATTGATGAAGATTGACATCAATTGTTAAGCAAATGCGCGCAAGCGCACGTTGGTTGCGATTAACATCCAGGTCCACTCCGGTCACACAACCCCACGTTCCGTCCAAGGTCAGCAACATTTTCATAATGAATTTCCATGTGGTGTAATTGGAAACACCTTCCAGTTTTGGAACATTCATGTTATTGAAGTTAGCACCCGGCACATGGTGCATGTCGCCATCTTGTGCATGAGCAATTGGATTTTCATGCGACATTTCTCCGACTATTTATAGGTTATAATTATAATAATATTTCTCACCAATTCCTTTGCTTTTTGCTTCTCGCTGCCAATCCCAGATAGAACGCTGGGTGCAGAACCTGTTGCAAAGTGCTTTGTGTGGAAGCTGTTCGCACGTGGTGGCAGCCAGGTGTAGTCGGAGATGTAAAATAAAAGATGGTCTTCTAGCTTTGATGTTTGCACGTTTATTACTATAAAATAAACGATGACAAGCAAATTGAACTTCATGAAAATACTTAAGATAATTATTAATTAATCTTGTACTAGACCCGGACATATATCAGAACGCTAACAGAACCACAGACAACTTAGAGAGAAGAGAAATAACTCGTTCAGGAAACGGAACAAAAAACTATTTAGTGTTGTCAGATCTAAATAAATATAGTGATGTCATGTTGTGTTAAAATACTATTCTAACATATCCTGGGGGAGGTAAATGTAAAAACATAGGTAAGTACTTCCTGTATCTCATGAGGAAATAAAAATGAGATTCGAATATACTTTGTAAGGTCGAAACATAACGTAATAAGTAAGCAAAAAGTACCAACGTAATAAGTAAAAAAACTTTCGGGAAACTCGACAGGCGCGTTATAATTTTTTCTAAACAAAAGAAAAAAAAAAGAATCGTCAGAATCGATTCAGAAAACGACGAAGTTATGCATGAACAAACATAGAAAAGCATAATATATACGGTCGAATTGAGTTAGGTACCTCCTTTTATAGAATTATACATTTAATTTATTATGGAAAATGAACTAATGAACGAAAAATAAAAACTTTCAAATAACCTGCGCTGTACCCGGAACATTTTACTAAAATTCGTACACAAGACAGTCAATATTACCTATATTATGTTTCAGGCCCAATCAACAAGGACCCTTATATATTTTTGGGATTCAATTTTAAAAGCGATCCAGATAAGCATGAACTCGTAATGGCTTCTTAATGAGACCCAACAAAAGGAGGGACTTTTGGACAGAAACAATATTTACGCACATTTATAATGAGTGGGAACGAGACCCCACCCCCTACAACCAACCTCTTTTCACTTCAACTGCGCATATTTCATTTTAATGTTTAACGCCAGAGGCCGTCGACTCAACCAGTACGGCTATTCAGCCAGTAATTACAATTTCTGCTATTAAGTTTTTCATTGAGTTAATTGCTACTAAACTTGGAAAATAATTTAAACAATGCAGGTTTTTATTAACATTTAATTGTACATAAGTACCTAACTACAGACATATCTTACGAAGAAGCTTATATAAGTAATCTGGAGTTACATTCATGGATTGATTTACGATATGACAATATCGAGTAGTCATTCACAAGGCGATTTTCGAAAATCGACTAAAATCAGTATAGTTAATCGATTGTCCGAAAAATCGCCTAAATGAACGCTAGACCATAGAGATCGATTGTGATATAATTTAAAAACGAGTACTTTTATTACAATGTGCCTCAAAATAATTAAAACACGTTTAAAATGACTATAAGTAAAAGCGTCTTCGATAAAGAAGCGTTTAGTCAAATAAATAAATAAAAAAATACTTTTAACTATCAAATCGATAATTCTAAAAATATCACTTATTATTACAATCGATATTGGTGTTTCCATTATTTATTTATTTTTGAGTCTGATTTACTTTAAAGAAAAAGTAAAAATTATTTTAGAATTTTTTGTTCGTCCATTTTAGTTCGTCTAATTCTAAACACAAACACGTAGAGTAGTCACAGTCAGAAATATTTTCTCAGTTCTAAAAGTTAAGAATTTTGTCTTTGGAAGTTAGTTATCCTATCATTTTACTGAAAGACAACTAAATTTCAGAGTAGGGTTCATACCCCTAGCTCTTATTCGAGATACAATAAAACCTTTAATAAAATATTCATACAATAAGAGAAACCTCAGTCCTAAACAAACATTTATAGCGAAATGATTCAAGTATTTACTTTATAAACGAAATGGAGTACTTCTGTAGTTTCTACATTTCAGTATACATTTATTATTCACTATTTCAGCGTCGAACTGGGTATAAAGTCGTGATAGAGTTTAGCAGCAGGGCCCCAACTTGCGCGGGGCCCCTCCGGGCTTTACTTGCGAAACTTGCCAGAAGCCAGTTAGGGGCCCTGCCCTAGCTAGGTCCCAGCTCTATAATGCTTTCACACATGTAAAATAAAAACACCAACCCAATAGTTACAACCTGGGCTTTTGGGGCTCCTCCAGCCCAGTCCGACTCTGCACTTATTACCAAGTCGAGTATGGAGTACATTATATTCGCGTTGTACACAAAAACGCATCTATTTAATTGACTTTACTTCATTTAAGAATGAGGTCTCGCCATTCTACATTTTACATTCATTATAGGTAACATAATTTTGGAATACAATACCTATAATTAATATACGTTCAACTTAACCTAGCACGACGACTACAAACAAATGATTACGAACTTTAGAAAAAAAATATGTAAATCCTACCTATGAATCACGAGTAGACCATTTATACAAAAATCTTTTTTTACGTTTTTTTTTTTCATTTTAAATATAATCACTTACGTCAGTGATAACATAAAAGCACCGTCAAATTATCTAATTAACGAGAATAATAAAAATAATATTAAATGCTGGGTATAATTAAAGGCAAAACACTTCGCAAACCCTGAAACACACAATACATATCTTAAATCACATAACTCTCTAAATTCTATAGGAAGACCAGGCAAATAATAGCGATCACAAGCAAAGGAGGTGTACATACGCTGGGAATTAAAAATCAATGTTAAATAGTGCAGCGAATCAGCATAAATGCGAGCTCGAATCTTTCGAATTCAAATAATGTAACTACGTCCTACTTACAACGAATAATCGTGTTCGAAATGAATGAACCCGTCAAATACAGAATGAACTATATCATTCACTCGTACATTCAACAGCGCAAACACATTACATTAGTGAGTAGCTGTCTATCTACACTAGGTGCTCGGGACAGGGCGGGTAAATAAATAGCGGACATACTAAAACGAAGCAAATAACACAACAAACCAAACGGAAAAAGTGCATCACGTCAATAATATAAAAAACATACCTACGATTTTTTATTTTTTCGTTTTTTTTTATATCTTTCGTGTAATCTCTAAAAAATGCATTCTATTTTACAGATTATAAGATGATACTTTTGAGATTTGGAACAGTCCCACGCCCGCGGTACCGCGGCCGTTTGAGTATTCCAATGCTCCGGACGCGTCGAGTAAAACGCATCCGAAATCTATTCAAATAACAGGTACCAGCTGACATGAATTACGCACTTTCAGCAAAGAAAAATATGTCAAAACACTACTAACATTTTTTTCGACTTGCGACTAGTTAAATCAACTCTACTTGACCATTTATCGATTAGTTGTCGTTTTTTTGTTATAAAACCTCGATTAGTTCGTCCACGAATGCACTATGTTTTAGTATTATACCCCTATCTATCATCAGACACCGTGCTATTGGTTACAGTACACACATTTACCTTTATTTATCAACTTTCTCGTAATCATATAACCTGTATATGAAGAGGAAAGTCAAACACCTTCGATGTGTAGCCGATGAAACAGTTACACCTCTAATTCGATTATGTTCTCGATTGTTCATTCGATTTTTTTTCTATCGACATTGATGTCGATGAAGGCTGACTGTGTCGTCGACTACTCAAGCAGCTTCATAGCGATAGCGTAACACATTGTTTTCAATAATTCCCTACAGATTTTACCTTAAATTTTAGCCAATTCTAGAAATTAAATTATTAATTTTGAATTTCGATTCGATGACAGGATGTCTCCCGAAGAGTTTTACTAATGTGTTAATGAAACATTTGATATGAGACGTGACGACCCTGATATGTAGAATAAAACTGATCTACTTGCTAATAACGCTAGATGTAACAAACTTCCAGTACAGCATAATAACGAATGTATCAAGTACCAACGAGCTACGATGTATTAATGTCACGGAGTAGATATCAAATGGAGTGTCACATCTGCGACGACGGATCACCGCGACGAAAAAATGTCATCAACATGAATTCAATATCGTAAGCGCTCCATGTGTTACAAACTCTATGTAATAGTGAATAAATGTAATTTCTATCAATAATCAGCTCTATTTCTAAAATGAAGGTTTGTATCAAGGAAGTAGGTTCACGTCTCTATGATGTGGAGTGTTCGCCTGCCTGTGGCTCATTCTGGTACTGGACAATGGTATCTAGAGTTGACACACTGTTTTCTGTCATCGCGTGGTCTCAGGGCAGCTATTCTTCACCGCCTGCGTCTTCAGCGATTGTTTCGCCCGCTTTCTCTTGGGAAATGTTTTGACCTGAAAGTTAATTAGATGCTATAAAGACCTAGAAACTATATTTGTTTCCTCTCGTCGTCCAATTAGTAATGCTTATTACTTATTTTTAAATAGAGGAAGTTACAACTAAAAAATCTTAGTGGCAAAGATTTTTATAAATAAAAGCATTTTCTAAACATAAAAAGGTATGTGTAAGGTTTCAAAAAACAAATCGAAGAAACGATAATTGCGAAAAATATTTTTTTAATAAAACATTAAGAACGCAAAAATAATTCCATTACTTACTTTTATTATTTAAATTAATTATTTTATCACGGTTTTTTTATACACTATGTTATATTTGGTAAATAAAAAAGCATGCATGCAACAAAGATATATTTCTAACCCTTTTTCGCTGATGAAAGTATGCACTTCTTGCAGCTTATGAAGAAAAAGGAGACACGTTAGAGTTAGGCGTGGAGGGCATGAGGTCCATGGTCTTACACACCCAGCCCGCGATGTCCACCTTCTCCGCGTCCGCCTTGCGGATCCACTCGTGGTTCTGAAGAGGAAAAACAACATGTTGTAAAACTTAGGAAATGGTTTGTATTAAATTTAATGTCTTCTTGTCTTGTGGGTCGCGGGACTTTCTCAAAAATGGGCACCTGGCCTGGCAAAAGAACTGATTATCATTTAGTCAGTCAAATTTGACACGTCTCTTCGCTAGTAACAGGAAGACTTAGTTAAAGATTTTTTTTAATAAATGGTGTTATATGTGATTGAAGACAGTTTATTTTTTTTTAATCTCCATGGTTTCATACTTTAATGAATGTATGTGTGAATTGACCCTTTTTTACGATGTAAATCAGTAAATGAGTCCTCCCACCCTACAGACAGACTACGGCAGAGTTGTACTGGTTGATAAAAATACATGGTGTCCTTCAATAGCCCTTTACGTTCCGGAGCCACGGTTACGCTCGTCCCACGACCCCAGCAGGCTTTGGCCCTCAGGGAGGTCCCGTCATGTGAATTGACCCTTAGAGATAAATTTGATGATGTGTTGTGTCGTGGCGATATGTATCTTCTGGCGCGTCACGACCTTATCATTTGGTCCCAGAAGAGTGAAAACGATGAGTAAGGGTCGGTTCATATCTGACGGAACATCCGTCGAGCGTATCATCAAATGTTCTATGACGCACTAACGTATCATCGGTTGAGTGTGAACGGTCAATTGTTTTTCTATACATTTGTCTGCTCTGGCGTTCCGCGGCCGATAATACGCGACGGATGTTCCGTCAGATATGAACCGACCCTAAAGGTGGATGTTGTATATAAATATGTTGATAAGCATTGGGGGTTACCCTTTTTTTATTAATTCACTCACCATCAGCGTTTTCAAGTCAGCCCGCTCATCAGGGTTCTTCTTGAGGCAGCGGTCCACGAAGTCTTTGAACTCATCGGTGAAGATCCCGGCCGGCAGCTTGGGAGGAGGCTCGTTTACGATGTAATCCAGCAGCTCGAATATCGCCATCGGACGCGGGGAGTTTGGCGCCTGAAATTATAAACACATTGGTAAAAATTAGTGTGGGAAATGGAACGTAAGAGTGTACGAAAGGGATGGATATATGAGGAGAGAGCGAGAGGGAGGAGTGAGTAAGAAGATGGCGGTCTTGATTTAAAGACGAAGACGTGTCGCATTTTTGTTATTGAAAATAAATAAATTAAGTGTTTTCTAAAAGCTGTTTGACTCTGATCCCACATTCTCACTAGATTTATTATATTTTTCTATAAGCGCTGATCTTATGAAGGTCGCCGGAAGACGCTGCATGCAGGTCGCTTCCAACCGGTATATGTGGAGATCAAAAGGGGAGGCCTGTGTTCAGCAGTGGACGTCCTATGGCTGAGATGATGATAAGCGCTAATCTCAAGAACTACTTGGATTACAAAAAATGTTTTTTTTTTTTTGTTGGATCGTCTATTTATCGAGCAATAGGCAAGAACCAATAAGATCCGAGCACCAAGCAATTTTTTAGTATATCTTGTTAAAGCGGCAACAGAAATACATCGTCTGTGATAATTTCAACTGTCCAACTATAACGGTTCATGCATGAGATACAGCCTATTGATAGACAGACAGACAGCCGTATCTTAGTAACCAAAGTTTAATTTAAAACAAGTCCCTATCTCTTCTCTTAAATTTTGGTTATGGAACCCTAAAGATTCAAATTGTGTTGTTAAGTATACCTTGCTTAGTTTTACTGACATATATGTTCTTACAATGTACAGGATATTGATGATTTAAAAAGAGTAAGTATGGAGTTTCTTGCCCATTCTTCTTCATACAACCTACCTTTGCGAATGGGTGTAGAATCATTCCCATCCCATCCCATTTTCTTAATTTTGAAAATCGACATTTAAAAGTGCCTCTTTGATGGCCTAATTATTGAAATAAATGATTTGACTTTGACTTTGATATGATTTTCGCGAACATCCCAATTTCACAGGTGTTGTCTTCCGAGAATGATCGGGCTGTGGAATGAACTCCCTTCCGAGGTTTCCCCAATGAACTACAACATCCTCTTCAAAAAGGATTCGTAGGTGCGTTTACTAACATAGAAATTCACACACACAAACACCCAGACCAGAAGCAACTACTTGCAGGACTTGTAACGTGCGGGATGCGCCAACGTCATGGTTGGTCTAAAGGCGCTCTCTCACCGCAAGCATTCACCTGTAACGTTACCGATTCGAATATTTCACCAGTGAGTGAAGACAATCGAGCATCACAATGCGCACCTTTGTATCAAATCTATACTAAATGTACGCGGATGCTCGTCATTCAGGGAGATAGCATTGTAATGTAATACTCAAAGTCGAATCTATAATGTTACATTACACGCGAATGCTCTGCGAATGGGAAGCGCCTTAAAGCTAAGTATGTTCTAAGTACCAACCTGCCCAGGTGAATGGTCTTCGTTCTGTCCACCGAAAATAGCCGCCAAGGTCTTCGCATCAGGCGGCGGGATGGGATACATTCCTATGGCCATCTCGACCAATGACAGGCCAAGAGACCAGATGTCTGACTGCACTGAGTAATGCGTGCCTTGGAGTCGCTCCGGCTGGAATGGAAAGGCTCAATTGTATAACAAACATACGCGAAAAAGAGGTGTTAAATACAAATAAATGGTTTAGCATTTCTTTGTTTCATCATCATCATATCAGCCGTAAGAACTGCTGAATATAGGTCTTCCCTAGTGTTGTCTTCATTAGTGATCCTGTGGTCTTCATAAGATCGTCTGCCATTTCTCTGGTTAATATAATATTTAGTGAATGAATCAAAGCACAGCCTTTAAATTCCTTCCAGTATAATCAGGTAAGGCGGCAGCAATTGCGGTAGTTACTAATCCCTTCACTTTACGTTTGATTTTGATAAATAATTATCTTGAAAATACACACTAAATCTGTGATAATGTCGACAGCACTTTGAAGTATAATAAGTTCTATGTATTAGCATTTAAATTATACCTCTTAGATATAGATTTCTGGCTTCTATACAGTAAGCCGGTGGCAAACCCGGCCTACCCGGTGCCTAGTGAAAATAGCTTTGGTTATCCCAAAAAATTCAAGTGGCTTTGCCGTTAGGATAGCCCGTATACAGAAAGAAAGCTATCAGCCTAACAACGCTTACAGGAACCGATCCTTGCACGTAACCGGCGCTGGCATTTATATGAACAAGAACGTCGCTGACAAGTTCCGAAAATCTTCGACACGCGCCGATCAGCGCTGGCGCCAACCGCCATTTAAAATAAATGAACAACTCTGCTTTAATCTGCTTGCTTTATGTAACTGTTACCAAAATGGATCGGCGCCGATAAGCGCTGGTAGATCACCGGCTATCATGCTTCTTAACAATATTACCCATAAATACTCACCGACATATAACTCCTAGTCCCCACAAATGAGTTGGCCATGGAATCTATCAGCTGCCCCGACACTCCAAAGTCACAGATCTTGATCTCTCCATTGCTGTTCACCAGTATGTTCGACGGCTTGACGTCACGGTGCATAATGGCGTGCTTGTCCCTCAAGTAGCTGAGGCCTTTCAGTACTGCTGATGTTATTGTTCCTGGAAAATTGATGTGGTATTGGGGAATTAGTCTTGTTGTCGGCACGATGAGCGATCGACTGCTATCGACTACTGCACTGTGTTTCTGTTGCGATGCGCGCACAGAACAAATATAGGATCAACAAGTAATTGTTCCGGATTGTTTGTGGTTGTGAGTTTCAACATCATAACAGAAGTAGGACGTCCACTGCTGTACATAGGCCTCCCCCATAGATTTACAATAGGACCGGTTGCGAGTTTAAATAATTTTAATTACACTTTCAATAGGAGAAATCAACATACGTATCTACAAATGTGGAGCAAAATGTTGATTAAAAAAATGTCTTGCATAGTGGTGGGAACTATGCAGTCAGTTTTGTACTCAGATCAAAGCCTAAATATAGGAAATACCGTCAAACCAGGGACATTAAATGATTATGCAATCGCATAATATGCATCGTGTACAGGAGCCCTTAGGCTACATCAGCTTAATAAGAATACAGGCAGGCCTAATATGTGAGACGCCCAAAAACGTTCAAAATAATAATGGTTTGTTGAAACTAAAGAGTCTTATTATGGCATTGAACATGTTATCCACTCCTTTTTCAAAGATAAAAACAATAAAAACTCATTTAGTTGCAACTTCTTTGCATATAAACCTCCATTAAGATAACAACGAATGAAATATTCAGTGTCTAGTGAACAGGAACAAACTGCATGATTATGCAAACACAGTGCCAACATTGTGTGATGAACTAACAAAATGACTCAGTATCATGGAATTTAAATAATTCTAGCAGAAGGATTCACAAGCAGCTACTCGTATTTTTGTATCATGCTAAAACAAACATCCTTTACATAAAAATGAATACTTCTAAGCATATTGATGAGAGAATAGGTGTCTTTCTGCCTGTATTCATCCAAAAGAGATGTGGCGAGAGTGTATTGCGGCAGCGGATAATCAAAGAAACCTAAAATGAATCTAATAGCTATGTCGCATAGCGTAGTTTTTGTCGGAAAGAGCGTGGTAGCGGTGACGTCACAGGGAAGCGCGGACGCTATTCGTCTCACGTCTCTCATTCACTGTTTTGCACAAACTGCGCCTTATATTTTAACGTCCTAACGGTTGAGCGGATTCCAATTTAAGGCACACTAGAAGACCGTGACCATAGGTTAAGAATAATAAAATAATCCTATAATACTGCTGGGAGACAGGCCTCCCGTTTGACGTCTGTACAGTTTCTGGTTCTAAGACTCGTTTTCCTCCATCGTTTTGGTGGCTAGGTTCTACAACTCACTCGAGTCACGATTTACAATTCTTAATTCGGGGCCATTACTGACACTACTGCTCTTAGACCTTGACCGAGGACAAAAAATTGTGATACTATTTGAGTTTAACTAGTATGGCTCCACAGAAATTTATGACGAATTTCTGGTAGTAGGTACCAGAGCACCGCATGCAATAGCTAGTATTTTAAACCAAACTTCTCAGAAAAATAATTGAACAGGTACCAACAAAGAAAGAAGCGTCACCTTTACAAACTGTTCAGATCTTTGAGTCATACAATATACTTTGCATACTGGGCCAAATTACTCATGAATGTATTAACTTTATCTAAAGGTGACTGACTGCGCTCTGCATTGTGAACTAAGACTGTACAACCGTGTGCATTCAAGCGTGGATACAAAAGGCTGGCATTGAGACCAATTGAGCTTCCATTTCACAAAATCAGAATATAATGCCAATTGAAAATAGTATTGTAACCCTGAACACCAGATTGACACAGCCGGTTATATTGTATTGTGATGCAGGCCAGCTTTTTTATCTCCAGACATTATTTTTTTTACACTGCCCAATTTTTGGAATACGAATTTTTTAACCCTAATTTTCACATCTCCAATTTTCGGAGTTGTTATAACTGCTGGTGCTTATAGTGCAGGGAAGACCAGAGAATGAGGACGCAAGCAAAAGGGAGAATTTTCCCTCAGCAATGGATGGGATAATGTCAGTGACAATGGAATCGGATGGAGGACTGTTGACCAAACCTACTTTTCAACTAGCAAAATAAACACTTACCTAGAATAGATTCAGGAATCCTTCCAGCTTTCTTCAGTATCAGATCCAGTGACCCGCCATCCATATACTCCATACAGATCGATATTTCTCCATCACTGTAGAATGCCCCGTAGAAGCCCACAATATGAGCGAAGTTACATTCATGTAGTACTTTCAGTTCTCTTATGATTTGTTTCTTAATGGCTGGTTTCACTTCTAGATGGATTAGCTTGCGCGCCATTATGAGGCCTGTCGACTTGTGGCGGACTTTCATTACTACACCGCCGTTTCCTTGCCCTAAGAATTTAAATGGATATTAAATTTGTTCTAAGAATTTTCTGTATTGCAGGTAGCTTCTGAATAGTCTACCTGACTGACTTCAAAAATAATTTGAACAAAAAATAATCACTGACTATGAATTGATTATGGTCATTGCCAAAGATTTGAATGTATTACAGGCATTTGAACTTATTGGCAGCCCAATTTAACAATCAGATAAAGGCATTGAAAAATCCATTTACCAATAAGTAACACTTTGTAAATTATTATAATCTCCAGATCCAGAAATAAGTATGTGGTATTTTCTAACATGACAAATAACCTACATGCTTTTTTTACTAATGTTCATCTTATGTCTTACCTAACTCTCCAAGCTTCTCAAAATCATCATCACTAAGCTCTCCGATCTTTTCTTTCTGACAGAGGAACACTTCTATCCTGCGCCGCTGGGTATCATCCATCTCAATCTGTTCTAGCCTCTCTGTCAAGGCCTCGATGCTCGTCTTGGACTTCCCAGCTAAACCCTGCCGCCTACAACAATTGTATGATACCTATTATTTTTCTGGCTTGTGAAGGTATATTGGATGAAACTAGTTTTTTTTTGGTTTCATAAGGTATAATTGAAGTATTTCTTGCGTTAGGGATGTGAATCAAACACATTATAATCTATTATATGATAGTATAAATACTTACTCCGTAGCAGTAGCAGACTTCAGCTGTGGTGTCATATTGGATGGTGTGACCGCTGGAGCTGTGTCGATTGACCCTGGTGGCAGGGTCAAATTCAACTTGTTCTTCGACATTTTACTCATCTTGGACAAGTAATGTCTTCCGCTTTAACCCATGAAATGTCCTTGCTCTTCTCCGAGATGATAACTGGAATGTTGAAGGTAGAAAGATTATCTTTATAGTGATAGATTTTTTCCCCATTAGGTATATCTGTAATCAACTGCAATAATTTTGATTTTGCATTCTTGTTCAGAGAAATTCTGTGAATTTGATGGTCCCTATGCAAATCATTGAAACTAAAAAAATAAATTTTATGTAACTCATTTTATCAGCTTCCCAATATAAATAATATTTTACATTCCATCAACAAAAATATATAAGCAGAAACAGTATTTTACTAATTTATTTAATGGAATGTAAAATATTAAATACCCAATGTAAATAATCAAATAAAACATACATTTATTTTTGTTACAGTGATTTACGTAAGGACCATAATTTTTTTTCCAAAGTTTTCCAACATTTGTGACAAAAATATGTACATTTGATTTGGAGTTACAAATACCCCAATACAATATATTGCTATAGTACACACGGCTATACAAAACCAATTTGTCTTGGACTCGCTTTATGATCTTTCCACACACATTTGGCATAGCAGTATAACAGTAGCCATGTGTACATACAAACAGAAACTTGAAAGGAAGAACATCAGAGCTCAAACTCCAAAAATTCACTAATTGTTTGGAGACGTAACAGTCAATGTGTTTTAATTATTTTTTATCATGAATAAGAGAGACCAATGAGTAAAAGAATTTATTACTAGCTTCCATGGTAACATAAAGACACATTAAATAAATATAAACAAAGAAGTTTATATTCATTTTGAACAGGTATTGTTTATCTCAAATGAATTCGGGAATGAACAAAGCAACCTATTTTTAACCTAATATCACTGAATGACATTTTGAAATGTGTGAGAGTAAAATTATTAATAGGTCACATCATTTTAAGGAAAAGAGCTTCTTATTATCATAATGTGTTAAAAGGTCAGTTGAACTTTACAAAAATAGAGATTACTTTGAAAAGGTATTCAATAAATTGACACAGGCATTTATTTTCAGGAAACAAACAATTTTTTGTGGTGCTTTTGATTAGTCACCATGAAAAGAGTAACTTGAATTACTGGAATCTTGAATAATCTTGAAAATAAATTATCAAGCCCTTAAAAGACGAAGCTTAGACATAATTTCTTTAATTTCAATTAATCAAATAATGTAAAAAGTTCCTGAATCAGGCCGTACTCTTCAAAACAAAAGTGTCTCTGTAATTTATTTCACCAAGCAGTTTCTTATCAAGCGATGCGACTAAATCGACGTTGGCGAATTACTGTAAAGACATCTCAATACACTGCAACAAATAAAACACGAAACTGTGATCCTAAATTAGCCGAAAAATAACAGTACAGTGACTCAGGCCCAGGGTGAGTTATTGTAAGGGTGTAGGCAAGTCAAAATTAAGATTCCACTTACAGGATTTGGAGACTTAATTCCTTCGTCACTGCATTTCTTTCACCGATTAACACCACGCAAACATAGAACGCTATGATATTTTGTATAATGGAAATAAAAACAATGCCGCAATTATGATTCAAAACGATCGAAAAACGATAAAGAAAATCGGAAAACCAAAATTTGTCAAACGTCAGCCAGCTAGCGACAGTCCGACAGATAATGAATGACAGTTTTTTGACAGCAGTAAAAAATAAAGTAATCATAAACAATAATCAACATGTAGAGCGAAGAACGAATGATATCTCTCAAAGAGATCTAAACGAAACGTCTATGAACGAAACATTCGAAGGACCCACAGAAGGACCCAAAGAAGGACCTTAGCTTTAGTAAAGCTAGGTTTACACGTGGTTTACACAATGTTTTCACTTGTTGCCGTCTATTAGCTATTTCAAAATTAATGTCACTTTACGTTAGCTATCACGATTGGCCATCACGGATATTGCAAGCAGTTGCTCGAAACATAATTCACAATACTATTCTGTTACAAAGGTCTGCTTACTGCCAGATACAGAATGCTTGAATAGCCCGCTTTTAGCATAGTACGCAAGGCCGCCAAAAGCGCAGCAATCCTATGAAGGTTAAACTTCACTTTATTACCAAAATAATCTCCAATTTCGTATAGAGAATTCCACTGATTAAAAAAAATGGTCGACTCGCAACGGTAGTTTTTTTTTATA
Organism: Agrotis ipsilon; assembly: GCA_028554685.1. NCBI lineage: Eukaryota > Metazoa > Arthropoda > Insecta > Lepidoptera > Noctuidae > Agrotis > Agrotis ipsilon. The sequence goes on from CM052966.1 coordinate 11,912,054, forward strand.
GGAACCTCAGGGCATTGACCTGTATTGGAAATTCCTTGAATTGAACGTGTCGGCTACAAAGAATTAGGCGCAATAATCGGCTTTTACTAGCTGTAGCCACTAGTGCTAAGAATGGAACATTTGAAAAAGTATCAGGCCTTCATCTAGCTCACGATCTACTTATTTACTAAAATAAATCACTATGTATCTAGCAGTTCAACAGGCTGAGGTTATAGACAGACGGAAAGTAACTTTATGAACTAGTCTGGTTTATGAATAAGGATTAAGAGTGGATTACGGCAATTCATAGGGTTAAGTATGAATGTAAACCTTTCTGATAAGGATATAAAGATGGTTTTATTTCTAAGGAAACAAAATAATTAGATGTTTTAAAATCAATATGTTTAATGAATAATATTTATCTATAACATACATACTATTGTCCATACTAAGCAGAAATCTACTGATATTTACAGCATTATGCATTTCAATACAAATATTTATATGTAGTACTCATCATTACATTAAAATTATTACTATTTAGAACTATGTATCAGTCTATGATTTGATCGCGCCATCATAGAAATATGAATATAAAAAATTCGAGTATGAAATGGGCAAAGTTAGTGGCACAACAAATAATGAAACCATATTTCGACACAATAATATAATTAGTACTGCTAACTGTTGGAGAACACAACTTTGGCCTATTTATTACTGGAATCATTATAAAACATGTGAGATTAGGAAATGGAAGTTTTAAGTAAAGCCGATAGCCATAACTTAAACAAAATTTCATACCTAATTAAAAATGAACCTAAATTAACATAAGGACAATGCAATGATTTACGTCGATTTTAATTTTGTCAAAAACAGGTTAATACCAGGCTGGTTCTTTTTCGTTTCTGGAACATTCTTTTTAGGTTCTGATTTCGGAGTTTTACTTTCCTTTTCCTCTGGTTTAACTTTTTTCTTTTTGTCTTGTTTAGGGCTTTTTGGCTTTGGCTCGCCGTCTGTTGTCTCTTTTGGCACCTTCTTCTTTTTGACCTTCTTTTTCTCTGATTCTTCAGGCTCACTGGCTGGTTGTAATAATGGAGTTGGGTCGTTCATGATCATGGCTAGTTTTCCGAAGTAGTTCCACAATGCGTCAACGCATTTCTCCGGTTTCCCGCCATCAGCCGTTTCCCAGAGTAAGCCGTACATTCTCGGCTTCAGTTTCTCTGTTGGCTTCTTCATTTCAGACTCGAATTCGTCCTCTAAATGTTTCAGTCTTTGTTTTTGGGTGTCTGGAGAGAGGGATAGCATGTCGTCTTCATCCATTGTTGCTTCCTGTGAATAAAAAATATTTTGAAAATTTGACACTATTTTAAAATTGGAAACTTATTCTTCTTACATCACTTCTAACTGCACAGCTTCATAGTGGCATGGCATTGAACTTGGCAAGGATCTTTATGAAAGCATTGTAAATAAAAAGGTACCTACATCAAACAACTAATGAGCCACAGTTATTGCCTACTCAACCAGGACCAGTTGAAAACCAGCATCCGGCACTTAGTTGCCTGACATTTATGCTGAACTGGGCCTGTTTGGAGCAGCCGTGGGGCAAACAAATTTTGTAGCAAATAGTTTTAGATTATTTTTATTTTGTTTTATTTTCTTTTATCACTTGTTTTTTTTAAATTTATTGTAATATTGTGCTATGCCCTGCGTCTGTACCAATAAATTTTATTTCTTTATTTTCTTTCTTACTCTGTTAAAAAGTGATTATAAATTAGCTTACTAGAGCTTCAAATAAAAGTTGTTATTGCACCCTTTATATTAAGTTCTAAGGGCCTTATCACACTAGCGGTTTGGAAGCGGTTGCGGGGCGGAGCGGCCGCACAGCGAATGCGTCGCGAACACGCCGCGGTTGCGCAGCGAATTCGTTGCGGACGCGCAACGGGATCGCCGCGAACAGCAAAGCGGACGCCATTTTGTACTGCCTCGAACAAACGCCAAAACGTCCGCCCCACCTCAGATCAACGAGGAATTTTTTGTATGAAGACTTTCGAAATATTCCTCCAGCGCTGAAATTTGGCATAATATGATAAGAGTAGGTGATACAGATTATAGATGCATAACCATCCAATTTTTTCGACGTCGCGTTGTGGCTCCTTTCGATGAAATTAACTGCTTTGAAAATTGAAGCTACTAACCTCATCGCTAAGATATCCGTGCGGCACAAACATGGCGTTATCAACCTCGTATTCGTCAGCATCTTGTTCATCGTCGCTGCCGGCAGCGCTGCCGTCGATACTCTCGCCTTCTTGTTCTTCCTCCCATTCTTCATCGCTGTCTGCTTCGTAGTCCACTTGTTTCTATAATTATTAAAAAGATAAATTAGGCTTAATAATTTATGTTAATATATTTGAAATATTAATTTAGGGACAATATCTATTGTAGTTATGGTAACAAACAGTGCAAGTACTGTAGAGCGTTGGGCTGACAGTAGTTGAGGATAACAGGGAAGTTTAACCAGTAAGACCACATCTAGCCATGAGAATCTAACATACAGCATAAGATATCAGATACCCTACGAAAAAGAAAACATACTACACAGGACTTAAATAGGAATGCAGTAGAAAACAGCTCAAAGCTACACAATCACTGAGAAAATGCTTGCCCTGAGTGGAGAGCTCCACTCCAATCTGAGTAATTCATTCCTTAAATAAAAGATTATCTCAGACACCTACATGGTCTTTGTATGACTTGAACAGCTAAATGTCTGTACATTAAAAGAGACAGTGATCTCTGTGTTTGTTATGAAAGATTCTCCTCAGAGTAGTCAGAAAAGACACACTGGTAGGATCTAGTTTTAAAAATACTGTTTGACATATAAAGTGTTTTCTAACATACAACTTATCATAGCTCAAGGATGAACACACTGAGACAGTACACAAATCGATGTGGATGTATCTCTAAAGTACTTTAGTGTATAATACGCACCTCATCCTGTCCAAAAGGCCGTCGAGGACCAACACTCGCGCTCTTCTTACGCCAAGTCCCCCAATATGGCGGACGTCGGTTCTCGTGGAAACTAAGCAGCTTGGGTCGGAGCTTCTCGCGCTGAGCTGTCTCGCACGTTAAGATCTCACCCGCATCATCTGGCATAGGCAATTCATCCTCTGAAAGTTTTTAAAACCAGGTGTTAGTTGAAATTTTAATGGGACAGAAGATAAAATTGGTGTTAGTAAAATTTTTACATGAAACATAAAACACGAAAGACTGTAAGTATGTGTATGTGTACATAGGCATAGTCCTGCTTGAAGGATATGGAGCAAGCATTGGGGCTAATATAATTATTATAATGTAGGATCTTCTCTTTTTTATTGTTATGCATATAGTGTGCACAATCCAGTGGCATTTGTGTTTGCAGTACACTGCTGATTAAGTTATATTTTGCCTTATTATTAACTGCTACTATAAGATAATCATCTAGAACTTAAGCCAGGCTTTAGGATGCGACTGGGAAAACCTAAAAAATATCACATTAACGAAAGCATAGGTTATTTAGGAGATATTAGTGTGACTTACCAACAATCAAAACATCATCATCATCCTTATCACTCAATGGCCAAGTCTTCCCACTTGATAACGGCTTACTGGTCCCATTCTTCAAACACTTTAAATACAGATCTTTCTCCGATACCTTTTGTGTTTTAATATAATTAACTAAATCCTCCTTTCTGTCATCGCTCAAATCCACTCGAACTAGTGGAGCTAAACGCATATCATTTTTGATCATGAAGTTTGACAACATGCTAGTTTTGCTGATGCATGCTTCAATAGACTGCTCTTTCTCTGATTTTTGTTTAGGAACAAAGAAGTTGACAAATGCTTCCGCTGCCTTCTTCTTTTTCATTTCTTGTTCTTGCTTTTCTAGTTCTAATGCCTCTTGCTTCTTGCGTTTCTCTTCCTCTCTTGCTTCTTTCTCTTTCTTCTTTTGTTCCTCTTTCTCTTCGCGTTCTTTGCGCTTTTGTTCTTCTTTCTCTTCTCTTTGTTCTGTAATATATAAAACAAACATTTTATTATGATTACATTAACAAACTTTTAAGATCACTATGTCAAGTGACTTACTCTTTTCTAACTCCTTTGCACGCTCTCTCTCCTCTTTCTCCTTTCGCTTCTGTTCCTCTTTTTCCTCCTTTTCCTTTCTCTTAGCCTCTTCTTTTTCTTCTCGCTCTTTCTTCTTTTGATCTTCCTTCTCTTGCCTCATTTTAGCACGCTCTTCTTTCTCTTGCTGTCTCTTCTTTTCTCTTTCTAGTTTTTCTTTCTCTTTCTCCTCTCGCTTTTTGGCATATTCCAATTTTTTCAGTGCCTGCCCAATAAGAAGTTATTTTAAATTTTTTATTGAAATAAAAACAATAAATTGTGCAAACATTGTTTTATTTTAATTTCTTTTCATTATTTTATAACTTGATTGATTGATTTGATTTGACATACTGGCCAGTATTTGATTAATAATGTCAACTTTTAGTCCCATTATTGTAGGGTTTTGAAGTTTGCACTGCCTTGAATGTTTCAATTCAGTTTTTTAGCAAGTCTTATACAGTTGACTCCATTTATTATGACATCGAGGGGAAATAATAAACACGTCATTCTAAGCGGACGTCATACAAAGCATTTGGTACAAAATAAACAACCTCCTGCTTTGTCAGTATGTATTTATTTTATTAGAGAGACAATAAAGAACTAAGTCAATAATTGAATTACCCACTGAGAATCAAAATAACCATAGCGCCGAACATCATCGGGTATCACGACGTGACGTTTGCGAACACTTGTCGAAGGTGATATAATCACGACGGTAGCTACATAAACTGGACACAATTTATTATAAATGGGTCATAATAAGCGGAATGTCTCTAAATGCGAAGTCATAATATCCGACTTTCTGTAAAGAGTTTTGTATGAAAACCAAACTTCCCTGTGAAATACGTCATAATAAGCGGTTGGTCATTATAACCGAAGTCATAATAAACGGATTCTACTGTATTATTTTTAGACCTTTTTTCTAGTCATTAAAGTGTACAGGGAGTACAAGGAAATTCAACATAAAGAAAGCGGTTGAAACCTGCCACCTGTTCCCAATCTTTCAAATTATGCAACAGAATTTAGTGCAGTTTTCATCAATAGACAGAGTAATTCAAGAAGTAAGTTCATTTCTATAGTATAACTATTAACACAAATGTAAATCTAAAATCTATCATAAAATTACATCTTGTTTGGTTGTCGTCTAATATCAGGAACAAATACTTCAAATGGAAAAGTTCTTTTTGAATTGGATGGCCCATTTATCAAGGAAGGGTATAGTTATGACATCATGCTACAATAACTAAGGGCCGAGCAGCGGGTGAAACCGCAGGGAACATCTGGTTAATATTAAATTAATGCAATCTTACCTGTTTCGGTGTTAAATTCACAGATGACGTAGATTCATTCAGAGATACGTCTCCCTGGCTGTTAGTGACAGATGAACTCCGACTGGTCTTCGGAGTCTGCTTTGGTGTTGTCGGATTAGAGCAGACCGAATCATTGAGCTTAGAACTAGGTGAACCTTTGGAGTTGTTATTCTGTTCTGTCTTTGCTTTATTTCGTGCACTGCTGCGTTTAGGAGTTGTCTGTTCTCCTTGTACTTTCTTTGTAGGAGACTTTTGTTTTTTTGATTTGTTATCTTCAGTGGATTCTTCAACAATGGACTCATTCTTGTCATCCTCATCTTGTGTTGTTTCTTTATTATCTTTATCATTATCAGCAGTTATATCATTTTCAGTGTGTTCAGTCTCAGTAGTTTTAATATCATCAGGGTTATTTGAATCTTCTAACACAACTATTTCATCAACAGTCTTAATTTCACTGATTTTTTTAGTGGGTGATGACTTTGTTGTTTCTTTTTCTACTTCGGTATCACTTTTAGAGCCATTTACCTGTGTAGAAGGAGGTTCATCCACATCCATCATCTCTGATTCAGGTTCTTTGTTGTCAGGACCACTTTCGACATTCAAAGTTCCATTGCTTACTGTTTTTATAGACTTTTTGCCACTTTTCTTCTTTTTACCCTTTTGAAGTTTCTTTTTCCAAGCTGTGTCCACTAACTTGACAAAAGGGTTCATAGGTTTTGCCTCCTTTGGCGGGTTCTCACCTCTGCTGTCATCGTCACTAATTAAAACTGTTTCTTCAATTAGGTCATTTTCTTTACTGATTTTCCCAACTTTGGTTGCTTGTTCTGTGTCAGGAGCTGAAAGCTTTCGCTTCCTCGTTTGTGGATCAGCCGGTTTCGGAGATACATCACTAATAAGCTTGAAGGGAAGTCTTGCTTGTTTCAGCTTCTTTTTTGATGGTGTTATCTCTGTTTTTTCAGGCGTCTTACTGGTTTTCATCTTAAATCTCTATATGTAACTATGTTATAACATTAAATAAGTTGATAGTAGACGATTAATCTTACAAACAATTTAAAATAAATACAATACTCTCAACAAAACACGATGAACTTTACTTTTGACAGGTATTGACAGAAGTATGAAAGCGCGGGAGTTCAATGTGCGTTCTTATACTGTAACAGTCTAATTATTTCACTTAAAATAAATAATTGATAAAACCTTAGTATTTAAAAAAGATCATTGATTAAAATATTTATTTGACTGAAAGATAATCACAACTTACTATATATTATTATATTCGAAGTATTCTGTGATAATCATTATCATGAACAGAACACAAAACGATTTTTATTATATTAAAGCAGTCAAATCGTTAGTGAAATATGGTCAAATGTTCAGAACGTACGTCGTGTCTGCGTTCCATTCTACGTTGGTGCCACAGAGTACATTATACTAGGTTGGCGCTCATCAGAGTGGCAGAATAAAAACAGTATTTTGTCTTTCCCATGAAACCCAAGTCTTCTATATCTATATATATATATATATAAAATTCAAAACTGACTGACTGATCTGACAACGCACAGCCCAAACCGCTGGGCCTAGAAACTTGAAATTTGGCAGAAACTTTCCTTATACCACGTAGGTGAGCACTAAGAACGGATTTTGCGAAATTCGGCCCCTAAGGGGTTGTTTTTGGGGTTCATAGTTTGTATGAAACTTCGCTACTACAGGTGCTATTAATTCCAAATTTTGCATGGAGTGTCTTTTTAGAACGTAGATGCTCACTATGATGGAATTTTGCGAAATCCGACCCCTAAGGGGTTTGTTTTTTTGGGTCGATAGTTTGTATGAAACTTTGTTACTACAAGTGCTAGGCGTCTCAAATCTTGCATGCCAGTTCATTTTAAGACGTAAATGCTCAACAAGGTAAAAATTTTGTGAAATTCGACCCCTAAGGGGTTGTTTTTGGGGTTGATAGTTTTGAGACTTAATTTTTTACATATGGATTCTTTTTTGGACGCAAGTGATACTAAAGACGGAATTTTGCGAAATTCGACCCCCAAGGGGTTGTTTTTGGAGTTGATAGTTTGTATAAAACTCGAGTCTCAAGACGTAAGTGATAGTTAAAATGGGATTGATGTATTGATAGTTAGAGGTCTCAAATTTTACAGGAAGTTCTACTTTAGACATAGGTTCTCACTAAGTGAGGATCTTGCGAAATTCAACCCCTTAAGAGTAGTTTTGGGGTTGTTGGCAAGGAATCCCAATATATTCTTTGGGGTTATTTTAAGAACGTAGGTACCACCCAAGACGGGATACTGCGAGTAGATAGAAATTTTGCTGAATATTGATTCAGATTTTCGAAAAGTATCCCTTATAGAGAGTAAGGCTCGGAGTAAAAATTCACAAAAGCAAAGTTCGAAAATCACGCGGACGAAGTCGCGGGCGGAGTGCTCGTTCTGACATAATTATGTGTTCTGTGGTTCTAACTACACATCGGAATACGGGACAACACAGCTTCGGCTGAAGCTACGGTATGCCTTTCGGGCTTCAGGGATCGATCAGAAATTCGGAACAGATTAGTTGAATAATAATAATTTATTTGCGTAAAATATACATAGGTCCTACCGGTTGTTACAGTTGGTGGTTTAGGCACAAACCATTAGGTATTTTGCCTGTTTATGGCATGCTTTCTTTACATTAGGTACATAATGTTTCAAGATCATGAGTTTAACAATTTATAAGGCGACAATTTATTTTGGCGGGTCTATTAGTTATCACTAGTCTCACCAGTTTGATATTTTTATCCTGTATTCAGTTTAATCACAGAAATAAAGAGATAGAAATGGATACATAAGTTAACCTTTGATTTAATCAAAGATACCTATACCTAATTATTATACGACCTATTTACACATCAAAGATGTTATCAATATTAACATTCTGTGTCGAATAGAAAACAAAACTGTGACATAACTGTCTTGTAATGTTTTGTTGTTATTGAAAATACTTTTTACGTGATTCTATAAACGAAAATGCCAAAATGGAATTTTAGGGATGTATCGTTAGGTATAAAAAAAATTCGCGAGTTTTTACTTGGTCGCAAATTTGTATATCATCATCGCTTTCCACCAACGATTTCGCCAAGATCTATCCCGAGACCTGACGTTCCTCGTGGGCCAGAATATAAATATTCTGCTCAATGGTATGGCGACAGAGACGCCTTGAATTCTGTTAAGCCGCCGGTGGTGGCCCCAATAGCCGAAGGACTCAAAGTGGGGTATAATCCTTGGACTAAGTTCATGACGGGTGGACACGTAAGACATTTACCTGTCTATTACCCATTAGGCTACTTCACAGACTACTTAGAGATACTATTATAACATTATAGAGCTGAAGAGTTTGATTGGTAGAACGCGCTGATCTCAGGAACTACTGGCTCATATTGAAAAAATATTTTGTATGCCGTGTTAGATTTCCATTTATCGAGGAAGGCTTTATGCTATGATATAATTATCTGCTTTATTATTGTTCGTAAAATTCATAATATCGTAAGTATTATTCTAAGTCTGTCGTATCCGGTCGAGGGACTTATCAAATTACCGTGACCCTGGAACGTAAAGGGTTATTGAAGGACACCGTGGATCTTAGTCAATACGAGTTTTACGGTCCCTCCAACTCTGCCCTGGGTGGGAGGATTCATTTGATGATTTAACCACGTAAAACAAACCCTGACCCTGACTTACTGCATAGACACGGACTCACGGACTCCGTGGTTCGTGTCTACGCAGCTGTTTGTCAGGGGCAGGGCTGAACTAAGCTGCCTCTATTTAAGTGTATTAATATCTTGAATGTATAACTATGCGTGTAAAAAGTCTGCCGTATCCAACACAAAGCTAGGTATATACTATAAAATATAAGTAGATAAGCCGAATTTTTCCTCCTTTACAGATTAAGTTCCCTAGCGAATTACCAACACCAGGATGCGTGTGGTGGTTTGACGCTCATTGTTACTACAAAGAGGTAAATGTCAGACCTTGCGCGCCTTCTCCACCGGATCCGCCTTGTGTGAAACTGCCTCCTAAGTCAATTTGCAAGCCACCAGCCGAAGTGGCTCTTGGACCACAAGACCCCTGTGCTAAAAAATCCCCCTGTAAACCCGACCCTTGTGAGAAACTCCAGCCTTGTAAGTTACAAACGCCGCCACAGCCACAGCTACCTGAAGAACCTTGTGATCCATGCAAACCAAAATGTTAAGGTTCAACGGTAGAACCAAAGCTTTTGGCTCGACTGCATTTCTGAACGTATGTAAAACGAACTATTGAATTTCGCGGGTTACCGTAAACGGAATCGTCATAGACACTAGCGCCACTTCAAAGTCGTGGCGCGGATTCTACCTCGAATTTTTCGCCGCTCATGATTGAGTGAGCGGTTCAAGATGTTGCTATGTCATAACAACGTTTTTCCACTCCATTTTAAATAGATAGGTTCCGGTTGAGGCTTTTTTTGCACTAGTCTTTAGTTAAATAATAATATTCAAAACTTATATTAATAAAAAAATGATTATTTTTTGTAGAGAGTATTTAAAAATTCTAATAATAAACTGAAGTTAATTGCACACTATTTTTACCTTTGAGCGATTAACGCTTTGGAAACAACATAATTTAAAAAATAATAATGTGTATGATTGGGAGTATAGTTCCACTTTTTTGTGTTTTCGGTAATTACAGAGCGTCTGTAATGATGATCATAATGAAATAAATTAGGTATTATATTCGACTTTGACATCATGAGTTTATACATTTTTCACGTAAAATAAACGGGGACTTTGATTTTACGTAGGTAATTTGATGAAAAAAAAATAGTACCTCGCTCATCGTACACCAGATGCTTTTACATTTTCAAAACAATTTACTTCACAATACGTACATATATACTTTGACTGGCCTGTTGGTCTAGTGGTTAGACATACATAGCTTATTTTGCCGTACAGCATACCTACATCTTTATATAAGCTGTACGGCAAAATAGAATTCATGTAGAGCCTGAGAACTCCACGGTTAACTATATAATTCTCCGACCTTGTCTATAACTGACAGAGCAGAGCAGTTACGTATACCTACCATAATTATAAGGTCAGCACGGCTATCATTTAATTATCGAGTAGTTGTTAACCGTATTAACGATCTATCACAAACACACAATGTTATACCACAGGGAATCTACTAGTGACGACAGTCGTGATCATTATTGATAGTAGACTAGAGTCCAAAATTAGTTTTTGTCATACTTATTTTTGGAATGAAATATACCGCTTGTTTCAAAGTCATACATCGTTTCTTTTCTAAATAATCTACATATTTTCTTTCAAATCTAGTCCTGGGGCCTTACCACGAGCTCTTAACGAGATCCAATTAGGCTTTGGGAAAGAGACAGAGTTATACAAGTCGTCTAGCGCCATCTCTTTCCCACAGCCTAAAGACTCACGCTTTACTGGTGGCTTACCATGACGTCATAAAGCGTAAGTCTTTAGGCTGTGGGAAAGAGACAGAGCTTTATAAGTCGTCTAGCGCCATCTCGTTCCCTGAGCGTACACGTAGACTTAGGTAGTTTCCTAAATTCAGTGTTATTTGGAGTTTTATAGACTGCTGTTGTATGTGATTGTTTTTTTCGTATCCACATTGCACAGTGCGATTGTATTCCAATCACTTTATGCACAAAGTGCTCCCCCTATATACCTTCAACATTCAATTCACTGATACCGCAGCACCTAAGTGATTGGTTGTCCTATTCGCCGAGACTATTCTGTTGTGTATAGTACCAAGCTTTTAGAGTATAATCTACCTTTCATTTCGCAAAGTGAAGCAAAAACTCCTTGTTTTTGTTAAAGTCCGTACTCGAATACAGTAACCGCGTTCCCACTGGCTCTTTTCTGTTTAAAAATCTGAATGAAACGAAGTTTGCAAAATCTGAATTTTAGGCAATCAGACTATGATTGTCCGACTGTTGGGACACAAACTTACTCTCTTTATGATTTTTTTTTCAAGGAATGGGAAGGCGGAAGGGACTGTCAGACTCTTACTGACTAAAATCCACCCGTGTTCCTTCGGATGCCCTTTACGTTCCGGGGCTGCAGTATCCTGGGTTAAGAAAAAACCCGTGATCCCAGCAGGCATTTGGCGTGAAACACGGCGCGCCACCGACCCGGGCTTGGTCCTCGGTCGGACGGCGAGCTATCCATTACTCACCGTCCGCAAGCCCGCTCCGCCGCTGTGCCCTCTGCTGATCAGAGGGACACGCGTTGGAGCGTCCACAAGACAGGCTATTCGCATACAGGCAAAGAGACCCCATAAGCACACAGTACCTAAGGAAGAGTTTTTGGCCGCATCCCAGGGTGCACCGGCCCGAAAAACTGGTCTTCACCCCGGACGTATCCGAGAGGGAACTCCAGTCCACGGGCGCACGTGGAGGTTTCCTGTCTTAGCACCCCACTCTCTTTATGATAACTGCAGATTGGTAGTCGTGGATGACACAAATCTTTGATTTTTTGGCACCAGGACATGCCTCTCAAGATGTTTTCTTGAACAAAAAATAAGCATATTCAATTCTTAATTATTGTGCCTTCAAGACTGTTGTTGTTATGTTACAGCTTTCTTCTAACATTCCAAGAAATGAGTAATTAAAAACGTTCAGCAAAGAAAACAAAGTAACTGATTTTACCTCTTCTAGTGGATTTTACGGCGAATAATCTGGCGCCAAACGAAAATTTAAAAACAGCGCGAACAATGCTTCGCAGAAAGATTGGTTTACAAAAACAGCATCAGCTTGTTTATTTAATACCTGTTGTTTATTGTTTTCCTGTTTTGTTTTAGGATCTTTGTCTTTAATCAACTTCGTTCATTAGGAAAACCAGTGTTCTATGGATTGAATTTCGACTTTAAGTCCTTAAACTTACATAAACAATTTGGTGTTGCTTTCGTGCCCTGCCGAGTTTTTGTTACAGGAGCTGATGGGCGCTTCTGAGGGTCTACGGTCAGTTCACACAGAGACGCGATGCGGCGCAACAAGATGCAACGAAACTGCAAATGTGTATCTTTTCGTCTAGTAAATAAAGTTTGATTTTGAGTCGCTAATATAATGCAGCACGGCGCCACGCTGCGTCTCGTTGCTTTGCGAATGGTGTATCTTTTCGTGTAGAAAATAGAGTTAGAATTTGACTAGCTCTATTGAAATGTGCGGTTGTCTTGGTCTGAGCTGACCCATATAATTATTTTCATGAGAGATCGCCTTCCCGTGACATAGGAGACAAGGGTGAGTGATATACATAGTGATTTTATTGTTTCACCCACACAATTCGGGCATTCGGGACATGGGTGACCATGTCCCGAATGCCCGAATTGTGACGGGGCGGGGTTTGATATGCATTGAAAATTTCTGTACCTATGAGTTTTCCTGTGAATTGTATTCAAAAGCATATATTAGACCTAAAGTAAGACGAGGTCACACAAAGGGAACTGGAACTTCTGCCGGACTCCAAAAAATGGTGGTCACGAGACAGGAGGCGCTGGTGGTGGACTACCATGACGTGTTAAGGCGTGAGTAGTTCAGCTGTAGGAACAAGATGGCACGACTTGTATTGCTTGTCGCTTTCTCTTAGCGGAACTTATACACATGGTAAGCCTCCTGGGGGGGTATTACAACGTCTTAAAACCAGGCTTATTCCAGTCAGTGAACGAGACAGCGCTAGATGACTTGTATAGCTCTGTCACTTTCACTCGCCAGAATAAGCCTGGTTTTAAGACGTTGTAATACACCCCCTGGTGACGCGTACCACTGCCAGTGGGATTGCTCAGTCGTCACCGCATATTACAGATAGCCTGTGATGACTGGCTGGTCCTTGTCTGTTACTATTTTGCAAAAGCTTCTCATACGGTCTTGGTATGATGGGCTTTTCCAATTGGTTACGTCGGTAGCGAACATAGATGCTTCCAAGGGGAGTAACCACATCGTGACGCAGACTGTAAATATTATCTTTAGCCGTAAAAGTATATAAATACCTACCTTTCATGGGACGGAGAGGTTATTTATGTAGCCATATAAATAAATATGGACTAAAGTTTGGAGTCTGATGATAACACGGGGCGTATCGAGTGCTTAAATTCCTGATTTGTAATATTTTATTCATTTTCTTAGAATTCGATTGGATTATATCGTATTTATTAATGTGTAATTTAACTCTACTCGAAGTGTTCAATTGACTGAGCAATTCCCACTCAAAGTGTGAATATTGTTCGTGTGTTTTGTTGCTTGAAACGCCTACCTAAAAGGCTTTTGAAAGAAGATGTAGGGAAACATGGGTTTTCTATTCAATCTGCAATTCTGGGGTCGGCTTCCAGCTTCAAGGAATACCAGTATCTACGAATTTTAAGAACCAAAAACTTGGTACTGCGGGTCTTATTCTGGGTGTAAGACTTGATCATCTTACGATTTCAAAGAAAACTGTTTTACAATTTTGACTGTATTAGATTTAGATTGAAAGTTGCCCAACAAAGACCATATTTCGTAAAATTTGGGCTAAAAAACAAGAACATGTTCTCCGTGCCATTACGAAATTCTAATTCATATGTTCCAAATAGGCATATTATTTTCCTTATTGTATATTAAACAGATGGAAAAAGCAATATTTTTGCGTCGCATCATACTACAGAGTGCTTTAGAGCAGAAAACGTAGAGATAAACAAATTATATCCGATCAGTACCGAGAGTGATTCCACTGTGAGAACGAGATGGCGCTAGACGACTTGTATAGATCTGTCTCTTTCTCGCAGTGGTAGGCCACCTACTCTATTCTTAAGCGCCTTATTCACGTTCCATCTTGCTGTACGTCCCACCAAGGTGTAGCCATGGTTACGTCAAAATAATAATAATAATTGACGTACGTCAAGCCTATTCACGGTGTTTTTAAGGTGTTTTTGCGTCGTGCATCGTGCATGACGTACAGCCGTGACAGATGGTGAATACGGCGCTTTAGATTTTAAAATCCTGGAAGATGTAGGTGGTAACATTGCATCTTCGGCAGGAAGGGAGATGGGGCATATCCTGACGAGGACCTCGAATTGTGAGTTGTAGGTCGTGGTTTCGAACCCAGCCAGGCGCATTACTTTGTGTAATTTATTTTGTCAAACCTCAAAACGTTGAAGGAAAACATCATGTGGAAATCGGCATGTCTATCTCTCTTCTGTCGTTGGTTGGAAGAAATTTCTTGTTGAAATAAGCAGTGTCTATGTGCTCTTTTTCCTGAATATCATTTAATTTTCTTGTATCTATGTGTTTTTTTGTCTATACACAAATAAATAAATAATAAATATTCGAAGACATGTGACATCTACCCACCCACACGGGGCTCGCGTGGTGGATTATGACCCACTCTCCATCACAGAGTGGAGGCCTGGGTCCCAGAAGTGGGAACATTATAGGCTATTCATGATAGTATACGTAGCATAACATTAACAATGTAGAAACTGATTTTGTCGACGAAGAAATCTCTATTTCTTTTAGCTACTCTGTGCGGTGCTCCATCGGGATCTCTTTGCAATGGTAATCAAATTGACAGCATGTCGACCAATCGTATTCGTTTTGTAATATTGTAATACAACGTGTTTATGTTCCAACCAAGAATATTGAATCGGCATGTTGTTTCAATGGATATACGGATTTTTATTTATGAGCGTTTTACTGTGCCCCTTTTATTGTTTTATTTTACAACGCAATATAATTCGCGTTGTGACAAGGCTTGGAGCCAGTGGCGGATCCAGGGGGGGGGTCATGGGGGTCATGACCCCCCCCTGGGCGGCAGGCTGGGTCATAGGTAGCTTCTGCAATTGCGAGTGGTTCAAATATAGAATCCTGAGCGATCGTAGCGAAGTTTTCAAAGGTACGAGACGCAAAATAACTTTATCATCGTTGGCCTCTGGTACCTATGAAAACTTCGCTATGCTCAGGACTCTATATTTTAAACCGCGAGGGAAGAGGCCTTCCCTTGTTTAGTTTTTAATTCAAGTCTCTCCTCGCGCCAAAAACAACTTTGCAGCCTTGCATAACAAGTAACTATTGTTTAAAAAAATTGTTATTTACTAGATTTTCCGGTAACTCCGTCCGCGACCAGGTAACTTCGGTGCAATGGAGGACCAATGCAATCGACCCCATGAAATCTTATTTGTTTAGCGGTTTCAACGTGAAAATTGACAAACACACTTTTGCGTTTCTATAAAATATTAAGCATATCTATATCTCGGGCACGTCGCAATCGCGGCGGTAAGACCCCGCTTTGAGTGGCTAAACAGGCGTCACGAGCGACGTCCTGACCTAGCGCATGACGTAGGTCCTCACCGGACACGAAAGTTTCGGGAGGTACCTGAGTCGGATGTGGAAGGAAGAAACGCCTGGGTGTCACCACTGCGAGGATCGCCGGAGGGCACGGTGGAGCACACTTTGTAGGACTGCCCCGCTTGGGCAGAGCACCGCCGCCGTGTCCTCACGAGGCCATGCTCTGGGGGGAGAGGGAATGTGAAGCGGTCGCCTCTTTCTGCCAAGCAGTCATGCTCGCGAAAGAGGAGACGGGCTGCGTGAGGGAAAGGACAGCGTCCTCCCTCCACCCCAGCTGCAGTGGTAGACGCCCAACGCGATGGACGTCGGCAGACGGTGTCTGGCCACCGTAGGCACGGGCATGCGGGTGGCAAGGAGGTAATGGGCTACTCGCTGACCGACCTTGGACCATGACCATGGTCGACGGCACGTTGTGTTCCACGCGTCCCCCAAAGAGTGTCAGCATGATGACGGGCCCCCCCTTCAGAGGGTCCAAGCCTGCCGGGGTCGCGGGACTTATATCATTACCGTGACCCTGGAACATAAAGGGCTTTTAGTCAGTACAATTCTGACGGTCCCTCCCGCTCTGCCCTGGGTGGGAGGACTCATTTGATGATTTTACCACGATAATAAAAAGTATAGCTAGCTACAGAGACAAGCTGTCTGCGTCATGGTGACCCCCCCCTGATGTAAAAGCTGGATCCGCCCTTGCTTGGAGCTGAAATGTTGCACACACTTTTGGGTGACAATTATGGCAGCTTTCTCCTGATTCTGCATTCAGAATCGACTCCTTACGAGAAACTTGTTAACCTAATTACATTAACGGGATTTGGATTTCGGGCTAACACACGTAGCTTCGGTCGACGTTTCGGGTGTTTCTGTAGACCAGGGTTTTTCAACCTTTTTGTGTGGCACGACACCTTTAGTATGAAGAAATATTTCGCGACCCCCCCTATCCGTTGGATTTTTTTACATTATTATTTTATTTTTTGACAAATAAATATTCATTCCAACACAGTTACTCATTTTCATAATTAGAATTCGCATAAATGAAAATAAACAAATGATTACAATTGACCTTTAGTTAATATTTATCTTTATATCTTTTTTAACTTAATTGTTTTTTTAACGCAGTAGCTTTTCCAACCCCCCTGAAGAGGCTTTGTCCCAGGGGGTCGCGACCCATAGGTTGAAAAACCCTGCTGTAGACTACAGGCTATACAACATCATTTTACAACCAATAGAAGCCGAGCAACAGTGGTGAAACCACGTCAGATAGTAAAATAATAATCATGATACGATTCTCAAAAACAAAATGACGAATCCGAATACTATAGTGGCACTTATTCACTATCAGAGCCCTCATCTATGCACATACAATAAACTGATTAGCAGCTGAATGAACCCAACTCGTTCTTAAATTAACTCATTTAACTCTCTTATCAGCCTACCTACAGTTATCACAGAATAAACAAAACGGTAGTCCCCTTTATTTGATCATTTATCATTAACTGTCAACACTGAAACGAAATGCATACCTGCGTCGACATAAAGACGGCCAAGTGCGAGTTGGAAAACCAGTATCTACAAAAAGGGAAAAATTTCATTTCTACCGTATGATATAGAACCTTCAATATTTTTTGTATTCTGTTTTTAACCTACTTAAAAAAAGTTCTCAGTTCGACCTGCAGTATGTATGTTTGTCCGCGATTATCTGGCATTTGACTGAACCGATTTAAATGCGGTTTTCAGAAAAGTTTTTCGTTACATTCTCGAGAAGGTTTTGTGTATAGGTCATACTAATGAATATGCCGTGACGTTGCCCGCATGGATCTGTTTTTCTGCTTACTTGGATTGCAGATTTTCAATAGATTTAGAACAGTTATTGTTTTTTCCATAACTGAAAAAGAAACTGCTTACGCCATTGATCACAAAATTTATTTTGATGTGTGTACATAAGTTGATGTGTAGACATACTTATGAGGATCTTTTACGCAAGACTGAGTTCTATGAAAAAGTTATATGTGAAGGCTGAGTGTGTAAAAGAAAATACATTTTTGATGAGGTCGTGAAGCGTTAACACCTGTCCCGCAAAGATAGTGTATACCATTATTTATTCTGTCTGAATAAATATACAACAGCTCCTTTTATTTAATTTATATGTAGAAATTGTTTGTTCTTAGAGAAAGCTTTTGCAATGATAATTACTTATGTAGATGTTACTAATTAGTTTTTGTTGTAGTAGCTAACTGAAATTAAATTTTCAGTTAATTGCACCGTCTGCAATTGTATTATAATTAGATACTTAAGAGTTAGATATGTTTGCTTACATTAATAATTTCAATTTTTAAATGTTAACATAGGTTATGCATGTACAAACCTGTGCATGTTCAAAGTAATATATTCACGTACCTATCTCTTAATAAATTACGTTATTTTAACCTCGCTACCCACGATACGGGGTCATCTATTAACCCTAAAGATGTTACCTCAAGATCGGTCATAGGTTGCGTTTATGATGAGTGCTAATCTGTCGAGCGCAGTACGTGAACCGCTCCGTCGGTCGGCGCATGATCGAGCATCCAGTCACCGTCGCCCGGCAGTACCTCCGACGACCTCGACGCTACCACACGTCTCTCGCTCTCAAACAACCCTCACAGAGGGCTGCACAAATAATGACTGACACCACCCCCGAAACGCGGTCCCCAAATAAGTAAAGGGCGACAACCCTCCGTACGAAAGTTATGGCCGGAACGCGCGCGCTATTCCCGACTGACGTTTTAAAATCCGATCTTTTATAGTGGTTTTGTTTATTTGAGTTCTGTGAAACGGACTTTCGAAAGGATTAACAGCAGTTCACAAGTTCAAAAAAACAAGGGAAATAAATTCTGATCAAAATGATCCAGGATAACGAAAACTCTGCTCTGAGTGAGCAAATTGCCGCTTTCAAGAGCGACCCGGAGAAACTTCGGGAGGCCACAGAATTTGTAGACCAACTCATACAGCAAGCAAAGAAAGAGGCTGAATTAAAACAAAAAGAGAAAGACAGAAGTAAATTCGTAAGTATCAATGTATATATCGTAAGGAAATGAAATAAATGGAATTGATAGGGCGGTAAGTGTTCAAAGTGGCGTAGTGCTGCTGTAGATTGCAATATTTGGCTTCTTCCAAATAGCAATGCTATTCCATCATAATTAAGTATGTTTTAAACACATTAAACTTAATGAGCAATATATTTTTGCATGCCTTTCGTTAAAGAGAATCTTCAATCATCGTTCACCAAGCTATCTATTTTAAACAATATTTTAATCGATACGGTTTCATATCTTTACACATAAATGCTTCAAGTGTTGGGTGACGAGAACACAAAATCAATTTCTCACACACGTTCAAAGCAGATAAAGTAAACGTTTCTTACATTACAACCTCATAAATACCTCGTTCAGTAAACATACGACCGAGATTTTGATTAATGGTTTTTCTTTCATCGTCTCCACTAGAGAATTTATCTCATAAAATATCCAGAATATGTTTTGGTAAAAACTCGTTGATGTTCATGAGATTATAGTGACCAATCGGTTTATGTTTTATCTGATAAAAGTGATGTGAAGTACTTATTATGCAGCCAATTGGTGTTTGATCGATATTCTAGATTGACAGGACATCAATAAGACTAGCTGTACTGAATAATTTGACAAATTAGCCATGGATAATTGAGCCACAACTCACACGGTATTATACTTAGATAATTCATAATATCAACCTGATATCCATCAAAAGTTTGTTAAGAAAATTCTTTTTACTTACGTTCCAAATCTTGTCTCATATTTCGAAGTAATCTTATGAACAAAGTTTTATGTACTTTCTTCAATACTTATCCTTCGTTTCTACGACACTCTCTTGACGTAGAACATTTTCTTCAACACAAATTGTTTAATAATTACCTATAACTTGTTTTAGATGCTCTCATTAGTTTTAATAGTCCTTTTTCTGAATAGATTGCGTGACTTTGACCATTATAGCTGTTAGCTACACGGCAGTGATTACTTTAGCATTAGCACATATTTTCGCATTGCAATTTATATCTGACACTGCTGATTTTGAACGATCATCGTTTTTATCACTTTTATCATTTTATGGAGCGATGCGATCCAAGGACATTTACTGAATCACTAGATTTTTATGACTTGCTAGCTTATGCGTTGATTTGGAACATTTTGCTGATATATTTTGTTTGTGATCAATTGTATTTATTATTTTTATGTTTTTGTTGCAGGAATCACAAGATGCAGGTACGGGTAAGTTCCAAATACGTAAAGTATTTCAATTAATTTTAAGTTTTTTTTCGAAATTCTGAGTATATTTTACTCACTTCATCTTTAGAAGTCAAGACTCCAATTGATTGAAGAGATTTCTAAGAGGACTCTCATAAATCAAAGGTATTGAGTGAAGTCAAACGAATTATTTGACTTTTACCCTCTTGGCTGGTACCTAATCCATCATCCAAGTTTGTATGACTTATATCGGACAAATGTCTTTTCTTCGGCTATTGTTTGTCCGTCGTTAAGAGTTGAGCTAACTACCTGAATACATAGGTACTGGACAGGTTCATTTATATCTGAATGGCTCTTTCAACCCAAAGACTGTCTATAGGTGTTAATCTTCACATAAGCTGACTTAGACAATGTCTGTCTCTAATTAAAGATACATAACTGACTTAGGCACTGTCTCTAATACAGTCGTCTTAGAGACAGTGTCTAAGTCAGTTATAATCTTTCTTCAGACTCGCTTTTTTCACGGTTTTTACTTAATTCTTTTTCTTTGACATAAGACATATACTCGTAAGAAACTACAACAAAGTAAACTAGTAAATCTATTCCCACAAATCCACTTACAAGAAATAAACCATTTATCAAACTCGAGACCCAAAACAACCAATTTGTAAAGGACTTTAACCCAGTTTTGTAAAAATACAACTACTTAAACGTCACCCAGTTATAAGGAAAATACTAGTTGCCTTCACAAATCGCAAGTCACGCGACGCCAAAGAAATCACATTACATTCACGTCTCAAGACAGCAACCCTGAACTGTTTGGTATTCAGATTGTGACTCGGTGAGTGAAATACATTGAGGACTTACATAATAATGATATTAGACGCCTCAGAAATTTTACGTTTACGGTTTTATAATGGAATTGTTTGACAGGGGTGAAATTGGGGAGAATTTTGGTGGGTTTCCTTTTGTGGGATGCACTGTCTTTGATGTATGGATAGTCTTTAAAAGGAACTCTTTGAATGATATCACAAGATGATAAGGGCGTCAGGTTTCGTCACCATGTCAGTATTGTACCATTCACGGTTGGCCATAGTCTTTCCCCAAGGATCGCCAAAGGGTAGCTCTCTGGTTTATTCATATCCAAATTACTAAATGATTTTCTTTCTAGTCATCCCTTAAATATCAATACCTAACATAATAGAACAAAAAAATGAAAGACTTAATAGAAAAGATTTCACCAAACAATATCCATTTCTGATTCAATTAACAAAGCTGAATACTCACCTTTGTTGAAAATAGAAATGAAACTAGACCGGAGACATTGTACAAGCTTATTACAAATAGCCAACATTTTCTCATTCAAAAGAACAAAGCTGAAAGCAATTAGATTCAATACAATAAAACGAAAAAAAACGCAGTTGCAGTCCGTAACAACAAGCAATTTCAGAAGATTACTATCTCATAATCCGCTGATTGTACTAGCGTACTTCAATTTAGAACCATTTAACGTTAGTGCAAAGTGCAGTTCATGGATAGATATTAGAGGATTTTCCTTGAGTGGGAACAATAGTCTATGAAATTTAAAATTATGAGCGTCATTTTTCATGGTACGAGTAGATAAAATAACTAAAATAGAAGACAATACAATAGGTTAGGAAGAAAAAACGATAGATTTTGGAAAAGTAGATAGTAATTATGAACCTGATTTACCAACCATCGCAACATGTTGCAGAAGTAAAATCATACTTGTTAGGCCCTAGTATTAAGAAATGAGGGCAATTAGATCTCATTGCTAACACATAAAAAAAATCTGATTAGATGATTGTGGTCTGTTCCTAAAACAGTAAAGGGTAATATCGAGAAAAAACCAGCATGTCCTAAGGTCCTACACGAAAAACTTGAAGCTATGTGACATTTACGAACTAGCACTGGGGCCTTAGTCAAACAGCATTCGATAGTAAACGACAATCGTTATCGTTCATCAGTCACCAATACATTTTCAACTTTATACCCCAGCGCGTAAAGTTGAAAATCTATTAAAAACTGCTAATCGATAACGAACGAAACAAACGAAAACGATCTGTGAACTTCAATAGATTTTCAACTTTACGCGCTGCGGTATAAAGTTGAAAATGTATTGGTGACTGATGAACGATAACGATTGTCGTTTACTGTCGAATGCTGTTTGACTAAGGCCCCTGGGCCCGCGTGATGGATTACAGCCTACCTCCTCTCGTATCGTAGCTCATTAATGGTGATCCTATGGTGATATTATGCCATGCTCGTGTAGACCACAGATTATTATATTAGTATAGATAGACATTAACAGAGACATGTAAGCAGGTACCTACTACCATGTTTATCCACACAATACAGTACAGCAAGATAAAAGGAAACGGGAAGATAACTGGATTTTATAGATAGTGCCTTAACACTAGAAAGGCTCTAGATGACTTTCACGTTTTTGTGACGTAAAGTAAGCGATAGTTTTGACAATAATTTTGACCAAAAAAAATATTTACTCATTCGTACAATCATTATAGGCACTTTTTATTTCCAATTTAACAAACGCCGTAAATACTTTAAGTATCATATAGGTAAAATACGGAAATTTCGTACAAAGGCTTCAGTTATCGCAGCAGTTGGAAAAATTTAGGCTGATTAAATGATTATTCTATGCTTGCAATGCAAAAGAATAATGTATTTATCTCCAAGTGAATGAAGGAATCAGCGACTAAAGACAGAATATTAGGAAGAGGAAAAATGTAATATCGACTGATTAACAGAAAATTTTCTACAGATAAAATTCAAATTGCTTTCCGAACGTGCCGCGGAAAAAATATTGTTGGCTTATCGCTTCCTAAGCAAATCAGAGTTCTCTTGACTGAATGATTTTTATTCACTTTTCCTATCAGGATAGTTAGTTAAACACCGTCATTGTTAGAGCGCAACTTTACATAAAAATCTGACTGATTTGTTTCAAATAGGGCATAATTAACAATGCACATTGGTGATTATAAACTACTGTCATTTATTTCTAGATATCAACATAACGCTCTTTCTAAAACTCTTACGGGTCTTCATGACACCGTTTGTGATGCTGAGGTATTGGGCCAGCATGTTGGGCCTAAAAATGAATTCCAAATTAATGTCGGACATTGGCCCAATGTTGGGCCAACGGTACAGTATGACAGTGAATGTATGTAAAAGAGTACTTTGACACCTAAGCTACAAAATTACTTCATAGTTACTATGCCCTTTTTTTTACCTGGTAAAATCATCAAATGAGTCTTTCCACCGCGGGCAGGGCGGCTCTTTGAGGCGCGCGTGGAACACAATGCGCCGTCGACCCGGGCATGGTCCATGGTCGGACAACGAGTTGCCCTTTACTCGCCGCCCGCATACCCGCACCTACGGTGGCCGGAGATCGCCTTGCGACGTCCGACGCCGTCCACAACTGCAGTTACTATGCCCTAAGCGTTCTTATTGCTATTTGTTGTATATAAACCTAGTATATCTAGCTATCTTGTTTATTTAATGTAGTGGGTAGAATTTACATTACCACAGTCTACCACAGTACTTACATACGGATATTGACTTGGCTTGCTTAGACAAAGTTCTAAAATACATGAACTACAAACTGTAAACTATGAAACTGTTACGCAAAATCCATTACGGTTGGCTGCATGAGTGAATAGAACCTTTTTGAGCGCGCAACATTCGGCTTTCGTGCCAAAACTTTCGTAGTAGTTTTATTTCCCAGAACTCGGCACATGGTGGCACCAGATAGGAATCTGGTTCAGCAATTTGTTGGTGTTAGGAAATGCCTGCAAATTGTAGTGTAGTAGTGGTTAGAACTCCATCATTAGTTCGTAAAACTGGGATATTTACCATGATAGGTTCTGCTTATTTAGTCTGGTATCATGGTGCTGGCAACTGTGCTTAAAAATTGGAAAGTCATGTGGTCTGTCCGCACCACAGTCGCATTTTGCGACTACTTTTTTTCTAATAATATTGCGATCTAATGTAATAATTATGATCTTTTTTTCATTAGCCTATTTCTACCAGGAATGCTGGAGAAAAGCTTTCGCCATTCCTACCAATTCTGATGGAACCTATCCAGTTCGTTCAGCCATCTCCATTGTGGCCTGCCGCGACCCCACCTCATTGCTTCAAGCATAATTATATTTTTTGTGACCGTTCTACCTTGTTAATACCGAAGACCGAAGTAAAGGTTAAATAAGGATTAAAAAAAGAATCATTTAGGAACGTCCTTTCTATCATCAGCTGGTCTAAAAAGCCCACTTTAGCAATATCACAATATACATTACGATAAAATTAGGAAAATGGAAAACAGAGTAGATAATTGATAAAGAACGATGTTTTCGAATTGAAGACTATAAGATCCAATTTTGCACGTCGAAATAGCTAAGTTGGTGCCGTTATTATAATTTATGGATACTTCTCATAGTGTCGTGACAGATAGATTTTCATCTCGTGAAAATTAATGTGATTTGTACATAGGGAACAATGAAGAGGTACGTTGACCTATACCGTTATTGTTCTTTTCTATTTTTGAGGTCAATTCTGGTCTTCGGCCGGCCGGGAAAAGCCAAGTATCCAGCCAAGTATCTCAAAACGAAATTAAAGCGATATGAAATAAAAATATTAGATTTTGATCAGAAAACTACGAATCACAGACGCAGAATCAACGGCTTCATCCTTGGAGGCTTCTAAGGCGTGTTTTAATTTTTACCACGGCATGTGCATTACACTGGAGGCATAACCATGAATGGCTTTTGATTTTTTTTCCTGCCCTCAGTGCCAGTTCCTCTTTATATAAGATTCTGTGGTCAATTCTTTACAAAACATCTAGAAACCACAGTCGTCCAGCGCTAGACAATGAGAACGGTGCCTTACCAACTCAGTATTAATGGTTAGCTATAATGATCGCCACTTCAGGATGACATTGACAAAGGTGTGTCCTTTACTCAAGGCAAGGGTTTCTCGTAATGACGGTCCATGTTTATAAATCATCTTTAGTGTCGAGAATTTCAAGATTGTTTCGGTAATATTGTGGGGCTGATAGATAAGTTATGAGTGTAGTGATATCCCATCACTATATTTTATGTAGTGGAGCGGCATACATTAGTAACGGCTCAGACTTTCAAGTTGCAGATCGACGTATCGAAACCAGCCAGCTGCAGTATTCATCATCATTATTCCACTCTATTGCAGTTCACTGCTGGACATAGGCCTCTCCCAGCGCGGCGGTAAGACCCATCTTTGAGGAGTGGCTGGAGAGACGTCACGGCGTCCTGACCTATCGCATGACGCAGGTCCTCACCGGACACGGAAGTTTCGGGAGGTACCTGTGGCTGATGGGAAAGGAGGAAACGCCTGGGTGTCACCACTGCGAAGATCGCCCGGAGGACACAGTAGAGCATACGGTGCAAGACTGCCCAGCTTGGGCAGAGCACCGACGTGTCCTCACGGCGGCGATAGGCGGAGACCTGTCGCGCCCGGCAGAGGTTTCGGCCATGCTGCGGAGCGAGACGGAGTGGGAAGCGGCCGCCACCTTCTGCGAGGCAGTAATGCTCGTGAAGGAGGTGGCGGGCCGCGAGAGAGAGAGGACAGCGTCCTCCCTCCGCCCCAACCGCAGTAGTGTACGCCCACGGCGCCGTACCTCGCAAGACGATCTCCGGCCACCGTAGGCGCGGGCATGCGGACAGCGAGTAAAGGGCAACTCGCTGTCCGCCCATGGACCATGCCCGGGTCGACGGCGCGTCGTGTTCCACGCGCGCCTCAAAGAGCTGTCAGCAAAATGACGGGGCCCCCTCTCAGAGGGCCAAAGCCTGCCGGGGTCGCGGGACTTATTTCTATTACCGTGACCCCGGAACATAAAGGGCTACTGAAGGACACCGTGGATTTTAGTCAGTACAAGTCTGACAGTACCTCTTCTTTTCTTTCACCTAGGAGGAGGGTTTGTTCAATTATTATGAGAATGTGAATATAATATAGGTACCTAATGAAAGGATCCTTATTGCCATGATGTAGTCGGTCATGTTGCAAACAAACTAAACACAATCCATAAAGTCTGGTTTGGAGGTGAGATTTTTATTGGTTGCATCAATTTAAAACTAAAATTAAATTCAAATGTTTAATTTACTTGAAAGTCGTAGTAGTAGTCTCCAGTGTAGAGTGTCGTCCGTTGATGGTAAAAGGCTCACTTTTTCATTATTTTATTGTTATTGACTGTGAAAAATCATCAAACGACTTCTGCCGCTCTGGATGAAGCAGAAAAAAAGACAAAAAGTCTGAAATTCCTTGAATTGAAAGAACAGAGGTACAAGTCTGACTCAGAATCCTCGTACGTCTGTTCTTTAATTGCCCATTGCGCTTCTGGGCCGCGTCAGTCGTTGCGTGACGATTTTCAAATAACTAACCTTTTGTCTGTTATTTATGTCTCTTTCTCATTTCAAGTATTTATTCATAAAAAAAACATCTTGTTATGTCTTACATTACAACTGCCTGTAAAATTAAATTGGCGTAAGTAAAGGTACAGTGATCAATAGCCATGACATAATGACCTATTTTCCGTACTAGGGCACTCAAGTATCAATCTAGGACGCCTGTACCGGTAAATACGTCCTAGTTTGTGTTTTTTACGTTTTTTCTGCCCGAGTTTATTAGTTCCGGGCTGTGCCTGCCTTGACAGCGGACTGATACAGTTTTTCTGTTAGCTGTTTTTAGGAGCTTTGGGATTTAAATATAAGTTAAACTTAGCCTATCTTAATACTGAAGTGTTTGAGAAAGGATATATGGATATTTGTCACTCATTCTCACAAAAAATAATGAACGGATTTAGATGAAGTTTAGTTCAAGATTCTGCAACGATTTACGACCAGGAATCGTCGCATCGGCGAATAGTCCTTAGGTGAAAGGTTCTATCGGTGAAACGACCATAAGTGAATCGTGCTGTCGACGAAACGTCCAATAGTGAACCGGTCGTTGGTGAAACCTTGCACAATCTAGTACAAGGTAGTGTAACACATAGAATACTTTTTATGGCGGTTCGTTGTCGCCGTGGGATCATTACCGAACTTCAGAGCGATCACAAGTGGAAAGCAATTGAAAAATAAATCAACAACGTTACTATCAGTGATTGTTTCTGTTACACAAATCTTATTTTTACTGCCGTATCAAGTAGACTACCTTCTCCGCGGTTTCGTTATCTATGGTTAAAAACAATTATTCGTTCTCATCTACCTCTTTTTTTTTCCACGCAAAGAAAACTTCATAAAAAATATATTATTCATGAAAGGTATACCGTCTCTCGTCACATATTATGTAAAGACAGAGACATGGAAACTCATTTAACTTTATATTTATAAAGGTAACATGCGCTTCAAGTAGATAAAAACACGAATGGAGTCTTTAGGGCTCTACCCATACATAGGATTAAGGTTTGAGGGCATTCGGACTGTCGAAAAAGATTGCTTGCATGCATTTTGTATAACCTTGTTCACACACGGAAAGGCTTTTGTTTTGATAACCTTATTTCTATGGAGCTTTGGTTGTTGTTAACGTCGCAACTTCTAAGCATTACTTCTGAACGTGACGTCCTGAGTTCGACTACTAAGTCCAGTACATCTACCATGAGTTTGCACAGCCAAAACTCGCTAGCGTCTCCGTAAATTATTTGTATGAAATATTGTACAGCGCCCCTAGCGGTCACAGTGAGAATTAAAATTCATACCATGAGCACTGTAGATTACGATTGGTTAAAAACCTAACGTAATCTATACGACGGTCACTAACGTTTTTCAGATGTCACCATACAAAACGGTACCATGAGTTTCTAATACTACAGGCGCTAGCGAACAATACGCTTGCTATAGTAGTTACGTTGCTCACTAGCTTTTTGGCGTGTGAAACATGTATTTACATTAAAGTTATAAACTTTTTTGAGTATAATAAGTCAAAATAATGCTTGCAAAAGCTTTTTAGCATGGAATCTGTTAGCGACCGTTTAATTTGGGAACTACAACGTGAATTTCAAGTTACAATATAAGTGAAAAAAAAATCTTAAAATTTACAGACCCATAAAAGCAGCGTTTGACGATTTGGACACATTATGGATTATTTCTTGCCATTCTCACGTCTTTAGACACTTGAACTTACACACTTACACTACCACATTTTCACATTTTTTAGGTTACAAAATAAACTTCGTTTAGGTGGAACTATTTCAGAATTTTATAACTTTACCTACTTTTTAAATAAATTAATACGAAGTAGAAACATTTCTTTTCATGAAAACCACCAATAATTATAACAGTGAGGCACTTTGTAGTAAATAATCCAAATAATCTATTGTTATAAACTTCCAAACTACAAACGCAGTGTCAGTGATACTGTGATACAAGGGCAAGGTCAACGAACAATGGGCGACAGTAACGTAGGTACTAGAAGTCGTTCTCTCTTCTTATTTGTGGGAAAGAAAGAAACAAAACATAAGGAGTGAAGTTAGCAACACGACACCACCTATCGAGCTTACATTATCGCCTGCGTAAGATTCAAATAAACTCATGGTACCAGCAATACAGAAATCTATTTGATCCGAGTTTGCACGCTAGCGATTTCGACGCTAGCGAGTAAGTTTTCGATGACAACTCATGGTAAAGGTACAGCACAGTGTTATTGGGTTATTCTAACAGTAAAATCACGGTAGTAGCTTAGACTTTGCATCTGTAGCCGGTTGGTAGCGGCCCTACATGTAGCTGTGAGGCCTAAATAGCACAATTTAGGTAAGATTAGGAAACAGCCCGATTTTCCCCGGCCTAAACCTTTTTCTTATCGTGGTAAAATCATCAAATAAGTCCTCCAACCCATACTGTCAGACTTGTACTGACTAAAATCCACGGTGTCCTTCAATAGCCCTATAGCCCTTTACATTCTAGGGTCACGGTAATTCGGTAAGTCCCGCGACCCCAAGAGGCCGTCATTATGCTGATACTCTTTGAGGCGCGCGTGGAACACAACACTCCGTCGACCCAGGCATGGTCCATGGTC
This sequence comes from Agrotis ipsilon, assembly GCA_028554685.1. Classification (NCBI taxonomy): domain Eukaryota; kingdom Metazoa; phylum Arthropoda; class Insecta; order Lepidoptera; family Noctuidae; genus Agrotis; species Agrotis ipsilon. Next base: position 11,941,170 of record CM052966.1, read on the forward strand.
GGACAGAGAGTCGCCCGTTACTCGCCGCACGCATGCCCGCGCCTACGGTGGCCGGAGATCGTCTGCTGACGTCTGTCGCCGTGGGCGTCTACCATTGCGGGCATAAACCTTTAGAGAAATACAGGCTTGATTGCTCATTATTATCTTCACATAGATCAGGCTTTTTTCTCAAGGGAGTTATGTCACTGTTCACCAAAATCTAGACAGCTAAGGGACTCCCGGCTCGGTAATTGAATTTTTATTTCGTGTGATAATTTCGGTGTCGACAAAATGTGTCATAATCTATATCATGGCACGTTTTTTAGGGTGATGACCGCACTAAATCTTCTTGGCGTTGTCACCCTCAGGCTTCCTTTTGGGGGATACCTACTTATTATAATATGTCTTACCAAGACAACTGAGTTAGGGTGTGGCTGGAATTTTGGTTCGTGTTTCTGGATATTCTAAGTAACGTTCTTTTTTTGTCGAGAATGAGTATTTAAGTTATATGGGAACAAAGAAAATTATATATTATGTTACAGGCCAAACGCGATTTCAGGACAAACTAGTTTGGCCTAGGCTAAACTAGTTCTTTGCAAGCTCAGGACTTGTTGCTCGGGACCCCGACTCGGACAATTTAGGTTAGAAGAGGATGGCGGCGTCTGAAAGACTACGCCATCCTCTTCTAACCATCCTCTTCGTGGTTATATTTTAAACCACCCAAAAATAGGAGCCCCGCGGGTCTCCGTTAACTTGCTCCTTTGAAAGAAGAGTTTAGCCTAGGCCAAACTAGTTTGGTCTAACTTAATTATTTTGGTACAATGATTGAATTGATTGAATGATTCAAACATTGACTCACATTCTTCCCTATGGCGTAGGCCCAAGAGGTACCGAAAGCTTCTTTCTGTGTAGACCATGGTGTCCCACAGCTTATTAGGATGGAAATTTCTTACTCTTTCATAAAACTGCTGAACGAATTAATATGGAAATTGGTAGATTGAGACAGATAGTATTTTACCTGGATTAATATTATAGGATACTTTTTATCTCGCGAAAACGTTCACGAGGGATAACTTTTATCCTAGCAATAAAATAAAAACCTTCCACATACATAATGACATCTCATTATTATGTTCGTAAAGTTACATACACCCTTTCAGTATTCAGTAATTTAATGGTACACTACAGTAATAACACAGAGCTTACCAAATAACATTTAATTAACTTACACGTTTTATCCGTTCGTTAATAATACGAATGTTAAAACAGTTGCCTCAGGTGGGAACTAGGGCTGTCACTTCGAGAAAAGGTATTTTTTTTCCGAGATTTTACGACTCGCTTCTACAGTATAAAACTATCGTGTCGAAAATTGGGTTTCTGATTGAAATCGCTCGACGGCTTCAATAGAGAATACGCAGCTGTTACTCGGAAACGAGGTTTGAGCAATCTGACGTTACAATATGGCGTCACGTCTGTCCTATACTTAATTAGATGAAACGAGTACTAGCCAGCAATAGACGCACAGATTTGACAGATCTGTCGGAAAGTCGTGTGTGGCGGGCATAACTGCATAATATATGGCAAGAACAGGTATTATTATTATATCAGTTCATAGTGTTCCACTGCTGGGCTATAGCCTCCCACGACCCCTTCAACTTCTCGCGTTTATCTACGACTGTGGTCCAATCCCTCATGAAGCGGTCTAACTCATCTCGCCATCTTCGAGCTGCCACAAATTTGATTATTCCCTTTTGGCATCAAGCTGCCAAGCTGAAATGGGACTGGGCAGACAACCTACGTCAAATATCAGGTGATTGTTGGGCAAAAACATCAAAAGAACAGGCATAGCAGAAGGATATGTATGTGCCTGTTATTGTAATACGGTAGCACAGCTGCTGCTTTGTTTTCAAGTGGTAATGATATAAATCATAAATATAACGGAATTGGATAAATGGCCGTTATCATAGAAGTCTGGGTTCATTGTGGCTGCCGAGCAATCGTGGGTAGGCGGACGAGGAGAATATTAAAATGACGTGTTGAAGATAATGTTACTGTATTTCAGCTAATACGGACGAAATCACAATCAGCACTTTCTAGTTAACTGGAATACCATGACACTCCACCGAACACGTCTTGCTTGAGTGCGATGTCAGCGGATTATCTCGTCCAACGGCCACACGCAAAAGAGCCCGGGGTTGTGTCAGAGTGAAGAAACGTCTACCATACTTCAAAATGTTCGCTGTCCTTCCTGACGTTTCTGGTCACTCTCCAAAAAGGTTCAAAGCGTCGACAAATATAATAATATAATAAACTTTGGCACGAACAATTTTGACAGCCCTACGTCGTAGACTTTTATTATGAAATGTAAGTAGTAGATACTAAATGTACGTAGGTTTGAACGGAAGCACTTCATCTTCACGCTAAGAATTGTTTCCTCCGCAGTTGGTCGATTACATTACTGGGATTGTGGATTTGTCGTATTCCTTTTATCTTTCATCTTCAGTACTTTTCTTTGCGACTACCTTTAGATTATGGCCGCGGCTTTACCTGAAGGATGAAATGAGTTTCAGCAATCGTTCTGTGTGCGAAATTCTACAGGATTCTTAAAATCCTTTATCAATCAATTCTATAATTTTGCAGGATAAAAATAGTGCTCTTTTTTCTTCTGCCCCGTTTGGAGCTAAAAAAAACGCCAAATTCATACTGACTAATCCACCCTGTTCCTTCAGTAGCTTTTTGCGTTCCAGTATCTCAGTTCAGTCAATCACGATTCCGTGACAAAGAGTTACTCGTATTTCTGTAAGTTATAAAATATCTATTATATAAAAAGATGTTCCCACCCGTCCTTACAAAGTCACACTTATAATTGAACCAAGATTTACCGGTAAAATGTATGTTTTAAGGGTTATTTATTTACGGTACATAAGTAGAAATGTTGCACGTTGCCTCTAATCTGAAGTTAGCCTGACCTGTTTCGTCAATATCGAGCGAAGTCCGTTAAAGCGAAAAATTTGACCGGTATACTGCTAAGATTAGACTTCAAAGATCCCAAATCGAAGGGTCCAATTAATTTTAATAACCAAACCATATTCTAATTTCAAATTAAAGGGATCCGTCTTTCTTGGTATGGATATGATTGTAATGAGTAGATAGATTGATAGATAGATAAAACCACAGTACAATAAAAAATATGCGTAGAGATGACACAGACAGATGATATTATAAATGTTGATGGATGGAGAGGAAGAGGAAGACCAAAGGAGGATAGATAAGGAAAGAAAGATATAAAAGAAAAAGGAGTAAATGATGACGTGACATCTGAGGGAGGAGAATGGATGAAGAAAATAGAATAGGTTATGGGTAGGAAAGTAATAATGATGATGTCTTCAGCAACTAATCTAGCGGTACGCAATTTCAGAAAGCTATCAGTACCGTCAGCACGAGTTTTCAGTATTTGAGACGTAAAGTAAACTGGAACTTCGACAATTTCAAATTGACAATTTTCAAGGAAAAAAATTGTTCCTTTGTCGCTCATCAGAGACGCTGATCCGTTTTTTCATACAAGAAACGCTGTAAATACTGGAAAGACGCTGTAAAGTAAAAGAGTGAAAACTCGTGCTAAGGGTACAGGAGAGATTTTAGCTCAGCAGTTGGACAGTAAAAGCAAAGAAAACAAAAGAAGCCTTATGCCTAATTAAGCACAATATCGCGTGAGATAACCGTCTAAACCAAATAAGAACCTCATTGTTTTAAACCATGATGGCAGTGCTAAACCTCACAGATACAATTGAAATAAAATGAAGGGTTTAACAAATTCAACCACCTTACCAAAGTTTTTAGCAAAACCCTTTATTAAGGCTTTTGTATTGGACTCCTAAGAAGTTAGGGACTTTGGTTGCTTAAGTAACTTAAGTTGGGACGGATATCATTCAAGTGTCTTATTCTAAGCTTGAAGATTTCGGGTTGATCCTAACTTAAGAGGAGTTTGTTAAACAAAGGTATGGTTCTATTGTTATTATTTTGGAAGAAGGTACAACAATGCAATTGGTTTAGAAATTTGGGAACGGTACGAAATGATAATACTATAGCCTGTTTTTTTTTTAAACGTTCACTAATTGTGATAATTTTTACTGTGTTTTGGGAGCATTTACAAACATTTCAACTCGCATATACACAAACAACTAGATAGTATCAAATACGAATAAACTAATCTACTAAACGAACGAAACTAATCGAATAAACTAGGGAAGTGTGTAATAATTATCTTTAACGACTTTTGATATTTGTTTTTTGTATAGCATTGTTACATTCCAAATCAATTTTAGGCTTACCTATTATCGTTAGCACTGATGGGATCACAATAAATTGCTCCTGTCCTCGTTATCATACTTTCACCAATTTATTGTTAACTTCTCAACTTCACGTTGCGCCTTGTCACCTGTTCTTCTATCATCATTTATCATACCAGTATTCATTCTTTTCTTAGTCATCATTCTTCTTATGGCAACTCGCTGTCCGTCCATGGACCATGCCCAGGTCGACGGCGGCGCGTCGTTTTCCACGCGCGCTTCAAAGAGCGTCAGCAACAAGCAAAATGACGGGGCCTCCTCTCAGAGGGCCAAAACCTGCCGGGGTCGCGGGACTTATTTCCATCACCGTGACCCCGGAACATAAAGGGTTATTGAAGGACACCGTGGATTTTAGTCAGTACAAGTCTGACAGTCACTCCCGCCCTGCCCGGGGTGGAAGGATTCATTTGATGTTTGTACCACGCAAGAAAAAAAGTCATTCTACTTAACATCCTGGATCCAAGCATCTTAGAGTTTTCTTCTTCATCAAAGAATCATCTCTTCCGTAACCTTTAGCTACCTATTTGTATTCATACTGAAACAAATAATGTATAAAAGTAAATGTTATCACAAACATTAATGCCCGCATTAATGTTACAAATTAAACCAATTTATTTGAAACTTGGGACCTTTTAATTATTGTTTCAATTTAACTTCTTTGATAGGCTAAATAAAGATTCACCTCTAAGATTTTGATAATTAAAATTATTGATTACAAGTCACTTAATTAAACGTTAATAACAGCGTTGAAAAAACGTGTGTGAGAAACTACCATTACCATGCTGCAAATTCTAATAGACAATACGATACACATTTAATTCATAGATAGAAGATATTCGTTGTCACAATGGGCGGACACAATTGGTTTAACTGGGGAATACTACTGACTGAAAAACTACCTTAAAAATTCAAAATAATTTTTAAGCAATTGCAAAATATGAAAACTTGATATACTATATTTGCTCCAATATAAAACATAATGCTGTCTAGATGATTCTATATGGCTTACTTTTAAATTCATATTACTTTTTAATCTAGGTAATATGAAAGGTTTTTATGGGCCCGCACGACTACGTATATTTTTATAGCTGCTACCAGGCTAGCAGACATAATAGAGCGGTAACTTAAGCCCGTCGCTGCCTTTATATGGGCACTAACTTTCATACCTTTCGTTATGAGTTTCTTTAATCCATAGTAAAAGGTGAGGCCTTTTATTAATCCATTAAAGATCGCTTTTGTTGATCATTATTTGATGGAGTAAATCTTTTTACGATATACGAACGTTAGCTTGGGTTTTATTTGCTCGACGAATCGAGAGAAGAGAATCCTTACCTTTTCTGAATTATATAACATTTCGACAAATTGAGAACTTCCTCCTTTTTCAAAGTCGAATCAAAATAAGTGACTTAGAGCTATAAATTTTGTCAGACAGTTGAATGACTTACCTAATACCTATTCAATAAACCTACGTGATAACGAACAGGTGCTAATTCTTTTATCATGACCAATGACCATGCAAGGTAAAGGAAATGACAAAAATGAGTACAATGAAAATATTGACAAACGTTTACTTGCACTCGAAACGGTCAAAGAAAACATCGAGACGAAACGGACAAGACTTGGATACCGAAAATTGCGAACCGAATTCCGGATTTGCTTCTAAACCTTGTAGGGCCAGAACCAGCCAAACCTTATAAACGAGAAAGTAATTAATTATAAATGCCGTACATATTAAAGTTCTGGCTTACTTACCTACTAGTATAACTTTGTATTTCCCGGGAAGCCTGAATATCGATTTGACCTACAATATCTATTTTACTGGCTTTGCGCTTTCACAATGCTTTTCCATGCCAATGATTTGGTCTTCACATAGATATTGACAGTTGACTGAACTTGTTCGCAGGTTTTCGTGTTTGGATTTTTTTTTGCCAACGATAACTTCACTATAGCTCTGAAGCTAGGGTCTCAATTTTTTTCTGTTATAAAATATGGCAATAGAGAATTTATTATTATTTAGAACCTACTATTTTACATGCTTTACGTCTTTGCAATGCCCACATGAATGCCTTACTACCTGTTGTTCACTAGTAAGCTTTTATAGCAGCTTACAGCACTTTTAACAAAGCGCTTTTTACTGCTTTGTCTTGCTTCTTGTCCAATTATAGATTTACAACAAATTATAATGACACCTTTGTATATCTTCTTTTACCTGCATAAAGCATGCGTGTTCATATTTGAGATTCAGACTAGATAGATTTCATTGGAAAGTATATCGTAGTCGCGAGACAATAAAATCTGTTGTCCCTTAAACAGGGCTGGGCAAAATACATGCTTTGCTTTAATTGAAATACAAATTACAAAATACTATATCGCAAGTAATTAAAATATAAAATACAAAATACCTTTAAGTAAAGTATTTGAAATATAAAACACAAAATACAGTATTTTAGCTATTTGTAATTAAAATACAAAATACTAATTACAAATTAATAATTTAGACCAGCATGGGCTGAATGGCTAAAAGTAGAGGAAATTCTTAACATAAAATTCACAATTCGACGTTAATTTTTCTTTGCGTTTTTTTAGACAAGTTTGACCTACAGTCATAGCATACAGTGTAAAGACGCCAGCGAGTCAGCCTGCCCGGATCTCTCAAATTTTATCAATAAAAAATAACCTTCCATTATTACAATAAGGTTCAAAATTTGTTGAGGAAAGGATTATGCTCACGCTTCATAGAAAAAAAAACCCAGCTCCGGCAGAAACGAGTTGTATCTCAAATTAACAATAGTATAGTGTAATATAATAATAACTAGTAATGATCGGGATCCTTACTGGCTAACATTTAAAAATTGCCAGTTTTGTTACGCAGTTGTCCATGTAAAAGTAGTTTGAAATAGTATCATCCCCCATTTCTCAAAGACCCTGGGACCCATTTGGAAAATTTTTTTTTTATTTGAAAGGGAAACTTTTATAATACAGATCAGAAGAAAAAGAAACATTTTCCAGAATTGGTACTTACACTTAAAAAAAAAAATTGTCTGACCTTTTGATTATAGCACCACCTGGAAAGTATAGCCTTACAAACAAAAAAAGAATTTCCCAAATCACTAAAGGCATCTTTGAGAAATAAGGGAACGAACTACTACTACAAAGTACTTCTTGTATGGGCGACTGAATAACAAAACTGTCAATTTTTATATGTTTGCCAGTAAGGATCACGATAATACCCGGTTATTATTTTATTACACTATACTATTGTTAATTTGAGATACAACTCGTTTCTGCCGGAGCTGGGTTTTTTGTGAGCATCCTCCTTTGACGGATTGTGGTAGGAGGCTTGATGTGCTGACGTCAGTACGTAACAGGTGGTCTTGCCAAGTCTAATTAGCTGCTTTACCATCATTGGAGAGAGTGCAGTGACGGTAAATGAAGTTTAAATGTATTTTGTTAAAATGTATTTTGGAGCCTCATGTATTTAAAATACTAATTACAAAATACTTCGTCTTCAGGTATTTGAAATACAAATTACAAATTACTTTTTAGGGAAGTATTTAAAATACAAATACAAAATACGTATTTGTATTTCAATTACGTATTTTAATTACAAGTAATTCAAATACTGCCCAACCCTGCCCTTAAATTCGGCTCCAGAGTTGCGGTTTGAATTAAATTATCATTCTTTACTTATGAACGGTAGTGTTTCTACGGAGAAACTTTTACATTTTCTTATTCAGTCCCTTCTGATAGTATTAAACTGCATAACTTCAAAAGTCAATATTTTTCCTTAGCTCCAGTTTTCCCAGTATCTTCACTTATTACAATTTTCATCTTTCTGCTCTAATGCCATTCTATGTGGATTCGGCAAGAAGTTTTCTTCTTCTCTTTGTTAGACTTCACGACATCGTTTAGTACTCCTTCTTCTTTCGTTATTCCCTCACTTAATTTATATTGTCATACCTAACACTATGATAGATATAAGATTTAAATAAAGATCATTCAATCCAGATACATTATCAGTTATGCTGACCTAGTCTAAATAGCATTCACGTCAAAGGCGAAAGAAAGACCCAGAAATAGGTTGACACGGTCCGAATTCTGCTACCTATCTATTTCGAAAACCGATCGTGTGATTTATGGGCTTACTTTATTATTAATCTTCGGAATTTTTCTTTTGTGGTTAGTTTTCATAATCATGAATTATTCTAAAGTAATTTAGATTTGGAGTTTGAATTTAATTCAAGACTAATATTTTATTCATTGAGTTTATATCCACCTGCGAACATGCTATTAAAAATTAATTAAATATTAGAGGAGTATTTTATAGTGTAACGGTTGAAAGCAGAAAATTATAAAACCAAAACCTTTCCTTGGCAGTCTTTCAGTGGCAGGGTAAAAAAAGTTTCTTTTTTTAGTTTGCCTTTAACTCCAAGTGAAATGGACAAGGGCATAGAATATGTAGTAATTTACCTATGTGCAATTGTGCATACAGGTTAAACATCTGTTAGTAAGGTCTGCACAACGACGATATATTACTAGACTCCGCATGCACGATCTAAGGAACAAAAACTATTCTGTCAACTCGCTGAGGTACTACGTAAGCAAGGGGGACGGGTACTTCGTTGTGATTGGCTAACTCAAGGTCTGTTCTGTCTCAAGGTATGTTTACGGCTCACAGGAGTGGTCGAAATAAGACGGATGTAAGACTTTTTTGCCTCATGTGTTGACAGACATCGGTCGTCTGATATTAGGAGTCTAGAAATATATCGTCGTTGGGTCTGTATCATTCCTTTCAAATTCCAACACGTACTTTCCACTACAGAAACTTTCACACTTCATTTCCCGTATCCTGTCGGAACCCAATCCCGACAGATTTCTTCCTAACTCCGACTTACAAGAATTGCCATTTTCCTTAGGAAATCCTTGTGTCATCATTCGTGCCATTACTCCTTTTGTTAAGAGCCCTATTACAAAATGAAAGAACACAGTTTCTGTCAATTTGACATCGTGATGCCCCCCGCATAAAAACAAAACACAATCAACACAGCTACGCCTCGTATACCAGGATGAAAACAACATGAGCTTTTGCCACTTTTCTTTCGAATAAACAAAGTGAGATACCGGGCTTCTAGACACTACTTATTTCCTTAGTAACGAAAACGAATGGATATAATTATGATAAATGTATACCTTTCAAAACAAAATAATGGCCACTCATTAAATTACACTTTAAACAAGTATTACCCTTATACTGATCTCTCTTAGCGATGAGATCGCCCATTGTGTCACACTATTTAAGAGAAATTGCGAATTGGATATACCTATTTGTAATTTACAAGGTGTGCACTGTGCATAATAAAGATTATTCAATTCTATTCTATAATACGAGCAAATAATATCTTGTTATGATATCTTTCAAGTGTTAATTTTGTTTCTAGTGAGTAATTGGAACTCATTATTTTTTTTTAAATTACATTTTTGAAATTATTTGGAATTTACGATTTGATGTCTCTTTAAACTTCTAACTTTTCCAAACGTTTTCTCCGGCTTATAATAATAATATAATATAATAATATATAATATTCCACAACTATCACACAACGCCATCTAGTTCCAAGCTAAGCAGAGCTTGTATTATGGGTACTAGACAACTGATAAACATACTTATATATTTCTAAATACATACATATTATAGACTAGCTGTGCCCGCGATGCGTATTAGGAATCTATACCTTCAGCCAACGCTCATGACGTCAGAGATCGTGTTGCCGTCGGTCATATTTTCAAATCCAGAAACAAAGAATTAACTCAATAAAGTGTACTTTTACCTAACATTTGTGACGTCACTGGCTGAGTTGACATCGGGTATACTTTCAGATTTATGATTTCGCGCGTAGGTATTTTAAAACATACCCGACCGCAACGAAGTAATCATTCGGTATTCTTTTGTCACGTTATTATTCCAATCGGGATTTGAACCCGTGTGTACGAAACCGGGCAATGAGAAGAAAAAATCGTTAAAACGACTTGGGGCACCCCGACACGGACAGGTTAGGTTGGAAGGGGATGGCGGGGTCTTTCAGACCCCGCCATTCACTTCGTGGTTATTTTTTTTAAACCACCCAGAAGTAGGAGCACCGCTTGCGGTGCTCCGTCGACGTTTTCTGACATTTTACTAGATTTAGCTTAGTTTCAAATAAAAAGTTATTTTTTGTCATTTCGCTGAACCCATTTAGGAATTTGTTTTAATCACCAAAGAAGGATGGACAAAACGTCCCACCCCTTGTAACACTTCCATCTATATATCAAATGAAAGCACTTGAAAAGTGTATCATTTCATTGTATGACAGTAAACCTGTAAACCATGGGAGAAAAAAGTCATTGAGACTTTTATGTCAAAATACCAACGATACATAATGTTAGGCAGAAGTCATGTATGTCTTAAATTATATTAATCCATACTCAATACTGTGTGCTAATGCATCGTTGACATTTCTGTATTAAAAAAAAATGTCACATGATAATAATATGCAAAAAAAACTTGCTAGTTTCTTTAACCGATTCTCGGACTACCTTCAGCTCGTCTACGGTTCTGTGCCTTAACGATTGGGTTTGTCGACTATGAAAGTAGAAGACAGGCGTCAACTATTTGTTACGTGTTCGCGATCTTTACTTTGAGTCAGAATTCGTCATAGTATGTTATTACGAGACTATGTATATGGAAGATCGGCCGGAATTCACAGAGTTTATAATGGAACACATTGATTTTGAAAATGTCAGTTGTAATATTTAATTATAGCGTTTTTGAAAGAGAATAAGGCGCTATATCCACAATCGACAGAATCGCGGCGATATTATAGTCGTGCCACATTTGTCCATGTACTCTATATGAACGTGTTTCCACACGGCGATGTTCATAGATTTTCACATGGAAATGATGGGTAGAAGAGTTGGCGTTGGTACGCATCATTACCATAACAAAAAGCTATTCAGACACTGTTAGCACTTCGGCCACTAATCAAGGAAACCAACAAATGACTTCAACGACCATCCATAAGTACACTGGTGATTTTTTTTTACTCCTTTGCTTCCTCGTTAGTCAGTTGAGTACCTAACGTTTTGGTTGTGGCGGCATGTGACGGTCGTATAGCCAGGTTCTTCTAAGTAGATGCTGTGGTAGGGGATTGAGCCTATAAAGCCCCAATCTAGTCTACATTCATTATTTTCATACAATTATCACTACAAGTACTATGATTTTCTTTTAAGGAGTCAGAAGTGGGTGCCACTAAGTCAACAATGTTACTTTTTCTCATGATCTGTACACATATTATCATGAGAAAAAGCTAAGAGCAATGTTTTCTTCTGAAAATCGAAATTCATTTTTTGACATAAAAGTCTCAATAACTTTTTTCTCCTATAGTTTGCAGGTTTGCTGTCATACAATGAAATGATACACTTTTCACGTACTTTCATTTGATATATGGATGGGAGTGTTACAAGGAAAGGGACGGGGTCCATACATTTCTGCCCATTCTTCTTTGCTTAGGCAAATGAAAAATCCCTAAGAGATTTCATCAAATAAGATTTCATCCGTGATTTGATGAAATCTCTTAGGGATGTGGCCAAAACCCTGTGTTTATCATATACCTGCGACAGAGACAGTTTACCCGTTTTAGGGTATACATTACAGTATAGTAAAATGGAATGTCCTACATGAAAGTATACCCCAGCAAAATGTTGGGATCGGGTATATTTTGAAATCCCTAACTCGGGCGTATATATTTTTAACGTATACCTGAACTCAACACTTCAGAGCGTTGGTTGAAAGTCCAAATACGCGCCCGCGACTTCGTTCGCGTGGATGTCGGAACTTACCAATGTATTTTTTTGTGCGAAGCCCTGTTGAATCCTCCAACCGACACTAAAATATAATATTATTAGGTACTTCATATAAGCTAGTTCTTCTTTATTAACAACATTTGCTGTGAACCATCATTCTGGAGCGTACATGAATATGCGTACGTAAATCACCACGCCAAGTTTTTCTAAACCCTGTATTTAGAATTTTAGTAGAATATTTGACGTAATTGGTATAAACGCCCTCTGTTGTTCATAGGCAGAACCATGTAATTGATTAAAAAATATCGATAATAGGATTTCAAGTTCATGCTTCTATCATTTTTTTTCGCGTGAATAAATGATTCTATACTATTCACTATCACCGTATCCCATCGTGTCCCATCACGTCCCATCCTGTCCCATCCTATCCCATCCTGTCCCATACTGTCCCATCCTGACCCATACTGTCCCATCCTGTCGCGTCCTGTTCAATCCTATCCCATCCTGTCCCGTCCTGTCCCATTCTGTCCCGTCCTGTCCCGTCCTGTCCCGTCCTATCATCATCATTAGATGAATTTTAGTAATTTGAATATGTAGTTTTTCTATTCGGAGCTAGATGGCGCTACTGAACTACGCGTCTTGGTGTGAACTGATCGTAATTTTACTACTGAAACACTTTAAATTCGAATAACTTTTGTTAGACTGAACCGATTGCAATGAAACAAAAACTAAATGTTACCTCAAGTTACGCTAAATCGTTGTGTATATAAGTTATTTACATTGATTTCGTACTTTTTACGTGATGCCCGGACATATAAACATACAAACAGACAAAAATTCTAAAAATGCTAGAAATGGATTTTTTTCTACAGTTTTATTATGTATAGATAGATATAGAAGATAGATAAATTACACCCAGACACAGAACAAATGATCGTGCTCATCACACAAACATTTGTCCTGGGTGGGAATCGAACCCACGACCTCCGGCATAGCAGTCAGGGTCACTAACCACTAGACCAACAGGCCAGTCAAGTTTTACATTAAACAACCATTTACGCAATGTATTCAGAGACAATTATAGAAGCAAAACCAGACACTTGGGGTGATTAAGGTGACATAGATAAGGATAGCCAGAAAAGGTCGGTTTAATCGTCTAATATTCCCAACCATTGGTTCAAAATATTTGAAACTGGTGTCAAGAGACGGGTAATATTACCAAACGACGTGATCCAAGAAACTGAGAAGAAACTGTGTGAGGCCCAACCGCACAAAGAGAGCGATAAATCTACTACGCGGACCATATAAATTCATTGCGACAAGCCACAAGCACCCCTATAATAGACAAGACTATTTCAAATCGACACCATGAAGATTAAAAAAAAATTAATCAATATGTTTTTTTTTTACGCGGTAAAATCATCAAATGAGTCCTCCCACCACGGGCAGGGTGGGAGGGACTGTCAGACTTGTACTGACTAAAATCCACGGTGTCCTTCAATAGTCCTTTATGTCCCGGGGTCACGGTGATGGAATGAGTCTCGCGACCCCGGCAGGCTTTGGCGCTCTAAGGGGGGGACCCCTCCTTATGCTGACGCTCTTTGAGGCGCGCGTGGAACACGATGCGCCGTCGACCCGGGCATGGTCCATGGCGGCCCTGTTAGGACAAAATGCTGCGGGTGACCCTGGAACGTAAATGGCTACTGAAGGACCACCATGGATATTAGTCAGTACGAGTCTCGAGATGACACATTTGATGAATATACCACAAAAAAAAAAAAAATACAATGCAGCTGCCAAAACGAAATACCGCATTTTTTTCATACAAGAAACGCTGTAATAACTGGAAAGACTCTGTAAAGTAAAATTGTGAAAACTCGTGCTAGGGGTACGGATCAATTTTTCACAGATTTTCGGGGCGCACGTTAGAGAGCCAAATCCTGCCGTCGTCGCGGGACTGTCTTATCAGGTATCCATACACCCGGATCGCAAGGGGTTATTGAAGGACACCGTAGTTTTTAGTCAGTACAAGTTTGAATGTCTCCCGTCCTTCCCAGGGTGGAAGAGCTGTTCTGATGGTTTTACCACGTATTAAAAAGCCATATCACTTGGGGGCATGGCCGGTGGTATGGTGGGCCCGCAGCGAACTGTATTATTCAACCGAACTGGAAGTTTGGAAAGTTTACAAGTCTGGAATTACATTTAATTACCAATTCAGAAAAAAAGCTATCAGAATTTTTTACATTCATTATCTAGAATCATATCCACATTCGAATATAGGGAAAATATAATCAAAATTTATATGTATGTTTACATTGCAAACAGATCAGAATGAAATAAATTCAAAATATTAGCTTGTATCAAAAAAGGTTGGTCATGCTGCATCCTTGGCGATTGGGAAAATTACTGGCCACCACTCATGACCTGCGGGAAATTAGAGGTACTACATGTTTCATATGGAATTTGATGTTATAACAAAGATACTAGCGCCGCGTCTAAAGGTCATGAATGGTGGCGTGTATTTTAAATTTTATTGATTACGTGACTAATGTCAAAATCGTCGGGAGCGATACGTCCTCCCTCTGAAAGCGCCCCGCGCTGTCTAAATCAAAGAACAAACCGTTCTTGGTTTTATATTGAATTTTGTCATTGCATATTTTAATTATTTTATACTATTATTTTACTTTTAAATGCGCTTATTATTTTTTTAATGCAAGCTAACATAGTAACCTTAGTTATTCAATACTTTTTGATTGAATATTCAGTAAATATTGATAGATAAAAAATATAATTTCGGACGAAAAAATGTCAAATTCTTCCTGTTTTCAAGAATTATTTTTGGTGTATTTCTGAATGAAAAAAAAAATCTGATTAATACACTCCAAATATAAACTTTCAGATGTATCATGGACATTTTCAAATGTTATTTTACTATTATACATTCTATGTAATTCAATACAAAAGTATGACAAAAAGTAGAATTTTATGAAACATCCTTTGCAGAGACAAGGTTTTTACTCATGTATGTAAACAAATCTAAAAATGTTTTCAATACACTCCACGCAGAAATAATCAAACTTTCTCGTGTATATATTTTTTTTTAATTTGTGGCCATTTCCTACCCAGAATCAGGTTCAAAACCTTGCACAAAAACAAGGAAACGTGTGATAGCCCTCTTAAACTGGACTATTCATTCCTTGGGTCGTTTCCAAATGTTCTCGTATTTGGTATGCTTATTGTTACATGATATCCACAAAAGAGGTTTTGCTTTGTTGATAAATGATAGTGGCTGACTTAGATGTTGACTAGCCAGGGACGAAAGTTAGTTTGTCATGTTATTTCAGAATTTATGATATTTAAGGATGCTTGATATTTATGTAGGATGTACACTATTTCTTTCTACTAGCTACTGCCCGCGGCTTCGCCCGCTCACCCCTCAACTGGCGTGAAAGAATTTTTGTAATCGGTCCATTACTTTAGTAGCCAATTCAATTCAAACAAACAATAAAATCTTTCCTCCCTCGTCTGCGCGGTTGGGCGGACGAAGCGAAACAGATGTATTGGCGGTGCGCCGCGCGTATACGCGGAGAGCACCTAGGTATATACGGTGGTTTCGTAGCTACGCTGCTATTTTTTTAATCATAGTTTATTACCGTTATTTTATATAGATACAGAGATATTCTAGATAAATTGTTGATATTTAGAATGTAAGTGCAAATAATTATGTCAAGTAAATAAATGGAGCTAAGGACATCGCTATCTCACAACTTATTGAGTGTCAGAAGCTATGTTACTAGCTGTGTATGATGATAAGAAAATATAACTAAGATAAGTGATACAAAAACAAAGATGCACAATCACAATGTGATCATAGTAAACCTATCAATTTTATACATTTAAAGATAATTAAAAATAACCTGCATAACATTCACAAAACATCATTGAAATGCCCAAAAAAACTGGGCAAACAAACCTTTTTTTTTTAGCGTGGTAAAATCATCAAATGAGTCCTCCCACCCCGGACAGGGCGGGAGGGACTGTCAGACTAGTACTGACTAAAATCCACGGTGGCCTTCAATAGCCCTTTATGTACCGGGGTCACGGTGATGGAATAAGCCCCGCGACCCCGGCAGGCTTTGGCCCTCTGAGAGGGGGCCCCGTCATTATGCTGATGCTCTTTGAGGCGCGCGTGGAAGTCGACGCGCCGTCGACCCGGGCATGCATGGTCCATGGTCGGGCAGCGAGTGGGCAAACAAACTTTACAATTTTATTTCATGACCTGACATGACATTGGGACACTGGGTCTGCAGTCTATTTTTAATGTCAATAGATTTTCAACTTTATCACAAAAGCTGTAGGTATGAATACTTCTGCTTTTGACGGATTTGTTTGATTGGGAAAAATTGACAATTAGGACAGCATGAATAAATTGCAAATTGAATTAGTGCGTTAGCTAGAGTTTTGAAAAATAATGGATATGTATTTTTTCTTTCGTAATCCAATTACATTTTTTCAGTGAAATACCCTATTGGGATTTTGGACGTGGTAGCGTTTGCACTAGGGCTTCCAATTCGAATAGTTGAATAATTCCAATATTTACTTTTTAGAAAAACGAATATTCTAATATCAAATTCTTCGAATATTTGGAGGCCATAGTTTGCACCAAACTACCATAGCCGATATTAATTTTTTATCAATGTTCTCTCACTGGTAATGCCACAGAGAATGTTGTCAATTTTTTTTTTACCAAAAACACAGTGTTTTTCCAGATTTCAACTTAAGAAAAATCTCCCCTACATACGCAGCTACACGGCCAGATATACTTAATTGAAAACGTGGAGGTATAAGAAAAAATTAATTTAATAACCCACAATTAATATTAACTATGCTACATGTTCTATTAGTTTAAAACAATTCCAGACACAAACGATCTAATGTTCCTTTGTATGACAAAAACGTCTCGACGCCAGCGGTAGTTTAAAAATAGTTAAAGCAATTAGCTCGTACGAGTCATTTTAAAAGATAATTATACTAATTGTTAAGCAGATATGATTAACATAATTTTAATGAGTTGGTTAACATTAAATAACGTTGGTATTTTAGAGTTTGTTTTGTTAACTTTAATAATACGACCTTCGGGAGTATTTAAAAACAACAATCATACACGTAATCTTCTTCTTATTATAAATAGTTGTTTCTCTTACGGCTGATTTCCAATAGTCAGATAACTTTTATCTGAGGAATAAGAATAGCAATTTGACATATTTTCTATAGATGAGCTGTCAAATCGCCATTTTTATTCCTGAGATAAAAGTTATCTGGATCATTGAAAAATCAGCCCTTAATGAAAATCCTATTACTAACTAGGTCTTTGTCATAAATACAAATGAGTGAATTTCCCGGGACCGAAAATTGCGTGGCATCAATGAAATCGGTACTAAAAAACATAGTTATAACGTTCTCAATTTTTTTCCGGGTAGGTGAAATAGTAATCTATGTGTAGCACTAAATATTTATTTAATTGGATTAATGGATACTCCAAAAAAAATAATTGAACCTCGAAATCTTTCATTGCCGTGTTTGTCCACACTTCACCTTGTTGTGTAATATTCCACATTGATAAAAATCTATTGGTTATTTATACTAAAACCTCGTTTTATTTGATACATGAATAGTTAAAGTATTGCTACAGAATACATTTATTCAAATATTTAAACAAAACAACGAATGGTTAATAAAAAATCACCTGTCCCAGAACTACCCTTCATCGCCGTGTCCTAATTATGTTCAAGGATATTGTTTTACCTACTACTTTCTTCCCCCCTACCGGTATGCTAAACGTTGCATATTAGTGCTGCCTAAGTGCTCAACGTGGAAGGAAGTACACACGTGCCTGCGTTTTCGCACCATAAATTTAAATAATCATTTTTTACGTTACTGGAAAAAATTTCTTTCATCGCCGTGGATGGATATAACTGATATTTGAATAAGTTTGTCTTCATGAGTAAGCATTCGATAGAACACCATTCCTCAAATGTTCGTTTGTGAGGTGCTTATTTCTTCGAATAATTAATAGATTTTTTGTTATTTATATTTTTTGCCTTGATTTTCATCGACGTGTTTTCATTGCCGTGGTTTCCGTGGCCGAAATTTGCTATGGAAATGAAAAAAAAGACATGGCAATTAAAAAAATTTCATTGCCATGCCTTGTAAAACAATTTAGTTTCATTGCCGTGGCCAGGTATTTCATTTCCGTGACTTGTGTTTTCATCGCCATGGTATGATTAGGCAAAGAAAACATCTTTTGTCACCTGCGATTCAGGTAATACCGATTACTGACAGTACAAAACTCGTCAAGTTAACTCTAGATTGTTTCTCTCTGGTCTCTCTTTAGATTTGATGAGTTTTTTACTGTACAGTCAACTACAAAAAGATGTTTTCATGTTAACCTTACAAAATGACGTAACATTTGGTACTATATCACACGTAAATACACTCACACACGCAAGCAGTTTCAATTCAGTGATGTCTCTGAGATCAACAGGGTAAAAACCGGTAGCGATCACCGAATCGTAAGAGGCTCACTAAATATCAATGAAAGGTCCAGCCTGATGAAGTCTACGCTCCCACCTACTCGGTCCCATATTCAGAACCCCGAAATCAACTCGAGCTTTCTAATCGCTTTGCTTTCCCTGAGAACTTATTGACCGAGCAAACCTTAAACCTCATGTCTGAACGAGGTTTGCTACAGCAGTCTTCTAATGACGTGAAGTCATATAAGCAGCTAAATAGACGTATATCTAAGTCACTTCAGAGCTTCTGAAAGCGGGTGGAAAACCGGTACTTAAAGTCCTCCAGAAGCTCACTAATACCGTCCTGTTCTAGGGCAAAACTCCTGAAGCATGGAGCAAAGGTGAAGTGGTGCTTTTCTTAAAAAAAAGTTGATAACAGCCTATTGAAGAACCACAGACCCATCATGCTTCTGAGTCATGACTGTCAGACTTGATGACTTCTAGCCTCCCGAACAAGCCGGTTTCCGAAGAGGCTATACCATACACCACATCCATACGCTGCGGCAAGTTATACAGAAGACCGAAGAGTATAACTTGCCATTATGCTTAGCGTTTGTATACTATGAGAAAGCCATCATATCGGTGGAAACATGGGTGGTACTTGAGTCACTCCAGCGATGCCGTATGACTATCGGTACATCAAAGTTTTGAAGTGTTTGTATGATAACGCCACCATGTCGGTTCGAGTACAGGAGCAGAGCACGAAGGCGATTCCATTGAGAAGAGGCGTAAGAAGGATGTTATGTCCCTGAAACTGTTTACTGCCACAATGGAAGACGCCTTCAAGCTCCTGGAATGACAAGGACTTAGCATCAACATCAACGGCGAATACATCACTCACCTTCGATTTGCCGACGACATCATAGTCATGGCAAGTCGATGGAGGAACTCAGCATGATGCTTGATGGCCTTGACTGAGTTTCACAATGGGTGGACTATGAGCTTGAAAATAAACATGCACAAGACGATTTTTTTTTAAATTTCAAATGTCGGTATGATGCATAATATTATTTTGTCAAAGTCTGCCAATCGGGTTGAATATAATTTTAGTTCTAATTTTAACATAAATATTGTACTCATCGTTGATTGATTCTTTCATTGCCATGCCACAGTTCTTTCATTGCCGTGGGCGCTTGTTTCATTGCCATGCACGCATGTTTCATCGCCGTGGCACGAAATTTTTAAATCCTTATATCTCGTTAGTTTTTTTAAGCAAGAATATATAAATTATCAAAAACTTTAATAAGAGCGTTTCTTTTTTAAAAAAAAGCTTAAGATTAAAAAAACCACGGAAATGAAGATTTTATAGGACCTGTTGAAATTCACTCAAATAGTTTGTAATACAGATTGACGTACAAAACCGTGGGTGTGAACTTATTGGTTGATTATATTCTATTAAGAATATTGAAGTCATAGCGTAACGTGCCTAATGTGTAATACAGCACTCTGCATGAGACTTCGCCCGCTTATGTTACTTGCTGGAAGTGCATCTTAATATCGGTGAAAGATATTATCTGGTTGTTAGTTTATACATAACTAACAAAAAACCATATTTTTCCTGTTTAAATATTAATGTAGATATAATTGCAGAATCTTAAAAAGTTGACCTTATTTATAAAGAGGATCTTCCAGGGCTCCATTCAACAAACGAAACTACAGCAATTACTGGACAACCGTTAATTATAGCATTCAATTGAAGAGTCCTGTTCGGAAGTTTTCGTTTACGAGCTATTATTATTGATTTAACTATGTACAGTCAACAAATTCAGGCAGCAAATTTTAAATATTATTGCCAAGGTAGTGTAATAAATTTCGATGCAAAACCAGCCTTAGACGCATAGTGTCCTGGCTTATGTTGAACCGAGCCTATTTGGCATATACGGTAAGTATTGCCCAAACTGCCAAAGGGTGCATACATACTGGGAAACGGCTTAAAACTCGCTATCAAAGGCCTTATCACAAGATTTCAGTATTTTATTTACAGCGTACTTGAAGTATTTACAGCGTATATTGTAGGGAAAAATGGAAAAGCGCCTCTAGTGTGCGAAGAAGGAACAAAGTTTTTTCTGGAAATTAATGTTTAAAGTTCCCGTTTTCTTTACGTCACAAAAACTTTAAATTCATGATATAATAAGGCCTCTGCATACCTTTGCTGTCTGTACATGACGTAGTATGGTAAACTTCAGAGAAAACTCACCCATTTTGGTAGTATACATCACTACCAAAGATGATATTTAAGTAAATGTATATAGCGTATAACCATATTTTTCAAATGTCTGTATATTTTTGAGCAAATAAATATTTTTATTATATATTATTATTATATTTCTCTGAGGCTGACTGTACTAGGTATCTATGTGACCCACTTACATAGATCGGTTGTAATAGTTTTCTGAGATAACCCGAGCTAAGAGTGGGTGAAAATCTTGGAGGACAAACTGCCTAGACTATTATTAACTTGCCATGCTGTTAATCTGAGCTGCCACAGTCTTGTGTCACGATATCCTTGATATTTAATGGAGATAGAAGCTATGTAGAAGATATTCATGCTTCTTAGACTTGTAGATTATAGAAATAGATGAGTCTGTAACGTTTGACCAACATTCGTTTGGTCCATGAACTATTGGTCAACAATTTTTTTCACCCATGAACTTTTCATCCAAAGAACTTTTGACCCACGAACGTTTCGCCCACAGAACTTTTGGCCAGTGAATGTTTAACCAACAGAATGTTTTGACCAATAACTTTTCATCCAAAGAACGATTCGCCAACAGATACTGGGACTGCTGAAAGTAAATAAAACCTGTATGAAAACAAACTAATATGGTGGTTTTCAATAATATTACCGACAAAGTTAACAAATCCATACTATAATATTAATATATT
This sequence comes from Agrotis ipsilon, assembly GCA_028554685.1. Lineage (NCBI taxonomy): Eukaryota > Metazoa > Arthropoda > Insecta > Lepidoptera > Noctuidae > Agrotis > Agrotis ipsilon. Next base: position 11,962,795 of record CM052966.1, read on the forward strand.
ATAAATGCGATTTCAGCGATCCCGGTGTATGTTGGCCAATCGTTCTTTGGGTGTAAAGTTATTGGACAAAACATTCTGTTGGTTAAACATTCACTGGCGAAAAGTTCTGTGGGCGAAACGTTCGTGGGTCAAAAGTTCTTTGGATGAAAAGTTCATGGGTGAAAAAAATTGTTGACCAATAGTTCATGGACCAAACGAATGTTGGTCAAACGTTACAGACTCGAAATAGATTGAAGATTTGGTACTTCATCTAAGAAAAATCGGTAGAGGAAATAAAGAAAAGGTATGTATTGGACTCACACGGGACCGAACAACCTCCTACCTCCAGCATTTGTTGCGGCAATTATTATTAAAGTCCCAGCACTGGTTTTCTGGTAGGGTCCAAAGTCATGTCTCGTTCAGATACGGATATACAGCTCTTTAGCCGTATCACAGTCAATAGGCAGCATGTGGTGCCGATGCCTGTGGTAGAACTCCGGAAGGCTGACCCCTCTGAGCCCAAAAGAATACTAATTTACGTTAAAACGTTACTCAGTTAGTGTTCAAATTGATAACTATTTAACCTAAATGAATACTACCCACACTTGCTCCACTTCCAGCATTATATTAATGATTTTCAGTGGGTAGTACCAAAGTGCTATGACCGCAATAAATAAGACCTCTTCGAGATCACGCAACGAAGTTTGGGCGCCATTTTTATTTCCCTTTACAACCAATATAAGAGAGAGCCTTAGTGATACGACGATTTCATTTATTCTCATATTTCGTTTATTTTCGAGTCTTCTTTATTGTATTACCTACTTTATATTGTTCCGAATAAATATGTGATTTATTTAGGGATTTCATTTTCTTTTACACGATTTTGTGATTCAAAGCCTTCGTATTTTTTCTCTTTTCTCGAGTGAGTCGATATAGCCTTCGCCTCAATTTATTTTCGCTTAGATCCAGTTTATCGGCACTACAGAATTTTATGTGTAGGGTGTGGGAAATGTAGCTTATGTGAGACTTCAGCGCGCTTCTTACAAAGATAAGGCTTAAGTTTATACCTACTTGGTAGGTATTTTGTGTTGGTATTTGTTTTTATCATCATGTACCGCTTAAACCTAAATCATCATCATATTATTATGATGTGTTTTATTATCATATTATTATAATTACTAGCTTCTGCCCGCGACTTCGTACGCGGATCTTGTTGCTTATGCCAGCGACAATGGGGTCGGCAAAATCGAAGATCTGAAAAGTCTGACACCCAACTCCAAGAGCCCGGGTAAAAAATTCATGGGAGTTTGGCCAGTAGAATAAAAAATGTATTAATATATAAATTGTCATCGAAAATCAGTCCGTGAAATTAGTGATAGCTTTGATTTCTACATCAGGTGTTCCAAATCTTATATTTTAATACATCAATAGATAATGCTCATTAGGCTGAACAGCTCTTTCTAAGACGTCATTCCTATACAGGTTGAATTTTTCAACTGGGCGTTGAGTTGAACAAAAATAATTGATGATTTCAAAGAAGAAAAGGTTAACTTAAGTTTCGAATACAGTCATCGCCTTGAAGATTGATCAGTTTTTTTTCAATTATCGATTTTTCTTAAGTTTGCCGTATATGATTACTTCCCAGAATTGTTGAAAGGAGTCTTCAACATTTTTCGATATTCCTCATAGTTTCGAAGATAGCCATCCACGCCCAGTTGAAAAAAATCATGTTATAGTGTAGCTGGGCCCGGCCCCGGACAGGGCGGGAGGGACGTCAGACTTGTACTGACTAAAATCCACGGTGTCCTTCAATAGCCCTTTATGTTCCGGGGTAACGGTGATGGTATAAGTCTGAGAGGGGGCCCCGTCATTATGCTGCCGCTCTTTAAGGCGCGCGTGGAACACGACGCGCCGTCCATGGTCGGACGGCGAGTTGCCCTTTACTCGCCGCCCGCATGCCCGCCCCTACGGTGGCCGGAGATAGTCTTGTGACGTCCGACGCCGTGGGCGTCCACCACCGCGGGGTAGCTGGGCTCTTGGATTTCCATATGAAGTGTTCTAGATCTTCAATTTTTATAAGTCAACAGAGAGTGCTCACCACGCTGAACAACTCTTGCTAAGACGTCATTCCTGTATATGTTATAGTGTAGCTGGGCTCTTGGAGTTCTACATCAGGTGTTCCAGATCTTCAATTTTTATATGTCCACAGAGAGTGCTCATCAGGCCGAACAACTTTGCTGAGACGTTATTCCTGTATATATTATAGTGTAGCTGGGCTCTTGGAGTTCCACATCTGGTGTTCCAGATCTACAAACTAATTCTCTCAGCAGAAAATGCTCATCACGTGGAAAAAAAATTGCCATTTTTGTATCTCTTATAGTTTAGCTGGTCTGTTGCGGTTCTGCGCCAGTTGTTCAAGTTTTCAAAATAAATTATAGCCTATGTTTTGACCAGACTTAATACCTATACAACAAAAAAAGAATCATTCAAATCCGTCCAGTACTTTTTGAGTTTATCCCGGACATACATACAGACAAACAGACAAACAGATAAACAGACAAACAGACAAACAGACAAAAATTCTAAAAACTATATTTTTGGCTTCAGTATCGATTGTAGATCACACCCTAAGTATTCTTTAAAAAAAATATTCAATGTACAGTTTTGACTTTCCTACTATTTTATTATATGTATAGAAGATTGTGAGTAGGCGGAGAATGCAACATTTCTTTCTTTTCTTACTTTGTCCCACACCAGTATTTTTCCTGCATTTTGGACTCGTTTACAAACATTCACAACACCCAGTCCTGGAACAACTACTTGTAGATTACAAATATTTGTTCCGTGTGGGAATAGAACACGCGACACGCAACGCATCCGTCAACCATGTCGTCGATATACGTAGTAGTTAAGTTAATTGGTATTAATTCTAACAATAACGGTAGCCAATCAACGTAGACGTCTGTACATTACGAATCAAGCAGTAATTCAAAGAGATCTGATCTCTATAACAGCCCTACGTAGACTCATTATTGTTACGACATTCAAAGTTACTGTCTTGGCAGTAATATCAAAGTTAACAGCCGTAAAATATCTGTCCAAAGTTTAACAGATTGACGAGACAGGAGAGTGTTGTTTTAACTTAATAGCTTTTGGTATGAAATGTGTTTATGGTAGGTAAGTACTAACACTTATATAGGTTACTAGTACCCGCCCCGGCTCCGCACGGGTGGAATCTTTACTATGTTATGCGTGTTATACTTAACTTACAAAAACCTTCAAATGCCTAGGGCCAATTTTGATCATTCTAACGTCAAGACGAGTGTCTTAACCCTGCGAGTGTCACCAAAGACATGACAGTAATCAAAATTCACCACAGCGACAGCCAGACGCCATATTGTAAAAATGAATAAAATAACTTAAATAAAAACTAGAAAGAAAGAAACAAGCCCAGTAGTTTAGAATTCACTCATTCACACTGACATTCGGGGCCCATTCAAATTATACCAATCAAATCTTCTCAGGCTAAGATTCAGCTCTCATCATCTGCCTAGCCTTTTGCCAACTATGTATATTGGGGTCGGCTTCCAGTCAAACCAGATTTAGCTGGATATCAGTATTTTACATGGAGCGACTGCCTGTCGGACCTCCACAACCCAGTAACTGGGTAATACCATACCCCATGGTAAGACTGGTTGTCAGACTTTAGAGCTTCTGATTCTGACTAACAGTAACGACTGTCAAAGATCTACAAATGACACCCGGGACTAACGGCTTTACGTGCTTTCCGAGGCACGGAGGAATCTCGCTATGAAAGATGGTCACCCATCCACAGACCAACCTCGGCAAGCGCGGCTTAACCCGGAAGATCGGCCTGTGCGGCTGTAATTATTTAGCCACGAGCTCCTCCAGAAGATTCAGCTCTATCTTACTTATTTTCCAACTTAGATTCAGACTCTCCATTACATACTGTACTCAACTATGTCCAACTACGCTTCGCTGACTTGATATAACGAGAGATAACAGTTTACAGTAACTTACCTATAACTTTAAAGTGGGTATCTGTCTACAGTATCTACAGGTTCCATCCAATCACTTAGAAGTTAGAATCTCCGTAACTTCAAAGCCTCGGGGGATGCAGTTCCAATAACATAGCGATAGTTTAAGATCTAAGTAAATAACTTCTATTTTCCCAGTAACGTCCGTCGGTCTAGCGGCTCTGGGAAGGTAAAGCATAGTGCATAATGGAGAAGCCGTTGGGAAAAATGGAGGATTTTACTGTCAACTTTTTTTTTCATGATTTACTGAATTATATTATGAGTCTAAAAAGGAACGAAGTTGAAATATTCATCCAGCAACGTTGCAGAGATGCTTAAGAGAATCCTCGGTTCTGGAACGCAAAAGGCAATTGAAGGCACAGGGTGGGTTTTAGTCAGTATGAGTCTGAAAATCCCTTCCACACGACTCTGAGCTAGTGAATTCATTTGATGATTTCACAGCAGAAAAGTAAGTGAGCCTTTACTTAATTAAAAAAGAAAGACGTTGAAATAATTTTATATTAATTCATACAGACTGGGTGAAACGTAAAATACAGTCCCTACAGTAGATTTACATACCAATTGCATGTAGCTAACGTTTGTCTAATTGGCATTCATACACCTCAGTCAGTGCTAGTTAGGTTCAATTACTCCTGCTTTGAAAATTAAATACCCAGTCAATAGTTTCCATGCATGAGGAGTATTGAATAAAAATAATAAGAACACAATGAAAAAAATTCTAAATTCAATTTCAAATCAAAGTTGTTTTTTTTCTGGGTGTTTGCTCTTTCTCTTCAGCCAGCCTTATCATTGTATTTGCATATTCAGCGATAACCATCTCTGTTTACGGCTCATAATGCAGACGCCAGTCTGCATAAATAAAGCGTAAAGAGCTCTCAAATATGAAGATTTTATTCAATTTTAAATGAAGTGGAACTTGATTTGGTCGTTGCCATCTTTTGTTGCATAAAATTATTTCAAAAGTATGATGTTATAGTTTTAATTCCACTCAATTGTTATGCTCTCGATTTGCTTTTGATCAAATCAAAAGGTCGTTTCATACAAAATATACATGTGTTCGGGACGGCCTGATTCGGCAAAGCCGATCGGTTAAAAAATAATTAAGTAATGCCGCCCGATTCTGCCATGTTGTGTGTACCGCACTTTACATTATACTTTGATACTCATTTATTTTTCTCCGTTCATGTGGCTTGAAATTGAATTATTTCTTCATGTGCGGGTAAATTAATTACTTTTATATGTGTTAGAATTCTATTTTTATCAGAGGTATCGATCGGGAGTTCAAGCCAAGGTCTATAGTATGTACCTACATTTACCTGATGAAAATACTTTGATTTTTCCCGAAGTAAAAAATTCAGCAGTTAAAATAAAATCCAGAGCTTTTCTCCCCTTTTGTCTACCCCAATTATTTGCAATCATCTCATTCACAGTTTCGAGAGACTAATAGGGTTGCCGAAAGCTTCAAATTATGCATAGAATTCGGGAGACACGAGACGTATTTCGGGTTCAAATCGATATTTCGTCACCGAACGTCGACATTCGTGACAAAAGACAGTCTACGAATGCGGTGATGTGGTTCTACACTTTCTGATATTAGAAACTGAGGATATTGCAGGTAGACACGCTAGGATTACCTCGAAGCCTACGTAGGTGTTTTATGCCTTCATTTTTTCGCTTTTGTTTGAAAAAAAACGGGAGAAATGCCGCTCGGTAATGCGACTGTGTGTGTCTGTCTTTTTATTTTCAAGCCGTTTTTGCTCATAGGTAGGGGACATTTATATGCATGGTAGGTGTCATGAAACGCGTCCATTTTTGTTAATTGTTTCTTTGTACAGTGTAAGCTTTATATATTTTTCTTAAAAATACGTTGGCTAAACCCATGAGTTTCTTCTACATCGACGAATATCCAACCATCAGAACAAGTAGAAAATTATTTTTAAATACACATTTACATACGTTCCTGTAAGTATAAACATGGACAAACACTAAGAATGTTAATCTACGTAAGGATCGATGACGTTTTTCAAAATCTGCCTAATATTAATTTAGACTGAATTATGGCAAATAACTACGAGAAATCTCTTAGCAAGAGCCTTTCGTGAAGGTAGCAATCAACTTATCTGTATCACGAGTAGGCACATCAGAAACCTTTGAACAATTGTGTGTCTATACAATACTTGTTCTATCCGTCAGAAGATTTGATTTGTCAACCAGCCTGTCCCTTTAGTAATAGCGACATGCGGTGACAATCCAAGATGGAGGCATAATTACATTATGACTTAATCGAATTGAATGTGAGTAGATTAATCGACGGTTTAAGATATGGTGTGTAGTATCACTGTTTGAACTATGTATTATTATAATTGAATAACTGGTATTCACAGGGAGGAGGAGCTATTGGCTAAATAAAACCGAGGTTGGTCTGTAGATGGGTGACCTTTTGTCATAGCGAGTTTCCTCCGTGCCTCGATAAGCACGTAAAGCCGTTTGTCCCGGATGTCATTTATAAATCTTTGGCAGTCATTACTGATAGTCAGAAGCTCTAAAGTCTGACAACCAGTCTTATCATAGGGTATTGTATTACTGGGTTGAGGGTCCGATAGGACTGGCTGCATCCGGTTTGACTGGAAGCTGACCCCAAGAGTTGGGAAAAGGCTAGGCAGATGACGTATGTATAATTTTACTCAAGTAACTGTTATCAGTGATAGTCCAATCGTATCGATCCTGACTCACGAGTTGAAGTTCGTAAGATCGAACCCAGCCAGGCACATTACTTTGTGTAATTTATCTCATCACCACTTCTCTCAAATGTGACATCGTGAGGAAATCGGCATATTCTATACCCAAAAATTTGAAGACATTTGTGACATCTACCAACCCGCATTGGCACGCGTGGAGAGAAGGCCTATGTCCCGACAGAGGGAACATTTATGGGCTGATGATGATGAACTGCTTTCATATCTTTGATTAAATACATAAGTTGTATTATCATTTTATCCTTTTTAACATACAAGCAGAACTCTGACAAGTGTAACCAACCTTTGTCTGACAATTTAATGCCAGGGTAAATGAATCCCCTGGACGACGGCTCATTGATGAGGCCCCCTCTCAGGGGGCCAAAGCGTGCCGGGGTCGCGGGACTTATTCCATTACCGTGACCCCGGAGCATAAAGGGCTATTGAAGGACACCTTGGATTTTAGTCGGTAAAAGTCTGACAGTTCCTCCCGCCCTGCCCGGGGTGGGAGGACTCATTTGATGATGATATCACGCAATAAAAAGGGTAAATGAATACCAGCTAATATCAGTTATTATTACGTTATAATATCCCACGTAATAATGACTGAACGAGATAGCTTCGTATTTAATTACGATCCGCTCTATTTCCTAATTAACTTATACATGATCGGGTAATCGTTTCGCGCAAATCACAATTAAACGTATTTATACAATGTATGTGGCAGGGTACTAATGAAATCGGAGTTTGATTTTTCGTTGCGAAATAATTGCTAAATCGATTTTAAATTTAACCGCGGTAGAACTGCGCATCCCTATAGTGTTTTGAGTAAATTATTTCGTTAGTTTAGTCTTCTACGAAGTAGGTACATGAGACTCACCAGAATCAGACTGTATAATGTCCCACAGCTGGGACTCAAGTGAAAGGGGGTAGAATGTATAGAACGTCTAGTCCTTGTTTTAGGATAGCACACGGCATCTTTTTAGTTCTAGGACCTACCTGTTTGGGGTCGCGGGACTGTTTAAACAGGTTACCCTGACCCTCAAACGTAAAGGGCTATTGAAGGAACACCTTGTATTTTAAACAATACGAGTCTGACTGTTCCTGCCGGTCCAACCAGATTTTATCACGCTAAAAAAGGAGTTACGAGTTTCCTCGTGTTGTTCGTCGTCACCATTATTGGTAACTTGATAATAGCTGACCTGAATCTTTATCAGTCACATAGCTACAATACTTTATATGAAACATTCCCTTAACATAATACAAAGTACTTTGAGTAAGAGTAAACAAGCTCGGAGGCGTATTATGAAAACATTTCACATGTATTTAAACTTCCCGTTATAAAACGTGACAGAACCGTCTAAACATTTACTTTTCTATGTTTATCCATAATACTGTATGTCTAGTGTCGTTTTTACAGTGACAGGTTCTGCACTAGAAAAAAATTGTTTTTGTGAGGAAGATATTCAAAGCGGTGAAGGAAATCTCTTGAAAGATTCATGATGAAATGAACGGCCAACTCCGTCATCGGACACTCAGCAAATGTAAAACATCAAACTTGATAGTAGAATTTATACAGAATAAAAACCAAAAAAAGAAACGGACAACTTAAATAATTTTTCGCTGCACGACCTAAGATTCTCATTTCATTGTAACCTCATTTACATTTTTTTTGGGACAAACCCACCACACTATTTCCAAACTACTGCCAGAATCAACAGTGGCCACCACCAGAAAAGCGCCGAGACAATGAAGCTCGACTTGTCCTGGAGAATGAATTTACCTGTCTTGGATCCTGAAACGAAATTAATCACAAAAGAATAGTAGAGGAGTAGGAAAAATATGTTTCCACTTTCTTTTACATTATCATTCCCATTCTCATCCTATTACATTATCAGAGATTTCGAAAACATGTCGCTGATAATGGCCTAAAGGGCGGTAGCTCACCAAAACTGCCGGGAGTATATTACCTCTTCGCGACAGTCAAGTAACTCTCCTCATGTGAACGAGGCTCAACACTCGAACCAAGATGACTCAGATCTTTGAAAGTATCACAACCTCACGTCTTTCAACTGTTTTCCTTTTTCATTTGAAAACGTGGTGCTGCTTCTTGAAAAGGATTTTTATTATTTCTCTAGACACAGTTAACTTTGAGACTCTGTAACAAAAGCGTGCAAAGGAAAGCTCGGTGGTGCTATAAAGATGTTAGTGTAGGAAAACGGATCCTTTTATTTTGCTGGTGAATCTTTTGCTAGCTGCACGGAAAAGGAAATGGGATAGGAGAATTTAATTATGAGTCTTGTATGCGGAACGTAAAAAGAATATCATGACCATTCGGGCTCATTCATTTATAACATTACGTACTTGGAAAGAACTGGAAGTAGGACGTGTATTCACGAGAAATAAAAGGATTTAAGGTAGGCCTTTGACTAGGTGTGGCACAGAGCATGCCAGGAAAAAATGCTGTAAAGCTTTTTTCTTATACAGATTACCTAAGATCTTCAAAAATTTGATCGAAATTGATATCATTGATTTTTCTTAAAACAATGAACATGAAGGGACATGCTTTTGGAATATGGCATACTACAAGGATCTGATACAGGTAATCGTTAGTTTGGGGTTTCTTTAGTACGTACGTAGGTCAAGAGTATGACATGGTATAGAAAGAATGAAATGGTATAGATGAAAGTTCTTGCGCTTTGTCGATACCTGAATATTAAATTAAGGATATATCTGTAGCTATTAAATTGGATAGACAGTTTGTTATTAAAAAGCCTGAGTATGTGTGGTATTAGATCATGATTATGAGTTTTAGCCTGTATCACTATTATTAGCCACCTCCTAGCGGTTCACCTCGGGCAACGACACCATAGGCAAACACATAGGTACATATTTTCTGTATTCCTTCCTAAATTGATACATGGCATCATTATCTACAAAACTGACCACTTCGTACACAAAATACTAACCAGAACTAGTAATTCAGAACCAGGAAAATCCCCCAAGTTCTTTTAATATGTGCTTCGAGGAATCCCAAAATGTTTTCACGTAAATTGTACCCTCATAAAGTTGTATTAACTCTGTAATTTATTCTCTTACTTGGCATTTCATATCACGTCACCCAAGGTTTTTTTATCGTCAATATTTGCTTTCATACCAAAACCTTTGTTTACTGCTTAGCCGACATTATTGAATTGATCTTCAAGTATTGGAATCCCGATAATAGGAACGCCGAAGTGTGCAGCTTCGACAAATGATTGAATATCTCCAGACGTGATGAATAAAACACAATTTGGAATCAGATAAATGATTTTTGGGATAACACAATTTTGGTATCCTCTATTTCACGAACCTTGTGAAAAAAACCTATGAAAAGGAATTTGCTGAAACTGGAAATTCTAGAAACAAGGTCAAAGATTTAATATTAACTTTAGTTGAGAAAGGAATTTCATTAAGCAAATTATTTTGACGTAATAAGCTATTTGTATCAGACAAGGGAATTTTGTAAATATTTTGCATATACAATTTTAAAGAGAATAAAATAATGTAATGTTTATGTATAAAATTTTCTGGGAAGCTCCAATAAAACAAATACCTATTATATTCATTGGTGTCTCAATTTGTCTATCATTATTTCCACATTACATATTTACCTACTATCTCGAAAACATCTGAAATATCTCCAATAACAAGTTCCTGAAGGGTTATTTCTTCCAATGTTTGCCTTTCTTGGAAGTATCCATTACTACCTTTTGTAGATTCTGCGAAATCAATATTATTTTGTATGAGTTCATTAATGTTACTAGCTTTTGCTCGCAGCTTTGTCAGTATTGATGTGACTGATAAGGAAAAGGTATGGCGTTATTAGTAGGTTAGCGAGTCTCCTTGCATCTCCCAATTCTGAGGGTCATGACCCTGTTGCCTTCATGGATCACTTTTTTGTTTAACAATAATATTTTCTGTGGTGGGTTTTATATATGACAGTCAGGTTTTTGCTCCTGTAAATGTTCGATAATGATCTTTTGATCAGTTCTTATAGCTATGTTGTTTTATGTTTACTCGACTTCTATAAAATTTAAGGCTTTTTGAATTTCATTACTGCCAGGCGCCAGCCTAGTCCTCACTTTTAGCTTTTCGTTAGTGGTGTATTTATGTAGTAACAGGGGATATGATCATAATCATCTTCCTGTCCTAGTTTTGGGTCGTTGTACCACGTTTTCTTATTCCATTTAACGCCTGTTAATGTTAACATGCACGGTTTAATATGCCCCTTTCTTTCATAATATCGTTCATCACATAATCCATCCATCTTCAGACGGCCATGATATTACAAATTAATAAACGTACAGTAAACATGTTTCATTTTGTACTACTAATCTTTTCATTTTCCTTTCAACAAGCTTTTATTTATTCAGAACATGTTTCCTTTGAGAACGTCTTATTATAAGTACTGATTACTGTTATATTAAAGTTGTTATATCGTTTTTTTCTCTCTAGAAAGAGGTTTTTGTAGACTGCCTACAAGCATTTTTGTAATTATATGGCTAATTATGACTTTTTTAAAAACTAAACATGACATCAGTCCAATTTGTCTTGGAGCTTGGTAGAAATGTACCTTTACTTGGTATATAACTTTATTTTTAGAACTTCGCTGAAAGTTTCTGTGTCGTGGGTGTGTTGAAAAATATTTAAACTCACATACACAAACCTACTATCTATCATCTGTGCGGGAGTCAAACATCTGACATGCAGGATAGAAGTTAATGTCTTAGCTATCTGCGCCAACCATGCCCTCATAAGTTTACTTAGTTCTATCCAGGCGCGTTTCAAGAATGACCAACTCTTTACCTGAGCAAGGAGCAGTAAAAAGTCAAACAAGACCTCGCTCGTTGGTACTTCTTGCAACAACTACTATTGAAACAGCCACACGGTCACGACATTTTATATAATTAGTGCAGGCCGCAGAAGGAATTTCGTTGCAAAATATGAGGACCGCAATCTGATTAATGAAGTATGTAAATGGGTTCTAGGACTATTTAAAAATGCATGTTGCCAGTGTCTGGAGTGGTCCAGAAATTTGTAAAATACTACCGCATTACACATAGTAAAATCCTTCCCTTAAAACTTAATCACCCATTTTTACCAATTCAGGGGGCGATTTTTGAAAAACCCAAAAACACGTGTTTTATTATTTTTGATCTAATTTCCACATACCGGGTTTCAAAGTTATCGGATAGCGCGTTATGATTTTCCTATACAAACTATAACATCGTCTAGAGTATCATTGGAGGGTAGTTTTGAAAAACTAATAATGTGAAATCCTTTCTTGGTGCTCACCTACATGATAAATTGCAACTACCATCCAAAATGCAGGTTACACTTTTAGCGCTTTAAAATCCTTCCCTTTAAACTTGAATACCAAGGGGTATTTCACTAACATTGGGGGAGATTTTTGAAAAATCCAAAAACACGTGTTTGATAATTTCTTTTTTAACCGACTTCAAAAAAAGGAGGAGGTTCTCAATTCGGTCGGTATGTTTTATTTTTTTATTTTTTTTTTATGTATGTACACCGATTACTCCGAGGTTTCTTGTCCGATTAGTGTGATTCTTTTTTTGTTCGATGCAGGATACTTGCAGTTTGGTCCCATAAAAATTTCATCAAATTTGGTTCAGTACTTTTTATTTTGTGAGCATTTTTATTAATTTCGCCTACTTGGATGAATGATGTTTGTTACGCGATTACTTCGCGAATTGTGGACCGATTTTCAAAATTGTTTTTTTTGTTGTACTAGGGATCGGTCACCTTATGGAATACTGCAAGTTTCATCGAACTCTGTTCAGCATTTTTTGAGATAGGGAATTTTATTGGAACTTTCTTTTATGTACACAACATGGCGATGTTAATACCGGTGCTACGGATTACAAAATTCTAGTGCACATGTAAGAAAACGATGTATTTGCCAAGAATTTGGGTTGAATATTTAAACTAAAAAGAGTAAAATAAAAAACTTTTTTCAAAAAAAATTTAACCGCCTTCAAAAATAACCACAAAAAAGAGTAAAATAACCTACAAAATAACTTTTCTTTCGGAAGTCGGTGGCAAAAAGACATCGAAATAATAAAACAAAGCCACCGACTTCCGAAAGAAAAGTTAGTTAAAGTTAGTTTGTAGGTTATTTTACTCTTTTTTGTGGTTGTTTTTGAAGGCGGTTAATTCTTATACAAATACTGATTTTCAAAGTAATCGGATCACGCGTTATAATTTTTCCATAAAAACTTTTACATCGATTAGATCACTAATGGAGGGTAGTTTAAAAAAATTAAAAGTGCCAATCTATTTTATTTACTTGTTTTCTTATTCATGACTAGTTTCAAATGTATAAACCCAAGGAATAGGATTTTTCATACAGTAGTTTTCACCCCTTTTCACACCTTTAGAGGATGATTTTCACAAAATCCCGTCTTTATGCCCCTCTAAATGGTAGATTGCAACTATTGTCCAAAACCCAAGTTTCTACGTTTAGCGATTTCGGCTGTAGGCGAGTCGTACGACCATACCCTGTTCTTTTAAATATATAGATAATTATGTATTTATATGTTCTTGTACTATATTTTCCAATCAGTCTATCAAGCTCTCTTCATAATAAAGTGTAATCAGTATGTAATTCCATATCATATGAAATTTATTCAGATCAAAACCCACAAATATCAACGATATTTGTGGGTTTTTATTGATCTGAGACCAAGGTGCGGTTTTTTTTTTTGGACCACGATAATTGTTGGCAACATCGAAAATATATATCTTGACAATCCTAAAAATATATTGAAAAACTCAAAACTCGGTCCTCATGTTTTGCATACGGATGTCTTCTACGCCGCCTGGTCTAAATTAAATTCACAGCTGTAATTTTTCTCATTCTTTATTCAAAGTATTTTTTTTCTTTTTCACCTTTGTTAGTGGCTTCCTTTTCTCTTCAATATTTGTAGCCAGCAATCTGAATATAATTCAGTGGCCAACGCTTGTTCAGTGGAAAAATGGAAATTTCCGAACAAAAGAGGTCCATAGTGCTTTACCACTTCAATGGGTGGTAAAATGCCACCGCTTTGAGCCACCGTTGCGTTGGAGTAAAGGCTCTATTGAACAGGGATTCCTCTTTGTCACTATTTGCAACCTGCAAAAGCTAAAATATGTTTGAAGTTTTAGGTAATACCTAAAGACCTAAAAGATAAGTGGTCAATAGCTTACTCACATATGAATTGAGCTTTTATTGAATCAAAATATACTTTTTTCATTCATAGACTTTTTACCTAAATGTAACCTGTGAATATGAACTATCTCGTACATCGGAAACCACTATATAAGGGTTCAAAAAAACGACGAAACACTTCGAGAAAAGGTAGGTAGTGCCCTTGCGCTTCGCTTGGCTCGTCTTGGCGGGGGGCACTGCCGTGCCCCCAGATAAAGAAAGAAAACAAGGAGGAAAACTGTTTATTTATCAATACCAAAATGTAGCTGCCATGGCATAAGTGGCCCTCGTTAAAAATGTAAATAATAAATCCTAAAATAACACGAGTTATTGAAGGATTACAAAGGAAGGTAGTTTCTTTAGTAAATAACAAACAAATGACAGTCGATGTAACATAAAGCATGCAAATTAAAGCCATAGGTCAAGACGACAAGGTCTAGTCTCGTGAATACATTATTGATTGTTCCTTTTGTTACAGTATTACTACTGTTCTTCTAGAATCTTTTATTGTAGCGTGCCTAATGATTAATAGACTGCCTACTGCTATTCAGGATGCCCATGGAAGGCATATAGGTTTGGTTCTCATTCAATATTGACAGTTACAAAACGCGTCAACGCGTCGACGGCGCGTCGTGTTCGACGCCTCAAAGAGCTGTCATCAGATTGACGAGGCCCCCTTAGAGGGCCAACGCCTGCCTGATGGTATTACTCGGTTCATTTAAAAGAGACCTATAATTAATATTTCTTTTAAACATAATTATAAATAAACATAATGAAATACTACAATAATAAATTAATTAAACCTAAACATTTAATAAACAAAAAAAATACACAGTATATAAACCAAAAACTAAATTAAAATATTACAGAACATCGAAAAATTCCTCCTCAATGCTGTCAGCCGGTAATGTGCCCAAGAGACTGGCGGCGTTATCTCTTAAATGGCTAAGCTTAGCCTCTGACCAAGGTAAAATCCAGCTCTTGGGTCACGGGAACCTTCAACAAGTCAAAGTCTCGGTTCATTCGTTTTGTAATAACCAGCCAGTCTCGTGGTTGCAATCGCGATTGCTAAGTGTGAATGCCTGAGTTCCATTCCCGATTTAGGCAAAGTGGGAATGTGGAATTTTAAATGGAATCATTAAGAATTTCTCTATACCTATGTTACGGTTTTAACCCAGATGTGTCCTTAATCATTAACAAACGACAAAGCACATTAACGGCCTGATATGGCACTACTATACAATGCGTGCAAACGTAACAACCAGTGATTTAGCAGATTTCGCAAACAATGAGTCAGTGATAGCCTTGGTGGTCGTAAAACTCAGTAAAACGACTGATTTAGAACACAGATTTATAGGCCATCAATTATTATCGAAGCAGAAAGAAATACTGTTGCCTACATAAAGGCGGATTTGGGTAATTTTGTATTCTGTTTTTTTATTTTTTTTCTCCAACATCGCACCGTTTCTTTTTTTTCAGCAGTTGTTTTTTTTAACAGTAGGTAATACTACTTTATTCCACGTTTACAATATCATTACCTACTTGTTACAGAACATCAAAAAGAGAACAGTACCCTTAGCACGAGTTTTCACTCTATTACTTAACAGCGTCTTTCCAGTATTTACAGCGTTTTTAGTATGAAAAAATGGAACAGCGACTCTGGTGTGCGAAGAAAGAACTAATTTTTTTCTTGGAAATTGTCAATTTGAAATTGTCAAAGTTCCAGTTTACTTTACGTCTCAAATACTGAAAACTCGGGGAAACTAAGAGTACTGAGCTGAGCATAGAGCCAAACATCGCTTTTGCGATCATTTTCACGGTCTTTACAGAGTCGATGATTCGGCACGAAGATAAATATTTTGAAGCAGAAAGGACTTTTAAAAGATACTCAATATTATTTGAAGGAAGATTACCCACAACAAGTATTGGAGAAGAGGAGAGAACTGCAAGAGCAAGTGAAATTAGAGAAAGAGAAGGGTAATAAAGTAAAAATAAAATATGATAAACTAGTCATAATAAAACCCAATAACAAAAGATCACTATCTTCTTCGCCAGTTAGCAACACCCAAATCACAAAGCGAGGTGAGCACACAAGCCAAGAAGAAGAATAAGACGATGAAAACACACTCTCCTGCGCGTAGATCGAACAGTGTATCAGAAGGAGTCCTGAAACCAAGCATGTTAAACTTTCTTATAAACAAAAATACAAGCATCACATCACACAGACAGGATAAAACGGAAGAAAACGGAGAAGATAGTTTATAACAATTAAGGCCCTCCTCCCGTATGGATCACATAAACGAACAAAATCAAAAAAGCAACATTGAACATCTTCCAAGACGGCTGGTCACCGTGGAAGAGTATGACCGTAACCCTCCAAAGGTAAAAACCACACAAACCAAAAGGAAAAATATACGCAATAAAAAACACTATATAAAGATCGCAACGTATAATGTCCGATCCTTATCATCATACGAACGCTTATTAGAACTAGAAGAAGCAATAAAAGAAATTAAGTATGATGTAATGGGAATCTCAGAAATGAGACGATTAGGCGCCAAAATAGAAGAACACGAGAACTTCATACTATGCTACGTAGGCAGCACCCCAGGAAAATATGGAGTCGGATTTATAATCAATTATATCCATAAAAATAACATAGAGAGCTTCAATGGCTTATCTGAACGAGTGGCTGTATTAAATATGAATATCCAAGGTTATAGGATTACCATTATTCAAGTATACGCACCGACAGAAGCCGCAAGCGAGAGCGATCTGGACGAGTTCTACAA
The DNA here is from genome assembly GCA_028554685.1 of Agrotis ipsilon. Classification (NCBI taxonomy): domain Eukaryota; kingdom Metazoa; phylum Arthropoda; class Insecta; order Lepidoptera; family Noctuidae; genus Agrotis; species Agrotis ipsilon. The sequence continues at coordinate 11,979,608 of CM052966.1, forward strand.
AACAGTCGACAGAGCACTAGAAGACACACACGAGACCGTTATACTGATGCGTGACTTTAACGCGAAAATTGGAGTACCCATGAAGGAAGAACACTTGATTATGAAGGAATTCGGTTATGGTAAGAGAAACAACAGAGGTCAGAGGCTTGTTGATTTCGCCTTACAACACAAACTAACGATAATAAATACATGTTACAAAAAAAAGCAAAACAAAAGATGGACGTGGAGATCTCCAAATGGCGAGTACAAAAACGAAATAGACTTTATTTTGTCTAACCAACCAAGAATGTTTCAAGACATTGGGACTATGAATCTTAACTACCCGTCGGATCACAGGCTAATCAGAGCAACAGCGAATTTAATACGTTACAAGAAAAGCAGAGTTAAATTTACTAATAAACCAACAAACCAACTTAATGACAAAGATGATTTATTGAACTTCAAAACTAACTTAACAAAACTGCTTCCTCAACCATCAGTTCGTCAGGAAAACTCTACAGTCCAAACCTACTACGACATCGTAATAAACGCTATCACCTGTAGTTTAAAAAAAGCCAAATTGACTGAGGAAGGACAAAAACGCCATAAGATTCTGTCTGCAAGAACAACAGCTTTATTACAAAGGAGGATAGAACTACAGAGAACACATCACAAAACCAGAGCTATGAAAAACGAACTTTCCGCACTCTACAAGCTAGTCAATAAATACATTAAAAACGATTACACAAAATATAGACAAAAAACTATAGAAAAACATTTAAAGCTGACAGGAAGCACAAAAAGGGCATACAAAGATCTTCGAACAAACAAAACTTGGATAGAAGGACTAAAAAAGGGAGACAAGGACCTGACTAAACGTATGGATATTGTCACTACCGCAACTGATTTTTACAGAAAACTTTACAGTGACAAGACTCAAAAACCCACAATCGAAATTAACACTATTAGGAATAGTAGTAAAGAAAACATTAAAGAAATCGACGAAATAGAAGTTACCGACGCAATTAAAAGGCTTAAACTAGAAAAATCTCCCGGTTCAGATAACATTACAAACGAAGCTTTGAAGACAGCACAAGAAATCCTGGCCACACCACTAGCAGAACTCTTCAATATGATATTGCAAAAATCAGAAACACCTAAACAATGGTCCGAATCTAACATTATCCTAATTTATAAGAAAGGAGATCCTAAAAACATTGGAAACTATAGACCTATAAGCTTACTACCGTGCCTCTACAAGCTATTCTCTGCCATTATTAACGCAAGAATCAGTCCTGAAATCGAAGACAGACAACCAGTGGAACAAGCAGGATTTAGGAAGGGATTCTCTACGCTAGACCACATCCACACACTTGAGTTGATAATAGAGAAATATCAAGAACAACAAAGACCTCTATACCTTGCATTTATCGACTACCAGAAAGCTTTTGACACCGTAACACATTCAAGTATTTGGGAAAGTCTGAAGGAACAGGGGGTCCATGAAATGTATATAGAGGTCATCAAGAGCATTTACAAGAATAATATGGGGAGAATAAAGCTAGAATCCCTTGGTCCAAGCTTCCCCATAAACAGAGGCGTAAGACAAGGCGACCCGCTTTCCCCAAAAATATTCATAGCCATACTGGAAGTAATAATAAAGAAACTTAAGTGGAGTAAACAGGGGATTAATGTGGATGGTGTTTTCTTGAGTCATTTAAGATTCGCAGACGACATCGTGATACTATCGGAAACAAGCTCACAACTGCAGAGTATGACTGAGTCCTTACAGATAGCTAGTAAAAATGTAGGACTAGAAATTAATCTTACCAAGACCATGACAATGACAAACAGTAACAAAATACCAATACATGTAAATGGAAATCCAATAGAATACACGGACAAATACATATACTTGGGAAAAACAATTAGTTTTGAAAAAGAAAACAACGAAATGGAAATAGACAGGAGAGTACAACAAACATGGAACAAATATTGGAGTCTCAAGGAAATATTCAAGAGTAACTTTCCTATAAGTCTAAAAACTAGAATCATGGACTCGAGCCTCTTGCCGTGTTTGACATACGGATGCCAGACTTGGAAATTCACTGGAAAAGCCAAGCACAAAATTACTACCTGTCAACGAGGAATGGAACGAAGTATGCTCAAGGTAAAGAAAATAGACAAAATACGTCACACAAAAATTAGATCTATCACAAAATCTAAAAATGCCTTGACCTATGCACAGAAGCTTAAATGGAAGTGGGCAGGCCATGTTGCAAGGCTTACAGATCAACGATGGACCTTAAGAGTAACTTTATGGCACGGCCCACAAGGAAAAAGGAAAAGAGGTAGACCAAGAACACGGTGGGAGGACGAGATTAAAAGAACCGCCGGCTCAAACTGGAGCCAAATAGCAAAAGACAGAGACTTATGGGGATCTTTGGAGGAGGCCTTTACCCAACCTGGGGTCCTTACAGAAGATTAAAACTAACACAACTAACAAAACATATAATTACTTAAGAAACTAACCCACTAACACTTCCAAGAAATTGTTTTTTAAAAATTGTAAACTGTAAGGAATAAAAGGCTTTTATATTATATACAGAGTCGATGGTCGTCAAAAAATTTTCTTCATGAATATGTCAGACTTGACAGTCGGCTCAGCTAGAACTCGCCATAACTTTGTTTTGAAGAATGCTCAAGTTTATCAAAGGCGGTCCATAACCGCGAGCATTCACCTGTGTATGTAACGTTCATCGGTGAGGGAGAACAATCGAGCATCGCAAAGCGCACCTTGTATCAAATCAATACTAAATGTACGCGAATGCTCGCCAGTCAGGAGATAGTACTGTAATGTAATGCTCAAAGTCGAATCTATAATGTTACATTACACGCGAATGCTCCCGGTGAAGGAGCGCCTTTAAACACAGTCTGTAACATTAACCCAGGTATACAAAGTTTTCTCTATTATTAAAAGTTTGGGCATTTCGAAGTTTTGTTTTAAAATAAGAAAATTTAGGTAGTATCAGATTATGCAAAGAAGCCGTGGAATTTTACTCAACTTTATTTTCTTTTGCGAGCTTAGTTAAAGTTTATACTGTCGGTATTTTCTATTATATATAAGCCTCGCAAGCACCTCCTGATATTTACTAAAAGTTCTTTCATTATAATATTTTACGTGGCACAGTATTTTTACCTCATTATATTATGTAACTAGCTTCTGCCCGCGGTTTCACCCGCGTCATGTTAGGCGTTTGGTCCTATGGTCCCATCTCCATCAGTTCCCTTGAAGAGCGCGATTTCCGATCTCGTGGGTATCTTCAGTGGTGGCTGGGGCGAGAGGTAGAGGATGTCTTTTCCCTCACGCATTCCGACTGCTAACCATTCCCCTTACTTGCCACTGAATCTTGAGGTATCTCCCGAAATGAAAAAAGGAAAACCGGTAGGACTGCGTCAGACTGAAGGTGAGGACGCAGCCCGTAGCCTTTCCAAACGATCCTTAAAGTAGGCCGGTCAATATCGACATGAAAAACCAAACATTGCAAACGCGCATGTAACTACGATTCTTTTATATGTTGTTAGGTCCCTTTAGAGTTTAGAGTACTTAACACCCAAGTTTGCAACCCTGATAACCCTGTTCTGTCAATGTCAATGTCGAATCAAAATCGCACTTAACCAGTTTTTAGTATTTGTTGTTATAGCGACAATAGACACAGATCATCTGTGAAAATTTAACCTATCCAACTATCACGGTTACTTTATAACAGCTACAAAAACCAGCAACAAAGTCACGTTTTTTGTACGGGAGCACCCCTTTTTTTTACGTGGTAAAATCATCAAATGTGTCCTCCCACCCCGGGCTGGGAGGGACTGTCAGACTTGTACTGACTAAAATCCATGGCGTCCTTCAATAGCCCTTTATGTTCCGGGGTCACGGTAATGAAATAAGTCCCACGACCAATGAGAGCCACCCTTAATATTTATTGTATTCTGGTTTTTAGTATGTTTTGTTATAGCAGCAACAGATGTACATCACCTGTGAAAATTTCAAATCTCTAGCTATCACGATTCATGAGATACACACGCAAAAACTACTGAATTGACAGTTCAGTGTTTTTAGGGTTGCAAATTATAACAAAATGGTAGTTACATGCGCGTTTGCAATGTATGATGTCGATATTGACCGGCCTAAAGAGGGATTATATAGACGCAATTGTGACATGTTACCCAGCTCGTCATTATTTTGTCGCGGTATTATTTTGAAACTTTGATATCTCCTAAGATATTCATTGTAATCAAATGATGTAAAGGGCAATTTCGTTCAAAATTAAATGCTTGTGATGATTAACGTATTTATTTGGATAAGGATTAATATCATGTTAATGAAAACACCTTCGCAAATAATGCATTACTTTAAAACAAATTTGGTTCCCATAAAAAAGGTTATAGTGACTTAACCTTTAAAGATAGATATATGCTCTCGCGGACTTTATTTTAGAAAATTTTATGAGGAATAATTCCATAGTACATAATTTTTGCGAAACTATAACCGTTTACGCAGCGCACGCAACGGAAGCTCTAAAAAAGGAATACATTTTCCCGATTTTGAAACATTTCTCATTACTGCTCCTCTCCTATAGATGATAGCGTGATGTTATATTGCCTATAGCCTTCCTCGATAAATGGACTATCCAACACAAAAAGAATTTTTCAATTCCAACCAGTAGATCCTGAGATTAGCGCGTTCAAACAAACAAACAAACAAACAAACAAACTCTTCAGCTTTATAATCTTAATAATATATATAAATCTCGTGTCACAATGTTTGTCCTCAATGGACTCCTAAACCACTTAACCGATTATAATAAAATTCGCACACGATGTGCAGTTCGATCCAACTTGAGAGATAGGATAGTTTAAATCTCAAATTTTAGACCGGGTCCTCCACCCGTGCGAAGCCGGGATGGGCCGCTAGTATTAGTATAGATTTAAAGGGCTTGTTCTCAAAGTACTCCAAAAAAGTTCCCAAATTAATGATTCTTTCGTTTATTACTCTTTAGTAGTAATCTTTATATTGTTGTTAATGGTTCTTACCTACCTACAGACTTTTTCGGCCTTATTACAAAAACTAAATAAACCTTGGTTTAAACCTGTACTAACAAGTCCAGGCTTATCTTCAGAACCATGGTTTAATATTCTCCGTATTACAAAACTTAGATAAAACGTAGACTTTAGTATCGTCATTTGAACCATTGTCTTAACATTTAAATACGCCATGTGTACTAACAATTAAATCTAGCACGTTTTAATCCATTTTGGGTGAAAATAACACAAAAAGAACAACACAATGAAAAAGTAGCTTTGAGAAACTTTGACACACCTTTGACATCTACGACTGTCAGACCATGGTTTATCGCAAAACCAAGATTTGTAATAACGTTTGTGTAAACCGTAGTTTTTGGTGATGTAAAATAAGGCGGTTTAAGTTTGAATATCTCCTCAGTTTCTTAAACCATACAAACTGTCTTAAAATGACATAGTGATGTCATCGATAAATAGTTTGAAAAGCAATAAGCGTTGATGCTTTGCATCTGGTGTGGCGTTCACTCTTACAAAAATGACTAGCAGAGTTACCCGTAGAATAAGGACTAATCTGAGCAGTCCCAAAAATGTCCGCTTGGGCAGCGCCACTGTCTCTCGAGACCTGTCAAACTATCAAACACATTACATTAGTCTTCATTGTCTTATTAAAAAAACAGCAAACGACCTGAAATTTGTTGTCAGTTAGAAGCCTATATACAAGACAAAATAATTATGTGCTGTATATGCGAAAAGATTCAGGGACCATCGACCACATAGTATAGATTTCAAAAAACGGTATGGCATTTCACTACTTACGTCTAGAGAGAAATAAATTACAATAGCTTGACCTTTTTGAGAAAATTACAATAAAATTATGAAATGGTAATGAATAATGAACACTTTTCTGAAAACCGCATCAAAATCCGTCCAGCCAAACGCGAGATAATCGTGGACAAACATACATATACATACAGGTCGAACTGAGAACCTACTTTTTTTTTGAAGTCGGTTAAAAAGAAACTATTCCGTATTTATGCGTGAATAATAATTAGTAGCCATGCTATAAAGGTCACGTAATTTTTTATGACTTGACAAATGGTTCGTTCGTCCTATAGAACGGTGGTTAGGGGCCTATTTTCACTAGGACGTAAGAAAAAAAAAACTTATGTCGAATATTTGTGACGAATTCGATAAAATACACGATACCGCATGCAATGTGTATACGACGTCATGAACTATCGTGTTTTACTTAATGAGTAATTATAAGTAAAAAAGTGTAGATACGTTATACGCGCTCAGAAAGTGACACGCTAAAATGTGGTCAATTGACAAACCTTGACTATATTTGTCTTTTTTTCACTTGCGATGCCATTCTACTTTAGCAAATAATCGTGATGTAGCTGTGCTATTGCACTATTTAGTTATTCATGTGTGCGTTACTGTGCCGTTTTTGAAGATAGAATGTCGTGTAGGTAACGTATCTATTCATTTATAATATCATTGGTTTTATGATGTACAATTTACTTCTTTTGATATAGAAACAATAGGAGCTAAATGATTTGTAGAGCAGTTCGTTTTTATCATTTTTTGCATGCATGCGTTTTCCTTTGTTGTGATTTCAATGCAGCGTTCGAATTTCTCTGTTACATTCGCATTGAATTATTTTCACGTTATCATAAATGAAATTATGTTCTTTTGTTTGTAGCGTTAACGTAGATGATTCTATTTTGTTTGTTTCTTTTATTATAATTATTTGGAGGATAATTTGCAAAATACTCTAATTATTCAAACCTTATAAAGTCATCGTAATCACTGTCTATCAGTTTTCCAACTATGTTAGGATCAGCTTTCAGTCCTGCTACATGCAGCATATTTTGGAGGGAGGCTTTTGCCAGGAGTGGAACAGAGAGAGACGGACCCAGACAGAGCAGATTGAGGTGTAAGTCGATTTGAATGAAACTAAAACCAAATTGAATCGACAACGATCTTGAAAAATTGGTATTTTTTGGATTTACAAAGCCGCGTTGCCGCTATTTCTAATCGCGCTTCATTTTAAGGATAATTTTATAACAGAGAAGCTGCTCCTTACTGAAGCAGTTAGGTTGTTGTAAATTATTTGGTAATGCGCATTGCAAGGGCATGCTGGCGGCGAGTGGGAATCCAGGCGGCGATTAATGGGCGACTCGCTGTCTGATCAAGGATCATGCCCGGGTCGACAACGCGTTGTGTTCCACAGGCGCCTCAAAGAGTGTCGGCACAATGACGGGGCTCCTCTTTTTTTTCTTTTTTTCCTTAGAGGGCCAAAGCTTGCGGGGTCGCGGGATTAACGAATTACCGTGACTCCGGAACGTAAAGGGCTATTGACGTGGATGTTAGTCGGTACAAGTCTGCCAGTGACCCAGGGCTGGGTGGGAGGACTCATTTGATGATTTTACCACGATAAGATGAAAAAAGGCATTGCAAAACACATATAGGTAAAAAGTCAGAAACCCTGATTTTGTTTTTCATCCGTGAATCTGTCAGCGAATATTCGAAAAAGCCGTGTTGGAAAGGCAGGAACACACTCTGTAAAAGGAATAAAAAGTATCCCCGGTTGTAATGTGAAGCGGACCGTGTCATCGTTAACTAAAAGCCGGCTGTACGAACCAGATAGTTACTGGACTCTCGTGCCATGAATATTTAGTTTTAAAACTTTTTGAGAGCTTCTGAATTTATTTCAGTAGATAAAGTATTCATGTGGAAGTAAAGTTTAACATAGTAATGAGCTTTAAAAGCTTTCCACTGCAGATTGATTTGTGTACATCTACATAAAGTACGAATTTTAATTCCAGTCAGTAAAATGACAAGTGCAACTGTCACTGATACATTTCTATAGTGAACAAATACTACCAGGCCGGTACTAACCAGGCCACCGAAGTTCTTACCTACAAGAGACAAATTCTACAATCCATTCCTATCGTCCTATGGTTGGTCAGCATCCAAAGGTCGTAGGTACAAATCTAATCCCACTCGCGGTTCGAATTTTTCTTTCCACGAAAAATCTTTGAAATTCGCGACGAAATATAATACCAATTTTGTTGTGAGGTATAAGTTGGTAGCTGATGAAATGAAGCTGCAGCAAACGAAATGTCGCAGTGACACTACTGGTTTCTACGTATTACTATGAAATTCCCTCCGTAGTTAGACATGTCGTCTGCTGCTGCTGCGTGCAGTCGGCTACCAACTTGTACCTTCAAAGTCAAAGTATCTTATTGAGGGCTTATGTAAGTAACAGGTCTTAACAATATGTCAGGCTCCCTGTGGCCTGGCTTTATGCTGAACTGAGCCTATTTGGCACAGCCGTGAGGCACACGGTACCTACATTAATTGTATTCTCGTAATTTCTAATTGTAATTGTGTGCTTAAGGCTTGCCGAATAAACTTATTTTCTTTCTTTCTTTTTCTTTCTAAAGTATCAATATGTCCTGCCTTATAGGTATACAATAATTATGTAGGTACATATTGGCTTAAAAATTTGGAATTATTATATATGGTGAAAGAAAATATAACTGACACTTGTCCAAACACTCTATGTAAAGTTCATACCAATTTGGCTGGACTGGACGTGTACACAGCATAACCATCTAACCAACCAAACACACATCTCGTAGTGTAAGTTGACAAAACTGTGTTGGAAATTGAATTCGTGACTCCAAAGCTCGTAAAGGCTTTGAAAGTTTCAAAATTTGAATACTAAACAGATATGTGGACGAAGTTTGTCCATTTTAGTGAAAACTGTTCGTATACATATTTATAAATAAGTGACAAGTAGTATGTACAGTCAGAAACAGTCTCTTTACTTGATTACAACTTATGCGCGATGGATAAAAGAACCCAAACCAAACGAGATAGAAATAACACTCACTTTTTTCAGTTTGGGATACAGTCGAAGATTGAAAAAAAGAATTGATCTCTACTTCAAGTTGTTATTAGCTAAGGTAAGGCTCGCATCATTAAAAGTTTGAGAGAATTCTGTCTTACTAAAAAAACAAATTTCTCGAGGCATAACATTACGATTATAATATCGAATGAATAAAGTAGGTACTGGATATAAAATAATTACGTAGTTAATGTTTTCATGACTACCTAAAATTACAATCAAGGCATTTGACGGCATGGTTGAAGCAGTGGCTTAGCGATTGGACTGCTACGCAGCGTGTCGTTCGTTCGATTCCCGCACGAAACAAATATTTTTTTGACTCGCCGAGTTTCGGTGTTTGTGTTAATTTATATATAGGATAAAATCCTAGTGTTCCGTTTCATAAAAAAAAAATATGTAGGTACTTACCTACAGTGAAAAAAAAATCACTTTCAAAAGTTCCTCCGCTCCATGACTGTGTTCGTGGCCTCGTGTGTGTAAAGTGAAAGTCGAAGTCTTTTCTCTTGGGTGACTTTGACTCGGTACATAAGGTGTGAGGCGGACGTGGACCATATTTTATGCTAAACTAGTTTTCTCTTGGCTGTTCGCTTGAAGAGTTTTATTATTCTTTTGTTGGAAAGTCCTTTATGTGGGGCTATTTTACAGTCTGTTCCACTGAATAAAGGGTTAAGGAAAGGTCAGAAAATTACTGGATAAATCTTGTGTCACGTCAATTTGTTGTAATTCCTCTGTAGGGTTTTTGATTGATTCCATGTCTATGTCACCTGAAATTATTATAATTTAAGTTTTACAGTCATAATGGTTTCAGGCGTTGAAAATGATCTTGTCGCTATTTTATATTACGTGCGCATAAGATGGTTTTTTTTTTCTTACGTGGTAAAATCATCAAATGAGTACACCCAAACAGAGCAGGGCTGGAGGGACTGTCAGACTCGTACTGACTAAAATCCAAGGTATCCTTCAATAGTTCTTTACGTTCCAGGGTCACTGTAATTTGATAAGTCCTGCGATCCCGGCAGGCTTTGGTCCTCGTGCTCTTGCTGACACTCTTTGAGGCGCGCGTAGAACACAACGCGCCGTCGCCGCGCCGACCCGAGCATGTCGAGTTGTCGAGTTTGGTAGTTAACACTTGATATTTCAATTTGTGAGAAAAAACTTATTTAAATAGGTTCTTATTCCTAGATTTTTAGAAAAAGGTTTTAAAATAGAGTCACCGGAAAACTGAACTTCAGCAGAAATACTAATTAGAGACTGGATCAAGTTTAGGTACCCCAATCAAGAATCAAGCAACAAGTTAAACGTACCAAAGAAAACAAAGGGCTTCACGGTACTTAACCTCTCAACCTTTTAATCTAAAGTAATGAAAATCTTAATTAAGCTGAAATCTCATAATCTCGCCCTCACAGCTCGCTTCTTTGAAGCCATTCCTCGTGGTGACGTCAGTTGACAGGCGCTCGACTTCACAATCGCTGTACAAACAAAGCCTGTTTGATTACCTACCGATATTTGAACTGCTGAGATTAAAAGGTTTAAGGAAACAAGTCGTACCATCCACGAATCGAATTCACTGTCATCATCGTAATATTCGCCATCAAATATCTGCTATTAATATTACTTTGTTTCGAATTGAGTGCAGGTATACAAAGTTTCATAATCTGTCATTCCTAGTCTTTTCCCAACTATGTTGGGGTCGCCTTCCAGCGTACCAGATGCAGTTGAATATCAGTATTTTATATGGAGCGACTGGGTTGTCCGATAGGCAGTCTGCGATACATACTGCGATACCTCACGGTAAGACTGGTTGTCAGACTCATGAGCTTCTAACTAACAGTAACAACTGTCAAAGATATACAAATGACAGCCGAGACCAACGGCTTTACGTGCTTTCTATAAACGTATTATGACATACCTTGTAATGTTTAACCTAAATGCTTTATAAGTTGAAACAAAGAAAATCTTCCAAATTTCTCTTTCCGCACAAAAAAGGTTGGATTAAAACATTTAACGCGGAAAATAAAAAGCAGCCTTAAAAGAAAAATGGTGAAAGAAAACAAAAGACGCAATTCTGTTTCAGCTCCATAAACACGGTAAAAGAAAAAGGTATTTAGTAGGTTTCAACCTTTCAATCTACTTACAGTAATTAAAATCTTATTGAAGAAGAAATCTTATAATCTTACCACCGAGCTTGCTCTACTGTAATGTTTGACGGCTTCAAACATGTGACGTCACATACGTGGGGGCTCGTATTTCACTCGTACGACAAAGAATCTATGTTTGATTAACGCTCGGGTGTTTGTGCTTTAGAAAATATTAAAGAAAAGAAATTAATTACGAAGCTGTGACTGGCAAGAAAATCTTGAACATAGTTTAAGTCTTGGATAGAGTGTTAACCCTAGATTGAGGAGTGTTTACCCTTGGTCTCGGTGGGTCGACCCAACACCGGGTTCACGGGTAATTTAAATTACCCGTGGTTCCATGGCATTAGGAATTTTTCTCTGAATTTTGGCTATATCGATATCTATAAAATTTAACTTCCACCATTCTTAATCATTTATTTCAGTTAAATGGACGTGGTTTAGGTAACGGACTGGACTCCTGTTTTCGTGTGCTAGGTTTAAATTTTTTAAAGGAACCTAACCAAACCGAACTTCGGGCTGCCAGTTAATAAACCGTGGTTACCCGTAGAAACTAACTAGGTCCACGGTGAAGTACCGGGTCCACGGGCAATTTAAATTACCCGCGAACAAAAAAAAAAAAACTGTACATATTGTTCGATCTTTCTCAAACACACCTGTAGATTTATCGTTGCAGTTTGAACTGTACTGTACCGTCTAATCGTAACAATTTTTCGTAAGGTGTTTAGCTGCCATTAGTGGGCTTATTCGGTCCTTCAATGATAAAAGCTGTTGAGTGATAAGTTTGTCACACTTTCGCCACTGAAAAGATTTTACCGTCGACACCATTGTTCGCCACTCACAAAGTACTGTCTCGCGTGTCATTCCCTCGTGGCGTCACATGTCATGTGCTTGTATTTCATCCGTGTCACACCGCAAACAATGCTTGTTTGATTACGGCTTGGATAATGCTTTCAGCTTCAGGTATTAATGGTGTTACATAACTGCAGTGTGAAGGCAGTATTGCAGGAGTGTAGTAAAAGTATATTCGATTATACATGATGAGCGTTTTAGGGGTTTTTTTTTACCGTTGGTCCTTTGTTGTTTTGTTTCAATTTTTATAGGAACTAAGATGGTGTCCACAGTTTCCTCTGTCCACTTTTATCTTGACAAAAACCTTTAGAACGTCTACACACGCGCCGTATATTTCGGACGGCGCTGATTTGTATGAAATCATGTGAGTATCGTCACATGTAAAACCAATTTCAGTTTTCGCGGAGCGGGAGGGAAAAAATGCCACAATAGGAAGATCCTTCGCTGGCTATACGCCATCATTTATCATTTTTGTAACGAACTTTATGAAAGTATAATTATTCAAAGCTACACGCGTCATGACTTAATAAAAGCAGTCCGAAATTCCTAGTTAAATATTATTTAGAAAATCTGTGCGCTAGAATTCGTTTTCAGTTTTGAAATCAGGAATTACCGCTGCATTTACAATTAAGTTTTTTCTTCAACATTTCAGCAATTCTTTAACAGCAGTTATTGTAAATTTTACTACTTTCCTAATTTCATTATTTCTTAATTGGATATTCATAACTGTGTCAAAAAAAATTCGAGAAGTTACTTAAAATGTTCCGCGATCCAATTAGTGATATTGGATTTTTCACCAGTATTTTCAGTGGACTGTAAAAGTTAGGCGGTAGTCGTGCCAACGCGCCATAAAAACAGGGAAAACACATCGACGGAATTTAATTTGACTCTGGTGTAGACAGTTGGAAAAAAACGCATATTTCTACAACCCGTTTGACACGAAACACTGTTTAATACTTGTGAATATATACTACTCAAAAGAAAATAAGGGCCAACTGATTTTTGTCGATTTATTAAATTATATTTAAATATTACTGATCATAATGACTGAATCTGATTAATATTTACGATTTTACTTGGAAATACACAAAAATTAAGTTCGTATTCCAATCAATCGTTAAATTAAACGAAATTGAATGAAAAGTGGGGAATTGCAGGAATGTATCAACTTACACAAAACATCAAAAAACTCGAAAAAAAACGTCTTTAATGTTCCAAAGTGTTCTTTAAAGCTTCTCTTTTAACTCTGTTCTCTCTGTGATACTCATTTTAATGGAGGTGGAATGTTCAGGATTAAATACCAAACATTTTCTTTGGGATTCTCTACCAGCAAGTTTTCAGACAATTTATGAGATCCAGCTGTGTGTTGATGGGAATTTTACTTTCTTTTGCACTCCTCTTTAACTCATCTCTTAAATGCTGAATAAAACTTAGGTAAAAATCCTGAGTAGCCACTGTAACATCGTAATTCGAATGTCAGCGAATGTATGCACTGTTAGTCGCGGCGTGTTCGTTCGAACTTTATCCTGCTTGAAGATGAACTCAGGTACTCGTTGCTGTGCGAATGGGATAATGTGGAGTTGCACCACATTCGCTACGCAATTTTGAGCAGTTACAGCAACGTTATTACAAAGTGCGAGCTCAGTTTTGCGCGATAGAGACAGCCGCCCCAGAGCATAATTCAGATCTCATCGGAACAGTCTGTTTCAAGAGTGCAAGGACCTGAAACCTGTTGTTTAGATCTTCTCTACACTCTATTGAATTAGTCTTTATTAAAAAAAATAAGCCTGCAGTCATAAATAAAAAGCAATGAAGCCCATTGAAAACAGTTTAATAATTTTTCTCTTTGCAAATGTTTGACGATTTGCACCATACGCTCCAGTTAACTGGAGGAGAACCAAGCATCTTCTTGAGTATTGTTAGTCTTCTTGGAGTCGATTCGGAATAGTCTAGTCAATTATAGGGGTGCCTGTAGCTCAACGCAATGGAGTTTGTACGGTCCGCGCCGTAGATTTTCGCACTATTTGCGCGGTTAATCAATCTTATTGGTCTCCTTAGGCTTTACTTACTTACTTTCTTCCTGGATTACAGCGTCTGGTGATATTACCCGTCTTTTGAGACCAGTTTCAAACTTTCTGAACCACTGGTTGGAAATATTCCACCATAAGACCTACCTGTTCTGGCTATGCCCCCCTGGAGTAAGGTAACACCCCAAGTGGCTGTTTTTGCATCCATATGTCTCCGAATAAATGGCATTATGAGATTAAACAATCGTTATAGCCTACTTGCTGTATAAGTCGAAGAAAACTCCGTTAGAACAATATTAATACTTGAAAGAAACCATAACAAGGTATTTACCATCTATCATGTACACAGAAAAAGAGAAATAGAAATAGAAATAGAAATCATTTATTTGCTAAAAATGTAGGTTTACAAATAAGGTGTTATATAATATAAAATAGTCCCGTTACATTTTACCTTGCGGCATGCAAACATATTCAGAGAACAGAAAATATTAAAATGTAAGTCCACAGTCACACTATTATAAAATTAATAAATTCAATCCAAACTAAATTACAAAAGTTTCAATAACAATTATGCTATTAACAATAATGTAAAACAAACTAAAATTAGAAAAAGCGGATAACAATTAATTAAAAACTATGACAACATTTTAATTTAAATTATCATTTAAGAAATCTTTTATGGTGTAGTAACATTTTTTAATTAACAGTTTAGTTAACTGTCTTTTAAATACTTTTATGGGTAGGTCTTTAATATTTTGAGGAATTTTATTATACACGATAGGACCCATGGACAAAATATTATTTTTTAATAGGGCTGTTTTATGCCCACCAGTGTATAATAAATTTTTATATTGGGATCGTATTGGTCCTGTACGTTGTCTTATATCAACCATTGACGTAAATAAATTCTTGTTTGTTTTAACGAATATGGCTACTTCAAGTATATAAAGACTGGGTAAGGTTAAAATTTTTAATGACTTGAACACTGGTTGACAGCTCTCTGTAGTCTTTAAACCTGTCATTGATCTGAGGCAACATTTTTGGGCTTTAAATATCCTTTCTCTCTCACTACAATTACCCCAAAATATGAGACCGAATCTTAACACAGAAGCAACTAAACCATGATAAGCTATCACTAACGTATTTATGTTCACTTTTTTTGACAGGTTGTATAAAATAAAGGAAGTTTTACTTAATTTTTTGCACACATGCTCTGCATGAGGTTTCCAAGTCAGTTTACTGTCAATTTGAACACCTAAAAATCTTGCTACTGAAGTTACATCTACGGTTTGGTTGTTATATTGAGTGACGATATTATCTGGCTGTAAACGCTGATAAAAATGCATGACATTTGTTTTTGCTAAATTTATGACTAGATTATTTTTATTGAGCCAATCTATTATTGTTTCTAAAGCATTATTTATTTCTTTTGCATATTTTGTTTTATCGACGCATTCAATTATTGCCGTACTATCGTCGGCAAATAGTGTCATTGGTTGATGAATTTGACTAGGCAGGTCATTAATGTAAATAATAAATAATAATGGTCCAAGAACGCTGCCCTGCGGTACCCCATACTTAATTTCTCTACATTTAGATAGATATTTAATCTCCCGTTTAGTTTTGGTACATATTCTTGATATCTCTGTGTATTGTTTTCGGCCCGTGAGGTATGATTTAATTAGATTTAAAACATTACCTCTGATACCATAACCGTGAAGCTTATCTAAGAGAATGTCATGTTTTACACAATCAAATGCTTTTGTCATGTCTGTAAATATTGCACAAATAGGGTTTTTTTTTATCGACATTTTTCATAATTAAATTTAAGAGATCAAATATTGCCATGTTAATATTTTTATTTTTACGGAAGCCCTTTTGCTCTTCGCATAGTATATTGTTTTTAGTTATAAATGTATAAATAGATTCATATATTATTTTTTCTAATATTTTAGAAAATATCGAAATTAAAGCTACCGGTCTATAGTTTGACATGTCTTCTCTGTTATTTTTTTTAAATAGAGGTTTTAGTGTGTTCTGAGCTTATGCATAGATTTGTTATATGGCATAACGGTGTAGCTATAATATCAGAAACAAATTTTACTACTACAGTTGAAATGCCATCGAAACCGAAACTTTTTTTATTTTTTAAGTTTTTAATTACACGTACAATATCTTGCGGTACAACCGGTGACATGAATAAAGAATTTGGATTTATATTAATACTAACTGGAATATTTGGAAGATTGCCACGACTAGATATAATATTCTGGACCTGGTCAACAAAGAAATCGTTAAATGAATCTGCAATCTGCTTTGGATTTTTAATTAGTATATTATTTTTATTTATTTGTAAAATAGGTTCTTTAATTGTATTATTATTGTTAATTATCTGCCATGACGCTTTAGATTTGTTTTGTGAACTGTTAATAATGTAATTATTTTGAGCTTTTTGAGTGAGATTTATAATTTTTTTAAGTTTTTGTGAATAATTTTTAAATATATTTTTATTTTCGCATGTTGGATTTTTTCTTGATGTCCATAGCAGATGTCTTTGTTTTCTACTACAGATCCTTATCCCCCGTGAAATCCACTTAATTTTTTTATTCGGTTTTACATTAATTAATTGAGTTGGAAAACATAAATCATATAATAAACGAAAAAGATTGATAAAGTTATCATAGGCATCATTTGGGTTATCAGTTTCGAATACTTCTGAAAAAGATAGACACTGAAGGTGATTTTTGAATAATGTTACGTTTTCCTTGGACAAGTTACGTTTCTGAATGTGCCAAGATTTGAGAGTGCAAGTTTTATTTACCTGTATTTTTAATATTTGTGCAGTATGGTCTGATAATGCGAAATCGATTACTTTACTCATACATTTCTGTTTGGAATTATGAGCAAAATTATCTAGACAAGTGCCACTTTTTGGTCTAGTAGGTTGCCTGAATTCTACCTTTAGGTTATGTTTAAACAGCAAATTTTCAAAATCTAATGAATAATTATTTCTTTTAAGTAAGTTAATGTTGAAGTCCCCGCACAAAACTACTTTTTTATTTGGCTTACACAATTTCTGTAATAAATTATCTAAATTATCTAAAAAAATATTTACACAAGACATGTTTGGCGGTCTGTACATACATATAATAATTAATCCCTGCTGACTTAACTCAATGGCACAGTATTCGAATACACCTGCGATAGACGTGTTGTTGGGTAGTTCCTTATATTCGTAACCATTTCTAATAAGGATGCAAGCCCCTCCACGTTTCTGTTGCTTTCTTGAAAAACACGACGCAAGTTTGAAGTTAGGTACGTTTATTAATGATTCTTGTCCAGAAGTTACAAAATGTTCCGATATGCATAATACGTCGATATCTATGTTTTGATTAGTGAGCAATTCTTGCATATGTAGGGTCAGCATATCAGTTTTGTTCAGAAGTCCTGCAATATTCTGATGCATGATGTTCATATGTTTATAATAGAAAAAACTCGGAGTTAGTTTCAATAGCTTGGTCGTTATCTTCACATTGTTTTCTATTTATCATTTTATTCATTGCTGCTTCTTCTTGATCATATGATGTATTTATTAACATCGCTAGGTTTTCAAATATAGTAATCATTCCGAAGTCTTTTAAAGACCCATTGTATTTTGAAAACATGTTAAAATCACAAGATAATTTTAAGTTTGAGTCGAATAAGATGGCGTAATTATGTGTTTGAACATCCAGATATAATAAATTGTTAAACGCTTCTATTCTGCAATTGTACCATACCGAATAGTGATGGAATTTGTAAGTTGGCAAGCATAATATAATATTTGTGTAATTTATAGCTTGTAAAGTTTCTCTGAGATGTATAATAATATCACAATAGTTCATAGTACTGCGGAAATCTTCTTCTCCAATTAGGATTATACAATAATCTTTCTTTGAATAATCTTTTAGTTTTGTGTCTAAGTTGTTAATAAGATGTTCTATTCCACAATTCGGTTTAATATAATGGCAAATTTTAAAATTTTGAAGAGTTTGTTCAGCGATCGATGTGACTTTATTTGCTTTATTTGAACTTAAAATGCATATTTTACTATGCATTGGTGTTTCTGCCTTTTTTCTGATAACATCTCGTCATTCTGTACCTTCATATCGCTCATTTGCGACAGGGTAGATGTGTTTTCGGGTATAGGATCGCATTTTTTCACCGATGTACATATTTTTTTAGTCGAATTTATATTATCATTTGGTAATAATTCCTTGGACTTCAGTGTTTTCTTGAGCTCTTGGTTCTCTGTGCGTAAACTATTAATTTCACCCTGAGCAGCCAATAATTTAATGGTGAGTTCTTCTATTTGAGATTTTAATTCCCGTGTATTTTCGTCATCCGATAACTCTGGTAAACTGTTAGTAGAGCCATCTAGCGGTGAACATGTCGAATTAAGAGAGATACTTGATTAAAGTGCAATTTAATAAGTGGTTCCTATTTTGTGTTGACGAGTATATATAGGTACCTATAATAATACACTTTAAACTTTAGAAAAAGAAATCATTATTGTGTAACAAAATAAATAAATTCGTCACCTTTCTACCCTTGTCCCGTGTTACTTGAATTCTTTTCCCCTCCATTCAATTCATTATTCTTGTTTATTTTTCAAGACTGTCATCAAGGCCTCATGCAGCTTTTATCCACCTGTTCAGATCAATGCAGATAGTTCACGAACTTGTATATTTCCCCTCTTAAAAATGCAACACATAACCTCATCATCATATCATCATCAGCCGGAAGACGTCCACTGCTGAACATAAGCCTCCCCTTAGACCGCCAGGCCGAACGACAATTCGCCACTTGCATCCATCGGCTGCCCGCGACTCTCACGATGTCGTCGGTCCACATATAACATAACCTACCCCGCTCTATGTACGCCGCTGTCTCCGGCTCAATATAAAGTTTCACACAGATGTGCCTACCAACGAATATACAGACTCATTTACTAACAAATTCTCTTCCATTGTTCCAGGTAATCTGAAGAGGCGACTGGGCAGGGCGCGAGGCTTCGTGCTGCGAATGTTTGATGCCCTCTGCAACTGCACGCAGACCGCTGCCGCCGCTGCCCGCACTACTGCCCGCAATAACCCGTTTACCAAGCGTTAACCCGATCACATCTCACTTGTAACAACAACTTGAACTCATAGGAACTCGGAGTATAGAAAAAACCAGAATGCAGTAAGACACCTAAAATAAAATGTGACCAACACTTTGTCACACACGCGCAATGTAGCATGAAAACGCTAGGACCATTTTTGAGGATCATTCATGGGTCTATTTATTTTCTGTCATGGGTGAAGCATTAGGCTTACAAAAAATATGCGCATAGCACGAAACTACTCCACTGTCACAAAAGTAATGCATGCATTGTAGAACTGAACGTTTACACGTGAAATTACTGGTCAAATTAGAGTAAAAAAAGTAATGTTATGCAACTAGTTTCGTATATAAATAAAAAATAAAGATATAGGACTAGGTATATCGTTGCCTAGTTGACCTTAAACATAACTCAGCAATATAATGTGCTATTAGCACGAACCAATTAACAGTCTAATTTGACATGGTCAGTGATTCTGTCTGGTAGAAGCTTTTGCTATTAAAAATATGCTGCCGAATAATTTATAATGCGGCCCGAATAAGTGTTCCACACTTCTAAAAAAACAAATGACAGTTTTCAAAGTGCAATGATTGTTTTGTTAATCAGCTCAAGTCTATGCTCGTTTGCGCATTCTGGTTTCTTCTGTATTCTAAGCCCTATGTAAAGACAATTTGAACATAGCAAGGACCTACATTCAATCTTTAGTTATTTGGTATCGAGTTAAAAAAGGTTGGGTGTGGATTACAAAGATGAAAGGTTTATTGATTTTTCTTGCCTTTTAAAAAATTTAATTGGATTCTTTGATCGACGAGTTTCCATGTTTTCTTTGCCTTGTTTCGACAACTTGATAAGGGCTTTGCCTCGAGCAATGACAATATTTGGCCCAAAAGAAACAATTTCAGTTTTGTAAAGTTGGTAACAACGTTTTATAAGAGCTCTTTAATAATAACACTAGTTTACACGGTTTTCATACCCCAGCTGAAAGTTGTTATTTTATTTTGTGTTCAGGTAGAACTATCCAGAAAAAATAATAAAAAAATTCTGTCACGTCTGGTTTAAGAAATATTTATTTTCTTATTTTCATGATTACTAGGTTCTCTCCATAGCATTGGCGAACCAAATGGAAGGTAAACTTTTTCTCCTGATGACCACTGGAGTAAGATGATTCTATAGCTTTCGCAAAACACGTGAGGCACCCACTTTTTATCTTGATTTGCAACAGGAAATCCAAAATAATGAAGATATGCAGTTTTTAACGAATCTACAATACGTCTTCTCTTTTTTGAAAATATAAACTGTCCACAAACATAACAAAAACGGTCAGAACTTTGTTTCTACTTTCTGCTAGCCATTTTAAATCAATCCAAAGCAAAGTAACTGTCGTTTGAAGCGAACGAATAAAAAATAAAAGATCACCACCACGCCGGGTAGTTAAAAAAAACATTTGTCTGCAAAAAAAAATTCCGACGTGATAAAATATTTCTGCTAACACTTTTAGGTTTAGGGAAGGTAGATCAACATATTGACATACATTCGGTTCGGGGTATAAATAAAAAGTAAAATTTTGTAAACTAGTGTAATGAAGGATAAAATAATTATGATGCTTAAAGTTTTTATCTGAATGAGCGCTGAAGATTTCAGATTATCACAAAAAGCTAAAACAACTCGAACTTTGTAGATTTATATTAAACATATTATTATAAAGTAGATTCAATGAATAAGTGTTAAAAATCCAATATCATAGTAATTAATGTAATTATTATTATTCGTTTGATTATTTCGACTAAATAGTCAACATATCTTTAAAATGAGTGAAACTGTGTAGTTGACTGATAACCAAAGATGTTAAGCCAAGGAATAAAATATTTAACAAATAAAAAAAAAAAACAATGTTGAAAGGTTTGCATTCTCTGTCACTTTGTAGTCTGAAGCTCCCATAATTATCACAACCATCTAAGTTTACATCATCATGGTTTCCAAAAATATATACTATTTATCGTTACGACGAGACAGCAATATCAAAGATCACGTTGTGAGAGGGAGTGAATGTACAGCTTTGGTATTGTTTTGCATCTAGACGGATAAAGGCTTTTAAAAATCAGAGAAGGCGTATCATAATAGCTGTTTTTCCAAATACACAAACGTAGAAATACTATTCCTTTCTTTAATGAGCGGAGTCGGGTTTTCCATATTTACTATTCCAGAAAGGTTTTTCAAAAACATTTTTGACTCCAATTTACTGCAAGCATCTACAGTCTCAGGGTGCTTTTCGACCTCCAAAAACCCTGGCTGCGCCCATGAAAAACCCTAAAACCTTAGTCTTCCTATTTAGTATCCTTAAAACGGTGTAACATGGTGTTATGTGATCGGTGTGATTACGCTTATAGTTCTTAAGGTGTATTTTAGAAATAAATGAAATAATGTATAAGTAAGTGTCTGAATACAAATTGTAAAACTTTGAAATGTTTATTATGTAGTGAAGTATGAGGAATTGATCACCCTGTTTCTCATACCTCTTTACTCTTTGGATTGTGAAGACACGTCTAGTGAGTCATTGACTTGAGTTCTGAAGAATTTTGCGATAATCACCAACATTTTAGCACGCGTAGCATGATACGGTAGTTAAGGTTTTGTCGAAAGAAGAATAGATAAAATGTCAGAATGTAGAAAAAAATATAACGCCCCATTATAAGCATGACGAAATTGAGATGTCGAAAAGAAACGTTTCTATTTTTCTTCGTCTACGGGTCATTCTATACTCTGTCAAAATAAAAATAAATGTTGAATTGTTTTGAAATTACTTTGTATTTTCTTGTTGAAATAGAAATGGAATTGGTCATGCTCCGCGTGCTATTAGCTCATGCATAAGTGGCACAGTTAAATTTTATTATGTACAAGGCAATCGAAAAGCAGTATAAATAACTTTTCCAATTGTGACACAAGATGCCTCTCTATGAGAGAAAACGGGTCACAATCTACCCAAGTTGATCATATGAAAAATGCATTGGAATATTTATCGATGTGAAATTACTGTCTCAATGAAATAGGCGCGTCTTCGTGATTACGAACTATATATTATTATGTACTTTATCTATTCACTCCTTCACAACAATTATATATATTTTTGTGTAGATACTAAACTTTTTGTTTATATTTATTTTGCAATAATAAAAAAGGGACGTACTTGAAAAAATATTTGTAAAAAATGTATTTTTACCTGCAACACCTATTATATATTATTATGTAACTTTTGTACTATCTACCTATTGTAATAAATATAAATCATTTATATAATAAAATATTTTATACTTATCTACCTACTACAATGTAATTTTATATGACATTGGGAATTGTTTTTTTATTTAATCTCGTATATGTACTTTGATAAAAATCAGAATTGATTTTATGATAATGAACTTTGCCGTAATTATTTCTAGGTATTTTATGCACAAAGTATGAATGAAATGAGCGCAAAACTTAATTTAATATTATTATCTTTAAGTTATAATTTAATGCAATAGTCGTAAGTTTATCTTTAATTTGTATTACAAAATTAAAACCATGTATGTCTAACTTGAGAGAGAAAAAAGTTTAAAGATACCTTTTTCGAAATCTTACACAAATGGGACACAGTGTGTAAAATATGTCTTTTACAAAAAGATTATAAAAATTATAACATATATATTTTCAGTGTAAATTCTGTAGTTAAATGTTCACAAGTAAATTAAGTGTTTAAAAAGATAAATGTTCAATGTGATATCCTGCCTGTAATACCTTACTTCCGGTGTGATTCTACAGAAAAACTTCTTCTAAAAATAAAGTGATTTTATAAATAAATTTGTTTTTCACCCGCTCAAACTTCCTCCACAATTATTATTAATTGACATCAACTTTAGATTTCATGGCAACGAGAACAAAGGTCACTGTACTACAAAATCATTGGCAATACATATATAGAGGAAGTACTACATTTTAACAGATTTAGGGCTACGATAAACTCTGTGGTGAATAATACTCCAAAGAGCTTCTATTTAGAGCGTAAAACATGATTTACCAAACTATTCCTTGATGGATGCTACGCGATCGTAGCAAACCCGCTACGCCGTAGTTCTGGGCGAAATTACAACAGTACGCCCCAGATAACCTTGTGGCTAAGTGGATTAAGGGCCAAGCCTTCCCTCAAAAAGATGGCCGGAATCCCAGCTTTGGGAATGTATTAGAGATAAGGTTTGTTTTGTTTCGTATTAACTATACTAGCTTACTGCCCGCGACTTTCCTACGCGGAATCCGTTTGCTTATGCCAGCGACTGCGGGATCGTCAAATCAAAGAGCTGAAAATTCTGATACCTACCCAAACTCCAAGAGTCCCTAGTACCAAAAAAATAATTGGAAATTGGCCCAGTAGGAGTAAAAGTTTTGTTAATATATTCAATCGCCTAGAGCAGTGGTGCACCCAGTGCGGTAATCAGATCGAGTTCTTAACGAGCTTGTAGGTGTGTGGTATTTCGAACTCAGCTAGGCACAATTGCTTGGTGTACCTAATTTTTATTTCATCACCACGGCCCCAAAACGGTGAAGGAAAACATCGTGAGGAAACCGACATGTCCTAGAACCAAAAATTCGAAGACATCTACCAATCCGCACTGTGCCCGCGTGGTGGATTATGGGCCACTCCCTCTCTCAGAGATGAGGCCTGTGACCCAGCAGTGGGAACATTATAGACTGATGATAATGATTAGTAGTGATTTTCACTTTTGAATCACTACTAAACTGTTACCGCCTTCACTGCGTGGAGGTAATCCCAGCTTTTTTTTTACGTGGTAAAATTTTCAAATGACTCCTCCCACCCCTTACTGTCAGACTTGTACTGACTTCCGGGGTCACGGTGATGGAATAAGTCCCGCGATCCCGGCAGGCTTTGGCCCTCTGAGACCCGTCATTATGCTGTCGCTCTTAAAGGCGCGTGTGGAACACGACGCGCCGTCGACCCGGGCATGGTCTATGGTCAGACAGCGAGTTGCTCTTTACTCGCCGCCCGCGCCTACGTCTTGCGACGTCCGTCGCCGTGGGCGTCAAACACCGCAAGTGGGCGGAGAGAGGAGATTGTCCTCTCTCTCACGCGGCCCGCCTCCTCCTTCGCGAGCATGATTGCTTCGCAGCAGGAGGCGACCGCTTCCCACTCCGTTCGCCCCGCAGCCTGGCCGCGACCAATGCCGGGCGCGAGAGGTCTCCGCCTATCGCAGCTGAGAGGACACGCCGGTGCTCCGCCCAAGCGGGGCAATCCTGCACCGCATGCTCAATGTGTCCTCCAGGGTTTCCTCCTTTCTCATAAGACACAGGTACCTCCAGAAACATCCGTGTCCGGTGAGGACCTGCGACACGCGGGAGGTTAGGACGCCGTAACACCTATCCAATCACTCCTCAAAGAGGGGTCTTACCGCCGCTACGGTAATCCCAGCTTATGGTATTTTATAAATACAGAGTGAATTTTTCAACTGGGCGTGGATGGCTATTTTCGAAACTATGAGGAATATCGAAAAACGTTGAAAGGAGTCCCTAGGCCGATTTTGATGAAAACGAAACTTCACATTGGATTAAAAAAAAAATCAAAATCCTGCCAAGAATAGACCCGCTGATTTTGGAAAAAAATTGCTGATTTTTATTAAAATGCAATTTTCATGTTACTACTATTGCTTGACTGAGCCATAATTATAATTTCGAAATTATTAAATGTCCATTGTTTTAATGTTTCATCACTGGATTTGACGTTTTAACAATCCCACTGTACTACAATACGAAATTATTGAGTTAACTTAAAATAGCATGTTTTGAAAAAAGAAGAAGCTGTAACTTTTGATTTTTCAAATACAGTCCTTTGCCCTTGAAGATTTAAGTATCAGTTTTTTTTGAATATAACGTCTTCCTTAAGTTTCCCTTAATATTATTACTTCCCAGAATTGATCCCTAGTAGCAACAACTGTCGTTAGTGATAATACAAGATGTGTTTTTTTTTTCCAAAATCAGCGGGTTCGATTCCTGGCCAGGATTATTCAGTTTTTCTAAAATCAATGATGCAGTTTTCGTTTTCATCAAAATCGGCTCGAGGACTCCTTTCAACGTTTTCGATATTCCCATAGTTTCGAAAATAGCCACCACGCCCAGTTGAAAAATTCCCCGGATACAGTGAAATTAGTGATAGCTTTCTTCCACAGCAGGTTGTTCCAGATTTTCAAATATTATAAGGGGGATACCTGTCAACAAAAATGGCTCATGCAGGTGGAATAAAGTTGTCTAAGATGAGTCATCGTCCCTGTATAGTTATAGGTAGAGGTGCGAAAATGGGGGGAGAGTGGCAAAATACAAGTGTTCCACAATCAGGAAAATGTTCGAGAGCTCAATTTTTATTACGTCCAACAGAGATTGCGCAGGAGGCTGAACAACTCTTGCGAAGACGTAGCCACAATGTTATAGTAAGAGCGGGGCTTTTGTGTTCCACATCAGGTGTCCAGTTTTCAATTTTTATACAGAAACAAAGAGTGCTCATCAGGGGCTGAACAACTCTTGCTAAGACGTCCAGTTTCCCTTATATGTTATAGTGTAGCTGGGCTCTACTGGAGTTCCACACAGGGTTTTCAGATCTTCAATTTATTCTCGCGAGCAGAAAAAGCCATCACGTGGGATTAATTTTTGCTTCGCCCAATTTTTCTATCCGCTTATAGTTTAGCTTGGTCTGTTTTTGCGGTTCTGGCGGCCAGTGTTTCAAGTTTTCAAGATAATTATAGCCTATGTTGTTGGCCAGACTAATATCTAGACAACAAAAAAAGAATCATTCAATCCGTTCAGTACTATTTTGAGTTTATATCCGCGGACGATACATACAACAAAAACAAGACAAAAATTCTAAAACTATAATTTTTGGCTTCGGGTATAGATTGAGATTACAAACCCCACATTCTTTTAAAAAATATTCAATGTACAGTGTTGGACTTTCCTACTATTTTTATTATATGTATAATAGAATAGATATAGATGTATTACATAGTCGTACATGAATAGGATAGCCGTAGGGAAAATTTTTTTTTAGATGTCATCGGAAGATATACAAATACATTTCATTGAGTTTTTTCCGAAAAAAAAAGTCTGGGAGTTTACAAATATGTTTATAATTTGGTTGAGCTCCATTGACAGACCGGGGATTGTTACTTTTTGTTTTCACACCTATTACATAAATTCAGCCTAGTTTAGCTCGCCCTAGCTTGCTTGTAGCTATAATTTTAATAAGAGTTTTTTAAGAGTTCAAATACCCAAGGTTTAAAATCCATCATATTCATAAATCCAAACATTTAAACTTAGTCACAAATCCTTCTACCCCATTTATCGGTCCCCAGCCGTAAACAAAAAAACGGGGGGGGCCTTTACGGGACGTCAAAACTGATCATTATGGCAAGCAGCTACTATTACGTTCAGTGACTGCGAGTTTACTACGCCAGCGCCATAAATATCAAGCGTGAACTATGTAGCGTAGTCGCGTAGCGTTGTGTACACTACGCACTATCGTAAATCAGAGTATGATAATCACTACGCGGAAGGCTGTTTGTTGATTTGGTGATGGGGGAGTCATGAATGAAATACCTAGTAATTCACACAAACCTATACTTTCATACTAGGAGTAACAAGGGGACTTTGCCGCCGTACTACTGAATTGGTAGGTTATTATTGAATTGTAGAAATCAACTGACGTCTAATAAAAAATATTACCAAAAGTTGAGCACACCGCCACATCACAGGATTCCTTTACAGTTTCCTTTTTGTCTCAAAAATACGTTGGTTTTGGCAGTCATTCGTACATTTTTGATAGTCGTTAAAGTTAGTCACATGCTAAAGTCTGACAACCAGTTGTAACAAGAGGTAATAGCAATACCCAGGTTTCGGGATGTGGAGATCAGTTACGCAGTACCTCCTTCTAAAATACTGATGATATCTGCCGATTCGACTGGGAGCTGAGAAGTAGGCAAGTAATAAACTGGCAAAGAATAAAGGTTACTTTTCCCCTCAGAACAATACGTTACTTTTTTTAAATATTGTGAATAAAAAATAAATACAGACAAAAATGTTGGGCAACAGTTAGTGCCTATATATATCCATTAAGCTAGTTTTTTTATTAATTAAAAATCATTCAATGATTTTATTCGCCGCATAAAAAAGTCCGATTGAAGGCTTGGCAACTCTGTCGAAGAAGGCTTGGCCAATGTTACTGAGTAACAACCACTTGGTTAAAGCCGTTCTGGACCTCAAGCAATTTGAAGGGGAACTCCGCAATCTCCGGTATTAGCACAGGCCACTTCTCTTCCTATGCTACGCCTTTTACCCCACAATTATTTAAGGCATTATAACCCTTAAAATTACTCTTTTTATGTGTAAAATTTCCATGTAATTTTCTCTCTTTTTTACAAAATGGGGCTGGGACCAATTATGGTATTATTGGCAGCACCACTACTCACTTTCGGTCATAAAATCGTCGCACGGGGACCTTTTCCAGAAGTGGGCGATTACATTGAGTGTTCACGTAATTTTTCACTTGTAGAGTGATTTTTACGATAGATATCACGTAGAACGTTTTACCTTTAAGCTTTTTGAAATAAACCATTTTTTTTTCTAAAATTGTCGTCATTAATGTGTGTTTAAATGATTGTAAGCACACCCATACAGGAATAATGTTGAGCAGGTGTTATAGAATTTGAGATTTGATTATGAACCTCTAATTTCCTCCGTCCTCGTGTGGCTTTAACATGTCTGTAGTTCAAAGGAAAGACTGTCCTTTTTCTGGTGGTTCTTCAAATGAGTCCTCCCGCCCTGGTTAAGCGGTAATAATGATATTTGAGTTAGTTTTGGCAGTTTCTTCGCCTTAAATAGTTTTAAAACAAAACTAATCAAATGTGTCATCTAAACGTGTTTAACAATATCAATGTAATAACACGAACTTGGTCAACTCACAAGATGTACTCGTAAAACAGCTTGTTCTAAAACCCAAGACAAGCTGGACTTTCAAAGGGAGGACCAAGGAAAATGAGGACCTTACTGTCCTCATTTACAGACCTGTGTTCAAGCAGTTACATTTGCCAATGTAGGAGGTGAGCCAATTCCACAAAATTACTTTCCAATACCAAAATTAGATAACAAACAACGAGCTAACTAGTTTTCAGTTTAATTCAATGCCAATCTAGTCGGATGGGTGCGGTTTCAGCTTATGAGCTGGCTGAATTAGTAGAAAACATACAACAGAACAGGAATCTAAGGCACCTGTCCCACAACAGGCGAGAAAGCGATGCAGAACTTGGGTCTTTTTTTGATCAAGAAACATAAAAAATACACATGCTAAGTAAATAAAAGAGATGTATATAATAGTTGTTCGCTGACTATTCAGTGTACACACTGCCGGTTTGGACTAGCTTCATTAGAATATCGCTGAGTGACAAGAGCTTCAAAGATATACTGGCAGAGCGATGCTCGCTTGGCGGTTTGAACTTACACTGATATACCACAGGCAATGTCGTGCAGGCCAGTGCTAGTAATCGCCCGTCGGACTTGGACACTCGCTGTTATGATAGTCCAGCGATAAACCACAAAACTATTGTAACTTCACACATACAACTCGCTTCTCGCCAACTCGTTTTCAGTTGCTCGCTCCACTCGCTAGTCGCCCGCGAAGGGACAACTGCTTTTTTAGCCCACCAATTTATTTGATTAAAAAGCCCCATGACATTCACGTATCAATCAAGCTAATTACTGTGACTCACAGCAGAGCTCTGTATAAAGTAATTTTTTAATTCCCATTTCACAAAATTATTAATTTAACTTTCTCCAGAGTTTTCTGAAACGAGCCAGTGATAACTAAGTTAGAAACGGCTCGTCATTAACTAACTACTGAAGTTTGTTATTCAGAATTACTTTTGTGGACTTCAGCTTCAGGTTTTGAAACACCTGAGTCGATGAAAGACGGGAATCAGTTGATACTTTGAAAGTTTTAATTATTTATTTTTCGGATTAGAGTTTCGCTTTGGTCTTTATGGAATTTTATTTGAATAATGGATGTGGATTAGAATTTGCAAACTGATTTTAGCTTATTTCATAGCACCTTAATACATAATTAATTATACTTTTTATGTTGCTTGTGGTGACTAGTAACATCTCAAAGTGTACGTTAACACACACAAGAATTTTCGGCCTCCGTACTTTAAAAAAAAACCGCGGATCTTAATTTAACATCTAAGTAATTGCCGAGGTAGCGGGACTGTCTCTTTAGGTAACCGTGACCCTGGAACGTAAACGGCTTTTCAAGGATCATCGTGGATTTTAGGCAGTACGAGTCGGGCAGTCCTGGGAGGTCTCATTTGATGATTTCACCACTGAAAAAAAAACCTTAGTAGGTCATCATCATCATCATCTCAGCCATAGGACGTCCACTGCTGAACATAGGCCTCCCCTTTTAATCTCCACATGTACCGGTTGGAAGCGACCTGCATCCAGCGTCTTCCGGCGACCTTCATAAGGTCATCTGTCCACCTTGTTGGTGGACGTCCTCCTTGTTGGTGGACTTCACAGTAGTAGACCGTTAGTAGGTAGGCAGGTAAAATAGAAAATACTGTATTAATAAAGACATCACTATTTACTTTATTGCAACTTTCCATCGGAATCTAGAGCACGATAAACCGCCTGACATTGCAGAAATTCTTGATGGAAAATTGCATTTATAATGTAAACCGGGGTGGATTGTAAAAGGTTGCACGCTACAAGCGTTTGCAATTTCCCTCTTATTTTATGCAGGAATATTTTTAAGAAGAAAGATTTGTTAAGATTGCAAAGCTGTTTGTAGCTTTTGAAGTCGAGAGCTTTGCTAATAACATCGTTAGTAGGTAAGTCGTTGTAATTGAACTGAAAATGTTTAGATTTTCATACTGTCCGCAAAGAAGGAGATCCTTTCATGCAGGTTGGTTAAAACGATGCGACCACGTAACACATGCGCATGCAAACTGCTTCCAACCGGTCCTATTGAAAATCTATTTTAGAAGGTCTATGTTCAGCAGTGGACGTCCTACGACTGATGACGATGATCACGGAAGACGTAGCGTAGACAGACTTCTCACTGGTTGGACTAACAAATGAGAGTTACAGGTAACCGATAGATGTAATGTGTGTGTGGCAGATTATCGTTCGGCGTAGCAGAAAAACCTCTCTTAGATAATCAGCAGTGGTAAATTTTCGGCAGACAATGATGAGGTAATGATTCGTAGATGCTTAAATAGAGCCCACAATTTACTACATGATGCAGCTACGTAAAAAATGTTTTTTGAATTTAGAATGTTAAAAGCCTAATTTCAGGAAGTCAGGATTGTAGCACGTGGTGCTCTGTAGTTTCTGGCTACCCCCATGGGAAGAAGGCGTGAGTTCATGTATGTATTTATTTATATTTGATACTTACAAGACAGAGTACTTGGAAGGATATTGGGGAGGTATTTACTCAGCAGTGGGATGTCAACGACTATTCAAAAATACCTCTCCATTTTAAATCTTTTCATGAATTTAAAAACTCTCATTTACTCAAACATTTTTAGTCCAATTAATTCCCTCTACAATTAACAAGCACTCACGAAGTAATTATAATCATCGACATTTTATACCTTCCCCACGTAAAGGGGGATGTTTTCCGTAAAATAATTGTTTACATCGGGTCGGTTCTGTGCTCGAGAGCCATCAACTGGGTCAGGCCAGTCAAGTAAAGGTTTATTTTGCCTCGCCTGGGCCTGTATCGTATCGACATCCCGTAACCTAATTATTTGCCGTAAAAGCTGATATTTTCGAACCACGTGTTCGAAAATATCAGTTTTACTATGTTGGTTGGGCCAAATAATAAGAGGAAAAGGTGTGTTTTGATTGTTTTTATTTGTACGTATAGGACTACCTATTTTAATGTTATTTAAAATATTCATTTATTTAGGTACTCGACCTAAACTTCTCACTCAAACTCATTTTTTTCAGACAAATATATCTACATCGTTTAGTTTGATCTACGGCGGATTGACAATAAACAAAATCGTATTTAGGCATGGGTTCAAAAAAGGC
Organism: Agrotis ipsilon; assembly: GCA_028554685.1. Taxonomy (NCBI): domain Eukaryota; kingdom Metazoa; phylum Arthropoda; class Insecta; order Lepidoptera; family Noctuidae; genus Agrotis; species Agrotis ipsilon. Next base: position 12,010,868 of record CM052966.1, read on the forward strand.
GAGGTAAGTACATTTTATATATCTTCATTTAACTTGGGTACAACCTCCTTCGTAAGGTGTACCTAATCTCGCTGACGAGAAGTCTAGAAATAAACTTTCTAATCAATGCGAGCTATTCTCGTAAAATCTTGCAGACGGGACGAAAAAACTGGTAGGTAGTAGATGGGATAAAATAGACACCTTGTTACCTTGCCTGACATTTTCGTCTAGGTCGAGTTAATCTAGCTAACGCCAGTCAGCCACGATATCTTGTCTAGAATAAGAAATTCTTCGGAAAAGATACTTTTTTAATTTAACTACAGTGAATAGGAAAACTATTTAGGTGTGGCACATATAGTTTTAGAAGCTTTTATAATTTATTTTGAACTAGTTGTCCCGGCAAACATCGTTCCGCTCAAAGACACCTTTTAAACCTTCCCTGGACTTCCAGTAATATTTCAAAACTAAAATCAGCTAAATCGGTCCAGCCGTTCTCGAGTTTTAGCGAGACTAACGAAGAGCAATTTATTGTTTTTTATAAAACTAGGAGAAGATTTAATTATTTCATTGTTCTGCTATCCGTACAGTAAAAATAAATGAAGCGAATTTACAATAATCAAAAATAAGAAAGCAGGTAACCTTTGGCTAATTTATACATAGGTACTTTTTTCGTGGGGAAATAATTTTGTGGCAAACGCACAATCACTCTGGGAAAAATCGATTTTTCTATTGTTATTCGAGCAGAAATCGTTTTTCCAGCTGAATTATTATTTGTTCCATGTGACACATGTAATAGAGGCCTAATCCCATCAACTAAGAAAATCCATATTTGATCTCCTACTGAAAAAGGGTTCATCTGGTAATCGTGGCCTTGGAATGTAAAGGGCTATTGAAGGACAACGATGACCGTGTATTTTAATCAATACAAGTGTGACAAAGGTGTGACAGCCCTTCCTGGCTTGCCCTGGGTAGGAGGACTATCTAATTTGATAATTTTATCACGTCAAAAAAAAAAAAGAAGTAGTCTGGTTGCCTATACGTATTAGATATAATTTGCTTACCTATATGAAGAAAATTGATGTTCTGCCAACGTTTTGAATAATGTATGTTTTTATCAAGCTCGGCGTATTGCGTGTTGGTAACTAGGTAGGTATATGGGAAGCCTAACGTGAACGTAATTTATTAAAACATCGTTCTTTCGTTCGTACTACGTCTTTTAGTACTTTTTTTTTTCACTTTTAGGGCGAGTTGCTCACTTAGCTACTATGGCAAGTACATTACTTTTTTCGTCATCATCTTCCTCCCCTTATCCCATTAATTCAGGGGTCGGCGTAACACGTTTTTTTCGTGTTTTTTTATTTTTATTTATATTAATAGTATACCTACAGCATACCTACTTAAGTAGGTACTACAAATACGAAAAAAAAAACATAAAAGGATATTCTGTACCTATGTCTTCTTCTTCTTATTTGATCTGTTATAGTCCTTCAAGTTTTTACTATTGCCCATTCCCTGCAAAGATTTCCCACTCGGTGAAAACTGACCCTTAAAATAGGTACCTACCTTACCTTTATGCACCCTATCTCCCCCTCACGTATGGTGTTCTTTACATGTAGGTAGGTACCTATCAATGAAGGTACCTACCCTAGTAGATAGATAGGTACTGCGATGCATACATTAGTCGGCAAAGGGATGTAGCTCGTTAATCGACCTGTCAAGTGTCACTTGCAGCGACGTAAACACAGTGAGAGTTTTAAAATTGTTCTTTTTTAATTTATTTTTCCACTGAACATGGATGACGTTATTAATTGGATTTCCGAACGTCTATTGTTTTTTTTTTTTCATGTACGGTACTCCTGAATAAGTCATCGTATAAAAAAATACAAAAATGCACCATGCACCACATGCAGAGATATATTTTACCTCGAGCCTTTTGGCTTCGCACAGGACTATTTATTTTTTGTTTTTAATTTTGTTTCCTTTGCTGTTTTTCATTAGATAATTTTGTTTGTTCTGTCCTGAGAATGTCAATATATCCCTTTTCTTTCTTTCTAACGTGCTAACTAGTTGACGGTAGAAATAAGAAAGCCTCATGAGCAGTCTTGCCAAAGGGTATCTATCGTATTACCAAGTAACTGGGTTATGAAGGACAGATAAGCAGGTCAATTCATACAAAATATTGATTCAGCTACTTCTGGTTAGACTGGAGGACGAGGCCAAGAGTAATATCACTATGGGAAAGAGAAAGAGATATAAAAGTCATCTAGCGTCACCGCGTTTCCCAACTGGAATTACTGTCGCTTTTAGACGTCATGGTTGGCCACTTGGCAGATGACGTTTTCGTGATGATGTTTCATTATATTAACATCATTATCATCATAGCAATAAGGCTCAAAATCCCAACTGCTTGCGGGTCGTATCTTCTATTAACTGAACATGCGCTTATCCCGTGTAAAGCATTAGGGTAGGTTCAGATGACAAGCGCTCAGCGCGCGTTGAACGCGCGTTGAATTTTTGTATAGTGTTCACATGGTGCGCGCTTGTCAGGCGTTAAACACGCGTTGTTGCGGCCAGTTTGAGTTCTACATTTGTCGAAGATGGACGTAGAAACAGTTTTATCGGTGATTTTATACAGACGGCAGAAACGACACAACAGAAGACGGAGATATTGGGTTCACCCAATTTTGTCAACCAGGCTGACTGAAAGTCAGTACATTATTTTATATCCTTCACAAAATATAAGGACGAGTTCTTCCCAAGCCCGTCTTCTCAAATTCTTATCTGAATAATCGCTACTTGTCATGTCCCATATCGCAGGACGTTTCTCTATTTCATCAATTAATAATTCCGTATTAAAAGCTTCGGTTTCCATTTCGGACGATTTTCGGACGAACTTGACGAACCCTAAAATACGTCTATCCGCGTCGAAAGCGCGCGCTCAACTGAACGGAAACATAGAAAACCAATGATCTCAAAGCGCGCGTTAACGCGCGCTGACAACAGTCGAGCGCTAGCGCAGCGTTAAACGCGCGCGTTACTAAAACGCGCGTTAGCATGTGTACGGCCTGAATAAATTGTATGTAGTTGTAAACGCGCGTTATCAAAACGCGCGTTGAGCGCTTGTCATCTGTACCTACCCTTAGGTAATAGGTCCACCTAGTTGTAAGCCGCTACCCTCCTCTACGTGTGCGAGTGAACGCAGGGGTGATTTTAGTCATTAGCCTGACAGGCCCCTTCAAACTCCTCTGAGTGGATGACGTGCATTGAGGATTTATGGTATGGCACACTTAAGTGGTAAAATCAAAGTTCTGGTTGGAGCGGAAGGGAGTATTAGTTTCGTACTGATTAAAATCCAACGTGTTCCTTCTTGCTTCTTTCGTTCCCGGGTCACGGTTTCACCTTTTCGACAGTATCGCGACCATGGCAGGATTTACGGCACATTAAAAAATACGTTAGGTATGTGGTCGCCACTCTCCACCAAGATATACCTACCTAAGTTTTATCAGCATAACTTCTAAGTTTTCGACTTTGGTACACTACTACTAACAGCTTGCTACAATTACTCCAAATAATATGGAATGGGTACTTTGGTTGGTTACTTAGTGTGATACCTGCCTCCGCCCATAAGAGGTGACCTCTATATGTAGGTTGCCGGTACCCAAAAAATAAGCTTTAAAAATTACTTCATGAGAAGCCTCGGTTGGTCTCGTAAACAAGTTAAACACCGCCATCTATATTTGACTTTAGAACCTTTATGGAATGCCCTAGCGCTATGAAACGATAGGAACTCCATTAAATAAAGGTAGATGGCACTGAAATAAAACATTTTTGGAAAAAGAACTTCACTTATTGTTTTCACCAAAGATAATAACGGTAAAAGAAAAAAAAAACTCATAATAATTTTATAAGATTTATTTGCTTACACTTAATTCTTACTTCCTATGCTTTTTATAATTCGGTGACCGATCTCTATCCCTCTTCTTCTTCTTTCCTTTGCGTTTCTTATCAATATCTCTTTTCACTTCCGAACTTCTTTTGCGGGAGTCTTCAGAACTACTTCGATGTCTCCTGCTCTTAGATTTATGTTTCCTTCTTCTCTTATCGTCGTCAGAAGAGCTTAGAGAGTCATTACTGCTGTATCTTTTCCTGTCTTTTTTCTCTCTTCGTCTCGCTCTGTCTTCACTGCTAGAAGAATCTCTTCTTTCTTTCGGCCTGTCTCTGCTTCTGCCATTTGATGATTTTTCTTCTCTGTCCTCCCTATGCCTTCTGTAGTCGTTATTACTTCTGTCTCTGTCAGTTTTCTCTTTTAGTTCACTACTTTGTTGACTGGTAGAACTCCTTTCTTCCTGTTTGGGTGCTTTTTGAGTGACTGTTTCTGTCTTTTTGTACTCTTCATATGAATCTGCGTCTAGAATTGTAGTGAATACATTTTTGATTAGTGTTATATAAAGTTTAAGAAGTTGTCTTATTTTTCTATATCTTGCAGGCCCATTCAAAAAGCAGGGTTTGTATAAAAATGATGTTTGAAGTTGTTAGTGACATCTTCAATTGTATCTGCAAAGAAATTAACTGACTAAAGTTTCTAGAATATTCAGAAATTATAATGGCACCCTGATTTTAGCAAGACTTATAGGTACTATACTCAATAAAATTCAAACAATTTATTAATATTTGGACGGACTCTCATATCCTTACTTTTTAAATTTCGAATCCATCGATCTAAGTGGGCTTATTAAATGTTTTTAACTTCTGCATTCAAAGCAAGTATTTTGCGTATGGTCAAAATGATTTTATAGCGAAACAGATGAAACTTTCAACTATTTCTAATATTCTAATAATATTGTACTTAAATAATACTTACTTATAACTTTAGATTCTTTATCATATTCTGATTTAGTGACTGCATGCATCATAAATTCACTGAGGCTGACCGTTTCTTTCTTTACTGCAATGTCGACCATTACACGGCCATTGTCTTCATCTAAGCTCACAACCTGAAAAATAAATAATAGAATTAATTATTTTGAAGAAATATCAAGGTATTTTGTCAATAAATCGGACTGCAGTGTCATTAATGGTTGAAGAGACTCACATTTAGCTTTGCTATTTTTATTTCATTATTACAATTTATTTATATTGCGAAATAAAATGCAAACTAGTTCGTGGAATCACAAACTATTTATTACTACAGTGCGCACATTGTAATAGACTTTGTACGCTTTTTTTTCGCATCGATTTATTTTCGTAGTGCGCGCTTAGCTTTAGTATTAGAAGTTATAACTAGGGTTTAATATCAATACACAAAAACTCTACATACTTATCTAAATTTCCAACTAATTTTACAAATTTTCAAATATTTTTGTATACTTTCATGGCTAAATCAATTTTGTTGAATGATGATACAAAGGTATTATGGGCCCTACCGTGAATCTATGGTGGCCTTACATAGAAAGACAAAACAAAAAGGTAAGTTTAACATATTACCTTGCCATAATAACCACTATATTTCCCTGTAGTGATTTTAACAAACGCATTCTTCACTATTACTAGTTCTTCTTGCTTCTTGTCTTTTGTCTGCTTCTTCTGATTCTCTTTGATAACTTTGTCAGCTCCTAAACCTAAGCCTTTTGGACGGAGTTCGGGTTGCTTGTATTTAGACCTGAAAACAGTAATAGAACAATTTACATTGTTATTTTATAACTCAAGAACAGGCTCACCTATCCAAACCAAATGTTTAGGCTTTTTTTGGACTATTTAGTAGATGGTTTATGTGAAGTTTGCTCAAAATCGGTTTAGCGGTTCTTTTTTATCACATTTCTTGTACCAATGAATTCAACCGTGCAAATCTGGGGTGGGCTGCTAGTTAATTTATAAATTAAATTTCTTGCAATCATTGTTACGAAAATACAGCTTTGTTGGTTGGAGTAAAATGTCACATTATTTCATTTATCAAATCGGAAATGGGCTTAGTTTTTCTATTTCAATTCAGTTTAATTTGTAAAAGTCTTTAATTCATTTCAAATTCTAGTTGTCTCATCTTGAGTTAGTATCATTGAATTTGAGGTAATACTGTTCCATTACCAAAAAGTGTCCATTACCTAAAAATATACCAATTTAATTAAAATAGAGTGATTTTACATACCCCTCTTTGCTTGGAGTCCATCCCATTCCTCTTAGCATTGCCATGCCAAACTGTTGAATTGGCACAGACTCATAGTCATCTAAGGTTGACTGAAATAAAGATAAAAAATAATTTTATACAAAGAATAACTCATAATTTCAAAGTACTCTTGAAAACACTTGAAGATGTTTCAATTATTGTATCAAGTATAGTGTAACAAAACTTAAGAATGTCATTGAAGATTCACATTAGAATATCATTATTTTCTATTGGGAATTCTCCTGAACTTAGGCCGAGTTCAAAGACACATGGTGCTTGGGGAGTGAGCCGCAAGCAACAAAACATGAAATGTAGTGTTCAAGAGGAAGCAGGTTTATAAGCATTAGTTTGATTTCTGGTGGATAATGCAGCTTTCAACACAGAGTTCACTGTACAGGGAGAAAAGAATTAATAATAATATTCCATAACTATCACACAATGCCATCTAGTCCCAAGCTAAGCAGAGCTTGTGTAGACAACTGATGAACAGACTTATATATTTCTAAATATATACATATTAAAGATAAATTACACCCAGACACAGAACAATTTGATCATGCTTATCACACAAACATTTGTCCGTTTGTTGTTGGTGGGAATCAAACCCCCGGCATAGCAGTTACGGTTACTAACCACTAGACCAACAGGCCACTCATATTGAAGTTATGCTCTCTCTACCTGTAGCAACGTGTGGCCTTGAACGGGGCTTTAGGGTATATTGTCTCTAAATAGTTCACCACTTTCCATAGACAAAACTTATTACAATACAAACTAGACTCATATTAACCTCTTTCTCCCCAGTCATAACAGGTTTTGCCGGTGTAGGTATAGCCAAGTTATCAGGAGTTTCTACTTTCACATTCTTCTTAGCTTCTTGCATCAGTTCTCTAACAGCCATCTGCTCCAATGTCTCATTCTCATCAATCCTCTCTTCTTTGACCACAGGTTCCTCTTTGATTTCCGGTTCCTGAACAGCACTTTCAACTTTTTCCGCTATTTCTTTTAGTTTTTCTGCTGTTATGAGCGTGTTTGGTTTCATAGGAATAACGAGAGGCAGGTCTTCTGTTTCTGTTTCTCCTCCTCTGGAATTTATTATTATAAATGTTAGTTCGTTGGGTTTGGAAGCAATAAGTATGTTTGTGATGTAACTTTCTGGATTTTTGATTTCTAGTATAAAAATGTGTTAAAGTGCACTCAAGTGAACACTGTGTACTCGAGTGAACAGACCAAACGTAAATATTATTGCTTAATAACGTGTAAACAAATTTATTAATAGCAAAAATGTTTATTTTTTAGGTTAGTTTGAATGAAAAATACATAAGTTTTAGACACTTACCCCACGACCTTAATTGATTTCTCTTCAACACATTCTATGTAGTCCTTTTTCTCTTCTGTTATTATTGGTGTGAAAGGCTTTTCAGCCTTTTTAGTTTTCATAAAACCAAAAGATATTTTCTTGGCTTCCATGTTGCAATTTGTTCGACTTTTACAGAATTGTGTTCTTATTTAACGGTGTTTATCATTGTGTTTATTTCAGAGTAATATGAATTTTCGATTTATGGATAAACCACATTTGATTCAACTTATTACAGCTAGAATATAAGATAAAATTCTGTAGCTTCCATTTCAGTTGACGTAAACAAAGACAGATTCAGAAGTGTCAACCGGCAGCCGATGACGCGAACGAATGAAATGAATGAACGAACGATTGTTTAAGTCTATAATGGTTTATGGATTACTTCCATAGATTTTGAGCGAAGACCTCAAAATCTATGGAAGTAATCCATGGTGATGTTACAACATCCATGCAATATCAAAAATCTTTAAAAAGAGAGCAAAATAAGGAAAGAATTATCACTTTCCTATAAGACTTAATTTTAATAATGTAAAGGAAAGAGACAGATGGTCCAGACATTTCGTGCTTTACGTCTACGATTATAATGCGGAATGCATTCGAAATAGACCAAAGACATTAAACTATATTATTAAACGAGCAATAGACGGGACATTCCGAAGAAAGTTGTGATCCAAAACTTTTTACCACTAGGTAAAAAGTCCCTCAGTCTGGTAGTCGCGTTGCTAATAATAAAAGCCTTTATTCAGACAGTAGCGTTTTTACAAGTAACAAATAATTTTTGTGTGTATTTAGCAGCTAATTGGTTAACTTCCTGTCTGTTTGCCCTTTGGCAAAGACCTCCTCCATGTGTTTCCATTTAATCCTATCTCTGGCAGTTCTTATCCAGGTTGCACCCACTATGGCCCTTATGTCATCAGCCCATCTTTGGACTGGTCTGCCCCGATTTCTTTTCATGGCTCTTGTGAACCAGTACATTATGGTTTTGGACCACTTCTCCTTCCCTCTTACTGTGTGTCCAGTCCATCTCCATTTGAGCTTCTTTATAGTGACAACCACACTCTTTGTTTTTGCACGTTTCTTTATGGTTGATATTTTTATTCTGTCAGACAGTCTTATTCCCAGCATACTCCTTTCCATGGCATTTTGGCAAGTCTCCAGTTTCTAATATAAGTGCTTTTGTAGTTGCCCATGTCTGGCATGTGTCAAAGAGTTTCCGCTTGATAGTCACGCTGGTTTCGCTGTTTTTCATTATTTCCTTAAAGCTCTGCAATAAGGTTTGAAATAAATATTTTTAATTTCTCGCTTTTAAAAATATAGCGAGAAAAGAACCCGGGTCGACGGCGCGTCGTGTTCCACGTGCGCCTCAAAGAGCGTCAGCATAATGACGAGGCCCCCCTCTCAGAGTGCTAAAGCCTGCCGGGGTCGCGGGTCTTATACCATCACCGTGACTCCGGAACATAAAGGGCTATTGCAGGACACCGTGGATTTTAGTCAGTACAAGTCTGACAGTCCCTCCCGTCCTGCCCGGGATGGGAGGTTTTGATGATTTTAACACAATAAAAAAAAAAAGATAGCGATACTGACGCACGGCATCAACAATTTTGTAGGTATGACAATTTTCCTCAATTTTCCCAATGCCCGCTATAAAGGTTCTTTTAAATCTCTTTGAAATAGACCTTGAAGTGCCAATAAGTACGAACATTTTTTCAAGGCGTTAAAGCGTTAAAAAGCGCCGGAAATATAACAAATGCATTCCGATGTATTTGTTCGCTTGTTTTAAACATAGCTCACATTGAGTTATTCCACTCTGATCCCCAAACCGATCCCCTGTCAAATATTTTTACTTTCTAGGTTTTGGGGATCAGAAATACGGAATAACTCCTTACAGAGTTATTCTATTCCATCTACTCGCTTGGTAGTGCTGATTAATGACAGTTGATGCCTGATAATTAGATAAAATATAATATTTATAATCAATTGATACATAATCAAATTATATATTTTCATCTCAGAGTCCCATGAGGGCACTTTGTAATAAGTTGACAAACAGGTGCTCGGTTCTAGTTAGTCGTTTCCATGGAGAACATCCTTTTAAATCATTAAAAAAGCATTTTAATGGCAAAGACACTACAGCATAAATAAAAGTAGAAAAAACCTGAAATTGAAAACTCAATAAAATATTAATGGCGAAAAAGTCTAAATGCCGATTTAGAGAATTCTTTCACGCACTTTTATTCATGTCGAATCGTACGTTTTATCTCGAATTCGGAAGGTAACTTAATCCCATACAACTCGAGCGACGATATCAGATTCAACGCTGACGATTCGGCAAAATTTAAGATTTTCAATGGAGCGGTCGGTTCGTTTGTTTCGGTTTGTACATAAGGCCTTTAGAAATTCCCTCGTTCACTGGTACTTTAGTTTGTTAGTGTTTTTGACGACCGGTGGTATAGCATTTGGGATACGTTCTGATCTGAACGTTACAAGGTAATGGACAAAAAATAATCTTTTGAATACAATATTGTATTCTATTGTGAGAAGGTTCCTGTGCTTGGAGCCCTACTAATCACCGTTAGCTCGGAGTCTTGGGCAGTGGGCCGCAGGTGTTGAAAGTAGGTTCACCGTCGACACCTGGGGGCCAATTCTCGGTTTTAGAGATGGTGTCGAACTCGACAAAAAATTCGAATGACGTCATGTTTTCGACATTAATGGCGAATTTGACATCCCCATGAATAGCAACTTTAAAAAGAAATGACGTCATTAGAAATTTTTGTTGAGTTCGACACCATCTCTGAATCCGAAAATTGGCCCTCTGAGGCCCATTGTTTATTTTTTATGTAGTAGGTATAGGTACCTACTACATAAAAAATAAACAATGTTTACATATCAAATATTTAAAAAAAAGCTTATCTACGGACAAAGACAAAAAAAGAAAGATACTAAAACTCTTTTAAGTTATAGCTACATAGGTACTAGATAAAATGCTCGCAATTTGCGACTCCGTACTGGCTAGTTACTTTCCAAGTACCTACCTATTTACGTTTCCGCTCTTTGTATGAATATTACGAGGAGTCTGAACTAAAAGGAATTCAAACCGTAGAATTTCTGAATTCATTTGGGTCCCGGCCCTTTGGTCCGTTCTAGCTTCAAGCTCGCGGGCCCGCGATGCGACGTGCTGTGCACAAACTAAATGAAATATTTTCGCGACAATATCGATATAAATTGGACTGGGCGAATGCTTTGTGCCAGCTGCGATTTATTTGCTAAAGAAATGGAACGATAAATTTTTATGCCCTTTACTTACCAATTTTGAATTTCATTGGGTTTTTTAGCGTCTATAACTGTTTTGGAGGTTACGTTGACAACTCGTCTCATTAGCTATTTCGTCTCTTTCTCTATTACGTCTCATTCCCTTATTCGTCACCTTGTGCATCTGGTCATTTTTATTAACTCGTCTCATGCTCTATTTCGTCTCTTTCCCAACTCGTCCGACGCATATGACAACGTACAGTCAACATCAAAAATGTCGATGGTCAGACTATAAAATACCGATATCCCCTTGCGAGGCGTTGCGGTGGATTTGAGAATAAGAAACATGCGGACGAAGTCGGGGCAAAAACTATCCTTCCTAATATTTTATTATTCTCGCGTTCTCAGGTTAACACCACTCTACCCGATTTGAATGAGCACATCAGTAGATCATGGCCGAACAGGACTAGGTCATAGAATAACTTTATCTGATCAATGGGATACTATACAGGGTGTTTCTTTTAAATGGGCCAAAAGGGAGAAATCCTTATCCATAAGAGATACGGGGAAACTTTCTTAGGAACCTTTAGCTCTTTTTTGATGTTGAAAATTTTGGCGTTTTTATTTTTTTGGTCAAGTGTGAGTTGTCTACAAAAATGAGTGTAATTGGCCAAAACTTTTTTTAGTGCCTATTGACTCTGTTTCATGTAAGAATAATTTCATTGTATCGGAAAAAAAATCGGGACGGCGGAAGTTGGTCAAATTTAACAAAATATTTTTTCATACAAATTGTATGAACGAAAAATTTACCAATTTTTTTTATGATGTTTATTGATCCTTACATGAAACAGAGTCGATAGGCACTAAAAAAAGTTTTGGCCATTTTCACTCATTTTTGTGGACAACTCACACTTGACCAAAAAAATAAAAACGCCAAAATTGTCAACATCAAAAAAGAGCTAAAGGTTCCTAAGAAAGTTTTCCCGTATCTCTTATGGATAAGGATTTCTCCCTTTTGGCCCATTTAAAAGAAACACCCTGTATACCCACCACAACGGTTAAGTCACGGATAGAAACTTGTTTGTGTAAAATATAAAATCTGTTACCTAAAGTTTGACACTTATTTTTTTTGCGTGGTAAAATCATCACATGAGTCCTCCCACCCCGGTCAGGGCGTCAGACTTGTACTGACTAAAATCTACGCTTTCGAGCCGGGCACTGTCCAAGATCGGACAGCGAGTTGCCCTTTACTCGCCGCCCGCATGACCGCACCTACGTTGGCCGGAGATCGTCTTGCGACGTCCGTCACCGTGGGCGTCCACCACCGTGGGTGGGGCGGAGGGAGGACATTGTCCTCTCTCTCTCGTGGCCCGCCTCCTCCTTCGCGAGCATGACTGCTTCGCAGAAGGAGGCAACCGCTTCCCACTCCATGGCCGCAACCAGTGCCGGGCGCGAGAGGTCTCCGCGTATCGCCGCCGTGAGGACACGTCGGTGCTCTGCCCTAGCGGAACAGTCACGTATGCTCTACTGTGTCCTCCGGGCTATCTTCCCAGTGGTGACACCCAGGCGTTTCCTCCTTCCTCATGAGACAAAGGTACCTCCCGAAACTTCCGTGTCCGGTGAGGACCTGTGTCATGCGGTAGGTCAGAACCCCGTGACGTCTCTCCAGCCACTCCTCAAAGCGGGGTCTTACCGCCGCAGTTGCGGCGTGCCTGAAAGTTTCACAGCTTGGAGTAGATTGATGTGCTGGCGTTTGTACATTTGCGTCGGACGAGTTGGGAAAGAGACGAAATAGAGCATGAGACCAGTTAATAAAAATGACTAGATGCACAAGGTGACGAATTAGGGAATGAGACGTAATAGAGAAAGAGACAAAATAGCTAATGAGACGAGTTGTTAACGTAACCGTTTTGGAATGCTTGGATAGGCAAAGAGGTACGTGCCTACCTAATTAATAGCTGTCGTAAAAAATAAACAGGTAATTTTTTTAAACCAAAAAAGTGCCAGGAAATGGTTTTGCCCAGTAGTGGGCTAAGTAATCGAGTTGGGTTTCGATAACCAAATCTGTCTGCAATCAATTCTTAAGGTGATCTATTTAATAATTGATTTTTCTTTTATAGAAGAAAATTAATAGAAAAACACAACTTAATACATGCCTACTTCAAAAAATTACATGGCAAAACAGAAACCAAAGAAGTTTCATAACATTAGACCTAATACTTTAGCTAAGTACTCTACTTAGATACATTGTTTATTTAATAAAGATTCCAATACCCACCCATTTTAACAGCCTGCTAGATTACATTAAAATCCCCGTGTGTAATAATCATAACTCAACAGCAATAGTTTTGATCTCTATTGGGACCTTAAAGTGCCATCAGCCCAATACGCAGAATCCCTTTAGAAAATTTAATCTAAAATTCGATGTGACACGAGTCTAGGCTTACGGTATTGGCCTCGAGAGAATATATTTGAATGGGAGGGCTTATATAAAATGTCTGTAAATAGGTCGTTTAACGTTCTTTTATTTATTTATGACGACGAATATTAGCAATGCAGGGGACTCTGCCCCGATACTCAATAGCCTTTGCATGCATGCCTAACCCGTATATGCCCATTGATTCGAAAACGAAACAAGAGGTAGGTACAAAACTTTCTTAAAAGCACAATAAATCATTTATTAGTGCAGTAAAACGCCATCTATTGCAGGACTGTGGAAGTAGATTCTATTTGCACTAAAATAAAGTCTAAAACTAGTAAATATTAAAACCCCATAGGTTATAGTTCTGGGCATATACCATTCTTTACATAAAAAGAGCATTTTATAGGCATTTAAATTTTTGGAAGCTATATGGCATACTCGGGGTCGTGAGACTGTCGAAACAGGTAATCGTGACCCCGAACTATTGAACAGTCACAGTGACAGTCTCTTCTCATTTGATTTTATAATATTAAAAAATAATGTCACACACCGACAGGCTTATTCCATAGTTTTAATTAGTGTAGATGCCAGTCTACTCATCGAGTCACCCGTTCCAACTGCGATGTGATATTTCGATAATAGCAGAATATACTCGTATCTACTAAGGTTGTATCATTCTTATCTCTATGCAATGAATTCGCTCCTACAATCATAATCACCCGTACTATTATTCTTCGCTGTAAAGAAACACCCCCCGCGGTATCCATTCACCCTTTGTGCTTGTGCGAATAAACGTGTTGGTTAAAAGCATTGCTGAGGTGCATTAGGTAATGACGAGTGGAGTTCATTCCACTTTAATCTCATAATTGAGTCTTATTGTCTGGACTGGTAAGATGATAATAATTTAATGGGTCTTTGGGGGAGCCATCAAGTCGTTCGTAAAGTGAAAGTTAGCACCAGAGCATCCCCCAAGATAGTTATTGGCTTGCTTTTTAGGACATCTTAGACCGTAATCTGTCCTGTGTTTTCTGGGATCACCTTCCAATCCAACCAAATGTAATCAACTGAATACCTGATGTTTTTATTAAGCAATAAACGGGAACTCACTCTTCAACAAACTCTTTTCTGGGTCAAATTAACGTATCGATTTCAAACAGTGAGAAATACGAGTATTTTACAATAGGAACAGAAGTATGTATTTCTGTTTTTAGAAATATTTTTCCGTTGATTAGAAAAGAACTCCTTGCTAGTTGATTGCAGCAGTTGTTGGCATTATAGCATGTGTTACGAATAGAAATAACACAGTATTCAGTTCCTGAACTACCTAACAAATAGTCTGTAATAGCCAACACTTCAACCTATCTCAATCTATCAAATCCCAATCGAACAAAAAACTTCTTTCTTTGTGATATAGTAGATGAAACTCTAATAAAGTATGACAGAAAAGGTTAAATTGATGCCTTTGAATACACGCAGGGCCCGTTTTTCATACCTATTTTACCTACTGGCAGTTTTCATTATTTTCTTTGGGGTGATTTTCCAAAATACCGATAACTTTTATCTGAGGAATAAAAACTGCGATTTGACATATTTTCTATAGACAAGCCTAAGGGCTGATGTTTCAATATAATTTTTATCGGAGGAATAAAAATAGCGATTTTAGCGATTTGACATATTTTCTATACAGAAAAACCGCCATTTTTATTCCTCAGATAAAAGTTATCTGACTATTTAAAAATCAGCCCTTAGTCGAATAAATTAATACATTAATATGTGTGTTCTAAGGTTCTCGGACGTTCAATATCATAATGTCAATGTCAGTTAGCCCTCTTTTTCTAGTGTTCCGAACTAAGTAATGATAGTTTCGTTTCTTTCGGCCATCCATCACACGTTTACGTTCGGAAAGATAAGGTGCTTTCTTTTATTACCTACCACTAACGCTTGATAACTATCTAATTGTAGAAAAATACTATTGATATGTACTCACAGTATTTTTTATTACGACTAGGCTAATGATGTTTGTTACTTTGGCACGCATGCAGTAGGAATGGATTTCTATAATTATGGAATTTGGCAATGCCACGGAGGTATTTTATTACTCGGATTACACATTTTTTTCAGCGTGGTTAAATACACAACCAACACAAAAAAGTCCGGATCCAGGGCAGAGCGGGAGGGACTGTCTGACTCGTACTGACTAAAATCCACAGTATCCTTCAATAGCCCTTTACGTACCGGGGGTCACTGTAATTCGTGAGCCTCGCGACCGCGGCAGGCTTTGGCCCTGGCTCTAAAGGGGGGCCCCATCATAATGTTAGCATTATTATACTCTTTGAGGCGCGCGTGGAACACAACGCGCCGCCAACCTGCTTATGGGCCATGTTCGGAGAGCGAGTCACCCATTACTAGCCGCCCGCATGTCCGCGACCCGGATTATCGCATAGGATGTTTGTTTTTCGGTAGTACAATCTCTTGGGACAATAAACGAACGTTACGCAAGTGAAGTTGTAGATCAGGATTACCTAAATTTAATTTCACTCCTCTCCAAAAAGTGTCAATTTTTAGCCAGTTACTTTGTCTAAGGTACCTACTAAGATAGATCCATTTCAAATGGAATTACACCCACTTAACTTAGCATCGGGCTCGAACGAAGCAGTGATGTAAGTATACCTAATGAATTTACATGACTGTCTCATCACTCATATCTTTCATAAGTTTCGCGGAATAGGATCCTAGTGCCTAAGGCTGGACACAAAACTTGTGGGAAGTACATACCATATTATAAAAGATATTATTATATTTGAGATGAAGTTAAAGGGTAGGTTTACGAAAACAAGAACAATAAATTATAATTTAGTATCTTATTATATTAAATTCCCAAAATCCGAAAAAGTTTTCCCTAAAAAATAAAGAATTGTATTATCCCAGTCGCGAATTTATGAACCAAAGTTCTTTACTGAAGATCTCAGACTTTCTATTAGATTATCTAAAAGATTGCTTGTTTTACTAAACGTAGGGAAGACGTAGGCTTTCAATTTTATTATTTTATACGTAGCTTAGATACTTTAATCATTTTCATATAAATTAACTTGAGTTAAGTAATGTACTTACGGGATAAGTATAGCCTTCTTTTCTTTAACTTATGAGTAAGTATTGTTATCTATTTATTATAACTGATATTGTAAAACCTGTTTTAGGAAAAAACACTCAGCTGAACTTAGTTGTCATAACAACGGCTCAATGCGTAGGTGGACACTATGCTTCAAACTCGTCTGCCTCAACTGGCCTGTTGGTCTAGTGGTTAGTGATCCTGACTGCTATGCCGGTGGTCGTGGGTTCGATTCCCACCCAGGACAAATGTTTGTGTGATGAGCATGATCATTTGTTCTACCGTACCTAGATAAGAAATCTGGCAACAAGCGAAACAGGTTTTGAAGCTAATTACCAACATAGCCCATTATCACGTGATCGTCATATTTGTTCTTTTATTTTTCTACTAGTTTTAACAACACATTGCTTGTTTACAGCTTACTTAATTATGTTTTATTGTGTATAGTAAATACATACATATTTACATAGATATACTTATATTTATTCATTATTTTAATTATCATGTATTGACATTTTATATAAGTAGAAGTTTAAACAAAGCGCTGACACCATCATTTATGTTTAAAGCTGATTTACATCCGTCACATAACATCACAGGTCCAGTTGAAAACCAGCGTCGAGCACTAGTTGCTCGACATTTTGCTGAACTGGGCCTTTTTGGCGCAACCGTGAGACACACAACAATTCTTTGCTTATTTTTTTACTATTGTTTTAGATGTAAGTCCTTTTTTTGTGTTTATTTTTATTTTATATGTTGTGTGTATCATGGTCTCTTTTTTGCGCCAAATAAATGTTTTTTCTTTCTTTCTTTCTGTGTCTGGGTGTAATTTATCTATAATATGTATGTATTTAGAAATATATAAGTATGTTTATCAGTTGTCACACAAGCTCCGCTTAGCTTGGGACTACATGGCGTTGTGTAATAGTTGTGGGATATTATTAAACCACAATGAACAGACCGATCAAGACTTACAAGTCGCAAAAATTTGCAATTTTTTAAATAAATATTGACCCACCACTACATCATAATCTAAGTCAGCGAGCTTGATGTTGAACAGATTCAGTAACTAAAAATAAATGTAATTTATTTCAGGAAACCAGATATCGATTTTATCAGAAAAAAAATACCACAAATTTCAGACGAAGACGACAATCCGTCACTACCTACAAATCCCAATGTCTTTATTAGACCCATTTTTTTTTAAAATTAGGTTTTAAATTTATATTGATTCAAAACTACGAGATACGGCTGCCGTAAAAAGTTTATTTTTTATAGACGCCAGCCTGTTGCCACGGAAATTTGATTTTACGAATGAGCGATTTTAATGCCTTTATCGCAATAAGCTTTAAAAAAGTGATTCGGACAACACCTGCTCTGGCCTGTGACTTGCCCCCGAAGTGACGTATTTTTAATAGGCTTGAACTTGGCTTGACAGGCTCTCGCGTGTCTAGATCTATTGATAAATTACTAAATTTATTTTCTAAGATGAATTAGTGGTAAAATACATTTTCTTTTTTTTTA
Organism: Agrotis ipsilon; assembly: GCA_028554685.1. Classification (NCBI taxonomy): domain Eukaryota; kingdom Metazoa; phylum Arthropoda; class Insecta; order Lepidoptera; family Noctuidae; genus Agrotis; species Agrotis ipsilon. The sequence goes on from CM052966.1 coordinate 12,028,668, forward strand.
TGAAAAGTTATTATCTACGGCCGGCATCTATACATATAATTTATAGAAGGTTTTTTTTTTAATCATCAAAATATGAGACTTCTGGCCTTGGAGCGAAAGGGACTCTCAAACTCGTATTGACTAAAATCTACAGAGTTCCTTCAATTGCTCTTTACGTTCCAGAGTCACAGTAGCCTGTTTCGACATTTGCAAAAAAAAAACAAACCTGGTAGGCGTTTTGCCGACAATGGTGGCCTCCGGTCAGTTTGCAGACTCTGTGACTGTGACCTGGGCCTTGATCAGTCAGCGAGCTCCGGAAATCGTTTTGCGAAGTCCGACGCTTTGGGCGTCCCTAACGGAAGGTTCCTGAGGTTTATTTAGGCTTGCAACACCAAAAGAATGTAGATACGATCTCTGGTTAGACACAAAGGTGTAAAGTTTTACGTCCCTCTAATCTCTTAGGGTGCTCCCTCACCGCGAGCTTAACCTGTAATGTAACGTTACAGATTAGAACATTTCATCAGTGACGGAAGACAATAGAGCATAAAATCGCGCATTTTTATGTTACATTACAGGTGAATGCTCGCGTTGAGGGAGCGTCTTTAAGTGTACCGTTACAGGTGCCTTGCCGCTAATTAGAATGGATTAACTTTTCTACTTTTCTGGAACTTAAAATAATGACAAGTACTTACTTAATTTTATAAACTTTAATCCCCAAGTCTAAGTAGATCTAGAATTTCCTTATAGTGTAAATAGTCATTTGTTTTACCGTCAGAGCTTTATTTTAAGTAAGTAATAAAGTAAATCAACGTCATTATCTGTTACTTTTTTAACTCTTAGATTAGGTATTCTTATTCGTGAATTATTTCGTTCTTACTAGCACTACAAATAATCGAATACGGGTTTTTAGATTAAAATGACAAAGGTGAATGAGTGAGTGCCACGAAAAAAAAAATGCAATGACATGATAGACACTAGCGCCGCGTCAAAAGGACTTTGGTCGGGGCGCGGAATTTATGAAGCGACTTGTAACTTGCAACTTGCTTTGTGAACGCACGCACACGGTTCTATACATCAATAAAAATATCTGAGTATCTGTAAACACCCTTATGATTTCCAAATCACATGCAATCGATTTTCACTGGTCTAGAACGATGAACATCAAAACAATCCCATGAGACCAATCCCGTAAAATTCACTAGACTACAAGTATCCTGCATCGACCAAAAAAAGAATCACACTAATCGGACTAGAAACCTCGGAGTAATCGATGTACATACATAAAAAAAAGACATACCGACCGAATTGAGAACCTCCTCCTTGAAGTCGGTTAAAAACAGGAAATTACAACTACAGCATTGTTAATACATCACAATTAAATTAATAGTGTCCCGTTTAGTTGCAAGTTGAACGCAATTACCCCAAACTTATAGACCCAGAGACGGTCTATGGGGGCTCAGACCCATAAATATTTCACCGGTTATGAATATTCAGAATGACTTGGGGGAAGGGGGGAAGGGGGGAATTGTCGTGAAAGGAATAAGCACCTAACTTGCTAAGTTCAGGATCCGTGTTTGTAATTAGTTGTACCGTCGACTCTGGCTATCGAATTGAAACTGTTTGCCGAAGTGATTGTATTGAACTCGCCGGGAAGAGTTCGAGACAATTGATATTGTTTTAGTTTCGTTGCAAAGAGGTCGAAGTATTCTGTCTATTGTTTCATATTGCTGGTATATTATTTTCTGTTATTTCTGAAGTGAATTTCAGTAAATTAGAGGTAAACAACGTTTGTTTTTGTTAACTAGAATCTCTTTAGCAGCTGTGGTGAAACTGGAAAAAATGCATTCACATTTCGACGATTAACTATAATTTTTCCTATTTTTTTACCATATACCTACTGAAGAAACTTTGGTCAAATCATTGTAATCTGCCTAGCCTTTTTCCAACTATTTTTGGCTTGACTTCCAGTCGAAACGGGTCCAGCAGAGTATCTTTCAGTATTTTACATAGAGTAACTGTTAAAATAACTTTAAAAAACTTGTCAAAAATGAACAATGTATCTAGTTAAATTTTAATATGTCATTCTAAACTTTTTGTTTTCCGTTTTATTATTAGAAGTACTATGTAGTAAGTGACCACTGTTACCACGAAGGTACTCAACAAGTGCCCCAGGTGCATTAGGCGGCAATACAAAACTTAATGTGAGATATCGTAAGTGAATCGCGCCGGATGATACATTTTTAAATTTGTACTTCTTTGGATTATGTGTTTAATGGTCGTTAATATAATTAACCGCACTGATTAATAAAAATTCAAATAATTGTTACTTAAGTTTTAAAACTTTCTTTACAAGCTTTTAAATAATGAATGTGCTCAAAGAATATGAACAAAAAAAAGTTCTGAGTTGCTTTTGTGAAAAAAAATGGGTATATTAAAATAATTGAAAATACTTAAAAATTGACACAGAGAGGGGTTATTACAAAGGAAACTGTACATCCATTCACGTTTTTTTTACAAAATAAGTTGTAAAATAAAGTTAAATTATTTAAAATTAACAGTTTGAGTTTTCCTGCTATTTTTAGTAGAAGTTTCTCTTATTAACTCCCAAAGATAGTCTCCCATCATGTCCCTTTCAGTACTGGCATTGTAACGTCTCTAAAATGCTTGTCAAATCTCAAATTGTCTTGATGGAAGCGTTCCTTTTTGTTCTTCCGTACAAGTTTCCATGTTATCTTTAAATTTATCCAAATGAGAATGTAGCATATGTATTTTTAGTGTATCTTTAGAGACATTCTACTTCTGATGATGGAAAAAAAATCGTATCTTGTCAGTGATCAGCTCAACATAACTTTTAGCTCTAGGATTAACAATAAAACCATGAACTAATGACTTAAAACTGTTCCTGGCTTCTTTCTCTACAATCCTAAGTAAAGTCAGGAAAATATCACAATTGGTTTTTTTTTTATTTGAGCGCCAACAGACACTCTATCTTTAATTTTCGCCTCTGAAAGCTTTGAAAAAAAAACTCTTAAAGCAAATATTTTTGATTTGTTATCACATTTTTTTAAGTAAATATGCTTGTATGATCAGAATATAATAAGTAAAACCCATGCGCAAAAAATTTTTTTTTATTTGTCGACCGGTGTAATTACCGCACTGAATAATAAAATAAAATATTCTGTTACTTATAGTCTTAAAACTTTCTTTACAAGCTTTAAATAATGAAGGTGCTCAAAATGTCTCATTTATATTTTTACGTAAAATCTTACATTTTTCTCTCTTAAAAAAATCTTGGGGCACCGAAATCCATTACGTTGATTTTATTGCAACAAATTGATCTTACACAACATAAAGTTCTAATCTTTATTTCGGTAAAAGGGAACGCGAAGCAAGACTAAACGAAATTAATGTTCGCATCGACGACAGAATTTAGCCCATGTATCTTTTTATTATTGTAACCCTGAGATTTAGAACTATCTGAGCTCGGCACGGATTTAGGCTATGGTCTAACAGTAAGCGGGTTTGTCGCCACCTGGAAAGGCGTAGCAGTCAACAACGCTTGTAGAGCGTTACGCTTCGTAGCACTCGCATAAAAGCTGAGAGATATACGAGGCGTAGTAACGCTCTGAGAGCGTGGCCTGCTATACTTTTCATATTATCGTAGATGTCATTGACACCATTCGTATAGCTAAGCATTATCAACCTATAGTGTTCTCCTATTTGTTTGAATTAAGATTTTAGTTTCTGATTGTAGTAAGAGAATTATAGATACTCGAATTTTTATTATTTTTCACCTATCAATCGTTACTATAAAGATTAATCGCAATAGCCATTTAATGTTTTTTAGCAATGGACGTACATTCAAAGATGTTAATCAATCAATAAATAATTGTAACCAAGTACAAATTGCCCAATCTTTGTTTAGAACGACGTTAAACCTAGACCTCTGCTTCTTCACACCCGCTCTCGTCGTGACCAACGCCTTACTTAGTGAGACGAAATCAGTTTGCTAACCTTTTAAATGTTCGACGTAATCTTATTCTCTTTCAAAGGACGCTAGTGGATGAAGATTTATTAGAATTGAGTTTTTAGATTTTTAAGAAATTTTTAATTAAAAGTGATATATTTAAGTATAAGCCTTTTAACAGCCAGACTTTTGACACAGACAGGTCGGTACCTAACTTTAGTTAATGTCCATTTGTGGTTTGTTGAAAAAGGGTTTTATTATGTCAGGGAAAATGTATGAAGCATTTTTGTATGTTACTGGTTATATATGAACCTACATAAGCTACATCAAATCTGTAAATCCTTAGGGATAGGCAGAGGTGTAATTTATAAGTAAAAGTATAACTGAAGTGCAAGTATTATACGGCCACAAACATTTTGATATTAGCTTTAATACATCCGTATCCGTACTTTTGTCTTCGTTACGTCCACGGACTTAGAAAGTAGTAGATTTTATAAATTTTAAACATCATCATGCCAAGGGCCTATGCACACCACGTTTTTTAAACGCGTTTTTGTCCATCAGAGCAGTTTGTTGTCGTGATACAAAGTGTCAAACGCGCGTTTAAAAACCGTGGTGTGCATAGGCCCTAAGGACGATAGAAATCTTCGTACACCCTATTAGCAAAATATTTTCGATAGCCTGTTGATAATTCATTTGCACAAAGTTTTTTTTACAGAATTAAAGTGACAGTTAACTAATGAAGGTCATTGACTTGTCCATCTTTATCGTGGTTGTATCGCTGTTTAACTTAATCAATTGTGAATATTTTTTTAAATTCTTTAATCCAATATGCTAAGCGAGACCTTTCTTTACACAATGAGACGTTAAAGGCGAACGTCAGAACGAACATAATCCCTTTTTAAATACTTCTGTTTTCAATTACGTTACCACCGTGTTAATTTGTAGCGTGGGATTAAAAACAAAAGCGCGTTGATTGGCACAGCACTGGACGGACAATGGTCTGCGTTGAAAAACATTGTCCCATTGTGCCGACGTCACTGTCAGATATATTTTTAGGGATCTATACGTAAAAGAGTGAACGGGATCCTATTACCGCTTCGTTCGACCGTCATTCGAGCTCAAAATCCTGCGTTGTAGATCTATGCTATAAATGCTAACCCCTTTCGTACCGGCAGACGATATCCGGCCACCGTAGGCGCGGGCATGCGGACAGCGAGTTGCCATGTACTCGCTGTCCGCGTGTGCCATGGACTATGCCCGGGTCGACAGCGCGACGTGTTCCACACGGGCCTCATAGGGCGTCAGCAAACTGACGGGGCTCCCTCTCAGAGGGCCAAAGCCTGCCGGGGTCGCGGGACTTATTTCATTACCGTGACCCCGGAACATACTTAAAGGGCTATTGAAGGACACCGTGGATTTTAGTCAGTACAAGTCTGACAGTCCCTGCCCGGGGTGGGAGGACTCATTTGATGATTTTACCACGATAAAAAAAGCCCTTTCGTACACAACGCAACGCAAGTCTCTGATACCTTACGACTTTGGTATCCAGGCGACTATCGCAATACTAATCCATAGAAGTTCACACAAGCACGCGTTAATAGCGTTGTAACGCGTCTTATAGAGCATCGCACGAATCACGGCGATGCGATGTGAAATAAATAATTAATTAACAATCTGGTCCATGAGTATCGTTTGTAGCAAACTGCGTCACAAGGCGTATCGCACGAAACACATTAGGCCTCTATCTTAAAAATATTATAAGAATGTTGTATGTATTTAACTACCCACCAAAAATAGGTGCACATAATTATGATTTTAACTTTTAATCTGCGCTATTTAGAAAACCATAATACTTACGCGCATTATTTTCCCTCATCATCACTACTTAATTTATATCAATTCTAGAGCACATTACGAAACAAAAAATTCTGCGATAACACTAATAAAACGCGGTAAAAAAAAACAATTTATTTTTGGTTTATTCTGTAGTATACACGCTAACATTATCATCAGTACGCGAGTCCCATTCGCTTATGGTCACATTTTTTTACTTTTTTATTTTATTTAGCGCGACCAATTCTCCAGAGTGTCTGGCTGTCTAGAAGTCAGTGACCGTAGCCCACACCTACTCTTTCAGAGCCCGATGATACATGTCCCAAAAGTTTAGGATAATTTAACTCTTATTCACAATCCTAACTAGATTACTCTGTAACTCAGACCACTTAAAAAGTTAAAACGACTTTATTGTTAAAGTTATTTAAAGTGACTTTATGGGTATTTAAGGAATAAAATGAAATTAGTTAAAATACTCATGTTAATCTGGTTTTTACTTAGCGGAGTTCTTTTAAAGCGATTTTTGGTCATGCACCACATATTAAAGTATTTAAAAACTTGTAACATTCTATTTTTGTTAAGTTAAAGTTCAAAAGCTGGTAAAATAGAGATCTACGGTATCCATGTGGTTTGTCGTTGACCAATTCGATTTTGAAGATCGAACGTTGCCTGATAGTGGCAGATAGAATAATTAAAATCCAGTTTACCGTTTGCTCTTCTGCCTTAAAATATTAATATAAAGCCATAATTTAGGACAAAACTAGACAGAAAAATTGTTGATGTAATCTTATTAACAATTATTTTATCGCCCGACTATTTTCTAGGATATAAAATGGAAAATTCATGAAGTTGATCGTGAGTTACTTCGCTGCTAGTTCAGCTTCCATCTTTCAACGTTCTACTTTAACATTTTCTCAATAAATGAAAGGAAAACATTGAGTCCCAGGACGTAAAATCGAGTGACGGAAATAGGTCACTCGATATACCGGACTGCCAACGACCGGCCTTGCAATCTGTCACTTAATGCATGATATCAATCTGTGAAGCCGACGATATCTCCTCCGAAACCGGCCTAACGCAATGTCCCTTTCACTAAACCCTGTCTAATAAAACTGGACAAGTGCGAGCCGGAATCGCTCACGAAGGGTTTTTGAACCATGGTACGCAAAAAACGATTTTTGACGGATCAAAATAGCCCTGTGATAGATAAGCTCCTAAGTATTTCAGTCGTCGGTCGTACAGTATATGCGATGCAACTGAAAATCAGCATTAAGATAAGTAATTATTTCATAATTTTCATACCTTGTGTTGCGTTGCTGTCTGAAACTTTGCTTAGCTGATCTCTGTTAGATACTATTTAATTTTGTTGAAACTAAGGGCTTTAAATAGTCATTTATTAATTTCTTAAACATATTTGTGACACTTTTAAATAATACCGAAATAAAATATTTCAAAGCAAATAAACGTACTTTTCTTTCTTTCTTAGTAATTGGATTCCATTGGCACCCTTTATAGTACGGAACCCTAAAAAAGCAATATTTCAAAAGAGAATAAAGTACATTTTGGTGTCTGAGACGTTTCCAGACAGTTGAGGTACTGACGCCGCGACTACTAGAGCGAAGCAATCTCATTAAACTGGGAGCGAATAAACAAGATTATTCGCAGGGTACAAGTTCCATCTCAGCCGAGATTAAGGTCCCGTAGGTCAGTATTTTTAAGTCAATTTCTTTTATGAAGCCTTAGAAAATGTATTACTTTGTCTAAGAGCCCATTTTGGACGAGCTCCGTTCAAAAATACTACCTGAGGAAAAAATCTCGGGTTGGGTGCGAGTTGAGATAATAAAGACGAAGTTGTAGTTGTAAATTGTAAACCCTCTCTGGCTTGTCATCTAGGATTATTACACAGATAAAAAAATACCCTTCACAGTCTTCAAGGTTCTTTTTTTTACGAGACGAAACGGATTTCATTTAATTCTATCTTTCTCAAATATTGAATTAACTTTTCCAATATTCTGCGTTTCCACTTTATTAAGTTAGAGGGTTAGTTAAACTGGATTTTCTAGTTTAAAGACAGTTATTAGCGGCGCTAGGTTTTCAATTATCGGTAGAACGTCATTATTAATTTATAATGAACTAAGTGAATCTATTGATAAATTAAAAAAAATCTTTTTCTCACAAAAGGAAGTAAAAAATCTGTATTTGTAGGAAATATTTAGCATTACCAAAATCAGTCAATGCTGGGACACTTGTCCATTACTTTTCATCATCATCATCATTATCTCAGCCGCAGGACGTCCACTGCTGAACATAGGCCTCCCCAATAGATTGCCAATACGACTCGTTGGAAGAGGCTTGCGTGCAATGCTCTAATAGACTGACTAAATAGGTTTGCAATTTACTCGTGCTATCAACATGGTTGCTTTTAAGGACTTGTATAAGATAACGTGGATTCAGGCTCATGTGAAGACTATAATAAAAATATGACCCGTTTACCTACAGTAACTAATTCCTAAGAGGTACTGTAGATCTAAAGGATTGATGCTATTCTATTAATAACATAAAATAATCATGCTTAAAAATTTCTAAGAAATAAATTGATAACATTAAAATATCGAGATAGATAAAACAAGTAAGTAGGTAGCTAACATAAGCCAACCCTGATCCATCCTTGCGAATTCAATTTCTATAGCCAAATGTCAATAATATCGGAAATTAACTTAATCCTAACATTAATGCAAAAGAAACTTTGGTTTGTTTGTTACCTCTTCGCGCCGGATTTCCTGATCTGATCCTGAAAGCATTTACCTTGTCCATTAAATTAGAAGGTGTACAGAATTGGACATAGGGTCACCTTTCATCCCAAAACATCAACACTTACATACTTGTGATAATAGATGGCGCCACACGTCTTTCCATCCATGAAACATGAACTCGAATTATTGTTAAATTCTAAATGAAAACCAGCGAAGCTGCAAGTAGAAGCTAGTAATACATGAAATTGAAATATTTCTTTAATAATAAATGTTTTAACATTGTTGATAACAGAGTGTGCACCATAAAAATGCTTCATTAAAACTTTGTAAACCCGTCTAAGTTTATAATTCTCTCGTGGGATGCGGTTTACACTTTACATTAAAGTTTTTGACTACAATATAACTTAAACTTGCATACAAATGTTAAAGCGTGTTTTTCTTGAGTTGCTCTTTTTTGTAAACAAAGAAACAAAGCCTTTGAGGCTTTTTGTAGAAAGAAAAAAATCAAATACGAGTAGGTTTTGATCGTTTACTCAATAGATGGCGCAACGTCACCATAAGATATGAGTAAACAGAAGGAATTTGAAGTAGAAATTGCGAGTACGGGCTGCGATAGACTTTGTTGATAAGAATTTCTGATACTGATCCATAGATAATTGCAGGGTCAAACAACGATCGATCCAGGACGATCTCCAGTCACAGGTAGTAGATGGTTCACTCGCTGTCCAATCATGGATCATGCCCAGGCCGACACGGCGGCGCGTCGTGTTCCACCGGCGATTCTATGAGCTGTCAGCAATTTGACGGAGCCCTTCTAAGAAGGCCAAAGCCTGCCGGAGAAGCGGGACTTACGACGTGCTTTTGAAGCGACCGAAGGACAGCGTGAATATTAGTCAGTACGTGTCGGATAGTCCCTCCCGTGTGTGTATGTGTGGGAGGACTCATTTGATGATTTCACCACTTTAAGAGAAGGAGTCAAATCTGCTGGCAATCGAGTTTTTCTTTCCAGGAAAAAACTTTATAATTCGTAACGTAGAGGTAATGCGATTAAAAATCTTCGCATGTCTTTTGGTACGTACGTATTTGCTTACAAAAATGGAATCGTAAGTAAAAATACACTGTACTTTAGATTGCGAACACTTTTAAAGTTGTTTCTGTATCGTATGATGTAGAGTTAAAACATTTGACTGTGTAACTTAACTTGAGCTCTGTGTGCATTTAAGTTAGCAATAAGTTACGTGTGGGTTATGCAAATATTGAATGTTCTTTTACATAGTGGGTTATTTCAAGTTGTACTGCAAATATGAAAAGGGAGAAAATACAATTAAACTGAATAATCCCTACTCTGTGGTATTAAAGGGGTAAGTTATTTTTACATTAAGGGATTCTGCAAGTTCTTATCAATACTAATAATTTTAAAACTGAAACGTTTGTTTGGTTGAACGCACTCTTCTTAGGAAATACTTGTTCGAATTGAGAAATTATTTTTGTGTTAGATAGTCCTTTTATCGAGGATATAACATCACGCTATGACTAATATGGCTTTAGCAGCGGATAGAAAAACGGAGTAAAGCTAGTGTTGTTTAAACTCAACAATATTAAAAAAATGGAAAACATCGTAAGCAAACATGTGACATCTACCAATCCGCACTGGGTGCTCGTGGTGGATAATGTCCCACTCCTACCCACAGAGAGGAGGTCTATGTCCCAGCTGTGGCAATATAATACGCTGAAGATGACGATGATGACAACATGGAGTAACTATATCAATCGGACGTTCACATCAAAATTGACACATGGGAACAAAACATAAGGTTCTTTTTTCTTCAATCACGTCTTTCCATTTCCATCATAAGTTTTCATCCTGCTGTCCCATTGCAAAAACTTTACATAAACTAGTAACTATAACGTTGGCCAACTTGACTGGCATAGTTGTTAAGTTGTAAGCAGGTTTAGACTTTAGGCCTGAACAAACATTTGTATGGCTTTAGTCTCGTATACGAGTAAGTATTTACCTATTTGTTCGCATCTAGGTTTCAAGGACTTTTTAAGTATAACGTAAGTCACGAGACTGTCTAAGTTGGTAACCGTAACTTTGGAACGTAAAGGGCATTTAAGGAGCACGATGAGAGCTCGAGGTCTTATATACGTTAAGGCACTCCCTCACCGCGAGCATTCACCTGTAGTGTAACATAAAAGTGCGTAATTGATGCTCTATAATATTGTCTTCGAATGTTCGAATCTGTAACGTTAAATTGAAGATGAATGCTCGCGGTGAGGAAGTGCCCTTACGTACGTAATAGAATAATTTTATGAAGATAGCCCAGAGGTTAAAACCTCGCGTCTCATACATGAAGTTGGAGTTAAAACCTGAACTAGTCCATGTACTTTCTAATGCCGGGGCTAGACTGGTGTAACGCGAATGTAACGACAACGTCCAGCCGATGGATCAATCGCGAGCGTTACATGTAATGCTCACGGTGCCGTCCACACCTAGAATTCGCGTTTTATTACACGGTGGATTCGCGTTACATTACGCTAGTCTGGACCCGGCGGCCATAAGATAATGGTGACGTCGGTGAAGGAAAACATCGTCAAGAAACCAAAGAACCCGTATCAATAGAATGTAAGCCCTTGTCAAAGGCCTGTGGGGTCCAAGAGGCGGCTTAATTCATTCTGAAATCAGGGGATATCTTCACAAGTGATAGAAGACTAGAGGTATGAGGTAGCATAAATAGTCATTTCAGCTGTTAGTGCCATAGCCATTCCTGTCTGATGGCCGCTTTCTGGTGCAGACGCCCACAGCTGCTTTTATCTGGTCCGTTCATCTCATAGGCGATCTACCTCGTGCTCGGGTGCCTTCAACTTTGTCCTGCACCACTAGGCACTCGATAGACACGTCGCCACGCCAGGATACGTGTCCAAAGAATGTCCGGACTCGTTTTTGCACAATGGAAGACAGGCGCTGCTTGATGTCAAGTTCACATATAATGTATAATATTAATAAAGGAAATTAGGTATAAATAGAATAAAAATAACTATGAATGCACGTTGATTGAATTAAAAGGCCGTATCTACATAAAAAAAAAACAAACATTCATGAAATAAATGATATGCATTTTTTCTCTTGATTGTGCTTTGGCTATTTTGAAAATCTGCTATTTTGATAAACTAATATTTTAAGAATACGATATTATGCGAATAAAGGGTATAAAGTACCTTCGAATACAGATACACTGTGAGATCTACAGTATCTACGTCAGTACCTACGTCATTGGAATCCCTTTGTCCTTTTTTCAGAGTATTAAGACGTTGATCCTGTTGATGTCTCCGAATAATATGGGTCTTTAGTGTACCCAAGAGAGTAGGATCCTTTAAAGCGCCATAAAAACGCGCTGCCGAGCAACGTACGGAAGGCTCGGACAACTAGCCATCGCAGCCGCCATATTGGCAAACGTCAAGACAAAATGGCCGACTTAAGAAGGACGTTACATTTTATTTTTGCGATATTTCTTTTTATTATTTTTGACTTTTTTGAGCAAGGAAGTTGTTAAACTTGAAAAATGGAACTGCGCCTCTAGTGTGCGAAGAAGGAATTATTTTTTTCAAAGTTCCAGTACCCTCAGCACGAGTTTTCAGTATATGAGTCGTAAAGTAAATTGGAACTTTAACAATTTCAAATTGACAATTTTCAAGAAAAAAATTTGTTCCTTCTTCACACACGGAGGCGCTGTTCCATTTTTTCGTATAAGATTTCGTCTAGATTATTAATTGTAGTCAGTAAAATGACATTTGTTCACTATAGAAATGTACTTTTCTTTGTATCAGTGACAGTTGCACATGTCATTTTACTGACTACAATTAAAAATCGTACTTTAGTTAATATTTCGTCAACCATAAATCATGCTATTGAATCATGTACCTTCATCGACTCACCATCATCGAACCACCTCCATTATGGCCGCCGATACCTATACTATCAAAGTATACATTTAGTACTCTTCTTCAAAGCAAAGCCAAAAATAGGTTATAAATGCCTCAGGAATTTACGAAACACGTAGATTTTGAAGTATTTAGTCATTTTTCCTTAATCCTGTAATATGTAGACATGCTACGAGTATATAATCCTGAATAAATTAAAATCATGATTACAGCTTTCATATTCTTCGTGTGAGGTAAGACTGTCGTATTAATGTTTGCAAAGGAATTTATGTTTCTTAGATATAGATATTAAAATGAAATGACTACCTTAGACATACGACTTTATTATTTACCCCAGAATGTCTTTGATTTAATTTCATCAAGCTTTAAGAACATTTTGAATGGTAACTTTTTTCTTAAATTATATTTTATAGGAACAGTCGGGAGATACATACAAGAAAAAATGGTAAAGTCAAAGCTTTGATTTATCCGACCTACATTGGCTACATTAGCAATTTTCTTTCCTTATTTGCTTGCTCGCTTTTTAATAAACCTTTCCGAAGTGAGATATATACAGCTATAAAAGGTCGCCTTTCTCGATAAAACCTATTTATTCTACCTTTCACTTGATCAGCGTTGTTAGAAAATGGCGTCAAATAAAAGTAGTTAGGGTGTAAAAATTGAGTTGATTGAAGCGAAGTTGATGCACATCCTGTGGATGAGAAAAGGGGTACAGTTTTATTTTAAATTTTACATCGAGTCGTTTGTGGGGTTCGAAAGATCAAAGAGTTTGTGTGAAAAAGGGTGCGTGGTCGTATAAATTTAATTTTTGATGATTCATGTAGATTATAATAGCTGGAACTACGTAGGGTTTTATAAAACTTGGTTACTATACGATTAAAATGTAAATTGGTTCAGATACGCCCTTGTTAATATGAAATTGGGAAACTGCGAGTAAATGCAAATAACTTAAAGTGTTATTGCTGAGTTTTTCATCGGGAAATTACTGACTTCCTCTACGGTCTAGTGCAGGGTTTCTTTAACTTTTTGCAGTCACGGACCACTTTCACATTATAAATAATTCCACGGACCCCTGTCAAAGAATATTTTGAACAGATCAAAGTATCAGAGTCAAACATGAAACAACTGTACTACTAAGAAACCCTGCCCTAGAAGTTTAGTGTTCAATTAATTCATGTTTTATGACAGACGACATGTTGTTGTCACAGTGAATTCTTGGTTTAACCACAGGCTTAACTTAGACGAGATTATTATACTATTTCCTAGTAAATAGGTTAAGAGTTAGGTGACCTACTGCGGACCCCTGGTGTACGTGTCACGGACCCCCAGGGGGTCCGTGGACCCCACTTTAAGAAACCCTGGTCCTCTGGGTGTAAGCGATTTTGATTCCCAGGTCAGGCTAAGTGCTATATAATTTTTCTGTCATTCACGGTAGCAGTCATAGAATTTGAATTAAAAAACCACGAACATCACACGAGTGAAACCGCTAGAGTTAACGAGTGTACGACTAATATAAGTTGTCTTAACAGTATGCGAACCATTACACTGTAGCAACAGGTTTTTTGTCGACGGGAGAAAAGACAAAATGACAGAACGTACAAAGATTTTTTTCTGTTTTAAGTATCTCAGGCCCGTATTGACAGAACGTCACTCAATACCCAAGCATTACTTAATACTAGATTCAGACCATTTGATTGGTTGAAACTAGTTTTAAAGTATGACCTGAGTTTTGATGTGCGTTCTGTAATACGGGCCTAAGGGTTTGTGTATGGCAATGTTTATACAGAGTGTTTCTTTTAAATTGGCCAAAAGGGGGAAATCTGCAACCATAAGAGATACGAGAACACTTTCTTAGGAACCTTTAGCTCTTTTTTGATACTGAACATTTTGGCGTTTTTTTTTTTGAACAAGTGTGAGCTGGCCACAGAAATAAGTGAAATTGATTATAAAAAAATGGTATTTTTTTCGTTAATAGTTTGTCTGAAAAAAAAATTTGCTAAATTTGACCAACTTCCGCCGTCCCGATTTTTTATTCCGATACAATGATGTGATCTTTACAAGAAACAGAGTCGAACGGCATTAAAAAAAATTTGGTCAATTTTACCAATTTCTGCTGGACAGCTCACACTTGACCAAAAAAATAAAAACGCCAAAATGTTTAGTATCAAAAAAGAGCTAAAGGTTCCTAAGAAAGTTTTCTCGTATCTCATAAGGATGCAGATTTCCCCCTTTTGGCCAATTTTAAAACAAACACTCTGTATATTAAATATTGCCATGCAGAAACTCTTAGGCCCGTATTACAGAACGCACATCAAAAGTCAAGTCATACTTTAAGTCTGATAGTAAAAAAGGATGGACAGTGTACATCTCAAATATTTTTGATAGAATCGAGGTCAATTCTATCTCTTGTCATGCTACACGTGCAGGTTAAAATGCCTCGCGAGGCTGCTCGCTCTGTGCGGACGCACCTATTGACAATATTGACATTAAATATTCTAAGATTGCTTTAAAATATTATTATGTTCAAAGATTGAACTTTCTTAGAAAATCGCAAAAGAAGAAATAAAAATAGGTGTTTGCTTTTCATCGCTTTTTCGCTAATATCAGTTTCCAGTGATTTTAAAGTCTAGACTTCTAGAGTATTTTTTACTAACCTTGATTCTAGGGTAAAGTTCTTTAGTTGAAAAGGATTCTCATTTATCAAGGGTTTAGCAATCAATATAGTATGTAGGTAGGTACATACATTCTAAACGTCGAAATCTGGAGACAAACTAAGGTATTCGATATTGGTAATCGAACTATGGAACTCAAATGGAATTTGGCAGGACACCTGGCAAGGCGCACACAGCAGGTGGAGTAAAGCTGTGACAGAGTGGCGTCCAAGGAATGGAAAAGAAGTGTTGGTTTTCTGGCGGCGAGAGGGGCGAGAGACGACTTTGTTCCCATTGGGGGAGTATCCTGGATGAGGCTGGCGCAATACCGTGGAGCTTGGCACAAACAAGGAGAAGCCTATACCCAGCAGTGGGTGAAGACGAGCTGTGGATGATGATAGTAACTAGTATTAGAGTCAACAACATAATTTTGTTTTTTCTTCTTGTGTCAATGCTATCTGTATTGTACTGTAAACAAGACGAAGAAATCAGTCTATACGAATTATTGGTATTGACTGTCAGTCTAAATATGAGTGTACCGCGGCCTTGTAACGCTAAGGTTAGGTGAAGGAAGTTAGTTTCTAGTCAGTACAAGTTTGATGGTCATATACGCTCGACCCAGGGTGGGAAGACTTGATTTTTTGATCCCATAAAAATGTCTATGGAACTGTCTCATTTTCGATTAAATAAAATTAATAACTCTACGTCATCGGCGAATGGAGTATAACAGCATCATAGCCTAAGGAGTTATGTAGGGGATGACATCCTCACTATTGACAAAACCCCCCTTATTAAAAAAAAATAAAAAAGAAGGAGTTATGTAGTTCCTGCCTTCTATGGTAAATAGACTGAGTTTGAACCGCGTTTTCTAAAATGTCAAGTAGATAGAGGTTTTTTGAGATTTTTGGCCATTCTTATTAGAAGTTAACCCAACTCGTTTAGTCCCTAGTTATATCAACATATTTTTGCTTTTATTCAAGATATTTTAGTACAAACACAGTTAGTAACTAAGGAGATTCGTAATATCTCTCAACGTAATTCAAACTATTGATTGGAATCACTTTTTAACCGACTTCAAAAAAAAGAGGAGGTTCTCAATTCGGTCGGTATTTTTTTTTTTTTTTTATGTATGTACATCGATTACTCCGAGGTTTCTAGTCCGATTAGTGTGATTCTTTTTTTGTTCGATGCAGGATACTTGCAGTGTGGTCCCATAAAAATTTCATCAAATTTGGTTCAGTACTTTTTATTTTGTGAGCATTTTTATTAATTTCGCCTACTTGGATGACATGATGATCTTTACTTTCTGCGTGTTTGTTACGCGATTACTTCGCCAATTGTGGACCGATTTTCAAAATTGTTTTTTTGTTGTACTAGGGATCGTTCACCTTAGGGAATACTGCAAGTTTCATCGAACTCTGTTCAGCATTTTTTGAGATAGAGAATTTTATTGGAACTTTCTTTTATGTACACAACATGGGCGATGTTAATACCGGTGCTACGGATTACAAAATTCTAGTGCACATGTGAGAAAATGATGTATTTGCCAAGAATTTGGGTTGAATATTAAAACTAAAAAGAGTAAAATAAAAAACATTTTTCAAAAAAAATTTAACCGCTTTCAAAAACAACCACAAAAAAGGGTAAAATAACCTACAAAATAACTTTTCTTTCGGAAGTCGGTGGCAAAAAGACATCGAAATAATAAAACAAAGCCACCGACTTCCGAAAGAAACGTTATTTTGTAGGTTATTTTACCCTTTTTTGTGGTTGTTTTTGAAGGCGGTTAAATTTTTCATGTTGACCATCCACGGATATTTCTATATTAAATTTTCGCCCGATATAAAATAAATAGTTTTAGCTCAGTTATGTACTTTGTATGTGAGAGTCGGATGTTGAAATGTTACCTACATTTTTAATTAATGGTAATTCATTGGACTCACAATCTGATACATACTACTTCAGAATAATAAAATTTCATTAATAAGAAGTATTGTATGAGGTAGTGCTTGATGTATTTGGCATACGTTATACAATCGTGCACAGCAGTGTGTAACATTCATGAGCTCACTTCATACAAGTGAGCGCACATGCGAACAATTTTTGAAATTTTAAGTTTCTGAACAAATTCGTTGAGTATCCGAGAGGATTTACTATTAAAAAATGATTTTGATTGTATGCTCACTGAGGTGAAGTGAGCTTGTAAGCGTTACAGAATAAGATACTATGGCAGCGTCGACGCATTGACGGCAGATACTGCAGCCGTCGACACATTGACGGCAGGTACTAATGCAGCCGATAACGCATTGACGGCAGGTACTACTACTGCAGCCGTCGACGCATTGACAGCAAATACTAATGCAGCCGTTAACGCATTGATGGCTGATACTACTGCAGCCGTGGTTGTATTGACGGCTGCCTCTGACGCGTTAACATGAACACGGTAGACGGCAACACTTTGGCCCCTGCTAGCCTACGCGATGACGACAGTCATCGACGCGTTGACGGCTGCCGTTGACACTTTGCCGCTTGGCGTCGGCGAGTTGACGTTGCTGCCGCCAGGTGCAAGTTTGTAAGAATATTATTATTTCTAAAACTGTTTATTCTATTTATTAAAGATGTGATTACTTGGTCATAATTATTTAGAGTGTCGTTAACGGCTCGGCGACTATTATGCCAAGAGCTTGTCGGCAAGACGACTGGGGCGATTAATACCTATGAAATTACAACATTTCTTGGTAATAGTTTTCATTATAATCAGCCGTACAATTAATTTTGTAAAAGATGAATTGTCTTTTGTTCTTAGTAAGGACTGAATAATTTAACTTAATTTAAGAGGAATATAATTTCAAAGAAAATTACATTTTAAGTCATTATGACACAACAGGTGTTGTTAACGAGTGAATTTTATAATTTCAATGTAAGTGACTTAACTGCTGTACCGTCAAAGGCATACGCTCGATCGAAACCTTTTCTGAATACTGAAACATTAAAAAATAATTATTTCGAGACGACAACATTTATATCTGCGTTTGGATTGTCGAGTATTTTATTAAACACTAATGGTTCTGAGAGACAAAACGCTGTCGCCATATTGGCCACTCTAGCGAAACGTCACTGACACCGTATTACATATTGAGTACTATTAACCTTCAGCATATAAGGTAATACTTTTCTCCCATAAAACGAGGGATTAAAATCACCCCACACAATTGCCTTTAGTTACTTATATTTTCGATATCCCCTGAACTCTAACGACAAGAATAGCCGGTCAATCTCTAGTTTTTCTAGCTTAATGGGAAATGGCGTTAATTTTTTTGTTTAATTGCGATACTTAATAGAATTGAGCTATGCTAGGTATTTTAAGAATTGGGCATTTCTTGATTAAGCGAAATAATATATCTTCAGTATTGCCTATTACTGTGGCCTCTAAAACACAAAAAAGAAACATTCCAATTTCAATATCACGCAACGGAGCATTTCAAAACATGACAGTTCAACCGTTTCCCGCCAATTCAAATGGCGGCCATCAAAACAATAGATACGAAATCGAGCCATAACTTAAAACGAACGTTTAACACAGTTGGAAAATCTGCTTTTTCGGACGAACGAACGCGAAAATTAAACTATTATGAAATTTTCAACGAAGCACCTGGTACCCATTTTGCTGGGACGTGGATATATGGCGCGAATATCGCCGTTTGTTATTTGTTTCCGGGTATGTTTGCATTTGTCAGCGAGAACACGACTTACATGATATATGAATTATTTCGAATGTCATGCACGGTGAATTTTTTTCGTTTTATCTCGATGCATTATCTGAGAAAATTTGAAAAGTTTAAATATTAAAGAACAAAGGGGTTTGCAACTTTTTGGCCTCAATTTTTTTTTCTTTCGCCAGTAATGAAATTTTGGTCATTAGTAAACCGCAACCTAAGAAGTTCGTAAAAAATAATAAAAAAATTCTAAACCGTAACCAACCAGAGATATGACCATTTTGATTTTGTTCCAATCTGGAGTTATTTTTAGTAGGAATCCATTGATTTATTGATGTGCTAGGTTTTGCCTTCCCTCCAACCGACTTTATGTATAGCCTATAACCGTCTTTAGAGTCCCATCTATCTCTGAACCAAAATTCATCAACATCTGTTCAGCCGTTTTGACGTAAAAACGAAACATATCTTAATACTTATTTCGTGTTTGTAATACAAGTAGGTTTTTTTTTTTTTTTATCGTGGTAAAATCATCAAATGAGACCTCCAACCCCGGGCAGGGCGGGAGGTACTGTCAGACTTGTACTGACTAAAATCCACGGTGTCCTTCAGTAGCCCTTTATGTTCCGGGGTCGCGGTAATAGAAATAAGTCCCGCGACCCCGGCAGGCTTTGGCCCTCTGAGAGGGGGCCCCGTCATTTTGCTGACAGCTCTTTGAGGCGCGCGTGGAACACGACGCGCCGTCGACCCGGGCATGGTCCATGGTCGGACAGCGAGTTGCCCTTTACTCGCTGTCCGCATGCCCGCGCCTACGGTGGCCGGAGATCGTCTTGCGACGTACGGCGCCGTGGGCGTACACCACTGCGGTTGGGGCGGAGGGAGGACGCTGTCCTCTCTCTCTCGCGGCCCGCCGCCTCCAATACAAGTAGGTTTACGAGGAATAATGAGTGGTTTGTTTATAACACTGATTAGAAGATCTTTTTAACCGACTTCAAAAAGGAGGTTCGCAATTCGTCGAACTTTTAAAAAAATATAATTATGTTCCCTTACTTGTCAATGACGCCTGGACCAATTTGGGTAATACTTATTTTTTTTGAAAGTGGATCTTAACAGATGGTCCCATGGTTACTAGGTCATGACGGAGTCTTATAGAAATCGAGGAATCTCTACAATAAATGGCAGCAAGTCATCTACGATTGCTGCTATCGCATATCTATGCATTTTTTACGCTAGCACACAACAGAATATTACGACTGTACCCACTAAAAAGGATAAAACAAAATCGTCTTGCTTAGACGTTGCACGTTAAAAATTAATCAAAAAGTGAGTTTTACCTCCCTGGGTGGAGAGAAGGGTCTGTCAGACTCGTACGGACAAAAATCCACCGTGACTTCCATTTCCGATCGAAGTGGAATAAGTCGCGTCGCGTCGCGTCGATTCACCCATTATCCACCGTCAGCATGCCCGTGCCTATGGCGACCGGCAATCGCTTCACATCGTTCAACACCCCAGGCGTCTCCCGCTGCGGCTGTGTGGCTGTCCCCTCCCTCACGCATTTCGCCCCTTTCTTCACTGGCAAAACTGCTTCACGGAAGGAGGTGGCTGCTTTCCATTTCATCTCACCCCGCAGCCTTAACCAAAGCCAGAAGCAAGAGGACGATCCCACCTACCGCCTCCGTAAGGAATTTAGGATTATAGCGTAGCTCTGTGGAAGTGGGACAGATCTCCAACGAGACACGGTCAGAGTCCTAAATAACAGTGGGAGAAGTTAATATCGGCGTACGTCGTGTTGATGAAGTATCTAGGACTCGTCCCTAACAACCGGTGGAAATGTGGCAGTGGCCGCTTTCAAGCGGCTCTACGAGTGGCTTGCGTCGGCGCAACGCCTGGGCGGATATCCGCTGCCTCGATAAGTCGAGGCACTCCGAGAAGAGCTCGTCACGATCACAAGGCGGTATTGAGGGAGCGACTGTCGCAACCGAGGTTCGGGCACGCCACAATCGCGAAGGTAAGGGCTCCTTTTAGAAGTAGCTGAAGAGGCGCCAGGGCGACCTCACCTTCCGCTTGACGCAGGTCCTCACCGGACACAGAAGTTTCGGGAGCTTACTCCATCTCTGTGTCTGGTACGAAAGGAAGAAACGTCTGCGTGTCGCCTTCTTCTTTGAAATAGTCATGTTAGCGAAGGAGGAGGCGGGCGCCGGAGTGGGAGGACAGCCTCAATTTCACCCACCACCTAGACAGACGCCACCGTAGGGCGGTGGACGGCGAATAATGGGTGACTCGTCCGATCACGTGCCATGCCCGGGTCGACGGCGAATCGTATTCCATGGGCACCTCAAACATTTGTAGGCAACCTGACGGGGCCCCCCCTCAGAGTTCAAGTCGCGGAACCGTCTTATCTGGTAACCGTGGGCCCGGAATGTAAAGGGCTGTTGAAGGAAACCGTGGATTGTAGTCAGTTTACATCCAACAGTCTCTCTCATCCTACTCTGGTGGGATGATTCATTGGATGATTTAACGGGACCACAAAACGAACTGCCCTGCACTGGATGGATTTTAGTCAGTACGAGTCTGACAATCCTTTACGGATTGTCAGTCTTCAGCCATAGAGGAAGAACTCAATTCATTATTTTACAACTTCAGAACGAAAAACATGGTACTCAGGTAAGTCCCGCGACCCCAGGAGGCTTTGGCCTTCTAGAGGGGGGCCCGTCATCATACTAACGCTCTTTGAGGCGCGCGTGGAACACAACGCGTGCGCGAGTTGCACTTTACTCGCCGCCCGCATGACCGCGCCTACGGTGGTCGGAGATCGTCCTGCGACGTCAGACGCCATGGGCGTCCATCACTGCGGCTGGGTTCGAGGAAGGACGCTATCCTATCCCTTACGCAGCTCCCCTTCACGAGCATGACTGCTTCGCAGAAGGATTCGACCGCTTCCCACTCCTTCTCGCCCCGCAGTATAGCCGCGATTAATGCCGGGCGCGAGAGGTCTCCGCCTATAGTCACCGTGAGGACACGGCGGTGCCCCGCCCAAGAACTTTGCAGCCTTGCATAGCAAATAACTATTTCAGATTATACGTAAGATTATTCGTAAATAATGTTTAGATTGATTTGATGTAATTTTTATAGAGAGTTCTCTAGATTTCTTCAACATCCCGTCATCATATTCTGACCTGATTACCATAGGATCATCTGTGATGTAAATGTTTTTACATAAAATAAGAATTTTCCAAACCGTTCCAGGCGTCATCGAAAAATCAAGGAACATAAATAACAAAATGTTGCGACGAATTGGGACCTCCTCCTTTTTTGAAGTCGGTTAAAAAGATGTTCTTAACAATGTTATAAACAAACCACTCATTATTCCTCGTAAACCTACTTGTATTACAAATACGAAATAAGTATTAAGGTATGTTCCATTTTGACGTCAAACGGCTGAACAGATGTTGATGAATTTTGGTACAGAGATAGATGGGTCTCTAGAAACGGTTATAGGCTTTACATAAAGGCGGTTGGGGTGGGCAAAGCCTCGGGCAAAAGCTAGCACATCAATAAATCTACGGTTTCCTACAAAAAATAACTATAGATTAGAACAAAATACAAACCACCATATCTCTGGTTGGTTACGGTTTAGGAACTTAATTTTTTTTTCTAAGGACTTCTTAGGTAGTAGTCTAATTATGCCCTAAGTTTCATCAGTGGCGAAAGAAAAAAAAATTGAGGCCAACGTCCATACTAAAAGTTGCAAACCCCATTGTTTCAGCGGCATTACCTCCCAAAAAATTTTCATTATTAGTACTGGTACAAAAACAAGAAATTAATGACAAGAGAGTCGATTCTTTTTCTAAGACCTAACTTATGCACTGCACATAAAACTGTTTCTTCAAATAAACAATTAAAAGAAAATTGTTCCACGTTCCTCTAACGCCTAGGTGCCTGCAAACATAAATCTGGCATGCACAAACACCCAGACGGGGAGCAGGCCATTTCGGAATTGTGGTTCAGCAGAAACTGAATTCTATTGTTCCATAAAATACGCAAATACCAACCTAATTTCGGAAAGAAAATGAGGCCATAAAAAAGTTCAATAAAATAAAATGAAAAGAAAAGCACCACAGACAAATCTATCATTTTATTCTATATCGACCAAATTCTCGTAAACAGCTCGTTTAAATTCACCTCAACCGTTTCCATTCGAATTGAAACACACCCTTCTTCATATCCGAAGTAAGTACTATAATAATAATATACTTACCGAAATTGAATAGTACAAAATGGAGGGTCTAGAATGGTCCATTCGTTTGAACGATATCCTTTACACGTTTTCATTTGAGGAGGTAAGCTGAGTTAAACTTTAAATATCTTGGAACCCAAAGTAGTTCAAACGATGTAGTCGTTGATCCTTAAATAAAATATTATCTCCAAAATCTTCTATAACTTGAAAAGTTCTAGATTTAGAATAAGTTTAACATTGACGTTAAAATAACAAAAACTTTAATTTACTTCAACTTCAGCACGTCTTGTTCTATTTAAATCTAATTTCCGTGCAAATATTTGTTTGTAAGACAACTGCCTAATTTCTCTGGCGAAGTTAAAAGCTAACATTGGGGGTAGGAGGAGAGAGGGGAAGGGTAAATTAATGGTGTTCGCAGGCACTGAGCCAACAATCTGTCACTATTTACGCACTATTGCAGTCTTTAGATCTAAGAGGTAGTACACATAGACGTTTTTAAACGCATATTTTGGTAACGGCTGTTTAAATAGTGCTCCGTAGTATCCAAATTCTGGACACAGCCAAACAAGTTACTGATGCATACGACGCATGTTTTCGCAATCAAAGGTAAAGTTAAGACTATGGTACGAATTTTTACATCTATTTTTGAAATGGACCAAAAGTGAGCCCGTAATCATGTTGACGGAACGCTGCGTTTGTAGGGTTGTACGTTACAAAACGCCCACAAAACGCAATGTCGATCGCATAGTGTGTTCTAGCTCAACGTAGGGAAACGTGCTTCACGAGAACCTAGTATATTTTAGACTTTAAGAGGATTACTTACTTGTGTCTTCGTCCTTTAAAAGTTGGAATTTTGCATCAAAGGAGCTGCCACGAGCACTATATGTAAGTACCTTGGGCGCACTCTGACTAGCCGCAATGGTCTTGGCGACTGGATAATATTTTTACCATAACATGACATCATGAGCCGCTCTTGAGACAGAAATGATAAAGATGTGGAGCCGTGGCTACTCTGGTATTCGCATGAGTTATACGAGAATGCTGGTTCGTATTTATAGTAAAGAGATTAAGGCTGTAAGCTAGTTTTTTGTTGCATCAACTGCTACAAGGGTATCTCTTGATAAATAATTAGCGTAAATATTTCGTGGTAATGACTGCTCGAGCATTAGAACTGTTTCGGGCGGTAAGATGAAGCATTTGTTAAGAATACACGGACTGCTCGTGCAGTCGCAATTTGAAGCAGTCGATGCTGATTGCTTCATGCTGTCTGTGTATGATTGGACTTATTCGTGGCATGATCGAAGCAACCTCTTTTATTTAAGATTTCCGTAGTTGCTGTCGCTTATTATGAAATACTGGTATTTACTTGGATCTAGTTAGGACTGGAAGTCGTCCTCAATTAAGTAGTTGAGAAAAGGCTAGACTGATGGTAGCAAAGCATGTGTGTGCTTGAATGTAGTACCTATTACCTACTTATTAACAGACTTATTTATCAATGGATCAATCGTCAAGCATACCGCGAGCATTCACCTGTAATGTAACGTTACAGATTCGAACATTTCATAAGTGACGGAAGACAATTGAGTATCACAATGCGCACCTCGTATCAAATCTATAATAATACTATAATGTACGCGAATGCTCGTCAGTCAGGGAGTTAGTACTGTAATGAAATGAATCTATAATGTTACATTACACGCGAATGCGCCCGATGAGGGAGCGCCTTAACGTTTTTTGTGAATCCACTTTTTCATAAATGTGTGAGTGAGCGCCACGCACACATTTATATGTTTCCTTGGACATGTCCACTTGTTTTACGTAGCCTCCGTTTTACTAGAAATCTGGACACTCTAATCTAGTGAAAATAGTGTAGGACGTAGCACGTGCCAAACAAACTGACAGGAATAAATGTCAAGCATCAGACTGCGAAAAGCATTTAGTTGATTGATTGAGTTTCTCAAATGGCACCTACGTCCTATACGTAAGCCTGGAACGTGGGAACAGTTTATTTTAAGCTGGGCACGTGTGTGGTCTAAATGGATGAAAACGGAAAATATTGTGAAGAAACTGTCATGTCCATGTCCTAGAACCAAATGATCGAAGACTTAGGTATCGATGTCTTCTAACACGCAATATGTTCTTGGATTGAGTTCATGTGTCGCATAATGAAGCTCTTTTTTTTAGAAACAAAAATAGAAACATATGAGTGAATTTCAACAGGTCCTATAAAATCTTCATTTCCGTGGTTTTTTTAATCTTAAGCTTTTTTTAAAAAAAGAAACGCTCTTATTAAAGTTTTTGATAATTTATATATTCTTGCTTAATGTCTAGCAGATAACTTAAAAAACTAACGAGATATAAGGATTTAAAAATTTCGTGCCACGGCGATGAAACATGCGTGCACGGCAATGAAACAAGCGCCCACGGCAATGAAAGAACTGTGGCATGGCAATGAAAGAATCAATCAACGATGAGTAGAAATATGTTAAAATTAGAACTACAATTATATTCAAACTGATTGGCAGACTTTGACAAAATAATATTATGCATCATACCGACATTTGAAATTTAAAAAAAAAATCGTCTTGTACATGTTTATTTTCAAGCCCATAGCCCACCCATTGTGAAACTCAGTCGAGGCCATCAAGCATCATGCTGAGTTCCTCCATCGACTTGCCATGACTATGATGTCGTCGGCAAATCAAAGGTGAGTGATGTATTCGCCGTTGATGTTGATGCTAAGTCCTTGTCATTCCAGGAGCTTGAAGGCGTCTTCCATTGTGGCAGTAAACAGTTTCAGGGAGATAACATCCTCCTTCTTACGCCTCTTCTCAATGGAATCGCCTTCGTGCTCTGCTCCTGTACTCGAACCGACATGGTGGCGTTATCATACAAACACTTCAACACTTTGATGTACCGATAGTCAATACGGCATCGCTGGAGTGACTCAAGTACCACCCATGTTTCCACCGATACGATGGCTTTCTCATAGTCCACAAACGCTAAGCATAATGGCAAGTTATACTTCTTCGGTCTTCTGTATAACTTGCCGCAGCGTATGGATGTGGTGTATGGTACTATAGCCTCTTCGGAAACCGGCTTGTTCGGGAGGCTAGAAGTCATCAAGTCTGACAGTCATGACTTAGAAGCATGATGGGTCTGTAGTTCTTCAATAGGCTGTTATCAACTTTTTTTAAGAAAAGCACCACTTTACCTTTGCTCCATGCTTCAGGCGTTTTGCCCTAGAACAGGACGGTATTAGTGAGCTTCTGGAGGACTTTAAGTACCGGTATTCCACCCGCTTTCAGAAGCTCTGAAGTGACTTAATCGGTATTACCTGAACCGCAGGTGACAAAAGATGTTTTCTTTGCCTAATCATACCATGGCGATGAAAACACAAGTCACGGAAATGAAATACCTGGCCACGGCAATGAAACTAAATTGTTTTACAAGGCATGGCAATGAAATTTTTTTAATTGCCATGTCTTTTTTTTCATTTCCATAGCAAATTCTGGCCACGGAAACCACGGCAATGAAAACACGTCGATGAAAATCAAGGCAAAAAATATAAATAACAAAAAAACTATTAATT
Source organism: Agrotis ipsilon (assembly GCA_028554685.1). Taxonomy (NCBI): domain Eukaryota; kingdom Metazoa; phylum Arthropoda; class Insecta; order Lepidoptera; family Noctuidae; genus Agrotis; species Agrotis ipsilon. The sequence continues at coordinate 12,055,338 of CM052966.1, forward strand.
ATTCGAAGAAATAAGCACCTCACAAATGAACATATGAGGAATGGTGTTCTATCGAATGCTTACTCATGAAGACAAACTTATTCAAATATCAGTTATATCTATCCACGGCGATGAAAGAAAATTTTTCCAGTAACATAAAAGTTGATTATTTAAATTTATGGTGCGAAAACGCAGGCACGTGTGTGCTTCCTTCCACGTTGAGCACTTAGGCAGGACTAATATGCAACGTTTAGCATACCGGTAGGGGGGAAGAAAGTAGTAGGTAAAACAATATCCTTGAACATGATTAGGACACGGCGATGAAGGGTAGTTCTGGGACAAGTGATTTTTTATTAACCATTCGTTGTTTTGTTTAAATATTTGAATAAATGTATCCTGTAGCAATACTTTAACTATTCATGTATCAAATAAAACGAGGTTTTAGTAAAAATAACCAATAGATTTTTATCAATGTGGAATAATACACAACAAGGTGAAGTGTGGACAAACACGGCAATGAAAGATTTCGAGGTTTAATTTTTTTTTTTGGAATATCCATTAATCCAATTAAATAAACATTTAGTGCTACACATAGATTACTATTTCACCTACCCGGAAAAAAAATTGAGAACGTTATAACTATGTTTTTTAGTACCGATTTCATCGATGCCACGCAATTTTCGGTCCCGGGAAATTCACTCATATACTGATGGTGTTTTTTTAACGTACCCACGATATAGAAATGTCTAGTCTGGACTAGGAATTTCTTCTATAATGAGGGTGCATTAATAAAATTTACTTATAAACTCACATGCAAAAACGTAAGAGCAAATCTTCATGTCGGGTTTCCGACAACTACTTGAAGATTTTACAAATATAAGCTCTTGTTATTTGTTGTGGAATTCTAATCGAACTCACGAGCCGCAGCACAGTTCAATCGCTCAGCCTCTGCGCCAATCGTGTCGTCAATTTTTTCTTTTGGCTTAATTATTATATACCTAACTACCTAATTTAAAAAAAAAATCCTCAGATAATGTATAACTTTTATCTGAGAAATAAAAATGGAGGATTGACAGCTTATCTATAGAAGATTATGTCAAACCGCTATGTTAATTCCACAGATAAAAGTTATCTGACTATAGAAAAACCAGCCCTTAGTGGCTCGTGGCTAAGTAATTACAGCCGCGCAGGCCGATCTTCTGGGTAAGCCGCGCTTGTCTAGGATGGTCTGTGGATGGGTGACCATCAGTCATAGTGAGCTTCCTCCGTGCCTCGGAAAGCACGTAAAGCTGTTGGTTCCAGCTGTCATTAGTAGATCTTTGACAGTCGTTACTGTTAGTCAGAAGCTCTAGTCTGACAACCAGTCTCACCATGGGGTATGGTATTCCCTAGTTACTGGGTTGTGGGGATCTGACAGGCAGTCGCTCCATGTAAAATACTGATATCCAGCTGAATCTGGTTTGACTGGAAGCCGACCCCAATATAGTTGGGAAAAGGCTAGGCAGATGATGATGAGACCTATAAATACCCAGCTAAGAATTTGCTATAGATTTACGATGGCGTGTTTGCACGTGTTCAATTCTCTCCTTTTTCTCTTCTTCACCTTATGATGATCGGCACCTAATTCTTTAACTAGTGAGCTATATTCGTTCAAAATTAAATTTACCTACTATAAAAATATTCCTTTATACGGTTCAATGCATTCCCAGGAGATTTTCATATAAGAGTTGCTTCAAAACTTTGCACGGATTCCAATTTAAAAGGTTTTTCTATTTTTGAAAGGTCATGGTTTACAGTTTACTAACGAAGTTTTAGTATAAAGGTTGCTTGATAGAAATACGAAGTCACCATCACTAATTGGCTATGATTGTAAATGCAGGGAACATTATTGGCAAATTGGATTTTTTTGTTAAAAATATTGCTTGCTTACTCACAGAAAACTCATTTAAACTTTCTTTTAACAAATGGTTTCACTATCTACTGTCTTTGATTCTGTGGCAATCAAATTAGTTAGGTACTTAATCAACGCTTCAGTGATTTTTACAAAACCCTAGCTTTTTGAATTTTACCTTAGTTAAAAAGTATTCAGCATCTGAAATGCAGGTTTTTGAACCCTCCTTTTCAACTTAATGAGACTTAAGAAGAATACTTAAGAAGTTTATTCATCAAAGGCTAGATATGCTAGGATAGAGCTTGTTTAGCAATGATATTTGAACAAAACCTTATGTACTGAGTTGCAATTTAATTTTCCATAATGTCCCTTATCCTAATATCTTTTCATAATGGAGCATTATCAAACTTCATTTCTGAGACGATATTTTCTACAAAATATTAAAAATATGCGAAAGTGTGTATATCCCGTTTTCACAATAAAACGGTGGAAGTAATTTTGATGAATTTTGGTACATGATAAATGAGGCCCTCAATCGAGACCCTTTTTTAACGTAGTAAAACCATTAACTGAGTCCTCAATGCACCTGCCTCATCCTTTGCAAGCATGACTGCTTCACAGAAAGAGGCGAGCGCTTCTCAATTCCGTCTCTCCCCGCAGCATGAAGTGAAGACAAGTCGCGACGGTGCTCTGCCCAAGCGTGGCATACCTGCACCATATGCTCCACCGTGTTCAAGCGAAATCTGTGGGGCTCAAAGTGGTACAGCGCCTATCAAATCCCTTGATCACAAAATCATAAGTCGGAATCATTACCATTAGACCAGCAATTACTTAGTGCAATAAAGAAAATTCTAGGAAACTATTTAAAAATACCAGGAGGAACAAACTCCGCTGCGCTATTCAGTACAATGCAATTTTCACCCATGCTCAAATTTCATATTATGCAACAATATGTCACCGAGGAATTTGTCACACTAAACACTGTGTGGCGAGCGAGTGTTCGCGTATATTGTCCTCAAGAGCTTATGTCTTTACTAGTGGTTTCATTTTGATGTTATACTCGTACGTTTTCTCATATTAGCAGCACTTCAGAAATAGGTAGACGTCCTTTTTTGTTTGGGACGGGTTAGAGCTTGATTCTAGTCTAGTCAGAGTGGTTGAAAGAAATGGCTTAGAATGGTATCTCGTACTTATGAACAAAATGAATGACCGACGTAAGGGGGAGTCCTGCTTAAATTTGACAAAATGGCAAATATTTTCAAAAATGTATATAAATGGAAACTGGCATGAATAAATGTTGCAATTTTAGGTATATTTTTTCGAAAATCATTTCTACTACCGGGTTTTTTTAATAAGGGCAATACGACAATGTCATTCTGGCCACGATTACATTACGACACTGACGGCGACCAGTGATACGACCACTAATGAATTAGCATAGTACAAGCTTTTATCAAAATGACAATGGAGCGTGTTGGGAATGACGCCCATTGTGAAAAATATCAGACCTTGGGGCCCAGAACTTCTTAAAGTAGGTATAACGGCTTTTTTTATTAGGGGAAGGTTTGAGGTTTGACTATAGTTTAGGTCAGAAGATGGCAGAGGACAAAAGCACGAATTGAGTAAGGCTACCCAGAAAGATATTTGTTCAACTTTGCACATTTATAATAATTTTAGTAACTCTAAAGATAGAACATAAAATATTCACAAAAGTTTTTTGTCCCAAGGACAAGAACAAAAATAGGTCCCAGATTAACATTAGTCTCGTTTCGACTTCCATTGTTTTTCTGTAATCGTTCCTTGGGCACTAGGGCATCAAAGTTGGCGTGGGTGTAATGCCAGGCTCAAACTCCACTAATTCAAAACGGTTCACTGGTCCTTAATGGTACTTTTGACAGATTAGCTTCACAGATTGTGGCTAAATAGGGAGTATTTTCTTATTCATACTTTAACTTTTTATTTAAGCACTTTATTTAAAACTGATCCGACTGCTCTAGATTTCCACGGATGTTACAAGTCTTCAAACCCATTGATTATATAAGAGATTTACTTTATCACCAATATTCTCAAAATGGTAAAAGAAAACATTGTGAGGAAACTAGCATGTCCTCAAACACCAAAAAATCGAAGACTTGTGACATCTATCAAGTCGCACTAAGCCTACGGCTAGCAGTGGCAACATTAAATAAAACTGATCAACTGTGTACGCTTTCCCAGCAGAAATCAATAGCAGAATGTTGGCGTTAGCCCATAGCGTGGTTCCTACAGTGTGGCAATCACGCCACGCTTGCAACCCGCTAGGCTCACGTCCCGCTAGCGCCACGCTACTGCCCAGATAGCCGACCTGTATTCCTGTTAGTTGGGTGAGTACGGTCGGTCGCATATTTTAGTAAGAAAATGTGGTGTCCTACTCCGCCGCGGAGCCACCATGTTAAAAACCGATCAAATATATCTTAAAATGATGTATGACGTAAAACCTACGTGTTACTGACGTCGGCAATAAATGATGCTATTTAGAACTTAATGTTATATTCGTACGCGCGACTAAAGTATATGACATCAGTGTACTAAGAATTAGAAAACAAGCCTAACATATTCATCTCATTCACATTCACACACAACTACAAAAATCTTCAATCACAAAAATGCAGAACGTATTTCCTCACGTAAAATGCGAAACACGAACCATACATGCATATTATATTTCTACCTTCATACCTTCGAGACTGCAATGGCACAATAAGGCAGGGAAAGACGCCAGATTAAAATATGTTTTCAATACCATTGATGTACGTATAGTTATGACGGCATCATTACTTTCAGGGGACTGAAACGAGCGACGCTTTGAATGGAAATCAAGAAAGATGGCATAAGCATAAGTAGGGAAGTAAATGAAAATTTTGTTGAAGGAATAAATGTGGAGTTTATTTTTCTTGACATGGTAATACCCGAGTATTAAAGATGAACCTAATAGTACTATAGTTGTGACCACGATAAGAACAAAAATGTTTATGACCTCCGTCTGTCAACAGCCATTTAAAAACTATAGTAAGAAAAATGTCTAAAGTAACTTTTAATACTTACTTTTAAGTATTAGAGAAGAGTGTATGACGTGAAATTATAACCACATTTATGGCGTTCGCAAATTACACCTACACTTCACCACGTTCACGTTATGTTGGCCTATTAGACCTACGTAGCAAGCGGCGAGCCTATTGCCATCGACCTGAATTAATACTTGTTTAAGAAAATTTTAAATATTTTCCTTGTTTTTTGTACACACTGCTAGTAAGTTTCTAATTATATTTTTTATTTAATTTTAGTTTTATAAAATAGGGACTAATGAATAAACAAATGAAATAAAATATGTTCTTAGAAAATAATTGAAAAACCTATTGCCTCATCCAGGAATTGAACCCGGAACCTCAAACTTAGCGGTCGCGCTTACAACTGCTAGGCCAATGTAGCATACAAACGAGGGATGCAGGGAACCATTCTTTTTGTTTGAGGATGTTTATGTGGTTCGGCGGTCTTGTATAAATAATATTTTTAATAGTTTTAAACTAATATTGACTTGGGTACTGTTATTTTTCGCTTTTAAGTTTAGTTTTGTCGTAGTTTTCTGACTATATAATGGGATTTTTTGGTCCTTTCATGTCTCGTAGAATTTTAGTAAGATAAAATAAAAATGCTCACCTGAAAAATGTCGTTTGGCTCTTTGTCTTTTCTCAAAGCTGATGAGTCTGGGATAGCGTTCATTACGATTTTTTCAGTAGCAGTTGTCAGTCTGAGTTTTTCTTCAAAGCTTTTTATTCAGTAAGAATTTGACAGATCCTGATGCTACACTTATGCCTGGATCGTTACTAAGCCAAGCCTAAGTCAGTGCTTGGGGACGTCAAATGTCAATAATTTTCATAGAAATTTCTGACATTTGACGTAGCTGAGCACTGACTTTGACTTGACTTTGGCTTAGTATCTAACGACTATTTAGCCAGGCCTTAGAGTGGAAGGACTCATTTGATGAGCATCACAAAACTCTTTAGTAGCAATTGGTTGGGGCACCGAAAAATGTGGGTGAAAGTACTCGAAATGGGTCACCACCTCTGCGTTACCCTTAATTGACAAAAAACGTGAGACTTTTACTTGCGCATGAGCTACTTTTACGAACTTAAAAAACACCTCTCAGATTTCTTAAACACACATTACCTCATCAATCTCAGCAAAAAGGTGCTCTGTCCATGCCACTTAGAACTTATCGCGTTGCAAAAGCCATTATCGGAAATAGGTCACCTAAATCAAACGGTTGAAGACAAACTAATAAATTGTAACTTTCTCCGTGGGGAACGAGTTTCATTACCGTATCACTGGCAATTAATTATACTATCGTGATAGCGGTAAAATAGACACTATCTCGAGAAGATTCTGTAAAGATTTGTTTTATGGAAATGTAATAACATTTTCTGTTTTATGTATGTACTAACTTTTGCCTGCGGCTTTGCTCGCGTAATCAGTCGAAAATCTAAGAAGATTTATACAAAATTCCATCCTCTATTTTATCCCCTTGGGGGTACAATTGATTAAAATCCTTTCTTAGCGAATGCCTACGTCATAACATCTACCAGCATGCCTTTCAGCCCGATCCTTCCAGTGGTTTGGGCTGTGCGTTGATAGATCACTATGTCAGTCAGTCAGTCACCTTTGAGTTATATGTATTTAGACGTATTGTTAGTTCATTTATAAACAGCTACAGAAAAGGTAGTGGTTTTATTATTATGTGTATGTATTTTTGTTTTCATGATAGCACACACTAATGGTATAACGTAAAATTGATTTATTCCAGTTACATCCCAGTTTTTGATACCATTTTTTAGTTATTCCTGATGGGTCCCATTTTCTATTTCCGTTGAAATCAATGTTATGCCACTTTTTTAACATGGGGATATTCAAAAAGAGTGTGCTAAAGTTTTTGCAGAGTTAAGAAGGCGCTGACGATTATATCTGGTGTTGTAGGAATTTGTAGGTTACCGTGACCGCTTTGCTGCCTTGGGTTGAGAGGAAGAAGGGACAGTCCGACTCCGACTGTCTGAAAATCTCACGGTTATTTGACACGCTCTTTGCCAGTGACAGTGACACGACACTACATAAAGAGGTTCTTATATGAACAAGCAGTTTTTTTTTGATAGCCTATTTTTGTGGCCTCTGCTGAGCAAAGGCCTCCCCGTTATCCTGATAAAGCTCTCTATTTTGGGCAATTTCTGGCCATCTCTGCCCTGTGAACCAGATCGTCACACCACCTCCGCCGCGTTCGACCTCGACGGCGATGTCCTCCTTTAGGTAGGCGTGACCTCTCCGGACGGAATAACTAGTTAGCAACAAAAAATTGACAGTTCATAAGGGATTATTTACTCTACCTGTGTTTTACCCACAATTACACCCATTGGTTCAAAATTTATCTTTACCCAAACATCTCCTTTGCAAGAACCCAAGAACGCGTACCTAATTCGATCCATAGGTCTAACCAAGTTCCTAAGATAGTTAGGCATCAGTAAGTGAGATTCTCACGCCAATAACCAATACCGTATTCAAGATGTACGCCTTGACCGAGCCTTGGAAGGTAGGATCACCCTTGACCTGTTTTGATGGCCGTATTGTGTGCTGTTTACAAGGTGGAGGTGAGGAAATTATGATCAAAAATCCTGTCAAGAAAAACTTGTAGAATAAATTAATTTATGTAAAGAATTATCAACCACGTTTTGATCAGTGACAGTCTGACAGCAAACATAGTACACTTTTTTGAGGTTAATAATATACCTACCTACTGTTGAATACATACCATATAAAAAACTAGCTGACCCTTGCCCACTTTGTTGGGCCGTAAAAATTTTAACTTGTGATGAAATGATGAGTGTGGTTCGGTTAGTACTGAGTGCCGAGTGCTATGATTTATTTCCTGACTGCCAGAAGGAGGATTATGTTTTTATTGCATACTGACACAACCCGCCAGCCGACTTTCTGTTGCTAGGCGTTACTCATGTTCAACGTTAGATTCCCGAGCACGGGCCTGCGATGTTCTCATTGTTTGGTTAGCGAGCCACTGCGAGCGCTCAGCGCGAGTGTCCCTATCCCTTGTTGCTGAGATATGCTGCTTTAAATCGCTGAGACGCTGCGCACGTTCAGCGCTAGATTCCCGAGCAAAAAAAAAGCCAAAGTGCGATGTTCTCGCACTTTGGCTTTTTTTTCGTGACATCAAATGAGTCCTCCCAACCCGGGCAGAGTGGGAGGGGGGACTGTCTGACTTGTACTGACTTAAATCCACGGTGTTCTTCGGTTGCCCTTTGAATACCGGAGTCGCGGTATACGTATGTCCCGCAACCCTGGCTAGGCTATGGCCCTCGATAGGGTCCCGTCATTATCCTGACACTCTTTGAGGACTTTGTTTGACTTTGACTTTGGAACACAACGCGCCGTAGACCCGGGCATGGTCCATGGTCGGACAGTGAGTTGCCCTTTACTCGAAGCCCGCATGCCCGATGATCGTCCCGCGACATCCGTCGCCGTGGACGTCTACTACTACGCCTGGGGTGGAGGGAGGATGCTGTCCTCTCTCTCACCTATTCCACCTCCTCCTTCGCGAGCATGACTGCTTCGCAGAAGGAGGAGACCGCTTCCCACTCCGTCTCGCCCTGCAGCATGGCCGCGACCAATGCCGGGTGCAAGAGGTCTCCGCCTATCGCCTGCGTGAGGACACGGCGGTGCTCCGCCCAAGCAGGGCAGTCCTGCATCGTATGCTCCACCGTGTCCTCCGGGCGGTCCTCCTAGTGGTGACACTCGGGCGTTTCCTCCTTCTTTATCAGACACACGTACCTCTCGAAGCATCCATGTCCGGTGAGGACCTGTGTCAAGCGGTAGATGAGGACGCCGTGGGGTCTATCCAGCCACTCCTCTAAGAGGGGAGCAAGCATCTGCGAGCGCTCAGCGCTAGATGTTCTCGATGTTCTCCAGCTTTGGTTGGCAAGACGCTGTGAACGCTCGGAGCTAGATTCCCCAGCGCGTGCTTGCGAAATATTTTCTCTATTCCTCTAGAGGCGCTGATGATTTTCAAGAGCAGACTTTTCCATACGGCGTACTCGAGTTGCTTTGTCAGGGATGTCTGTCGGTAAAGTTGTGATTTCCTTTTAGGCATGGTAAACAATCGCTGAAACTGTCCGATATCCCAAAAACATAAATACCACAGCTTCGAATTCAAAGAAACCGTATTTTGTGTTTTAAGAAACCGAGCAATCAAAACAATTTTAAAGACCAACACGTAGGGGTGCTAAGACAGGAAACCTCCACGTGCGCCCGTCAAAAAGTCTTCCTTAGGCACTGTGTGCCTAAGGGGTCTCTTTGCCCCTATGTGAATAGCATGTCGTGTGAACGCTCCAACGCGTGTCCCTCTGATCAGCAGAGGGCACAGCGGCGGAGCGGGCGGAGTAATGTGTGGCTCGCCGTCCGACCGAGGAGCCCGGGTCGGTGGTGCGCCGTGTTTCGCGCCAAATGCCTGCTGGGGTCGCGGGTTTTTTCTTAACCCAGGATACCGCGGCCCCGGAACGTACAGGACATCGAAAGGAACATGGGTGGATTTTAGTCAGTAAGAGTCTGACAGTCCGCCTCACCCAGGGCTCAGGACTCATTTGATGATTTTACCACATTAAAAAAAGACCAACGCGTAATTGCACAACGCCATCCAATGGATCTTTCTTTGTCGTGTCGATGATTCCTTTTTATTGTATGTTTCGACCAAAACTCTGCCACGTTGACGGCGTTGGTGGTGGCCTCGGATAGATCCCTTAGAGTGCAGGTGGAATTACAAAGAGTACAATTGAGAAGGTGGGCCATCGTTTGCGATGATCCAATGGATAAAACGTCCGTACAAAGCATGTTCTAATGCGGTTCGCGAATGGACGGAGGCATTTTGCGATTTAGTAATTTTATTTAATATTATCTTCGAAACTATTTAACCAATTTACTTACCGTTTTTGGCAAATCGTATCTCTATGATGTTCTTGTGATCATAATAATATTTTTTTTGTTAAGGTTTCATATTCAGTTGATTAAAAAACCGTCCAAAGGTATAATGTGGCTCGAGAATGGACGGCGGTTTTTTGCGATTTAGTAATTTTATGTTATCTTCGAAATTATTTAACCAATTGACTTACTGTTTGGGGCAAATCATATCTCTATGATGTTCTTATGATCATTATAATATTTTTTTGGATAAGGTTTAATATATAGTTCATTAAAAAACCGTCCAAAGGTAAGTATGACGAAAAATACTTTTTTTAACTCGTAAAAGCTACTAATATCTACTAAAACATAAAAGATAGAAATATGGTCTCGCGGACTTTATTGTAGAACTATTTAAAGCGGACATTTTTGCCGTACATTATTTTCAATTTTAAGCATTTGTTAACGCAGCGCATGCTAATAACTCTGTTAGAAGAGCAATTTTTTTCCGCCCGGCTAAACAAAACTTGAGATAGTTCAGCTAATATGCATGGTATCTTTATAATTTATAGCCTATAGCACTCAAGGATAATGTAGCTTTCTACCAGGGAAACAATTTTCAAAATCGGGTCATTACTTTCGGAGATTACCCATTACATACAAACAAACAAACAATTTTACCTCTTTATAATATTAGTATAGATAACAAAAATCTGTCGCGTTGGGGGACTGCTCCAAATTATTTATCAACTCCTGTTATTTTGCAGTCCCCCAACGCGACGTATTTTTGTTATTTTTTTCTTTTTAAAGGGAACTTGGTTTTTGTGTCGGGGTTTTTTAAATTTTAAATTTATTTTTTATTTTATACTTTTTACAGGTACATACTTATATCATTTTATGTTGCTATGAGTACTCCCGATTAAGTCTTCAATATCCCCTTTCAGTACGCTTTCATTTGATACCCAACTCGAGTATATTTGCAGACCCTCGGTTACCTTTCCCCACTTTCACCCCCACAACTTCTAAACGGCTCAACCGATTTTCATCAAACATGTCTAAAAACACTCGCAGGTAGGTCACCTTTCATACAAAAAAACTAAATTGAAATCGCTTCATCCGTTCGGGCTCTATGATGCCACAGACAGACAGACAGATACGTCAAACTTATAACACCCCTCTTTTTCCGTCGGGGGTTAAAAATCAACCGCGATACTATTATGACATAATTATTATTAACCTATCTACAGAAGGTATTCTAATCTGACCAAATAAAATGCATTTATTTCTAGATTATATTGTAAACAAAATAACGAGCTCAAGGTTAAATAATAAAAGGGGCGATTTTCATCTAAAACAATGGAGAATATAGTTTTTGTTCTTAACACGTAGAGAAAATAAACATTGCTATGAAAGATTTTCAGTTTTTTACTATTTTCTTTACATCCTAATTTAAATCATCCAAAGAATTATAATTACTCTTTGTTGATTTGCATTAGTCTCGATTACTACGACGACACCATTAGTGTTACCACTCGAAAATGCCTTCAGTCAGCAAAAAGCGCAGGATGTTTCAGAATTTGCACAGTCCCTGTAAACTTCTAGTTTTGCCTGAAATTTCAAATTCAAATATCCCATTTTTTCCATTGACAGAGTTCACGTTTCGGGGTATTTTTTCTCGTTCCCAGACACAAACGAGGTTTGACAATGACATAAAACCGAATTTGAACTCAGAAATAACGAATTTGAACTTAAAAAGAAAAATGGAACGTCACAATGTACTAATACTACTACTCTGTGAATCTGTACAGTGTAATAAAATTCTAACAACATCTCACTTAGATGTACTTATTTATTTTTCTTTTTTAAAAAGGCGTAAAATGTACAATAAAAAAATTATAAGTATAAATTTTATGCTGGGGTATCATTTTTAGTACATCCTGACGATGACGGCCATAAGCAAATCTCCCGAATCTTGATGCGTTTTATCTTTGTAAATATTCAATGATTAAAAAAAAGAAAAATTACCTACGTGTCCGTTATTTTCTAAACTCTAACTGACGGTCGCGGGACTTCGTGACCATCACCGTGACCCCGGAACATAAAGGGCTATTGAGGACACCGTGGATTTTAGTCAGTACAAGTCTGACAGTCCCCCCGCCCTGTCCGGGGCGGGAGGACTCATTTAATGATTTTACAACGACAAAAAAAAAAACTCTAACTGACGGAATAATTCGATTTGCGATTTATGGATGTAGGAAACCAAGCTATTTTTAGAAATAGGTCGTATTCTATTTACGATTTCTTGTTCACCTGTTATTTGATAAGATCTTTTAACCTACTTGAAGATAAAACTCATTACCTCTCTTATCAATGACATTGTTCAAACGACTAACTAGGTATAGATAAGTAACTTCAAAGAAAAAAAGCAACATTACCGGCAGATAAGTGGCGAAATGATAATTATTAGAGCCCGGATCTAACTTAGTATCATAAATGAAAAAGTTTAGCCACAAAATAATAGCTATCTACAGAAGGTCTTCTCATCTGATTCATATAACGAGCTAAGGATGGTTTAATAGCCGCGCTGCAAGTTCGAGCCGACGATAAACGAGCGTTTATTGGGAGCCGCTGCATAAGCGCGCGATTTTGGAACGCAACTACTACATCTACGAACGCGCGCGCTCCAACTCACAGTTATCTGTATTTTTCCTGAAAAAAAAATACATTCCATAATTTATTTCTGTCTATCTCTACCGAATATAAGAGTGCTCGCTGTATTTGAAGCCTGTCTAATGTCTATGTATGCGTCGAAATCAAACAAACGACAGTCGCGACTGTGTCATTGCGAAATACTTAAAGGTGCATTCGCACTCATCAGTCACGTCACGTCACCGGCCCGGTTTAAAAAGTAAAATGTTTCTACACACCTATATGATATTTGTTCCCACACGTCAGTCGCCGGGCAGTCACGTCACTGCACCGGTCAGGCATATTTCCATACAAATTTTATTCGGTGACGTGACGTGACTGATGTGTGTGAATGCACCTTAATTTCTTTAAACCAGCCTTCTGTAAGTACTTTGTGGTTTGTCCTCTGACGATGGGAAAGATTCTATCGTTAAATGGATTCTCTAGAATCCATTGAACGCATTTTGATGAATAAAAGATATTTGTTTGCTTATGTAGGTTTAGAACGGTTTCGCTAATCTATGGTGTAAGATTTTGAAGAGAACTTGATTGACCTGATTGACCTATTGACTTATTTCGTTATTTGATCACATGTTTTTCATCTTTTGCTCCAGATGTCTAAGTGATTTTAATCCTGGCCTGGTTCCATTTATTGATGTGTCCTAAAAAATAAGGTTATTTTCATGTCGGGCTTTATTTAAATTTTGTTTGTCTAGAAAGTTGTTCAGTGTACTTGAATTTAGGTAATATTCAAGTACGCTTTACGGTCTATTAAGTAGATTTCATGCTAGAGCCTCTGTGCAACTCTGTCAAACCTAGAATGTGCAGGTGGTTGTCTCTTGTGCCTTCATTGTATGGGCTTTTCACTTTCGTAGTGTGTTTGAGAACCGTCGATGATACCCATTCTACCATATTATGTTCCAAAAGATCTCTCAAAGTGTGAATAATATTTTCAGGAGCTTAAATTAACAACTACCCTTAATGTGTCAAGCGATAGCAGTGGTAGCGCAGTGGTAACTGCCTCTTAACTTACGTACGTATATATTACTTCGTCTAATTTATGTCATCGTTATTACTAAAAAAACATCGTGAGTAAACTGGAATGTCATGGAACCAAAAACTCTAAATCTATCAACAGTCCATTCCCACTCATAGAATGTGGGCCTGTGTCCCAGCAGTGGGTACGTTATCGGCTAATTACATAAAAACAATTTCACAGTTAAGAATCATTTTTTTCCTGGACGTTCCTGGCCCGTTAACAAACCTATACTACAGTGTCATAATTAAAAAGATTTTTATCCTAGTAAAGGTTTCTCATTAAAAAATATCAACCACAATTCCCCTGATCCTGTTTGTCCAATTAGCTGTACTGTTTCCTGGACGTCCACGTCAGTTCAATTAACTAACTAAAGCTATCATATTTCTCGATACGAAATAGAAAATGCGCAGTCACTGTTTGAACACTACTCGACATACGCGTGTGCCGTCTCTTCTCTTTATATCACGGAATAAAACTGAAATTATTTTATCTGGAATTTTTACGGAAAAAACCTGTCAAAATGGCGGACATTTGTAATTTTATATATCGTCGGAGTAAGTCTAAAATTACATAACTATTTTTTTCTAATTTGGAGATAAACGTGAATAATGATTTTTAGAAGACGAGGATAAAGAGAATTGCTGTGTGGGTAATTTTATATTCTTTGGGTAACTTTAACTTAAATTATACGCTCAAAGAAACGAAACCCTCTCTCAATATATTTGGTAAAACTATGAAATCCTTTTTTTTTTGCCTTTTTTAAAGAATCAAATTATATTCTTAAATTGTCATAATATCTAAGTAGTTTTTTCGTGTAATTTATTACGTTTCTACTATCTTCAAATATCAAGTTTTATTTTTCTAACTCATAAACCTGTTAGGTATATTTTTAGAACTCTCACCTCAATCTATAAAACTACCCCCTTTTTGTATAGAAACTACGTACCTACCTATTCGCTGTGTAAACAAGCCTCGTTTGCACACCCCCGGGTCTGCTCCGACCATATCACATAACATGCAACTGCTTACTAATTGCGTAACCATTGCAGTCGCCAGCTATTAGGTTCGAACAGGGGTTGCAAACCTCAGATAGGTTTGCAACCCCTGTTCGAACCTAATAGCTCTATATCTGCGTACGAACCAATGTCGATAAAAAGTTTATGTACTAAAGAAACTGTGCGTTCTGTTTTCTTTTGTTTTCTGAGTTTCAAGGTGGGTGCAGGGCAACGCCCCTAGGGGATCAGTTCTTGGGGATAAGATTGAAATAACTCGTAATCTGACACGGCTGGAGAGGTGTCAATTAGCACTCGATGTCTGCCTTTAGCTAAAGTTTGGACCAAAACGCAGGTAGATGCTTATATTTTCCATTAAGAAATTGCTTTTTTGCTTTGCCTTTACGTCACGCATTTTGATTAGAGTCTCAGGACCACTGGTTTAACGTGCTTTTCGAGGTAATTCTGACAGACGGGCGTGTATTCAGTTGTGTTTGTGTGCTCCCAGAAGTTTTTTTTATGTTGTGCCTTACACTTGCCTAAGGTTCACCATCTCTGTATTAGGGAATAAATCCCGCGTTAAGACGCGTATGAGATTATAATTAGTGCGTTTTAATGGTCGCTATACATTCTGGAACACGCCTTTTCGCTATGCAGATGTGATTAGGGGAGTTGGTAGTGGGTATAGTTCGCTTACTAAGTAACAATGCGCCACAGCTGCAGTAGAACGGAAAACCTTACATGCAATTTTGTTTGATTATGTTTATATTATTAGTCTTTATGCCAAGGTTGGTCATCTTATTTTATTTCATTTAATCGGGAAAATAAAAAGTTATACATTTAAATCTATACTCAGTTATTAAAATACAATATTAAATTACAATCAATTAAGTTTATTCAGTTGTAGTAATGTAGGTACATTGTAGGAAGAAACCAACCGTATTACTATCATAACTTGAAACTTCTTGTAATGATCTTACCTAATTAGAGTAATCGAGTTCATTATAAGACTGTATAAATACAATATCAATGTATAACCTACTACATAATGGATGGAAACGGTTGGTTGCGTTTCGTGTCACCTGCTCGATTTCTTTACGCAACAAAATCCTTAATTCATTGTATAAGTAGTTGTTCAGAGTCTAGATCCTGTAGAAATATAGAAAACAAAATAAAGTAAATGTAACTCATACTCAGGAATCATGGTGAGACGAACTTACAAAATAATCTATGCGACAAATTAAATAACAACCTTGGTTAGGTTAGGTTAGTACCCATCAAAAACATAAATGTGAAATGAGAGCCAAGCTCAATTTTTTGATATTATGTCTTGGTTGTTGACTTCAACAAAAAAAGAAGTGAAATCTAAATGGGTGCCAAGTTCAATGGTCAGTCCTGAAATTTATTTATAACAGCATAAAATATATTTCTTCTTATAACTAAGGATCATACGTTGTAGCCTAATTTCTGACTTGGCCATTTCTCATAAAATAGTTTTTGAGTTATGAGGGGCTAAAATGTGGCTCCAAATGGTTCGTGTAATATTACACATTGTGAGCTACGCATCTGCTTTGCTTGGCTGTGACACGCTACCGCGTGTCTACATGTGAGAGTATTTTCATAGTTATCAAATAAACAATGAACAACGAGTTCAACCACAAACACCGTGAAACGAGATTTTAGTCTTCTAAAAGAAGACGATAATAATTATTATTCTGAAAACAAACGTTGAAACTCACCTTGGATTAATTTGTGTGACAATAGAAAAAGAAGAGATGAAAGTGAAGTAAAAACACAGTATGTTGCGCTAACTAGAAATAACTTGGGATAAAGCCAATCATAATTATGATCTCAGCACTGCCTGTAGCTAGTCTAGTATGCCTTTTAGACGAATTTAATTTTCACAACAAACTGAGCCCTTATCAAGAGTTTTCAGTATTTTACTTTACAGCGTCTTTCCAGTATTTACAGCGTTTCTTGTATGGAAAAATGGAACAGCGCCTCTGGTGTACGAAGAAGTAACTAATTTTTTCCTTGATTTTTATGTCAAAGTTCCAGTTTACATTACGTCACAATAACTGAAAATTCATGATAAGGCCTCTGAGCAAGTTT
Organism: Agrotis ipsilon; assembly: GCA_028554685.1. Classification (NCBI taxonomy): domain Eukaryota; kingdom Metazoa; phylum Arthropoda; class Insecta; order Lepidoptera; family Noctuidae; genus Agrotis; species Agrotis ipsilon. The sequence goes on from CM052966.1 coordinate 12,072,025, forward strand.
TTCTTAATGTAACATATTATGTAGAAAATGATCTCAAAGATATTTGTACTACAAAAGGAGCCTACATTCAACGCTCCATCTTCTCAATACACACTGCATCGTAGGGCGTTATTGCATAAACATACAAACATACATACAAACACAATATAAACAAACATCTGAGCTGCCAGTGCCGACACAGATACGCGTCACCCATACAAATATGAGTAAATATTCCAATGACGAGTGACCAACATAATAATTTGATATACTAGCTCATGCATGGGACTTTGTTTGTGAGAAAACTAGGTTATAGCGTTGGAAAGCACCTGATAGACTGAACAGAATTCTCTGTTTTTTCCGAGGGTGAGGGTGAAACATAGAAATTCACAATTCACATGCACAACCAAAGACCAGGAACAACTACTCTGCTACTTATAATATTTTGACGATGCACTTACATTTTAATATTTTCTGTTATGTGAACATTTTTGCATGACACAAGGTAAAATGTAACTAGAACATTTAACACCTTATTTGTATACCTACATTTTTAGCAAATAAATGATTTCTATTTCTACTAGCTCCGTGCGTGGACCGAATCGACCGTGACACGTTGCGTGGCAGTCAACCACTGCGGCAACTGTGACGATTTAGCTATGCAATGTCGATATTTTTGAATCATCGAGCTTCAATCGAGAGCAATGCCCAGGGTTTCTCTCGGTGGATAAAAATCGCAATGTAGTCATTCGACAAAGAAAAAGTCACCGGCATTGCGAGAAAAATTAGCATGCTAAAGTAGAAGTGAGCCGGTCATGTCTGCAGATGGATAGACGGAGCTGACACATGTGCTAGGGTGGAAACTGCGTATAGGCCAGTGTAAATAATGATGAAATGATGTTTATTTATGCAAGTAGATTATATAAACACTTTTACACGTCTTTTCATAAAACTAGAAGAGGCCGGTGTTTCGTACCTGACTACTCTGAGAAGAAACAGCCGAAACAAAGTCAGAGGTCACAGTCTCTTTTAAAGTCCAGACAATAAAAATGTAGAAAAGATTATATTATTAGAGACGCTAAACGGCACAAATGATTTGATGAAGGTGGCTAGCAGCATGGATTCTGACTGCCCAGGTTTGCGAGGTTTTGTTGCTCTTTGGCTCATAATGATTAGTATGGCTTAGCCCCGCCGGAGCATTAGCGTGTAATGTAACATTTTATGATTAGATTCTTCGCATTAAGCTTCAAATAGGGTCTTTTGTAGTAGAATTACACCCAAACACAGAACAAATGATAGTGCTCATCACACAAACATTTGTCCTGAGTGGGAATCGAACCCAAGACCTCCGGCGTAGCAGTCAGGGTCACTAACCACTAGACCAACAGGCCTGACCAGCAATACTCGGTTATTACTCACAGATATTGGAATCCGAACATTACAGACGAAGCTACCGGTAATGAAACGCCTAAATCGTAGAACTATTTCTTTTGATTGAAGCTAAATGTAATGGGATTATTTAGTTTCTAATAATAACCAATTCTTATTATGATGATGATGCCCCCCCTATAGAGGGCCATAGCCTTGCCGGGTTTGCGGGACATACGTACACCGCGACTCCGGTATACAAAAGGCTACCGAAAGACATCGTGGATTTTAGTCAGTCAAGTCTGACAGTCCCTCCCGTCCTCCCCGGGGCGGGAGGACTCATTTGATGATTTTACCACGTAAAAAAAAAATGATGAAATCACTGAATTCTTCGTTTTGAGGAAAGCTAGCTTGTGGTTTTAGTCGCTACCAGCTCGTTGTAATGCTCTGCCATCCAGACTGTAATTACTATGATGTACTTCATTTGTAATACAAACAAATATTGAAGTGTAATTTTGAAGTAAGTAAACATAACATAATGAAAACATCTGAATCCGCGGTTAGACAGACGTTTCACCATTTTAGTTTATTTTGATGTATCACTTACATTTCAATTACTAACATAAGTAAAATAACGCTACAGAAGATAATTTCACTGTTAATTATGCTCCCGACTGCATGTGTTCTTAACGCGCAACTATAAAGTGATTTACCGTTATCATAAACAACAACCGAGGAGTAGGATAAACGAACTTGTACAGAATATCACTGCAGAATACAATAATAAAGAAGGTTAAATTCACACAACGAGCGAAAATAGGAGAACGAATGTACGGCTATCTCGCATAAATAATAGTATATGTTTGTACCTATAGCTTTTTTATTTTATTTTTTAATAGTTTTATTGTTTTTTGTACCCTACCACAGTGTTGTCTTACACGCAAAGGTTGACTGGTAGAGAATGCCTTATGGCATTAAGTCCGTCTATGTACCATTGATTTGTCCATGAAGTATAAATAAATAAATAAGTGACAGTTGCAAGCGCGCTTGAACTTGTTGTAAGTTATGCGGGTCAGGCGCGAGTACGCTTGCGCTCCCTGTACAGAAAGTTCACATAGTTCCAGATAAAACTCACTCCACTGCATTTGGTAGTGCCAAAAACAAAAGGGTTGAGATTTCTCAGAAGCTTACCATACGTGTAACGTGTCTGTGTGAGTGGTAATCTCAAGCAAAGGACAGTTGAGAATGCGCTTGCACTAGCTGCATGTGAAGCGGCACTATGTGTGCTTGACCATTGTAGGCAAATGATAGTCGCAAGCGCTTTTGCACTCTCTGCACGGGAAATGTATCTATGTGTGCATGGTAAACACTAATCACAAACAAGTTATAGTTACGAGTGTATTTGCACAAGCTGAACGTGATGCGTATCCATGAGCCCGTGATACCTAATAATAACCAAATGACAGTTGCGAGTACGCTTGCACACTCTGTACTGTACGTGAAGTATGTCTACAAATGAGTAAGTGATAATTAAAAACAAATGAAAGTCACCAGTGTCCTTGCACTCGCTGATATACGTGAAGCGTGTCCATTTGTCCATGAAGATAAGTAATAAACAAATGACAGTCTCGTATAAACAAATGACACTCACTGTAATTGTGTCTGTGTGCGTTTATTTTTCCTCTATTGTATGAACCCAGCCTTCTGTGCTATGTATTCCGTGATATAGTGTTGGGAGCTAATGTAAAGGGCGTGTCACCCGCCGGATGTGCCCGAAACGGAACACTTACCCCACAGGGTAAATACGCCCCACACTAAAAGCACTCTTAAGAAATGAAGTGAAATCCTTGAAAATATTATCCGACGCTAGAGAAATTTACTACTCACTTATTCTTGTTATTTTCACACATTTTTGGTGCAATTGTTCGAAAGATTCGACTTTTGATGCTGTTACTCGAAAAGTATTTTATAGGATAAAGTTTGGAAGTTTCGAGAACATCTGTCGTCACGTAAAGCACATACTCATCGAGTTTTATATCCAAGAATCTATTTTGTGACTTCCTGACGCGGTGTTATGATGTTGTTACGACTTACGACATCAGATACCGCTCATATTGAATGTAAACATATCAAATAAAAATGTATGCCAATAAATTTTATGGGTTTTACCGGGTAGATTTATTTATTAATGGGAATCGCTTTGTGTACTTTATTCAGCCAGTCAATTGCAATTGACTGCTAGCCACAACTCCCGTTTTTGCACCCCAATCTTCCCAGGCTACCTTTTGAGTTTTTCGGACCATTTAACACAGGGACCACTCCACGCTACATTTACAGTTGCTTGTGACAAAAGATTGGGAAGTAGTGACCTATAGGACTTACCGCTGCCTTTGTCATAATTTCGAACTGATGAAATTCGACTGGCCTGTTGGTCTGTGGTGGTTAGTGACCCTGACTGCTTTGCCGAGGATCGTGGGTTCGATACCCACCCAGGACAAATGTTTTTGTGATGAGCATGATCATTTGTGGAAATTACACCCAGACACAGGTCTGGGTGTAATTTATCTATAATATTATGAATGTATTTAGAAATAAATGAATACACATAAAAAATGGATTTCGTCACGGTGTTCTTTCAATAGCCCTTTACGTTCCAGGGTCACGGTTCTTATTAAAGGCATTAATTAGTGATTTGCGATGCGACTGTAAGAGAGAAAAAAATATGAGTTCAACACCCAGGTTAGGGCAGGAGGGCCTGTCAGACTTGTACGGATTAAAATCCAAAACGTCGTTTAATATCCTTTTATGTTCCGTGGTCAAGGTATCCCGTTAGTCCCACGACCCCGAATTGCTTGCCATTTTTTTAAAAGGAAACAATGTTAACAATACATAATCAAAGTAACAGTAAAATAGCCAACCCAAACATAACTCAAAGCACATCTGGGGGCCGATTTTCAGTTTTAGAGATGGTGTCGAACTCGACAAAAATTTCTAATGACGTCATTTTTTCGACAAATTTTAAAAGTTGATATGTCAAATTGGCCATTTGTCGAAGGCTAACGTTAGAGTTCAGTAAAATTTGTCGAAAAAATGACGTCATTAGACATTTTTGTCGAGTTCGACACCATCTCTAAAACCGAGAATCGGCCCCTAGGTCTTCATATTAACTGATGAAGTACAAGCGTGGGCAATTTCCTTTCCACAAAACCTTTTTTTTTTTAAATCGGTAAACCGTGACCGCAGGCGTTACCTTCTTATACATTCTTTTCAATAGAGAACTCTTGTCCAACAAAGGTCTGCATTGAACCGGCTTGATTGATCGACCTTCGTCCGGAAATTGCGACGAAATCCATTTTTTATTCTTCCGTTTATTGCATGTTTTTATAGCTTGGAAAGTAAACATCCTTTTTTTGTTAAAGCGAATGAAAATAAATGGAGATTTGATTTCGCTGAATGATGATTGTTATTGTTGTTTCGATGAATGATTGATTTTTATTGAAAGTAGGGTGTAAAAGTGCTTACATTAGGTTTAATAACTGAGGAGTTTTTCTACTTACGTTACGTTATCGTTGAGAGGATGCAGGGTTGGGCCGATATTTGATTACTTGTATTTGAAATACGTTAATTGAAATACAAATACGTGTTTTTGTATTTGTTTCAATACTTCCTTAAAATGTAATTTGTACTTCGTATTTCAAAAATACCTGACGACGAAGTAGTATTTTGTAATTAGTATTTCAAATACATGAACACTCCCAAATTACATTTTAACAACATACTTTTAAATATTAATTTACTGTAATTGCACTCTCTGCAATGCTAGTAAGCAGCTAATTAGAGTGGCATACTGCACCTGTTATGTACTACTACCACCAATCTGTCATAATTTAAATTAAAGTTTTGAACTATTACAATTTACTTAATGGAACGTATTTTTTGATGCCTTAAAAATTGGACAGATTCGGGCAGGTGGACCTGCTGGCGTCTTTACATGTACGTCAACATGGCGGAAAACACGCAAAAAAAAAAATTAACGTCGTCGAATGAGAAATACATTCAGGCCACTCAGCCCTACGCTGTCTAGATTACATATTATTTAGTTAAAATGTTTAATTTGTAATTAGTCTTTTGCTATTTCAATTAAAAAAAGCTTAAAAACAGTATTTTGTATTTATATTTTAATACTTACTTAAAGGTATGGTATTTTGTATTTTATCTTTCTAAATACTTTACTTAAAGGTATTTGTATTTTATATTTTCATTACTTGCGATCCTGTATTTTGTAATTTGTATTTCAATTAAAGCAGAGCATGTATTTTGCCCAGCCCTGAGAGGAGGAACAGAGTGTAAAGTTCCTCGATACCTGGTGTAAAGGAAGGTAACTTCTGACCAGGCACCACAACCACCCACCATGCACAGTCGGAATGAGCGCATGCATACGGACTATTTTTTGACGTTTTGTAATTGCCCGTGCCACGTGTGTGATTTAGCGGGGTAATAGCATCGCCTTGACTTGTTATCTCGTCGTCAACCAAACATCAGCGTGTGGTCAGATGGTCTACGGCTAGGCTTTGCTCTGCTTGTAGTGGGTCAGCCAACCTCCTTGCAGCAGGTGATCATATTTAAGACGGTGTTCTTATTTCAAAGACTGTCCATAGAGTTTTTCTCTCTTCATAGAGATCCTTGGCCACTACAGAACTAAACGCGAAAAATTTAAATAAACCCTACTTCCTATTCGTTTTGAATTCAGAATAAGTTCCTACAACTTAAGCGCCGTATTCACGTTCCATCTGCTGTACGTCCCGCCAAGGCCATGCACGATGCACGACGCAAAAACACCGTGAATAGGCTTGACGTACGTCAATATTTTTTTTTAATTGTTTGCTGGACGTGCACGACCCATTTTTCATCCAGCGAGATCCAAAACCTCTTGCTATTTTTTTCCTCACTTCTGTTACTGCAAATAACATTAAAAGAACTCCCATTTTTTGGCGTTTTGTTAAAACAGCTGGCATTTTAAATTAATAAAACACGTTCTCTCTTATAATTCGTCCGATATATTCTGCTCGCTGGATGCGCGCACGATAGTGTGTATGCTACATCCATCACAGCGACCTTGGGCTGACGTACAGCCGTGACAGATGGTGAATACGGCGCTTTAAACTTGTCGACAATTTTTAGTTGGTACTAACTAATTTTATGTTCGTAAACAATGGTTTTGTTTATATGTTGGTAAAGAGTAGGAAATGCTCGAAACTTTATAGACAGCTTAGACCATAATACCCCTAATCCAAAGATGTGAGATTACCCTTCCTATTCTTCTATATTTTCTTCATATTATTTTTAGATTTAAGTTATTATATTATTTCAATAAATCCGCAGCTTTTACTTCAGTGGAAAAGTCTATCCAATTCAGAACATTGTTTTATTAACCGTTCTACAGTTCACCTGAAACAAAACCTGAGATTCTTTAGATTAAAATTTAACGTACTCGTATCAACTTTTACATTTTCAACTTTAAGTGAAATAACTCAAAACATTTTCTGCGTAGGAAACATCGTTAATTTCCATTCAGATTATTTATAAGTTAAATTGTTTAGAAAATTTGAAGTACCTAAATTAAATTGAATGGGTAACCTTAAGGTGCTCAGTTACCTAGTTTTATTTTTAGAATTAACAGGATTTCAATTATTCTTAAGACTATTTTCTTTGCCATACGTCGGATACTTTAAAACCTCAGTGTACGTCTAAACAACAAGAATGGAGATGAACTTTCGAAACGGGAAGTCTTATTTAAAAATACTAATAAACTCAGAAATTGAATGCTTTGTTTATGTAACCTCACCCAGGGCAGGAGGGACTGTCAGACTTGGACTGTCCAAACAAGTAACCGGGATCCTAGAGTGTAAAGTGAAGGAACACCGTGGATCTTAGTTAATACGATTCTGACAGTCCAACTACGGGGAGGAGAACGCATTTGATCACTTTATCACCTAAAGGAGACACATCTCTAGCAGTAATTGACATAAAATTAGTTTGATCCCTAGACACGTTTCATGGATATGGAAACAGCGTTTTAAGAATAATAATGATATCTTCTCAGTCACTTTCATGTATCAAAACATTTTACCTTAAGTGGATCCTTTATATTAAGTGAGTAAACTTTTCTTAAAATTTTCTTTGCGTAAAATTTATGTGCCTAACCTTGCTGAAAGATAAAATATTTTTTCTTTTAATTTCACGTTGATGCGAGGTTTTCGAATGCCGCCAGGAATAGCCATAAAATAATGTTTATTTCTTAATATTATATTGCATTGCTAAAATTTAAGAGCTTGAGAACTGCCTAGCACGTTAAACGTTTTCTTAATGTTTCAGAATTGTATTGTTCGGTTGAATTTGAAACGACTATTTTATCAGCAGCAAAAATAGCGGAAAAGTATAAAAAATTATTTGAATTGGATTAATATCAGTTAACAACCCACTGAAATCACTGAAAAAAGGAACTCAACACAGGAAAGTAATTACTAGTCCCAGCAAATCCATAAGCTTATTCGATGGAACGGTTGGCGCAGTGATATATCAAGCGACTGACTGCTGCGCTGTGCGTCGTGGGTTCCTGTAGTATTTTTTTTAAGCATTTACTTCTCTCTAGGAATTTAATATATGAGTTATTACCGATTCAAAAGAATATTATATAAAAAAAAAAAAATGATGAATAGAAGAATATTTTTTTTTTGTTAATATTTTATAAATGACCTAAAATAGTTACAAAAGTTGCCCCATACAAATAGAATTTCTCCTAAATTATGATAGAGGAGATTTTTTTTGTATGGGGCAACTATTTTAATAAATATCTTCTAAGAATTTTTTTTAACACTTTTCTCAAAATAATGCATACAAAATTGCAGAGCAAGAATAACTTAAATCCACATCACAAACTCCTTCAACAACAATCATAAAGTCACATCGCGTATCTCGCAAATCACACAATCAAATTGCAAATACATGATAATGATTTCCCTTCAACTTTTGATTTCCTCAGATATATGATCTAGTTGATATGTATTTCATGTCTCGCACCTTGGCTTTACCCGTGAGTTCAGAATTGAAAGGAAGATTATCCCTAAATCCGTGGATCCTATTTGCGGGATCTACGTCGGTAAAAAGGGAAGTTCTATGGAAATTAGGTAGGCACTACGATACAGTCAAGTAGTTACAAAATTCTGTATAAGGCCCGGTTTCAACCAAAACGGAGAGGAGCGCGGTATTTGCAGCGAAGTTAGTAGGTTATTTCGAACAAAGCGGAGAGGAGATGTGTAACGGAAAGATGTGAGCTGAAGTCCGGTCACAAAACAGAAGGAAATTCGTACGTTGACCTATTATTACCTGTTTCTGTCACTCCCGCGTAAATATTCAATGAGACTCAATATAATTACGTGGGAGTGATAGACACAGGTAGTGACAGGTTAACGTACGAATTTCCTCCTGCTTCGCGTCCGGTCTTTATATGAAGCGGAGATGTGAACTTTAAAACAGCGGCGATATGCGCGAGCGCGTGCTTCTTCTCGACTGTACACACATTCGCTCTGCCGAGTCAATTGACAGCTTGCGGCACAAAATGAGAAATGAGAAATTTCTTCTCCTCTCCACTTGATCCATTTCCATCTAAGCTAAGTGGAATGTAGATGCGGAAATAACTTAATCTGATTGATTATTCAAAACACATCTCCTATCGTTGTCTCGTCTTCAAACAGATTACTACCGAAATTAAGCTGGGAGGAAGTGTGAAAACATCTCCTCTTGTCTCCGCTCATCTTCGCTTTGCTGGAAACCGGGCCTTATAATTGTACAGGTATTCTGTTGTTTTGACCAGCGTGGGTATGTTTTAGTTAATCAAGATTGTAATAATCTCAATAGATAAAGCAAGTAAGTACCTGACTAGACCCTAATTCTAAAACCTTACCAAACTATCAAAGTTGGCACTGAGTTTAACAAGCTGCTAGATCGACTTTCGTTCGAGTATAAACGTGCTAAAATTATTCGCTCGATCTCGCAACTTTTATGACCAATGACAGGAACAGAACTTTGAAACTTGATCGATCAATATCAGAATTAATCCTCTTTCTGTAAAATACGTGGTTTAAACATTTGTATCTACAAACATCCAGTCAAAATTTGAATGATGCCACTGTGATGTTAAACTTCAGTGTATCGCACTGTACTGCTACTCGAATAATTCGAATGTACGCTGGCTCTTTGGTCGTTTGAACACGCGGGGCCCGCGGGTCTAAACGACCAAAAACGATGTTGAATTGGTCGTTTGGACCCACTGCATTCGAATTATAAGAGTCGCAGTGCAGTTTTGTGGCACAAGCATGATCGCAGATCCGTTTGTCGAGCTACCGTAGTTCACCTGCACAAAGCAGTCTAACTGATTCAGACGGTATGGTTGGAGCAGTGGCTATACGATCGACTGCTGCACAGCGTGTCGTGGGTTCGATCCCCGCACGGAACAAATACTTGTTTCATCTGTATCGAGCCTTTTTTTTCGTGGTAAAATAATCAAATGAGTCGTTCCAACCCGGGCAGGGCGGGAGGGACTGTCAGACTTGTACTGACTGAAATCCACGGTGTCCTTCGGTAGCCCTTTGAGTACCCGCAACCCCGGGTATCTGTATCGAGCCTGGGTGTTTATATTATGTCTGTAATCGCACCCACGACAGAGGAGAACGACGAACCTGACGTGGGGCAAAAGATTGTGGTATACCCATAGACCTTCTATATCAACGTCAGCTGATCCTCATGAACCCATTGATTGCCTGTATTTTTTCCACGATCGGCACACAATTTATTTCCTCTACCATAACCCCTAAATCCATAAAGAACAATACTTGTTAGCACTGCACACTAACAATCGAATAAAATACACTTACTTGGTGAAATATTGGCGCAGTAAAAGCCAATACAATGCCATCAGTAAAAGTTGCGTTAACCCAACACAAGTTATTATACAATTCTTGAAAATAAGTGGAAAATACGTTAGTTTTATTTTAGTACACATAAAAGCTGTAGTTGGCTTATTTTAAGCTTCAAAGTTGGTTGTGAAACGTTGAATATAATGATGTTAGATATTGAGAAAAAATATCAGTTTCGGGAAATATAAGTGAAAAATATCAGTTTCACTTTTGGTTATCTGTGGATTAATGTTGTTTTTCACTCTTTTTTATTTTATTTGAAGGACGTCATCTTTATTTTTTTATTTATCATAATTATAAAAAAATCTCGTCCCATAATTTATTAATATTCTTGTATTCATCATCATCATTAGCCTATAACGTTCCCACTGCTGGGACACAGGCCTCCTCTCTTGTGAGAGAGAGTGGGCCATAATCCACCACGCGGGCCCAGTGCGGATTGGCAGATGTCACATGTCTTCGAATTCGGTGGTTCTAGAACATGCTGGTTTCCTCACGATGTTTTCCTTCCCCGTTATGAGAGCTGGGCCACCACTGCTCTCAGTCGGGACCGATACCACCGGGCCACCACTGCTCTCTTCTTGTATTAACTAGGTGCAATAACAAGTATTTATCTATTCAAGTTAGGAAATCTGCTGTACGTGGATTAAGGAAAGGATGGAACTGTTTTAGAATGTATTTTTCATTTGTTAACTATAGCTAGCTTTTAATCATTCACAGAATTATAACAATCTACATATCATAGGTACCAACTACCAAAAGTACAAAAACTGAAAGGCAAAAACTTCAGGTAATCCATTTATTGTCACTGCTGTCCGATTTCTACCAGCGATGCTTTGCACCTTTGATCCGTCGAAAACAAAGTTCATAGGAAATTCACATACAGTTCCGGAAATTCATTCCAGTGAACGTTTTCCAAATGTTGTACCAGGAACCCTAAAAACTGGGTCGGCGAAATAGAGGGTACTTTTTATTTTGTTTGTAATAATCATCAAAAACAAAGAAACTAATTGTTTTATTGTTTTAGTAACTAGTCTGTCACCCGCCTGGGTGGTGTGGAAGGCTGTCAGACTCTTACGGCGTGTTCACGACAGAGCGTGGGGCCGCGAGTGATAAGATCACATGAATAGAAATCTTGCAAGTGGCAAATTCAAATACTTAACTGACTTCAGAAAATCCTAGAAGTACTAAAAATAGGACTATAACCTCCGTGTATGAGTAAACCTTTTTTTTAAGCGGTGATAAATGCCTAACGTATACCCGAACCGTCCGGGGGGAAGGCTGGGTTATGAGGGGCTTGCACCCACTAAAAAACACCACCGTGAACCTACACTCGCCTTCATGGATGAGCCGTGAGGACTGCTACGCATGACGATTATCACGATCTGTCACGATTATCTCAACGCAGCCCGCTTTTGGCGATGTCCAGGTATGAGACATCGCCATTTTGGGGGTAGGAGGAACTGAGAGTAAAGTTCCTCCATACCCGGTGAAAAGGAAGGTACCTTCCGACCAGACGGATGTTGTGTCAGGTGGGCTTTTTGCCCGACATTCTTAGTCGGAATATCCTATGTGTTCTAATGTCGAGGATAACTTTGATTGCGCGATGTAGACTTTTAGTTACTCGGTCTTTTGCATAGATGGCGCTGGTGTTCTTTTTTGTAGTAGATTATTACCGCTACACCACTACTTATGAAGGCCGTGCTATGCGACGACAACAGTCACCCCGATCTATCGGTCGCTGGCACCTTTTAAGGTGGCATCAAGTCGACGTGGCACAGGGATTAACATGGAGCGGAAAGACTGTCAGACTCGCACTGACTAAAATCGACGGTTTTCCTTCAATAGCCGTTTTACGCTCCAAGGTTACGGTTACCCGATTCGACAGTTCCGCGACCCCGGAGAAGATCGTTTTGTGTTATTGTGAACTGACACTCGTGGCTTACAGGTCATTACGATCATCGGCTAGACTTTGTACTCCGTTAATTGTTATTGTCTTTGTTCCTATCTTTTGTGAATACGAGTACTGAAGAGAACAGTGATACACTGAAATATACATATATTACAAATTAAATAAGGTAAAGGGCAAAGTTGAAGGTTGGGAAAATCTATTTTGAAATAAGGAATATAATATTACATACCTCAGCCTAAATAAAGAGGAAATATGATAAAAATAAATATGTTTTAATTAACAAACACACCGTAGTAGATGTTAATTTATTCATGAAAAATGCGAGCTTTTCAACCCGCATCAAACAATTATGTACATTTTAATTAGAATTTGGCAATTCCACGTTTTTTATCAATGATCATTCGAGTGAAATATTAAACAAAATGTCAATAAAAATGTAAATTGCTTGGCAAACGGTAAAAGAACAGTTCGCCGATACATCATCATCAATATAAAATAATGGTTCCTGGCAAATACTCGAGTTCTCAAAGAAAATGTTATCGTAATTTGTATTATCGGGACTCCGTTCAAAATGTTACTGTTTGAACTTCTTTGTTTAAGTTCAACAAGACATTAATGAGTTTTGACAGGACGTACAGCCGACAACAAAAGTGGATTATGATTGCGATATTTTATCGATGATTTGGAGAAGCGAATCTTTGTTTTCTTTCTACTGATATTATAAATGCAAGTGTTTACGACTGTACGTCGTAGATATGTCTAATATTCACTTCAAAAAGGGCTTAATAAATTTTGGTAGCGACGTAGATAAAACCTAAGAAATGGTCAGAGGTAATAGTTAGTTAAAGTATGAGTATTGTAGCTTGTGATTATTATTTTAAAATTGCAATTTCAGGAGTTCGTTGGTTTGCCAAAGCATTCCGATGGGAGAAAATTAAACGTATTTCATCTAAAATACATTTAGGTACAGAAAAAAACATAAGTTCTTAATCATGGAATTTTATTATAAGCTATAACTTTTGTTGTTGACTTTACCTGTTGTTGTTATGAAAAGGTGACGATATGTAATTACCCCGATACCCATTGTATTGTGTTGAGTTTTGGTCTTTTGATTAGCCAATTATCTACGAATGAGCTGTGACTATACTTACTCACACGCAGTAAATTATAATGGATTTTAATTGGTAAAAATATTAATATTTGATGGAGTATATTATATAATGGAGTGCAATTCTTTATCTGCTCTGTGTTTTTAAACGTATTCAACCTTAATCTCTTTAAGGTTAGAGTGAATATGCTTCTTCTGGGAAAGCTCACTCCATCGCTGACTTTGTTTGCTTCTACTTTGTCCACGGGTGACATAACCTAGTTTAACAAAGTAGAAACTGTGATGTCTTCATTCCAGCTTGGAAGATTGTATAAAAAGTAGCCTTTCATCACATCTTCATCAGCCGAAAGACGTCCACTGCTGAACATAGGCCTTCCCATTAGACCGCCACGCCGCCGAACGACAATTCGCCACTTGCATCCATCGGTTGCCCGCGGAGTTTCAGAGTTTCTTTGCGGAATAAAATCCGGAACACGCATATTTGGCGAAGAACCAGTAGCCTTTGTTCACCTTCAATTCATGGTGAAATAAAAATAAAAATGGTTAGTAAAAAAATTCTGAGGTGGAAACAATGAGGACACCAAAGTCAAAATCTCTTTGAATTTGTGATCAGTTGAAAAAAGTGTAAAAAAAAACCTCTTCTTCTGTCACCTGTGGCCTAAACTAAGCAAACCAAACCAGTCTGAAATAAAAAGATATCTTTCTTTCTTTCATTTTTATCAGTTCCAAATAAATCGAGTAATACAGCTACGTAGCTCAATAGTTATGATTCACACCGTCCATCTTTATTTCCTCTAGCTTACTCCGCGCTCCGGGCACGGTAAAGTTTTATTAAAGAAAACGAAGTCTAGCTTTGACTGAGTTCCCAACTCGACTGCGGAGAAATAGAAAAAGGCTGGTTCATAATAAAAGCAGAAGTCGATGAACGAAAGCGTTAGAAGGAAAGTTGTTCCAATGAAATTAAATAATAATTTAAAGTTGGACGGTTCACTGGAATAGTGGCAATCTGAAAGAAATAATAACGTGTTTTTTTTTGCCTTCTGTTACACACACATTAAGCGCTTTTACAAGCGCGTTTCCACATTCAAGCGCGCGCTTAGAACACCATGCAAGGCGTGCTGTGAGTACGTTAGCAACGCGCTCTTAATGTATCGCCGGTATTGTGCAAATAACCACAGTGTACCAGTTCTGAAGGCAAATATAAAAATAAAAACATTGAACAGATACTTGAAGCATTTGATGTAACTACCATATGGAATGTCAACAAACGAAATAAGAAGAAACGGCTTGAAAACAATAAAATACGGTTAAGTACGTAACGTAGGTAAGTTACGGTTAAGTATGTTACAATAAAAATAAAATACGGTAAATACGGTTTTGGTCTTCTCTAACAGGTATTTCCATACATATAAGAAGGCCTCTATAATCTATATGTTAAAACTTGTCCATGTTTATGAAATAAACTTATTATAACTGTATTGTAATTTCAATACAAACATGATGCAATAAAAATTGTTAGAGTAGAACCCTAATTCTATAAAACTACGGAAGAACACGTAATACCCAAAAACTGACTGTATAAGTCATTTATATTATTTTGTTGAAAAAACTGAAAAACAAATAATAATAACAACATACCCCCGTTTCACTGAAATAGCAATAATGAATTAAAAACATTCAGAGGTTAAAGTTGAAAGATTTTCCGCCGAGCAGATGATATGGTAATGAAGGCGCATCGAGCTTCCAGAATATTCGATATTCTAATGCGGAGTAATAAAAGTCCTGTATTAGCATCGAAAACTCTCGACCTGGGAATGCCAGCTATTCGATGGAGCTCTCACACTTTACCCTTGTGGCTTGCTTTATGTTATTGTAGGAACGTTAGCTGTATTTGGTTTTGAAATCAAATTGGGTTTAAATAATGTGGCGAGTAATCTGCTTTGAATTGAACTATATTAATAGCGTTCCGTTTTGGCTTTTAAGCTAAGCATGTAGTTATAACCCCGCGGTGGTGGACGCCCACGGTGTCTGACGTCGCAAGACGATCTCCGGCCACCGTAGGCGCGTGCATGCGGGCGGTGAGTAAAGGGTAACTCGCCGTCCGACCACGGACCATGCCCGGGTCGACGGCGCGTCAGTATGGGGTGGGAGGACTCATCTGATGATTTATCACGTAAAAAAAAAGTATGTAGTTATATACTTTGGGAAAACGTAAATAGTAAAGAAAGTTAAAATTCGTGTCACTGTGTATTCCTTTTTACACATGGCGACGCAAGTCTCCGATACCTTACGACTTTGGTATCCATTGGCGCGTGCCTGTGTACGAACCTCTAAGGTTCTGAATTGCGATAGTCACCTGGATATTCCAGTCGTAAGGTATCGGAGATTCGCGTCAACGTCCCGCCTAGTGGACCAAGAGGCTTACACTTTGAGGTCTACGAAGAAAATGAGTGAAAAATTGAAAGTTTTCACTCAGTATTTTCTCGCATTGGAGAGAGATGAGACACCCGTAGGGTCAAAAACTATTGAATTCTGCCAAGTGTATATCTATCTCTACATATAAAAATCAATGCCACGTTTCGTTGTAACTTTATAACTCAAGTACGGACTCACCTATGCAAACCAAATGCTTTGTTCAGACTATTTAGTAGATTATTTATGTGAAGTTCGCACAAAATAGGTCGAGCGGTTCTTCATTTATTACATTTTTGGTAACACGTAGCGAAGCACGGGGCGGGCCGCTAGTGTATTATACATTTAATTGCTCATTGGTACGGCCGCTTGTATTGTAGGCACACGTCTGTTTTTTAAACGGATACCTGTATGTGGTGCATGGTATGAACACACATTCATTTAAGCCACACAAACAAAGTTTATCCGTCGTCCGGTCAATAAATTCGCTAGGGGCGAAAATCTCCACACAAGGGGGTACCTACCGATGGATTATCGGCGACGTTGTTGCCCGGACCGATCTACAAAGAGAAGACAAGTTGAACCCATACCACGAGGGCTCAGGAGGTATAGGATAAGAACTCCTGGTGGCCATGAAGTCTTAAAGCCAAAGTAGTTTCAGTGAGGGAACGAGATGGCGCTAGACGACTTGTATAGCTCTGTCTCTTTCCCTCACTGGAACTACTCTGGTTTTATGACGTCATGATAGGCTCCCTGATATTGGGAGCACACTCATTTTCCTAGCACAGGTTCATTGTTTAGTCGATACTAAAATGTAGTTTATTGGTTTGATCTTGAGTTTTCTAAGGTGACATTATTGTACATTTGACATCATATCGACTTCAATCTTCGACTATAAAAGTACCTAAATTAAAGTCAGTTATCGAATATTGTATTACTGAGAAACGTCCATGGTGAAGGCAACCGGAAAATTCCAGGAAGGCTATCTGTTACATAAAAAAAGCCATAGCGCAAACATGCATTACAAACACAAAGGTTTTTTTGTGAAAGTCAACTTTATTACATTTATATTGGTTATTTTTTGTCAAGTATTAAAAGCAATTACTGTCACACAACGTAATAATATGAGTAAAGTTTTTACAGCTCTGCAATAAGGTTTGAAATAAATATTTTTAATTTCTCGCTTTTAAAAATCTAGCGAGAAAAGAACCCGGGTCGGCGGCGCGTCGTGTTCCACGCGCGCCTCAAAGAGCTGTCAGCAAAATGACGGAGCCCCCTCACAGAGGGCAAATGCCTGCCGGGGTCGCGGGACTTATTTCCATCACCGTGAAACCGGAACATAAAGTGCTATTGAACGACACCGTGGATTTTAGTCAGTACAAGTCTGACAGTCCCTCCCGCCCTGCCCGGGGTGGGAGGACTCATTTAAAGATTTTACCACGCAAAAAAAAGGTAGAAAAGAAAAAACAGTATAATTCATACAATTTTACGTTACGTTTACTGTACGTGTTTATGTAATAGCCATAGAGGTCAGTTATTTATTAAGGTTATATCTCGCGAACAAACAAATAAGTAAATATCCGATGTTGGCTACATGTAAACATTCGCAAATTATATGCCTTAGGGACTCTTCTTTACATGCGATGCTCCGTTTGACTCGTCTCACGGGACAAGTATTCGAATATTATTGGTTCAGTAGTAAAAAGGTACAGATGTGAGACGTGTAACATTGGTAACCGATAATTTCGGATATTTAAATGACAATAGGGATTTGGAATCAAGAGACCTTAAAACATCACCCGATCTTTAGCCACGCAATGAGCCATCGATGTTTTTTTATTTTTTTGAATGGCATCTCGTAGGTCAACCAAGATGAGGTTGTGAGCTGCTTAACCGGATTTTTCTGTGGCTGCATCAAATGACTCTAAAGGGCGTAAGCTGTTCGTTCTGGCTTCAATTTATAGATTTTTAACAGTTGTCATAAAGAAGCCAGTAGCTTGAAAATCTAAATAACCAATCTTACCAAGAGGTATTATACTCCAGTTCCAAGTAGCGAAGGTAAGATACACAGTCGCTTATACTAAAAATACTAGGTAGGTTGGTACAAATTGATGGAGTCAGGTCAAGGCCTTCCTTTTTTTTCTACTTACAAAATCATCAAATAAGTTAGGGCGCGACGGGAGGAACTGTCAGACTCGTACCGGCTAAAATCCACCTTGTCCTTTAATAGCCTTTTACGTTCATGAGTCCCAGTTAACTAAAACAGTCCTGCGACCTTAAGCTAAGGATTTACAGTGGTATTCAAGAACGCTACTTAGATAAGTATGGCAGCAACACTTTGTTGCTAAGTAAGGCATTTCTCACTGCGTTCGTCATGGCAGGCCATTCATTTCATAAACAATACTTAGTGAACTCTTTGCTATGCGGACACTTAGCATTGAATGGGGCGCTGTGATTGGTTAACGTTGTGATGCGACTTCACTCGGGTTGACTGGCTGACAGATATACTTCAATCTAGAACACTGATATATTTACAAGTTTTGTAATTTATAAGAAACTTTTCAATATGAATACTAGTCTTTTAAATTCATCAGCACTGTAATAATCGAAAGGATTTTGAAAGTCACTTAACACTTTTGTTGTGCTGATTGTTCTTTGTGTATTTATCCTCTCAAGAATATAATTATCAAAATCATCTTCGCTGCTGAAATCCATCGCAATTAATCAAAATAAGCGTATCACAATTCACAAATCACTACAAAAATAACCAGATACCCGATGCCAGTTTGACATTTTTGTTAACTGTCGCACTATGCGTTGCGTAAAGTAGCTAGCGAGCTACTTTAGCTGTGCGTTCATTATAGTAAGCGCATAGTGTCGTTCGCCCCTCAAGTGTCGTTTATGAATAGGATTTTGTGACCCTGTGCGTCCGCGCGCCCTGTGAGACCTCATAGTAATGTTTATGAATACCAGTGTTAGCCCCGTCAGAATATGACGAGCCGTCGACACGGGTAGGTATGGTTCATGAGCGGTCGGCGAGTCACCCATAACTCGTCACCCTGGCAGACGAGTACAATGTGTGTCGTACTCGTAGTGAGTCCAATTTGACATATTCCTCAGCCTTCCCGTGGGCGGAGGAAGTTTATTTTCGTGTGAAAAAAAAGGTAGTGCCCGAACTAGAGAAGACAAAGAAATTAATTTATATTTAATTTAAAACCTTCTTGAGGCTCATTCTTAGAATCAAGTTAATTTAATTCCATTCGTAATTAATTTCAATTTACCTTCAACCTCTTGAATAGAAATTTATTTTTTTGCACAGAAATCTTGGTTTTTATTATGCCACTGTACCTATTTCTATTTTTTTCTAGAATTATCTTGAGTTTCATTTTTCAATGAATCAGAATAACGTTAGATTTTAACATAAAATGTCAAATCCTTAGATGAGCAACGAATGTGAACAACATTGATTCATAATTTAAATGGCAGGGTTTAACAGACGGGACTGTCAGGTTTTTACTGACAAACTCGTAGTTTTTTTTTTATAAACTTTGTTTCATACTACAGGAATTTCTCCTGTGTCCTGGGTTAGCTTACAAACATAGAACCTCACTGACGGTTGTGTGGTAATGTAGGAGACTGCGGCAGGATCCCTTCCTCACTTGCACGGACCCTGAGTACCGCCACACAAACACCCAGACCCGAAACAACTACTTGTAGGTCTTTCAAACATTTGTTCCGTGCGGGAATGGAACCCGCGACACGCGGCGCAGCAGTCTAATCGCTAAGCCATTACGCTAACCGTGCCGTATTCTTTATATTTTTTTTTAATATATGGTTAAAATATGTATAGAATTATAACGAATAAGTAGTTGGCTTAAATATTGATCCAATATCTACTTAGTTTTAAAAACAAAAGTGGTCTCTCATTTGCCATTTGCCAGAGTCGTAGAAACCCGCACTGGGCCCGCGTGGTGGATTATTGCCCACTCCCTCTTACAAGAGAGGAGGCCTGTATCCCAGCAGTGGGAACTTTATAGGCTGATGATGAAGAGTCGTAGAAATCTTTTGAGATTATAATACTTTTTTCTTTTTTATTGGCATAAATTATGGCTATCTTGGGCTCGGCAATTAGACATGCTAACAACTCCTTTTATCGCTTCTCGTGGAGGGAATAATTAGCTAATAAAACTGTCTCCCATACAATGCACCTGCAATCGCTTCATAAATTATTCCACCAATCTAATTACGGTCTGTTCGATAACTAAGTTACAGAACATCTAAGTGTCCTAACTTTCCAAGCATGGAACAACCTAACTTTTATATAAACTATACATTAGTTGAGTGAAAATATAGAAGTTTACGCCAAAGGAATTGGAACCTTAAGCTGTGTGAGAGGAAGTTTAGTTTCTATTGTCACAAGTATTCGTTTTATGACACGTATGCTGTGCTGTTTGGTATTAGTGTAGTTTGGTCAAATATTAGTTGTATTTGTAAGGTATTTATTGATATTAGTTATATTTATAACTTACCTAAGTTAATTATACACACGTACTTCAGTAGAAAATCATTGATTAATAAGTAGATGATTTAATTATTTTTGTTGACTACATGAGACAAGATGTATTACGGTCTGCAAGGTGATGAGCAGCTTCGCCCGCTCTCATCCCCCTATTGCCTTAGCAGCTTTCAAATGGTGAAAGTATTTTTGAAATCGATCCAGTAGTTTCGGAGCCCATTCAATACAAACAAACAATCAAATCTTTCCTCTTAATAATATTAATGTAGATAAACCTGGCGATTGCGAGTCGAACTTACACATAAAGGGTTCGGTACAACACATTTTTTGCTGTGGCAACAGATTTTCCTGGGAAAATTTTAACTGTCTACCTGTCATGAATTATGAGATACAGTCAGCTGACAGATAGACGGAAAGCAGATATCCCTTTGTTCCCTTTTGGGATCGCAACCTTCGAAGGCAGGACGTGTAAAGACATCAGTGTGTGGAAAAAAAAAGGAAAAACAATTGGTGGAATGACTCCCAAAAGTGGACAGACGATATCGTGAGAGTCGCGGGCACTCGATGGATGCAAGTGCAATTGTAGCGGCGTGGCAGTCTAAGTGGAAGGCCTTTGTTCAGCAGGTCCACTGCTGAACTAAGGCCTAAAGGTCTACAAGCTGATGATGATGATGATGGATTTTTGAGAAAAATCAGGTCCGTATAAGTGTGTATGCATGCAGAAGCATGAACGTGGATAGAACTGGACTTAATGAGTACATGAAGATTGCAGCTACGTTAATTAATTTCTGTTATGGCTACACCATAAGAATAGGACTTGACCTTATAAATATCTGTGACTTTCACTGTCCACCATTTATATTAATTACCTTTAACTAAAGGTCAAGATGTCTCCTAGCAGACAAGATATCTAATCAAAACTAATAGATAAACAAAACTAAAACTAATTTACAACTTCTTAACTCAACGATTGTTGGAGATACACGAAACATTTCATTAATATTTCTTTGTTTCTGTTACAGTCAAAACATAACAATTTCGTCATTTTATAGAATTACTACCTGAGTACAATTTTGAGCTCGTTTAGGCAATTTTCTCTACCATCATCTGCCCAACTTTTGCAACTGTGTCGGGATGGGTTGTTGTAAGTTCGCCACAAAAATAAGTCCCCACGAATAAAGTTTTGATCCTGTTCTCCTAGTACTTTCTGTTCAGATTTCACATTGTGTCCTCGTGTTTGGTAGTTTTGTGCTGGATTTTATAAAGTATTTAATTGTTCTGCTATCAGTGCGGAAAAAAGAAATGGTGCTTTCCGAAGAACGCAAGATACTTGCTTGATAAATGGTTACCATCAAATAGATTTTATATCATTCACTATCTCGTGGCTAAATAAAAACAAAATCGAGAGAGAAAAAAAAGCAAAAGTCGATCTTTAAGGTTGTTTATTTATGTAGATGTTTGATAGTTGTTACTGTCAGCCAGTAGTTCAAAAGTTTGACAACCAGTCTGACTGTCAAAGGTGGCAATTCCTCAGCCGCTGCGCTAACCATGTCGTCAAAGTTGTTATTCAGTCATTCCAATGAATATCGAATTATGTAGAATTGCCAGCAACATCTCTATATTGACGAGTTTCCATTCAGATGTTCGTCGTCTAAAGGAAACTCGAAAAGTTAAAGTATTCAGAAACTCCGCAACACTAATTGCATCAGCTTACAAACTCGAATTTGTAATTTCGAGGAATATTGCTCTTCAAGCAATTCTTTAACTCAATAACGGGCAGAAAACATGGTCAGAATCTTTTTATGAAAAGAATAATATTACTTAAACAATTTTGTTTTCCCGCTGCCTCGGGTGATTGTCTTTCTTTTACAAAAGTAAAGGATAAAGTCCCTAATGAAATGACATTTTTTTTCTGTTATACAAAAGATAAAATGTGGCGTGGATAATCGTCATGCGTTTTCGGAACGTTTTCTCTAAGGACCCTCGATTGTGTTTACGTAATCGGCGTAATGACAATACTTCAAGGGAGCAAAAACTGAAGTGCCTAATAGGGGCCTACCACCACTTCTAACAGTATCGTTTTATTAATAGAGGGTTTTCACACCACACCAGACTAGCATATCGCATGCTTTCACGAATATTCCGTACTAACTTCACAATCCACTACCGTCGTGTTGTTACCTTTATCGTCTCTCAAGTGAAAGCGTCTTTTCCGTATTTCAGTATGAACAAGAGATAACATCTCTTATAATATTTTACCGATGAAATACGATAGTAGTCCAATCCAAGGCCTCAAGTCTGCTAATTTTATTTAACAAATATGCTAATGATACTCAATTAAGACTCAATCACGATTCCATTACGATTAGAAAAAAATGGTATTCTGCAAAAACTTCTATGCAAGCTCAATAGAGTCGTAATGGAACCGTAGCAGACTCTCAGTTGAATAGTAGGTGTTGCCAAACAAACGTCAGATAAGAGTAGAATACTGATAAAGTCCACAATCGATTTACGATTGGAACATGATTGAAGAGCTGACTAGCAAATATTCTGATAGCAGTTCAATGGAATGTCACTGGAAACCCATTAGTAGCAGAATACCTAAGGAGAAGGTCTTAAATTAGTAGCAGAATACCAAATGTAGTTAAAACTGCTACTGAGATCCAATTGATATTCAATTGAGCCATTTGTAATTTAGCAGACTTGGATCCCAGTTTACTTGTAAATCTTGTCAGGACACACTAATCCAAGCAAGCAACAATTATTACACTGCGAACAACTTTTCTTTCACACTGCGGTCCTCTCACTTCGGTTGCTCGGCTTGAGCGTGGTTGTTCACAGTTTTAACCTAACCTGAACGATTTACACATTGAAGTTATATTTTTATACGCAATTACGCCTGCGTCGCGTCTTCACAAAGATATTTTTCGAACCTGCGTCTTCTGGATAGGTACTCCAGAAGACGCAGGTTCGAATCCTGCTCACAGCTCAATTTTTCGTTCCTTGAAAAATATCTTTGTGATTTACACATTTCCATTTCTGATAAACCATAGTTTGTCCAAGGTGTTGGCCAGTCCACGTATGCTGAAGTGACAAAAAAGTAATACTGTTGTTAGATGGTGGTACAGACCCTTCGCCTAAATTCACGCTATATTTCAAATTAAATTACGGTTTTTGTGTGGGACCCGGGACATTAGCAAAGGCGTCTCTTGACCGAAGGTAATTTTTGACCCTCATTTGTTTGGTGTACGGGTCACATTATTTGTGGATCTTATGTACAAAGCATATCTGTTACAACTACCTCAAATGAGCTTGATTGATTTTGGTCACTCGAATAAAATAGAATAAGTTTAAAATTGAAATAATGATGGTCTTGATACTGGGGGAATTTGTGCGTGTTCTAGGCGTTTCTTTGAGGGTTTAAATGTCCGGATATTATATGTTCTAGCATATAGCGAGAATTCAGGCGAATTTAAATAGAATACTCTTATTATTCGTACGAAATACTAACGGGGCCTATTTATAGCTTTTATTTAAATATATTATAGCATAAGCTTATCCGTAAAAAAATCGGTATAATATACTTTTCGTTTACGTTACTCTTGCTCTCTTCTAGGGGCATTTTTCTTTCAATTCTATCTATTTGTTCAACTAAAGTAATCCTTAAAATCTTCCTTCAGGTTTGTAAAACTTATAATTCCCAAAATTGCAATTAGTTAAACACGTGCAAAACTTAACCTAATAAACATTTAAACAGTAAAACGTTTCGTTCATAAAGTGCCTGTTTATTTCCTATAAATGTAGTTCGTGAATTTCGTGATCCAAATATATCTATGTCAAAGTTGGAGTAATTTAAAACAGTTTATTTCGATGCAAACGGTGCTTGAACTAAAATGAAGTATCTATTTATTCAACAGTGTATTTGCGAGCACAGAGCAGTATCTAAATTGAGCGAATAAACCGTAACACAATTACCGTACACACTTGCAATCACAATACAAATGATTTAGAAGGTAATTTGAAATCCACTTCATACATAAAGTTTAGTCTTTTGCTTATAAAAGTGGACAGAAGAGCAGTGGTGGCCCATTGGTGTCGGCCCCGACTTACTAGTTTTGGGTCGTGGGTTCGAATCCAGCCAGGCGTATTACTTTCTGTAATTTATTTCATCACCACTACTCTCAAAACGGTGAAGAAAAATATCGTAAGTAAACTAAATGGCCCAAAAATTTAAAGACCAGACACCAACCCGTACTGGGCCCGCGTGGTGGATTATGGCCCACTCCCTCTCTCAGAGAGGAAGCCTGTGTGCCGCAAGTGGGAGCATTTATAGGCTGATGATGATTTATGCCGTTCGTGGAATAGCTTAGGAGCCATTCGCTCAGGTGCCATTTTAGCGGGTGCCCTATCTGGAATACCTCATTCATTTTGGTTAAAAGTAATAAAGGGTAGCCATACAAAAACATCTGTAAAAACAATGTTTGATCTTCTCCAGATTTAAACTCAAATACGATGGAATGATTCTGTACGTTACAAATAAAGGATTTTAAAACAATGTTAAATATTTTTTATCCGATTACATCAGATCGAGAAAGAACAATAAAATGAATTTCACATGTGGACACTGTTTCTGATGCTTCATAAAAAATATTTATACTTTACTGTAAAATCCGAGAATTATCATTGGCCTTAAATAAACCGACATCAAACAGTTTCATACAAAGCAACATGTGACAGACAGGCTGACACTAAAGACGAGTAGGTAAATGCTCTCTGACATGGAACACCAAAAGTTTTTCCTCCAGGCATTAGTAGGGATTTTCCGCGACGAATTATGACAAAGTAAATATGTACTTTCAGCTTAGTTAAGTAGACAGAAAACAAATAATATACATAATTGGTTCGAAGCGAAAATTGTGCGCTGTTGTGTTTCTTGCGTTATAACAGTTTTGAATGTTTTGAAGGGAAAATGCTTCTGAAGGATGATAAAGCAATAGGATAGTCTTGAAAGTCTTGTTAATTGTATAAAATCTTATTTCTTCTTAGTTGCTGGGGAGTTTATTGACTGGCTTGTTGGTCTAGTGATTAGTGACCCTGACTGCTATGCCAGGAGTCGTGGGTTCGATTCCCACCCAGGACAAATCTTTGTGTGATGAGCATGATCATTTTTTCTGTGTCTGGGTGTAATTTATCTATAAATCAGAAGTGGTATGTCCTATTTAAAGGGTGAAAATATGTGACGTCTGTCAATCCATCGTAGACTGGTGTAGTGGATTGTGGCAAACTTCTTCTCCTAAATATATCTAGCAATGATCGCGGTGGATTATAGCCCACTCCCTATAACGAGTGGAAGCCTGTGTCCCAGCAATGGAACATTAAAAGGTAATTATGCTTATGCTTATAATAACGTAAGCGCTTTAAGTTTTAAAATATTATGAAATTACTAAATAAACGAACAAAGGACTATTTAAACACACGCTCGGCTTTAAGCCTTAATATTATAATTCCGAGACGAGGTCAACGTATTTCAAAAAAACTTTAACATAAAAGAAAATCTAATAATAAAGCTCATCATTCTACCATCCAGTATTTTACATACATTATAATAATATCATGTTTTTATTGCTCTAGGCTTGACGTAAATCTGACCTTTCTTTCATCCAGTAGATCTGGGCCCAAATCGTTTAGCCCGTTAAGGCTAAACCAAAGGTTCTCAAACATTTTCACCTCCCAGCGCCCTCAGAGATCTAGTATTTTGCCTTCCCACTTGTGTCAGATGACAATGATAACTGGTTGAAAATCATACCAAATCAGAACATGTAAATCAGGTGATATCAGAGAGTGGTGGCCCAGTGTTATTGGCAACGACTTAGAGTTGTTGTTCGTGGGTTAACAGTCAGCCAGGCGGTTTTAATTTTTGTAATTTATTTCATCACTCCTACTCACAAAGCGGTGAGAACATGGATACTTTGCCAAATACCATTGTGCGCACAGCTAAGGAGTGGAATTCCTTGCTGGAGTCTGTATTTCCTGATAGCTGCAACTTTGCGGTCTTTAAGAGTGAATAGGTAACTTCTAGGCAAACGAACTTTACCGTCGACCATACCTTAGAGCTAGCGGACAAACGCGAGCCAATCAGTAAATTAAAAAAAGGAAAACATCTTTAGAAAACCGAGTCCCAGAACAAAAAATTCGAAGATAATTTGTGACATCTACCAACCGTGGTACCACGAGGTCGTTTTTTTGTTACTCTCTACTGCAGAGAGGCGCGGCGGGGCGCGGGGCGGTGCAAAGTTTGGACGCCACTGGCACTGGGCGGTAAAGGATACAATATTTTCATATTATTATAACAAAAAATATATACGAAATGTTTTTGTATCATCAGCGTTAGCAATGGGAACACGTGTAAGACGACACTAAGATGAATTTATAAATATTTATGATAATATTTTTTATTCAACTGAACAGTAAAATGAGTTTTTTTGTCGAAAAAATATGTAGCGTTGTTATGTAAGAGTACTAGTATGTAAGCTCACTAGATATACGTTTACATAGGTACGTTTTTGTGACCTCCTGACGTGGCTGAAGCGGAAGGGACTGTCAGACTCTTATTAACTAAAACTACACTGTTTTTTCACATGCTCTATGCGTTCCAGTTATGGTCATTATACTAAGACAGTCCCACTCTGTCCCACAACTACTTAGGAATAATTACAATGTTTTTACTATCTGTTTTGTTTATTAGAAAATTGAATGGACAACAAAAACAATTTAGAGATAAAAAATCTTAACGTGTGACACTTCGAGCACCACAATTGATCAGTAAATATCACGCTATAAATGATATTAAAATCTAACACAAAAAACTAGCCAACATATTGATATCCAAAAATATAATATGAGCTTTCAATATTTTTCACAAAAGTTGAAATACCCTCATTCGAGGAAAATAGGTCAAACTGCCAGTATGTAAAGTTTCAGCTGAAAAGTACCGTCTGGTGACGTCTCAACAATGACGTCACCGCCGCTATTCGCACTATTTTAGCGCTTCAATCTATTGAAGATTCACGGTCCTCAATCAAGCAGCGACAAGCGCTATCAATGAAATTTATGAGCTTTTCAGCGCAAGCGCTGCAGCGCTAGATCTATGTTTTTATAGGGAAAAAGTAAATAGAGTTTTGAACTCGGGGAATGGGAATAATTATGTTTCGGAAATAAGAAACGTTTTTTAAAGCTTTAAGGCAGCCCAGAGACGCAAAATATTATCATTTTTGTATGTTGTTTAGATTTCATTTATTGTGGAATGTGCCAAATTATTCTATACATTTTCTTTCCTTATTACTTGTACAGTATTTAAATAAAATTATTGGCTAGAACTTAACGAAAATGATCGAACGCATGACGTAGAAACTGACTAAATGCAAGAAATTCAGGGTTATTATGCAATGCCTTTATCCACCAGACAACTACCTACTCTTAATAGTCTAGACTCTAGATTCTATTAATAATAATTAGATTTCCCACAAAGACTAAAAAAGGTTTTTTATTTTATCTAATAAAACTCTTTACATATTCACCTTAGTTTCAGACACATCAATATCTGCGTTTTTAGTTTTTATTGTCACAGATAAAATTCTATTTCCACGTAGTTTATATAACGAATTCTCTATCTAGCAAATTAAGCTGTTTAATATCCGAATAAACTTTGAAGAATCCAGAAGAAGGAAGAGAAGTAATAACCGGTTATTTAAAAGCCTGGAAGTTTAATAACTAGTCTTGGGTTGTCAAGGTCAGGTGGGCGATGACGTCTTAAAGGTGAATAGTTAAGTTGTGGAAAAGAGACGGAGCTATACAAGTCGTCTAGTGCTATCTCGTTCCCTGAGCGGAACTACTCACGCTTTAAGAACGCTACGCTTTAAGACATCATCAGCCTTTTCCCAACTTTGTTGGAGTCGGCTTCCAGTCTTCCAGGATGGATCTGAATATTAGTATTTCTCATAAAGCGACTGCCAATGTAACCTCTATAAACCAGTAGGGTTACTATCGGATAGAGAGGTATCTTATCCTTTTCGGTAAGACTGGGTATTTAGATCTTTTGAGTAACAATAATGAACTTTAAAAGGTCTACAATTGACGTCACGAACGCTTAAATACTGAGGCACGAAAGAAAGTCGCTAAGATAGATGATCATCCATCAACAGACCAAGTGGCCGGAAGAAACAGAATATCCATGACAGAAAACCGCCAGAAGTGGAAAGATTTGGAAGAGAAACACACTCAGCATAACGTCACCAAAGGTTGAAGAAGAAAGACAAGAAACCAAAACAGGATAGTGTCCAGACAGTCAGTCAACCCACGATCATGGCGCTTGCAACAGCGACGAAATATCGAGAACTCAAACAAATATGTAATCACGGAAGATATCCCGTAAGTGACATTATAAAAGAAGCAAACTGTGATCGGCGCGTTGTGTTCCGCGCGCGCCTCAAAGAGCGTCAGCATGATGACGGGGCCCCCTCTAGACGGCCAAAGCCTGTCGGGGTCGCGGGACTTATTTCATTACCGTGACCCCGGAACATAAAGGGTTATTGAAGCACACCGTGGATTTTAGTCAGTACAAGTCTGACAGTACCTCCCGCCTTGCCCGGGGTGGGAGGACTCATTTGATGATTTTACCACGCTAAAAAAAAGAAGTCGGTTAAAAAAACAGAAGCAAACCGTGATAGTTTAAAAAAGTGTTTAATGGTAGTGACAATATTGAATTAGACAGTCTAATACACTACTATGAATGTAACTATAAGTATGAACTTGACATTTTCTGGCTAACAAAGACTAATGTGCCCCCAATTCAAGTCCTTTGTCTCACCCAGATTATATTATGACAGAGTGATGTGCCCTGAAACTAGGATGCGTGGGTTCATACCTATGTATGTGAACGTAGGCACTAAAGAGACTAACGGCACACCTAACGGTGCGGAAGAATAGATCATAAAATGTTGCTGGCATGTTGAAAAATTTGTCTTTTCTAGAAAGTAAGATTTCCACTTTTGTCGATTCGACTACTTTTATAACACTGAATCCGAATGTTTTCATAGAAACGATTAAATATAGTGTTACTATGAAATGTACAGACGTATTTATTCAGCATTTTTTTTAATACTAGGAAATAAAATGTATGAATATAGATTTGAAAGCTCTGCTGCATGTTTAAAAAAATAATATTTGTAGGAACGATTCAGATAACTGGTTCGGGATAAATATATACCCTATATTTTTAGGTGAATAAGTGAAAAGAGTTATTGAGATGCACCATTTTTTAATTTATTGTTTAAGTGTATGAGATAGCCGTCGTGATCATGCAATTTGTTTCTTATTGTTGAATGATTTTCTTTAATCGATAACAAACTGTTGAAATGAGTGTTTTATAAAACAACCTCAACAAATAGTATTTAATTTATTCTGGAGCTGGCCTTAATGTTAAAGGCTTGGTCTACAACAGGATTAGATCGTGAGAAGTGAAAACAGGGGCCTTAGTCAAACAGCATTCGACAGTAAACGACAATCGTTATCGTTCATCAGTCAACAATACATTTTCAACTTTACACCCCAGCGCGTAAAGTTAAAAATCCATTAAAAACTTCTTATCGATAACGAACGAAACAAACGAAAACGATCTGAGAACGTCAATAGATGTTCAACTTTATGCGCTAGGGTATAAAGTTGAAAATGTATTGGTGACTGATGAACGATAACGATTTTCGTTTACTGTCGAATGCTGTTTGACTAAGGCCCCAGGAACGAGAGGCCTTTGCCCAGCCGTGGGACAACTCATAATTAAAAAAGAAGAAAATCCGTGGAATCCTGAACACCTCCCTCCACTCCTTCCACTTCTAACGATAACTCGAATTTAGGTCCAGTCCATCATAAAGAGGTTCAATTCAGAAATACATAGGGTGAGGCCAAACGAGCCTAATTTCGTGTTTTGGTACGATACAGACCACTCATATTGCGTTGCTAAAGAATTTTTCTATGAAAGCAACCGAAATTCTGCAACTCACGACTCACAAAATTACGCTCATTTGGCCTCACATACTTCGAAAATAACAATCTTCTTTCTCTTTCAATTCTTTCCATAAAATAATATTGGTTTCGCACAATGTCTGCGACATAGCTCCGAGGCGGTGTGAGGGAGCTAGCTATATTTGGAATATGAAAGCGACGACTTTTTGTTTGTCATGTCGATTTTCGCAAGTAAAGAGATAGATTTCTGCATAGGTAGTAAAGTTGTTTCTTCGTAATAATAAAGCCAGTTTTCCTCTTACGCTGACGTCGCTTGCTACCGTACGGGTCACTCACGTACGGTCGGTAGCGTAAGATTCATCATCATCAGCCTATAATGTTCCCACTGCTGGGACACAGGCCTCCTCTCTGTGATAGGGAGTGGGCCATAATCGACCACGCGGGCCCAGTGCGGGTCACATGACTTCGAATTTTTGGTTCAAGGACATGCTGGTTTCACGATGTTTTCTTTAACCGAGAGCAGTGGTGATGAAATAAATTACACAAGGTAATGCGCCTGGCGGGGTTCGAACCCACGACCTACAACTCATAAGTCGGTTCCGATACCACTGGGCCACCACTGTTTTGCTGTCTACTTTCATAAGTACTTACGCGTACTTTGCGTACGATTGGTCGCGTATAGTTACATTGAGAAAAAGCAACGTAATACGCACTGCTGACGACAGTGTTCCAACCAGTGCTATATATTTATAAAGAACACTAGAGACCCCTCGCACGGGTGCAATCTCTGCATATTATATACATAAAAAACGTCCTCTTGATACACTCCATCTATTAATAAAATAAAACTGAATCAAAATCTGTTGCGTCGTTTTACAGATCTAACCTTCTATATAATACTACTAATATTATATTTTGCTGTAATTTACGAATAAATTGATAAAGTGTAAAAATAAATTACAAACGAAGCCACAGGTGGAGTCTAGTTAATCAATCATATTTTTCTCGAAATTTTTTATTTTATTTTGTTATATATTTTCTAGGAATGAGTAGGATATCCAGTGCCATATTCTCGTTTACATGTTTTAATGATTTCTGAGAAGCTTTAACGACAACGATTCCATAGAATTTAATAAGGTGGGTAGAACGTAGTTGGAATTGTATCTTGTGTATGTAGGTGTGTGCTTTTTTAAATCAAAATAATAATGGAACGTGAGATGACAAAAAAAGAAAAAAAATGTTCCTCATTCACAAAAGGCGTTTTCATCCCCCCATCTCGATAAGGGTACTTTTGCTCTTCGATATCTGACCGTAAAAGCCGTTTTTATCCTCAAGTGAGTAAAAGCCGTTTTTATCCTCTAGTGAATAAAGTAAATTTGAATTTAGAACATCGTATGCACAAAAGAGTAGCAGCAGTAATGGCGGCCGGTGACCGCAACAGCTGATCGCTTGCTGTGGTGCCCGCTTGACGTTCGAAGGTTGTCGAGGAAACAAATTCTATTTTTAAAATTTGATGTGGTAACATCAAATCTCGCCTTAGGTGGGGAAGCAGAGTACGCACCTCGGGTGTAAGGCTGCGTTGCCTTGGGCTAACTTGAATCCCTCGCTTCACTAAGGATTTTTAACTTTATTCCCTCGTTTCTTTCGGGTATTAACACTTGAACCTCCTCGCTGCGCTACGGACGGAGGTTCACCCCCAGAATCCTTAGTATCGCTTCGGAATTCAATACGCCTTCCTTGGAGCGTAATCTACTAGTCGTAATCTAGTAGTTTTCAACTACTACCTAAGTATTATTTGTTTTAATTTAAAAATTATTCTGTTCTATAATAATGTCTTAGTTGTAGTAATGGTTTGTACAATGTATATCTGTTTTTATTTGTTTTTGCATTTAGTCATTTCCTCGCTGAGGTGGGATGAAAAGTTACGTGTTGCACTCGAGTGTAAAGATTTTTCACCTTGTGCTCTTTTGATTCCCTCGCTATCGCTCATGATTCTAATTTAGAATCAAAAATTTTAGAATCATTCGCTCGCTCGGTCATCAAAATTGAGCACGCGGTTAAAAATCAACTTTGCACTCTTGTATAACAAATAACTATTTTTCATCTATTATTATAAAACAATGCCGCTTCCCGCTTCGTTTAGTTGTTTCATAAAATAAACGCAGTAAGTAGAAGTATTTACTGCGTTTATTTTATGAAACAACTAAACAAAGCGTAGGTACCTAATTGAAGAATTAGGTACCTACGCTGTAAATAGAATGACATTACAATGACATTAATATTCCACAACTATCACACAACGCCATCTAGTCCCAAGCTAAGCAGAGCTTGTGTTATGGATACTAGACAACTGATAAACATACTTATATATTTCTAAAAACATACATATTATAGATAAATTACACCCAGACACAGAATAGATGATCATGCTCATCACACAAACATTTGTCCTGGGTAGGAATCGAACCCACGACCCCTGGTATAGCAGTCAGGGTGACTAACCACTAGACCAACAGGCTTGTCAATATAGAAATCTTGTGCGAAGACTGTGAAAAAAACTGATTGATATCTGCCAATCGGATTTTAAATTAAGAAAAAAAACCTCCTGACACTTTATAAGGGAAGAGAAAATCTTGAATAATGATAAGAATTGACCCTCGGCTCCCTTTTAAAAACTGCCCTGCCGAACGCTCTATGTAAATCATTTTTCTTTCCTTAGTGCGTATCAATCAAATTTTCAATTTCCTACCTCTCCGCCATTTTCATACTGTCATTTTTCACTGTAAGGCTTGAATAAAACTTGACGTGGTACTCCTAGGGGGCAGGTACGTGAAAGTACTACTTTCATGGTAGGTCATCCATCTGTCTCGCTTTTTCCCATCAACTTTTATGTGGTAGGCTTTCAGTCGAACCAGATACAGCTGAATATCAATATTTTATATAGAGCGTCTGCCTATCGAACCCCCACAAACCAGTAACGGGACAATATGATATCCCATGGCGTGGTAAGACTGGTTGTCAGACAGCTTCTGACTAACAGTAACGACTGTCAAAGTACTACAAAAGACAGCCGGGAACAACGGCTTTACGTGCACTCCGAGGCACGGAGGAAACTCGCTATGACAGATTGTCACCCATCCACGGACTACTTTCATGGTAGGTATACTGCTTATTTCTTTAGAAAGTATTGCACGTAGATCCTCTTAAAGAGAAAAGACAAAAAGGTTTAGACAATAGTGAAGGAAATTGTATTTCTTCATTGTAATATAAGTAAACTTTGTAAATATTCTACTCGTAGATATAATTATCTGTTCTAATAATGTCTTCCATGTTTATTTGTAACAAAAAGGAAAAATATTAAATTTCATCCTCATCGCTGTCATTGAAAAAAGAGCCCTTTGAATGGCAATACTGCTCATACCATGACCATGACGAAAAAGAAGAGAAATGTTTATATTGGATTGCTAAACTATACATCGTGACTTTTTAGTCGTCTTACAAAGTGGTCCACTCAATGTATCCGACATAAAATACCACTAGGCGTGATTATCATTTTTTATTATTACGACAATTTATCATTAATGAATAGGTACATTAGAAATATGAAACACGCTGTTAAAAATGTTTACGTATTAAACTTGGTATGTAATGTTTACGTATTAAACTTGGTATATAGGTACATTTAAATACATAGCAAATATTATACACATAAAAATAGTATTTGTTTTTTTTGTTATTAAATAAACAATTACACAAGCAAAAGTTGTTACTTTTGTAATTCAGCTTAAAAACTGAATAAATAGGTAAACTCGTTGTCTACACCACTGGCCTTTACAAGATTACAGCGATAAAATATTTCTCTTTTACAGTTCTAATTCGAATTCCAACATGAAATTATTCCACTGAAATGGATCCTAAATGTTTCCATTTCAAACACTTGACTATTTAAAATATTTACTTTTTGTGAAAATACTAGTTAACCATTTAAGTAGAAATTTAAAAAAGAATGCCTTTTAGATTTTTTTTTAGTCTTCTTCCTTCATCGACGAATGGATTAGGTATCCAACACAACAAGATTTTTTAAATAGGTACGAACTAGTAATTGCTGGGATCAACGCGTTTCAACCAAACAAAAAAAACACTGTTAATGATAATTACAAGAAACTGTTCACCTTTTATTCTGGGTAAGTAGCTTTGAGTTAATCAATCGCAAGTAAATATTAAATGTAAACAATATAATAATATCTCTCTTCTCTGATTGGATGAATTTATTCTAAGTTCGCAGCCTTCAGTTTCAGGCCCAAACTACAAACAAATTGTAGAGACGTATTTATATTTTTTAAACATTGCTTCACACTAAGAATTTTCCTGTGTCATAGACAAACATAGAAATCACATACAAACACTCAGATCCGGAAAAACTACTTGTAGGTCATATTAATATTTGTTACACAGTAATCTGCCTTCTCCTATCAAATGTTGATAGACCAACAAATTAAGGAGAGACCGGATAAATAAAACGCCATTTTTTCCGCTCCAAAAACCAAGACTACACGCCCTGAAAGTAGGTACTTATTTGCTTATTCCGACCAATTGCCTTCAGGGCAAGATACTGAATTTTGTCTTATTTGTTCTGTTTTTTTTTAATAAGAAGATTTCTCTTTTAATTAAAGGGAAAATCAAATTGGATAATACTTGATGATTTATTAAAATGTATTTTTTTGTTATAATCTAAGACACGTGTTGCAGATTTGCGGTGGTCACCTATTATTGTTTTTTTTTAATATTGTGTCAGGAAAGAGGTACTGAAATGTAACAAAATAATCAGTTTGTACTTTTTTGGTTAATTTAAACGCCTATGACTTCGACGTGGGTTCATCATCATCGTCCACAGTCCGTCTTCACCCACTGCTGGGTATAGGCCTCTCCTTGTTTGTGCCAAGCTCCACGGTCTTGCGCCAGCCTCATCCAGGACACTCCCCCAATGGCAACAATGTCGTCTACCCATCTCGTCGTGGGTTACTAACTAATATTAAATTAACTTAAAATGTCACTTACGGGATATCTTCCGTGATTATTGATTTGTTTGAGTTCCCGATATTTCGACGCTGTTGCAAGCGTCATGATCGCGGGTTGACTAATCACGGAAGATATCCCGTAAGTGACATTTTAAGTTATGAAGCAAACCGTGATAGTTTAAAAAAGTGTTTAATATTATATTGTTGCTTTTAATATGAATAACATGCGAAAGTACGCAACAACCTGGGTTCTCTGGTTCCTTGCTGAATTAAAAGCTGCTTGTATTTTTTTATCGGGTTGATGTCACTTCTAGTAAATCTTTGGAGCACGAGCGGTAAAGGTAACTCTTTGTTGTGTTTTATTTTTAAACCATTGTTGCCCCACACTAGGAATTGCTTCCTGTATCGTGGGTGCGTTTACAAACATAGAAACTCACATACACAAACACCCACACCCGGAACACTTGCAGATCATACAAAAATTTGTTCCGTGCTGGTTGAACACTGCGCCACAACTGCGCCGACCGTGTCGTGAAAAAGACTTATTCGTCAACTCGCCTGCAATTAACTCGCTCGCTCGGGCGAGTTGGCACCTTCCGATTTTACCTATTTTTGTTGTCGTCAACTCGCAACTAAGCGAAAATCTGACGTATTTACAGTGGTCTACAAAAGTGTTTCTATAAATTTAACATTTAATTTAATTAAACCTTCTTCACACTTTTATGACACTGAACGTGTAAGGTAGGTTAATTGAGGGCCAGTGGGTCGTCTTAGGGGCGGAGTTGTTTTGAGATCATTACTAAAATATAAGCACAAATACTTATGTAATAATGATTTTTCTCGTATGTTAGAATTCAATGTGAAATCTAATCAGAAAGTACCAGGAGAACAGGATCATGAAGAAGGTTTTGGTGCCGAAATTAAATGAGGAATTAGAACAAAAAGTACTAGGAGAACAGAATCATGCTGAAGGTTTTCATGCCGCACAACGAACGGTCTTCAAAACTAAAAATTTCTTTTGGCGAATACTCAATACCCAAAAATGTACTAGGACTGCATAAAATCAAGGTGGTATTTTTCATTTTAACAATTCTGTCTCAACATACAAATTTTGGGCAAAATCTATTTATCACAAAAGTACTAGGCTTGCACGAAAAGGTGGTATTTAAATCATTAAATAAAGGTACTTCATAGTATACAGGTATTTTACACTGTTTTTACAAAAATACAATTAATATAAAATACCAGATAGTTGACAAGGTGTCTTTGCCCCACGCTTGGGATTTCTTCTATATCGTGGGTACGTTTTCAAATATTCAAACTCAAATCTTACAGCGCTTCATACTATAAAGTAGGTTTCTATATTAATTTATTATAACACTTTTATAGATGACTGTACCATTTTTCGGTCAGTTGCGAGTTGACGACAACAAAAATAGGTAAAATCGGAAGGTGCCAACTCGCCCGAGCGAGCGAGTTAATTGCAGGCGAGTTGACGAATAAGTCGAAAAAGACTTATTCGTCAACTCGCCTGCAATTAACTCGCTCGCTCGGGCGAGTTGGCACCTTCCGATTTTACCTATTTTTGTTGTCGTTAACTCGCAACTAAGCGAAAATCTGACGTATTTACAGTGGTCTACAAAAGTGTTTCTATAAATTTAACATTTAATTTAATTAAACCTTCTTCACACTTTTATGACACTGAACGTGTAAGGTAGGTTAATTGAGGGCCAGTGGGTCGTCTTAGGGGCGGAGTTGTTTTGAGATCATTACTAAAATATAAGCACAAATACTTATGTAATAATGATTTTTCTCGTATGTTAGAATTCAATGTGAAATCTAATCAGAAAGTACCAGGAGAACAGGATCATGAAGAAGGTTTTGGTGCCGAAATTAAATGAGGAATTAGAACAAAAAGTACTAGGAGAACAGAATCATGCTGAAGGTTTTCATGCCGCACAACGAACGGTCTTCAAAACTAAAAATTTCTTTTGGCGAATACTCAATACCCAAAAATGTACTAGGACTGCATAAAATCAAGGTGGTATTTTTCATTTTAACAATTCTGTCTCAACATACAAATTTTGGGCAAAATCTATTTATCACAAAAGTACTAGGCTTGCACGAAAAGGTGGTATTTAAATCATTAAATAAAGGTACTTCATAGTATACAGGTATTTTACACTGTTTTTACAAAAATACAATTAATATAAAATACCAGATAGTTGACAAGGTGTCTTTGCCCCACGCTTGGGATTTCTTCTATATCGTGGGTACGTTTTCAAATATTCAAACTCAAATCTTACAGCGCTTCATACTATAAAGTAGGTTTCTATATTAATTTATTATAACACTTTTATAGATGACTGTACCATTTTTCGGTCAGTTGCGAGTTGACGACAACAAAAATAGGTAAAATCGGAAGGTGCCAACTCGCCCGAGCGAGCGAGTTAATTGCAGGCGAGTTGACGAATAAGTCGAAAAAGACTTATTCGTCAACTCGCCTGCAATTAACTCGCTCGCTCGGGCGAGTTGGCACCTTCCGATTTTACCTATTTTTGTTGTCGTCAACTCGCAACTAAGCGAAAATCTGACGTATTTACAGTGGTCTACAAAAGTGTTTCTATAAATTTAACATTTAATTTAATTAAACCTTCTTCACACTTTTATGACACTGAACGTGTAAGGTAGGTTAATTGAGGGCCAGTGGGTCGTCTTAGGGGCGGAGTTGTTTTGAGATCATTACTAAAATATAAGCACAAATACTTATGTAATAATGATTTTTCTCGTATGTTAGAATTCAATGTGAAATCTAATCAGAAAGTACCAGGAGAACAGGATCATGAAGAAGGTTTTGGTGCCGAAATTAAATGAGGAATTAGAACAAAAAGTACTAGGAGAACAGAATCATGCTGAAGGTTTTCATGCCGCACAACGAACGGTCTTCAAAACTAAAAATTTCTTTTGGCGAATACTCAATACCCAAAAATGTACTAGGACTGCATAAAATCAAGGTGGTATTTTTCATTTTAACAATTCTGTCTCAACATACAAATTTTGGGCAAAATCTATTTATCACAAAAGTACTAGG
Organism: Agrotis ipsilon; assembly: GCA_028554685.1. Taxonomy (NCBI): domain Eukaryota; kingdom Metazoa; phylum Arthropoda; class Insecta; order Lepidoptera; family Noctuidae; genus Agrotis; species Agrotis ipsilon. Next base: position 12,110,424 of record CM052966.1, read on the forward strand.
CTTGCACGAAAAGGTGGTATTTAAATCATTAAATAAAGGTACTTCATAGTATACAGGTATTTTACACTGTTTTTACAAAAATACAATTAATATAAAATACCAGATAGTTGACAAGGTGTCTTTGCCCCACGCTTGGGATTTCTTCTATATCGTGGGTACGTTTTCAAATATTCAAACTCAAATCTTACAGCGCTTCATACTATAAAGTAGGTTTCTATATTAATTTATTATAACACTTTTATAGATGACTGTACCATTTTTCGGTCAGTTGCGAGTTGACGACAACAAAAATAGGTAAAATCGGAAGGTGCCAACTCGCCCGAGCGAGCGAGTTAATTGCAGGCGAGTTGACGAATAAGTCGTGAAAAAAGCACTCAACATGAACATTTTATCATAATTTAAAATGATAAAGAAAAGTTTTCGCCAGCAAGATGAATTTAATCTTTCAAATATGTAAGAATTGTAAGTGTCAAGGAATCTACTTGAAGTATTTTTCCCTCCATTCTACTCGATGCATAAATTGAAACGCCTTTCGTAGGTACTTCTCTGCTATTTGCAGTCTTCATAATAAAAGCTTCTTGCAAGACTGCAACTATCCAGAAGCCTGTGTTATGATGACTGGGGCCTTACCACGAGCTCTTAATGCGATCCAGTTTAGGCTGTGGAAAAGAAACAGATCTATACAAGTCGTCTAGCGCCATCTTTTTCCTTGAACTTAAAGACGTCATGGTAGGCCACCTGATCTCCCGGGTCGACGGCGCGTTGTGTTCCACGCGCGCCTCATGATGACTAATCTCTCTGTGATTTGATGTTCAAGATTGCTATATCTTGTTATCTAAAAGCTACTGCTAGAAGAGATGTCGTAAAACATTCCCCGATTTTATTATGTGGTAAAATCATCAAATGTGTCTATATCTAGGCCAGGGGGGGCGGGGCTTTCAGACTTGTACTGACTGAAATAAATGGTGACCTTCAATAGCCCCTTACGTACCGGGACCAAGGTTATACGTTGGTTCTGCGGCCCTCCAAGGAGCCCCCGTCATTTTGCTGCCTTATTAGAACATTTTAACGCAGATCCTCGCTACAATTTTGCCAAGAAAATACCTTCAAAAACAACACAAAACTAAGATTTCATCTTAAAAGCAAATTGTACTTGTAACCCTACTCGCTCTCATTTTTCACCATCACTACTTATTTACGTTTTTCCGATACAACCTCTTACATTGCTCGTGACACCGATCCTCACTTCCCAATTTTCATTTTTTTCATAAAAAACGCGCTGAATAGTCGGAAAAGTCGGAAAATACAGCGATGAGTTTATGTAGCAGTGTGAAACTCGGGATTTATACGGATATATTCACGGCACGGTCTGGTTTTAACTAAACTTACTGCATGTGAATGCATTCGTATAATATTACCCGGATAGGAAGAATGGACGGTGCAGATAAAATAATATTTGGTATAACGTATGCTTTTATATTATTTATTGGTACATCATTATTTTATTTATAGCTGGTACGTTTTGAGAGCAGTGGTGAGCAGTAGTGGCCAGTAGCCAGCCAGGATCTAACTCATGACCTTTTCTCTAAATTATAACTTAAAAGCTTCACTTAAATTAATATTATTCATCTTTTCAGAAATTTAAGTTTAGAATAAACAAGATCTTTATACAAATTGAGTTTAGAGATTGCGTAACAGAAATAAATTTTATATAAGTTAAATAAAATTACTCTTTTCGGTAAAAAACCCTGCACTAGCAAAATATTTACATCAGTCACTGTAGTTATCGCAATAGCAAGTTTCAGGACTATCTTCTATAAAGACAGTCTAATATAGTCCCACAATTGAGACACAGGTTTCTTATGTAAAAGAAGCAGTGGGCGACCCACGAGACAGTTACAGTGCGGCAAAAGTATATTCCATTCTATGGATTTTCGTAATAAGAAATAGCTAGGTCTATTCCATTTCAATGAATTTTATCTCAATTCACTCACGACTTTTTACCTGTGCCTCAATCGCTTTTCTCATTTAGGTTAATATGAAATAAAATTTGATTTTCACAGAAAACAAATTCCAAAGGCTAACATTTTTAATAGAAAAAATATTTGATGGTTGTAAACGTTTTCCTCGTATTTTCATCCAAGGTACTCTGTTATAAACAAAACGGTTTACCGGGCATGACTTTTCCAATTGAGAGGAAACGAACGAAAAGTAAATAGAAAAATTGATGTTTTTCTTGTACTTTGCTTCTAATTGGATCAATCAAAGATGGGATAATGTTTGTACGACTAACAACTTTTGCGAACAGCTAGTACCTTGTGTGTGTGTGTATTTATGTATACATACATTATATTTTTTACCCTTAATATTATAAGAATATAAGTGACGCGTCTAAGGGCTCCTGTACACAATGCTTCTGCCCGCCAGCACCGATCAGCCACCGGTCAAATGGTCAAAAATCGGTAAAATGGCGTGGTGGCGGCACGGACGCGAAGGCAAAGCGGCACAGTGGCGCGGCGGAGCGGTAGTGGAACGGTGTCGGAGCGGTGGCGGAGCGGCGGTGGCACCATGTACAGAAGTGCTAAAGATTTATAGTAGGTTTTGTATAGCAGTTTTAAATGTGCTGCTATGCCAATAAATGCCGGTAAATTCTCAGTTATTTAAAGTCACCATAGATCCTCTTTCTTTACAGTTAAAGATAATATTAGCCTTTCATTATTATCTTTAATTGAAAATCTCGAATCCATAATCACTGAAAAATGAAAGATAAATTTTCTAAAAAAATATCCTTTATGCGCGAGTCCAATTCGCACTTTTTCGCGCTTCTTTAATTTTTCATTTAAATTTTCACGGCTTTTAAGACTCAAGTAGTGCGTGAATCTGCGAGGAATGAAGGAAAAAAGTGAAACTTGTCAGTTTATGTGTAGAAATAAGATAGCAATTATTTCTAAATCAAAACTAGGATATTATTTCTGAGTATCATAGGCATATATTGTAAAATAACTGTTCCCTTAGGATTTTTCTCACAACCCTCAGGTCAACAAAACTAAAAGTAAAATTTATGTATAAATATTCCAAAATATTGTCAGGGGACCAATTAGTGAGAAAGTCCGCATCACTGATTGCCATCGCCGCACGGCAGCCGTTGACGAACCGAAAACTTGATACTCATGAATTAAATAAAAACCGGCAATATCTAGGAACGGTTTTCCGGATATAAATTTACGGTGGATAACTCTGATTTTTTGACCGGATAAAATTGGATCTGTTGGTTGAAACTTGTTAACAGTGTCGATGTGAACTGCGTTTATAAGTTTTGAATATAATAGAAAACTATGCTTGTTCGTTTGTCAAGTTTTGATTAAATCTGCCAAATAAATGTAACATCTGACATACTGTACCCCTAGCACGAGTTTTCACTATTTTACTTTACAGAGTTTTTCCAGTATTTACAGGTTTCTTGTATGAAAATATGGAACAGCGCCTCTGGTGTGCGAAGAAGAAACTAATTTAATCCTTGAAAATTGTCAATTTGAAGTCGTCAAAGTTCCAGTTTACTTTACGTCTCAAATACTGAAAACTCGTTCTGACGATACTGACTGCAAAAAGTTTAACCACAGTTTAACACTTGTCTTAAAAGTGTAATTGCAAAACGCCGACACCATCATTTGTAGAATGAGCTAGTAATAGAAAACCATGGTGTTGCTTGCGTAAAGTTCATTAATTATCCCCAAGCGACGTTATACCAAGATAAAAATAAAGATTATAATCCGTTTTTGAGAGAGAGTAACAAACATCTATCCTCACAAACATTTCACATGTACAATAGAAATAAAATAATTCTAAATAACTTCAAAAAGTTGTCTTCAAATACCCTCCAAGGTTGAACGAATACCGAAGCCGTAAAAATACCTGCGAATTTCAAACTTGGAACACTCAACCACGCAGCTTAAAAGTTTAGACATTATCTACTAAATTCTCAATTCAAACTTAAAAGGAGCATAACGATTTCAAAAGACCTTCAATCCTTATTAATTTTAAATCGCTTTGAAAGGTAATCAGCGATCCCTGTGGGTCCCAAAGCGCTTTCCGCATTACTTAGCGCACGGTTTGCGGGTATCGAATATAAGCCTACCGCTTGATACATGGTAGCAATAAAATGCTGTAACCGCTTTCTGGTTCAATTTGTCTTCCTCCGCGATTCAAGGGTTCAGCAATCATTGTGTTGTTCGTTTTCGGTTATTGGGTCAGGTTGATGAAAAATGTGCGTGATTAGTTATGAGCCTACCGATATTACGGACGTAATCTACCGTGTAAGGAAGGAATCCCTCATTGATACAAAATATGGCTGCTATTTTTATTCCGGAACCCACCAAATAAACCTTTGCTTTTGAGATTAAATTGCAGATGTGTGCCAGTAATTGCGCTATTATGGAAGCCATTTTTCCTAAATTCGTAGTGAGAAATTCCTAATGTGAAACAAGATTCTTTAAAAAAAAAACCAATTTCCCATTGGCATCTTGATTACTCTCGTAGGGTCTTGTTTAATTACTTCTCTTTTTAAATGACTGCCTATTGGACTCTTGAAAACTTTTTTTAAACTAGATTTTTGGAGTTCTAAGTGGATTTTTAAGCCAATATTATATTAAACTCTCTAAGGAACTGTAAACTTAAGTTATTGTTCATTTTTAATTCATTTCTTAAATTGCATATTGATGAGCGTTCAACTGCTCCTTTTAATAAGTTAAGTTACATAGATGGATTTGTTTTAACTTCAGAACACTAATTCCTTTTCAGAATTTCAATTTGAATGAATGTCAAAAATTAACGGAAAATGAAGCACCCGATATCGTTTTTAGACGTCAATTTTATTAATTCCTGACTTTGAAAGAAACTCAAACGCCAACTAAAAGTACAAATCGAATTTGATTTAATTACAAATCTTGATTGTAAACGCCCTGAGCAATATTTTGAATTCATTATCGCATTATTGATAGGATCAACAAACCAATCATTAATTAAAAGATTTTCCGGATGAAGCCAGCCGTCCCTAAAATGTTCTCTTTGAATCAAAAACCAATTATTTTACCAACATTATTGTTTCAACAACAAAATTCTCTGTGTGTATTTCACAACAATCACACAAAAACCACATTAAAAAAGATTATTTACGGCACCGTATCTCACCACATCGATACATTCAACGCCGTCGATAAACTTCGAAAAACTAGTAAGTACTTGAACCTTACCACGAGCTCTTAACGCGATCCAGTTTAGGCTGTGGGAAAGAGACAGAGCTATACGAGGTGTCTAGCGCCATCTCTTTCGCACAGCTTAAAGACTCTCGCTGTAAGAGTTCATGGTAGACCACCTGATCGATAAAATATAGACAATCGATCATCGATCTATCGTTGATTGACGTCGATCCATTATGAAAACGAAGCGAGGGGCGACAAGTAAAGCGTGGCTGGACAATTTCTATCCTAATTTTGATCGATGGCATCGCTTGAAAATCGATTTATGTGGAGGCTCCTGAGCACGTCTGCGGTAAGTCCAATGAACTTAGGGTCAAAATAACATGACTGTGGTTGCACCCTGACATAGCCCCTAATAAGAAATCGCAGATACAATCGCCGGCCAGGACCTTTACAGTCCGTTTTATGCTGACCCAGGTAGAAGACCTACGTCTCGACAAGCCATTGTGCCAGTTGGCAGATAAACTCGCCTGCCATGCACTCTCTCGACGTACGGAGGTTCTTGTGCAGTGTCTGTACCTAAAAGATCGTTTTACATACTTCACACAAACAGTGCAAAACTTTCTTTGTAATAAAGTACCCGTCGACAAAACACAACACAAATATGGCGTGCAATACACAACAAGTTACTGCTTGTAATATCACGCTACTCTCATACAAAACACATAGCCTTGTAATAAAACAAAACCTGCCTCACCTCAATGTGTCCCATCTGCAGCAGAAAGGTGCTCGCCCAAGTTTGCACATCTTACCGTAAAAGCTACAATACCCAGGTCGTCTCGAGCCATTTCATTTTTCACATTATTTCCTCTTTCATAAAAGTTGATATTTCGTACGAGCACTGTTGCGTACACGAAATACAAAATTCGTACATTTATTCATGACTGCAAGCTGGCCACTTTAGCTTGCCGCTTTGTTTTACAAATACACAAGACGGGACTTTAGCGCAACGGCACACTCACGGTGCATATGTATGTATTCGTTCTGAATACATCCGGATCACCATCTGTTACATGTCTGAGTAGATCAGTAGGAACGTACTTCTGAGTCGCAATCCGTTTCTTTGATAATAAAGGCCCGATGTCAACCAGCACTGGGTCCGAATCCATTTGCCTGAACATCTAGAGATAATCGCATCGTTTTTTCCCTCAGAAAATCGATAGACCCAGTCGGAATCGAGGAATTTCCAAGGGGCACTTTAAATTTAAATCGGCCAAGCTTATAAAGGCGATTATAATCGAATCGAATTTCTGATCAAGCAATTTATCGGATTGAGTATCATCTTGATCGTGGCGAGTTGGAAAAGCAATTGATTGGCTCCATTTCATTAAGCTGCGGGTGTGAGAAATCTTGAGAGCAATTTGTTTTCTTTCACAGTTATATTTAATCCTATAAAGTGCTGGATCTGCATTAAATTATATACGTCGTAAAGTCGCGGAGTTTATTCAGAAAAACATTTTAAAGTTTGCGAGCGCGACATGTTTTAGTTATTGTATCATTTTTTATTTAATTTGCATTTTTATTCTGAAGTACACGACAATTTTCAGAATTTTATGCTATATTCTACTGAACATATTTTCTCCGTTTATTATGAGAACGCAAATGATAACTTATTGCACTGTTTTATTTTTGTAGGTTATGGGCGAAACACGTTAACCGAGAACAATTTTCTTCTTTATTTTCTACTATTTTAATACGTATTTTAAAGTGAGACTTAAGAGTCTGGTGTAGCTCTAATAGGTACTCGATTCCACAAACTAGTTGTTTAGAAAATAAGTGAGGTCTTTTAGTCTATTAGTCTCTTACCTATGACGAATACCTTTCTTGATATTCACATGTTTTTCAAGAGTAATAGTTACTTCTAGACAAGTGTGCTTCACCGTCGACTTCATCTTTGCTTACGGCGAGATTAGGCGAGATTTCGTATCGTTAATTACAAAAAAAATAGTTACTAAAATATTATGTTTGTAAGGAAATTCTCATGAACTCGTATTTCCTTGATATTTGAGCATCGAAATCCGAAATGTAATTTACGAGTAAATATTTGAACGTTTTTGTTCACGAATAATACAAAGCTCCTTCGGCACGTGTAAGGTTTAATTGCGATTATATTTTTTCAATAAAATGGTTTTTCTTGTGCATGAACTTTTATTACATAAAATTATTTCAATCCAAAAATTTGGATGTAGAAATATCACAGAAACCCTTTAAAATAATTCTATCCCGTTGTTTGTATTGAGGCCAGCTATTTATGCTAATTTCCTCGTGACTAATGTTCCAATCATTAAAAAAGTTTAATATATTTCTTTATTTATTTATGTACACACACAGATATCAACAGGAAAATATTACAAGATGAAAAAAAGTATAAAGGCACTACATACTCGTATTTAAGTTTGATATTTAGTGACGGGTGCATGTGTACGAACCTCTATAACCTCTATTGCAATAGTTTCTTGGATACCAAAGTCGTATGGTTACGTCAGGTCGTGAGAGTTGCGGGTTGTATACGATCGGGCTTTCCTACAAAAATCAGAGGCAGATTACGTTTATCCCGATTGTAATTTGTAGATCTTTGACAGTCATTACTGTCAGAAGCTTTAAAGTCTAATAAGCAGTCTTACCATTGGGTATCGTATTACACAGTTAGGTACTGGGTTGTGGAGGTCCGATAGGCAGTCGCTACATGTAAAATACTGATATACATTGCATCCGGTTTGACTGAAAGCCGACCCTAACATTGTTAGGAAAAGGCTAAGCAGATGATGATGATGTAGTCACTTAATAATCAAGTAGTCAGATTTTGGCAGCTTAGAAAAACAACACCAAAAAGACACACAAGAAAAATGACTTTGTTTAATGCATCACTAGTATTAAAATACCGTAAAACTACACTTTAGTTGCCACGTGCATGCCACACGTGTTTTCTTTAAGACGACGGAGAATTTGTACGTTTTCAATGAAAATATTTACTTTATTACGAACTAACAAGGTATGGAACTCTAAGCTGTTCAAAGAGAGAGTATGTAGTAAACAGAAAAATAGCTTCTTTGTATGAATTTGTTTATAAAGAAAAACACCGTGAGAAAATCGGCATGCCTTGGAATCAAAAAGTCGAAGACATTGACATATCCACCTGACTTGGGCTCTTTTCGGATATACTTGGACCTCACACTGAAATAAATTAAGTACGGTTCTGCCGGGGTCACGGGTCTTATAACATCACCGTGACCCCGGAACATAAAGGGCTATTGGAGGACACCGTGGATTTTAGTCAGTACAAGTCTGACAGTCAATCCCGCCCTGCCCGGGGTGGGAGGCCTCATTTGATGATTTTACCACGATAAAAAAAATTAAAATAAGTGCGGTTCAATCGGATTATTTTACCTGAACATTCACAATCCGATAGTATCATAATACCTATATAAAGGTAGTACTTTTATTAGAAGCCTAAACTCCCTGTTTCTTTTTGGTGGATACCATTGCATATTGTTATCTCCTCACGCTCTCATTTAGTGAGGAGGAGAATTGGCTCTCCCTTATGAGTTTTGCCTCCTCTTTTGCTAGCATTATTTCTTCGCAGAAGGAGGTTCTACTTCACACCGGGAACTACGATCATCCATCTACTCTTCAAAGATAGAATTGATCGCCCGTGTCCAGCTTAAAAACTGAGATTGCCAGTATAACATACTACTCTTTATCTTTTTAGATTTCTACGTATGTCATGGATTAGCCCTAGCTTGAAATGAACATTTATAAAAGCATATACTAGGCTAATTAAAAAAAAAAGAAAAAACTATTTTACTATGTGTATGTAACGTGTGTCTTCACACAAACTAGGGGCATGTAAACTGGCTATCCAGAGATCATAACGATATAAACCAATTCCAACTCTCCTGTCATCGTAATAGAGTCCAACGTTCAGTGTGTAAATGTTGACAGAGAATAGGTGAATAGCTGAACCGTTATTTGTAAACAACCACATAGACAGGGACTCGTTGAAGCGGTCACTGAAGGGAGGCAAGCGAACCTCTGGCCACATGTCCTCCAGTGTACCATGCATAAGTTGTATGTGGTTAACATGCCTGACCAAACTTTACGACATACTCTTTATTTTTAGTTTCAAATGTTACGAATTAATTGAAGTGGTTATTTGTGATTTAATTAATTGAGTGGTTATTTACGATTTAAAATATTACGATATTGAGGAGTTATGTTTCCAAATTCTAAGTTTTGGTCAATTTTAGTTACATTCTGAAATTTGAATGACATTGACCAAATCTAAGTTAGAAACACACCTTGGTTTACGCGTGGCAGGATGTAAGTTCTTTATAGAAATGTGTGGACGAACAATAAAAATTATATTTCACGGACTATTAGTAATCAAATGATAACAAAAAAATGTTTTTTTTCAATACAAAAGTTGTAATTTTAAAGGCAGATGTATGAAAATATTCTGAGAAACTGATTTCGTTCTTGAAGAAAAGCTACACTGACCCTAACCCAAATCAAATAAAGGCACGAGTAAACGAGGATGTGATCTTGAAAAAAAAAAATATCAGACGATAAAAAAGAAATGTTGAAGAGTTAATTATCGTTTATATTATTGAGTCATTTTCGTAGGAGCAGTGGGAAAAAAAACATCTCTATGGAGCCCAACTGGCTGAAAACAACAACTTAAGGCCCAGATTTTTGTTTTTTAGCGTGTTAAAATCATCAAAACGAGACCTTCAACCGGCCGGGCGGGACGGTGCTGTCAGGACTTGTAACTGAACTAATCCACGGTGGCCTTCAGTAGCCCTTTATGTTCCGGGGGTCACGGTAATAGAAATAAGTCCCGCGACCCCCGGCAGGCTTTAGCCCCTGAGAGGGCGGCCCAGTCATTTTGCTGCCAGCTCTTTAGGCCGCGTTGGAACACGACGCGCCGTCGACCGGGCTGGTCCATGGTCGGACAGCGGAGTTTGCCCTTACGCGTGTCCACATGCCCGCCACGGCGCGACCGGTGGCCGGAGATCGTCTTGCGACGTCGGCGCCGTGGGCGTACACCACTGCGGTTGGGCGGAGGAGGACGCTGTCCTCTCTCCTCTCGCGGCCCCCGCCGCCTCCTTCACGAGCATACTGCCCTCGCAGAAGGCGGCGACCGCTTACACTCCGTCTCGCTCCGCAGCATGGCCGGAAAACCAATGCGGGGCGAGAGGTCTCCGCCTATCGCCGCCGGAGCGAGGATGAGTAGATCATTTTTAAAAGGATTAGTCTACACAGCGCATTACATAGCGAAGGGTGAAAAGAGGGAAGGAGGCGTTTGCAATGCAGTTGGATAACTTAGCTCAGTAAATAATAACATTAGTTCTTAATTACAATTTTTGGGACAAAACTGTTGAACAGTGGAATGTAAATGAGGAAATGTTAGGTACGTTACTTGCAAACTACGTTACTTTGCTAACCGCTACTTCTAAGGACATGGGTCACGTTTATCTTGCACCGTCACCATTTAGCTACTTGTTCTTGATGATAATGTCCTGTTAGGTTCCTAAATAAGCGAATTATGGAAGTTATTTTGTATCTTAAGATTAAGGCTAAATAACACGAGCCACCAGTCAACTTTTACCTGAAAAAAAGGGTAATATTGAAAGTTTGCTGAAATCTTGGTTGGATCTTGACGTCATGCGTAATTGCAATTATGGAAAGCATGGTACGCCTTTTTAATTTTATCAGTGTTGCCAAGAATGTTCATAAGTTACCGACCCTCGATTTTAAGGAACAGGGGTAGTTTTAGTCAGAACAAGTCTGACACTTTGCTCCGACCAAGAGGGTTGAAACCTTTTGAAGATTTCTCACTAACAAACATCATCTAATAAAAATGTTTGGTCATCATATTGATAGTCATTTCGTTAATACTGGTAAAATGTATTAGCTGGAATTTTAGAGCTAACCTTAAAATTAAGGTAAACAATACCTACTTCACTTTAGGAACTAATAAAATAAGGTTCCTCACCAACCACATACGTTGAGATTCTACTCAGTATTCTAGATTCTGAGCCACGGGTAAGTAGGCAGTATAGCAATATAATATGATAATGAAGTTCCGCCTTACGTGTGAACTTAGTAGGGAAACATTATCTCTTACAAACTTAGCTAGATTATTATAAGCTTCGTATTATCCTCGGGAAAACTTTACATGTTTGATATTAACAACGCGATATTTTTTTAAATGAAATAATAGACCAGTATATGAGTTTGTTTGCTATTATTGTTTCCTACTATCAACCCGGAAAAACTTCGTACCGCACACAGGATCTATGTTCTAACCTTTTTAACCTACCCAGGACCCCGTAATTAATTCAAAACCAAAATTAGCAAAATCGGACTGATGTCTCGAGTTTTTGCGAACCAACGAACAGCATTGATTTTTCATATTAGATTTTCATTTTTATTATAGTAAAAACATTTTAAAATATAAAAATGGCAGCCCAATGATGTCGGGAACAAGGTCCAAGCTATTAGCGGTCAGGGATTTAGAGAAAGGAACCCCCTAAAATGCACGCCGTGTCCAGAAAACTGCTTTCTGAATAAGCTGCTTGATTCAGATGCATATGGAGAACCTTCTTAGATGTTGGTTGTTTTTTTTTTCGGTGTTTGCTATTATTAATACAATATTTTACGAATAATGATTGTTTTTGAAAAACTCTACTACACTATTTTGGTTGGTTTAGTGGTTAGTGACCCTGACTGCTATGCCGAAGGGCGAGGATTCGATTCTCAGTTGTCTAATACCCATAACAGTACCCATAACACAAGCTCTGTTTAGCTTGGGACTAGACGGCGTTGTGATGTGTGATAGTTAAAACAAAAAAAAAACACTGCTACTCATGAAAGCGTAAACTAAACATAGCGGACCTACAGAAAAGTCCTAATGTTACGAAATTCGACGAAGTGTCAGAGAATTAATCCTTGAACGAAATTAATAATACCGATCGTTTATTGAAAGACCCGTCCGCCCACATCCTACTCAAAGCGATTTGTCACGAATGCGTGATTTTCACATTCATATTGTCACTCACTTATTCCGAAAAGTGGATGCCGTCCTCTATCACTTTGGTGGCTATTTTCGGGGCTTAAATTACCAGCGCTTCCTTTCGCGTGTAACTCGAAAAATATTCCACATTTTTATTCAGGTTTTAAACTGTCTGTGTACCCAATTTCAGTCGTTTTTTTTTGTAAAAGAGTAATAAACATCATTTTTATATCTATTCATTCACACAAAACGCGTTTATTTTATAAATTAGATAGATAGTGATAAAGTCAAAAAACTGAATAAAATAGACCACGTTAGTAATTTGTGGGAAGAACAGAACTAAATTATTCTATTTCTAGTCGCCGTAATTCTTACGATGCTAGAACATATATCCGTACAATTCAATCCTCAAAGAAACGCCTAGAACACGCACAAACTCCCCCAATATCTAGACGATCATTATTTAAATTTTAAACCTTATTCTATTTTATTTGAGTGACTCTATTATTTTAGATATTCAAGTTGAGATGATATTTTACGTTTTCTAGAAGCAAAAAACTTAAAACAACTAACAGTAAATAAGGGCACTTTCTTTTTGCGAGAATTTCTTTGGTAAAAAAGCTAAAAGGCGTTGAACAAAACCATCTCAGTGTCTTCATTGGCAAAAGTCACGCTGTATTAAATAATAATGCTTTGAACACGCTTTCTTTGATTCAAAAGCATCACAAAGAGAAGAAACGTGAAGGATTATAAAACATTTTCTTGTAAAATATTCTTTTTCTTTTGAGATAACCCCGATTACGTTCAAATTTATGTTCGAGAGACAGAGTCACTTCGAAATTAAAATAAACTGCCTATTGTAGTACATTTTGTGTCAGTTTTCTTGATAAATTTCATTGTGTTACGGGTTACTGAGTGCATTTCCGTGTATACGAGAACTGACTGTTACGTGGTTGATCCATTTTCATGCGTACTTATGTCACTTTGAATTTTAAATATCTATGACGGTTTTAGGTACCTACATTTGTAAGTTGATAGTGTATAAGCTTTTTTGGTTTCAGGTTCTCTTTTGATAATTCAAGAATAAAAAAAAAAAACACTGAAGAAGGTGTAAATAATGGGTGAATAATTCTGGGCGAGCTCGCTCCATCTCACTCTTGGGCTAGATTCAGACCAAGACCGAATCGATTGTCAATAATTAAATTAATAACAAGATAATCCAAGCAGTCCGAGGTATTCCAAATCTTCATCTATATTGGGTCAAATACGTTTCCTAAGATCCGTAAGCCGAACAACTTGTTCAAAATACCGAGTAAACTTTATCCAAGTTTGTTTGGGACTACCTAAACTGGGGGCAGTTGCGTATCTTATCGCGGTTGTAAAAGAAAGATTTAAAGTTGGCGAAGCTTCTGGCCCTCATTTCTATCATCTGTAACGGCTATAATTTTATTTACGGCCGCCTTTCCTTTCGTTTGCTGGACATATTTGGTTTTCGTCGGTTTGTGTGTTTCGAGGGTTTTATGTTTCTGGTATTTTATTGCTGTCTGACTCCCATGTTGAAAACTTATCATAACAGTTTTGAGACGAGTATTGTATTGAACTTTATAACGGCCTCTGTTAGTATAGATTGGCAAGTTGGTCCTTTGAAATATCGACTAAAACAGGTAAGTAAGGCTTTGATAAAAATGTTCAAAAAATCATGAAGGACATATAATTTTTTAAACTCGCTCAATGAGCATTTAATTAATAAAAACATGTTTATGTAACACAAAGAAAAATATGTAAAAAGATCTGGGGATCTAGAATGGCCACTTAAGCAATGTTTCTAATGATAGTGCTGTTAAAATTGTACTTTCTCAATTATCTACTTTATTGCTTGAAAATAAGAATAGAATATTCCATATTCCATGACGAATTTTGTAACTATATAATTGCGGTAAAATGCGTATTATGGATTATTTTGCTCTATTGCTCAAGCAATATTGTAGATAAATGATATAAAACAATTTTGGTAACGCTGCTAAAGATTTGAAATACTTAATAACATTATCTGTTTACACACAATAATAGTAGTACCTACCTATTAACTTTGTAGACTGTATTAAACATAGGTATATGTGGATCGATTAAGCGTTCTGATGTTAACAAAATTCGTTTAAAACAAACCTTATTTCATAAATTCCATATACCTGGCAACACAGGCAGTTCAATCGTATAATTTGCTGACAAGGTAAACACAAGGAAGTTTAGAAGGGTCAGCTCTCCATTGTAAATTTTCAAATGAAAAGTGCTGATTTTCAACCTAGTTTGGTTTACATAAAGTTTAGTGTTGATCAACAACGAATTTTGCTAACCAAGGTGGTTGGTTTAGCTCAATTTGTAAAGGAGACACTGATTTTAATCGAAACTAGGCTAGTGGCTAGACTAAACAAACGCTGGTAATTAAAGAGGAATGCCCAAAAATATATGGAGCAAAAACCTAGAATCGATTAAAACGACTTATGTGTGGCAAGTTAAAGTATACATACTATAACCCAAATCCAATAATAGTTTTCGATTAAACCATCACCAAGTAAAAAAAAACGTAACTAATTGACTGAACTTTAAAAAAATCTATGGCTTGTTTAAAGCGGTTTTACAAACGATATTGTTATGAATTGTGCTTAATATTGAGAGAGATTTGAGAGTAAAGGACATTATACCTACGTATCTACTGATTATATATGTATATATCTATATAAACATGATTTATCATCACTATCACTACATAACATAGTATCCCTATGTATAGTCCCTATGTATGCATATATTTTAATAACTCCGCAACGGATGTTGATGCGATAGTGATTCAAGAGAAAGGTTTTTATGGACATAATATATAACATGCATAATATAGTGGAGATTGCACCCGTGCGGAGCTGGGGCGGGTCGTTAGTGTACATATAAAAGTGATTACGGATTATTACATAGCTATTAACTGAATAAATGAAAACAACTGAATACATGCTACGTTTTTTTATTGATTTTTTAAATGTTATATATTTTCTTAATCTAGGAGAACGCTATCAAAAAAAGGGGCTGGCTGTTGAAGCCCTTCGTGTCTTGCAAATGCAAGGAAGTATAGCATGCTTATTATATGGGCACAGCTGCCTAAAGTTCGACGACCATGAATGCATGAACAAGCGTATTCTATAATTCCGTCTTTGCTATTGTGACCCGGTGTGTACATGATGTATGTATAATACGTTCTGGATCGAACATGCCGCGACTGTATGCGTCCTCTTAACAAAGCTTTCTCACCGTAGTCACCAATATTAATAAGATGAGGATGTCGGTACACTTCTATGTCGTAAGTACCGTTCTCTCTTATGTGTTCCCAGCAGTACGACTGTGCTATCTTTAAATGATATGTGCCTACAGCGAACAAAATCAGTTCATTGAACGAAAACCTTGGAAAATCTTGAAGGTTTGGGGGGTTTGCTTGTAACCTCTCAAACGCTACTCTTTGCCGATTCATATTTTCCTGTTCCACATAATCTGCCAGCAGGTTCGGTTTCTGAATGTTGTTATTAATTATATTGATGAACGCGTCAGAATATTGGCTGTCAGCATAAGGTTCTTTAAATGCATTTATAAGAGCTGCGGCAATTTTGAAATCGGTCATGGCAAATGACGCTGATTTATTGAAATACGTGTTACGGAATATTTTGAAGTTTCTTTTGAAACCGCCGTTAATCGTCTCAACAACCCATCGGACCATTGTTACAAGTCTGGATTTGTTTGCATCCTCTGTGCTGAGTTGTGTTTCATGCCGCCTCTTAGATGGCGGCATGTGTGGTTCAAAACCACATTCTTCCAAATCCTGAATTACGTCTCGGAATCCTCGGTCTAGAATCAGTGCGTCGCCTGCATTTAAAAACCACCGAATAGGTGCCTCTTCTAATTGATTATTGTGGTTATTTAATATACTCTGCATTATTGTAGCGTCTGACTTGGTGGCCGCATATGGTCCGGAGACTTCAATGATATATCCATCTGCACATACGATAAGGAACGGTTTTATTAAGTTTTTGTATTTGTGTAGACTATAACTCTCCCTTTGGAATAAGAAGTTAGTACTCTTCTGTAAATATAAATATGTACCATCACATATAATAATCGCTTTCGTTCTTGGGTCCGTACCAAAAATATGGTTTGGAAGGCGTCTGTTTCTTCTCACAACCTCTTCCTGCGTTATGTGATTAAACCCCAAATGTAGAGGTATAAAATCACGATTCAAGCATTCCCTTGCCAAATGTATTTTTCTCTCAAGATTCTGTCTTGACATGTTGAAAACTGTTGCTAGTCGCACACCGGGCTCGTCTGTTCGTATTTTACTTAAATATGCTGCTAGGTCGGTGTTGGGTGTTTTAGACATTTCATGAAGAGATGGAACTTCGTTGAGAATGCTGTTAAATTGCGTATGGTTTACTCCAGTCCAAAAATGAAGGGTGTTTTCATCAATTTCATCTAAATTCTCGAAATTAAGTGACGATTTCTGTTCAAGAGCTTTTGTATAGATTTGAATGATATCTTGCATAAACTGAGCGTTAAAGTCGTTTAAGCGGCGAGATACATGTGTCGCAAATTCTTCCCAAGTATTGTTAGCCAAATGATTTTGGCAGATTCGAGAGAGTGGAGATACATATAAGTTATAATAACTAAGAAGATAAGCCTTTAATGTGTTAGGTACTTGACGGAGTTGAAAATTGTTGCAGTTTTCAAATATGCACCGTCTGGAAGAATTGGGCGTGCGTGCTAATCCAGCAGGACTAATGGATTGTCTTGATGGTGGAATGACTGGAGCTGGCTGTTCATACTGTTGTTGTGTACGACGTAATCCGTAATCGATTCGTTGCCAACAAGGATGACAAAGTGATCTCGAACCATTAAACTCAATCTGTAACAATAGTGAAACTAAATAAAATGCTAGAAAATCTTGTACTTCATAAGTTATTGCTAACAGTCGTTACCAAGTGATACCAATTGTTAGCAATAGACTAATAGAAGTCTTGAAGAAAACTATGTATAAACCTTAAAATCAGTCACCCCGCTTTTTATACCCCATCGTTAAACTATTAACGACTTGGAATGGTTTGATCTACTCGTTAACACAAAAGACGAACGAGATTTATTTTTATTGACATGCATATTGCATATTAAGTACTTAAATGTGAGTAAGGGGCGCGGGACAAATACAAGTGGCGACTGGCGGTGGCGAGGCACGAGCGTGGTGCGGGTGCGACGCCACTTCTTTGATATGATATCAAAGAAGTGGCGTCGCACCCGCACCACGCGTATTTGTCCAGCGCCTTAAAGCAATTTCAATAACAGTTAGGTATATGATCTTCTGTGAACAATTGTATCGAGCCAACACTGACATTAATCGGATAAAAACACATAAAGGCGAGTTACTAAGGAAGTTTAGTATGTATTTTTTAAAACAGTCTATTGTTCTGAATTCCTGTAGGAAACTATAAGTATTCAAAGTGGTACATACCTCTTGTTGTGGCACAATGATGCTGAACATATACTCTACGAACGCTCTATGCGTCTGAAGGAAATTAGCCGAGAGAACATGATGCTGTCTCCGTGCCAGTGAACGGTCACAATTAATACAATGGTTGTTTCTATCCATATTATATTCAGTTAATAAAGCATAAATAGCAATAAAGGGAAATGCAAGCGGTAACTTAAATATTTAAATAGCGGTAACGTAAACACAAATTAAATATTTGACAGAAAAACAAATTCTTCGCGCCAAAAAAAAATAGCTTTTTTTTTTGTTGCTGCTGGCATTAAAACAGTTATTCGGCCAGTTATTAAAACCTTAACCAAAAATGGCAGCAGAATAAAACAATTGTAAATAGAATGACGCGTGGCTTTCCAAAAAAAAAAGTTTTTTTTGTTTTTTTTTTTACGTATCTGCTGGCAATAAACAAGTTATTCGGCCAGTTATAAAAACCTTAACCAAACAGGCCAGCAGAATATAACAATTATAAATAGTAAGACGCGTCCCCTGCCAAAAACAAAAATGTTTTTTTTTATTGTTTTTTTTTTACGTTGCAGCGGACAATATACCACATACCTATTCTGCCAGTTATTATAACCTTAACCAAAAATGTCAGCAGAATTTAACAATTCTATATAGCAAGGCGTGTGCCTACCTAGTTCCTACACAGAAATTGTTATTATGGTCCTGTCTTGTTTGGTTATGGTTTTTTGCGAAACTAATAACGTATTTATGACCTCTTATTTAATGTCTATTTAGATGTTCATAAATTATTTTAATCGACTCTGGGTTTTTTTTGGGCATCCTTCTTTACAATGCTCAACTTGCCACGCAGATCGCATAGATACCTAATACTAAAATATAGCAATAATAATTATGGTATTCTTTAAGAATTCTTTAGGCTTGTTGTGCACATTATCGAGCTTGTTATTCATTAATCGCCACAGCCGTTTGGAAAAAAAAAAACAAAAGAATGCAGATGAATGATCGAAATTCGCTCAGCTGCCGCTATCATTATGACTTCGACGACTTGTCGGCTTTTCCATAAAAATTGACGAATCGAACGATGAGTCGACCTGAAAAAGCTACGCTGATAACTAAGCCGATTAAGACCTAACAAGTGCAGTGATTACTTCGGGTCAGCTGTGTACAAATAATACCAAATTGAAATACCACCGGCCCGCTTACGTATTTGGCAACCGGCCGGCACAAACACCATAGTTGTGATCAATAACATCAAAAAAACTTTTATGCCATACAACACGACATATTTCGTGCTACTACGAAAACTATAATCCCAAATATAGACAGCAAAACCCACAAAGTAAATCCTATGTTCCTGCCAATTTATCAGGACACACGACAAACCCGTTCGCATACTTTTTCCATCCAAATATCATATCCGCAATCCATTGCGCGTCAAAAAGCACACACGGGAATAGGAAGAGCCGAAAACATTTTTCAACCTCTCTCGGTCGACATTGGTTGAAGATTTGCAGTTATACGGAAAGTGGGAAGTATAAAAGGCGATACAAAATCTCGGGAGGAATCTTGAGATTGGTCCGCACGTCACCGTGGCTTGTTCGATAGGGAGTTATTTTCTAAGACGATTTTTCGTTAGGCTTTCTTTGTAGGTTTTGGGGCCAACCTAGGTGTACCTAAATGTAGTTTTTGTTTTTTTAATAGGTTTTGGAATACCTACATGCATGTAGGTATTCCAAAACTGCGGTCGTTGGAAACGAATTACAGTGACCCTGGAATGTAAAGGGCTATTATTGAAGAACACCGTGGATTTTGGTCACTACACATAATTATAAGTCTGACAGTCACTCCCGCTCTTCCTTGGGTGGGAAGGATTCATTTGATGATTCTACAGCGACAAAAAAAAATCCACGCTCTGCAGACTTTTTGACTTAGAGCTGACTGCTGATATTAGTAATAGAGAAGTACGGATGAAGAAACTTGCTGATTGCATCCGAAATAAATTGGAATAAGAGCTAATCGGCTGTGACATTTTCGTGACAATAATGTGCTAGTGCTCTCGCGTTTAAGCCAAATTTTAGAATAGAATAGAATATTTATTCGTCAGAATATGATTGCAGAAATATTACTAAATCACCAAAGAAATTTTACAATGTTTGGCGCACATATACAACAACTAATTATTTTTAACAAACTTGTGAGGATTAACAGAAAGTAAATAGTATTTAACTTTGTCGTTTGATTGTAAAACATTCCAAAACAAAAGTAAATATATAAAAAACGTTTTAAATTACACCTTACCCTTAAAACACTTTCAATAAATAAGATCCACAGACTACTTGCAACCACCACTTTACTAAACTAAAATATTTCTACAATAGCCTTCTTCGAGCATCGCGGAAAATTCTTAGAACCACTTTTGTGGGATAAAAAGCTATGCAGAAAGCATTCTTACTCAACACCTCTTGCAATTTCACTCTGATTTTACAGCATGATTAAGTAACCCAGACATCTTGACATTAAGTCTAAGAAAGGTAAGACAACTTAGTATGAGTATTTTTGTTTTTTGTCACAACGTAATTTTAGTGTTTTGATTTCATTTAGCAAAAGAAACCACGAGCCTCGTGTCTTTTTATATGAAATCATTTATATACACGAGTTTTTTACGTTACATAATTATAATAATTAACTAAGGTACCCAACACAGGTAAGTATTTCAATATTACAAAGCCTTTCACCACATTTAATTAAATAGTAGGAAAGTCAAAACTGTCAATTGTTTCTTTTTTTAAGAATTCTTGCTAGCTAGCTAAAAATCTAGTTTTTAGAATTTTTTGGTTGCTTGTCTGTATGTATTTCCGGGATAAACTTAAAAAGTACTGTATGGACTTTATTTTGCCACGAATATTATTAAGAAGTTGGATGCCTTTACAACTTTGGCATCCTTTGTCGCGTGCCTGTGTACGAACCTCTATGGATTTGTATTGCAATAGTCGCCTGGATACCAAAGTTGTAAGGTATCGGAGACTTGCATCACCTAGTGTACGAATGAATGGGCTTAGTTAGACCTACCCGGTGAAATGTGGGTGTACTATGTGTAAGTATATCTCTTACTAACATGACGGGAAGTAAAGGCGATGTCAGATTAGTAAGTTTTCTAAAGCTGCTTTAAGTTCAAGTTATAAAAGATACCAGTCACAAGCCTCTTTAGGATATTCCATTGTATAAACGGATTATACTCGTTATCGAAAGTTTTAAAAGAAGTTAAAACAATCTTTTCCTTAACGAAATTCTAATGCCCTCGTTTTTCTTATTCTGTCTCACGCAGTGATAAATATTCTTTTAATAGATTTCAACAGCTGCACGCACTTTTTTTCCTTTTATTGAGTTGGGCCCAATAGATGACCACGCTAATCGCGGTGAATCTAAATAACTAAAGTCCGATCAGAAAGCAAGAGGAATGTGCAGTTGAATGACAGAGACGGGTTATAATAGGTCAATGTACGAAATTCGTCCTGCTTTCCGACGAGACTTTAACTAACCAACTTAAATCCTAATAGGTTGGATTTTTTTTACGTGTTAAAATCGTCAGATGAGTCTTCCCACCCCGGGCAGGGCGGGAGGGACTATCAGACTTGTACTGACTAACATCTACGGTGTCCTTCAATAGCCCTTTATGATCCGGGGTCACAGTGATGGTGTAAGTCCCGCGACCCCCGTTCTGCTTCGCAGAAGGAGGCGACCGCTTCCCACTCCGTCTCGCTCCGCAGCATGACCGCAACCAATGCCGGGCGCGAGAGATCTCCGCCTACCGCCGCCGTGAGGACACGTCGGTGCTCCGCCCAAGCGGAGCAATCCTGCACCGTATGCTCGACTGTGTCCTCCTGTCGTCCTGGTTAGTAACCTTTTCATGCCTAAACCACTGGACTGACCATGTGCTGTGTACAGAAAAAGATAAAGCATTTTTACATCTTGAAAAAAAAAATACACTGTTCCATAGGTGAACAACTATAACATTCGTATAACAATAGATGAACAACTCAACTTTAATTATTATGAAAGCCAAAGCTACTACCTATAAAAATCGGGACGGCGGAAGTTGGCCAAATTTAGCAAAATATTTTTTCATACAAATTGTACCTATGAATGAAAAAAAATACCAATTTTTTTATAATGCTGTTTGACTTACTTTCATGTAAGGATGAGATAATTGTATGGGCAGAAAAATATCTGAACAGTAGAAGTTTGTCAAAAGTAGAGTAATGTTTCTCCTAACAGCATAAAGTCGAATTAACAGTGTCAGTATTTCATAAGATTTGACCCACTTCTAATCTGTTGTCCGGGCATTTTCCTTCCGATACAATGAAATGGTCTTTACAAGACACTAAATAACATGGCATCATAAAAAAAATTGGTATTTTTTTCGTTCATACAATTTGTATGAAAAAATATTTTGCTAAATTTGACCAACTTCCGCCGTCCCGATTTTTTTCGCCCGATACAATGAAATGATCCTTACACGAAACAGAGTCGAACAGCATTAAAAAAATTTTGGTCAATTTCACTCATTTCTAAGTACTGCAACACTATTTATAACGCGAAAATTATCATCTGATTATCGTATAATCAACTGATTATCAGTAGATACTTTACAGCAATTGCCTATTCGACCTCCAAAACTTAGTAACTAGGTATGAAGGTTACCTTGTTACATTGTTTTTTTGTTCCTAGCTCCGGTTGTTATTTCACGGCTGCGTTTCTAATAGGCAAAGTAGCAAGTACCTGCATTCATCCGTTTACCATTCCTATGTATGTACAGTTTCGCAATATTATTTGCATCAACTCATAGGTTGTTTACTTTCCACATGACATTACCTCAGACATCAGTTTTGACAAATGAATGCACCATCTGGCGAAGTCTGTTAACAGCTATCGATTAATCGATATTTTATCATGATGATCGCATATCTTTTAAGTAATATCAATTGACACATTCCTAATAATTATCAGTTTTCGAAAAACAAGAGAAAATATTTTTTGTAACAACCTTTTTGTAACTACTACTACTACTACTAGCTGTCATTGTTTCTCACTAGCAGTAAAGACTGTCTAAGAGTTACAAGAGACAGTCGAGATCAACGATTCATCTTTATTGGTCGACGGCTATGAAATAATAAGGATGTACGAGTAAGTACTATAAACAGCTCATAGCCTTCAGTACTGCAAGCGTATTGTTATGTCTATATTTAATAGTAATATACCCTATTATCATCTATCCAGAGTTCATTTACCAACAACTCCTATCCGTCAGCTCCACGACCAGATAGCGAGGAAATAGAAAAAGTTTTGATCAGCTAAAAGTTCAGCTGTCTGGTTTTGTCTAAGGGAAAATATTGAATAACCTAACAGGACGGCCTGAGAGACTCGCATTACGGACCTACTTAGCAAAATACTTTTCCAATAAGGAAAGAAAATACTTCCACTGTGCCTAATATTCGTGAAGATCAGAAGATTTTCTTTGAAAAACTCAAGTCATGCGTTTAATACTTCTTTTATATTCGTCAGATCCGCTTACATAATATCTACCCGCGTCTAAACGCTGTTTTTTATTCTTTAATTTTTCCTCGAATCTTCTGTCATTTCTTTTGATAATATAATAAAATTCCAGACGCATTCTGAAATACAAAGCTTCAGTTAATGTTTACGGAACAGGGAATAAAGTCTGACATCGCTCATAGAAACCGACCCTTTAACAAGACCTTTTTTTGGGTAAAATCATCAGAAATGTGTCCTCCCACCGTGAGTGGAGCGTACTTTTTTGTTCCAGGTGTACGGTATCCAGCTTAGACAATCCCCTATTGAAACCTCATCAGTCTACTGACAGCTCCTTGAGGCACGTGTGGAAGTGTTCACGTTGAGACAACGTGGACGGTGATTTATCCATTACTCGCCATCCGCAAGACGAATTTGTAACTGGAATACTTAAGATGTTAGTCAGGCAAATCTGACATGCCCTTCTGCTTCATCGCGATTTTCCTACATAAAAAAAAACAATTTTCCCGGTTCCCACTCGAACTACGTATCAAGTTCGAGTAAGGCTTTGAATACGCTACAAAACTGCCACGAAATGACAAAAGTACAGAAAAAACTAACAAAATTAAATTACAACTCACTTCAACGCAAGCTGAGACAGAAGCTTCTAAGCTTAACACCCATTAGGTACATGTTCCTTTGACAACTAACTCGAGACGTGTTCCTGACACAATCCAAATGTTCCGAGACACCTCAGGCTACTTTCCACCCTGCCTACACCACGTACTTCCTAGTATCTTCGTACGTGTCGTAGCAAACGACTTGGGAACTAGTTTCAGACATGGTTGACTGCATCTTGGCTACTTCGAGCGGGACAAGACGCTGAATTTTATTGCAGTGTTCTTTTTGTTCAGATTTTCAACTGATTTAATTAAGATGGAATATAAATGCAGCATTTTCGATTTAAAATTGACCCGAAAGAGTCTGTTTTTCTATTACTAAGAAGCAGTGAAATTAGGGCCAAAATACTGCTGTAGGTAGTAAGGGGCCTAATCTCGAAGCACAAAACCCGTGGTTTAATCAAAATAAATATTCCACAACTGTCACACAACGCCATCTAGTCCCAAGCTAAGTAGAGCTTGTGTTATGGGTACTAGACAACTGATAAACATACTTATATATTTCTAAACACATACTGGGTGGGAATCGAACCCACGACCCCCGGCATAGCAGTCAGGGTCACTAACCACTAGACCAACAGGCCAGTCAAATAGGTTTCACCTGCCTTAGTTACGGGCGTTTTGAGAACGTGCCCGAACTAGAAATGAATGGTTTTAAACATTTTACAAACGGTTCTTGAGAGTTCGCGGCACCTGCCGCAGAAAATGCGTTGTAGTGCATTTTTTAAATGCAATTTGATGTAATGACATACCATGTCACTAGCGCCGAACCGCGTCAAAAGAACTTTATCATGGCGGTATTATCCGTCCGCTATTTTGATTTTGATGTTAGTTACGTTCGTACACCGTTTTCGTACCCATATTTTCGTCAGCGAATTTCAAAAGTAGTCCCCCAAGCACACCTAAACACATAGTGAAACAAGCTGGACAAAGTCATGCACGAGAGAACTGATGAGCAAAAGTCCACCATTATAGATCCATCTATAATGATGAACTTTTGCCCATCAGTAGAGTAACGTAAATCAACAATAATTGAAAGCAATTGACTTTTCACATACAATCGAAAACTAAAAAATCAAAAAAGTTAGTGGATTTGTTTTCAAATAAAAGGGGAACCTTTGAAACAATCATTCCTGGTTGCGTGTGTCTATAGCTGCGTTTACGAGAAAAAGCAAAATAAGTCTTGTTCAGTTATTTTTTTATTGTTCTGTTATTTTGATTCGTTGTAGTGCTAAAAGTGCCATTTTTTGTCCATCCGGAATTTTATTCGTGAACGAATTGGACACACATTTTTTTTGCTTGATTTTTCCAAACAGAGTTGGGTAAAATGTTAAGAGATTGGAGAAGCATATGTCTTACTTTTGTTAAGCCTATATGAATTTCTGAACACTGATAATGATGTTTTTTTTTAATTTTCCTTTTCTGTCGATTGAATTTTATTAGTCTACCTTTCTTTAGTCGCAGGCGCATGCAAATGCAAATAAGTATGTATTCTATTTACAACTAATAAACATATGTATTAACTTGTGTTACCAAACACTGAGACAACCTTACTGAACTCCTTTTATCCTCCTCCTGAACGTTTATTATATTTGCTTACCAACAGGTTTTAAACTTTAATACTGTATGCAAAATAAGGTTGACCCCGTAAGGTCAATGATCTGTCTTCCACGAGAAAGCGAATGCATAAACAAGACAATTAGGGGGCAGGATTACGTGGATTGATTGGGGATTTTGTATTAAAATTGTTTTCCAGTCTAATGAAGATCGATTGCCTCAATGTGAATTACACGATTAGCCTAATCGTTGTAGCCACGTAGGTCGATATTGCGGTTGGGCAGCGTTCGGAAAACTACGCAATGTCTTTTCATCTGACATACCTCAGTGCCTCAAGACGAAAGTCTTCAACCAATGTGTGTTACCAGAATTGACTAACGGCATCGAAACGTGGTCTTTCACTATCGGCCTCTTCTGAAAGCTCAAAGTCGCTCAGCGAGCTATGGAGAGGGCTATGCTCGGTGTGTCTATGCTTGATTGAATCCGAATTAAGGAGATCCGTAGACGAACTAAAGTCACCGACATAGCCCACTGGATTAGCAAGTTGAAGTGGCAATGGGCACTCCATAGTGCTCGCAGTGCAGATGGCCGATGGGTTCGAAAAGTGCCAGAGTAGAGACCACGTACTAGCAAACGCGTCGTAGGACGTCCACCAACTAGGTGGACAGACGACCTATAAAGATCGTCGGAAGACGCTGGATGCAGGTCGCTTCCAAAGGGTATATTATGTGGAGATCTAAAGGGGCGGCCTATGTTCCGCAGTAGACGTCCTATGGCTGAGATGATGATGATGATGAGGTCGATCTTAATAGCAGCCGTTATTATTTAGCCACGAGGTCCTCAACAAAATAAACAGCAACGTTTATTCCTATTTACCAAGGCACACAAACTGCCAAACATTCCTCAAACATCATTAATCTTTCAACGACCACATTGCCTACTCCCCTGAGAATAGTGACACAAACTTAGTGACAAGTTTATCGTGATAATGAGCTAATATCGAATTTCTCTTGTTTCTATAATCGGGATTATGGTTCATACGCCATTAACATTGACCCTCATCAAAACTTTCTTTGATGTAACCTCGTTGGTGGATCGCTGGATTAATTTTCAGCTTTCCACGAACCTAAATTATGCATATTTGGCTCTCTGAGCGAAGAGATTTATCTGTCACTTTTTTACGCGGGTTTTTGGAAGTCGTTAACTGTGAAGTAATTAACCACGTTTTTCTCCCTGAGTCTCATAATTTTAGCGTTTTTGAAGTGACAGGAACATAAATTGAATCAGCGTTTAAGGAAGTTGAAGTTATTTAAAGAAGAGGATCTAAGGCTTGTTTCACCACACTACATAGATGCGAAAAAAGATGGTAATTTTTTTATTACTCTTGCGATGTGATCCGCAACTTGTTCGCTGTGGTGCTGGTGGTTGCAACGTGGTTGCGATTTGTTTTGTCTCAATCATCATGGCAAAAAGGGGTCCGCGTAAATGTGACAATATATTTTATAACACATTTGCTCGTAAAAGGTCTTTTACTGCACCACTATCAGTATTGTAATGTGCCTCATTACGCACTAGTGCGGTAATGTAAAACGCATCAAGATGTTCCGTCTAAAACGAACGATACTTTTTTAAATCTTAGCAAAGAGTTTTTATGTCAGAAAAGTGGTCAACATTTTATGAATATAATTAACTTTGAGAGATAAAATATAGTAAAAAAACATTTAATTATTTAATTTAATTAATTTTGACATTTAATTACAACCATTTATCCCTAACAAAAATACAAAAGTATTAATTTACTTTATTAGTAATACTGGCTGTTTTTGTGCCTTTGCCATAAACAAAAGACGTTGATGCGCGAACTTCTCAACTTGGTAACCGATGTCAAAAATGGCGGCTGCGATCTGTCTTGTAAGAAAACCATTACAATTTTACAAAATACGCCTCAGCCCGAATTTTGCGGATATATGTTGTCGACTCGAAATCTCTATTTTTTAATGTTTTATTATTCAGGTTAGCTTTCGATCGAGTCTACCGTAGACCTGCACGAAATTATTAATAAGTACAGATGTCAAGTAATAATGAATTTATTCGTTTAATAAAGTCCAAGTTTTATTTATTTGCTCAAAAATGTGTTATAAAAGTCGTATGACATACGTGCGGTTTGATAATTACAGCCTCTGCTTTCTAATAGCACTCGCCCTACGGGCTCGTGCGAGTAATATCGCCTCGGCTGTAATGATCAACTTACCGCACTTGTATCATAATGTACTATTACAACACAAAATTAGGGCCTGAGTTTGAAATGTGTGAAACAAACCTTAAACAACATGAAAAAAGCTAAACGAATATGTCTTGTTTGTTTTTTCAAATGCCTTTATCAACAGTTCAATCAATAATTCTGTCCCCAAAATAAATATTAACAAATTAATTAAAAACTACAACTTAATTTATATTCCTTCACTCACACAGTCCCCAAGAACAGCAATTTCCCCGTAAGTACCTATTACACGAACTCGACAGACGAGCAAGTAACGCAACTATGCGGTACACGTTTACAAGCACCTGTGTTTTGTTACAAACTACTTGATTAAATTCCACATTGGTCCGTCATATCCAACGATGATATATGAGAAGTGTAAATCTTGTGGGCGCTCTATATTCGGGCTGTGTCGCCTTTCGGCATTACGCGCCCTCAGGGTCGGAAACCTAAATCAAACAAGAATATCGATTATTTCATTACAAATAGGCTATCTAGATTCTTTCGTGACTCTGGGCACGTAGACGGGCTTTAATGCTATTGTAACAATACTAAAAATATAGTTGGTGACACAGATTGTGTGAGGTCGAAATTGGTGTGGACATTTTTTTTTTCTATTTATAAGATAGGGCATTATTTTAATACTTTTTTCTTCAGGTAAGGAGAAAATAGGCATACCTACTGAAAATTAAATTTATTTTAATTCATTATTTGAATGGATCAAAGATGACTGATGATGGTGCATAGTTGACAATGAAGAGGATACCTAGTAAAACGATTTAGACAAGAGATATTCGAAAAGCCAACATAAATAAAACAATAAGATTTTTATCGTTGTAAATCATCATATTTATGGGACCTCTAGCCCAGGGCGGGACGAGAGGGACTATAAGATTTGTAATGACTTCACGGAATTCCTTCAACAGCTCTTTACGATCCTGGGTCACGGTAATTTGATTAGATAGTCCCGCGACCAAAATAATAACTTGAAACTGAATTTAATCTACAGCTCACTTATCTATTAGGATTTTTATGTCGTTTGTATCGAACACAACAAATAAGAATTATCAATTTTGGTGCACTCTTTCATAAGTTATGCACAGATCTATCAGACTTTGTTTTGACTCGCCCCCGATTCGAAAGGTTCGCAAATATGCATTTATTATACATAAAAATCTTCGCCGTAATATTTTTCATCAAAATCTGTAACGCAGTTTGAATGATCTAAGCGGACACAGACGAAAGACAAACCAGGAAGTGACTATTTGGTTTAATAAAGGGCGATTATTTGGTGAGACAGGAAACTCAGTGATAGGGTCTTAAAAGTCTCTCAAAACGTTACCTATGCATGCAGTAATGAGAAATGATTCAACTATTTCACCACTAAAGTGGACAAGATGTAGTGACACATCAAATCAAATTTTTCAAAAAGAGGAATATTCGAATATTACTAGAATTATTCGAATAATTGTATATTTTTTCTTAAGCTTTTTTAGAATATTTTCGCGATTAAAAAGATACTCGAATACTATATACAGCAGTGGTTCTCAACCTTTTAGTCATGAGAGACCATTTTACCAAATGTTTGTCTTGCCGGGGACCACCTAGTTGGTTTTCCTAAATTAATATGGCACTCGTTTATTTATTGTTTAGCAAAAGAGTATTATCATTACTAACTTCTGAATTCTTGGTTCAGTGCTACTCAAAGCTAAACGCACGTCGGCAGTGGCATCCTACCGATTTTGATGCTTGTTCGCATCACGCCACATAAATTATCAGGATGGCTTCGGACCACTTGGAATGCCAGGGACCACTAGTGGTCCGCGGACCACCGGTTAAGAACCACTGATATACAGGGTGAAATTTAATAGATGCGACAAATATAAATATACAATAATACGTGTTGTCAACAAAACATATAAAATATCAAATGTAAAATTTAAAACTAATTGGTCAGTGTTAAGCTATGAACGGCAACGTTTAATAACATGAGCGATCGACGATTATTGAGCACTGCGATGAGTGGGACGAGATTTTTTGATACTTTAATTTTTCTTACATTCATTTTGCATATTAAATGTTGGAATATCGATAATTCGTACTCAAATAAAGCTAATAAAATCAATGGACCTTTTGAAAACGATAATCGCGTAATTTTTTTTATCGATTTAGATTGTAGAAAAAACAGTTTATAATTACTATGTTACTGTAACTGAAGCTCCCATTTCATTTTGTCGCATTTATTCAAAGTCACCCTGTATAGAATATATAGTATTCGAAAACTATATTCAAAGTATTCGAATATCTATTCGAATTGGAAGCCCTAGGTAAGACATTCACCCCGCATGGCATTAACCTAGAAGCCCTCACAAATTCGGAGAAGAATTTTTACCCCAAGAATGCCGATGATTCGATTAGACTATAGCGGTTCTATATTCTTTGTTTTTTACTGAAAGTATTCCGATCGTTCACGTAATACTCTGAAGCCTGTAATGAAATTATGAGGCGGTGATAGCTGGCAGGCAAACGGGTGAAATGAAATTATTTGGAACCTGAACCTCTACCTGTTTTATTGACTTGCTGTTGCCGTCTAGCAGATTTTTTGGGATCCGTTTTTTGTCCTATTTTGGTATAATATTTTATTGCTTCACTGCAGTTTATTGGCATAATCATGTCTTTTGGGTTTTTCTTTTTGGCATTGTTTATGTTATCCGCATAGTGATTGCAAACGAGAAGAAGACTGTCGACTTTCAAGGACACTCCAAGGTTAGATTTATTTAAAAACCGTAAACAGAAATACGAGCCCTGTACAGCGCGGCTCTATAAGCCTTATGTTTTGAAATGTTATTCGTAAATTAATACGCAAACATTAATAGGAAAAAATGGATTACATGTTCTACTGTCTTAAAATTTTATGCAAATAGATGGGGACTCGTTTTTTTAACATTTTAAAATCATTGTTAAAAACAAAAATAACTCCACCTGCCTTAGGTGAAGAAGAAGGAACTGTCAGACTCGTACTGACTAAAAACCCACTTCGTTCCATAAAATGCTGCGACTAGCATCAACCAAGATACGCATGGTGATTATACTTCATGTTGATGTCGTACGTCGCGAACAAGTAGGTAATTAAAAACTTCTTTCATTTATTTACTTTATAACACACTGGACCACACACAACCTCTATATTCAAACAGATAAAACAATACATCAAATAAAAAACACACACAAAATGTTCAATAATTCGCTTCGAACCAACAATCGAACCAATCGGCGAACCGCGAACCTGATTACCGAACATCAACCACTATTACGAACAATTGAGCAGCTTTTGGTCTTTTGATCCGCAAACGCAGAGTTAAGTGCATTTGAATTTCCTACCTAGTTGAAAATGCTCGTGTACAGTGCGGACTACGGTAACTCGCTTAACAGCGCATTGGGGCCTAATACTGCCATTAGTGTGGAGCTAGGTGTACTAAAGTGCAGTACCACCGATATTTTCACTGCGATAAGATTGGTTCTAGAATGTTTGCTCGCATTTTTCATGGAATATTATTTCGTACTCGTATATTTTACTTATCAGTGGTAACGAGCCCGAGTTACGAGTTTTAAGTCGTCGGTTCGAACCTAGATAGGCTCTTTACTTTGTGCAATTTATTTTATCGGCACTACTCTTAAAACAATGATGGAACAAACTGTGAAGAAACATGTCTTTTTTCATCGTGGTAAAATCATTAAATAATCCACGATGTCCTTCAATAGCCCTTTACGTTTCGGGGTCACGGTAATTCGTAAGTCCCTGACCCCGACAGGCTTTCGTATAATGATACTCTATGAGGCGCGCCTAAAGAAACATGTCTCAGAACAAAAAAATCGAAGGCCTTGTGACGCTAAAGATAAATTAAATATAATTTGAAATTCAACCAAGTATTTACATATTAATTTATGTCAAAATGTTATTATTTTACAGTGATTGCTACGTCGATTCGTAGCACAGCTACGCCGTAGCTGCCGCTACGAAATTCATGATGATATTATAAACTCGTAGCACAGATCCACTGCGTCCAATATGAAAAATATTCGTACATTTTTTTTGCCATCATTATCTTTAAGCAAAAGTGACGCTGAAACCCACTTTATTGAGTACATAACAATTTATTGACCTCATTACTTTTTACGTTATTTTCGTCTCTCTCGAAAACATTTGGAGATGTTACTTCAAAGATTATAGCTTTAATATTTCTTAAGTATATTCGAATAAAGTATGATGTGTAGGTACATCGTATCGTTCTGTATTTACGCAAATCTTATAACATATTATAAAATATGTAGGTACATAATTATTATTACTATTTTTGAAATGTCTATACATCTCGGGATCATGGGATCCAGGACTTCTGTAGGGCATGCCAGGAGCCGAAACAATCTTGCAGAGGTCCATTACGCAAGTTAAATGAAATAAGGCCCTAACCGGCAGTTATCCCTGTATGCACTATGCCAGTGTACCCAAGGACCACCCCCACTGTTACTATAGATCTATCTATCCATAGTAATCTGTCAACAACCAGTCAAGTTAAAAGTTTTAATAAAAGATAGCCAAATGTTAAAAACGGTACCAATACAAATTCACTTGTGTGTCTAGGGAGACACAAAAAAAATAAAGTAAAATGTCTAAAACATATGGATGGATGTCTATCCATCCATATTAAGTTTTTGCATGAGAATTTTGGCACTAATAAAAGGAAAAATATGAAAAAGAAAGCAATGGTACTCGAACACAGAATTTAAATAAAAAAAAGACGATGAAACTTTTAGTAACAAATTCATTCACAAGTTGTACGGACGCGTCGTGTAAAGCGATCGCAGGTAGCTCAAGCTGTCGCGATAAACACGAACTTCCGATTCCACAGGATATACGAGTGTTCCTACACTATAACACGTTCACACTACGCGGTGCAGTTTGACCTCATTTGGTTTAAAGCAAGAAGTTTCAGGTGATAATATATAAGGACTAAGTGCAAGTGGAACCAAGAGCGAATGGGATCAAGAGCGAATGGGATCAAGAGCGAATGGGATCAAGAGCGAATGGTATCAAGAGCTAATGGGATCAAGAGCGAATGGGATCAAGAGAGAATGGGACCAAGAGCGAATGGGACCAAGAGCGAAAGGGACCAAGAGCGAATGGGACCAAGAGCGAATGAGACCAAGAGCGAATGGGACCAAGAGCGAAAGGGACCAAGAGCGAATGGGACTATAAGCGAGTGAGATCAAGAGCGAATGGGACTATAAGCGAGTGAGACCAAGAGCGAATAGGACCAACTGCAAACGTGGTACGAAGTGCGAATGGGACGAAAACCGAATAACTCTTTTCATTTTTGTAAATGAAAAAGGAGTTTATTATGGTGTGGACGTTTGACAGGACAGAATGGAGGAATAAAAACATGTCATGCTGTGTCGATCATGGGTGAAAAAACATTATGAGAGAAATGTAACAGTTTGAAAGGACGGCAATTACAATTTTAAAATACTAATCTAGGCCAGAGTTAAGAAAGTAATTAATTCTAAAAGAGTTTGTAAGAATAGTAGCAAAAAGTCCAGATAGGCGACTTGGCTATAGAGAAAAGTATATTATACTGAAGTCAAGCTGGGATTTACGGTTAATGAAACATACAATTCAATTGTGAAATTCAAGGTCAAATTGGTAAATAAAGTACTCAATACATATCATAAAGTCTTAAAGTAACAGAATCAAAATCACGACTGAAACACTTAAGCGAGCCATCATATAATACACCCATTAAAAATAATAATTTATACGCACTTATAACAGCCATCATTAAATAAGTCGATAGCGCTCCCAAAAACCAAATCATGGCCGCTCATTTGAATAAAAAGAACGCTCCAAGGACCATTGTTAAGTACCGACGGTTAAATAATATTAAAAAATGAAGATAATCCAGCGGTATTATGATCCCCGCATTATTGAGGTGGATGAGGATTGCAGACGGAGAGGACCGAGAGAAGCATTGGGGACCATTTAACATGTCGCCTCCGCATACCCCGATAATTGGATTCATTGCTCGCCAAGAGAAATATGGAGGCCATTTATTGCCCCAGGACGTATTGACGACAGTAGGACCAGATAATTCTGTAACATTAATAACCTTATATTATTGCTTTGTTCCATCTTGATACTGATTATAAGGAATTAGCAGATATTTGAACGATATTGTCGGTAAAAATCTCATTTCGACGACATTTTCTGTGATAAAGGGCGGAAATGGGAACTAATTTATTGACGTCGTCTGATGTTTGGCACGTTTTTGCAAAATTATATCATTTCGATGCACTGGACAAGAAGGGAATTGTAACTTAAATATTTATTTATTTATTTATTTAATTACACCAATAACTACAACATCTTACAGCAGATATACCAAAACGATGTTATAGACAATAATCAAAAATATACTTACAAAATAGCACAAAGAATATCAAACAGGTATTCCTACTTCAACGATTCTTTGTGCGCCAGATACAAATTATATTGAAATAAAGAAACATCACAAGGAATTTAAAGATAAATACGCTCACGGTACACATAGATGATTTTTGAGGATAGAAAAACTCAGCTGCGAGTGGGTTTTGACCCGCGTCTTCTGGATCCAGAAAATTTACCAGTTCCGTTACCGCAACTCACAGACGGAAGCTGCATCTTCTATGGGTTATTTGAACGCTTTACTTTAGGAATGATTAGCGGGAAAATCTAAATTTTATTTATGCATGTAAGGTATCTGAAAATATTACAGGTGTAGATGAACTAATAGAACAGGTAAAGATGAATAAATTATGTTCACTGTGTCGAATTTCGGTGAATCATTTTTATCTTTAAGTGTCTCTTAACATACTAAAAGAGTCATCCTACTTCCTACTAATACAACTATCCTACTAATATTATAAACGTCAAAGTTTGTATGTGTGGATGGATGTCTGTTACTGTTTTACGCAAAAACTACTGAATGGATTTGGATGAAATTTGGTACACAGATAGTTTATAACCCGGATTAACACATAGGATAGTTTTTATCCCGATTTTATGTTCCCATGGGATAATTTTCGAGTTGTAGCGGGTGAAACCGCTGGCAGCAGCTAGTGAAGTCATAATTACATACATAACAGGCATTTCATTTGTGAAATTCCCATCGTGTGAAATTCAACTTTCTTAAATCTATATACATATAATAAAACTGTAGAAAAGTTATTTTTGTACATTAAAAAAAAACTCAAAAAATTTAGCCAGGGTATTAAAGGACAACCAATAGAACCCATTTCTAGCATTTTTAGAATTTTTGTCTGTTTGTCTGTTTGTCTGTTTGTCTGTTTGTCTGTTTGTATGTTTATTTGTCCAGGTATCACGTAAAATGTACGAAATTTATGTAGATAACTTTTATACACAACGATTAAGCGTAACTTGGAGAGGAATTTAGTTTTTGTTTCATTGGAATCGGTTCAGTCTATCAAAAGTTATTCGAATATAAAGTGTTTCAGAAGTAAAATTACGGTCAGTTCACACCAAGACGCGTAGTTCATAGCGCGATCTAGCTTCGATTCTGCTACATATTCAAATAAAAATTCATCTAATGATTATGATAGGATGGGATAGGATAGGATAGGATGGGATAGAATAGGATAGGATGGGATAGGATGGGATAGGATGGGATAGAATGGGATAGGATGGGATAGGACGCGACAGGACGGGACAGGACGGACAGGACGGGATAGGACGGGATAGGATGGGACAGGACGGGACAGGACGGGACAGAACGGGACAGGACAGGATAGGACGGGACAGGACGGGACAGAATGGGAGAGGACGGGACAGGGCGGGACAGGACGGGACAGGACGGACAGGACGGGACAGCTCGGGACAGGACGGGACTGGACGGGACAGGACGGGACAGTACGGGACAGGACGAGACAGGACGGAACAGGACGGGATAAGATGGGATAAGATGGTATATAGTGAGATGTAAATGGTTAGGGAAATAAAAGAGAAGATCACTGCTTGGTTCCCATTGGAAAAGTATAATGAATACTCAATAATTATACATGAATGCATTCAAGTAGTACATAGAGCAACGTAAACAATAATATGATACGTTAATATAAAGGAGCATACTTACTAACAATATAAAGGAACATACACACTTCACCTCCGACAATGTAAAAAAAAAAAAGAAATCATTCAATTTTTTTTTTTTTTATGTGTTTGATACAAATGGTTTGGTTCTATTTTTATGAACAATATCTATTTTATTGTTTTTCGATATTTTAACATTGCATCCTAAATCTTCAAGAACACTGAATGGACCATTGTATAAAGGACTCAATTTTCCTCCAACTTCATTTTTTACTAACAACAAATCATCCTTATTGTAGTGAACAGAGTTCAATTTTTTATCATAATAATTAGTTTTACGATTACATTTGCTTAAAATTAAATTATTTCTAGCGTCTTTACTAGCTACTTGAAGTTTATATCTAAGGTTACTGCAGTAATTTTCTGGATTATATAAAGGATCAATTACATTACTTAACCTAGAAGGGACATTACATGGTCTGCCAAAAACAAGCTCAAACGGTTGGTATTTAGTTGCCGAATGAACGGTTGTGTTATAGCTGAAACACCAATATGATAACCAATGTGACCATGATTGTGGATTATTTTGACATTGAATTCTAAGGAATGCTCCTAAATTTTTATGTGAATTTTCTAATGAACCAACTGATTGATGATGATATGCCGTAGATGATATTTTTTCTATATTTAAAAGCTTACAAACCTCTTCCATAGTTGACGACATAAATTCAGCACCTCGATCAGTTGCTATGGTTTTTGGTAAACCAAACCTTAAAATAAAATTATCTACTAATGCTTTACTTACAGTTATGGTATCCTTAGCTTTAAGTGGATAGGCCTCTACAAACTTACTCAGCTCACATTGAAGACTAAGAATGTATACATTACCTTCATAATCTTGAGGTAGTGGACCTACTATATCCAAAAATATTTTTTGGAATGCATACGACGCCGTGGTAGTTATGCACATGGGTTCCTTAACGTAGTTACTATGCTTCATCTTTTGACATTTATCGCAAGTTTTTACAAACTCTTGAACGTCTTTTTCAAGTCCTGGCCAGTAAAATTGTCTTTTAATATTGTTTATCATTCTGCGCATACCAGCATGACCACTGGTTGGCAGTAAATGAAAATCGTGTAATATAAACTTTATGTCTTCATCTTTAGTAATTCTCGTAATACCTCTTAGTACATGTACTCGTGGTCCGGACCAAGTTTTTAATAAATCGATTTCTTTGCATAACTCTTCTAGAAAGTTAGCATTAATTTTATCTTTAATCACACAAATCTCTTTGATACTTAATTTCTTACAAAATTTGCTCAACTTTGACACAAATTCGGCTCGCGTAAAATGTGACTTAAAATTGAGATTTATGAATAAAATCTTTTTATTTTCTGCATAAGCAAAACATTCATCTTGGAATGACATCATATGATTTTTCATTAACTTATTTAATTCATCTCCTTCTATTAACTTCATTTCGACAGAATCGTTTGGTTTCTTTAGTATTTCCGCAACTCTTGGTTGATCAGACCTCGTGTCGTCGGACTTACTAAATAAATCAGTACTTTCTACATTGTCCGCATCCGTCATTTTTTTCTTTTGAGCTCTAGTTAATACATTTATTTCATTTAGCATATTCTTTAATTCATTCGATGTTATTACAATTCTCGACAATGCATCCGCGGCGACATTGTCTTTTCCTTTAACGTATACTATCTCAAAATCATATTCCTCTAATGTTAATCTAAATTTCATCAAACGACTTGAAGGATCTTTCATCCCAAAAAGATATATTAGTGGTTTATGATCCGTTTCAATAATAAAATGTTTGCCAAAAAGGTATGGCCTAAAATATTTAACAGACCAAACAATGGCTAGCAATTCTTTTTGTATTGTTGGATAATTTCTTTCAGCCTTGTTTAGTGGTCGACTCGCATATGCAATTGGTTTCATATTTTTGTTACAAAGAACTGATCCAATTGCTAACCCGGAAGCATCAGTTTTTAAAATAAATTCACTATCATCTGCAAAATCGGGGTATTGTAGAATTGGTGGGTTAGTCATATGTTGCTTAAGGCTGTCAAATGATTCTTGACAACATTTTGACCAAATAAAAGGTTCATTTTTTCTGCACAATTTATTAAGTGGTGCTGTTATGTCAGCAAAAGCTGGAATAAATTTTCTATAGTAATTGCAGAAGGCAATAAATCTTTTTATTTCTTCAGAAGTTTGAGGTACAGGATATTCAAGCAAAACTTTTATCTTTTCTGGGTCTGGTAAGACACCTTGTGCTGACACAATATGACCAAGGTATAACAGTTCCTTTTTTAAGAATTGGCACTTAGTAGGATTTAGTTTTAAATTTACTTTTCTTAATCTTTCAAATATATCTATTAAATTGCGATTATGAGCTTCTAAATTACGACCAAAAACAATTAAATCATCAAGATAAACAAAACATTTGTCAAAAGTTAAACCAGATAAAGCCACTGTCATTACCCTACTAAAAGCACTTGGGGAAATTTTTAAACCCATTGGTAGACGTTTCATTTGAAACTGTCCTGAATTTGTACTAAATGCTGTAAATTTCCTACTTGAAGGTTCTAAAGGTACTTGATAATAACCTGAATGTAAATCAAGATGGCTAAATAAAATAGCTCCTGAGAGAGAATCTAAAATTTCAGTTATGTTAGGTAGTGGAAATTTATCATCTTGAATTTTCTCGTTAAGTTTACGATAGTCTACTACCAAACGCCATTTCTTCTCACTACTTTCAGTATTTTTCTTTGGTACTAGTAATATTGGACTAGACCATTCACTTTGAGTTTCCTCAATAATGTCATCTTTTATCATATTTTGTATTTGTTTATTTAATTCTGCCTTTAAAGATTGTGGTAATCGGTAAGGTTTTGTGTAAATAGGACTAGTATTGGATTTTAATGTTATTGTTTGCTCATAAATATTAGTTGTTGTTAATTTATCGTTAGGCAAATGAAAAACATCAGAGTACTTTTCACAAATGTCCTCAATAGACGTTTTTTTCCTCAGAATTAAGATGTTGTAATTTTAATAATGTTTTTAATTTTTCTGCTCTAGTTGCATTTGCTTTATTTTTATCACATTGATAGCAATCGAATGAAGATAAGGGTTTTAAGATTGGTGTAAATATTGGAATTCGTATATCCTTTTCACTTACATTTAAAATTTTAACAGGTATTTTATCGACGTTTGCTTTTACTATAGCACCAGCTAAAAATAAATTATTCCCTAAGTCTTCGGCGTAAACAACACTATCTTCTTTCGAACATGTATTTATTTTAATGTAATGGAAAGATTCGCATCGCGCCGGAACTGTTAAAAATTCAGAATTGCATTCTGATTTATCAAATATCGGCGTTTTTATTTCTTTCTTATTTAGTTGTAGTGTTAAAACTTTCGTCTCTAAATTTATTTTTGCTAGATACTTGCTCAAAAAGTCTAACCCGATAATACCATCGGCCTTAAGAGGTAAGTTCTTAAATATATGGAACTTATGTTTAAATGATTCACCATTATCCGATGACAATGTTAGATAAACATGACCTTGTGAGTGTATTTGACCTCCTATGCCATTGACTAAAACATTATTTCTGAAAATATCTATATTTTGTGGCAAACTTTCTTTTCGTATAATTGACAAAGAAGCTCCTGTATCTAATAACCAGTAATATGCGTTGTTTCCTAAATTAAATGAAATTAATTTCGTTAGTCCATTAAAAGCAAATATTTCACTTTGATTCACGAAAAAATTTTGATTGATCTTTTTGTTCTGTTTCTTGACCACTGTTATTTGTTGACTCGGTTACTTGCGCCGAATAAATTCTACGGTTATTTCCTCGATAATTATTATTATTTCGAAAATTTCTGCCTCTATAAGATTGTTGCGATCCCCTGTGATTGTAATTTCCACGTGAATTATGGTTACCGCGAAAATTATAATATTTAGAATAATATTGTCCTCGTACATACCTATTTGATGATTGTCCTCGTCCTTGAGTACCTCTTCCTCCATGTCCTTGCTGATATCTCGAATGGTTGGCATAGTTTCCTCTTTGTCCTCTATTATTTGATTTATTGGTAAAATGCATTACGTCACCTGAACCTGATGATATCAAACAATCTTCATCCTTTGCGGCCTGTATAGCGTCCTTTAGTGAATTATAATTGCGGGCTGCAATTATGGTGCTTAACCTAGAACTTTTTAATCCGTCTGCAAATTTTCTAATAGCAAATTTTTCATTGATTGGCTTTAAAACATTATATTTAGTTGACTCACCATCTGCTTGAGAAATTGTCAAGTCCGTAAAAAGTTGTTCAAGTTCTGTCCCATATTCATCAATTGATCTAAACCCTTGGGAAATATTTTGAAGTCGCGACTGAATTGCTGTGAATGACTTTTTAGTAATTAGATGAGTACGCATGTCCTTGACAAGTTCTGAAATAGATTTATAAGTCCCAGCCAATCGTAATTTAGCGTTTTCTGTGATCCTATTTTTTAAAACAAATTTTATTAATAAATCATTATCTGACGCATTAATCATTTCTGAATACATTTCAATACCATCAATCAGTCGTTTCGTTACATTCTCTGTACCATCCATAACTGGCAACAAATTACAAGCCGTTTTTAGGTCGAACTCCATTTTGACTATTTCAATATTTGGATCCATACACAAATTATTAATGTCTTCATAAAGTTCTTTAATATTTTTGAAAATATCTGATGCTGAGGATATAACCTTGATATCCTGTTTTGATTTTAAAAGTAAAAATAATTCACTGCATTTGTCAAAAATATTTTTCGCTTCGCCTAACTTAATTTCAATAGTTTTTCCAACATATCTGGATTTACCCTTTTTAACTAAATATTTCCTTATTTCTTTCAAATCGTTGTAATTTTCTACCAAGGTCTCAATCATAATCTAAAAATAAATTTCCTTAATTAAATCAGTTACATGATTGTACTAACTACGTACAAACAAAAGTGTAAAATTACATGCACTGGCGTAAAGAATGTCACACGTTTACATATTTGCAGCACTGTATCAAATTACATGAGTGTTTGTGCACGATTCTAGACAATTTACCGAAGAACATAATAACGTTTAAGGAAATGTGGGTTTTTTTTTTTTTATATATAAACTACATTTTTAACTAGTATCTACGTACTTAAAGTTCTTAAGGTCAAATATTAGTTTGAACTTTCACTCGCGATATTTAAAACACTGATTTGCTCAATCGGTTATTTCACTTTTTTTTTTTTTTTTCGCTTTAGCATATTGAAAAGTAACTCACTGTTATGTGGACAACACTGATGCTTATGCTGCAGCTTCGACGGTCTGGCGTCCCCTGAGTGATGCGCGGATACGTTGGATTGCCTGTAGACCAATTTCGTCCTGGATCCAGCGCTGATGGCACCTTTTGTAGACACGTACCAAAAAATAGCAGACTACCACGCTAAAGATAGCCAGCATTGTGAAGACGGCGATGTTCATGCGCTCCACGTGTTCACCGACACCCTTCAATGTTGCTTCATTGTTACCGGCCGTGTTTTGGGTGATGAAAACTTCGTCTTTTTCAATCGCAGACCGACACATTTTTTTTTTCCGTTAGTTAGAGAAGTTCAATAACTTTGTAATCGCTACCTAATAATGTAGCGTTTGGCAGGGTCGCCATGAGATGTAAATGGTTAGGGAAATAAAAGAGAAGATCACTGCTTGGTTCCCATTGGAAAAGTATAATGAATACTCAATAATTATACATGAATGCATTCAAGTAGTACATAGAGCAACGTAAACAATAATATGATACGTTAATATAAAGGAGCATACTTACTAACAATATAAAGGAACATACACACTTCAATGGGATAAGATGGGATAAGATGGGATAAGATGGGATAAGATGGGATAAGATGGGATAAGATGGGATAAGATGGGATAAGATGGGATAAGATGGGATAAGATGGGATAAGATGGGATAAGATGGGATAAGATGGGATAAGATGGGATAAGATGGGATAAGATGGGATAAGATGGGATAAGATGGGATACGATGGGATACGGTGGGATTTTGGAGGGAGACCTTTTTACCCGACGCTTCGCACAAAAAAATACATTGGTAATTTCCGACATCCACGCGAACGAAGTCGCGGGCACAGCTAGTTATACATATATTAAACAATAATTTATCTTCCTCGACGAGTTATTGAATACCTCACTTCTTATAACCTTGACTTGGGATGAAATTTGATTCCCTATATCTGTCATAAATTCAATCACCAATAATGAAATTCCTTTGTTTATTATTCTAGGGAAGCTAACACTAAGTTATGGTATTACTTCAACTCGGTTTCTTTTTCAAAATCTATAAAAAATATATTAAAACATAGAAATTCATACACATTACACAATCACCCATACCCGGAACAACTACTTGCAGGACATACACGTATTTGTTCCGTGAGGAGTTCGAACCCGCGATACGCTGAGCATGAGCAGTAGTCGATCGTTCACCCACTGTACCAACAGTGTCAATATCGACGTAATTACCTAGATAATGTCACTAAACTAATAATAATATGACAAAGCGTTCGTGAAATAGGATACTGGCATTAACACCTATTAATTTTAGGGTTGTTGTTTTGCCACAAAATTAATTCCTCACAAAAAAAAGTATGTACATTAGCCAAAGGTTTATGTTTTTTTATTTAGATCATTGTGAATTCGCCCCATTCTTTTTCGAACGGATAGCAGAACAATTAAATAATATAATCCAGTACAGAACTAGCGAGAACGAGGACACAATGTGGAACCTGAACAGAACGTACAAGGTGAACAGGATCAATATTTTTTCGTGGGGAATTAATTTTGCGTCAAAGGACCATGCGTCATTTTGGACCATCGCTCAACAGCGATGAAAACTATGCCAAATGAAAGCTTTGAGGATGTTATGCATTTATTATTATGGCAGCTAAGTCGAATTCGAGCGCCAACAAGGTGATTTCGAGCATTGAAAACATTATGCACTTACCTAACCTAACCTGTGGCAACATTGTCCTACTGATTTGAAACTTGTATTCCAGGTTTATGTAGGAATATTTTCCTAATGCCCGCTCTCACCACACCACACCACACACCACACCACACCACACCACACCACACCACACCTCACCACACCACACCACTCCACACCACACCACACCACACCACACCACACCACACCACACCACACCATTTCATTCCATTCCATTCTGTTCTACTCTATGATTCCTTTAAATATTGCTTTAATTAATTTATATTTTTTATATTATGTGAACCTGTGTCGCCATAGTAAAAGTATGTCGTATCTACCTCACGCTTCGAATGACATCTGTTTCAAATCAGTAGGAGAATGTTGCCACATGTTAGGTTAGGGAAGGGCATATGTTTTCAATGCTCGAAATCACCTTGTTGGCGCTCGAATTCGACTTAGCTGCCATAATAAGAAATGCATCACATCCTTAAAGCTTTCATTTGGCATAGGTCCCATCACTGTTGAGCGATGGTCCAGTCTCCATATATTTCTGCCCGTGGTCCTTTACGAGTACAACAACCCTAATTTTGTTGTTCTAAGAATAGGATAATGAACGCATTATAATGAAAAACGAACAATATTGTATTATGTAGCTACTTGAATTGTTTCAATACATTGAACGCCTATTCCTAGCGTATTGATTTATATTTTGAGCGGAGCGCAACTCAAAGATGTGTTTCTTTCAATCATAGTATTAATTTCAACTCATTTTAATATTAATATAGACTTATTAAGTACCTACAGCATTTAGTGGCCGCAATTGGTATAATCAGTGGCTTAGCGGTCCGCTGCTGCTGCGCACTGACCTTATTAGTGAAGTGCTTCAGAAAAGCTAGGTACGTAGTACCTACTCGTCATCAGCGTGCGTGTATGACCAGATGTATGAATGTGGATAAGACGAAAAAAAGGCTCCCATTACTAATAATAATATTCCACCCTTAAAAGATTAATCTTTTTTAAGCTCAACTTCTACTAATGCACTTTCACAGGAACTAGAGCTGGCTGGAAATCTCTCGAAATATATCCCCGAGTGTGGATTCTTCCAAACTTAAATATCTTAAGTAAAACTTGTACTTAATCAGGGACTTTCTTTACTTACGACTATTTGTTTGGTGCTGCACTAGTTACTGGAGCAAGTGAGTGCTTATACTAAACACTGCTTTGAAAAATAAACCATTGTTTGGATAGCTGGTTAGTAGTTGAAGT
Source organism: Agrotis ipsilon (assembly GCA_028554685.1). NCBI lineage: Eukaryota > Metazoa > Arthropoda > Insecta > Lepidoptera > Noctuidae > Agrotis > Agrotis ipsilon. The sequence goes on from CM052966.1 coordinate 12,154,719, forward strand.
ATTGTATGCTTTTGGGTAGATTGTTTTTTTTACTGTGTTGGAGTACAATTCCAAATGTACAGATATTTATTCAACTACTTGTATCGATCCTTTTGTCCAGAAAGTTAACTAGTATAAGGCTGCTTTTTATAACCGGCTTCAAAAAAAGTAGGTTTTCAGTTCGACCCGTAGGTATGTATGTTTGTGTGTATGTATGTTAGTCCGCGTTTACATATCTCGCGTTTGACTGAATCGATTCTGATGCGGATGCGGTTAAGGAAAACGGTTCGGGAAAGTGTTCATCACATTCTGGAGAAGGTTTAAGGATATAACACTAATGAATATCCCCGTGACTTTGCCCGTGTGGATCCATTTTTGTAAAAGTTTCTTTTAAATGTGCAAACACTACAACAAACATGAGTTCACAGGAAATAACTTAGAGGTGCTTAAATTAATACGCTACCTAAACTCTAAGCCCCTTCGTACACAAGGTGAGGCAAGTCTCCGATACCTTACAACTTTGTTATCCGAGTCACTATCGCAATATAAATCCATAGAAGGTACACTGGCACGCGTCAATGGACTCCAAAGTCGTGAGGTATCGAAGACTTTCATCATCTCGTGTTGGTACGAAGGAGATAATAGGCATTTGCCGCTTCGCGTCAGACAAGTTACCGCTAACAGCAAGAAAGCTCTATTCATATGCAAGAAAGCAATTAGGTAAAACTACAGCAAGCATACACCGTCACATATGGGTACACCCACGTGTGACGGTTGTTTGGCTGTGCTTCGCTTATTCTGCTCATTACTTTTTTTACTAGGTATTTCTCCTGTGTTGTGGATGCGTTTACAAAACATAGAAACTCACATACTCAAACACCGGACCGGGAATATCTATTTGTATGTCATACAAATATTTGTTCCGTGCGGGAATCGAACCCGCGACACGCAGTGTAGCATTTTAACCGTTCAGCCACTGTACCAACCGTGCCGTCAATTTTCATGTATGTTATTGTTATGCCCCTAAATATTTAATTATCTCGTGTAACACTAACACGGTTTAAATAATTTACGTATCAATCATTCGTAAATATGAATATAATCAAATACTGCTTAATTGTCATGAACGAACTGTAATAAGTGTTAATTCAATATATTAGTTTTGTTACAATTTCTATTACAATTCCAATTTTGTTTAATTCTCTTACACACCAGAGCCCAAAAGCTAAATACTATCAGTAATACTGCTATCTAGCCAATCTTGCAAAGATCGCTTCATAGATGGGTGACCATTGATCATTCATTCTTTACGTTTACTTAACAAAACTCTTCCATGGTTCAAAAAGTACGGAATCCGCTCTTTTTTTTTAAAATCGTTGCGAGTTACCAAAGAAGCAAGGGGTAGAGCGCCAATAATTTAAATTCTAAGAGTCAGAATGGCAATCGGTTCATGCACTAGTATGAACATGACTAGCTCACTAACTAATGCTCACACTGCTGGGACCTCATCATCAGCCTATAATGTTCCCACTGCTGGGACACAGGCCTCCTCTCTGAGAGAGGGAGTGGGCCATAATCCACCACGCGGGCCCATTGCGGATTGGTAGATGTCACATATCTTCGAATTTTTGGTTCTAGGACATGCCGGTTTCCTCACGATGTTTTCCTTCACCGTTTTGAGAGCAGTGGTGATGAAATAAATTACACAAAGTAATGCGCCTAGCGGGGTTCGAACCCACGACCTACAACTCGTAAGTCGGGACCGATACCACTGGGCCACCACTGCTCCAACCTGCTGGGACCTACCCTCTATGAAAAGGAATGGGCTGTTATCAACCACGTAGACCCAGCGCCGATTGGTAGTTATCAAGTGTCTTCGATTTTTGGTCTTAGAACATGCTAGTTGCCTCGATGTTGTCGTTTTCGTTTTGAGAGCAGTAGTAGTGTAATAAATTATACAAATACATACATGTTCCTGGCTGGGTTCGAAATCCGAACACACTGTTCATTGGTAATTTAATTTAATTCCTACTAGGCATGTTGGACAACTGGTAAAACTTGAAGCTAATGGCGACGCCAACATACTCAGGTTTTTATTTTGCGTGGTAAAATCATCAAATGAGTCCGCCCACCCCGGGCAGGGCGGGAGGGACTGTCAGACTTGTACTGACTAAAATCCACGGTGTCCTTCAAAAACCCTTTATGTTCCGGGGTCACGGTGATGGAAATAAGTCCCGCGACCCCGGCAGGCTTTGGCCCTCTGTGAGGGGGAACCGTAATTTTGCTGACAGCTCTTTGAGGCGCGGGTTGGATAAGACGCGCCGTCGACCCGGCCATGGTGCATGGTCAGACAGCGAGTTGCCCTTTACTCGCTGTCCGCATGCCCGGACATACTCAGGCTTAATGATAATTTTGAAAATAAATTCTCTTTGATTAAACCCGTAGTCCAAGAAAGGTTATAGACTCATCCCCTGTCAAATGGGATCATGTTCCCGTATCGGGGGTAAACCAACCATACAGTTTACGATAACATACCCTTGCCTTACCCTTCTGAGATTACACGAGTGTTTATCGAAAATATACGGTAAACAAATAAAATTATTTTGTAGTCCTTTTCCGTGATTTCGGTGGCGTGAACTTTGATGACGCAAGTTGTTCAACTGTAATTTTCGATTTTTTTGACTTAGTATAATTTTTGCTTTGAGTCGTTCGGGACCGTGTCAAACTGAAATTGACTAAAATGCGCCCTTTTCCTTCAATTACCGGAGTTTCTAAGCTGCAATACCTCTTAGATTGCTAAAATCAAATCAAATGAGTCCTCCCGCACCGAGTAGAGCAGAAGGGGGCTGTCCGACTACCAGAATAAAAATCTACCGTAACTTTTTTTTTACGTGATGAAATCTTCAAATGAGTCCTCCCACTGACAAAAATCCACTGTGTCCTTCAATAGCCTTTTACGCTCCAGGGTCACGGTGATTTGATAAGTCCCACTACCAAATAAAAACCAACCCTGTTTCTTAAGTTGCCTTTCACGTTCCACTACTTTTTAGACCCGCAAAATTCTTCAACCTTGGATCATTGGTCGTAATGATCTCGACTTTGGCCTAGGCCCTGTTTTCACTAAAAACACCACCAAAACATGGCCCCAAAACATTCCATCTAACATGGGTAACGCAATCCCGCACTTAGCTGAACGAATCATACCAAACTGTTTACAGAATGGTGTGCCGGCCGTTTGTAGAGCCTAGCAAGTGGCAAGTCAACTGAGAAATAGGTCAGTCGGTTGTTTGTCGGCATTAACCCTACCGACTACCAACTAGTTACGCACTGATGCAGTCTTTCACTTTAGCGAATATGGTAGGAAGGTACCTTAATAATAAAACAAGGGAATTCTAATTGCCTCGTTGTTGTAGTGGTGCGACTGCTCCGCATAAGCCCCGCCGTACACTAGGCGACGCAAGTCTCCGATACCAAAATAGTGTGCGGCCCATTAATTGTTCGCGCACTGAAGTGCTGCTGAAGCAGTGCGCATACTAAGCCTTTCTCGTTTAGACTCTGTGTCCACTGGCAAGTCACAGTACAGTACTTTTATGTGCGAACATTTTCACTGAACTGAGTTTATCAATGTGCGCGCACAATATTAACGAATCTACAGCTGACGTGTGCGCACAAATGTGCTGCACTGTGGGCAAATTTTTTTCAAGTCGAACAGAGTCAAGAGCTAACATTTCAATGACACCGATACACGTATGCACAAACGTGCTCACTGAGTAATTCACATTTCCGAACTAATATAATACCTACGGTGTATTGGCATAGATTCTGACCGATATTAGTTTCTTGTTTGAGTATGTTATTGATATCTTGTTACACACAACATATCAATAACCTTCTCATCAATATTGGTAGGTTATTAGAAGGTATTAAATTGACAGGCAGTGATCTTAATTACGTGTGATTGGGAGATGTGTTTGATTGAGTGGCGAGTTCAATTGGTCTATGGAAATCAAGAGAATAACATGGAATCGAAGATTGACTGTGCAATTACGGTGGCAGCGGGGCGGAAAGCGGATTTCGCTGGCGGTTAACTCCAACACATAGTCTTTGACTGAGGTGCACCAAGTGCGGCCGGTGCGGGTGAGCGGAAATATAGATTGGGGCCTTAGTCAAACAGCAGACGACAGCAGACGACAATCGTTATCGTTCATCAGTCACCAACATATTTTCATTTGAGATCGGACATTCTTGTATGGGCTCTGGCCCAAGTGGCGGCGGAGCATGGCGTTTATTTTATTTGAAAGTTAGTTAACTAAGCTAACTTTTTTTGTATGGGACAGAAAAATCTATCCTGGGAGAAAAAAGTTATAGTGTATAAAAGAAATACGCTTTTATTAGACCTATTTGCAAATATTACTGCCTGTACGTATGCCACAATGCCTGGATTTGCTTCAAAGAGAGCTTGAGTCACGGTATATCTTTCTCTTCTTAGCACAGAACGATTGCAAAGTAGGCACATCACACCAGCACTTGGTCGTATCATGTTTCAAAAGTAACAAATCCAAAACAAGTAAGAAGAATCAGTCCATTTAACAAGCCAGGGTATCGAGAAAAATCAGACAGTTCAAGTAAACACGCTAAGGTCTTCAGGAAGAAATCAAATACAACAAACAGAGCCGGTAGAATAGATAACGAAGTTAAAACACAATAGTATCACACCAAACAGCAGCGAGCGGAGAGAGTGAGTCAGCTATCGAATCTGACAGAACAGTCATGTACGTATTCTTTTTCATCGTAGTAAAATCATCAAATGAGTCCTCCTATCCAGGGCAGATCCGGTGGGACTTTCAGACTCGTACTGACTAAAATCCACGCTGTCCTTCAATATTATATTTACGTTCCGCGACCCCGGCACTCTTTGAGGAGCGCGTGAAACACAACGCGCCGTCGACTCGGGCATGGTCCATGATCGGACAGTAAGACGCCTGTTACTCGCCGGTTACTCGTCTGTCGCCGTGGGCGTGTACCACTGCGGCTGGGGTGTAAGGTGGACGTTATCCTCTCCAATACGCGTCCTGCCTCCTCCTTCGCTAACATGGCTGCTTTGCAGAAGAAGGCGACCGCTTCCCGATCCGTAACGTCCCGCGTTATGGCCTTGACCAATGCCGGGCGCGAGAGCTCCCGCCTATCGCCGTCGTGAGAATACGGTGGTGCTCTGCCCAAGCAGGAGTCCTGCACCGTATGCTCCACCGTGTCGTCCGGGTGATCCTCGAAGTGGTAAAACTCGGGCGTTTCTTTCTTCTTATACGACACAGGTACCCCTCGCAACTTCCGTTTCCGGTGAAGACCTGCGTCACGCAGTAGGTGAGGACGCCGTGACGCCTGCCAGCCACTCCTCAAAGAGGGATCTTACCGCCGCGACACCGGCGTGCACGATCTGTCATGTATGTTGCGATAACTGTTGAAGTATATGAATATACGCGCGGTAACTTGATTTTCCCGGTATAGATTTTTTATACTTCTACAAAAAAGCAAGCCTAGCTAATGAACTTTCAAACAACATAAGAGAAAAGTCACTATTTGCAGTTGGGTTGCCGAAGCTGTAATTGGACGTTTCAAACGTGACTACAAACTTTTGAGACAAGATTATGTGAAATCGTTAAAACACTTAATGCCAAACTTTAAAATAGCAGCAGCACTAATAAATGCTTACTGTGATTAGTCTTATTGCTAATATTTTCGCTGAAAATAAAATATGATTTCAGGCTTTATATCGACACACTATGCCATAGTTAAGTTTTTAGTTTATGCAATTACGATGACATAATTATATTATAATGTTGGTTAAACACTTTTTAATCATTCCTCAAAAACAGAACTTAGATTCGTCTTTAGACGCCACATTTTTTTAACATATTACATATTTTTAACGTTGCCGTAGTAGATACCACACGCCTGAGTCATCATGGATGTTAGATAATAGCAAACATAACAAATAACTAGATTTAATTGAATAAATATTTGCAAATAGGTCTATAAAAGCGTATTTCTTTTATACACTATAACTTTTTTCTCCCAGGATAGATTTTTCTGCATCCATACAAAAAAGTAAGCTTAGTTAATTAACTTTCGAATAAAACAAACGTCATGCTCCGCCGCCACTTGGGCCACCCCCGCCCGATCTCCTTTATACCCCAGCGCGTAAAGTTGAAGATCTATTATAAACTGCTGATCGATAACCAACGAAACAAACGAAAACGATCTGTGAACTTCAATAGATTTTCAACTTTACCGCTTGGGTATAAAATTGAAAATGTATTGGTGACTGATGAACGATAATGATTGTCGTCTACTCGTACTATCGTCTGCTGTTTGACTAAGGCCCCTGTTTCGTGACCTGCCACCGGCTCATGCTTCTCGCCCCACGCCACTTTAATTGCACACTTACAGTTTTTTAGTTCTGTTATGATCACTGTGCATTAAAAAATTAAACTTAAAAAAATCTCAACATAAATATTTGGATCGATAACGAAAAACATCGTGAGGAAATATCTTGGAACTAAGAATTCGTATAGACATATCCACCCACCAGCACCAGGCCCGCGTGGTGGTTTATGGGCCCACTTCCTCTCACAAAGAGGAGGGCTGTGTCTCAGCAGTAGGCAAATTATAGTCTGACGATGATGATGATAAAATTTTATTTCATTTATTCATTTGCAATACTTTGCTAACTTTACATAAGTAGTTATTGTTGCAGTTTTCTTAAAATATAAATTATAAGAAATAAATAGATAAAACGATTTGACGGGCCTGTTGGTGTAGTGGTTAGTGACCCTGACTGCTATGCCGGGGGTCGTGGGTTCGATTCCCACCCAGGACAAATGTTTGTGTGATGAGCATGATCATTTGTTCTGTGTCTGGGTGTAATTTATCTATAATATGTATATATTTAGAAATATATATGTATGTTTATCAGTTGTCTAGTACCCATAACACAAGTTCTGCTTAGCTTGGGACTAGATGGCATTGTGTGATAGTTGTGGAATATTTATTTATTTATTTATTTAAAAAGTAAATAAACAAGCTGCTGTTTGATAATGTAACATTTTTAATCCATTTGCACACTTTCACAATTTTCTCTTTTACAATATTTTTACTGAGTCTGAAAAACAATGGCGAGCTTAATCCCTAAATATTGTCGCTTAATCCTGTATTTTCAATTGTGTCCAATAAAATGTTTGTGTGGCTCAAGGAAAATTAATGGACTATTTTTTAGAAAAATGCTGCAATTTCGAACAAGAAAAGCTTTAATTTGTATTAATCCTGGCTATAGTTTCACACACGTAAACTCTTTTATAATTAAATAAAAAAAACTTTAAAAGACCTCGTTTTATAATACAGCTATATTGTCTCTTTGCTGAGCGAATGCTTTCTTCATCCATTAATAAGAAGATAAAAATAAAATCTGTCAGCTTAAAATCTTTTACCCTTGTATGCACAATTTAATAACAGAGATTCTGATCTGAGATTAAAAGAAAACATGATACTGATTATATCATAAATTGGTACAACGAACCGCAGATTCGGTTACAGATCATATCGAAAGGTTACAGACACAATTTATAATATACAGGGTGAATTTTTCAACTGGGCGTGGATGGCTATGTCCGAAACTATGAGGAATATTGAAAAACGTTGAAAAGAGTCACGAGGCCGATTTTGACGAAAACTTAAATTGCATCAAGATTTTAGAAAAAATAATAATCCTGGCCAGGAATCGAACCCACTGATTTTGGAGAAAACAGTACAGTCAGCTTCAGACAAATCTCAATCTTTTGGGTAGTGATGTCACTAAAGAGGTGAGTTTTCTTTGCTTCCTAGCTTACGAGACTACTTATAAAATGTATAATGAAGAGAGAAAGACTTTTTTAATTAACTATTATTTTTAGTTCTTAATCAAAAGATTTTCTTAATTCAGATTTGGATTAAATTTCGAGACGTGTTTTCATCTACTAAATCCAGTTTACGGAGAAATACTCTAAAGCTCGCTCTGGCCCAAATAATTGGATTGGACTTCCTGGAAAACCATCCCAGGTTCAGTGTTTGTGATGCATTTTAGACTCAAAATAATTATTCCGGGATAGAGATTGAAATTACTTACAGCGAATAGGTTTAGGCATAAATTTCTAACCGCATTTAATTTTCGACGTGCCTTAAATGTAAAATGCTTTTAAAAACAAGCACAAAAAATAGCGAAATAATTTTTGTTTGTGAAGTGGTTTCCTTTTTACTTGATAAAATCATCAAATGAATTCCAGGGCAGGACGGGAGGGACTGTCAGACTTGTACTGACTAAAATCTACGGTGTATCAATAGCCTCCGGCAGGCTTTGGCCCTCTAAGAGAGGGGGGGCTTATTTTACTCTTTGAAGCGTGGGTCAAACACAACGCGCCGACGAACCGGTCATGGTCCATGATCGATGTGGTATGGGGACGGCGAGTCACCCATTACTCGCCGTCCAAAGCCTACGGTGGCCGGAAACCACACACAGTTATTCAGGAAGTCAAAGTCAAATTCAATTCACTAATTAGCAGACTGAAACGGTTGTTAGCCGTATGTTTTCAGTATATTACTTTTAAGTAAACTTTTATGTTTAATTCCAATTTAATGACTGTTCTTTTCTATCATAACATTCCAAAACCACAAAAAAATATCAGGCATAGAAACGGGTTTTATCGACAAAATGACAGATTGAAGAAAATTTTCTATCGTCCTAAGCATTGCAATGTTTGTCATTTAGAAAAGAAATGTTTCTCTTCTGAACCTTATTAGATATTATTATAACCATAAAATTTCATACCTATTTGGTTGCACCCCAACAGTGGAGAAGGGATTACTCCCTTACAATCAACTATTGGTACCCTTCGAAGGTAAACACAAAGTCCGGACAGAGGTTTCACTGTAACCATATACCTTCATGTTTATTCCTCGGACAATACAGGGGCGAACTGAGGCTGCTGAAGCACGACATAATTTAGAGTTTGCATTTTATAATTGCTTACCCTTTTTGGCTTACCTAACGATCTATCCCAATGCTGGACAAAGGATTCGTCAATTCCTTATAATAAATCATTTCCCACGTCGCTTAAAATTAACCCTCGTGGAATCGAGTTCGTCTCTCTATCTCTTTGTATAAATATCTCTTCATCATCATCATCATCTCAGCCACAGGACGTCCACTGCTGAACATAGGCCTCCCCTTTTGATCGCCACAAGTACCGGTTGGAAGCGACCTGCATCCAGCGTCTTCCGGCGACCTTCATAAGGTTGTCTGTCCACCTTGTTGGTGGACGTCCTACGCTGCGCTTGCTAGTCCGTGGTCTCCACTCTAGCACTTTTGGACCCCATCTGCCATCCGCTCTGCGAGCAATATGGCCTGCCCATTGCCACTTCAGCTTGCTGATCCGGTGGGCTATATCGGTGACTTTAGTTCGTCTACGGATCTCCTCATTTCGGATTCGATCACGCAGAGAAACACCGAGCATAGCCCTCTCCATAGCTCGCTGAGCGACTTTGAGCTTTGAGATGAGGCCGATAGTGAAAGCCACGTTTCGGTGCCGTAACTCATCACTGGTAACACAAATATCTCATCAAAATTAAAAATAGAGCTCTAAAAATCTCAAAGATATTTTTCAAGGAACGAAGAATTGAGTTGCGAGCAGGGTTCGAACCTGCGTCTTCTGGATAGGTACTCCCGACGCCTCAACCAATTAGACCATCGTAACCACTATACTCGAAGCTGAATTTTTCGTTCGATTGTTTTTATGAACGCTGTTTACACGTTTATAAAAATCTCTCTCTTGCACAACTAGCGATATTGCCCGCCACGAAGCCCGACGCAAAACAGTCATATAATTGCATTAAAAATATGTAGTAGCACGAATTTTCCGCAGAACTTCGTCGGACTTCGTCGTAGTCGTAACTCGGACTCTTTGAATGACAGCTGCCAACGGAAATAAAATACCGCCGCCATTTCCATGATGGCCGCCAGCAGTGTTGTCATTTACGTAACAGCTGTCATTGCAGCCGTCACGATTGTCATATGAGACCCTCGTACTAGAGCAGAAGGTATCGTGTTCAACGAAGTTTGTCGATAGAAAGTTTTACTTGTGTCGTACTCTGACAAGTTTGAACGGTTACCTACTCATGTGTTAGTCTTGAGTTTGATCGGAATCAAATTATAATTGGTTTTGTTCAGGTTTGCAGAAACGTCAGTTTCCGTTTACGAATTAATAACTTACCACAGTGGAAGGGTAGCACCTATACAAACAGGACAGAATTTTGATATGGGACAATAAGGGCAGGTACTAGGTACCTTAAATGTTAATTTACGTGAAAATTGTCTGAAGATCTTTAAAAAAAAATTTGGATTTATAATCACAGATTTTTCAAAAAAGTCTTCACAATATAATAATTATATGACACTATTAATTTTGAAATGTGGCAAGTAATTAGCTGTGACAAGTGACGGATGATTAGCGCAGTGTCTGAGCGATTTCGGTTCTGGGTGTTTGTGTAAGTGAGTTTATATGTTTGTAAACGCACAAACGATACAGGAGAAATTTTTAGTGTGGGGCAGCATTTCTTTCTTTAAAAAAAAAAGGAAAAAAGAAAAGAAAATAAGCTTTTTAAGGAAAAGAAAATTTGACTACGAACAGGACTTGAACCTGTCCGTCCGTTTGCAAATGGATTCAAGTCCTGTTTGTAGTAATGCATTACCAGAAAAGAACTTTTAAGATTGGTATGATAGATTCGACTTTGCTGTTCAGGACCGCAAGAGCCTAATTGGTAAAGCGTTTCGAATATTTATTTAACCAAAAGAACGTAAGTTTGAGCTCATTCCCATCAACACAAATTCAACTTTTACTGAGAAATTCCTTATGTAAAAATTCAATAGCACAAAGGCATCTTTGTAAGTAAAATTGTTTCAAAACATTGATTAGAATTAGTCTGTTACTGAAACTTTACCTTGAGAAATACCTAAGACGATCCCTTGTACTTTTACTTTAAGAATTTCGGTAACTATGTACCAAAGTTAATAAAATAAATCTAATAACATCTTGATAACCTCGATATTACGTAGTTAATGGGGTGTAACCAACAAGATATATTTTATAACTAAAATTTACCTGGGATATTGTTTTAATACTAGCTTTGCTCGTAAGTTCGCCTGTGGGTAACTCAACATTTATCCCATAGGAACGTAAAATTGGAATAAACGGTAACATTATGTGTTACTATAGAATAAATCATATTAATGAGCCCAATTTCATCCAGATCTGTTCAGCTGTTTTGACGTGATTGACTGAAAAATATCCATCCAAACTTTCGCATTCATAATGGTTAATTTATGACATTGTCTTTCGGCCGGTACTTTGTACAAGGCATAGTTATTATATTATCTTTGGCATAGTATAGAAAATACAACTAATACTTGATCTATATTTTTATTTTGCAGAGATAGTTGTGTTTGCTGTGAAGATTATATTTTACATATTTAAGGTAGCAATAAATGGGTGATAAATATTGGTGTTGGCTGATGCGTGTACACTGTACATGTACAAACTGTAAAGAACCATTAGAGGGCCAAAGCGTGCCGGGGTCGCGGGACTGTTTCGGGGCTGTTGAAGGATCACCGTGGATTTTAGTCAGTCCAAGTCTGACAATCCCTGATCCTGCTCTAGGCACGAGGACTCATTTGATAATTTTAGCTCGATAAAAAAAATGTAATATAAACATACAGACTGACAGACAGACGAAAATTCTAATCGCTATTTTTGAGTCTTCTTTTATTAAAATAAAGTATAAGTTTTCCTTCATATTTAATGAACAGACATAGGCCTGTTACAATTTTATAATAAATACATATTATTTTAGATTTACATAGTTTACAACGAGGCTTATAAAAGCTTTATAAATTCTGAATAAATTTACCTTTACCCGGTCTGTAAACATTAAGCGAATAGTTCGTTTTACTTCAAAAACAACGTTGTTTGTAAAAGTAATTTAGTGGGCAACATTATAGTGTATTTATGATGATATTACATCACGTTAAATGCTTATTACAAGCTTTTTCGTGGAACTGTTGGTTTTTTGCTGACTTACTTTATGAATATTGCTTTTTAAGGAGTGTTATACTTATAACGCTCTTTAAATAGTTGATTGGATTGGATTTTTTATGTAATATTAAATATGCTTTATGGTTATTTGCACTAAATGAAATAGTAATTTTATTTCTAAGCTAATTTCTTTCTACAATCATACAACTTACTATGTGGTGAAATTCCACACTATTCCTTCGGTTACCCTCCTGCATCCTGCTTAGATAGTTTCATGAGTTTTAGGAGGTTCCTTGATCCGATAGCAAATTAACCCCTTCGTATAGATAGATAGATAGAATACACTTTATTGTACACCAAAATTGTTACAACGTGACGTCTTCGATACCTTACCAAGACTTGCGTCGCGTTCAAATAAGTTCAAATTATTTATTTCAAATTCACTCTTTTTCAATAGCCAAATAAGTACGTACGAAAAGGTTTACCCATTTGTCGATAGCTAGTCCGCGCTTACGATTGATTGCCGCTATCCACTCCGCGACGTCAGACGCAGTGGAGTGTCGCCCGCGGTTCTTGCCTCACCCTGGGTTCGTTTCACTGACCGTGAAACTATTTTAATAAGGACGTGCTTACCTTTAACTAAAGAAAGCAAAATACATTGTCATAAAGAAAGCAAAATGCATTGTCATAAGATGGTGATATTAAATTCCATGCAACACGCGAGAGAGGCGACAACTTAGCTTGAAATAGACATTCCTATAGAAGAGAGGAAGTAAAGAAAAGATTAGGACCATTTTTTTTTTTTTTAATCAATGATAAAGGTAACGTTTAGAAATTCGGCTTGTGACGTCACAAAGCCTGTAGAATTATATCGACCGAGTGATGTCTTGTGAGTTTTAGATGCGTTGTAGCTTCGTCGTTTATTGATTTACGAAACAAAGAATAAATACTTATAAATATTTTTTGATAATCTACCTTTCGGACGAATTTAATTTTTGAGTAAAATAGCCAATCAGTTCCATCTTTTGAAAGTATATTATTTTATCCTCAGAATCTAGATTTATTTACGAAAAAATCTAACTAATACATTTATTCAATTACAACACCAAAAGCGGCCTTTAAAATTATTTAACTTAGTTAGGGTTCAAACCACAAACTCGATTAAAATTTGAACTTTTAGGCTTTAATATGCTGGCGTTAAAAGTATTTAGGATTGTAGATCGCTGAATTTCAATTTGCGGCCAGACTTTTCTTTTGCTGTGGTTTTACATTTAATTTTAGATTCTAGACATTCGATTATTTATCTAATTTATTTGAATCGATATTCATCTTTTTTAAGTATATCGATGAATTAAGGCAATAAATCATAGCCGACTGCAGATCGTAGTTAACGACACTTATCGACGACTGTCAAATTTTAATTCAAATATTAGTCAGTTTAAAAACGTTGTAAGAGAAAAATATGTACTGAACGTTGGAAAAAAAAAATGAAAAATGGACGATACAAAAAACACAAAAACTTCTTTCGAATTAATATAATTATCTATGTACTGAATGTTGGAAGCTTGTTGAAAAATTTATATACGAAACCAAAAAAAACATTAACACTCTTTGGAATTAATATATCCTAATATTTACAAACGATAATCTTCTTGAATTTCGATTAAACTTTATTGTAGACATAACAATATAATTTACCATCAAAATATTAGTACATTCATAGGTTGCCGTGTAAACATCGATATTGGTTAACCATTGTTATCGAATGATTAATTTATATTGTAACCAAGGTACACAACATAATTTGTAACATGTTTAATGTTGATTTACAACACACAGATTCATGGGATATCAAATTTCTATAAAATAAATTAAACTACAAACGTATTAATTGGTACCCATTTACGCCTATGTCGCAAATCGATAAGATTTTTGTTGAAAAAAAAAATATTGCAGGCAGGACTTGTGTCAGGGTCGATTCCCGGATACCGGACAATATTTAAATATGACTACTTTTTTTTTTTTACGTGGTAAAATCATCAGATGAGTCCTCCCCCACCCCGGGCAGGGCGGGAGGGACTACTGTCAGACTTGTACTGACTAAAATCCACGGTGTCCTTTAATAGCCCTTTATATTCCGGGGTCACGGTGATGGTATAAGTCCCGCGACCCTGGCAGGCTTTAGCCGTCTGAGAGGGGGCCTCGTCATTATGCTGATGCTCTTTGAGGCGCGCGTGCTTCCACCACCGCGGGTGGGGCGGAGGGAGGACATTGTCCTCTCTCTCACGCGGACCGCCTCCTCCTTCGCGAGCATGACTGCTTCGCAGAAGGAGGCGACCGCTTCCCACTCCGTCTCGCTCCGCAGCATGGCCGCAACCAATGCCGGGCGCGAGAGGTAAGTATGACTACTTAACAACAAACTAAAGAAATAAAATAATCGAAATTGGAGTAGAATCAGCATGTTGTAGTGGAAGTGAACCGGCCATGTCTGCAGACGGATAGACGGTCGATGACATGATGTTCTAGAATGGACAAATGTCGTGTGAGACGCCCCGCGGCAAGACGGGTCGATGATCTGAGGAATGTGGGTGGTTTTTTTTTCGTATTAAAATCATCAAAAGATTCCTTCCACCCAGGGCTGGATGGGAAGGAATGTCAGACTTGTACTAACTAAAATCTACGGTGTCTTTCAATCGCAATTTACGTTTACGGTTACCTGATAACATGAACGCAACGAATGCCTACGGCATTAAGTTTTCCGTTGTACTACTTTGTGCATAAAGTTTTATAAATAAATAACAAGGTTCTGCGACCATAAATGATATTTATTTTTTAAGTGGGTTATAAAAAAAAACACTTTACAAGTCACAACCATTATTTTTAAGTTAGATGAGGCCGGTGTTTTATACCTGAATACTCTGAGAAGAAACAGCCGAAAAAAAGCAGAGGTCACAGTCACTTTTAAAGTCAATTCATAGTTTTGCTCAGGACATACGAGGACCAGGGTGTCGAGATGGTCTTTTGAGGAAAGAACCAATCAGATTTGAGTGGACCTGTCCAGTCAGCGCAAGCATTTGTCGGTTATCGTGTAGCTCGACACAGAACACAAGGAACTCAATGACACGACGAACAATACTAAAGAAAGGACATTTGGGTAGGCCGCTTAAAGTACTCAAATTGTCGGATATTTACATAATAACTTAACAACTAGTTTTCCTAATTTTGTTACTGATCTAACCCATTATTTATTGTAAACAGACACACTGGTCAAAGGACTGTATAATAACATCAAATTACCGACCAACGCATGTTACACTAAATAATTTCTGCCAACAGCACAGTATTATCATAATTCAGTGCTAAAATACTGCAACGCAAGCGTTTTAGAGCTAATTTAGTATGAGATATAGTGCTCTCCTGTTGAACGTTATTATAATATTATTAATTTTATATGCACTTATCTTCCTTTATTACTGTCTCCATCACGTTTGATCCACACTTATATTATAAAGATATTAAAGTTTGTAAGTCTGTAGGTATGTAAGAAGATCTACAGAACTATTGTTTTGAATTCTAATACTCTTTCAGCAATGGAAAGTAACATTATTCTTTTTTTCATCGTGGTGAAATCATCAAATCAGTCCTCCCAATCGGGGCGGGACAGGAGGGACTGTCAGTAATGTACTGACTAAAATCCACGGTGACCTTTCAAGGCCCTTTACGTTCTAGGGTCACTGTTACCTGATGAGACGATCCCGCGACCCCTGAAGTCTTTGGTCCTCTAAGTGGTCCCCGTCAAACTGCTGGCTGCTCTATGAGGCGCGCGTGGAACATTGGCGTGTCGTCGACCCGGGCATGGACGGCTTACCGTCCGAATTGCCGAAGTAAGATTATCGTCAAGTACCTTTTTTATATGCAATGAGTTTACTTAGTCTAGACCTTAGTCTAGGTCAGGAGTGACTAGGACAAGGTCGACGATGGAGCGAGCTTACCCAGAAGAAGCCTGTTCACTCTGACCTTGAAGAGATTAGGGTTGTATGCGTTCGGAAACACCCACCGTAAGTCTGTATTAAAATTCATTCAATGTTTTTTTAATCACTTGCCAACTGAAGAACAATTGCCGATCATAACGCGAGTGAAGCCGTGGACAATAGCTAGTAGTTGTTGGTGCGGTCGCCCAGCGATCGACTGCTGTGCTGTGTGTCGCGGTCGGAACAAATATTTGTATGACCTACAAGTAGTTCTCCGGATGTTTGTTTTTGCGTGTTTAAAAGTTTGTTTAGCCCACGATACAGGAGAAATTCCTAAAGACGTTTATATAAAATGAATGTTTTGTTGTTTTATTAAAAAAAAAGTGAATTCCATGAAAACGTAAAAGGCACTGTTTTGCAAACCTGAACTTCACCTGAAACACTTTTTAAGGTAGCTGGAAATTCATAAAAAGTCCTAAAATCTTAAGCACTTTGATAACTCAAACCCGTCCTTGAATCCCAAGATATAGGTTCTATAATAATTAATTACTAATAGTAATTAATTTATTCCTCTCTTTATGCTCTAGTAAAACTCCTTCAAGGAATAAATTCATTAATTAATCTGTATTTTGGTAGTGAATGTTCAAAGCATAAGTCATAGTACTGAATTGTTTCAAGAAAAGCCTGAACCTATATACCCAACAAATCTAGATCATCGGAATCCTTCACAAGGTATCTGTTGTTAATACCCGTTCTATTGACGCGTATTCGTAGCAAGTTGGTTTGATTCGTAGCAAATCCGTAGCTGTGCTACGACGCCTACGAGACTGCTACGAGTTTGTTGATGAATAGAAGTTAGATACCTAATATTATTAATTTAAAATTGAATGCCTTATTGAAGATCTGTTTACTCGTAACATTTAAGCTGATATTACCTACATGAAAATTGTTAATAATGTAAGAAATATAAGATATTGCAAAATCGAAATTCATTCAAACCGAATATTTTCAACAGTCCTTTGTTGAAAATATGAAAGTTTTAAATTACACAAAATAAGGTTTATAGAAGATATTTCACTTTAACATTTTTTTATATAGTCTCTCGGCATCTCAAAATAAAATTGCGTGTTTTCATTTTTGAAAATTTATGTTTTGCGATAAAATCTCACAATAGGGTCACCTATTGTGAGATTTTATCGCCAAAAAAACAGTTCTCGATAGCGTTAAAGTACCAGTAAATTTCAATTTGCTTGGAATGATTTTTCACTAGATGGTGCCAATTAAGTTTCGGCACAAATTGAAGTTTATTGGATTGGTATTAAAGTTCACACTGAGTCCAGTGAAAACATGTCTCTAGACCGAGCATTTTGGCGCATATAAGAGAGGATTATTTTAACATTACGAGTATCTTGCAATAAGTCATTATCGTTCTTGAAGGACACCGTGGATTTTAGTCAGTACGAGTCTGGCAGTCCCTCCTGCTCTGCGTTGGGTGAGAGGACTCATTTGATGATTTAACCACGCTAAAAAAAATGTCATCATCGTTTTGTTATTGTCCATTTGGGGCTCACACAACACAGTTTTTTCAATATCCTTTGTTACTCACACGACCGCAAACTCCGTTTCTTCCTGTGTGTTTGTTTCTAGCATCGTTATTTCCAGTTTAATGAACCCATTTTTGATAAGTTTTTTTTTGTTTGAAAGTTGACTTTCAAGGTATAACTTTTGAATTTCTGGTAAAATGTTTACGATTAATAACTTTCTAAAATCTTGAATTAAGTAAAAAAAGAAAATAAACTAAGATATCATCATCATCATCATCTCAGCCATAGGACGTCCACTGCTGAACATTGGCCTCCCCTTTAGATATCCACTAACTAAGATATGACCACTTATAAAACTAACAAGACCAAAGAATTTTCCTCGGGACACAAACTACCAAAGACATTCTATTTTTAAACCTAATCTTTTACAGATCTTTTCTACATGTAATGCACGTAGCGCAGCGCAGCACAATTGGCCATACGACTGCCTTTTCACTGCAATATACATTGCTGCATGTATTCAAAACTCCTAAGAATGCAGCCAATGTAACTAAGACATGTATATTGTTACTAAAGTAAACATATTTAGGATTCGGGACCGTCGGAGAGTTGCTTGACTTCTAGAATTGCTTTGTTGTTCAACGATTGTGAGGATTTTATGTACCTGAGTTGTTTGTTCCGTTTGGTAAGTATTTAATTACCTAACCGGAAATATTTTGAAAATCACAAATGACTATTATAGTACATTCATATATGAATCTTTGTTGGCGTCATATTGTGTCGTCATGGGCATTTTGTCTAATACATTTTTTTTTCTGGTGCGAGGGAAAAAAAATCAGTAGGTATGAACAAGCATACACGATTTTTTAACGCGCGTTAAAAAAGCGTTTGTGTGATTTGGCTGTTATAGAATACGTCCATCACTTTCCACATATCTACAGGACCAGTTGTAACATATGCCAAGCCACGCAACACAATACGCCTACCCTCAATCATATTACACGCCGCCATAACGACTGTTTCGCTATGTGTATGCAAATACCCTTGCATATTGTAGTCTACCGCATTGCTGTCTTTAGTATTTCCCCTAGGAACCACTAAATTATACAACCAAGTGTTGCTAGAATATTAATTATTATTGTAATAATTAATTAGGTGGCGTATTCAGTTATGCGGGTATTGACGTAGTTATAACGTTAATAATGAGTTGACATAATTATAGGATGATAATTATGTTTTCGATATGTGATTGTGTTTTGTTGTGTTTCAATTGTTGTACTCATAACCTGCTTGTGCCTGATAGCAGATACTTCTCCAGGTATTATTATGTTCCTTATACTATACAAATTGTTTTCACCAACTGGGTACAAAGTATTTAGACTTCGTCACTTGCTGCTGGGATTAGAACTCCAACAACTGGAGTACTACTGATACTAAATGATATTTATCAATTTTTGAAAATCTAAATTTATCTTCGCTTGAAACGCATTAGCCTAATAATGTTTCTATTGCTGGAACTCATGGTCTTACCTTTGTAAGGGGGGGATTGATAGCGGACTGACAAGTTTCACATGACATATAATTTACGCTACTAAAACATTTTTTCCACGGAGTCCTCGCAATGATTTCCTTCACCGTATTGAAAAACATAACACTCCTTTTTTGGGCAGTCGTGTAATAAATTGACTGCTCGGTTTAGAATCCACAACCGAAGCATCAGACATTGGCGTTAATACCATTGAGCTATCATCATTATTTATGCATCAACAGAGTCTCTAATAATTGTGTTGATGAAGTGTGATTATGTTTTGTTTTCATATAATTGCACTTTCTCTTTTAGAATTTAGATTGTTCATTAATTGAGTTTGTTTATGCAGATCTGTTTGGTTAGTTAATGCCGTGCTCGCTGTAAAGCTAGTTATGCAACCTGAACCGCAACGAGTGATCACCGTGAGAGCATAAAATGCACGATTGCAGTTTAGGGTGGCCCTTCGAGACGGTTCTTGCATTTTTGTCAATTTAGCATTTTAAGTAGCAGTAAGTCCATGTAACCATAGGCTAGTTTTGAAGGCATTACATTAGAGCATGCGCTTCTGCTCACACGTAGTCCTATTCTTTTATTTAACGCTCCCCCATAATTTGACTGGCGCAGCCGGTAGGATCGCCGAATAGAGCTGCGCTGTCCTTCGCGTTGTTTCCGAAATAAAACTTTTTCGTGTTACGCGTTCGGGTGGCCCTGAGCAGCTGTGGTGATTCTACGAACCAAAGAAATTTTGTCGAGTTGTACTTGGAGCTGAAAATGAGAAAGGCGTGCTGGTGAGTCCAAATTTTCACCTTCCTTTCCCATTTCCTTTGTTTGTTATTTTGCGATTAGAAGTCTCGCGTTATAACGTTATCTGGTTTTGCATAAAATCTGTAAGGCTAGTTTAGTTATAGAATAAGTTATTAAAAAGTGATTGCATTTAAAAAATATTGAAATATTGTTCTGTGTATGAACTAAATTTTTAAAGTTTCATTCGATAATTGCGTAATATTTAAAGTTTGTGTTTAAAGAAACTCTATTGCACTTTTAGCTTACTATTTTATTTTGTATTTTAGACTATTATTGTGTGTTAGTATATATATTATAGTATTAAAATGGTTGATGAAGTAAAAATTATCATGATTCCAAATGAAATGATTAAAATTATTCCGCTGTTTGATGGCGATAAGCGCCATTTAAATCTTTTTATTCGCAAATGTGAATATATTATAAATAAATACAGGGGAAGTGGCGAGCAAAACTTGTATGTAATGCATGCTATAACGAGTAGATTAGCGGGGAATGCAGCCGCGCTTATCAGTGAGCGCGAGGATATTGTTACATGGGAAGAATTTAAAGAGTTACTAATACAGCATTTTGGAGACCCGAGAAGTGAAGAGTGTTTAGCTATTGAATTGGAAACTTTGCGCATAAGAAATGGTGAATCATTTTTGGATTTTTGCAATCGTATTCAATCAGTGCGTAGTATTTTAATATCAAAAGTTAATAGATTATCGAGTAGTACTATGCGGGAAAGTAAAATAACTATTTATAATAATACGTCATTAAATGTGTTTCTTTATAATCTACCGGAAAATATGGTGCGTATCGTGAGATTAAAAGAGCCGTCTACTTTGGAACAGGCTTTATCTTTCGTATTAGAAGAGGTTAATTTCCATGATCAATATAATGCCCGAAATAAAATACTGCTGACGTCCTCCAGTAAGCAAGTTGTACCAAATAATACTCCAACTTTTAAATTCGGCACAAATAATAATAATACGCCTTTTAATAATAATAAACCTATTTTTACGCAATCAAATTTACAACCCAAATTACATTTCGGTAACCCCCAAGGTCAACAAATTGGGACACGTCCTCCAAAATTCGGATTTCAAGGTCAAACATACGGTTACCGTCCGCAGCAATTTGGGATACGTCCGCAACAATTTGGGATGCGTCCGCAACAATTTGGAAATCAACAGCAAATAAATAATAGACCTTTACAGTCAGTCGGTATTCAGCAACCTCAAACTCAATCCAGTGACGTCACAATGCGTACTGCACCTCCAGCCAAGGTCTTTATAAAAGGATTTAAATTAAATGAGCTTGACCTTGATCATAACGATAACAGTCAGTTTTCCTGCGACTACCAATGTAACGAAGAATATGATCAGTATTACGATTATCCCCCTTTTTTCGAAAATCAAAACGAGAATTATTCGGAAGAAATTAATAAGGAAATTTTAGCGGAAAATAATGAGGATTTTCAATTAGTGGCTTCGGAGAACATAGAAAAATAATAAATTTGAATTGCGATACATGCATTAAATTACCGTACATATATATTCCAGAAATAGATGCCAAATTTATGATAGATACGGGTAGTACTAAATCATTTATTAACCCGGAAAAGGCTTATTACTATTTTTACGAATATATTTATCACGACCCATTCGAAGTTAGAAGCACTCATAGTACTAGCCAACACGAACTGGTACTTTCGATTCCAGCACTTCCGATTTTTAATACTAATGAAACTCATAAATTTCACTTATATGAAGTCGACCCTAGCTTCGACGGTCTACTAGGTAATGATATTCTACATAGTGTAGAGGCAGTAATAGATTTAAAAAATGAGATCCTGAGAACTAAAACTACGGTGATACCAATCATGCGCGATAAAAATAAACATATATTACAGTTAGCGCCTCGATCGGAACAAAGAGTTAAAATTCCTGCAAATTATCATTCTGGTAATGCTGTAGTGGATTTTAGAGAATTTACTGAAGGCGTGCGTATGCCCAGCGCTTTAGTCAAATGTAAAGACGGTTACTTTACTACTATTATTCAAAATACCCTTGACCAACCAATTAAGTTAGCTATTAATAAACCATTTCAAGTAGAACCGTATGAAAATTATGAAAATGATTGTGATGTGAATAATTTAAAAGATATTGAAATAGAAAAATTATTGACAGATAACTTACGAAAGCTTCGTCTGAGTCACATGTCAGGTGAAGAAAGCAAAGCTATAAGTGCATTATGCCTAGAATATAAAGATATTTTCTACTGTGATGGCATTCCATTAAGTTTCACGAATCAAGTCAAACACTGTATTAGGACGAAAAACGAAGATCCTATTTATGTCAAGCCATACAGACAACCCCCTAGTCAGTCACAGGAAATAAAAAACGAAGTCGAAAAGTTACTTAAAGAAAATGTCATTCAGGAATCTCATTCACCTTGGTCGGCTCCAGTTCATTTAGTCCCTAAAAAGAAAGATGCATCAGGAGAAATAAAATATAGGATGGTAATTGACTACAGACGGCTAAACGAAATAACAGTTGACGATAGATACCCACTTCCAAATATCACTGATCTATTCGATAAATTAGGTAAAAGTACATACTTCACGACATTAGATTTAGCAAGCGGTTATCATCAAATTGAGGTTAATGAAAATGACAGACAGAAAACAGCGTTCAGCACTGAAAACGGACACTTTGAATTTTTAAGAATGCCGTTTGGTCTTAAAACTGCTCCAGCGACCTTCCAGCGAGCAATGGACAGCGTTCTAAGAGGATTGCATGGAATCCATTGCCTAGTTTATTTAGATGATATTATTGTCTTTTCAAATTCTCTCGCAGAACATATCCAGAAATTAAGAGCCGTTTTTGATCGTTTAAAGGCCAATAACCTCAAAATTCAGCTTGATAAATCCGAATTTCTCCGGAAAGAAGTTTTATACTTAGGTCATGTTATAACTAAGGATGGCCTTAAACCTAATGATGATAAAATTAAAGCAGTTCTAAACTATCCATTGCCAAAAACCGTAACAGAAATAAAAAGTTTTTTGGGCTTGATAGGTTATTACAGGCGATTTATTAAAGATTTTGCCAAGGTAACACAACCACTAACTAGTTGCTTAAAGAAGAGGAACAAAATTATTATAAATCAAGCATACATAGATGCTTTCCAAAAATGTAAAGAACTTCTTACTAATGCTCCTTTACTCCAGTATCCTGACCCAGATAAGCCTTATATCTTAACTACAGACGCTTCGTTAAATGCCTTAGGCGCTGTACTATCACAAGGCACCGTAGGGTCTGATAAACCAGTAGCTTATGCCAGCAGAACCTTAAGTGATACAGAGACCAGATACAGTACTATAGAACGTGAGCTTTTAGCAATCATTTGGGCCGTAAAACATTTCCGCCCATACCTTTATGGTAATAAATTTATCATTTATACTGACCATAGACCCTTAGCCTGGCTCTATTCCCTTAAAGAACCGAATAGCAAACTCACCCGTTGGCGACTTCGTCTCCAAGAATATGATTTCGAAATTAAATATAAAAATGGCAAGCAGAATACAAACGCTGATGCTTTGTCCCGTATTAAATTAAATGTATTAGGCTCAGATGAAGATGACTTATCAATGGCAGTTAATTTAGATGAGAAGGAACAACGACCGAAAAAAATTACAAACTACCAAGCAATTAGATAATTTACATGATACCGATAGTGACGACTCTAGAACAATTTCCATCTCAGATTTGTCTGCAACTGTAACAGCCAGCTCGGAAAATGATGCAAATGAACCAATTCCACTTATTCCCACTAAAGATAAAACATTCACAGTACATTCAGCTAAAGATATGGAATCAATTGGCATTCCAATATTACATGAAGCAGTAGACACTAAACCCAACCAGATATTAGTCTTTACATGGCATAAAAACGATATCCAAGTTAGTGATATTTCTCACGAAAAACAAAAAATCCTCGAAGTATTTCTACCATTAAATAATGATGAATTAATTAAACAGTTTTTAAAAGAATACATTAAATATAAAACTAAATACTTTATATATTTTGAAAGTGGAGAGCATAAAAAACAATTTAGTAAAATTATTATACAGTTATTTAAAAAAGGAATGGTTGAATTCGTGGAATGTACAGAGCGTGTAGTTTTTGTTGAAGATGAAAAGGAACAAAAGGATATCATCATACAGCATCATGAAGGAAAAACGTGTCATAGAGGTATAAAAGAAACCATGTCTAGGATAAGGAGAAATTATTTTTGGAATAACATGCAAGAGACGATTTCAGCAGTAATAAATAATTGTGAAGCATGCCAAAAAACCAAATATGACAGAAAACCCATAAAGCCTTTTCTACAGTTAACTCAAACACAAAATGCACCATTTCAGGAAATTTTCATAGACCTCTTTGCTATAGAATCTGTATACTATCTTACATTAGTCGACGCGTTCAGTAAATTAGGGCAAGCAATAGAAATATCCAATCGATCTACACCCGAAGTAATACGTGCACTTATTAAATATTTTTCCATGTACGGAACCCCCAAAAAAATTAGTTGCGATCCGGGCAGTGAATTTAATAATGAATTAATGAAGGAATTAATGCTAATGTACAACATACAATTACATATTAGTACACCTAATAATCCTAACTCAACAGGCATTGTCGAACGTTTCCATTCGACTATAATAGAAATATATCGTTTAGCCAAGTACGAACGAAAATGTACTGATGCAGCATCAGTTATGACCTACTCAATAATGGCTTACAATCATACTATACATACAACAACCGGTTTGACACCATTTGAAGTGGTTTTCGGTCATACTGATTCAAATACTGTATTTAATGCAAATTTCGAGAAATTATACACTCAGCAATTGCTAAAAGATCATGCGAAGCGCACTAAACGACTCTATACTTACATATCAGATAAAATGATAGAGACAAAGCAAAAGATTAGAAATAGCAAGGGTGGTGAGATAAGTAAGAAATTTGAAATAGGTGACGTAATTTATGCAAAAGAGGTTAACACCAGATTAAGTAAAGACAAGCCACGTTATAGAAAGGCAACTGTTAGCGGTGACGTAGAACATAATGTAGTACCAGTAAAAATTGGACCTAGACTCACAAAAGTCCCCCTTAAAAATGTTAAACGTCCTCCGCAGGTGGTGCCTCCTGCTATTGGCAGCAGCGCAAATAACATGGGCCCTTCAACTTCAAAAGGTTGAGAAAAACCCCGGTATCCTTCCCGTGAAACAAGGACAGGCGTTTAAACAAGTAGATAAGTGGTTAATTATAAAACTCTTAAATTTAGATAGTTTAGGTAATGATCTAGAATTAAGTTTAATTAAATATAATGAATTCAGTAAATTGGTAGATGTTAACAAACCTTACAGCCATGAGTTCTTAGGCATTCGCACTCAAACGGATTATTTAAAGGATAGAACTATCGAAAAATTTCAGCAACTAGTACCAGCTAAAAGATTGAAGCGAGGACTAATCGATCCACTTGGGTCTATGATTAAAATTGTTACAGGTAATTTAGATCACAGTGACGCAATCCGATATGATTCTCTCATTTCTCAGTTTAAAAGCAACCAAATAATAATGGATAAGAAAATAACTTTGGTCTCTAAAATGTTAAGTGGTTTTGTCAACAGTACAGAAATCTTACATAACAATACACTAATTTTAGATGAACGTTTGAAAAGAATTGAGAGATTGGTTAAAAATATAATTACTAAAGAAGAAAATTCAATTTACTCTACTTACGTTTTAGGAATGTTTAATATGTTTTTAACAAACTTTAGAACAATTAATATAATTTTAAGTGAGATTGAAACGGCCTTAGCCTTTAGTAAGGTGTCTGTACTGCATCGAGCGATTGTTAATTCTACTGAACTATTACACATGTTACAATCTATAGCTAAGACAGAAAATCTGTTATATGACGTGAACGAAATTAATTTAGTTAAGTTTGAAGATTGTTTAACTGTTAAGGCATTTATTAAACAAAACCAGATTACGTTTATAATAGAGATTCCATTAATTGAAAACAGTACTTACAGTTATTTTAAAACTTTACTCTTTACCTATTATTAACACAGATTTAAACGAAACTGTAATAGTAGTTCCTAAATATCCCTACCTTTTGGTGAAAGACTCAGATTACTTACCAGTCGTGAGAGCCTGTAACCAGATTGCAATAGAAGACAAATTTTTATGCACCAATGATGATGTGTTGACCCATCTAGAGCCATTATGTGAAGAACAGTTGATGAAGTTCCATTCTAATACTAGTGCATGTGAGCAGCACATAGTTGACATAGAAGATTTGAAAGTTCAACGAATTGGACGCGTAAGTTGGATCCTATATACAAAGAATAACGTTATAGCCAGCAAAAAATGCCATGGTGACGTCATGAGCCACGAGTCTTTACAAGGAACGTACATCGTAACCCTGGAAGATGCCTGTAAAGTTAACATCGGGCACATACATCTACAAAATTACCAATTTTCTTATACACATCTGAATTATCCAATAACTCCGATCATTATCCTGCCAGCGTTGAAGCCAGAAAAACGTACCCCCAGTGTTAGTGCAGTGAATATGAAAGGTATAAATCTAGATGAGCTGAAAGAGTTAGCTCAAGTAGTGAAAATGAGCAAAGTGAAATACAGTGAAAATTATAGTGCGGTTAACACTAAGAACATTAGTTTAGGTACGATAATTCTGTATGTAATTCTACCTTTAGGATTTATAACCTTCTTGTTTTTAGATATAAGATAAAATTATTAAACTGTAAGCGAAATCATCAGAATCTTAACAACCCTGATAATTTCGCTCTTGAGGAGGGAGGAGTTATGCAACCTGAACCGCAACGAGTGATCACCGTGAGAGCATAAAATGCACGATTGCAGTTTAGGGTGGCCCTTCGAGACGGTTCTTGCATTTTTGTCAATTTAGCATTTTAAGTAGCAGTAAGTCCATGTAACCATAGGCTAGTTTTGAAGGCATTACATTAGAGCATGCGCTTCTGCTCACACGTAGTCCTATTCTTTTATTTAACGCTCCCCCATAATTTGACTAGCTTGATGTTATTGCGAAAATAATAACAGAATCTGTTGTTTTGGAATTTTAGCTACTTAGGGAGAATCCAATGGAAAATTCTAATGTTATTTTAAAATTAAATACGTGATACTTTCTATATATGTAAAAAATATCTCTTTATTTCATTATTTATTCACATTTTTTTGAATTTTTTGTCTATTAAAAAGCGGGTATATTTTTCAATGGCTAAATCAAAAATATCCCGAGGTAATGCAATATTTATTTCAAAAGAAAACTAAATTTATAATCCTTACCAAACTTATCCGCGAACATAATACAAACCAACAACATAAGTGCGCCAAAATAAATCACAGTACACTCATAAAAGTTCATTCCCGCTCATAACTGCACGCTTGCAAAATGCTGGCCCCACCACGCAGTCACCAACTGCAATAAGCTGGAAACAGGGCCGTATTTGAGGGCCCCTGGCACTTTATTAGAATAAGGCCTAATATCACCTGGGATAATTCTTTTTTGACTGTTATGTAACAATCTTGATGTACAATAAAGTATATCTTATATATTTATTGAGCTATGTAGAAAAGCTAGGGAAACATTGGAATGTGGAATGCGAAAATTTTGTTAACACTAAAATTTTCTACATATCGAACTGTCTCATTAGATCTTGCTACTGCCTGTTACTGAACATCGAAGTGGTTTCAGTCAATGCATCCATTTTACCCTTTCGTTACCACCAGGATGACACCGCTACGTTGTTCGTGGTAAATCGAGGCCCTACGGATACACCACTAAATTTGGGGCCTCGGGGCTTTGAGCTAATGCCCAGAGTGCCCCCTTGAAAAGACGGACCTGGATGGAAACAGTGTCATTGCATTTCTGTTGCTAAAATGTCGTTGTTGCTCTCCAAACTACTGTTGTGTTCGCTTCAATTTCCCAAGGAACGTACTCGGACAACGAAAACAGCCATTTTTGCTGCAACTCCAATAATAATTCCGTTTTAAATGTTGTTGGTTGCCGTTTTAGTTTTAGAATGTAAACAATTTAGATTGTTAAGTGAGTAGGTTAGGTCAATTGTTTTGTGTAACTTTGTGTGTTACAAAGGATTAGGTATTGGTTGAACAGAAAAGGCGATTAACAAACGTTATACAAACATTTTCCTCGCGGGAAAGGTTTCAGAGGCACCCGTGGCTCTAGAATTCAAAGAAATATTGTGAATTTTCTTTCTATCTTTTAAAAAACGTTGCTCCACCCCACGCAAGGAATTTCTCCTGTATCGTGGGTCCGTTTACAAACATAGACACTCACATTCACAAATACCCGGACCCGGACTATTTGTAGTGTTACATAAAATATTTTCTCCCTCCCCGGTTGGTGATAAGAATGGAAGAAAACAATAAATTCACTCAAACCGTTTATTAGCCAAAACACCCTGTATTGTTACCTTGATTAATTAAAATAATTATACAATATAATTTTCTGACAATGGTGAAATAACCAACATTTCTTGGTGTTAACTATTTTATACAGGTAACGCTAGCCAGTTTCAACCTTTTAAATTAAGAGCTAGGGTCATGGGGAATTGGAGATAACCGGGTACTGATTCGATGACGACTACAAAAATAAAATGTTATCAAATATCTGAACCTTCCAATTAAAGTTGCTTAAATTAAATTAATTAATGGGCGCCAGGGACTGGAAGAGTCCCGGATCCTGGAGCTGCAGATGTCCACTATTCTTCGGGATGAGGGTAGACAATTCCAAGATCCTTAATTTAAATTCGGTGAAGTACCGACATCAAAACCGGGTTCACCTAACACCGGTCTTATAAGGAGCGGTTTACACAGAAACCGTCTTAGGATAAACCGTAGAAATAATAGAAAGAAAAAAGGAAGTAAAAAAAAAAAAAAAAAACCGTCACGCCTGCGCTATCGCAAGGCGGGGTCTGCCAGCCGCACAGTCGTCTTTGCAGTAGGCTAACGGCGTGCTCGAGGACGGGTTCCGCGTCTGGGCTTCAGACAGCACTCTGAATCCCAGCGGCGGAGCGAATCAACCGATGGGCCTCCCTGCAATCGACAATACGGAGGGCTAGGAATATAAACAAAACTAATTTGCTTTCCTCTAGGTGACCGAGCAGGGAAATCTAGCTAGTCAAAACAACAACCAATCTTTGGGGAATAGCAGGGGTTAATACTCACAGTTACGGCAGGGGAATAGCCCTTGGACTGTGGCCTCGTGTTGCTCGACTGGCTGGGCCCGCACACGAAAAGACGCAGTTTGGAATCCTGGAATAAGCGTTCAATAGATCACCAACATATTCTCTCAACTACCAGGGGAGCGCTCACTGACTAACTCCAGACCCGGTTACAACAAGATTTCTTACCTTTTAAATTAGTCGCAAGATTTCAGGCGAGCGCTTCCCAAGCTGTCTCTGAGATAAATGGCTGACCTACTGTCGCTCCTGCCGGATCTGAGGTCAGGGTTCGGGTGCCAAGCCTCAACCATTCTCCCTGACTTCTAGTAAAACACAATGAACCGGTCCCCATGGGGAAACACTACAACAACACAAAAACTTCACAAAAAACTGTCTAAGGTCACGACCAGAAGCCGAAGCCATATTAAGCTTTAAGATCCACCTCAATTCTTTGCTCCATGATCAATATCTCGCAATTTTCCATAAATTTATCTTCCTTTTCATGGGGAAAATAG
The DNA here is from genome assembly GCA_028554685.1 of Agrotis ipsilon. NCBI lineage: Eukaryota > Metazoa > Arthropoda > Insecta > Lepidoptera > Noctuidae > Agrotis > Agrotis ipsilon. The sequence goes on from CM052966.1 coordinate 12,184,460, forward strand.
TATATTTATAACTCGGCAAAATAACCACTTTGAGCTGTCAACACCAAGGACGCAAACAAAACCACAGATTAAATATGCATCGCCTTGACGAAGTTTCTAGAAGAAAGTTTATAATGAAAAAATAAAATCATTTCCTTTAATAAATTTATTTTTAATTTCGTTTGTTTTCCTTTAACTGAAAATTATTAGGAAGGTGTTAGTTGATATTACTTAAAAGTTTTCGATCATTATGTTAAAATATCGATTAATCGATAGCTGCTAACAAACTTCGCCAGATGGCGCTTTCACTTGTCAAAACTGACGTCTGACGAAATGTCATGTGGATTGTAAACAACTCCAGATCCAAATATTATTGCGAAACTGTTTAGAAAGGTTTTAGAAAAGTGATTTATTGTTGGGAAGTGAAACTAACGATACATAGGAATGCTAAACGGATGAATGCAGGTACTTGCTACTTTGCCTATTAGAAACGCAGCCGTGAAATAATCACCTGAGCTAGGAACAAAAAAAAACATTGTAACAGTAGGTCATACAAATATTTGTTCGTGCGTGTTTCGAACCCGCCACACGCTGCGCAACAGTCGATCGCTCGTCCACTGGACCAACAACATTTTTGTAAGTTAAGTCTGACAGTCTCTAGTTCCGCTCCACACAGAGTGGGAGGACTCATGACTAGTTTTCACGATTGTAAGCGCACATTGTTTATTCTAGTTACGTTTTTAAGATCATCGAACGTCTTCTACGACCTCAAAACTTTTTGCAATAAAAATTATCTCAAAATTTTCTGGTTTAAATGAAATTCTAACTGGTTTTTCGTATGTTTAAGGCCTTAAGAAACTACGGAAACAAGCATCGACTTTGTCTGTTCCCTGTTCTTATTTTCAAAACGAGTATTAATACAAGGAAGTGCACTTTGTCGTCCTAATCTCTTAGTTTTTATTACATAGTAGAGTTGCACTAAAGTCTGTTTTTAAATTATTTCTTGGGTATCGGTATATTGTGGAATATTTATTTGATGTTTTATTTATTTTGGCTGAGCTATCGATTTCTCCGCAGTGTGTTTCGGGTTTGATCCCCGCACGAAACACATATTTGTATGATCTACAAGTAGGTAGTGATTTTGAGTTTATATGTTTGCAAACGCACACTTGATCCAAGAAGAAATTCCTAGAGTGGAGCAAAACTTAAAAAATAATAAATAAACCATGTAGAAAGCATCTTGGTCGCGGGATTTACGAACTACCGTGACCCCGGAACGTAACGGGCTGCTGAAGGACATCGTGGATTTGAGTCAGTATAAGTTTGACAGTCCATCCCGCTCTGTCCTGGGTATGTACAAGGACTTATTTGATAATTCTACCACGCAAAAAAATATAGAAAACGTCATATGCCCATTAAGTACTAGGCGGACAACAAGCAAGCACAAGATAATTCTTAAATGCGATGTTCTTTAATTAAAAAGGAAGAAAAAAAATGGAAAAATGTTTATTTTTAAAAGAATATCTCTCAAATACTTTTACAATTACAACTGCACAGATTGCTTTAAAAATAGATACGAGTACACAGTAACGGTAGTTACTGTACCTACCTACTACCTAGCAATATTTTCTCAAAGATGCCTTTTGTAAGAACAAATGCTTTCTCAGAAAACAAGCTTGCTAGTTGCATTGCAACTGAAAATCAATAACAACGACCATCTTTGTAGCCAGTGAAAGACTTTATTCCATTTATTTTTGTTGGCATTTTTCTTGAAAACACTTTCGTGTATTGCTGCTGCATCCCTTGTTGGTATTTGTAATTAAAACCTTTACAGAGTAATTGCGTTTTCTTTTTTTAAATTTATATGGGTTTGCTCTTGACTCTAATCTAGGTTAAGGGTCGCCGAGACAAAGTCCACGATGAAGCGAGCTTACCCAGAAGAAGCCTGTTCACTTCAACTTTGAAGAGATTAGAGTTGTGTGTGTTCGGAAATACAGACGTAGGCAGAGAGTTCCAGTTCTTTGTTGTTCGCATCATAAAAGACGTTTGGAAACGCTTAGTGCAAATTAGTGGAATAAGTACAGGTAGAGATGATTAGTGACCGTACAATCTAGATTTTTATTGACGTTGATAGCAGTATTGATCCAAAGTTCATCATCAATCTAGCCTTTTCCGAAGTACTTGTACATTAGGGTCAGCTGTACATGCAACTACTAGTATGCGTAGATAATACGTATACCTACGCTTTGGTAAGACTGACTACCTCGGAAAGAACGTGAAAATCTGACAACCAGCCTTCCCACGCGGTTACTCATTACGATTATATTGTGGAAGTCAGACAACCAGTGGCTACAAGTGATTATAGTTGTGAAAAAGGCTAAGCGCATTCGTACACAAGGTGACGCAAGTCTCCGATACCTTACGATTTTTGCATCCAGGTGATTATCGCAATACAAATCCATAGAGGTTCGTACACAAGTTCAGGTCAAAGTCGTAAGGTATTGGAGACTTAATTGCGTCGCGTCGTGTACGAAGGGGCTAAGCATACATTGAGGCAATCGTTTGTTTCTCTCAAACACTTTCTGCAAAAAAACAGGAGATGATAAATAATATGGAGCAGTCCCCCAACGCGACGCATTTTTATTATTTTTTACTTTTTAAAGGGAACTTGGTTTTTGTGTCGGGGGTTTTTTAAATTTTAAATTTATTTTATACTTTTTAAAGGTACATACTTAAATTTTATGCTGCTAAGAGTACTCCCGATTAAATCATCAATATTCCCTTTCAGTACGCTTTCATTTGATACCCAACTCGAGTATATTTGCAGACCCTCGGTTACCTTTCCCCACAACTTCTAAACGGCTCAACCGATTTTCATCAAACATGGCTAAGAACACTCGCAGGTAAGTCACCTTTCATACAAAAAAAAATAAATTGAAATCGCTTCATCCGTTCGGGCTCTATGATGCCACAGACAGACAGACAGACACGTCAAACTTATAACACCCCTCATTTTCCGTCGGGGGTTAAAAATGATGAAAAAACAGATATCGGACAGATTAATAAAAGAAGTCACTACTAGATTTGTTATTCCATTTAATTAATAAGTAGCCCCAAGGATTGGACCGAAAAAAGAACAAGAATAGAGCGATTTAATATTTTATACAGAGCCACGTGTAAGAGATAACGAAGTTGACAACAAACCTTTGAGAAGGGCAGATAATATTTTAACATTATAACTTTAGGAAGCACATTTAATAATAATATAATAATAATAATATTCCACAACTATCACACAACGCCATCTAGTCCCAAGCTAAGCAGAGCTTGTGTTATGGGTACTTGACAACTGATAAACATACTTATATATTTCTAAATACATACATATTATAGATAAACTACACCCAGACACAGAACAAATGATCATGCTCATCACACAAACATTTATCCTGGGTGGGAATCGAACCCACGACCTCCGGCATAGCAATCAGGGTCACTAACCACTAGACCAACAGGCCAGTCGATAATGTTCGTTTATGAAAGTTTAGAAGCAGAAAATAATAGTTTACACAAAACAGATTAAAGGCGGAAACACATTATTAAAACGCGACGCCACCCGATGAAACGTGATGCGTGTTGACTCGAACAAATTTGCAGGCATGGCGTCGCGTCGGATGTTCATAGTGTGATTCTGGTCTCTAAAAAACAATACATTAGATTCGACCCAACATGCATCACGTATCATCGGGTGGCGTCGCGTTTTAATAATGTGTGGGCGACTTAAGCCAGTTTCAATAAGATTTAATTTGAATCCGTTCTGAAGTTACCCAGCTGTTAATGACCTGTTTCCAGTAGCAACAGCCCAGACCATACCAGCCAGAGTTATAAAATATGTAATGAGTTTGGACCCAGCCGGTCTGACCAAAAATTCCAAAACAAGTGATATCTTGCAACCAGCAAAGAGGCCGCGTGGTGGATTACATCCCGTTTAGCCTCATACAGAAGACGCCTGTGTCCCAGCGGTGGGAACATTATAACATGATTGTATACAGTTACAAAGGTATTACGGGCGTTTACCGAGGAAAATTAATTTCAATGCTCAAACACTGATTTAGAACCAATATCAGAAGCTCTGTTGGTCATACAAATATTTGTTCCATAATATCACTAAAGCGCAGTAAGCTTATTGATTGAAGTCAATGAATGAACTCGATTCATGAAGCGATAACAATATTAATATACCTAATAGAATATTCCACAACTATCACACAGCGCCATCTAGTACCAAGCTAAGCAGACGAGCTTGTGTTATGGGTACTAGACAACTGATAAACATACTAATATACTTCAAAATACATAGATAAATTACACCCAGACACATATCAAATGATCACGCTCATCACACAAACATTTGTCCTGGTTGGGAATCCAAACCACGACCCCCGGCATAGCAGTCAGGGTCACTAACCACTAGACTAACAAGCCAGTCAGTATTATTATATTGACTTGGCTCTAGGAGAATGTACTGTTTAGTTTTGAAGGTAAGTCAGCGATAAATATTATTTCAAAAGATGGCTTGCAATTTTTCTCGTGCTTAAAAACAATAGCCCAAATGAAGTGTCTACTGCGGACTTGGACTCGTCAAGCAAAGCGTGCCGATAAAGAACGTAAATTATTGATTTTCAAATTGATAACGCCCGTTTCGTATAGAATATTTACTTATTTTGTTATACTTTACGGTATTATTTTAATCTATAAACGTGAACCACTCACTGTACTAAATTGCGCAGCGCACATGGGTTTGATTCCCGCACGGAAAAAAATATATTTGTACGGTCTACCAGTAGTTGTTTCGGGTCTGGGTGTTTGTGTATGTGAGTTTCTATGTTTGTTAATTGACCTACGATACAGGAAAAAAACCTAGTAAGGCTTTTTTTTTAAATAAAACTTGACATCATTTAGGTATGCTTCATTAGAAAGTTTCTACAAAATGTAACGCATGACATGTTATAACGTCCTCTATAGCGCTGTATAAGTGTATAAATCTTTAGGGATACAGGGTGTCCCATTTATGTGTTTATTTCATTGTAATAAAAAGCGATTAATCTAAATAAAAATGGCACGCCGGAACGGGTGGTGTTAATTTTGCATGAGTTCTGTTGCTTTTGAAAAAAATACAACGCTTTTGTTTGAAGACTGCTTTTTGCAAATCATTTATAAATACAACAAATGTAGCAGTTTGTTTGTGACAAGTAATTAATTCTGATTAAATTTTATTGGAGCTCATATTGTTAATAACATTAATTAATTACGCGTTATTGTTTGAATATTAATTTGGAAAATGTTAAATGGTATGTTTATTGTACACACGGCTACACATCAAGTTATACAAAACCAGTTTGTCTTGGTCTCGCTTTGTATCTTTCTTTCCGTTCAACATACGGTCAGCTTATACTGGTTTTGTATACCTTAATGTGTAGCCGTGTGTACTACCAATAACATTACTAAAGCATGTCAACCTAACTCAAACTTTACAATTTTCTGTATATCGAATAATTATGAACCTTCTCTTTTTTGTGATAAAGTTGAAAATGTATTAAAGAAAGTTGTTATGCGTCTGTATAGTATTAAAGTTAGGAAAATATAGAAGGGACACATATTTTATGATAAAAAATAATACGTTTTATAGGCAGGCAGTAAAACTGAACCGTTTCGAATAAAATATCTGACCATATCGCTATACTAAACCCAAAAAATATTTGTCTAGACATTCACTTTTATGTAAAAAAAACTTATAAAAGTCCATCCACTTATATAGTAATTGATATTTCCATTCTATATCTTCCTCAGGCTTGATCGAACCCAAACATAGGTAATGTAGTTACCTGAGTCTAGAAACCCAATATCTTATTATACACTTCAGTTCACACAGGTCCAATATACCGTCTGTTCAAACTGAACGAAACTTACTAACAAATCATATTTGTTTTTCCACTTAAGTATTGGCTGGAAAAAAAAAAGAAAATAGACCAAGATGAAGTAGGTACTGAAGCAAGCGCACTATTTTAATTTAAGCAGACCATAAACACACGCTTGCTCCACACCGCACCCAGTATTGCCACACCTCATAAATCACCGTACACATTAGAACAAGCACCCGCTACTAAACTTTGCATCAATTTACTAAACGACCAAAGTCGCGAACAAAAGCTAGTCGCAACAAATATCTGCTTTGTTCCTATAACAGACAATTTTCAAAGGGACAATACAAAAATAAAATTCACGAGCGCACAAAACCTGTGGCAACACAATACAATGTTGAGTAATGATCCCGTAGTGAGTGTTTTCTACGGAGAGCGGGGCCCACGGTGTCGAGGCGTATACGTTGAATTGATTGCCTGGATGTCACACATACAACTGCGATACAATTTTATCACCTATACCTTGTTCAATATTTTTATACTAGAAGTCAAAAGGAATTGCTCTATGCTCGTATTTCAAAAGGTTTCGCTTTATTGTTACGTGTGATATTGTATCTCTATTCTATATTAAACTACTCCTTAGCTTCCTCGCTTCAGAACACAATTTTGATAAGAACAGTCTACAAGATAAAACTGACGCTAGAAATCGTTGTAAACTACTTTTTGAATCGAACAATGCGGTGGTGCTTTCAAGTGAAGCTCGAGGGAACAATACCGCTTTAGATCTTGTGTTTCAAGGCTTAATACAGCTGTTACACCTGTTTAGGTGTGAGGCAACTATGATGTTGGTTATAACGTCATTGTGAGTAATTACGTTACTGTTGAAGTGAGATAATTTCGTTTTTACGATGGGTTGTATTTGATAAGACGTTCACGTAGTAATTCAGTGAGTACAATGATTGTAATTACTGAATGATTTAGTGAGAATGGATGTTTGTTAGGTTATTACAGGTTTTTGGGTAGTTACCAAACTTGATGCGGGAAAACCTGTGAGCATCATATTATGACTAATCAGCCAGTAATGCTTTCAATTCTACATTCAAAACTTCTTCAAAGCGAAGACAAGTATCTTTTTTTTTGATTATTGGACGGAATTTTAAAAATCAAAATCAAATAATAAATAATAATAATTAACTACTCGTCCATTAGTTGGATCCACGGGCCTTCACTAGGGGCATTTTGTCGAATTTTGAAAATAGTTGGACCACGGCACCTTTTGTAGTTCCGTGGTCCAATTATTTTTAAATAAATTTGCCCACCTGAAAGCCTCAACTGTATAATATATTTGTACGGTACCTACTGGTTTACGTTAATTGAACCCTCTTTGCAGTAAATAACAAAATTAAAGTCGGTGTGAATAATTTTTATTCAAAACTTCTATTTTTTACAATATGGACACTAAACAATCAACGAATTTTTTAAAGCTAAGCCGACAGTAATTTCACCTGAACTCAGTTGTAGCCGTAATTTCACGAATTTATAATCATTGTCAATTTTGGACCTAACGGCTTTTGTGTGCGATTTCGTGTCATAGAGATGTAAATTTTCTAACACATTATAGAGGTAACATGTGTTCAATGTTACGGCTTAGTTTTGCATGCAGCTTTCTAAAATGTCATTTGTCCTAGCCTCTGGCGAATAACGCTTAAAGCTGGTCAATATAACCATAAACCAGTAGGTACCATAAACACATAATTATACAGTTGATGCTTTTAGGGTGGGCAATTTATTTAAAAATAATTTTGGACCTCTCGTGAACTCTCAAAGGTTGCCGTGGTTCCAACTTTTTTCAAAGTTGGACACTGCCCCTAGTGAATGCCGTGGGTCCAACTAATTGGACAGAGCAGTTGGACCACTGCCCCGCACTATCTATTACACATAGACCATCCGGCCACTTTCAAAATTTTTTGAAAAACAGGTGATATTATTTTAATGATGATTTACCTTTGTCGTTTCGACCATACAAAATGATATTCGTCGTATAAGTAGACATTGTTGACAAAGATTCATTTAAGAAAAAATATGAAGAGAAATTGTAATTCGTTTAAAAAAATACATTTTTTCTTATTAAGTAGTAAAAAGTTTAAAAGCAAACAATCTTCTGAAGCAAGCAACGGATACAAAATAAAATAAGCAATAAGTGCCTTCTTGCTGTTCAAACAAGTTTCAAAGTAGTACTCCTCAAGGTACTTGAATCGTTCAGATGCCTCTACTACGTATTTAGAAACGTTGAGGCGAAACAACTGTAGGGCCTTCGTCTAGAAATAGCTTCAGTGATGGCTTTGATGTTGTATACGTTCTTTTACTCCTTTTCAGGAGGAGTAGTGGTAAAGTTTAATTGATGATTTATTTCGCCGAGTTCTTACGGAATAAATTACTGCTTTTTTAAAACATTCTAATTGTAGTAATTTAAAAACGATCAGAACGAAAACTCCAAAAAAAAAATTCATTCTTCGTATTTCGTTTCTGTTTTCATAAATGCTGTATGTATATTTATTTTGTAGAATATTTTGCAGAATCGTGTTATTCTAACTTTTATTTACTTGTTTACAAACGTTAACGTAAACTCTAACTAAAACAGCGACTCAGTATCATCATAATTATTGGTAGTAGGACATGAACTACTGAAGCTAGGCTTGTCTCAGTAAAAATGGAGAATATACTTAATTCTATAAAGATCATTAAAGTGACACAGATAGAGCTTTTTTTTTATCGTGGTAAAATCATCAAATGAGTCCTCCCACCCCGGGCAGGGCGGGAGGGACTGTCAGACTTGTACTGACTGAAAATCCACGGTGTTCTTAAATAGCCCTTTATGTTCCGGAGTCACGGTGATGGAAATAAGTCCCGCGACCCCGGCAGCCTTTGGCCCTCTGTGAGGGGGCCCCGTCATTTGCTGACAGCTCTTTGAGGAGCGCGTGGTGCGCCGTCGACCCGGGCATGGTCCATGGTCGGACAGCGAGTTGCCCTTTACTCGCTGTCCGCATGCCCGACACAGATAGAGCTAATGATAAAATAGATCCTGAAACCAGTCATGACAAGAAGATCTTCAATTAAGCTGTTCCAACCGCTCTTCAGCCGATAATTTGAAAACGTCATTAATTTCAGCACCAAATCCTCAAACAACGCCATCATCAGGACAGATATTATATGTTAGATACCTACCTCTGTAAAATAATAACGTGATTTTCCTAAAAAAATACATCAGACAAAGCTGATTAAAAAAACTGGACTATAATCACAACGTAACAAGCCAAAGCACTTATACAAAAAATATACGCGTTGTCCGTTGCTAATTAATTTTAAAAAAGAATGGCATGTACCACACGAGCCTCGGGGCGCCCAAAAATGTAATAAAATTAAATATAAGGTCTCTCTTCAGCGGTCTGACAACTGTTTAATTTTCCAATGAGTTTTTCTGGCAAATGGTAGCGCTTTATCATTAACATAATTCAAATTATTCTGTAGGAATGCGGCCTTTATCCTCTTGACTTTGCGTACACCACGACCACCACCATGACTGGACTACTACAGCTGCTATTTTGAACTTTTTTTTTTTTGTAAAGTCATCAAATGAGTCCTCCGTGTCCTCCCAACCTGGGCACTTTCACTGACTAAAATCCACGGTGTCCTTCGCTTTAGCCCGTTGAGTACCGGAGTCGCGGTATACGTATGTCCCGCAATCCATCTTGAATAAAACCTGGGGGTCTAATCTCTAAACGCACCTACGGTACTTTCACAGTTTTTATGTCTTGTGACTGGGACTGTAGCACCATAACTATTTTGTACTTATTGTTGTTGTTTTATTTTTATGTCTTTTTGACAATTCAAAAGTGCCTGTAATGGCCTAATTGAAATAAACGCTTTGATTTTGATTTTGAAAACACGAAAGCCGTAGATATAGCCTTTTTATTCGTGTTAAAATCATCAAATGAGTCCTCTCACCCCGGGCAGGCGGGAGGGACTGTCAGACTTGTACTGACTAAAGTCCACGGTGACCTTCAATAGCCCTTTATATTCCGGGGTTACGGTGATGGTATAAGTCTTGCGACCCCGGCAGGCGTAGATATAGCCTTAGATTCGGACTTCATCTTTTGTTGCTGATATAGATCGAACTAGCAGGGTAGGGCAAAGCTTCTGGATAAAATAAAATTCCTTACTTCGTTAACTAAGTTAAAATAAAATATAGGAAAGATATTCTCGTTTCTAATTGGGTTTAAAGTCGAACCGACAGCTAAACTTGCGTCGCCTTTTAAAGATAAATTGTGCTGGCTCACAGTAAGACCCAATATATTGTAGTGAACTGACAAATTCTTGGACAGTTTCTTCTTGTCGCGAAACGTTTTAAGCTTGTTTAACAAGCCTTGTTAAAGAGTAGGTTGAAAAAACTTCGCGGTTGTATGAAAAGATCAAAAAAGTTGTAGAAACAAATTAAATCGGGAACAAAGTTCGGAGTTTTCAAGTCATAGAAAGGGTTCTACTGTTGAGTTAATAATGTTTTATGGAATTATATTAACTCGAAGAAAGAATATAATTTACTTACCATTTCTGTATTAAAATATACGAGTATATTTTCTTTTTTCCAACTGTTTCTTGGTTAAAGTTTCAATTTAATTTTACTACTTTTACTTTAATGCCAAAGTTTTTAAGGTTGGATCGATGTTTGTTACTTTTTCACACAAATAGCCCTCAATGGATTTGAGTGAGATAAAGAAACAGATAGCTTATAACATGGATTACCTCATAAGATATTTTTTATCCCAGTATGATGTTTCCGGGGGATAATTACCGTACAACGTAGTATACAAGTATTTGTAACTCCACGTTCGTACACGCTCTTAACCGAAATCTCTCAACACATTTCAATGAAATATAGACATAGTATGTGAATATTTATGGCTTGAAAGGTAGGATACTTTTGAACCCGATATATGAAGTGTGGGTCTCTTCTTAATTTGCAAGTTTTGTCAATCAGTTATCTTTCTCATATATTTTATAGACTATTTACATTGAATTAGAATGCGAAAGCATGTGAAGGAAATGGGTGCTTTATAGTCAAATAAGAAACTGGCAATCCCTTCTATTCCATCAAGGGTCAGAGGACTCGTTAAATTATTTTTACACCCCAAACAAAAGGAAAACCGTAGGCAATACTATTTGTAAAAAAAACTCAAAGGCTTTATAAAACGAAAAATAAAACAAATATTCAAGGCCGGTTTATTGTAGTGAGTTCTTCAAGTTCCTTGATCCACGACTAAGAATAACTAGAACCAGACGCCAACAATAAGGTTCTTAAACTGAAATAATCCGAGCATCAACACTCAGATCTGTTTGTCTCCCTCATTAAATTGTTCCACAAAAAGCCTACAAAGGAAACGAGGCATTCAAAAAAGAGCGTCTATTGTACTTTTCTTCCAGCACATTTGCAGTTTCTTCATAATGTACCTATCACGCCTTGAAAAATGAAAGCGTTTTTGCCAAAGAAACCCTCGTTTTTCTCTCAATTTTCTCGACTATACATCATCAGGAAAACTTAAGTTCTGTAGTTGTCTATTATGCCTCAGTATTTAAACATTATAAGAAAAGGAAAAACATAGATAAAGATAAAATGAACAATTTTCCATTAAACTATGTATTTTTTAAATTCAGTTGTTTTGATCTTTACTGCCATCGATAAATTTTCATAACTTTTTTTAACTGAATCATTGGAATTTAAACCAAGGTACAAGTAATTGTAGACCGTATAAGAAACATTTTTGTTTCGGATGGTAAACCTGCGACTCGCAGCGCAGCTGTCATTTCTTTGATCAGTACCCCTAGCACGAGTTTTCACTATTTTACTGTACAGAAACTTTCCAGTATTTACAGCGTTTCTTGTATGAAAAATTGGAACAGCGCCTCTGGTGTGCGAAGAAGGAACTATTTTTTCCATTAAAAATTGTCAATTTGAAATTATCAAAGTTTCAGTTTACTTTACGTCTCAAATACTGAAAACTCGTGCTGACGGTACTGTATTGTAGTACGGCAGTCAGTAGCTTAGCCAATGCGCTAATCCTACCGTAAACGGTTAAAGAGTTTATTTAAAAAAAATGTCGCTTGCAAAAATACCGAAATATCAGAAAGTCCAAAAAAATTAACTCAATACGGTAAACATCCTGTTTCAAGAACTATAATGGGTTTTCAATTACAAAACTCGAGGTAAACAATAAGAAAAAAAAAATATTGTCGTTTTTCCAGAAAATTCAATTACTTTTGTTTCAAAGAAATGTAGGTCGATGGCGTCATTATCTGAATCTGCATGCAAATAAAGTAATTGGTACAGCGAGTGTGCTTACTTTGCTTCCTCTTCCGAAGGAAAATATGTTTTGATAAAATAAATTGAATATGTGTTGGAGTGTTGGAAATAATCAGTTTTATATTAAAATCTGCTGTTGCCGATCGGCATCGCTCGCGTGTCTCTGGATAATTATTGCACGGGAATGTAATATCGGGATGTTTTTTTTTTTTTCCTGGTAAAATCATTAAATGAGTCCTCCCGATCCCAGGGCGAGACGGAAGGGAATATCCAACGACAATATATTACTAGACTCCTAATAACAGGCGACCGATGTCTGTCAACACATTAGGAAAAAAAGTCTTATATCCGATTTATTTCGAACACTCCTGTGAGCCGTAAACATACCTTGAGACAGAACAGACCTTGAGTTAGCCAATCACAACACAGTACCCGTTCCCCTCGCTTACGTAGTACCTAAGAGAGTTGATAGAATAGTTTTTGTTCCTTAGATCGTGCATGCGGAGTCTAGTAATATATCGTCGTTGGCAGTATCAGACTTGTACTGACCTAGTTTTATCCACATTGCCTTTAGGTCTTGATTTACTTACAAATATCAAAATGTTTAGCATAAACGGCCGCATCTTTTGAGTTCGTTGACTTAGGAGTTCATTTTTCTCTGCTACAAAAGTTTAGAGACATGAGTGTTAGACTTTTAAGGATTTTATTTTTTCTTTTGAGCCTACGATTGCGGGCCTTCGATTACATCGTGGCAGTGGCAACTTATTATATTTAGTCAGTCAATATTGAAGCAGGAAACCCATATAAATTGTTCTAGAAAATTTATTCCGCGCTATTAATAAAAACAATTTGTCAACAATATTGGTTGCCGTGTTTCCGAATTTATCATGTGCATAATTGATTTAACTTTCGGGTACATACTTTGGATATTAACGAACAATTTTATAATTTCATGATTTACGTTTTATAACGTTCCTTCTTTTTTCTTTTTTGTTTAATAACTTTCTTGTGTCCTCTCTACTTTACCATCGTCTACTGACAGCTTTATATTTGATCATAATTATCTTTTACAATTCCACACAATAAAGAATAGCACTGCCTCGGTGATTAGGAATAGGACAAACAGATTATAATAATGAATAGATGACACTGTCTTTTATTATTTTGTAAATTAAACACACTTCTTTTAATTGAGAAGCCTTTGTTTCTTAATTAGAAGCCTGTCTAAGACCATTTGCATGTAATGCAATCCTCCTCATATACAATGCGGTGCAAGTTTCCGATACCTTACGACTTTGGTATCCATTGACGCGTGCCTGTGTACAAACCTCTATGGATGCGGTATTACGATAGTAGTTACGATTGTATAACAAAGTAAAAGGGTAGTAAAAGTAAGAAGGGGCTAACAGTTTCTACTCGAGCAACAAATAACGATATCATTTGTAAGGACTTGTTTTGATTCTGAATTTAATGTTGTATTACAGATGTCTCCGGTAAGGGAGCGCTTTGAAATATTAAGTCTAGACTTGTCTTTGGGACAATCTTGAACTATTCCCAAACCACTGCAACTGAAAGTCAGAACCACCTAGAATAGCAACGAGGCATTGAAGTCCGACGAAGTCAGTATTTTTTTTAAATAATAAAAGAGGAGTAGGAAAACAATTTCTACTATATTATATTACAGGTACAGGCAATCCTCTGTATAGTGGTGCTAAAACTTTATGATACGGAAAAACAGAAGCAGTTATATCTATTTGTAGACCGATCCTAAAGTAAATAAATCCAAATGAATTGTCAACAGACATCAAATAAGGCTTGGTATCGACTGGCGACGTGGTTTGGATTCTCGTAATCATTAGCCTAACGTAAATTTTATCATCAAGAGAGCATTTTCGCACGGTACACGATTATGGGCTTTTAACAGTGTGTTTATAGCCTTACTGTAGTTACCGAAGTACGGCATAATCGTAACAATTAAGTACACCTTTTACGTTGTAATAATGACACGTTTATAATTGTGATGGTTCGTGTAATTTGTAAGATAAAATTTAGGGGCTTATCGCGGGACTATAGGGGGTCGCGGGACTAACGCGTACCGTGACCTTAGAACGTATAGGGCTATTGAAGGACACTGTGGATTTTAGTCAGTAAACGTCTGACAGTCCCTCCTGCCCTGCCCTGGGTTCAGGATTCCTTAGATAAAGCCACGTCAAAAAATAAAATAAAAAGGGGTTTGCGAATATACGAGTAAATTAGTTTTAATGAGTTTTTGAGGCGTTTTCAGCTACTATTTTAATCTTCACCTAACAAGATGCATTTTGGTTTTTGTAATTACGTCATAAATACATTAAAGAAAATTCGCCACAACTTTTTTTTTCTGCCCATTTTTTATGCCCATGCTCATTTCAATAATATTTATCGTTTTGGCTTAGCAAGTCATTGTTTTCCTCAATTCTTTAATTTGTCATTATATTTTCCCACAATTTGGTTAATCCATCATTAAATTAATACTAGTTCATAATAAACAATGGTAATAAAACATATTTTAAATTGTTCCAACATTATTATTGCACCGACATTTCCTTAACATTTTTCCATTTAAATTTCGTGACACGTTAAGCAGCTGACGCGCTATTTTTCCTTTCGCTCCAGGAAATCATGGAGATATTTTTTTAAATATTCGTTGAACAATAGCGGAGCCTCATAAAAAGCGGCGCAATTGGTCGTGAGACTGCAGAATGTTCGTTGGCGGACGAATTTGTTGGTTCCGAGATTTTCCGGGGCTCTAGCCGAACTCTCCCGACCGCTTCCGTGCGCCCAACCGAATTACAAAGAATTCTCCTACAATAACCGAACATTCCGTGTTGTCGACTCTCGCGAATGTAACCAATCTTTTTAATTAAATTACTGAAATAAAAAGTTGTCCCATTTTTTCTATGTAATGGAATTATTCCGTTTCGCGCTTCCGATTCTTAGTGACGCTCTTTCAGATGGAAATACAAAAGAATTGTTTGCAGATGTTGTGTTTTATTCATTTGGTTTGTTTTAAGTCGCTAGAAAAATAAATAAGAATAAGATTTCTGATATTAATGGCTGTCAGTATTTGTAAAAATATAAAGTTTCTTAGAAACTCTTCCGCCGTTTGCCGATTTTTATTACTTTCCGATGCCCTGAGATTGGTTTCATCGGCTATTATCCGGTAATATAACTGGAATGCTCCAGACGTCTTTAAGCTACTATTGATTGGACGTCTGACCATCGCATAATATCTCAACTACTGCAATAATCTACGTACAAAGCGAACTGAGAAACAATAGTCGTGGAACAATGTGGTGATAGTTTGACGTAAGTCCAAGATAATGTTACGACATTGGTCAATCAATAAACGCTGTGATGATTATCCTGCGAGACACTTTTCCTTACTATATAATATTATGAACATAGCAAGTTGAGGCTGTGTTTTTTTCTAGATATATATAAAAAGAAAAAGTCTAGATTGCTTTTGTTTTGTAATGGAAAAACTTGAACTACAACAACAACTACAAATATCTTCAAATTGAGCCTGCGTTACAAGCAATGTAAAGCTTCGCGCGGTGGTGTGAACAGGCCTTTATAACTGTAAGTCAGCATAAAAAACTGTCAAAAAAGGTTACTCGAAAAAAAAATATGGATTATTCTTCTTTTCCGAAAGACGGAATGTCCAACGACAATATTTCGAAATGAATATTTTGAACTAAATATGTAGTTGGTACGATAGAATACAATAGCTTAAGTTCTCCACAGTTACAGCTGAATTAACGCTCAAGCCAATTGGATAATACTCAAACAGAATTATTTTGCACGAAAGTGTAAACAGTTCTAACATCAAAGTTGAAGGTCGTAACCCAAACCAGGTTTTTTATTTCCAGAAAAGAATGTTATTTTTTCAAATATCAAGTTGTGTATACTTATAGTACATAATTATGTATAAGTGGAAAATTGAGTAAACCAAACCGATCTGACGCGACGGCACGATTGGTGCAGTGGTTGAGTGATTGGACTGCTACGCTGCGTGTCGCGGGTTCAGTTCCCGCACGGAATAAATATTTGTGTAACCTACAAATACTTGTTCCAGGTCTGGGTGTTTGTCTATGCGAGTTTATATGTTTGTAAACGCACCCACGACACAGGAGAAGTTCCTAGTGTGGGGCAACGTTACAAAAATAAAAAGACAATATGTCTGGACAATAAAAGAGACAGATACCTCTCTGAGTTCCAACGACGATATATTACTTTTTTTTTTTTTTTTTTATCGTGGGTCATGGTAAACATCAAATGAGGACCTCCAACCCGGGCAGGGCGGGACGGTACTGTCAGACGGTACTGACTAAATCCACGGTGTCTTTCAGTAGCCCTTTATGTTCCGGGGTCACGGTAATAGAAATAATTCTGAGAGGGATCCCCGTCATTTTGCTGACAGCTCTTTGAGCGCGCGTGGAACACGACGCGCCGTCGACCCGGGCATGGTCCATGGTCGGACAGCGAGTTGCCCTTTACTCGCTGTCCGCATACCCGCGAGATCGTCTTGCGACGTGCGGCGCCGTGGGCGTACACCACTGCGGTTGGGGCGGAGGGAGGACGCTGTCCTCTCTCTCTCGCGGCCCGCCGCCTCCTTCACGAGCATTACTGCCTCGCAGAAGGCGGCGACCGCTTCCCACTCCGTCTCGCTCCGCAGCATGGCCGAAACCAATGCCGGGTGCGAGAGGTCTCCGCCTATCGCCGCCGTGAGGACACGTCGGTGCTCTGCCCAAGCTGGGCAGTCTTGCACCGTATGCTCTACTGTGTCCTCCGGGCGATCTTCGCAGTGGTGACACCCCGGCGTTTCCTCCTTTCCCATCAGCCACAGGTACCTCCCGAAACTTCCGGGTTCGGTGAGGACCTGCGTCATGCGATAGGTCAGGACGCCGTGACGTCTCTCCAGCCACTCCTCAAAGAGGGGTCTTACCGCCGCGTTCGCTGCTCTCTTTCTAAGTACGATAGAAACACTGGCCCCATTTTATTTGTGAAAAGAAATGTCAATATAAAATACTAACTACACAAATCATTATTTCAACAACAAACGATTGGCACTGATATATTTAACCTATTCGAGAGATTCTGATTTCAACGAATGTTGAGAAAGAAGAATGAGCAGAATGTATGGACCCCGTCCCTTTCCTTGTAACACTCCATCCTATACGATGAAAGTACGTTAAAGTGTATCATTCTGTATGACAGCAGTAACAGGGAGAATGTCAAAAGATGTGAATTCAATTTTTAGAAGAACATTGCCTTAGCTTTTTCCAATCGAATATTGTACAGATCATGAGGAGATTACATTGTTGACATAAAGCAGCATGATGGATTCATATAATTTAAGACATACACACTTTGCCTAACATTATGTATCTTGGTATTGACTTCAAGTCTCAATAACTTTGTCTAAATGATACTTTTAACTATTTCAAGATTCTGTACAGGATTGGCTTTTCAGTTAATTATTACATATGCAAAACAAGCAAATTCTGTCCATCAAAATACATCCGATCTGGTAAACAAACATTCATACAATAACACAATTAGGCCACGCGCTCAAATTGC
This sequence comes from Agrotis ipsilon, assembly GCA_028554685.1. Taxonomy (NCBI): domain Eukaryota; kingdom Metazoa; phylum Arthropoda; class Insecta; order Lepidoptera; family Noctuidae; genus Agrotis; species Agrotis ipsilon. Next base: position 12,202,334 of record CM052966.1, read on the forward strand.
TCTCTGATATGAAATAGATTCGGTTCGAAATATCAACTATTATTTAAACTTAGGATTGATAATAAATAAATTGTCACCATTTTTGTTAGCGGAGGCAGAAAACAAAAACTGTTTTGGTTTTAAGGTCTCATTCTCACTTTTGGCTTATTACTAAGAGCTTGTATGACATTAAAAGTTCATAGAAACTTTCAAATTTTTTTTCTTCCGAAAGTATATATTTTCATTCAAACTCCATACACATAGGCAGGTTACATAAAACAGTCAATAATTGTGATTCAGTTCAATTAGACCGATTTTAAAAAATGTATTCAAAATCTTGCCCAAATACCAATTGTAAAATGCCTAAAATAACAATTTCTCAGGTCTAGACATATGTATTTATTATTTTTATGTATCTTTCGAGTCGTGAATGCCACACTAGAACTCTTCTATTCCATCGGTTGTTAGTTAAATAACTTCAAACAAATGCAGCGAAAGCAGGCCTCCTACTAGGTGGACCCACGACATCGTGAGAATCATGGCCCACCAATTGAAACAAGTGACGGATTGTCGTTATGCGTGGCGGTCTAAGGGGGAGGCATTTGTTCTGCAGTGGACGGCTTCCAGCTGACGATAATGAAAATCTTTGGTTCAGACGCCCTGAAGACTATGTAGTCAAGAAGTGCCTTTCCATCGCAATACGCAAGAGAGGGAGAGGGAGACCTCCAGCAACATGGCTAACGACTGTTCAGAAGGACATGAAGATGCTAAACATGGCGAAAGAAGATGCCGAAAACCGCAGTAAATGGCGACGCATGATAAGGAAAGCCGACCCTGAATAACGGGATCTCGCTCTAGCGAGGCAGAAAGAAGATTTAGATTCTTCGTAAATCACAATCACAATAAATATTACCATATAAACATTACCAAAAAAAAAAAAAAACTTCCTGATTCTGGATGGACATTGAGTTAGGTAGACCTTGAGCCTTAAGGATATTTGACAAGTGGATTATTTAAATATCTGCTGATACTAAATGTTACACGTGTCTCAATGTCAATTCGATGTACGTTTCCAGAGGTTTCAAAGAGCCTTTGACGCAAAACATACGTCAGATTCGGGGTTCACCGCTAGGCGTAAATACTAGAGGAAAGTTCCAGTGCAGGTTGATTTAATAATACGGCTATAACTGTATTGCGAGGCTAACAGAATTAGGTGCCATAACATCTATCAGATACCTATGCCTACCATTATTTTTTTGCAGGATTATTAATTGTAAAAATAACATTAATGATGACAGGTCTCGACAGTAAACTATGGTACATGGAATAAATATAATTTGTAAAAAAAAGTTGTGTTTAATTTGAGTTTTACGTAATGCTAGGTTTTCAAGTCATAAGTGAGTTTATTGCGCTTAAAACTAAACTATACATAAAGAATTATAATCATTAATAGTCAATAAATTTATTTAAAGATTAAAACCACGACCTGTTCAGACCACGATCCAGTAATTGACCTATAGAATCGATTATAGCGAAACTAAACAGCGTGATAAGAAATTAATGAGCCAATTATATTTCATGACTGATTAGTAAAGCCTATTATTGGTTACAATTTGGGTTAAACCTCAATAAGCTAATTATATTAGATTCACGGACGAATGACTTTGCACAGGAATAGCAAATTGGAAGCGTCATCGAATTTACCGTCTCGTTGGCTTAATGGTCGCGACTGCTGAGCTTCAGGTCCCGGGTTATATTTCCAGTGCAGGCATTGAAATTTGGAGAACTTAACCCTACGGAACTTAAGAGCTAATGAAAGAACAGAGTGGACTTTAGTCAGTACGAGTTTGACAGTCCCTCTCGTCCAGCCCTGCGTGGGAGGACTTATTTGATGATTAAAAAAAAAGGTAAACTAAAATGAGTTTTTTTTTAAACCTTGCCCCACGCTAAGAATTTCTCCTGTGTCATGTGTGCATTTACAAACATAAAACACAAACTCACATACACAAACACCCAGAACCGGAACAAGTATTTTCAGATCATACAAATATTTTTGTTCCGTGCGGGGATCGAACCCCTGACGTACTGCGCCGTGTTGTTGTTTAGAAAACACTTTTATCGTCAGAAAGCATTAGACTGGGTGTCATGGCGTTGCTTGGAAGAGACATTAATACCCAGCAGTAGACTGCGTTCGTCCGAAAATACTACTTCACGCTTGCCTGCTTTTAAAAAGTCACCCAACCATTGTTTGTGCAAATCTAAAATAGATTAAAATAAACAAACACAAAGCGCTAAAATCGTTCAGTTATCCTATCAGTAAATAACTCGCGACCACTAATCCCTTATGTTCTGTTCCGTGCGATTCAATGAATATAAATTGAATGAATGGCGGATTGAATAGGTAATCTCATTACCCTAATCTGTACATACAAGATACTGCAAAGGTAGTAAGTACTTGCTATGAATTATAAATCTCTCATGTCATTCGGTGTTTAGTTTCGTTAATCAGTGTAGTGAGAGCGAGACAGTTGAAAGTTCAATTAAGTTGTTCGAGAAAAATAGTCTGTTTGTATTTCTACCCGATCTTTTAAGTTTTTTTGTTAATGTCTTTTATATACACATCTACTCAGTACATAATCTAACCATAATCACACAAACTACAACAACAAACACACAAATTCGTTACACGTGACTATTTATTTACTCATCAATTCACTTAAACGTAAGAACGTGTACAACACATCAATACACTTCACTCAAAACTTGTTTTACAATAATTACCGTGGTAGCAACTATGACTGGCCTGTTGGTTTAGTGGTTAGTGACCCTGACTGCTATGCCGGGGGTCGTGGGTTCGATTCCCACCCAGGACAAATGTTTGTGTGATGAGCACGATCATTTGTTCTGTGTCTGGGTGTAATTTATCTATAATATGTATGTATTTAGAAATATATAAGTATGTTTATCAGTTGTCTAGTACCCATAACACAAGCTCTGCTTAGCTTGGGACTAGATGGCGTTGTGTGATAGTTGTGGAATATTATTATTATTATATTATTCCCTTATCGAAATTTATTGAAATATACACTTTCTTGATACCTATAGTCATGGATTTATACTGTTATAGTGGATAACATATTAGAAACTGTATCTGAGATAGACAATATTGAAATTGCCCGTTCTGTCTACTGCGATTACTCAGAACTTCACAAACACGTTGTAGTAAACAAGAACGACCTTACTATCATAGCGCAAAATATAAAAAGCATATATCGTAACTTTGATGATTTTATTGTCAATTTATCTACACTTCATCTCGATCTAGATATTATTATACTGACGGAGTGCAGATTGTGCTCTAATAAACCTATTCCTCAAATAAACAATTACCTCACTTATAAGACGACTCGACAACTTAATCAAAATGACGGGGTGGTTGTATATGTAAAGGGTTCCTTGGAGCACAAGGTTGAGGAAATACAGCTTGATCAAGCGTCTTGTCTTCGGCTGGATGTTCTGGGTAGTGATATTTATTGTATATACCGCTCGCCTTCTTACTCTAATATCGATGGATTCGTTGATTCTCTTAGTACACAACTTAACATGATTTCTTCACAAAAAAATACTATTATAGCTGGAGATATAAACATCAACATTAAATCTAGGGAAAATGAGTCTTCTCAAGATCACAAGAATAGAACTAGTTACTTAAATATGCTATCGCATTTTGGTATACTACCTGGACATACACTTGCAATCAGAGAACAAAACTGTCTGGACCACTTCATGTTAAATATAGACAAAAAGAAGTTCTCTGCCACCATCGCTATCTTACACTCAACTATCACTGACCATTACACCACTTTCCTATCCCTAGCTAAATTAAAAAATGTTTATAAAACAATCAAAACTACCTCAGCAATAAATTACGAGCAAGCTCTGAAAGATCTACAGAAGAAAAATATATCTGATTTATTGCTTTGTGATGATCCCAACTTATTAATTGATTGCTTTATAAATACCTCATCATCTGTTATAAATGATAACACGATTGTGAAAACTATTCCAAACAGTAAACGGATCATCAAGCCATGGATTACTACGGGTATATTACGCTGTATTAAAAACAAAAATAAATTGCAAAAACAAACTCGCAATGATCCGCACAATGAAATACTAAAAATAACCTACACTAGGTACAGAAATTACTGCAATAATCTAATAAAAAAAATAAAAAGGCGATATGAACGGGAACTACTTGTAAAATCTGTAACCAACAATAAATTGCTTTGGAAAAACATAAAAAGTATCACATACTCTAATAAAATAAAAAATCAAAACTTAGAATTGTTGAATATAAAACCTACCTCTCATGACTCAATTAATTACATTAATGATTATTTTGCAAACATTGGAAAGCAGTTAGCTCAACAGGTTCACCCAAGCTTAAATAAGGTCCAATCCCCAATTCATACAGATACATCTCCGCTGAATACTCTTGTATTAATTGACACTGACATAACTGAAGTAAACAGTATATTGTTAAATTTAAAATCAGAAAGCGCCCCTGGTTGGGACAATATCTCAACAAAATTTTTAAAGTTTGTAAGAAAGGAAATCGTTCCAATAATAACCCACCTCGCAAATCTGTGTCTCCAGCAAGGTGTATTCCCGGCTCTCCTAAAGCAATCTATTATAACCCCAGTACACAAGGGGGGGGGACAGAGACGATGTAAATAATTACAGACCTATCTCGGTCTTACCAGCCATATCTAAAGTAATTGAAAAGATTATTAATTGTAGACTTACCAAATTCTTGAACAAATATAAACTAATATCTCCGTCACAATTTGGCTTCAGGCAGGCTGTAAGTACGGAAGATGCAGTGACTTCTCTGACTTCTCAAATAATCGAGCAACTTGACAAGGGACACAAATGCCTGTCCATTTTTTTAGACATCAAAAAGGCTTTTGACACCGTCTCTGTTCCTATCCTTGTGGATAAATTACAAAAAGCCGGTATTAGGGGTACTGCACTTAGCCTACTCAAGGATTACCTCTCAAACAGGAAACAAAAAGTAAAAATAGGACAACACATTAGTAACGAAGTAGAGGTATCATACGGCGTTCCACAGGGTAGTGTTTTAGGACCTACGCTTTTCTTAATATACATCAATGATCTGTGTAATATTCAACTAACAAATGCCAGAGTGGTTGCGTACGCTGACGACACTGCTGTTGTTTTTGCTGGTAAGTCTTGGCAGGAAGTTAAAACGACTGCAGAGATAGGGATGGCACATATAGCTGAATGGCTAAAAAATAATTTATTAACATTAAACACCGCCAAGACTAACTATATATGCTTCAGTGTCAGTAATCGTACACAGCCCATTGAGGAGCTCCATCTAAAAGTACATACATGCGGAGATCCAAACATAATAAATTGTAACTGCCCAAGCCTAAACAGAGTTTCTAAGACGAAATACTTAGGGGTGATGGTTGACCAATTTCTGTCCTGGTACCCTCACCTTGAGCAAGTGATTGGAAGAGTTGGGAAGCTTACTTGGATCTTCAAAACTCTGAGACACGTTGCCCCAACTAACATGCTAAGCAGTAACAACCAGCCGAGAAATCTACTTAACGAAATCTACATTGCTCTAGCACAGTCTGTTCTGCTGTATTGTATTGCTATCTGGGGTAGCGCCGCTAAAACTAGATTTCTGGAGGTGGAACGTGCACAACGGGCAATTATAAAAGTCATGTACTTTAAAAATAAAAGACACTCTACTGAAAACCTATACGAAATCAGTAATTTACTCTCAGTCAGAAAACTATATGTAACTCAAACGATTCTAAAAAAACATAAATCCCTTCCATTTGACAAAAACAAAAAACTTAAAAGAAGGAAAGACATAATTGCGGAAGTTCCCCAGTGTAAGACCAAACTTGCAAGTAGACAGTTTTACCACCTATCACCTCAACTTTACAATAGGTTTAATAAAATCATATATGTGCACAATAAAAACAATTTTGACTGTAAGAAAATTATCACAAACTGGATTAAGTCTCTTAGTTATGAGGATACGGAATCTCTACTGGAGTATCATGAGTAAATTGTCACACCGTAACGATACTCACCTTATATACTTTTTATCCACACACCGCACTACGCTACACTATACAATACCACTCCACATCACACCACAACACACTAAACCAAACCACACTACATCTCTTACACATCCACACCAAACTAAATTCGCATTCACTACACTTACTACAAGCATGACCTAATTTATAATTATGGTATAAAAGACATAGTTTTATTTTAGTTTTTAAATTGTAAAAAAAAAATATGTTATAAATATAGGTAAGTTTAAATGTTGTTAATTTTAAGATATGGAGGAGCGGGGTCTCCTAACACAGGCATTGTTTGCCTAAAAGGAGGCTCCCAACACAATTCATTGTACATGAAGGTTTTCGTTAAAAAATAAAAACATTTTCATTTTCATTTTTTTCATTTTTTTTGTGTTTTGTTTTTAGGTCAATGATTTTACACGTTTATTTGTCGTTTCGGACCAAAGTTTCGGTCCAGATTTCAAATATTCCTGATTTATTCAAACAATATGCTTACTTTGTGCCCAAATTTTTAGAATCTATAACCTTCGTTCGGAAACTGGAATAAATATTGTATACTTACGTCGCTTATGGTGAATATCGTAAAAATTGCATTCCGTCAATATAGCAAGCCTTCTAAATATTAAACCGTTAAACTTTCCTGTTTTGACGGTTTGCTACGTCAAAAAGGAAATCGTCAAAATGAAAACTAAAAATATGAAATCGAGGTCTGTCAGTTAGACCATATTATTTACTTCATACGTTTATTTATTTAGAACAATTTACATTCTGTACGTTACCAATAAACAAACACGTTTGGCGAAACTTCAATGAAATTGTTTTAAAAGGTTGAAGAGCTTTGGATCTGTGTAGAAAATCCTTACATACAATATCCCTCAAACTCTCTATAGTTGAAACATGTAGCCACACAGAATCACGAAGTCGATTAATACAGAAGGTTTACGTCATCCAAAGAATAAAAAGATACACGTACAAAGATAATTAGTAAGTTTTTAAACCATTTATAATTGAGAAACAATCAGAACATCACATACCGTATAAGCTCGTATACCCAGCGTAAGCCACCCTCAAAGAATGCCAACCATCCCGGGCTTGCCGGGGTCGCGGGACTAACGAGTAACCATGGCTCCGGAACGTAAAGAGCTATTGAAGAATACCGTGGATTTTAGTCATTACAAGTCTGACTGTCCCTCGCGTTCTGTCCTGAGTAGTAGGACTCATTTGATGATTTTACAGGGTAAATAAAAAAAAAAACATACGGACTTGGGCAGTACGCGTCCATTAGTCCATTTTTCCACCCAATCTACCTTAACTACTGACCAACGGCCATACAACCCGTAGTCGTTGCTACTGATGAAGTTTTACGCGCGTCTGTTTGTTTTGAGCTTCTGCAAATAAACTGTGCTGTGACAGAACAGTCTGTAGTAGACGTCTTGAGTGGACTATTCGATTACTCGGGCCGTAACCAAACAGTATGTGTTCTCGATATCGGTCCACAAATAAGTAGGTGACAGTCCCGATATGTCCCAAGGACACAGAGATAGCCTCCTTAGATAACAACAGAAAAATAAATATTATGAAAAAGATTGCTATTATAACAGTTTCTTTTGTTTAAGAATTGAATCTGTGATAAAAAGTATTTCGTCTGTAAAATGGAATTAGAATTGTCATGCCTATTTGGCTTTTGACGCATTTCACTGAATCATTTGGGTTATTTAAAATTTCAACATGGTAAAGATGCCTGATGTGTTCCAAAAATATCAGGGCATAGATTTGCAAAGTTTGTGGTGGTAAAGTCATCAAATAATCATCATAGTCATAGTTATTTTATTTCCACAAAAAAAAAATCCATCCTGAATGGAGCAGAAAGGCTGTCAGAATAGGCGGAGACCTTTCGCGCTCGGCATTGGTCGCGGCCATGCTGCGGGGCGAGACGAAGTGGGAAGCGGTCGCCTCCTTCTGCGAAGCAGTAATGCTCGTGAAGGAGGAGGCGGGCCGCGGACGGGACCCCCTCACTGAGGGCCAAAGCCTGCCGGGGTCGCGGGACTTATTTCCATCACCGTGACCCCGGAACATAAAGGGCTATTGAAGGACGCCGTAGATTTTAGTCAGTACTAGTCTGACAGTCCGTCCCGCTCTGCTCGGGGTGGGAGGACTCATTTGATTAATTTACCACGCAAAAAAAAATGTGCTGTCTCTCTTGCAGACTAAAAGTCCACCTTATTCATTGGGTGCGTCCACGCAGAGCGAGTAGCTGCGCGAGACATTTGCCATGCGAAGCAGTTCGCTTAGTGTGGACGTTTGACTCGAGTCAACACGCATCACATTTCATCGGGTCGCGTCGCGTTTTAATAATGAGTTTCCGCCTTAATTTCTAGCTTCCAAACCCCCTCATGCGAACTGAAATACAGACGAAGAGAAGAGCATAGCATTGATTGCATTAATCAAATTTTAGCGACGATGCCTCTATATTACTGCATTCAAAGCGTTCCGATTTCGCCTTGGTACTTTCATTGTTGGACATTCCACGTCGAACTGTTCATGCGAGCGCTTCCCAGTACATTATGTTTGGTATACTGTTGTTAGGGATTTCTGATTTGGCAAATATATTATCTTGTAGTCATAGTAGGAGGATTTGCCTGAATCAAACTTGGTAATTAACCTACGGTAAATTCATACCTATTGGAATGAAGAGTAATTATCCTATACAACGTGTAACGTTAAAAGCGCAAAACCTCTCGTGGGATAACTCAGCACATGTTACTGAACAATGTTTGTTATAAAACTTTTGGAAATTCGCAAAAAAAAAATGATTTTTCATAAATTGATCGAGCTCATCAGTATGAAAAACTATTTTTTTTTTCGCGAATTTCCTAATGTTTTATATTTTTACATTGTTCAGTAGCATTGGCTGAGTTACCTTACGAGAGGTTTTGCGCTTTTAACGTTACACGTTGTATATTTACAAAAAGAATAGTTTTTTTCTTAGGTTTAATTTTTTTGTGTACACAATAACTACTGAACTGGGATGAATCCTAGTTCTGTTTTTGTGTAAAAAATAACGAACATCCATCTATCTATTCTATGTCCGTTTTTGCACCTACACAATGATAGTGTATAAACAAAATTTAAATTTCATTTGAATTCTGAATTCCAATAGCATTCATAACAAAAAAACATTTAGAAAACAATACTATTTTTGAATACATAAATTGTTACTAATAGTCCGGTCAATTTAGACCAAAAAATGAGAGTGAAGTTACATAAAGTCCCAACAAGCTGGATTTTTGTGAAGTTGTTCAAAACATAATTATAAACAATGTCTGGAAGTTCCCCATCATTCCCCTGTAAGGAAAAAATTTAATTCAAGGTCAAAGGTTAAAAAAATGAGTTTTTCGCGATTTTCAGCAAAACGGTAAGTTTTATCATAAAAGTACCTCAGACAAAAATTGTAGATCATAAAATTATCTATAAAAAATGTATTGAAACTTACGAATAAGACGAATAAACTTCAACACTTTTTTTTCATTTACATCGCTTTTATCTTTCCCAATCTTTGAAAATTTCCGTTATTTTGCAATAGTTTTACATTAAACAGGATCACAACTGACCCGTGGAGTAGGCCTACTGGGGAAACCACGTTAACAAAAACGCGCTAAGTACACTACCTCATAGGTGGCGTGGAAACGTGTGCATATTATGACGATAACAACTTTTATAACTTTTAGAATCGTTATATCTCAGAAACGGTGGCTCGTAAGAAAAAAGTATTTATACATTTTTTATAGATAATTTTATGATCTACAATTTTTGTATGAGGTACTTTTATGATAAAACTTACCGATTTGCTGAAAATCGCGAAAAACTCATTTTTTTAACCTTTGACCTTAAATTAATTTTTTTCCTTACAGGGGAATGATGGGGAACTTCCAGACATTGTTTATAATTATGTTTTGAACAACTTCACAAAAATCCAGCTTGTTGGGACTTTATGTAACTTCGAATGTCTAAATTGACCGGACTATAAGTATAGTTTATTGTTTGATTTATAAATTAACTTAAAACAAAATTAACTATTGAACATTATTGCTTAAATAAAATAAACTTTATTGTAGTTTACTTTTCTCTAACGAAACTAATAAGTGATACTGAACACGAAACTTGGATATTTATTCAATTAATTGAAAAGCATACTAGTTATTAATAAAAAATGTTTTAATGTTTCATTTCAAATCCAAACTGTTTACTAAAAACACTTATTATAAGAATGAAAACAATAAAAAAATACCATCTTTTAAGTCGACTAGAGGTTGTCCAGTGATCGAAATGCGATAAGAATTAATTTCAATTTTAAGTTTGATCGTTAACAGATCTTCCTAAACTTTATGGCTGCACACCTCCGAAACAACTTGACTTATTTTAATGATTTTACTACAATACATAGATGGCACAATGTTAAGCATGACGATAGCTTTATTGTGTCATTGTCATCATCTGCCTAGCCTTTTCCCAACATATTGGGTTCGGCTTCCAGTCGCACCAGATGCAGCTAAATATCAGTATTTATTGTGTACTGAATTATAAGGTTCGAATCCTACTGACAGTAAAATTTTCCATTCTACAAAAAATCTTTTTTTAAATTTATTAGTAAAACCGCAGAACTCAGGTCTGGTGCCCTGAAACGGCGACGCGGGGTCGAGGCAGACCACGAAGAAGATGGCGAGACGAACTGGATACCTTTCACGAGAATTGGAAGGAAATCGCGCACAATCGTGACCGTTGGAAGGAATAGAGGGACGCCTTTGCCCAGCAGTAGGACAGTAGGGCTAGTAACAATAATAATTAGTTATTATTGAGGTTGTCGACATGTGGAATGTGAGGTCGTCTGTCATTGTGCCGATTGTCGTAACTGCCAATGGCTTGATGGCAAAGAGCCTATACGAACACCTTCCGCGGCTTTCATTAGAGGGTTGGATCAAGGGTCTGATGCAGAAGGCAGTGCTCCTTGATAAAGCTCGCATTGTGAGGAGGTTCCTGTCTCTGTAACTACCGGTAGCTTGGACCCTCCTCCCATACCGGTGGACCTCATTTTTATATTGTTTCATTGTATTTAAAATATTTAAAAATGTAAGTATATGGCTATTAAGTTAATAAAGGAAATAATAATTAGTTTAAACGTTTCAAAAAGTGAGGCAAACCTAAACAGCTGATTATAAATCAAACATCGAATTTCCACATCAAAGGTAAAACCACTTCATATCACGGAATTTGGCAGCTCAATGAGGTCTCCGAAAGTGAAGTTAATCCTCTGTCATAACCCGCGTTAGCCGCTGTGATTAGTTGACCAAAATAGTTACAACAGGGTTTGACAAGAGATTAAATTGAAAAGGCCTTCATAAAGCGAGGATTAAATTGTTATATAACTTCCTGTTTGTACTTAAAGGATTATTAGGTAGCAAGTTTTCATTTTTGTTTTGCATTTTCCTTTGGTAATTAACTAGTAATCAACGGGTATTGGTTTATTATGTATCTATTTTTCAAACAAACTATTTGTATTCTTTTTTTAAATTAAGAATATAGCTATGTTAAAAAAGGGTCACAATGTTTATTTATTCTTAAAGAATTTATGATTTCCGTTTGTACCAAAACACTATTATTAAAATATCAAATTCTTGGTTATTAATTTTTAAACATTAGCATCTCGCTTCTCATACATAAGGTTACGAGTTCAAATCCAAGCAATTATCAAGGTGTCTTCTTCAATTCATATGTACACACGGCTACACATCAAGCTACACAATACCAGTATTAACTGACTGTTTATTGTGTGTCAAAATCTGAAAAAAAACTGGTGTTGTATATCTTGATGTGTAGCCGTGTGTACATAATTTGTTAGTTTATTTTCTATCACTGGCTAGTGTGTTTCTATTACTGGCATCGGTGACGAAAAAACATCGTGGGAAACTTGGACTTATAAAATAATTAAGTCCAAAAGCATGTCAGAGGCCTGTGGTGTTTCCAGAGGCGGCCACATTAACTTTGAAACCAGAGGGAGGCCACAACCTCACACGAAAAAGAAACAAGAATTGATTTATGGGTATTCAATTTAAAGCCTATCCGTGGTCGCGGGATTTTCTCTTCAGGTATCCGTGACCCTGAAACATAAAGGGCTAAAGTAGAATTACCGTGGATTTTAGTCAATGCGAGTCGCACAGACCATCAACCCCTCCCAGGGTGGGGAGGACACATTTGATGAATTTACCACAATAAAAAAAAAATGGGTGCTTTGTATTTTGTGACCTTGAGCTTAGGAGCTTTTCTTTCAAGCAATCTCCTCAATGGATAAGAAAACTGCGGCATGAGTTATTGTCTTGTAGCCCGTGTTGACATGTAAGAAGAAAAATGGTTGACTTTCAAACTGTCAGATACCTTGGGATATCGCGTCATTTCTCCTGATATTTATCTTTTGTTTTTATTATTTAACTATTAAGGCCACTACTGTACACATTGGGCCAAGGCAGTGGGCCAGCATGTTGGGCTAAAATAATGAATTGGTGTACGTACTTATCATTCGCATCATCATTTTTATGCTGTCCATGCTTTGGACTTCATATAACTGGTTCATTTCGGTACATTTCTATAAATTGTAAAGTTTCATTGCTGTCAGGTCAGGCCATCTTTACTCGGAAACACTCTCACGCGACACGTCTGTCTTTGCTGACAAATAACAACAAACTGAATAAGAAGCCAGTACATGCTGGCCCAATACGCTGGCCCAGTGCCATGGCTCAATGTGTACGGCGGCCTTTAGGTACGAGCGTCACGCGTGTTACGACAACAAAATAATGCAGAGAGAACCAATTAAAACGGTTGTTGTAAGTTCTCCATGAAATTAAATCCCCACGAAAAAAGGTATGTATAAATTAGCCATAGGTTTTTATTTTTGATTATTGTAAATTCGCCCCATTTCTTTTTTTCGCACGGATAGCAGAACAATTAAGTAATAAAATCAAGAACAAAACTACCGAAAACGAGGACACAATGTGGAATCTGAACAGAAAGTACTAGGAGAACAAGATCAAAACTTTTTTTTGTGGGGAATTATTTTTGTGGCGCACTTTCAACAACCCAATTAATGAAGAAATTGATTTGAGCGAGCGTGGGCGCAGTGGCTAACTTCTAGGTTTCTATGTTATGCCACAGGTTATGCATCACAGGTTCCTTTTTAACAGGGAACAAATATTTGTATGGCGTAAAGGGTATAGTTCTGGGTATTGCTGTTTGTGTCTGTGAATTTAAATGTTTATAAACGCACCCACGATACTGAAGAAATTCTAGAAGTATATCACGCTAGGGAATGGATTAACGTTTCTTATAAAAACAGTAGGTTATAGGATACATACAGACTAGCGGTTTGCTGCGCGGTGAACTCCAAAAAGCATTGCAAAGAAAACAAGCGAGATAAGGCAGAGGCACACTTCGCTTTGCGGTGCCGCATCGCAAAAATTTCGCCGTACTGGCGCCCACGTGACGCACATCTTACATCTTTGTTTGCGGCGGTGGCGACAGTGCCGCTCGCCACAATGTTCGCTGTGTTCTTATCTCTGTTACGGGCGTGACATTATGACGTCACGTCTTCAGAGTCCAGAAAAAATTTCTCGTCTTTCTTTCATTATGGTAGCCGAATCTTTATACCGTTTCTGACAATTAATATACCAACACTAAGCCCCTTCGTACACTAGGCGACGCAAGTGTCCACCTTTGACCTTTCTATTTTAGTATCCATTGATGCGTGTCTGTGTACGAACACAGACACGCGACAGACACAGACTTCGCTATAGCTCTGTATTGTGATATTCACCTGGATACCAAAGTCGCAAGGTATCAGAGACTTGCGTCGCCTAGTGTACGAAGGAGCTAAATCATAATTCAAAATCAAGCTTAGTTAACATCGCTCCTATAAATTTTGGAGCCTCCTTCATGTAATCAATTAAAGCTGCATTCCAAGATACGCACGCCATTATTCGCTGTGATGTCGAAGTTTCAGGATCGTGGCTTTGAAATTCCCTAACTTCATGCATACTGTCAGAGTGGGTGCACTTATGTTATTACGACGGCTTAGCGCGGAGACTGAGGGATGGCAAGCTAGCTGAAGTGACTAGCCAAGTTTTACGTCACGTTGTCTAGCTGCGTCATTTGTGGTTTGCATGGATTTGATGTCAGTGCTTTTATTATTTTAATAAGGGTTGATATTATCGCATTAGACAAGTCCACTGAAATATCGAATTAGATCGTCAACATCATCATCATCATCGTCATTTAAGTCGCAGGAAGTCCACTGCTGAACATAGGCCTCCCCATTGATCTCCAATAGGACCGTCTAGAAACGGCTTGCTATGCTATGCTCTTCACTATGTGGCCTGTCCGCTGCCACTTCAAGCGAGTTACGTTATCAAAAAAATATTTTTACTTGAATAACTCATCAAATAATGCATGTCCATTACTCTTTCCGGCAATATAAGTAAAAAATAATTAGTAAATATGCACCACGACGCAATGGAGGATTCGCAGTTTATGTTCTCATGAAAAAAAAAAATGCTTAAACCCGACCAGTAAAAGTTCGTAACAAGAAAGTTCTTAGCTTAGCTAAACTAATTTCCAAATCGTTGCCCCAGTAAAATAAAAAGACAATATTAAGACGTTTCACCCAAATTAAACCAAAACTAAACGCGAATTAGTACAAGACGTTTAAACTTTTAAAAGTCCAATCTGGCGTAGTAAAGAGTCCATTCGATTGGTTGGCACGAAACCAACAAAGACATTACAGGGGGAAAAGTTAACTGATATTTCGGACATTCGTAAGAATTGCTAATGTAACCATTGACCTAAATGATTAAATCTGTTTTTTTTCTTTCGAGACTTGTTATGTTTTTGTAGACAATATTTTTTTACGGTAAATCTTGTTATTGTGAGGTACTGTTTATATTATTTTTTCAACTATTTATATTCCCTCTGAATTGGCAAAGCTCTTAACGTTGATTACTTTATTAAGGGCCTACACACGCACAAGCTCACTCACAGTTTTCCCCGCCTCGAGATGTGAAAACAAACACGGTCAGCACTGCCGGCAGCCTAAACCAGTAACAGCATTTTTGTCATATTTTGTGATATTGACCATATGTATGTTAAAGAACATGAATATCAATCAGGTTTGTTAGCATGCTTAAACGGTTAAAAAATCAATTAATGAAAGCAGTTACTTATTTTGCATGCCTGAAATTTTACAATCCAACTAAAATACAGTATTGCAGTTAGTCTCACGACCCCTCCTTTTACCAAGTAAACGCAGTAAATATCAATTATTACCACAAAAAACTGTATTAACCCAAAACAAATCCTAAGGGAATATAAATTAAAACGCAGTCAGAAGTTTTTGCTACCCCCTAAAAGTGTTAATTACTGCATGGTTGATCACTAGTTTTATTTTACACGAACAACATAAATTATTAATCTGCAGCCAAAGTAATAAAATGTGGTATTTATTTAGTGTTATTGAAGCTAATTTCTATATCGTGAAAAACCAACTTAAGGGCAGTAGTTCATTATTTAACTGCAGTATAGTCGGTCTTATCAAAAGATTAAAAAAGATTCAAAATAACTTAATACTAATTAAAAACACAGTATGGACACTCTGTACTGTATTTTAATTGGCAACTTGAAAGCTTTTACCTAATTTCACTTGCAGTTACAGGTAATATTTTTACTGCCCGTTCCTAGTCAAGAATTTGTCGCTACCTCTCTCTCTTAATCAGTCGAATTCTTCTTTTTACCACGAAAACCCAAGAAAAAATTAGGGGAATTTAAAAAGCTAGAGTGAATTTTTGAAAACAATCAGTAACTTTTGTGTACAATTTAATGTTTTCCCATGTTTTTTGTCTCTTTTCTTATTTTTTAGATATCAAAGGAGTATATGTGGTAGCCCATTATATACTCCTTTGATATCGTTCACTTTCATACATCCCTGCGATACAATAGCTACGTGAATTCTGATAAGAATTTCTTTGGAATAAAAAAAAGTAATCAACTAAATCAGTGAAAATAACAACTGTTTTTTTTTGTATTCTTTAAAATGAAGTCATTACAAATAAAAAAAGTTGATTTGGCTTTTAGCAAATTCGCGCAGTATTTATCAATTATATCACACAATAAGGTCGTTCACTGCGTAAATAAATTGAAAATCTGTTTAATCCGTCGGTTAAAGTATTGAAAAATAATGATCACGTATTTTTTTATCGATGTAAATTGATAAATATAAAATGCTTCGAAATTCGGTATTGGGGGCTTATGACGTCATAACGCCTGTACATGTGTTATACCAACCGAGTGACGTTTTGTGATTTTGGTTTACGTAAGGAAAGAAAATATACGGGTCAAATATTTTCTGATAATTTATCTTTTCAGCTTTTTTTATATGACCATATAATTGAGAATGAAAAACATACATACGTGATATTTGTACGTTACGTGAAAAAAACTGCCCAAAAACTAACATTTGCAGTTTTTCATGTGTGTTAATGATTCCATCACTAATTTATTTCTTGCCGTTCTAGTCTTCAACATTAGCGCTCTTCTTTCGAGAGCAAATCCGTATAAAAACAAATAAACATTAGGTTAGAACATTCCTCTTTGAACTCTCGTAGAAAATGCAACGTTATAAGCTGAAGCATCCCTCTATAAATAAAAGCTTAGCTCGACTAAAGACCAACTTGTTCGGATTAAACACAAGTGCATCTGTGCTATCTTTGGCGAACGTGACTCCTAAGATATATCTTTGGATGTGGGCGGCACGTAGACGCGATGGAACCATTGACTTGGTACAGTTTGGATCGAGATTGACGTATAACTAACTGGTCATACTTAACATCAGCTGCGGCCAAAGTGCATCTGTGATGGCCCGAATTTACTGATAGAGCTAAGTTAGTCTTTATCCTAGTTCTATTGACCGCGTTTGGTTGTTCGTGGGTTACGACTGGGATAAAAAATATCTTAAGTCCTAATCCGGGTGGGCATGCGGACAGCGAGTTAAGGGCAACTCGCTGTCCGACCATGGACCATGCCCGGGTCGACGGAGCGTCGTGTTCCACGTGCGCCTCAAAGAGCTGTCAGCAAATGACGGGGCCCTCTCACAGAGGGCCAAAGCCTGCCGGGGTCGCGGGATTTATTTCCTCACCGTGACCCCGGAACATAAAGGGCTAATGAAGAACACCTCTCGCCCTGCCCGGGGTGGGAGGTCATCATTTGATGATTTTACCACGTAAAAAAAAAAGTCCTTATCCGGGTTGGTCGTGGGACTAACGAATTACCGTGGCCCCGGAACTTAAAAAGCTATTGAATGACACCGTGGATTTTAGTCAGTATGAGACAGTGCCTCCCGCTCTGCCCTGGGTGGGAGGACTCACCTAATGAATTTACCATGCTAAAAAAATCTCCTAATCTGGGTTATGCTCTATTTGTTAAAGCATGCAAATTGAGTTTAGATTTTTTTGTTGCAAATGTGGCCTATCATGACGTCTTAAAGCGTGAATAGTTCTGCTCGGGGAACGAGATGGCGCTAGGCGACTCGTATAGGTCTGTTTCTTTCCCACTTTATATATTGACCATTGAGATACGAAGACGTGTAAGTAATAAGTTGAGGTAGGTATTAAACGAAGGGCACCCGCTGATAATGGTACCTGAGCTACTTGCACCTATTCGAGCTACTTGCTTGTTATTCGACATAAGGATCCTGTCAACATTTTTCGCAGGTGCCAGGTGCCCTTCGTGGAAACCTCATAAGTTTGCTACGTTGCTTTAGATGTGCGGTTTATTTGTTTTCTAGCCACGCACCCTTGACTCATGGCTATGTTAGCAGAGCCGTAGGTCACTGGACCATCGTGTTCACATTTTATTCATAGCGTAACACGTATACGTACTTTATCTGCGGGTTTCTGTAAAACATCACCTTTGTAGTGTTGATAATAGGTACCTACATGAGATATCTACCAATCAATTGAGAATTCTATGAGCTCTAAGTTGACTTAATACCCAATTTCAGTAAGAACTGACTTGAGAAAACAATAAGAATTACGTACACAAACGGTTTACGTCACTGACAAATATTTGACAGCGACGTTGATTTCCTATAACATTAATGTAACAGGATTATTAACAAAGTTCAGCAAAGTAAACAACTATAAATAGACTATAATACCCAGGATTAAGAATCAAAGTAAACGGACGAAGTCCAAACAAGAGTTTGGCAGTTCGATGAAGTTAGGAAAAAGCCAACTCATCGCCAAAGCCTTTAAAGTTACAAGCTACGGTAATGAGCGGACAGATTGGTTGTTTCATCAGCCAAACTTTATTAAGCAGACCTCATTAGTGTCGACGTATCGTCCACATCATTCGTCCATATTTAACTAACAGTAATGATGTGTACAGAACATTCTCATCCATTTAATTTGAATTGTAAACATAAACATCCATTAAAACTTTCCATTCATTCACTTTAATTGCGGAAAAGATTTATTATAGTAGTTTCGCTACAATTACAAATTAAATTTTTATCACCGTTTTAGCGCCGCTTTCTTACAAAATTCGAAGAATAGAGCTTAACGTTGATCCAACAACAATGAATAGATTGTCCTTAGAAGGCACGTCGAACAATTTCGATGACAAAGGAAAGTAATTTGGGAAACCTGCGTGAGCCAGCTGTTTTGTTGCACAGTCATGAGCTAATGAACTTGTCACAAAAAACATTAAATTGTACTCAAATAAAAACATTTTATGAACATGTGACGGGTGTTTTAAGGCAAAAGACCAAACCACACCGACACTATATTTTGAAATGAAGCCACAACTCGGTATTAATTATTCATTCGCAATGTGTTGCGCGGGGCGTCACAATCAATAATTCAAGCAACAGCTGATGATATAGTCTCCACATATACGTAAAATTCTGCATATTCAGAGTGTAAAATAAAAAAGAGAACACAACGTGATTTGATGCCCGCACGTTGCTTAAAGAAACATCGTACATTCGTCCCGCTCAAAGATTCTGCATATTTCATAGCACCACGTAATCCTGGATATATTACGGCCGCGGCAGAGAGTAAAATAAAGGAACTCAGAGTACAGGAGGTAATAAAGATTATGTTCTTAAAGCCGTGTGTGGGGAGAGTACATCCAGGTGAGAGTTGTAAGAGCAGGCGTCGGTCGGGCCCGAATATTACATCTAATAAATTAGAGAGACGTGGCAGTAACATTCCCTCAGTGTCGTTTCCTTCATGGCAATTGTCCCGATATTACATGCCCATAAATTGACGGTATGTGCGAGCTCACATGCGCATAATATATGCTAATACGTTGTGTAGCTTTCGAGGTCGCGAATTTTTTTTATTGCGATTACTTCACGATTGTGGTAGACAGGTAAAACGATAAATGTTAAACATGTTTAAGGCACTTAACTTTATTATATGTCAGTGAAATAAAGATAAGAAACATTAAACATGAGAGAATTTTATTGAAATGGGAATGTCGCCAAACGATTTCAGTACTTTTACGGTTGTTGCATTATGTATTCAATTCAACTGGGTAAAATTATTTTGAATTTAATAACTTTTGTCTAGTAGCGATGTTGGTACCAAGGATCTGTAGTATCTCAGCGAGTTATGTTATTACTCGCGTACTTCATCTCGGAATTCTCTCGTTCTTGGCATAGCGACCCATGATTTACCCAAGTCCTCTACCACATAGGTATGTATGTACTTGTAACTGTGCCATGTTTGATGAGAATTCTAGCTTATTTTTATTTGAACTTTTCTTGAACTACAATGCTTGTTTTAAAATGTATCCGCCTTACCAAAAGCAGATAAACATCTGTTGAACGCATGTCTAAAAAAAGTGTAACTGCAAAACGACCCTTATACCTATCAATGTGAAATATCGTTTTGACTTTCGCAGTTTTTTGAGGCAATTGTTTAACAAATGTTTATCTTTTTTTTGGTAAGACGGTAACCCCCCTTTCACACTGCAGTCCAGTTTTGCAGGATCGGCTTTTTACGGTATCTTGCTAAACTGGACGCTGTGTTCACATGGCAGTTCAGTTTTACAGGATTCAGTAAAAAGCTGGTCCCGCAAAACTAGACTGCCGTATGAACACGGGCGCGGGGCGGGGGCTGCCACCACTTCACTATCCCGCAAAAAACAGTGTCCAGCAAAAAACCGCACGCAGGAAGCCGTGTGAACACTGCTATTTAAATATATGTGTGATTAAACGGGATCCCGCTTTTTACTGGACTTCGGATCCAGTTTCTAGTGACAAAACCGAACGGCACAATTCGACCGGATCGGTTTTTTGCAGGATCCTGCATGCGGGATACTCGTGTGAACACTAGCAGATAAACACATTTGCCATCAAACGGGATCCTGCAGAAAACGGGATCCTGTTAAAAACTGGACTGCCGTGTGAAAGGGCCCTTAGTGTTTAGTGCATCGTTTTGACAGAGAGAGCTTATTACTTTATTCCACTAATAATTACAAAAAAATTGGCCGTTTTATTGAAAATCGTTCAATAATACCGATGATTTTTTTTGTGATCTAGATTTATTCGATTATATTTGCTTGAAATACCAATATTTCAATCAACCTCATTATATATCGCTATTCGTATAATATTTAATGACTTTGCAAAGTTAATCATTACGAATATTGCTTAAGTCGCCGTTATCGACCCTTTAAAATAATTCTCAACCATCAAAGAATTATTTTTCCGTGAGAAAGTTTTAATGAAATAAAAACAACGACCAAGACTCATTTTGTTACAATTAAACGAGGGCTAAGTTTGCAATTAAACAACGACCAAGATTAATTAAGATACAATTAAACTGTATTATTTTTTGCCGTATTTTACAAGTTTACATTGGTTTCCTAACAAATCTTCCGTAACAAGGGAAAACAGGTGCATTTAAGGACATTTTCACTTTCATAAACATTTCGAGGGTCTCTGGGGGAAAAAGGGTCGCTTGCTGACTTAATAAGGCGAGGGTAGATCACTATAAAAGTGGTTTCGACTGTAATATTGCTAAACGAAACTTTTTACGATTCCTCCCTTCATAAAATGTAACATTGAACCATTTCTTACATAAATGTATCTTTCTGTATTTGATGTCGTCATGTTTTTGGGAAAAGAAGACTTGAGTTTTAATTTCTGTCTTTTAGAATTATAATATTTTCACTTTTTAGGCCCACTCAGCTCACACTGAATCCACGAGGTTGGTAACAACCATGCTGACTTTTATAAAGGAGGAGGAGGAGGTATGTGTCCCAGTAGTGGGAATGTATTGAAGTTTATTACGGGGCTATCCATGAATTACCCGTAATTTTAATACTACCCTCGTTCTCGTCATAATCACATTTATGAAACCCTCTTTCCTTCTGATAAAGTCAGTATATGTATGTTGTAAGATTCAAATTAACATGATTTATTTAAACAATAGTACAATATTTTTCTTCATTTCAAATTTGCGCTGTCATTTGATAAAATACTTTCAGATATATAGATATGTAACATCACAAAGCTCACTACTTCTCCTGGTCACACAATGTCACAATTGGTTTACCCCCTCCTACCTCCTAATGTGTGACGTAATTTATGGATGGACCCTTTTAAAGGGTTTTTTGGAAAGGATGCGAAAGTTGAGCATTCAATTTTCACATGTCATACCTTGACATAGGTCCAGCGGCGAACTGCGACAGATTTAGTTGAATAAAGGGTTGTTTTTTTTTAGGATTCCTTACTCTGAGAATGTTAAGGAAGACCGAAAGATATTCCGTATATTTGAAAAATAATATATTTCTTAATATTTATGCTACAAAACCCAAAATCAAATTCCTAATACATTTACTAAGAAAAAACGCGCGCTTGCATGTATACACGTCATTATGACGTTTTTAAAACGCGCGTTAGCAATCATGTTAGGAAGCGCCAAACGCGCGTTTTGCACGTGGACTACCGGCTATAAAGGAGCGGAACTCGGGTGCGAGCTTTACTTAGTAGGCTCAGTCACTAAATTACTAACCAAAAATGGCTTAAAATTTTACTGACAACTAGTTTACAAAGGTAATATAAGTTGCCAGCGAGCTTTAAACTGACAACCTGTTTCAGGGCTTGAAATGTGTCATGAATTATTTATTAAACATTTCATCATAAGCTCAGTATAACGCCACAAGCTAATAAGCTTACATTTTTCTCACGAAAAATGAAAGAACTTTCTTTGATCGTGATTTTTCGTTCATAAATCACACCTTAAAGTCAAATATGAAATATTAAATAGGATTTATAACATTAATAACAAACACGGTTTTTTACGAAGTTCACATGAGCAAAGCTGCGGGAAAGCTGCTATTTAATATTTATTATATCCGCTACAACACTTCACATGCACGTCCGGATTTTTTTCATTTCATTCTGTCGAGTTCGTGTTTTTCCCCGTAGAGCCTACATTTTTATGAACAACGTTATTCCTATGAATACGTGGAGCGTTTTCATGGAAAAACAAGGTGTTAAATAGTCCACTCGCTTGTTATTTAAATTATGTTTTGAACATAAATGTTTTCAAACAGAATAAAAGTGAACTGTTCACACAAATCCAGAAAGTTTTCTAAGTTTACAAAGGCAAAGAGATTTCTAATGGATTCGTATGTGCTACGCGACTACGTCGTAGCGCAGCGTGTGATCGCGGGTGCTACGCGACTACGCCGTAGCTCAGCTCTTGATCGTAAAGTTACGATCAGAGAGATAAAATTCGTAAAATGGAATATTCTATTCTATTGCTCAGGTAATAGAATAAAAATATTGAATAATGTTATTGCAATTCAAAATAAATGTTCCTATTGTTTATGTTAAAGTGGCCTTTTTAGACCCCCTGGTGCTAAACTATGTATTTTTTGACCCTTGTGCTATGTATTTTTCGAACTAAAACCTCTTTAGTTTTATTTCATGTGTTACTATGAACTTACTATACTATACTATATTCATATAAATGTTGTAATAAAAAACCAAACTATTTAGTCGTAGTTAATTGTTAATGTTGAACGTAAAATTTTATCCATAGTAATTTTGATCCACTCTGTTAACGCTGACAGCGTAATAATGTAACTTGATAAACATGTAACCACCTTGTTAGCAAAATTCAGGTCAACCGCGGTTTTACCACTTACCGCGGGTACTTTGTGATTTCAACTGCCTATGTAAATGTCCTAGATTTTATAATGGTGCACGGATTTTGGCTTTATTTAAATAGCCCTCAATGAGTCCTCAACCAAGGGCAGGACAGGAGGGACTGTCAGACTTGTACTTACTAAAATCCTCGGTATCCTTTAATAGCTCTTTACTTTTCGGGTTCACGATTACCTGATCATATCTGACCAGTCCTGCGACCTAAAATTTGTCCAGTAGTTTTTGAGTTTATTCATTGCAAACATACGTAAATACAAATTTAGTATTATGTATTAATATAGACTAGCGCTGAAGAAGTCTTAGAGTGAACGCGACGGCATGGAAGGGAAAGAAAAATGTTATGAACTTCGTAAATAAGTTTAAGAAAATACTTTTACATGTCAAAACACTATTTCAAAACTAGGTGTTTCGTACATTTTTTTTTTTAGCGTGGTGAAATCATCAAATGAGACCTCCAACCCCGGGCAGGGCGGGAGGTACTGTCAGACTTGTACTGACTAAAATCCACGGTGTCCTTCAGTAGCCCTTTATGTTCCGGGGTCACGGTAATAGAAATAAGTCCCGCGACCCCGGCAGGCTTTGGCCCTCTGAGAGGGGGCCCCGTCATTTTGCTGACAGCTCTTTGAGGCGCGCGTGGAACACGACGCGCCGTCGACCCAGGCATGGTCCATGGTCGGACAGCGAGTTGCCCTTTACTCGCTGTCCGCATGCCCGCGAGGTGTTTCGTACCTGACTACACTGAAAAAGAAAGAAAGAGATTTATTGACACACGCAGGACCGAACAAACAAAATTACATGAATAAAAACAACAAAGGAAAACAAAAAATATATAAAAGAAAAAGAACAAAGGTAAAAAAAGCAAACAAAAAAAAACAGTCCTGTGCGAAGTCAAAAGGCTTCTACCTCAGCATGTGCTGTGACATTTAATTTTATTGTCACAGCGCTGGTTTTCTGGTAGGGTCCAAAGTGATGACAGGATCAACTGAGAAGAAACAGCCAAAATAATAATAATAATATTTTCACAACTATCACACAACGCCATCTAGTCCCAAGCTAAGCAGAGCTTGTGTTATGGGTACTAGACAACTGATAAACATACTTATATTTTTCTAAATACATACATAATAAAGATAAATAACACCCAGACACAGAACAAATGATCATGCTCATCACACAAACATTTGTCCTGGGTGGGAATCGAACCCACGACCTCCGGCATAGCAGTCAGGGTCACTAACCACTAGACCAACAGGCCAGCCAAAACAAACTCAGAGGTGTCTTTTAAATTCCAGACATAATATTGATCAAGTCATACAAGGACCATGCAGGTTAGTGTCTGTGATAGTCTTTTGAAGTAAGCGCCATACAGATTTGAGTGGATCTGTCCAGTTAGTGTAAGCATTTGTCAGTTATCCAGCTCGACTCATAAATCAAGTAGCACAGTGATACTAATTTGAACAGTACCAAAGAAAGGACATTTGGGTTAGCCGAATAAAGAACTCAAATTGTCAGACACTCAAAATAAATAAAACAGGACATACACCACATCCTTACATTTACGATACACAGAAATAAAACTGGAAAAACTGTACAAAGGACTGAAGTATTCATGATAAAAACATTAAATAATAAAAGGAAAATAAAAGCAGTTACGACATCGAATTGTTATTGACTCAAATAACAATATCCAATTATTTTAACCGACGCAAGACTCGACGAATTTATATAATCCTTCACTTAATATTATAAACGTGAAAGTTTGCTTAGATGGATGTGCGATTGTAACTCTTTCATGCAAAAAACTACTGAACGCATTTCGATGAAATTCGAAGTTACACAGATAGTTTATAACCTGGATTAACACATGGGATAGTTTTTGTCCCGACTTTATGGTCCTGTGGGATAATTTTTGAGTTGTAGCGGGTGAAGCCGCTGGCAGCAGCTAGTAGGCTTATAATAATTTGTTAAAAGAATGTATGACAGTTTAACAATAGTTAAATTAACTGTTGAACAAACAACTAGCCGTTCAACAAATTACTTCTACCGTTCTAACCAACAGACACACACACACACAATCTTGACCCTTTTTTATCCGTTCCTTTCCTTTCGACCTTCGTTCTGATTACAAAATTCTCCGCTAATTTTATCAACACCTAAAAAGAGCTATTGACCATTAAAAACGAAGCGGTTAACTTATTTCCCGCTAATTGGCTGGTGTAAGCCGATGAGTAATAGCCATCATTGGTCCGCTTATATTTTTTATTGCCTTTCATTGGCTCTGACTCATTTCTAAATATATATAGCCACATGTGTTATTACATATGACAGTTTATCTCTGATTTAATTATATAAGTTCATAACCTTTGAATAATAAATAATAATAAATATTCCACAACTATCACACAACGCCATCTAGTCCCAAGCTAAGCAGCGCTTGTGTTACGGGTACTAGACAACTGATAAGCATACTTATATATTTCTAAATATGTACATACATATTATAGATAATTATATTACACCGAGACACAGAACAAATGATCATGCTCATCACACAAACATTTGTCCTGGGTGAGATTCGAAGCCACGACCCCTGGCATAGCAGTCAAGGTCACTAACCACAAGACCAACAGGCTAGTCAAACCGGGCCAGTCGAACTGGGTTTATATGACATTCAACTTGATACTCGTATTTCAAAAGTAGACTCCGTTTCTGACATGTTTCCGTCACGAAAAATAACATTCACTTAACCAAATATCCTAACATTCTAGATACGTTTAAGTATAATAATATGAGTACGTTTTTTTTTTTCGTGGTTAAATCATCAGATGAGTCCTCTCACCCCGGGCAGGGCGGGAGGGACTGTCAGATTTGTACTGACTAAAATCCGCGGTGTCCTTCAATAGATTTTAGTCAGTACAAGTCTGACAGTCCCTCTCGCCATGCCCGGGGTGGGAGGACTCATCTGATAATTTTACCACGCAAAAAAAAAAAATGAGTACGATAGCAAGAAATTAAAAAAAAAAACATTTGTATGAGCTTTTTCGAACCCCTTTATAATTATGTTCAAAATAAAACAAGCAAAAATATAAAAACAGTACATCATCTGATAAATTTCATCAAAAAAATGTTCTATACTTATCAACAAAAATCGATTAAAATCCTAAAGCCGTAAACACAAGTGCGCTTACAACAATAGCCCACTATACAAACATAAATTATTCCCACGAAACTGATTCAAATTCAGCAAGCTATACAAAGCCAAAGCTTTTCGTTTAATATTTCAGTAGTGCATTAGGTTGACAGCTTTCTGGCTCGCCACTACAGCCAAGTATTAGTGATCTACTCAGTCGATCGTGGGATTAATTTAGGGCAAACAGTATGCACAGTATTTAGGTCAGTAGGTCGAAAAGTCCCGTGGAAAATAGGTGGGGTTTTTTTTTTTGTAGTTTGTAATGTGCGATGACGAATATTTTATGCTTTTATATCTATGATTAGATGCTCATCCATTATCCTATCCCAATCTGTTAATTTTCCCTATCAATTAAGAACCTTCAACATGCGTGTTATAGTTGAAAATCTGATAATGAAATCGACACAGATTACACCTAGGTTGACGTCCAATTATATCAACTATTTTGCGTAGCAGGCTACAGTTGCAATTTTGTCGAATTTAATCAGATATATGACGTTTTACTTTGCCATAAATAAACCTATTTCAAGACAACTTTGCAGTTTAGCATCGAAAGTTGTGAGAAACAAACAATTAATTCAATTTCTCATTCATAAAGAATTTGTTGCAATGTTTGTTATTTTTAACTGTACTTTAAAGCCTTTGTCAAACAGACAGACGAAGTGAATGCGATCCGAAGCGTTTTTATTTGTAATGTATGGAATTGTTTGAATCCAGTCCAATCCAGAAAAACAAAAGCGGTCCGATAGTCTATGTGACTGGCTTCAAACTATACATAACAAACAAAAACGCTTCGGATCGCCTGTCTGTTTGACAAGGACTTAAATGTTTTACATCGACAATATTTTTGGAAAAGGTCAAATAAATTAAAGCGATTTTCCCACAAATTAAATGTTTAGATTGTAATCTTCATACGCCCCTATATTTAGATGGTAATGTTTCTGAAATTGGTATGTAATTGAGTAGTTTATTTATTAAGCTATTACTTTTATTTCATCATATGTTTCTCTTTCGATTAAGGAAAAAGGTCAAGTCCATTACAAATATGTATTTCTATATTTATTTATGTAATTACACGTTGAGGTACAAGCAAAAGGGTCACCCTCTATTATGTCCTAATTCTAACTTTTACTACGAAAGTAGGACACAAGCCTCCTCTCTGAGAGAGTGGGTGGGCCATAATCCACCACGCGGGCACATTGCGGATTGGTAGATGTCACATGTCTTCGAATTTTTGGTTCTAGGACATGCTGGTTTCCTCACGATGCTTTCCTTCACCGTTTTGTAAGCAGTGGTGATGAAATAAATTACACATAGTAATGCGCCTGGCGGGGTTCGAACCCACGACCTACTACTCGTAAGTCGGGACCGATACCACTGGGCCACCACTGCCAGTGCAAACTACAATAACGTTCTTATAATAGTCACTGAATCGATTGTCAAATTTTTAATTAAAGCGAATGAGGCCTCGAGCAAAAGCTAGTAAGATTTTAATACCACTGGCAAAATTTAGTTGTACCAATTTACGACTTTAAATAACCCCCTTGGATATAACAGGCTCGCTGCTATTTGCAACGTGTATATACTTACCTAGTTCTTCATGACCTCATATTTATCATGTATTACCCACCCGCTACATCCTGAACAAAAATAATTCGGATTTCGTAGAACATAACCGCCTTAAAGGTCACACTTTCCTTACTCCCACGACAAGAACGAAAACGGAATATCAAAGAAATAAATCAATCAAATACTTGTATGCCTATTTTTACCTACTTAGGGGATAAACGTTGTATCACACTTCCATTACTGTATTCTACACGAAACTTTTACATTTTCAAAATATTGTGTTAATTATAATTATTAAAGAAGATTCCGAACACAACAATTTGTAAACCAATTATTTGACACAATAAATTTTATTTTATTATTTTTATTCATAAAGGCAGAAACGTGTCGTGTTAGTTGTGTCGTGGTGCGACAGAATCACATCAGTTTGTATAAAACTGAGAGACTGAGATACATTTGAATGTCAATCGCACAGGCGCGACAGATCGAGATTACAAGTATTATCTGTTAATCCAGTTTATAAACTATCTGTGTACTAAATTATAGTAAAATCAATTCAGTAGTTTTAGAGTGAAAGACTAAGAAACATCCATTCATCCATCCTCACAAACAAAGAGTTGTATGATTTGCCTTCTCAAACCCCTTTTCGAATAGCATTCTAATTATGCTTTTCTCAAATATTTTACCTCTCGAAAATAGACAAGAATAGTAACAGTGGACACAGTCCAAAAAGGTTTTATTCAATTACATTCAGCAGGTAAAAACTGTCGAAACACTTAGAATACGACCAACAGGGGTTAAAGTCGGTTTTACCCAACAAAAAACTTTTAAAACGGGTTGAAAAGTCGTAATTGTGCGCAGGGAACTTATTGATTGCGCCCAAAACGTCGAGTAAGTAAAAAATTGGCTACAACTGAACAGTGAACTAAAAGATATTTGTTTTGTATTGTTTGCTCGCTGCGAAGTTCGTTTCAGTAATCAGGTGTATTGGGAATCGAGAGGAACACCGAACGGGCGGACTTGATTTACATTCCAATTTAGTTTTGCATTTCCAGGCAGTTTTTCTGAATCACATTCCACTCCACTGTATTCTCTTATTTTTAGTTCTTTTTTGAGCCTAGAGAAAAAGTGAATATCGAGCCTAAAATCCAGACGCATAAATTACGTCCAGAATTCTTGAAACACGAGAAAAACTTATGACTGTTTGATTAGTACGCCAGTCAGTACTGCGAAAATACGTTAGACTATTTGCAGGAAATTGGTTTTTCGCGATTTAGTACGGGAGCGAGAGACGTTGCTTTCTTTTTTCAAAGTAAATTGTATCGTTAATAAATCTGGGAGTGAAAAACGAGTAAATAGTCCCCTTCGTTATTTAAACTGTAGTTTATGTAAGCTTTCTAGTAAATGGCTTTGTAATTTAATTAGAATTCTAAAAACGTAATGTTGTGATCAAATAGTTATTGTTCAGCACTGTTTTCTTTAAAATTAAGTGTACATTTATTTTATAATGTAGCCTTTAGAATTATTGCTTTATTTTTTCTCTAGGAATATCTATTGCTTTAAAATGTGATTCTAGTCAGTTTGTTTTTGTTTGTTTTAAAATCATTCATGTGAAACGCGAGTGAAACCAACTTCTCAACATCACAGCGCAAACCAAACTATTCTCTCTATTCCTAGGTAATTTTCAGTACAATTTACAAACAAAACACTACCAAACAGAAACTGGCGGAAAAACTAATTGGCGTCACAGTCGCATCTAAACAAGCGTCGTGCCAAAATTTAGCACCAAATAAGAATACGGGGGTGTTAGGGGAACAAAGTTCAATGTACTTTATTCAAACATTCCCCATTTTTCTTCTGATTGAATCCCGCTTCCAATTTAGCTGGTCCGTAGTCTCATAGTTTCAACGAGGAGGTCAATGGGTGGTCACAAATTCATTCGATCTGGCTATAAGGGCGAGTCTAAAGCTTATTGTGCATGAAGAAGCACGGTTGCGTCCGTTTGGCTTGGCTGCAAGCGAGAACGTAACATTTTGTAACTTGATTTATATTTTGTTTGTTTGGAGTTTAAATGACACCTTGTCAACTGAGTTTGTTCCTATTTCTTTGGGGGTGTTGTGAAATATAAAATATCTAATTCTTTTATTGATTTTGTATTAAAATTGTGATGTTTTACTGCTGTCTTGAAGCAAGAGTAGTTCAACTGTGGGAACAAGATGGTGTGAAATAAATAATTTGACTTTGCTATACAACTTGTACAGCTCTTTCCCACAGTTGAACTACTCTTGCTTTAAGACATCATGGTAGGCCCCTTGTTGCTCACAGTTGTGGTGCAGGCCTTGGTAAAGCGGTCTTCAAATTCCCATCTTTACTTAGCTTCGGCTTGATCAAGCTTGATGACGTCGTTCATAATAACCTAAAAAAACGTAAAGAAATTTATTTATTTATTTATTTATTAAAATTACAACGGCTATGTGAACAACCAATTACAGCAATTTAAGGACAATTATGAAAATTAGAATTATAATAACGAAATAAACAGTATAAATTAAATATAAAAACATAAAAACACATTAGAATATAAAAAACATTAAAAACGAAAAAAAGAGAACCACTTTCATAAATTCATCTCACAGTACTTCTGGCATACCAATAAAATCTTCGACCATCCATCCGCAAACAAATCTTCTGTTGGATTAACATCCAAGAGATCATTAAGCGCGGCCAGAGTGCGTGGGATTGGGGACTTAGCACGTGCAACCGTACGGCATGCAGGCACGGCAAACAGCCTGTGTTTTTTGCCCCTGCAGTAGTTGTCTGGGATGTAAAAGCGCGCCAGCACATCAAGCAGATCAGGAGCGTCGATAGTACCCCGGAGCGTCTTACAAGCTATTGTGAGCTGGTCTCGTGCTCGCCTTACCTCTAGCGAGTTGTATCCTAGGCAACCCAGTAGGAATTTTGTCGGATAGAGGAAAGGATAGTATCCATGTTTCTGTTTATATAGGTACCTAAGGAAAGCCTTTTGAACTTTTTCTAGTAAAAGTGAATAGGTACTTTCGTGTGGATTCCACACACAAGAGCTGGTTTCCAGCTTGCTTCGTACAAGCGCATTAAAAACTATTTTAATAGCATGGGCGGTACGAAAATCGCGGCAATTGCGCAGAACAAAGCCTAACCTTTGGTAGGATTGCTTTGCTACCAAGATCATATGATCGTGGAAGGTAAGCTTTCGGTCGAATGTAACTCCCAGGTCTTTCATGACTGTAGACTTCGTGATGGTATTATTGTTCAAATGATAATCAAAATGAACTGGGTGCCGCATTCGTCCGAATGACATAGCGAAGCATTTGGAAGTATTAAACTCCATCTTGTTGTCAACGCTCCACTTGTAAATCGCATCGATGTCTTGCTGTAGTGCGAGACTGTCGCGTTCGGAGTTAATTTCCAGGTACAGTTTCAAGTCATCAGCATACAAGAGACATCTTGCATGAACCAGAACTTGAGGAAGATCGTTGACCATAATAAGAAATAATAGAGGCCCCAGGATTGAGCCTTGACTAACGCCGGAACGCGTGTGATAGGTATCAGACACGTACGTACCAAGCCTAACAAACTGTTGTCGATCACGTAAGTAATCTGCAAAGAGGCGGAGAAGAGATGGTGAAAACCCTATTTTGCTAAGCTTCATTAGTAGCGCGTCATTGTTCACCCTATCAAATGCCTTCCGGAAGTCGAAGTAAAGTACGTCTACCTGACGCCCGCGGTCCAAACTAGACGAGATATAGTCTACGAGTGTCAGAAGATTTGTGTCTACAGACCTTTTGCTCCTGAAACCATGCTGCTCATTACAAAGATACTTGTTAATTTGCTCATATAAATGAAAAGAAATAAAAGAAAAGGGTAGACTTTTTTTAAATTTCTCTTTGGCATTTCCCTGAAGACCGTCTCGCCCAATGTATGAGCAACTTCATGGCAAGTATACATTCTAACATAATAATAGTAACGTCGTAAATGAAAAAACGCAGTAACTTCAATGGACAGCTATTGAAGTTACTGCGTTTTCCTTTACGATGGCAGAATTGTACAGTAAGGTTTTTGAACTCTCTCGGCCGAATGCATATTGTGGACCCAAAAGGGTTGGCGCTATTTAATTGGGTTATAAGTTTAAATGTGGAATAATTTTATGGAGGTAGTTGTAATGTAATTTTGTATTTAAGTGAATTGTAAAGTTTTGGAATTTGAGGATGTCTGTCGGTATACAACGAGACGGTTTCTCAACTCCAGAACTGGGACCTCATTCTGCTATTTTTATAAATTCGTCATATTATCACGATTTCATTGTTATTTTACATGTTGTTAAGTATTATTTATTAGTAAGTGTTTTAAGCAATCTAAATTCGTAAGAAGTTTGTAAATAGCAAAAAAAATTGTACGAGATTACGATTATATGCCACTTCTATCTATGGAATGTCAGTGATTGACTACTGGGAAGTCATAATGAGTCCATTGTATTAGTAGACTAGCGGCCCCTCCCGGCTTCGCACGGATGAAAGATCCGGTCTAAAACCCGGTCCCGATGGTTACAAACGCAACAAAAAAAGAATTATACGAATCGGTCTAGCCGTTTTTTGAGTTATAAGCTTAGCAACACATTTAGCTTTCCATTTTTATATTAAAGATAGATAGATAGATTACCAAATTCGTCAAAATCAACAATTACGAAATCAATGTAATACAATATTTTAAGACTATTATAATGACAGACTAGAGGCCCTGGTTTGCTCCGTTCAGATAACCACGTTTTCGACAAATATGATAAGTGTTTAGTGCATTAGCTATGGTGCTATATCCAAACAGTTCCATTCGCCATTACGCTGCTAAGCAATTGTTCTGTACCTGACTACTAACTACTAAGTCTGACAGTCTCTCCTGCCCTACCCTGGGAGGGTCGTTTGATGGTTTTGCCACGTTAAAAAAAAGCTGTTTACTAAATGTACTGACCATTTATGTCATAGGGGGTTCCAAACCTAATTACATTATTTACTTATTAGTTTCATGCATAATTATATTATTGCCTTCAAACTACCCTAATCTGTCATGTTTTCTCAATCGGACATGGATTTTCTACCGATTGGAGTTGGTTGGAGTACTTTGATGACTTAACGTCTGTATAAAGTAAAGACGCATTACATTATTATTATAGGAAAACAGTCTCCCAAAATGTCAAGTCTTTTCAATTAAATGTTGTTGGTTTCAACCACGTTCCTACCCATGTAATTAAAATAAAGTTAAAAACAACGAAACAAATCTTTTCCTAAACAATAAATTAAAATTTCAGCATGTAATTTATTTTTAATATTTTTTCTTTTACATTTTCTTCATTATATTGCAACCTTCGTTCTCCAATTATGAGTTGACGAAGTATCGGAATACAATTTTACAGTTTTCGTATAGTTTCAAAGAACGTTGGTAGTTATAAAGTTTTCAGTAACGATGTTAG
The DNA here is from genome assembly GCA_028554685.1 of Agrotis ipsilon. Taxonomy (NCBI): domain Eukaryota; kingdom Metazoa; phylum Arthropoda; class Insecta; order Lepidoptera; family Noctuidae; genus Agrotis; species Agrotis ipsilon. Next base: position 12,235,987 of record CM052966.1, read on the forward strand.
TGAAGTCACGGTTTCAGAGAAGACAGGAGATTATAAAGCGTAGTTCTATCGTGTATTTATTTTCTACTATCTTTCGCCCAGGCCTCACTCGCGTTATTTAAGAATTTGGCAGTCAGATTGCTGTTTCCTTCAGAAGTGGCCTAGTCTTTAGGCTGTGGAAAGAGATGGCGTATAGCTCTGTCTCTTTCCCACAGCCTAAACTGGATCGCATTAAGAGCTCGTGGTAAGGCCCCACTACTTTTTTTGGGAATGAATGTAGCTATGTCCGATTCTGTAAACTTGACAACGAATAAACAAACCGGATTATTAGAAAAAACATATGATCTTACCGAAAAGATGATTGTATTTGTACAGGAAAACATAGAACGGATAAATATATAAAAAAACTAGCTTCTGCCCGCAGTTTCACCCGTGTCATTTGAGGCGTTTGGTCCCATGGTCTCGTCTCCATCAGTTCCCTTGAAGAGCTCGATTTCCGACGTTGTGGGTATCTTCAGTGGTGGCTGGGGCGAGAGAGAGGATGTATTTTCCCTCACGCATTCCGACTGCTAACCATTCCCCTTACTTGCCACTGAATCTTGAGGTACCTCCCGAAAAGAAAAAACGAAAACCGGTAGGACTGCGTCAGACTGAAGGTGAGGACGCAGCCCGTAGCCTTTCCAAACGATCCTCAAAGTAGGCCGGTCAATATCGACATAAAAAACCAAACATTGCAAACGCGCATGTAACTACGATTCTTTTATATGTTATTAGGTCCCTTTAGAGTTTAGAGTATTTAACACCCAAGTTTGCAACCCTGATAACCCTGTTGTGTCCATGTCAATGTCGAATCAAATCGCACTTAACCAGTTTTTAGTATTTGCTGTTATAGCGGCAATAGACACACATGATCTATGAAAATCTAACTATCACAGTTCGTGAGAAACAGCCTCCGAAACATTACATTACTTTATAACATCTACAAAAACCAGCAACAAAATCACGTTTTTTGTATGGGAGCCCCCCTTTTTTTTACGTGGTAAAATCATCAAATGACTCCTCCTACCCGGGGCTGGGAGGGACTGTCAGACTTGTACTGACTAAAATCCATGGTGTCCTTTAATAGCCCTTTATGTTCCGGGGTCACGGTAATTAAATAAGTCCCGCGACCAATGAGAGTCCCCCTTAATATTTATTGTATTCTGGTTTTTAGTATGTTTTATTATAGCAGCAAAAGATGTACATACATCACCTGTGAAAATTTCAAATCTCTAGCTATCACGGTTCCTAAGATACACACGCAAAAACTACTGAATTGACAGCACAGGGTTTTCAGGGTTGCAAATTATAACAAAATGGTAGTTACATGCGCGTTTGCAATGTTTGATGTCGATATTGACCGGCCTAAAGAGGGATTTTATCGACGCAATTGTGACATTACCCAGCCCGTCATTATTTTGTCGCGGTATTATTTTGAAACTGTGATATCTCCTAAGATATTCATTGAAATCAAATGATGTAAAGGGCAATTTCGTTCAATATTAAATGCTTGTGATGATTAACGTATTTATTTGGATAAGGATTAATATTATGTTAATGAAAACACCTTCGCAAATAATGCATTGCTTTAAAACAAATTTGGTTCCCATAAAAAAGGTTATAGTGACGTAACCTTTAAAGATAGATATATGCTCTCGCGGACTTTATTTTAGAAAATTTTATGCGGAATAATTCCGTAGTACATAATTTTTGCGAAACTCTAACCGTTTACGCAGCGCACGCAACGGAAGCTCTAAAAATGGAATACATTTTCCCGATTTTGAAACATTTCTCATTACTGCTCCGCTCCTATAGGTAACAGCATGATGTTATATAGCCTATAGCCTTCCTCGATAAATGGACTATCCAACACAAAAAGAATTTTTCAATTCCAACCAGTAGATCCTGAGATTAGCGCGTTCAAACAAACAAACAAACAAACAAACTCTTCAGCTTTATAATATTAGTATAGATGACACATAGTTTGTTACCAGGATTAACACATGGAATACTTTTGGTCCCTCTAGCTACCGTGACACAGTTGTCTAGCTCCACGACGATGAAACCTTTTTTTTTTTTTTTAGCGTGGTAAAATCATCAAATGAGACCTCCAACCCCGGGCAGGGCGGGAGGTACTGTCAGACTTGTACTGACTAAAATCCACGGTGTCCTTCAGTAGCCCTTTATGTTCCGGGGTCACGGTAATAGAAATAAGTCCTGTATGTAGTTTATTTATATAAATTTTAAACACTACCTATCGATACTTTTTAACCGACTTCAAAAAAAGGAGGAGGTTCTCAATTCGGTCGGTATGTTTTTTTTTTTTTTATGTATGTACATCGATTACTCCGAGGTTTCTGGTCCGATTAGTGTGATTCTTTTTTTGTTCGATGCAGGATACTTGCAGTTTGGTCCCATAAAAATTTCATCAAATTTGGTTCAGAACTTTTTATTTTGTGAGCATTTTTATTAATTTCGCCTACTTGGATGACATGATGATCTTTACTTTTTGCGTGTTTGTTACGCGATTACTTCGCCAATTGTGGACCGATTTTCAAAATTGTTTTTTTGTTGTACTAGGGATCGTTCATCTTAGGGAATACTGCAAGTTTCATCGAACTCTGTTCAGCATTTTTTGAGATAGGGAATTTTATTGGAACTTTCTTTTATGTATTCAATATGGGCGATGTTAATACCGATGCTACGGATTACAAAATTCTAGTGCACATGTAAGAAAATGATGTATTTGCCAAGAATTTGGGTTGAATATTAAAACTAAAAAGAGTATAATAAAAAACTTTTTTCAAAAAAAATTTAACCGCCTTCAAAAACAACCACAAAAAAGGGTAAAATAACCTACAAAATAACTTTTCTTTCGGAAGTCGGTGGCAAAAAGACATCGAAATAATAAAACAAAGCCACCGACTTCCGAAAGAAAAGTTATTTTGTAGGTTATTTTTTCAAATATAGTTAAAAAATTCGACATTTTCTTTATTTTGCATCGACACGAGCGAAAAGATAACAATAAATAAAAATGACAGGACCATGAACACCTGCTCGACTGTACTGATACGCACAAAAAAGCTAGCTAGTGTGAAAACCACTTTATTTTCGATGAATTGTGCTCAGATACGTGCTCGTATGAAAAAGGCTCACAACTTGTGTGCAAACCACTTTATTTTGTAGAATCGTCGGGGCACTGAATGTGCAATTTTATAACGGTTGAATTTTTTAATAGCTACCAAAACTTTCAACACTTTTAAGGTCGTGTGGAGTTTCACAATGTGTGCTTGTATTTAAGCTTTATGATTTGTGGATTTTAGTTTATAAAATAAAATTGAGATAGGGTCAGAAAGGGCGAGAAAATTCTTACAATTCGACTTTATCGAATTGTAAGAATTTTCTCGAAATTTTCTTTAATCGTAAACATTATATTTGAGCAGTGAGCAGTGTGAGCAGTGGTGGCCCAGTGGTATCGGTCCCGACTTACGAGTTGTAGGTCGTGGGTTCGAACCCCGCCAGGCGTATTACTTTGTGTAATTTATTTCATCACTACTGCTCTCAAAACGGTGAAGGAAAACATCGTGAGGAAACCGGCATGTCCTAGAACCAAAAATTCGAAGATATGTGACATCTACCAATCCGCACTGGGCCCGCGTGGTGGATTTTGGCCCACTCCCTCTCTCAGAGAGGAGGCCTGTGTCCCAGCAGTGGGAACATTATAGGCTGATGATGATGATGAAACATTATATTTGTAAATCTTTTACAAAGTCTTTTTTCACGGCCTACCTATTGTTCTTTTTCGAGAACGTTCTCGAACATTTCAGACAGAACACGTTTTCTTTACACTCCAGTACTCCCGAACATAGACCACATTATAATTCAAATGGAAACACAGATACACCACACTCGCTCAAGTAATATAAACGAATCTTACAGCCGTCAGGATACGGTAGATCGGTTGGTAGCTTGGCATATAGGGTTCTTGGTTAAAGGTCTAACATTTTTAGAGTTTTAATTCGTTTCTATATTCAAACTAAGCAAACGTGTACGACGTTTGCCAGAATAGGATAATGAGTTTGGGCATAGCTGACGTTTTTCCGTACCGGTGTGGACATCATGCAACGCAGCGCTATAGAAAGAGACAGAAACTATACAGAAAGAGAGAGCTGCAAAAAATAGCAACTGAGATAGGATATCAATTTCCATCTAAAGTATATTTCTTAATTCAAAATTGCTAACCTAGTGAAGGGCTTTCCTTTTTCCAACCAATAATCTGAAAAACGCCATCATTATTCCCAACTATATTGCGGTCCGCTTCTAGTCAAACCAGATGCAGCTGGATATCAGTATCTTACATAAAGCAGTATCTTACTGCCTGTCAGACCCCCACAACCACAACTTGGTAATGCAATACCCCATGGTAAGACTGGTTGTCAGACATTACAGCTTCTGACTAACAGTAACGACTGTCAAAGATCGACATATGACAGCCGGGACCAACGACTTTACGTGCTTTCCGAGGCACGGAGGAAACTACAGATCGACCTCATCGACAGACCAACCTCAGCAAGCGCAGCTTAACCCGGAAGATCGAAACAAATTACATAGAAATCTACTATCTCCAATTCGTCGCCTCGGTTTTCCTCTATCATGACATCACTACACATTATAATCCGAACCAAAATCCCGAACAAAGTCGGTATAAACGAACGTTTTATTCTTGGCACGGTTGATCGCCTCGACATTCGTGGGTCCCTGACTCTCTCAGGGTTGCCAGACTTACCAACTTTAGAGCTGTTCAACTGTAACCGATATTATTCACTATTGAAGTTCAATAAGTGCAACGATTTAAAATAATATGTTTCGATCAAATTACTTTATCTAAAACATTCACATACCTATTTGAAGTTCATACAAAAAAAAAAACAATTGCTGTTGTGTTTAATCTTTGTCCTAATCTTTTATTTTCGGTAAAAAGGTAATCATTTTGATGTATCAACACAAAAATCTATGGTTTATTTCAAAGCAAATTTTTCTTGTGTTCTAATCTATCTTTCTTGGAGTAACGGGGTAACGGGAAAGCGAAATAACAGGGTAGGTTTTAGCCAGTAAGAGTTTGACATTTCTATTCACCCAGGGCGAGAGGTCTCATTTGATTATTCCTGATAATTATTACCATACCAAAAAATATTTAACACCGTTCGTCACGGTTTTATTGTAGGTTACAAACACAACTTATGGTATCAGGCGTTACTTTGCGGAAATCTATGACAGTTATATTATAACCAACATAAAAATATTGTCACAAACTTCTACATAAATAATATTTACTCTACTAGAATGAAATTATTTTGGGAGCGTTCCAACACATTATACCTAAACCTACATTTATAAAAAAGCTATGTTTGCTGCCTCGCTGTCGGAAAATAAAAGATAAAATAAAACTCAGTTTGCCACCCCTGACGCACTCAAGGTTGACAACACACAGCCGTCCATTTTCCCGATGGAGCGTAGAACAAAACAATTGATCAACCGCATCCGCTCCCTTCGATCGAAGTCCAATAAGTGAATGGTATAGGTAGAAGAAAGTTTCGAAGACAACCCTATGACACAAAATAGTTGAGAACAGAAGGTGGATTGATGAACTCAATAGGATTGCTGATGGTAAACGGAGTATGGTGACATATTAGGGAGACTTATTTCCAACAATAGACTGCTGCAGGCTGAAAAAGGAGTAAATGATACTATGACGTATGATAGGGAGAATGGAAGACTCAGCAGTCTCATCATCTTCCTGCCCTTATCCCATTTTACTTCGGTTCAGTGCAACACGTTTTTTTCTTCCATTCTCCCTAGCTGCAGGCTAATGATGATTTTGCCAGAAGATTAACTCCGTAATACAAAGGCATGTGTACCAAGCCGGTGTTGGTACATTGGAGGGCAAGCTCAGATTCCGTAACGTAGGTCGGTATTTTTAGTTGAATATGATTTCGTAACTGTGCTTGCTCGCAAGGAGATCGTTAGACCTTCCAAGTATAAAGTGCGTCACTCACCTGCTAGCCTCCCGTGGCTCTTCGAGGGAATCTTGTCCTGCTGGGGCACGTGGCTGGTGGAGCACAACGACCGGCCGGTCTGATTAACTCACAAAAATGCACCAAAGTCTGTCCTGCACTATATGAGCCTTCAGGAATCACAATCAGTCGAGATAGAAGCTGTTTAGCGACGATTCACCCTCATTGCAAGGATTTTAACCGGGAGCTCGCACTTAGGCAAAACGTTATTCTGCCATCTTGTTTCGGTTACGATTCTCATTCGTTCGCAAACACAGTGCGCGCATAGATAAAAAATGTATGGTCACGGAACAGCATGTGTGGTACTTGACACTGTGTCAAGGAATACTGTCGCACCGTAAATCGCAATGAGATGAGTCGTGACGAGCTCCATACAATATTCTTTTGTTTGTTTTCCGTAGCAGACGCTGTGGCGAGATTAGTGTCAATAAAGTTTACAGTCCGCGCCACCACTCATCCACCCACAATTTGAGGACTTCAGTCATAGCGTGGAAACTATATTTTAATAAATAGTGCGTTAAAAGTTTCACATTTTAATCGTGACATCATTATCACTGTCAAAATAATTTTGAACTTTATTTTCGTAATATTAAGGTTGCTGTTATTGAGCTGCTGTTGCTGACAAGCCGGTCAAAATAACACCTAACTGAAATTCACTATAAAATAACGGTAAAGTAAGTTATGACTAAGGCCCTATGGACACCACGTTTTTTAAACGCGCCATCAACGTGTGTTTTATAAACGCGCGTCGACGGCGCTCTTTTATCAAACAGAGCAGTTTGTTGTCGTTTGTTTCGCGTCAAACACGCGGCACCGGCGTTTAAAAAACGTGGTCTGCATAGGCCCTAAAGGCTTAATTGCACACTCACTGCGATTTTAAACAAAAATAAAAGCATTCGACAACTTTTGTACGTAAATTTGCGTATGTCTATACATTTTTTGTCATTGAGTACGTTGACCTTTTGTACCTATCTACTCCGTAACCAAAGGGTATTCATTAAACTTGGTCCTTTAATTAAAAGGTGTTTCGATCGTTGACCTTAATGATGTAGCCACACGTGCCTCGTTACAACCGCTTAAGGTCATAAAAATGGGTATTAAAAGAGTTTAGCCTTACTCCAGCTGCATTGTCGAGCTAATTAGAAAAAACCACAAGGAAAATATATTTGGAGCTTAAGCTTAGTAGCGGTTTTTTGGTCCAATATAGTTACTGGCAACTTTTTTTTAAAGGTTTTGTCTGAATAAAACTTTCTAGTGCTATGAAAGACAAAACTTATGTTTGAAGAATTTTGATGTGGACTGTTATGGGTACGTATTAAAATACCGAAATTTAAAAGACCGAATTTTAAAATACCGATGGACGGAATCCCGAAAATTGAAACGCCGAATGGTTGTTTGGTCGAAAGTTTTAAATCTCGAAAGTTCATTTGCCCGAAAGTTTAAAATCCCGAAATTTAAAAACCTGTAGTTTAAAATGCCGTAAATTTCCTTCACAGGAGCAAGTCGACGGAGCCCCGCTCCGCGGGGCTCCTACTTCTGCGTGGTTAAAAAAAAAATAACCACGAAGAGGATGGCGGGGTCTTTCAGACCCCGCCATCCTCTTCTAACCTAAATTTTCCGAGTCGGGGTGCCAGCAAATCCCGAGGTTAGACCTAGTTCTAACCGGCTAAACCTAGGTGTAACCGACCACATGCGGTTAAACCTACGTGTATCATACTTATCTTCAGTTAGAACTAGGTTTAGCCGGTTAGAACTAGGTCTAACCTCGGGACTTGCTGGCACCCCGACTCGGACAATTTAGGTTAGAAGATGATGGCGGGGTCTGAAAGACCCCGCCATCCTCTTCGTGGTTATTTGTTTTTTTAACCACGCAGAAGTAGGAGCCCCGCGGAGCGGGGCTCCGTCGACTTGCTCCTCCAAAAACCGAGGTTTTTGATAAAAAACATAACGACTATCGGCATTTAAAACTTTCGGTATTTTGAACTTCGGTGTTTTGGACGTCGGTATTTCAAACATAGGTATTATGAACTTTCGGTATTTTGAATTTCGGTGTTTTGGACGTCGGTATTTCAAACATAGGTATTATGAACTTTCGGGATTTTGATACGTACCCGTATTAAAATACCGAAATTTAAAAGACCGAATTTTAAAATACCGATGGACGGAATCCCGAAAATTGAAACGCCGAATGGTTGTTTGGTCGATAGTTTTAAATCTCGAAAGTTCATTTGGAGTTTAAAATGCCGTAAATTTCCTTCACAGGAGCAAGTCGACGGAGCCCCGCTCCGCGGGGCTCCTACTTCTGTGTGGTTAAAAAAAAAATAACCACGAAGAGGAAGGCGGGGTCTTTCAGACCCCGCCATCCTCTTCTAACCTAAATTGTCCGAACCGGCTAAACCTAGGTGTAACCGACCACATGCGGTTAAACCTACGTGTATCATACTTATCTTCAGTTAGAACTAGGTTTAGCCGGTTAGAACTAGGTCTAACCTCGGGACTTGCTGGCACCCCGACTCGGACAATTTAGGTTAGAAGATGATGGCGGGGTCTGAAAGACCCCGCCATCCTCTTCGTGGTTATTTGTTTTTTTAACCACGCAGAAGTAGGAGCCCCGCGGAGCGGGGCTCCGTCGACTTGCTCCTCCAAAAACCGAGGTTTTTGATAAAAAAAAATAACGACTATCGGCATTTAAAACTTTCGGTATTTTGAACTTCGGTGTTTTGGACGTCGGTATTTCAAACATAGGTATTATGAACTTTCGGTATTTTGAATTTCGGTGTTTTGGACGTCGGTATTTCAAACATAGGTATTATGAACTTTCGGGATTTTGATACGTACCCGTATTAAAATACCGAAATTTAAAAGACCGAATTTTAAAATACCGATGGACGGAATCCCGAAAATTGAAACGCCGAATGGTTGTTTGGTCGATAGTTTTAAATCTCGAAAGTTCATTTGGAGTTTAAAATGCCGTAAATTTCCTTCACAGGAGCAAGTCGACGGAGCCCCGCTCCGCGGGGCTCCTACTTCTGTGTGGTTAAAAAAAAAATAACCACGAAGAGGAAGGCGGGGTCTTTCAGACCCCGCCATCCTCTTCTAACCTAAATTGTCCGAACCGGCTAAACCTAGGTGTAACCGACCACATGCGGTTAAACCTACGTGTATCATACTTATCTTCAGTTAGAACTAGGTTTAGCCGGTTAGAACTAGGTCTAACCTCAGGACTTGCTGGCACTCCGACTAGGACGATTTAGGTTAGAAGAGGATGGCGGGGTCTGAAAGACCCCATTCTCTTCGTGGTTATTTTTTTTTTTAACCACGCAGAAGTAGGAGCCCCGCGGAGCGGGGCTCCGTCGACTTGCTCCTCCAAAAACCGAGGTTTTTGATCAAAAAAATAACGACTATCGGCATTTAAAACTTTCGGTATTTTGAATTTCGGTGTTTTGGACGTCGGTATTTCAAACATAGGTATTATGAACTTTCGGTATTTTGAATTTCGGTGTTTCGGACGTCGGTATTTCAAACATAGGTATTATGAACTTTCGGGATTTTGATACGTACCCACTGTTATATAGCTCACATTTAATGGTCAGACTTGTAATACTTCTAACTTACGGATTTAAAGGTGTCTAATTAACATAATATTAATAATTATAAATACAAAAGTTCTGAGGATACAGGTTTGTTATTCTTTCTGCAGTTATTGTACTGGCGAAAGAATTTGGATGAAATCTGAAACGCTGTAAGTGAATGCTGATAGTTTTATCTTGTTATTAAGAACCCGTAGGACAGTAACCGAGGGATCACGGGACTAAACATGCTCAGGAAAATTTCTTATTGTATTTTTGATTGTTTTTATTATTTCTGTGTGTGTGTCCTATATCAAATAAATATATTTGTATTCTCTTCTATTCTAAACAGTTATGGTGACCCCGGAACGTAAAGAGCTATAGAAGGACACCGTGGATGTTAGTCAGTACAAGTCTGACAGTCCCTCCTGCCCTGCCCTGGTTGGGAGGACTCATTTGATGATTTTAACAAGCTAAAAAAGGACAGTAGGTAACTGAATTCCAAAAACCGCGGGAATAAACTAGTAGATTTTTGTCTGTATGATTGGCGTATTGGTTACACTGTGCTGTAGGTAAATATTTGAATGGCGTAAAACCTGTATTTTGTTCTAATTGTTTGCGTTTGGGAACACATCCATTATATAAAAAAAAACCCACAAAATCTCGGAACATAAAAATAAATAAAAAATGGTAAATTACATAGGCCTACTATGTAATTTTCCATACTTTTTCATTCTTCATTCTTACAGTGTGCAGCTTGGATACTATGGTAACTCGCCGTCCGATCAGGGATCGCCGTGACCAGGCTCAAGTCTTAAGGTGCTGTCAGATATGGCGCCAAACGCCAGCCGGTTTAAGCAGAATAATATTGCCTTAAACGCAAAAATGAAGGAAGAGGGTGGACTTTTTAATCAAGAACAGTCTCACAGTCCCTTCTGCTCCAATCAGTACGGGAGAAGTCATTTGATGTTTTACCAACCCCCAAAACAACCCGGACATACGGGCGGGTGTAATGGGCGACTCGCTGTTTCACCATGGACCATGCCCGGATCGACGGCGCGTTGTGCGCGCGCCTCAAATAGTGTCGGCACAATGACAGGGTCAAAGCCCGCCGGGGTTGCGGGTCTAACGAATTACCGTGATCTCGGAGTGGAAAAGGCTATTGAAAGACACCGTGGATTTTAGTCAGTACAAGTCCCTCCCGGATCTCGGTCTGCCCTGGTTGGGGAGGACTCATTAGATGAGTTAACAAAGACACCGATTCTATTAAATGCTAGAGTAAGTATGAGATATAAAGATGAGTAATAGTGCCCCTGGTTTATGAATATATAATACAATCATATCGCTCAGTTATGCTTTAATCATCAGTCTTGTACTTGTATTATAAGGCTTGTACTACAGAAGCCTTTAGAAACCTACTTAAGCTTTATCATAGATAAACGGAATTCCTAATAACAAGATAGGAGCCTACTTCATACAAATATTGTTGGATCAAAATTCGCTGAATAATTTTCCATTATAAGTTTGAACAATTTAACGATAGGCCCTAGTTTGACTAGATTACAAACACGGAGAGCAGTTTTTTTTTTATGTAGACAAAAAGTTTCCACTCCCGAGCAGAGGTATTTCATTTCTTCTATTTTTGAAATAATAAAAAAATAACCATTATAATACTTTTGTGTCTATTTGTGTCATTTATTGTCTTATTCAAATTAGGAAAAATAAAATGAATATTATTACAAAAGAGATTTTATGTGACAATCGATTGTCACAAACAAGACAAGACAAGACTAACAATTTATTCCTTGTTACTCTTTCACACAAAAACTATGTAAGGAAAGGTTTATAAGAACCTGGAATAACACAAAATATCCTTTTTATTGCACTAGGTATAACGTTCCTGGTAGAAATTTGTGGGCAAAACCACTGAAAACGGCAAGTCTATAATAAATTATACTTTGATATCTGCACCAAAACGCCGCATTCTATACCTAAGAATATCAAACACACATAACTCCGAATCGAAGCATTAAATCAACACGCACGTCGCTATGTACCAATACACGTAATTGCTCCAGTATCGAGTCTATAAACCCTAAAACGTTATCAGTACCTTCCAGACACAATAACTCACGTCGACAAACTACATACCAAAAACCTCGACAAATATTAGCATACACTAAATAATTTTGTACGCGGTTGTATGTAAGGCGACCCCAGTTTAGGCTGTGTTCTCATTAGGCGGTAAGAGTTATCGGCTGACTTTGAGCGGCGGATTGAGTGGTCAACCACTTATTTAATGAATTGGCACGCGAGCAACTTGATCTCTTGCCTGAACTTGCATGTACTGCGTACAGAGGAAAACGAGAGAAGTAGAATTCATGGAGTTTCTTTTTAACAGACTTCAAAAAAAGGAGGAGGTTCTCATGTGGTTCTTTAGTTGTTCTCCATGGAGATCTTCGCTTTAGACAGGCGACTACAGTTATTACGCTTTGTAAATATAGTTTTTTTTTATTTGTTTCGAAGACTTTTCATTTTGTCTTTTACTATGTACATATACTGGCGACCTGCCCCAGTTCCGCACGGGTGGAATCTCTACTACGAGCATATTTTACATGTTATGTACATATAAAGCTTCCTCTAAAATCAATCTTTCTATTAAAAACCGCATCAAAATCCGTTGCGTAGTTTTCAAGATTTAAGCATACATAGGGACAGACAGCGGGAAGCGACTTTGTTATATACCATGAAGTGAAAAGTGTCTATAATGGTATCTTTGAAATAAATGCGGTAACTTTGAACTGGAAGCAATCAGTGAGCCGCTCATTGTTCGTCCAATGAGAACACAGCCCTATGTTTGGCAGCCATGGCGTAATGTTGATACAGCGTAATGAAACCAAATACACTCTGTACAAGACTGTACATTGTACTCCCTGTTGTCATGTGTTTTATAAAAGCTTTCGTAATTTGTCGTGTTCACTGCGCTGATGACTTTTAGGAAATATTCTTCTTGGTAAAACCTGTGGTAAAACAAAATGGCGACTACCTGGAAGGGCACAATGTTATTTGTTTCGTTTTAGGCAAATGGTTAAATAAAATATTTCCTTACTATTAATTATAAATGCAAACGTAAGTTTGTTGGTTTGTTTGTAACCTTTCCCAAATTACGGAACCGATCATCCTGAAATGCGTTTATTTTGACAGTTGTATATGCAGAGAAGGTTGGTACCTAAAAGTCCTATTCTTGCCAAAACCAAAAAATAACGTTCATAATTATGATTAGTAGGTGGCGCCACATGTACAATCCAAATTGACTTTCAAATTCAAATTTTGCGCGAGCGAATACGCGGGCAGAACCTAGTCTATTATAAAAATACTGGCACACGTAATGGGCCTACCATACGCACAAGCTTCACCACAGTACTGCTTGCGCGAGCCGGTTTGTACACGGAACACCATGCGTGCCAACGACGATATATTACTAGACTCCTATTAAGGGCGACCGATGTCTGTCAAAACATTAGGCAAAAAAGTCTTATATCCGTCTTATTTCGACCACTCCAGTGAGCTGTAAACATACCTTGAGACAGAACAGACCTTGAGTTAGCCAATCACAACGCAGTACCCTATCCCCCTCGCTTACGTAGTCAGCGAGTTGACAGAATAGTTTTTGTACCTTAGATCGTGCATGCGGAGTCTAGTAATATATCGTCGTTGATGCGTGCGGTTGGTAAAACTCTGAAGAAACGAGAAGCTTGCGCAGGTAGAACTGTGGTGAAACTTGTGCGTGTGGTAGGTCCATGAGAAGCTTTACATCTAAATAGTAAGTAAGATTAACGTTACAAACTCCTCAATCTTACGATACTTTAGCGTCATGAGGTGTATCGAAGATCGATTTCGATACTAGCACGTTTGGCAGACTCCTATCATGGTTAGACTTGGCAGTCACATCTAATATCGTTTGTTGTTACTGCTGAAGAAATAACTTATTGATAACGAGGCTGTCATTTATGATAATAATACTAGCCGTTACTAGCCCGCCTGCGGGGGTCGCGGGACTCACGAATTAGCGTGTACCCGGTTCGTAAAGGGCTATTGAAGGACACCGTGGATTACAGTGAGTACGAGTCTGACTATACCTGAGAGTGTTGAGTATGATTGTTGATGGATGGAGAGGAAGAGGAAGGCCAAAGAAAAGATGGATGGATTGTATAAGTTAGGATATGAAAGAAAAAGGAGTAAATGTTACTATTTGTGATATGGAATGGAAGAAAAAAACGTGTTGCGTCGACCCCAACTAAAATGGGATACGGACAGGAAGATGATGATGACGAATCTGACTATACCTCTTGACCTGCCCTGAGTGGGATTTTTGCCATTTGATGAGCTGTTACTAGCCTGGAGTCGCGGGACTGTCTCATCGGGAAACCATGACCCAAGAACGTACAGGGCTATTGAAAGGGGTCGCTTTGGGGAACTCTCTTAGGTAAAAATTGACCTTTAAAAAGTGCTGATAAACCAGCCTTATATGAATAAATGACCTTTGATTTTGAAAAAGACACCGTGGATTTTATGAGCAGAAAAAAGCGATGTAGAAAAATCCGTCGCTTAGAACAAGAATACACATTTTAAAAAACTTCACTTTATTAAATATCAGCACGTCTCCGCGGAATCTTTTAGTTAGCGAAGTTTATAGCTTCATGTAGAGTGGATCACCCTCTGAATAATGGAGGGCGGTGCCAAATGCGATTCGCGCTTAGCACTTAAAGTACTTTAAAGTCAACTCGTATAAGCCTTCTTACCATCCGATGCATTTTCGATACGTCACGTATAAAAGTTTATAACTAAAAGCGCAGCGCTTCTTATCTACTTTCAAGTTCGTTTAGCGCTTAAAGATAAGGGAATTGCTATGTTACTGTCGAAAGGAGTCTTAAAGTTTTGTTCTACAAAGAGTTGGTTACAGTTCGATTGATTTTTTTGCTTGAAAGTTTTTTTATTGGCTGTATTCGAGTTTTAGTGCAGTAGTTTAATGTCTGTTACACTTGTAAGGATGCAGGCAACAATTAAAAAAGGCGTTATGTACTGTGGGCATGTTCTTATAATTATCTGGTCATACAGTTGCAGTTTGAACAAACTGTGGGTGAGGTGCTCAAAACTGGTGCCATAAAACAATGAGGGGGGAGGGGGGGGGCGGAAAGGAGGAAGGAGGATAAAGGAGATGGGTAGATGATGATAGCTAGGAGTGGGACAGGACAGTGTAGATAAAAAAAAAACAATACGTTCGCATAGGGTGCGAATACCTACTATGCGTCTAACTTTTCCAAAGAATGTCTCCAAAAAGGTAAGTGTTGATGGTATTATTATTTCCATGCTCTATTAAACTCTCTCTCTCTTCCATAAAATGTGCTGTACCTACATGTATTTATTATAATATTCTAATAAATAGTTTTCATGTTGCGCCTACTGTGTTTTGTTTTCTGCATCACCCTAAAGTTGACTGGTAGAAAATGCTTTAGGCTTGAAGTATTTAAAAATGACAAGTGCAACTGTCACTGATACAATGAAATTTAGTACATATCTACAGTGAACAAATTTCATTTTACTGACTCGAATTAATAATCGTACTTTTATTAGGCCTCCTTTGTTATTTATGCAAAAAAATTTAATAGATAAATAAATAAAAGATTACGTTGTGCACTGTTTCTGCCAATAAAAATACATCCGATTTATTGAATACAAGGTAAAATAATTTAATAAATTTCGCCGAAGATGGCTCGCCTCCTAGTACTTACAGTTATGATTACTTGAAACGTTTGAAATTTCGCGGCCCATCTTCGACGATACTACCTCAAACCTATTTCCTCCTAGCCCCTTTTTACTACAATTTCACGCAAATTTAGCCTCTTCGTACACAAGGCGACGCAAGTCTCCGATACCTTACGACTTCGGTATCCAAGAGACTATCGCAATACAATTCCATAGAGATTCGTTCACAGTCACGCGTCAATGGATGCTAAAATCGTAAGGTATCGGAAACTTGCGTCCCCTTGTGTACGAAGGGCCTTACTGTCAGTTTTGTTAATTTTCAAATTTTAAACATTGAATGTACGCCGTTTCCACAACCTACAAATTCCAAAAACAATTTTCGTGCTCCAATTTTTTCATATCAATCGACCGCACTAAGGAACGACAAGGAAGGTTGAAAGCATACAGCTTATCTTTGACATTCAGCTATAAAAATGGACCGAAGGGAAAAGGGCTACTTTACCATAATACTGTGAGACGACGGTAGGTACCTTAATGTCACTATCAGTCCATTATTACCACATCCAAGCAATGATGACACCTAAGACCCTATTTCCTTCGGAAATTATGATAGTGAAATGGAAATTTACAAATGTAACGATAAGTAGATGTAAATGTATATTGAAATTTTTGCTTGTATGTCCGTTGGTATTACTTAGAATCTTACTAGCTTTTCTATTATACTATAAATCATAAGAGTCGTTCTATCTTTTTTTACGTTAAATCATCGAATGAGTCCTTCAACCCAAGGTAAGACGGGAGGGACTGTCAGACTTGTACCTACAAAAATGACTACGCGCATTGAACACGTGCCGTCGACCCGTGCATGGTCCATGATCGTACACCGACTTGCTCATTTTTTTTTTTAATTTTTCTGTAACTTTCCAATAAATACGAGGTACGCGCGAAGTTAGTGGCACATATATACGATGTTTTACCAACCATAAAGTACATTTTCTTCCATCAACTTTCATAGCAAGGTAAACGGATGAAACATAATATTATTTTTTAATTTCCTATCCGTCGTCACTTCCGAAGTTGAAGGAGATCAAAGTACAGTATTTTTTTTACACTTTTTCCACAACCGTCTAAGTATTTATACATTCTGCAATACTAATCGAAACATTACACGATAAATCAGAAGATGTTTCTTCTTAAAATTTAATTAAGGCGCTTTGTCCTTTTTTTGTTGCAATATGTAGTTTGTAATCTTATTAGATTATTATTTTTAAAATGTTTAGTCGATTTTTTTATAAGCTCTCACTGTTTTTATAAAAAAGGCACTCTTTAATTTTTCCAATTGGGTTGGGGTTGCAGTTGGAAATACGATAGAACTAAATATTAAATATTCTGGTGATAGGAACCGCCTCTGTGCGAATTTTTGTTTACTTTGGACAAAAATACTCGAGTATTTTCCTCGTTACACTAATTTAAATACCCGTGTTTGCTTTGACTACACCTCGAAATGACATTATTTGATACAAGTGTATTTATTTCTTTTTTTTTTTCTAGTAAAACCATTTTTGCTTGTCTAAAAACAAACTCCTAATATACCCGACGAGACCCAACTACAAAATATATCCTAATATATTACCCACGTAACAACAAAAAAGTTAAACATCTGTTAAATACTTGGCTAAAAAATCTATCAACTGCAAAACAGCATTCGTTGATATAAGAGTTGTTTTGCAGTTACACTTATGTACTTTGAACAAGTGTTCAACAGTCGTTTAATTTTTTGTGGTACGATGGATAATGTTTTTGTATTTTGGTTTACACGGAAAAAAACTTTAACTAGAAATAAATACATATTTTAACGACTATAAAACGTCGGCACAGAACGTTTATATTTGAACGCTGCCTCAGCTAGAGTTCTTTCTAGATTTAATTCTTTTAATGACGAACGCCGTAGGCAGCGCCTGAAAGATTGATCGTGAGGTTCTCGCTGGCGTAATTTACTAGGCTTTCAAATTGCATAAACAAATTCTGTTATTTGTTTTAACCTAAAATAATTGAGAATGTCATTGTATTTTGTAATTTCAACCTAAAAATAAATGAGACGAAAAAGTAAGTAGCACCTGCCATTACATCGATCAAATATGAACCGTGGGGACCCTCCATCGGTTTGCGGAACAAAAGAAAAGTATCCCTTGATCCATTAGGCTGTTCCCTAGGTAAGTAGAAAAGGGTCTTAAAGACTTTAAAAGATTTTTCATGTCACCATATTGATTTCCATAAAAAAAAATGAGGAGCTGAAAACTTTAGAGATAGTTTATTCGCAAGACAATACTGTACGAGGTATTTATTATGTAGCGCGGAATTAAAACTAACGAAAATTAATAAACACGTTTTTTTGGCAACTTATTATTTTTAATAAACAGATTTTTTTATGGTCAAGTGCTGATGACTCGTGAAACTTGTTTTCCCGAATGTACACACGGCTACACAGCAAGCTATAAATAACCAGTTTGTCTTGGTCTCGCTTTGTAAGATTTTTACACACAATAAACGACCAACTAATACTGGTTTTGTATAGCTTGATGTGTAGCCGTGTGTACTTAAGACGTACTGATACTTGCTGGGGTCGAGACTCTATTTTAAGTCTTTATATACTGTTGTCATTCATAAATAATTCACTGTTGCTATTTCCTCAAGTCGACCGCTTTCAATCGTGCAATAGGAAACTAAAAAAATGTTATCCCAGCAAACTTCCTCATTGAAAGTCAAGTCACTCCTTCATACACTTTGCAGAATGCGCTCTGAAATAGAATTTCAAAAGCCACCTTAAAATAAATCGACAACACAAATATCCACACGACTAAGCTATCGTAATGGCGGGGATATTTAAGCCAGCACTTGCAAAAGACGGAACGCAATTCTGAATCACCGTAATGCCTACTCGATTTACATTGAGATTCTTCGCGATACATCCACGAATACAAATGGGATCAACCTCTCCCCAGAGAAATGCGTGACAGAATAAAAACTGCAGTAACAGAAGAATCCCACAATAGCTTCGGTAATTAGCTGAACATTCACGTACAGCGCGAGTAACAAAGAGTGACGTATCTAGATTTTTATTACGCCGACGCCATTTTAGCTCGTTCCGTTCCGCAAGGAAAATGTCATGTAATTTTAATTTAAGCTCGAGTCAGACATTCCAATTTCGAACCGCAGTGAGTACAAACACTTTTTAATGAGTACGACGCGCTTTCTCATCTCTTCAACGAAGCTTGGTAGTCTACATGTTATAATTTTTATCATGTATGAGATGTTCGGTGGTGCCACTTTGTTTTGAAAGCAGTGGTTAATGTGATTAAAGTATGTCTTTCTTTTACGTCTCGAAATTTTATGGTGATTATGAAACGTTTGTAATGTTACTGGATGTTAGTAAGATACGAAAAATACATTTATATGCAAAAAATACAAAGTTATATAAAGGTTTACCTTTTATAAATATAAAAAAATAACTATTGTTGGAATTGATTGTCAAATTAAAAAATAACGCGTGTTTAGTCAAGTATCATTGCAACCACGAAATGAAAATGTACACTCATTCAAAATAATATGTCAGTCACACAATTTAATTTCAATAGTAAAGTTTTTAAAAGGCTCTCTAACCGCAGTAACCGGAGTTTTAATCGCCCTGCATAATTATCTGTAGTACTCAACTGAATGAAGTTTAAAACCGTTGCAAGAGAAAATAATTGTAAATGTAAATTGAAACAACCATGTAGTTATAAATCCTTTTGTGATTTAATATTTTTAATGGTTTCGGTTGACCTGTTTTTGTGGAAAATGGCAAAATTTATGACTTATTTTAAATTGACAGAGGATTATGATTGTGAGTGATCGCCAAACGACACAATCACTCAATTACTTGTGATCTTTATTATAATGACAAGGTTTGTAAGTTCTAAAAAAATCTACCTGTTAAGTTGGAAAATTGAAGTCTTTCGAAGCCGGAGCGGACGCTAGTCGATTATAATTATTCATGCTTGCACTCACGTAACTTTACTCGGTGCCATGAGAGACTTTGTGTGCAATTACACACACAGCTTAACTGTGGGGCACGCAAACAGTTTCTCTATAACAGCGTCAGACGTCATAGCACATTTCTCAGACAGATCTCAAGGCGCGTTCGATTTTATGAAACTTTTTTTGAAGGTGCTAAATAGAAGAGAAAGAGAAATAAAGAAAAATAAGTCATCAAACGACTTCTCTTGCTTTAGGTGGTGGTGCAAAAGGGACAATCTCTTACTGACTGGAACTCACCTTTTAGTAAAAAAGAGGAGAAATTCCAAGTGAAAAAATGTCTTTTGTGTTTCAGGGTGCGATTCTTAACTTTTCTGAATGATCGCGCAAATCATATTATGTCCGACATACGAAAACCACACCATCCGCGCGAATCACTGTCACAAAATTCCGCCCGACCGCGAGGGTGAGCGGTGGTCGTGTTAGGCGCAGGCCACATAGAAAAGACGGAGCGGAGATATAATGTCTCTTCGACGTCTCTTTCATACAAAATGTATAGAAGTGTCGCGACATAAAACACACACGGAGCGCGGGCACGACTCTCATACTTTTCGCACGTCTGTGATGCGTTCTCGTCTTACGTCTTTTCTATGTGGCCCGCGCCTCAGCATGGTTTAAGCAGAAAACTTTGTTCATTTTCACCATTTTTCTTTCTAGAGAAATATTTTGTATAGAAATTCTCGTTCATTGACCTCCTATTCTACTACATTATCAAACCAAAAAACATCCACAAATGCAAACAAAGAAACATGTCTTCAGCGAACAGTAACGACCTCCTCTCCGCTACAAATTACATGCTCGTAAGCATCTCACACACTTTTTTGGTACAAGCAGTCTATCTAGATAACAACATGGTATCTATTACGAAACTTTTTCAATATACTTTCTGCTTTATAGGGATGATAATACAGTTCTGAATTCCGTGGAAGTTTTTCTTAGGCTTTCTTAGTACTTGTTAGTAAAAGTGTTTTTCTTTTGTTGGAAAAATGTTAATCTTTTGACAATATCGTCGTAACTGCCGAACTCATAGTTGCTTGTTGAAATTCTAAATACAGTTAATCGGTAAACTCATGAACAGTTAATCGGCGAACCCATGAAAAATATCGCCTTTTAATCATCATCATATTATCACCACTATCTTGACGATATTGTCAACCCAACGTGCTAATAGATTTTGATATTTTTACATTAACATTTTTTAACTAAAAACAGTGGTCAACCAGTATCGAAAATACGGGCTAGTAGGTGCTCGTAATTTTCGAGGGAGCCCTAAGGGTTTCGTGCTTATGGCTATCGATGCAGGGGCTTTTGATCGAGGAACCTCTTAACGATACAATATAAAGTTAGAGGACATCAAACATTCTTCAGATCGCTGTCAACGGCAAAACAACCTAAAATGCTGTTAGCTCGAACGATGGCAATGACAACTCTTTGATCAAGGAAATGGCCATTCTTCTAGTTAGCTGTCTCAATTTTTATTTTTCCTTTTTTATAGAGTAGTTGCACATATTTGATTAAAAAGGATAGAAATATATTTATTTTTGGGAGTTCAAGCAAATATATACAAACTGAAGCTAGAAATTAAAAATAAATAAAACTATACATTTACAACTAAACTTACACTAAAATAAAAAACCTATTTTAACAAAAACAAAAAACATAAAAAGGCAGAGTCACTTAGGCGTCAAAGTACTCCTCCGCATCGCTGTCATCCGGAAACGTGCCCAGAAGACTGGCAGCATTGCCACGTTGGATGGCAATGCTTATTCTTTGACCAAAAAAGGAACCAGCCCTCTTAAAAGGATTATAAGTTTGTAAATAAGTTAGTATGTAGTATTATTATATTAGGATGTGGCTTAAATCTAAATGTTTTAAAGAATAAATGATTTTAGATTAAACTACTAAGATCTATAATAAATAGGCTAGATTTTTGTAACAACGAGAATAAAATCCCACACAATACGATAAAATAATTTTTCTTTTTTATTTACATCCAAAATCATATATCACTAAACAAAAGCAAATATCAAAGGTCAGATTCGGACTTCACAAATAAAATATTGAAAAAAATCTCTGTTGACCTACCAAATAAAACATAAATACGTTGGACATTCGTTTTTATTTAAAGTATAAATAGAGCTTGATTTAATTTGAAATTTCACGAACCAACCTTTGCCCACTCATCGCTTTTACGAATGAAACAAAAACATTAAGTTTATGTGGGTACAAAAAGTCCGACACGGCCTGAAAATGACATATAAGATGACTATATTACCGGTTTCCACAGGCAACACGTTTGCCCGACGAGTTGAAACGAGAATACCTATAAACAACCACTGTGTAAGAATATTTATAGAAGGCCAAAAAGGTTACTGTAGGGTGTTATTTTTTTTTTAAGGCCAACAAAGTTACCTCACAGTAACGTTGCTGACCTTCAAAAAAAAAGCTACTTAAAAAAAAGCTTTTTCAAATACAAATTCAAAGCGTTTATTTCAATTTGACCAATACACACACTATTTTTTTTCTTTTAGCGTCTTAAAATAATCAATTGAGACCCTTCTCCCACCCAGGGCAGGGCAGGAGGGACTACCAGAATTGTACTGACTAAAATCCACGGTGTTCTTCAATAGCTCTTTACGTTCCGGGGTCACGGTTATTCCCGTCATTTTGCTGACAGCTCTTTGAGTCGCGCGTCCTACACGACGCGCCGAGGACATGGGCAATAGTTCATGATCGGACAGCGAGTCGCTAAAATGTTTCTACTACAGTAAAAAGTTTTCTGCGTAAAATATGAATGTTAAGGTTACTAGAAATGTGGGCAGCATTAAAACAGTATTTATGTTAATCCCTCCAATGACACTTTAATCCGACGGCCTGACTGACTGTCATATTGTGTGAACTTCTGTGCCTACCTTTTATGTAATACAACCCAGTTTTATTACTCCCTGTCTGTAAAATTGTAGGTACTTACACTATATTTCACACCTACACGGCTGCTTTGTAAGTAATTTAACTTTTAAACTAGGCTTTGTTAAACTATCTCTTTTGCTTTAACAAAAAACTAAAATTCGAGTCCCTTGAGTTTATTATTTGTTAAGAAATGTTCTATTTATACGTTTTTCTCGAACAAGTATCGTGATCCGAACCGTGGAATGCTTTGTAGTATGTTGATATTGCTACGCCGTAGCTAACTATGCTACAATATTCGTAGCAAAATGCTACGAATCTCGTAGCTATACCAGCGCTCCTTCACCGGGAGCATTCGCGTGTAATGTAAGATTGCATTAAATTATAATACTACCTCCCTGACTGACGAGCATGAGCGAACATTTAGTATAGATTTGATACAAGGTGCGCATTGTGATGCTCGATTGTCTTCCCGCACTGAAATGTTCGAATCTGTAACGTTACATTACTGGTGAATGCTCGCGGTGAGGGAGCGCCTTAATGTTTTCGAATCGCAGTTTTATAAAAAAAACTGTTGAATGGTATTTTCGTCTTGGATGTTTAATATCATACAATTAAAACATTTTATTGATTCTGATTTTCATGAAGGAAAAATGTGAAGAACATTTTCGCATAAACTGAAATAATTAAACCGCTTTCAATTCCCTTCGTCACATGAAAATTAAAATCCACGTATTTTCCCAAAAAATACAACGAACAAAATATAATGTACTCTGAAATGTCATTTAAAACTGTTACTGAACGATTCGTTTTTGCCGTATGCAAATTGTAACGATTAAATTGTCGAGCAACAGAACAAAATAATACCATTTTACGATGACAATATGCCTGGAAGCAGACTTTTTTGTTTCAGGCAGTAGGTTACAGCTGAAAACAGTTTATAACATGAATTTCACTGAAATTGAGGTTGAAACAAGCATTCATAAGGTATTTAACCGACTTAAAAAAAAGGTTCTCAGTTGTGCAACGTATAAACCTTTTTTTTCGTGGTTAACATCATCAAATAAGTCCTCTTACCCATGGCAGGACGAGAGGGACTATCAGACTTGTACTGAGTAAAATCCACGATGTCTTTAAATAGCCTTTTACGTTTCGGAACCACGGTCCTGCGACCCCGGAATCACTGAGGAACCTGAAAACCTTGTTTTTTTTTTTTAAATAAAACATGTTGTATTTGAACATGGTAATGTAATACATGTATTATATTTATTCAATGTTCAAGCAAATAAATAAATCATTCAAATCGTTTTAGGTCGGAGGACAGTTTTAACAGTAAACCGCTGTCCTAGACTGCAAAGGGTAGCCGAATGACCAGTGTTGTTTTTAGTCGTGTCATAATCATAAAAAGCCCTAAAGAAGAATGATAAAAATACCATAGAAAAAAAACCCAACTCCGGCAGAAACGAGTTGTATCTCAAGTTAACAATAGTATATTGTAATAAAGTAATAACCGGGTATGATCGTGATCCTTGCTGACAAACATCAAAATTGCCAGTTTTGTTATTCAGTCGTCCATAGAAAGAGTACTTTTTTCTATGGACGACTGATTAATACAACTCGTTTCTGGAGTTGGGTTTTTTTTTGAGCATCCTCCTTTTTTGTTAAGTACAAAGGAAGTTTGGATTGTTGTACTGTGTAATATTTCTTTCAAGATATAAGAGTTACCACTAAGCAATCATCACTTTTATATTTATATTTTCTTATTCCTTTCTTCTGATTATGTTTGAACATAATAATAGAATATATAATCTCATTTGGACCTACATTTTTGTTTCAGAAACATTTTACATATAGCGCTGATTTAATGTGTGGGATGTCGACTTCAAAAACGGGTTTCTCGGAAGCGGATACCCAAGTAACATGTCCCTACTCGGATTGTGTCATTTCCACGAAATACTGTTTTGTTTGATGTTTGTACATTAGAGAGACACCCGTTATTTGATCATGTAGCTAATGTTATTGAGTTATTTTTGCCGAGTTCCGAGTTCTCGAGTGGTCAGGGTTTTTTATTTATTAAAAATTATAGACTATCGGCCTACCCTGCTTCGCACGGGTCGAAGTCCTCTAAAACCCGGTCCCGATGGTTAAAAACACAACAAAAAAAGAATTAGCGGAATCGGTCTAGCCGTTTTCGAGTTATGAGCTTAGCAACACATTTTGCGATCCATTTACACACTAGGAATTTCTCCTGGATAGTTCATAAACATAGAAACTCACCCAGACCCTGAACAACTGCTTATAGATCATAAAAATATTTGTTTCGTGCGGGAATCGAATCCGCGACAAGCTGAGCGGTAGTCGATCGTTCAGCTACTGCACCACTCGTGTCATCAAAGCCCAGACAGGTTTCGAAAGCTAGAAACTTAATTAGTCATAAGTATAGTTCTTAAATTGGTTTATATGTAAAATCCTGACATATTATTTGGAACGTATTTGAAAATAGCTATATAAACTGAAGTTGATGACGTTTTAATAAAACTAGTAAAAGGTCATGTAAATGATGCGTTTATCTCCGTGTCCATGATCGTCGATAGATCGATTATTGCTTTAAGGAAAACCACAAGAAAACATAATAGCAACGTGAGAAGTATGTAAGCAGATCCAATAATATTTTTATAGAATTGAATGTTGTGCGTCTACAAATAAATTCAGAGAGGAAAACTGATCTAAGAATACCGAACAAAATGCTTGCCACCCGCGTGTTGAACTGATAAATATCCTTTTTTTTATCTTAAAGTGTGTAAGGACATGTAGTATCTCAAAATGTGGTAGAACGTTTCGGCAAAGTAGGAGGAAAATACAATGCTGAAATGACAGTGGGCAGGCCATATAGCCGTAGAACTGATGGTCGATGGGGCCGTAAGGTTTTCGAATGGAGACCACACACCGGCAAACGCAGCGTAGGACGTCCACCTACTAGGTAGGCAGACGATTTTATAAAGTCCACAGGATCACGCTGGATGCAGGCCGCTTACAACCGGCCCTACTGGAAGTTTTAAGTGGAGGCCTATGTTCAGCAGTGGACGTCTTACGGCTGATGTGATGATGATGACAATACTGAACGATTTTATTTGCAGCCAGGTTTATTTTTTTACATATACCCGTCATACTATTTCCAATCCACAGCAACTCTTGAAAGCCAAAATCAACAGTGTTGACTTTAGGGGTAGGAGGAACAGAGTGGAAAGGCCCTCGCTACCACGGTGGAAAGGAAGGTACCTTCCGACCTGACAATTGTTGTGGGCAGAAAGCCCCTAATTCATAGTCGGAATAGTCTATATGTGTTCTTAAATCTGCGGATAACTTCGATTGCGCGATGTAGACATGTTAGTTCCTCCGTCGCTGCATAGATGGCGCTGGTGTACCTTTTGTACATGATTACGTCCGCTTTATAAGAAAAACGCCGAAGCTATAAAGGTCGCTGCGAGAACGAATCTTATGTCTATGTTCGCTTAATTGAATCAGAAAATAATAGGGAAGGTAGCCTAGTGAGGGTGCATAGCCATTACAGTGTATCCACAGCCAGGTCGCCTAGTAAGAGCCTGCTAAGTGCATTGTATAATCATATAATCAACCTATAATGCACCCACTTACACTGGTAGGACACAGGCCTCCTCTCCGTAAGAAAGAATTGTGCTCCATAGCACGTGGGCCCAGTGTCGTTTGGTAGATGTCAAATTAATGTTTTTTAGTTTATAAGACGTGACGGTTTCATCATAATGTTTTCCTTCGCCGTTTTTAGAACAGTGGTGATGAAATAAATTACCCAAATAAAAACTGTGATTGAATCGACGAATTACATGCTCATCTCATTATTGCATTGAGCCAAAAAAATATCATCACTAAAATAATATTAATCACTTTTTATTTTTTATTTTTTTACGTGGTAAAATCATCAAATGAGACCTCCCACCCCGGGCAGGGCGAGAGGTACTGTCAGACTTGTACTGACTAAAATCCACGGTGTCCTTCAATAGCCCTTTATGTTCCGGGGTCACGGTGATGGTATAAGACCCGCGACCAATATTAATCACTTACAAAAACTTTCTTTGTGGAAATGTTCTCAATCAAGTTTCGAAATCCTTTCCTTTTCGTAATTTGATTGAAAGTTTCATAATACACCGTAACCGCAGATGTCTAATTAGATATGTGTGGTCTGCAGAAAAATCACGTAGATTGTTCTACATTTTTTTTACATTGTGTTCGTTATGAAATTTTTGGAAAAGGCAAGGCAAGTTTTTAGTAATAAATCTAAAGAGAATATGCAGATATTCTAATAAAAATATGCGTTTATACAATTGTCGTCGTTTGAAAATGAGCGGTGCAAGTGTCGCTTAAAACAGATTTTTTAATACGTATTCTATATTATCAGTAACTTAAAAACCACTATAAATAAAACGGTCGTAAGTTCAATCTTGTTTGAGCAAACACTGGCATGTTGATGTTTTGTGGCGCATTTCTAAAGAGTATTTGCGAACAGTAATTCAGGTGTAGAGTAAATTATTGTTCGAAAGTAGTCAGCAAAACCTCACTTAAAACCGAAATTGCTGAATATCGGTTCTACGATTTACTCACGAAACCATTTTCATAGCCACTGAATCGAATAATTTTTAATTATAATTTGTCTGGACTCAAGCGCTGATTCAGCGGCTGAAAGTGAAAGAACGGATTTAATTATCTGTTCTGTTTATTGTTGTTAATGATGTGGATTTTTGGACAAATATTGGCTATTTCATTAGGATTTATTACTGATTACTGTTTTGTACTGAACTGAACAAATAATGAACACGAAATAACCAGAGGAACACGAGAAAATAATGGCATATTGTAATTTTGGGAACATATTTAATTCATTTGTATAATTAATTTAAAAAAAAAATTTTGTAATAATTGAAGCAATATTTTGGATAAGAAATCGAACAATCCTCCATATTTTTCTTGGGATTCGAAGACCCTCTGTTTTTGCACACATTAATAAATATCAAAAACAAAGTCACCTACTTAACTAAAGGTAACTTAAAACTTCGTTTCTGTCAGTTACTTAAAAAATAAGATTTTGACGAATTGTCAACTTCGCTCTTTTTTCAAATGAGTTAAAAATGGAACCGTCACTTGTTTTTCAAATAGTTTCATTACATGAAGAAAAACAGTCACAAATTCCATTTAGAAATCCAACGACCTGAGTACTATAACAATTCACTTTTGTTACTGACCTTACCACTACAAGCACGATACAATAATAACATGGAACTGTTTAATAGGGAAATAGAGTACAAAGGCTTTAATTATTTTTAATTATTGTTTGTTTTTAATGAGTGCTTCGGGCGAAACCATTACATACTGATTGCATGGACGCGTTAATGCGATGTTGTCTTTTAAAACGATTACACATTGATAAACAAGCCTGATTAATTGATTCTATTTTATACAATAAATTAATATTTGTATTTTATTACGAATTCACGTCTTATTTTCTTCACAATCTTCCCTTAGGGCTCCTGCAGTAGGGCGCGGCGTGGTGGCGGTGCGTTGACGGCGCGGTGTCGGCGCGGCGGCGGCACCCTATACGTACTGGAGTTCTTATTAAATTCGCCTCTTTACGGGTTCTACATCCTGTCAACTAACACGTCAGTTGTGACTACTGCGCATCACGACTTTAATACGTGTTATTTATATTTGTCAATTCGTTTATTTATTTTTCAAGACTTTAATATATATACATTTTCTGTCTTAGCGACGAATATATCTAGGTACCTTCTCCATCTTAATTTAAAGCTGCATAAAAATGTAATTTGAAAGTCTAAAATAATAATTTTATTCATAACCAGAACAGATATGTCTTACAAATAAAAAATGTAAAACACATGATTTCAACAAACCCGCACTTTACCCCCGTGGTGGATAACAGTCGTCCCCACCAATAGTTTTTTTTACCGTGGTTGAATCATCACATGAGTCCTCCCACCCAGAGCGGAGCGGGAGGGACTGTCAGACTCGTACTGACTAAAATCCACGTTGTCCTTGAATAACCCTTTACTTTCCGCGGTCATGACAATTTGTGAGTCCCGCGACCTCCTCCCATAGATAGGAGGCCTGTGTCCCGAAAGTGAGACTAGTAGAATAACAACACTAGTTACCTATCACTGTTGTTGTGGCGACCTTATAAGGGTTCGTCAAAGCCTCCACGACGTGGTTGACTCTGTGTGTGGACGCCAAACAAACGCTAACCCATCAGGTGTCTAACGAACGTCTGAGCCCCGTAGGCATTGAGGCACATTGTTACGTAGATCACCATTAAACAGGCGCGGCAAAGTTGCCTTAATTAAGTTAATTACGTAAAGTTACCAGCTTGCTGAGTGGTTCAGCCTTAAATGGTTTACGGGATAGCAATTATAAGGTAGTATCGCCGAAGATGGCCCGCCTCCTAGGATAGCCCAGCCCAGCTTTAAAAGAATACAGTTATTATTATTTGAAACGTTTGAAATTTCGCCGGGTTTATGCTAGTATACTAGTAGCCCAGCCCTCCTTTTAAAAAAATACAGTTATTAATATTTCAAACGTCTTAATGCATTTTATTAAAGTCTAACTTCTATACTAGGAGGCGGGCCATCTTCGGCGATACTAACTTATTTATGTTATAGAAATATGCTGACACTATAATTCGCTGACTCACCTCAAGTCAAGCTCGACAAGCCCAAAATCTATCACATAAAAAGATGGATTTCGTTCTCATCAGTTCTTTTTGATAATCCGATAATAGCAACTACGAATACAATGCGTCATGGCGACTGAACAAGCAAAGTTATATGAGTTCTTTTGAAACATAAATTAATTATTAACTTCAAACTTAACTCCTTTTAGTTTATAGAATAGAATATCTTTTGCGTTGTAAATACATTAAAATATTGTTTGCATATTAATAACTTAAATTGCACCAACAATTTAATATTACTTTTACATCAATATTAAAAGTAAATGCAAATTATGAGAGTATAAAGTACCTGATTCGGAAATAATACACTAAATTACCATACTTTATAAGGGAATTTATTCAAAATATAATATTTCAGATACCGTTTAAAAGGCACTTATCATTTATAGAGGTAGAAAATTGTTTCCTGTTGCAAAATTTTAAATATTCATTTGTTATAATGTTCCCACTGCTGGGACGCAGGCCGTCTTTGTGAGAGGGAGTGGGCTGTGAATCATCACGCGGGACCCAGTGCGGGTGGAAAGTCACAGCTTCGAATATTTAGTTCTAAGACATGCCGATTTCCTCACAATGTTTTCCTTCGTTTTGAGAGCAGCGGTGATGAAATAAATTACACACAGTAATACGCCTGGCTGTGTTCGAACCCACGTCCTATACAACTAGTAAGTTGGGACCGATACCATTGAACCACCACTGCGCAAATTAATACAAGTATATTAGATATGCAGGATCATTTCCCTACCGAGTCTTCGAGTTATTCAATACCTGCTTATAAAAGATTTATGCGGACCGTACCTTGTACGATTAAAGATTCTCTTGTACGTGTTGTATGGAGGCATTCATGTCGTGATCCCGACGAGGCACCGTTGCCGCATAGAAAACCCTTACGAGATGGCAAGCTGCTTTCTACTACCAGATAAAACCAGGATTAACCTATAAACGAAGACCTCTATTACGTAGGTATTAAGGTAGCAACTCGGTTATTTATAAAAGCAAAAGTTAAGATTCCACGTATGTTCTAAAATAGATATTCGAGGTATCGGTACACGCATTCACTGGTCTGAAGTATGTCAAAACGGACGGGTGTCGGCAAATATTGACCGATGTACGATACCCAAAATAATCTATTGTGTTATATTTTTAGACCCCTAGTAAACATTGCCCATCTTAAAGCTTAGCCGAAAAGGATAAGCCCGGATCATTACGTAAAGGAACGCGGAGAATGCGGCTATCTCCAAAAAGGTATAATTGTGGACAAAAATTTAATAAAAAATGACCCACCGAGCTTAACGAAAATATTGTTCGGTATTTATTTTTTTTTTCTTAAGTCCCCTTCTCGTCAAAAAAGATAAGAGAAGCGGTGAAAGCTCAAAAAGGCCACGATCACAAAGGCCGACGAAATAATGACGTAAATTTTTGGCATAATTTTAATTAAAGCCTAATTTGCGACATTCACAAACCGGAAAATTACCCTTTGTAGGTAAAATTTTTAACGGGAAAGAGACATGAAAATTACTTGGTTAGGCTTGTAAAAGATATGAGTACCTACTATGTGGTAACACGTGTGTAAAAGATATAAAAGACCCCAACATAGTACGGTCTAATTAAAATGTATTTCGTTATTATGAAAGGATTTTTTTGTGGTTAGCGTTAAGGTTTATTTGGTTGGAGCAAAAGAGTTACATGTTTGCATACTGTAAGGGCACACATGATTATTATCGCGCAGTGCAGAACATTTTTCACTGCCAAAATATATGCCCGCACACACCTTCGATACTCTTCAAGGATTAATTGTTGCTTCCGTTAAACCACTTCTGTTTATGATCGAAGATGCAACCAGTAAGATGTTACCTTCACCTAATATTAATAATATATCTCCTCCCTGAACTGGAAGACTCCCAAGTAGCTGAATAATCAGTCTAAACATTCAAGTTGAATGCCTGGGATATATGAATTTATTTGAATAAGAAGGTGGTTAACCCAAATACTTATTCACGGCACTGCTCGACAAATATGGCTCTTGTACACGCGGTGTTTGACCTTAATCCGCGATATGAAAATTTTAATGATACCAAACGCATATTATATTTTATGTTACCTTTGATACTTATGATCTGTCACAATGAGTCTCATGTGAGATTAGTAAGAATTATCGGCACTTGAATCACGTATCAGACGTGTTTTTTGCCGTCTAATGTGTCTTTAGATAAAGTCGTTAGGAGTTCACGACTTCAGACGATGAGACTTGCGTTAAGCGACAAACGAGCGCGTCTGTAGTTTCTTTCGCTCACTTCGTCGCCCCACATGCCACTGGCGCTTGTAACATGTTGCAAGACGATCTCTGGCCACCGTAGGCGCGGGCATGCGGGCGGCGAGTAAAGGGCAACTCGCTGTCCGACCATGGACCATACCTGGGTCGACGGCGCGTCGTGTTCCACGCGCCCCTCGAAGAGCGTCAGCATAATGCCGGGGCCACCTCTCAGAGGGCCAAAGCCTGCCGTGATCCCGGAACAAAAAGGGCTACTGAAGGACACCGTGGATTTAAATCAGTTCAAGTCTGACAGTCCCTTCCGCCTTGCCCGGTGAGGGAGGACTCATTTGATGATTTTACCACGTAAAAAAAAAACAAAAGTACCCTCTAGCGTCGTGATATATTTTTTGGCTAATAACCATAGATCGGAATAAAGAGACCTGTTTTATGTACTTTGCCATTGGTAAGAATAATATGGATAATCCCCGAGTCCCGGATTTGGAGTGAGACAACAATCGTTACTGTTGGTAAAGAATTGAAGTCTAGTAGCGCAGAAAAAAACAAAAACAGGTGCGTCACTCTAGCGACAGAAACATCCCGCTATTGTTTTCTTTTGTTTCCATAATGCGGCGACATTACGCGTCTCGATTCCGTGGAATATCCATATTAACATCAATGTTTGCGGTCAATGAACCTAAGTAGCTCTATCTATTCCGATCTATGCTAATAACACAATAGGTAAGTACCGCGTATAAATAGATTATTATTTGAAATCCACCCTGTTCCTCTCCATGCTCTTTGCGTTTCAGGGCCGCAGTGACCTTTAAAAACAGTCTTGCGACCCTGGCAGGCATGACGCCCTTTGGAAGACCCGTGAGTTTGCTGACAGCTCCTTGAGACGTGAGTGAAATACGACGTTTCGACCACTCGAGCATACTACTAGAGCAAGCAAGTGCCTTCAGAGGCTGGAAATCTCCCTTAACTTTCTTCTTTCGCTTTTTTTCCGCAGTTTTCAACACAAGATGCGTTCCGCTTAAGCGCGTAGCTCGTGGATAAGAAATTTAAAGCGCGTGCGTGCCAGCCACGCTTATCTCCACAACATTTTAAGACGCCCTAATTTCCGCGATAAACCAAGGGTTATCCTCGGATAATCTCGGAAAACACTTCACAATACAGGATTGCGAAAGAAAATCGCCTTAAGTAAATAAGGGAAGCTCTCCTGAAACTATGTTTGGGACATGTTTTTCTTTTCATTTGCCTGTTACGATGATCGTTGAGTTAAGTGCTCCTGTGAGAGGCTTTGTGAATTCTCTTGTATTCGTTTCGTTCTCTAGAGAGAACTTATTTGTCTATTGGGTCTATCTGATTAGTCGACAAAGGGGTAAATTTTTGGCTCGATTTATTGAGATAGGGTATTTGTGTTTACTCGTGCGATGGTTATAAAGAGGGCTTAATAGAAAATAAAAAACAGAACTGGTGGCCTACCGTGTTAAAGCGTGAGTATTTTAGCTGTGGGAAAGAGACAGAGCTATACAAGTCGTCTAGCGTCGTCTCGTTCCTTGAGCGGAACTACTAACGCCATAAGACGTCATGTTAGGCCACCTGGAGCCCTCAGTTGAATCGTTCGTTTGACCGTCAGTCTGACACGTTTTTAGTAGCTACCTGATAAACTCGTTTAAGATTTTAAATAGTTACAAACATAAATAGTATATTCAGTAACAAGAAGATTTATGTAATCAGGCTTTGTTTCGTGTGAGGAGCTCGTGTCAAAATAATTACAGCCACATAGGCCGATTTTCCGGGTGAAGCCGCGCTTGCCGAGGTTGGTCTGTGGATGGGTGGGATGGGTATAGCGCGTTTCCTCCGTGCCTCGGAAAGCACGTAAAGCCGGTGGTCCTGGCTGTCATTTGTAAATCTTTAACAGTCGTTACTATTAGTCAAAAGCTCTTAAGTCTGACAACCAGTCTTACCATGGGGTATTGCCCAGTTACTGGGTTGTGGAGGTCCGACAGACAGTCGCTCCATGTAAAATACTGATATCCAGCTGAATCTGGTTTGACTGGATGCCGACCCCAATATAATTGGGAAAAGGCTAGGCAGATGATTATGGTTTGTTTCGTGTATCAACAAAATTTATTTCTTAGAACTACTATATTATTTGCTCATCGGTGTTTAAAATTTCAAAGCTATGTTCTACGAAATACTTGTGAGCTCATGGTTATTATATGAAACATATGAATAATTATGTTTGCCAATTAACCTTTAATATAAGCATAAACAATGTAAATATTTAAGATATTGGAAACTGTAGCGCCATATTTGGCTTTAATGTTTAATTTGTGTGTGGGTCAAGGAGTTTTTCCTGATTTGATGAAGTTTAGTAAAGTCGTACCTCTTTTTTTAAATCTGGGGACTGTAAAGATACTAATAATTATAGACCAGTATCCGTGTTACCAGTCTTTAGCAAGATATTTGAAAAAGTAATGCTTAATCAGATGCTTAATCACTTTAACACCAACAAAATCCTACATGATCAGCAGTATGGTTTCACCAAGGGACGTTGTACAACTGACGCCGGTGTCACCTTATTAAAGCACATTTTTACTGCGTGGGAGGAAGCCCAAGACGCCATAGGAATTTTTTGTGACCTCTCCAAAGCATTTGATTGCGTTAATCACGATACATTACTTTTAAAACTTGAACATTACGGACTAGGTAAACTTGCGATTAGTTTAGTAAAATCTTATTTGTGTGATAGGCAACAACAAGTACAAATAAATGGTGTAAATTCACAGGGTTTAACAGTAAAAATGGGAGTTCCACAAGGCTCAATATTGGGTCCTTTCCTCTTTCTTGTATATATAAATGATCTACCATATTTACTTAAGAACCAACTACACAATATGGTGTTATTTGCTGATGACACTTCCCTAATTTTTAAAATAAATTGGCGAGCCCAAAATCTAGTTGACGCCAATAATGCCCTGCGTCAGATCCATAGTTGGTTTACAGCAAACAATTTAGTATTAAATGGGGACAAGACTAAATGCATTAGATTTGCCTTACCAAATGTTAAAAATAGTAATTATGACATAGTGTTGGATGAAGAGATACTAGAATTCGTCGATAAAACGGTTTTCCTGGGGATAACACTTGATTCAAGGCTACAATGGGGCCCTCATATAACAACTCTTGCGGGGTGCTTAAGTTCAGCAGCATATGCTGTTTGGAAGATTTGTCAATTCACCGACGTTGATACCGCGAGAATTGTCTATTTTAGTTACTTCCACAGTATTATGTCATATGGCATTTTGTTGTGGGGACGGGCGGCTGACATCGAGTCTATCTTTATTCTCCAAAAGAGAGCGATTCGAGCCATTTATAATCTCCGTAGGCGCGATTCTCTAAGAGAACTGTTTAAGGAAATTAACATCATGACGGTACCTTGCCAATATATCTATGAAAAAAAATGTACGTTAGGAAAAATCTGCATCTCTTCTCTAAAAGAGGTGACAGACACAACTATCACACTAGAAATAGGGATCAGTTAATTCAGCCGGGCTTCAGACTCGCCAAAGTGGACAATTCTTTCATGGGGTTCTGTTTAAAGTGCTATAATAAAATACCACAAAATGTTCTTGAAATGAATGAGACTAAATTTAAATCATGTATTAAACGCACACTAAGCAAGCTGGCTTATTATAAACTTGACGATTATATCGCTGATAATAATCCTTGGCTCCATGCTGGTCCTGCTCCACTTGACAATGTAGAATAAATATTGATAGCGTTATTTAATATTCTAGTTGCAGCTGCTGAAGATTGTAAAACTGTATTTGCATTGTATAGACTCAATCTTCCTAGTATTATATAGTTTCATAGCCAGCATTGTGTGAGTACTATGTATCTCGGAGCTATCATTCACTGAGTACCTACGTCTCTTATTGACTTGAATACTCTGGCGGTTGAGAGTATGTCATGCTCACTCAAATGTCTCGCTGATGGTGGCGCGTGTGTCGGATCGTTTAGCTCCCTTCAAAATGGTTGAGCTGAATGGTGCTGATACATGTGTCATGTTCGTGAACGGGCGCTGTCAGTTGGGACTGGTCATCTCTTAGCTGCCATGGTCTATTTTAATAATTAATTACTTTATTGGAATTGTCTATTTTATATTTACTATGGACACTAATAAATTGCCACATCGTTCTCACATAATGTACCCACCATCTGATGATGAATGATGTAACCAAAGATCTGTAATAATTTTGGCGATTGAAAAAGAGTGTCCATGGAGTTTCTTGCTCATTCTTCTCCATAGATCTACGATTTGGAATGAGCACCTACGGTACTTTCACAGTTTTTATGTCTGTGTCTGGGACTGTAGCACCATAACTATTTTTAGCACTAGTTTTATTTTTTGTCTTGACATTTCAAAAGTGCCTATATTTGGCTTAGTTGAAATAAACGATTTGATTTGATTTGAAGAATTCACC
The DNA here is from genome assembly GCA_028554685.1 of Agrotis ipsilon. Taxonomy (NCBI): domain Eukaryota; kingdom Metazoa; phylum Arthropoda; class Insecta; order Lepidoptera; family Noctuidae; genus Agrotis; species Agrotis ipsilon. Next base: position 12,271,911 of record CM052966.1, read on the forward strand.
CGTGACTTGTGACATTCATTCATCATCAGCAAGCTGTTGTTGCAAAAAGTTCCCACTGCTGGGACACAGGACTCCTATCTGTGAGAGGAAGCGAGATTTTTATTAATTTTTAATTTCTGACGCCTGTGATTCTTATTTGATTGAGATTATAATTTGATTGAGTTACAATTACTTACCTTATACCTCCAGTATTGTTTATCAGGGGATGTAAAGGTGCGTACGAATTGGTACGCGTAGTCAGTTTACGCATGTCCGGAACACCATGTTGTGTCTGGCTTATCCTCACCTCGGCTTGCGCTAGCTAGCTCCCATGGCAAATGTTCCCCAAGATCGTACGCGTGTGTACGCGTAGCTAAAGCTATGGACATGGCGTTCTGGACACGCGTAAACTGACTACGCGTACCAATGTACGCGCATTCCGTACGCACCTTGATTAGGATTCAGCTTTTGCCATTAACCGAGCACTAATCCAGATTTTGTGACTGCTACTGAAAATATTTCTAAAAGAAAAACCTAATAATAACGCTTTGAGCAGTAGCGAGACTAATGAAGCAGTCTGTTCTCTGTTTTTTTTAATGTTATGATACATTTCTAGGAATTCTGTCTGAGTTATTATATAATTATTAAAGTTATACTCGTTTGTATTAAGAGAATAATATGTATGTTAAGGGAAAGGCCAAACAAGGGTAATTTTTAGTGAGTCGCAGAATTTCGGCCGCTTCCATAGAAAATTTCGCGTCACGTCTTTTGTTTTCTATGACAGCAACCGAAATTCTGCTACTCACGACTCAAAAATTGCGCTCGTTTGGGCTCATCATAGTCCACCATGACGTCTTAAACGTGAGTAGTTTAACTGTAGCAAAGAGACAGAGCTATACAAGTCGTCTAGCGCCACCTCGCTCCCACAGATGAACTACTCATGCTAGACGTCCTGTACCGTCAGCACGAGTTTTCAGTATTTGAGACGTAAAGTAAACTGGAACTTTGACGACTTCAAATTGACAATTTTCAAGGTAAAAATTGGTTCCTTCTTCGCACACCAGAGGCGCTGTTCCATATTTTCATACAAGAAACGCTGTAAATACTCTGTACCCTTAGCACGAGTTTTCAACCTTTTACTTTACAGCAACTTTCCAGTATTTACAGCGTTTCTTGTATGAAAATATGAAACAGCGCCTCTGGTGTGCGAAGATCGAACTAAGTTTTTCCTTTAAAATTGTCAATTTGAAGTCGTCAAAGTTCCAGTTTACTTTACGTCTCAAATACTGAAAACTCGTGCTGACGGTACAGGACGTCTAGCATGAGTAGTTCATCTGTGGGAGCGAGGTGGCGCTAGACGACTTGTATAGCTCTGTCTCTTTGCTACAGTTAAACTACTCACGTTTAAGACGTCATGGTGGACTATGATGAGCCCAAACGAGCGCAATTTTTGAGTCGTGAGTAGCAGAATTTCGGTTGCTGTCATAGAAAACAAAAGACGTGACGCGAAATTTTCTATGGAAGCGGCCGAAATTCTGCGACTCACTAAAAATTACCCTTGTTTGGCCTTTCCCTTAACATACATATTATTCTCTTAATACAAACGAGTATAACTTTAATAATTATATAATAACTCAGACAGAATTCCTAGAAATGTATCATAACATTAAAAAAAACAGAGAACAGACTGCTTCATTAGTCTCGCTACTGCTCAAAGCGTTATTATTAGGTTTTTCTTTTAGAAATATTTTCAGTAGCAGTCACAAAATCTGGATTAGTGCTCGGTTAATGGCAAAAGCTGAATCCTAATCAAGGTGCGTACGGAATGCGCGTACATTGGTACGCGTAGTCAGTTTACGCGTGTCCAGAACGCCATGTCCATAGCTTTAGCTACGCGTACACACGCGTACGATCTTGGGGAACATTTGCCATGGGAGCTAGCTAGCGCAAGCCGAGGTGAGGATAAGCCAGACACAACATGGTGTTCCGGACATGCGTAAACTGACTACGCGTACCAATTCGTACGCACCTTTACATCCCCTGATAAACAATACTGGAGGTATAAGGTAAGTAATTGTAACTCAATCAAATTATAATCTCAATCAAATAAGAATCACAGGCGTCAGAAATTAAAAATTAATAAAAATCTCGCTTCCTCTCACAGATAGGAGTCCTGTGTCCCAGCAGTGGGAACTTTTTGCAACAACAGCTTGCTGATGATGAATGAATGTCACAAGTCACGGGTGAATTCTTCAAATCAAATCAAATCGTTTATTTCAACTAAGCCAAATATAGGCACTTTTGAAATGTCAAGACAAAAAATAAAACTAGTGCTAAAAATAGTTATGGTGCTACAGTCCCAGACACAGACATAAAAACTGTGAAAGTACCGTAGGTGCTCATTCCAAATCGTAGATCTATGGAGAAGAATGAGCAAGAAACTCCATGGACACTCTTTTTCAATCGCCAAAATTATTACAGATCTTTGGTTACATCATTCATCATCAGATGGTGGGTACATTATGTGAGAACGATGTGGCAATTTATTAGTGTCCATAGTAAATATAAAATAGACAATTCCAATAAAGTAATTAATTATTAAAATAGACCATGGCAGCTAAGAGATGACCAGTCCCAACTGACAGCGCCCGTTCACGAACATGACACATGTATCAGCACCATTCAGCTCAACCATTTTGAAGGGAGCTAAACGATCCGACACACGCGCCACCATCAGCGAGACATTTGAGTGAGCATGACATACTCTCAACCGCCAGAGTATTCAAGTCAATAAGAGACGTAGGTACTCAGTGAATGATAGCTCCGAGATACATAGTACTCACACAATGCTGGCTATGAAACTATATAATACTAGGAAGATTGAGTCTATACAATGCAAATACAGTTTTACAATCTTCAGCAGCTGCAACTAGAATATTAAATAACGCTATCAATATTTATTCTACATTGTCAAGTGGAGCAGGACCAGCATGGAGCCAAGGATTATTATCAGCGATATAATCGTCAAGTTTATAATAAGCCAGCTTGCTTAGTGTGCGTTTAATACATGATTTAAATTTAGTCTCATTCATTTCAAGAACATTTTGTGGTATTTTATTATAGCACTTTAAACAGAACCCCATGAAAGAATTGTCCACTTTGGCGAGTCTGAAGCCCGGCTGAATTAACTGATCCCTATTTCTAGTGTGATAGTTGTGTCTGTCACCTCTTTTAGAGAAGAGATGCAGATTTTTCGTGTACTGTACAGTAAAATAGTGAAAACTCGTGCTAGACGTCCTGGTAGGCCAAATGTCATGTGAATAGTTTCACTGGAGGTGTCTGTTATTGTGTTTTGTAGTATTGGTTTCTGTATTATGTAGTGTCGCGTTTTGGTTCATGGTTGCGGAATAGACAGTAATCACCCACGCAGTAGATAATGACGGCATTTTTCTTTAAAGAAACTTTGGCCCTCACCAGAAATTTCTTTTCTTTATCGTCAGTGTGTTTACAAACATAGAAATACTCACTCCCATGCGGAGATCGAACCCGTGGCACGCTGTGCAGCAGTCGATCGCTGAGTCACTGAAACCGTACCGGTAAACTGTGGTGGTGTAAATTCTGCTATTTAATTTCAGTACAAATATGGGCTCGCCCACTTTTAGTGGTTGTGGCATATGTATAAGCCTTTAAGGCAAATAATTATGTTGAAATGTCCGAAGGATTAATAGTTTGAAAATGTCGCATGAAGTGGTAAGCCTTCTAAAACAAACTCATACAAAGGGGAACACCCAAATACTCCGAAATATTTTATTCCGAATTTCGATATTCCGATTTTCAAAACTCCGAATATCATAATACCTAAAAATTACAATATCTATTGTTAAGAATCTCGAAATTTATTTGACCGAAAGTCGTATGTCCGATTTCTTCGTTTTCCGATTTTAACATTTTCGAAAAATGTAATGCTCGATGAGTTCTCATTCCGAAAAACGAAACTCCGATTTTCAATATTCCGAATAAACTGTTTTTTTCGGAACAAATTTAATTAAAACGTTAAATTACCGGAATTCTAATTAATCGGAATTTTAATAATCGGAATTCGTGTTTTTGATGTTTCGGAAAATTATTATTCGGAATTTTTGATATTCGGTCTTTTGAAACTCGGTATTTTGAAAATCGTAATTATAAATGTTAGAAATATTGAAATTTCGGAATTATGAAAATAGAAATAATGATTAATCGGAGATGTTATATTAGGAATTTCGAACCATTCGGAATTATGAAAATCGGTATTTTGAAATTCGTATTTATGAATTTCGGAATTAAGTTTTTCGTATTATCGTAGTGTACCTCATACAAAGACTAACAGTTTTACTACATCTGTTGAACATTTTCAAAAAAAAGTGTGTTTGCAAAATGGACCTTATTTCAACGTCATAATCTGACACTTTTTATTAGTGTTCAACAGACGTTTAAAAGTTTTTGTGGTACGACGGTTTATATTTAAAAAGGATTTAGGGCCGTGTTCACGGACTTTAACCGACGTTTAACCATCTATTTGACATTTGATGTGAGTTGTCATACAACAATTTACGATTTTTAAGATATGATGTTTAAGAATTCATCGGCCGATTACTCAAATATTGGTTAAACGAGAGTCGGTGAACTCGGGTCTTAAAAGTAAAACTCAACGATTAATAACACGTAAAACGTATTTATTTACAAACCGTATTTACATTAATCGTGTATTCACAGATTTATTTGACTAAAACTTAATTTTAGTTATTAATTTCTATAATCTCCTGGGTAATATGTTTCGGTACAATTATTATTTATTAGGAAAACAACATCAACGTCTATCTTTATCTTTTTCATTATTGTGGATGAAAATTTTATAAAAGATGGAACTATTTACATTATTATAAAATGTAATGTTGTAGATCACTGAATTTCTACAAATTGAGGCGATAAGTAGCATAATATTTGAAAAAGTAAATCACATTGACAGCCTTGGGTGGTTGTAAGTTCGCCACAAAATTCATTCCCGACGAAAAACAGTATATATCAATATAAACTGACCTTATTGTAAATTCGCCTCATTTCCTTTTTCGCGCCGATAGCAGAACAATTGAATAATAAAATCCGGCACAGGCTACCAAAAACGAAGTCAATGTGGAATCCGAACAGAAAGTACTAGGAGGACGGGGATCAAACCTTTTTTCGTGGGGAATTATTTTTGTGGCGAATTTACAACAACCTTTTTTAACGTAGTCACCGAAAACCATGTCTGGACTGTCAGACACTAAATTGCTAAAATCTAAGGTGTTCAATAGATCTTCAATATTCAATACCATCCAATACATGTTTCATGTTATTTGGTCATAATGATTTCCATTATTGCTGGCTAAAACAGTCATCATCTTCTAAGTTTCTTCAGTAGATCATTATTACCGTTTTGTCGTAGACATCAAACAGCCTAAATAAGTAATTGTAGGTTAATAAAAAATCTGTGTAGCGCAATTAATTCTCGTAGCGGCCTACGAGGAAAGCGCTACGCTTTTTCGTAGCAACAAATAATTTTCATTATGTTGAAATGAAATTGTACGTTATTACAGCTTGCACACCGCCTCAAATCGGATAAACTCAATAATTTACAACGTTAATGTTAACATTAATGTTTCGTCATTTTCATTTAATGTAATGAATTATATTTACAAGCTCAAAGTGAAAAGACCGGGGAAACAAGTACATGGAAATTAATTGGAAAATTGCATTTGTAATTAATTTACGACTTTATCGTTATTATAATACGTATTATTATTTTAAAATGATTAGGTTATTCTATTTTTACTTTGATTGCACTAAAACTTATAGATAAACTTCGTTTTTTTACTGTACATAGAGCATCATTAGCCAGGATTCTGCTTTTATTAATTATTTCAACACAAATTTTACTTAAAAATAAATAATTTAAAACAATACACAAGAAACAATGTTATGGACCATACTTCAATTTATTGTAAAATCTACTCAGTCATTTAAAAAAAAGATAGATAGTGAATAAATAATTAAAAGAAAACATAGTTCAAAAAGTTTATGAAATTAAAAATATTTCTTTATTTATTTATTTAAACATATTCTTTAAATAAATTAATTTGCTAATCGTTTAAATCAGTTGTATGGTACGTAATAAAGAGATGCTTATTACAATAATTCGTTTCTTTATACGTCAGTTTGACTTAAATCTAATTAAAAATTCCTAGTTAAAATGTTTGTGCTGTGCATTTCATGCGACATTACCAACATTCGATAGAGCTGGTCATCTCGTCACAAACCTTCTGATGCAGCGATTATCCCACAGGATTCTGATATTTATGAGCGAGTTCGTTGACATCTCTGACATTAGTAGAATATATAGCATGATTGTAGTGAAGAATGATTTCAATTGACTTGTTCTCATTGAGAGGAGCATTAGAGGCGGTAAGGGCGATATTCGCTTGGAGTTGCTCTGCATGGCCGCCGGCCGCTCCCCACTCACGACGTGGACCACCACGGACGCCGAATCTATTAAAAAAAATTACTTTTCATAACTTTGGAAAGGAAATGAAAATGCAACAAAAATGTCTCCCAACGGAAATTAAATCGTAAGTCAAAGTTCCATGGAAGTTATTTGAAATCCAAAGATAAGCCTACACTTCCTATTTTCAAACCAAAAAAGCCAAGTTTTTTAACCTTATCTTAAAATAAAAAGAAATTTTGCGGGAAAATATATTAATGGCGTGTAAAGAATACAAATGGACGATAAGAACGCAGAGTACACAGTGAATTTGAACACGTTGATTCAGTACTTGAGATGGGAAAGGCGTGGAAAAAGACAAATGGTTTTTACACAGCTATGGACAGAGATATAGTGAAGTATGCTGAGTGAAAAATGTAGGTACGCCATAAAAGACCCAATGGACGGCCGTTGTGGCATGTATATTTTTTATAACACCCGCATGTCCCGTGGGGACAAAACATTCGTAATAAAAGGACCGCGTATAGTAACTTATTTGTATGCCGCCAGTGGAAATATCCGGGGTTTAAAATGGCCACTTTAGCAGCTTTAAAAAGAAAGTCATTTCGTGAATTCCCAGAAAAAGCGTTAACAATTCTTGTATCGTAATTTTTTTACAGGCACAAGCATCATCCTATTCAATTCATTTCATATCTGAACATAGACTTATAGCTTAGACTGGGCATTTGCTGTTTAAAACTGCAATACTCTCTACTAGAGCAAGAGAAAAAAAAAATGCAGTATCTTTTCCCTTTAAAAACATAATAATGGTTCTGTATAATAATTTACATGACCTAGGGGAAGTTCAGTCCATGCTTTAAGTCTATGTTTTTTGTGGAACAGTACCGTCAGCACGAGTTTTCAGTATTTGAGACGTAAAGTAAACTGGAAGTTTTGACGACTTCAAATTGACAATTTTCAATAAAAAAATTGGTTCCTTCTTCGCACACCAGAGGCGCAGTTCCATATTTTCATACAATAAGCGCTGTAAATACTGGAAGAACTCTTTAAAGTAAAATAGAGAAAACTCGTGCTAGGGGTACAGTTTATATAATAAAACTGTCACCTTAATTGTCAATTTAGCGACTATTCTACAATTTGTATAAGGATTCATTTAGTAACACCATTATGATTCTGCTTAAGTGACCTTTTTAGACCTGAACGCAGAACAAAGGCAAGTGATTAGCTGTTTCATTTCGCAGTCTTCGTTAAGGATTTTTTGTACGCCTCGCCTAATTAAACTGAACCATAATTCTGGCTTTATGAAAATATTCGCTTAAACTATGTTGAAACTTAAAATTGTGTTGCAAAGTTATTTATGTGTTTTTGTAAATTATACGTTAGTATAAATTAACGCAAGCAGGTTTTAAAGGAGATTTTTTTCGAATTTTATGCTGTTATGAACATTGAGTTTTGATATCGGTACTTTTATGTTATCGGTTATATTTTTGGTCGGTTAAATCTACAACTAAACCACTGTATCTGCCTGACTTACAACTGTACATAAATCGAACTATTGAAACTGCAAACATTTTCCAAAACTATACTGGTTGCATGATACAGCTACGAGTATACCTACTTAAAACACTTTTATCTGAATTTACCAGTCAAATTCAATTGAGACTGTTTCTCTTCTACTAACAATAAAATTATAGTCTATAAGTTGTACAGACGTCAGCACATCAATCTACCTCAATCTGTCAATTTCTTGAACAGATTTTCAACCTTATCATAATAAAGGTAGGTTCATATTCGCTTGGTTAGTTGATTTGCTGGCGTCTCTACATTAGAGTCCTTGTCAATAACGATGTAACAAATAACAGTTGGTTACCAGAGCTGCTCGGCGCACAAGTGTAGTTCCCAGAGTCCCTGGGAGATGCGCGTGCGATGAGCAGGCGACTCGTGCGCGTGCGCTGCTCCGTTTCAACGCTGATGCCGCCGCGTTGAGCGTAGTTCACCACGTTTGAGCCTCGGTACCAGTAGATGAAACTGTACAGAAGAATTAACATTTTTAAAAGGATACGTCTTTAAAAAAGTTGATTGACTTCGATGAAAAATCACCTTCAAGATAGACACACATAGTGGGAAAACCTAGTTTAGTAATAATTAGGTATGTATTAATAATTATAATGTTCCCAATATTGGGACACAGGCCTCCTCTCGGTGAGAGGGGCCATAATCCACTATATGGGCCCAGTGCGGGTTGGTAGATATCACATGTCTTCGAATAATTTGGTTCTAGGACATGACGGTTTCCTCACGATGCACGATGTTTTCATTCACCGTTTTGAGAGCAGTGGTGATGAGATAAATTGCACATTTCAATTAAATTTCAAAAAATCACCAGACTGGGTTAGAACCCGCGACGTTAAACTAAAAGTCGGGTTCGATACCACTGAGCAACCACTGCTTCTCTAGTTTTTGAATATAGGTTGACAATTTTCTCCATACAGTTTTTGTTTGTCAAATAACGCATTTTATTTGAAATCCTGTCAAAGCATTAAATTCTTGCCACGTTGTGTTCAAGACCCAGATTCAATTTGTTACTCCGATCACACGAACGCTTGTCAGCAAATAGTTGTGCATGGATTGTCTCGCTTCAAGAACATTGTTGACTGTTCTGAACATGGCAAGTCAGATAGTCAGTCTATTGAGTCAACACCTCCCCGATTACTGGGAGCAAAAGTGAGGAAACGGGTTATATTCTTCCCATTTTGAAGCCTTAATGTAAACGGGAAGTGAAGCAGTTTTGAACTCGGTTTTGTAGTGAAAATGTTTGCGCTTTCTAAAGAATATTTTACTTTAAAGCAAGATAAGTTTATGCTGTAATACCACATGTCAGTTTTATTAAGTTTTAGCTTCTGCAAAGTACTCACCTCGGTGGATCTGGAGCGTGTCTCGCAATGCAAGTGAGATTGATGTCAGACCCTGCTCTCACAAACAGTTCTGGTCCTGAGAGGATTTCAGCTTTTGATACTGCAACAAACATTTCTCTAGTTGTACACACTAAAACAAATACACATCTTTTTTCCAGAAAAGTAGGCCGCAACTTCAGAACGCCTCCAGAGACGATGCTCACACATTCTCTTTGCCACGTTTAAACATTTGGTCATACCACTTAGTTGTATTGCATATTAAATTATTTATTCCCAGAATGGGTGTCTGAGTTGAGCGTTCGAAAGTTTCTTCATGTCAATTTGCCTAGCACTCTCAACGTCAAACCTTTACTTAGAGGAAACGCTCGCTGTCTTCTCGAAGCTAATTGCGTCTAACAATTATACAAGTCTACATTTCAACTCATTTACAATTGAGGAAATTTAATATTTAACTTATCTTAGTTAACCAGCATAAACAAGAATGATTTGAATTCTAAAATGGATTAGGTTATTTAAGGAACTTGAGTTTAACTCAATTTTGTCTTATTCACGGACTTTTCCGGGTATGAAAACAAGACAGCAAATGTTATAATGTAGGTTAGGTTAACAGAGATAAAAACGCGAAAGAAATAAAATAATTCGCCGAATTATATGTTTGCGTATAACTTCCAAACCGCTGCACCAAATCGTTTTTTTTTTTTGTTTTGTTCGTTATTGAACATTTTCGGAAAATCCATCGATATGGCTTGTAACTTGAACTCGTGCAAAGCTGTGGCGTGGCGCTAGTTAAATATAAAACAAGTGCCGAACGCCAAGTGCGAGTCGGACTCGCCCAGGGTTCCGCAGCAGCAAGTAACATAATATAAAAGTTCTTGTTGTTGGTTGTAACTTTGAAAGGTAAATTGTGGTTTACGATTTATGAAGTAGGTAGTTATTAAAAAAACTAATTACTTGATCTCTTTCAAACTAATTTTGGAAGTTTGGCTGGAAGTTTGGAAGGTTTTATCATTCTTTGATTTAAAAGTTACAGGGAGGGGGGGGGGATACACATTTTACTAATTTGGAAGTGTCTCTCGCGCAAACTGTTCAGTTAGAAAAAATATATATTAGTAACCTCAACATCATTTTTAAAAACCTATGTATGTATACCCCCCACACGTATGGGTTTGGTGAAAAAAATAGTTTAGAGTTTCAATGTAAATTTTTGTATGAAAATCCTAATGCGGTCCACATAATACCAAGTTTCAACAGCACAGCTCTTATATTTTCGGAAAAAGATTGGCTGTGACATACGGACGGACAGACAGACATGACGAATCTAAAAGGGTTCCGTTTTTTGCCATTTGGCTACGGAACCCTAAAAATGCTCATGCTCGCCGAGTCCTTCAACTCGTTCATTTAAATTTTTTGATGCCATAAATAAAAAGTGCGCATCTGAGCAATGGAATTGGGAAAAAATTTGTCTTACTAGGTGTGCGTTTTTAAAATCGATCGTTAGGCTCAATTCTCCTTGGCCGCGGCATTGTTTAAACAAGTATCATTGTTGTCATCCCGCGATCATGGCGCTTGCAACAGCGTCGAAATATCGGGAACTCAAAACAAATAATAATCACGGAAGATATCCCGTAAGTGACATTTTAAATTGTGAAATAAACCGTGATAGTCTAAAACAGTGTTTAAGTATCCAAGACCATGGAACGTAAAGGGCTATTGAAGGAACACCGTGGATTTTAGTTAGTACGATTCTGAAAGTTCCTTCTGCTCTACCAAGAGCGGGAGGAGTCATCTGATGACTTTACCACGAAAAAAGGGTTATATCCTCCTTTGTTTTTCCGCAGATATGCCCCTTATGCAACCAGTGCGTATTAAAACATTTTTTTATCGTAGTTACATCACCAAATGAGTCCTCCAACCCAGGGCAGGGCAGGAGGGACTGCCAGACTTCAAAATCCACGGTTTCCTTTAATAGCCCTTTACTGTTACGGTAATGTATTAGTCCCGGGACCGTATAAAAAAAACTACTTACCAACGACTGTAAGTCTGAAGGACAGACTGATCTTAGGCTCAGTAGAGACTTGACACTCGTACGAGCCGGAGTCCCGCGGCTGCGCAGGCGCCACTCGCAGCGTCCATTCATCGGAGTTGTCCGTGTGTAGCGCAGCAAACCGGGCATCGCTACTGTATGTGTGAACACCTACAGTCAGGATGTGAAGATCACGTTTGCGGATCCAGGATACCTGAAGACAAATTGACGAAACTGTGATACAAGGATATTTTGGCGTTTCGATGACATTGTCAGAATGTACTGGAAAATCAAAATGGCGGCTATAATTTTGATTTTCAGAACGTTTTATTTCTGACACATTATTGTGCAAAACAATTAAATAAGCAGACAGCATTTTTTAAACGGTTTTCCAATTAAATTAAAATATGTTTTCCAATTAATTTAACATAAATTTTATTTATATTTATTCTTATTTAAAACAATTTACATCTAAAGGTAGGTCAATGAGATTTAAATAATACCTATAAACGTCTATATAAGTTATATAATATATAAGCATCTGTTTTGGGTTCTATTTTAAGATTCGCGATTGTTCGTGTATTTTTTAATATAACCTTTAAGGAGATAAAGGGAATTAATTATCTTTTGTACACAAAATCTAAATTTGTTACAGACATGGCGATATAAATAGCTGTTATAGCCATATAATGAGATATTTTCATTTATTTCATTCCAATGCCTTATTTGATGATTGTTTGGAGCAGAATACTGTTAGAATAAAAACCACCAAATTAATTAACTTGCCCTTTGCGATCCAGGGCCACGGTCACACAATCCTACGATCCTGGTATGAGATAGATTCTAAGAGTTATGCAATTTTTTATAAAAATTAATTCCTTCTTTTCTTAACAGCAGCCTGGATCCTGGGTTTGTGCCAGCTTTATGGCTACAGACTCGCTCTCATTAATTACATGTAACTTAAACATAACTAGTATCAATATGGGGGAGTAGGTATACCATACCTTAGTCTCTCGAAAATAAAAATCTTTTTTGGACCTCCTCCATATCACTCCAAGAGCTCGTTTATAGGACCAACTGGGACTAGCCATCAAGATGCGCATCTAGATCGTCCGTCCTGTCACCACTTTTTTGGCTCGGAACTCTCCATCCTCAGGCACCCATTGAGTGCGTCACGATATATAAGTTGCATTATAATAAAAAAAAAAACTTCTAATCATATTTTAATCAGGCAGTTTATCATCATCTTCCTGCCCCTATCCCATTTTATTTAGGGTCGGCGCAACACATTTTTCTCATCCATTCCCTTCTTCAGACGTCACAGTATCATTTACTCCTTTTTCGTTCAAATCATTCCTTAGACAATCCATCCATCTTTTCTTTGGCTTTCCTCTTCCTCTCCATCCATTAACATTCATACTCATCACTCTTTTAGTCACATGAGTCTCATCCCTCCTCATCACATGTCCATACCAAGACAAACGATTCCCTTAATTTTTTTCTGTAATAGGCGTCAAGGCGTCACTCAGACAGCATAATCAGACAATAAAAGATGCCATAAATGTCTGCATGGTACCTATCTAGTGAATTATTTAAAGATAATTTTATCTGCGGAACTCTAAAAAGCGAATCACACCGTTCCGTATAACGTTGAGTTTGTAGAGTCAAGACAGGAAATGTGAAGGGCGTTCCAATCAATTTTCCGATATATCAGTTCATATTTTATTAAAGACACGTTCAAACTGAAACACCCCTTTCATATAAAATATTCAACGATGAGTTTATGTTAATGATTAGAGGGTTCACAATATTAAATCTTATTGATTTGTTATTAGGTTAGGATTTTGTCTGGTACATTTAACAGTTGCTAGTATTTCATCTAAGTATAATTGGACTATACACTATACAGTTGGGACATGGTTCTCATTTCTATTGCTGACACGAGTTGGTGGGTGTATCGATTTTTTCCCATGGATACCAATTTTGAAACACATCGTAAGAAAACCAGAGTATTTGAAAACAAATCATTCAATCAAACGGCAAAAATATTAAAGTGGGGTTCCACTTTAATATTTTTGCCGTTTGATCCCACTACACTATGTATTTTTGGTATTTTTTTTTTTATAATGATTTGTTTTCAAATACTCTGGTTTTCTTACGATGTGTTTTCACTGTTTTGAGAGTAGTTTTCCTAGTGTAAATGTTAAATTAAATGATTTGTAAACAGCATGGCGTGGTCCCTGATCCGATAGCGAGTCACTCATCACTCGCCATCCTCATGCCCGCGCCTCTGAAACGCCCACGGCAACGGTAATCGTCCGGCGACGTCAATTGCCGTTGGCATCTCCCTCAGCGGCAGGGTCGGGAGGTGGACGCCGTCCTCTCCCTCACACGTCCTGCCTGCTTCACAGAAGAAGGCGAATGCTTTCCATTCCATCTCGCCCCACAGCATGGCTTCAACGAATGCCGGGCGCGAGAGGTCGCCACCCATCGCCTCCGTGAGGACACGGCGGAGCTCTGCCCAAGCAGTGCAGTCCTGCATCGTATGCTCCGCCGTATCCTCCGGGCTATCCTCGCAGTGGTTGCACGCAGACATTTTTTCCTTCCTAATCAGACACAAGAACCTCTCGAAACTTCCGTGTCTGGTGAGGACTTGTGTCGAGTGGAAGGTGAGGACGCCGTGATGCCTCTCCAGCTCCTGATCAAACAACTGACGTCATAATATAATTATCCTTATAACTCCCAGGTACAAACTAATATATAAGTATTTAAAGTTATTGCAAAGCAACGTGTTGTTTGTTAAATCTTTCGAACAGAAACACATGTTGTTGTGCAGTTAACTAAAACTTGGAGTAAACAACTCTTGGTTAGCAGGCGGTCCTGTATTTACTCGTAAACCAGTTAAGTTCAGGAACTGAAATTTATTCTGTTTTGAAACTAAAACTATCGTATTAACTGCTAGTGTACTACTTTGGTTCTTTATTATTTTCTACAGATTGTACTGTCCTGTTCCCGTGGTTGCAAAGTCGACCTATAATTGGGTTACGATTACTGCGTTATGTTTTATATTGTAATTTTAGATAATTTTGGATTTTTCAGTAGAAGCGTCGAGAATGGAAACTTGTAGTGGAACTGTAACTCCTTGAGAAATGTTTTAAACAGTAGTACTATATCTCATAGTGAGTTTTAGCTCATCAATCTATTCAGCATTTTTTTATTAATTTTTCGTGGTAAAATCATAAAAATAAATCCTCCCTCGCAGGGACGGACTGAACTGATGTCAGCACTTGTAACTGAACTAAACATTTACGTCAGGTCACAGTTACATGATGCGATGATTTGGAAATTCGAACGATGGTATAATGGAATTCTACGATTCTTTATAGGATTCAATGACCTTTATTCCAGACCTTATATGGCGAGGTATATACTCATGTGAGTTTCGGTCTCAGTCTAGTCAGCATCTTATCACTTTTTCGTCGTAAAATATAAAAGACTGTCAGACTTGTACTGACTAAAATTTACGTTCCAGGGTCACAGTTGCATGATGAGACAGACTCGTGGCCCGTTACTCTCAGCTGACATTGATTTTGGCAATGGGGTTAGTAAGCATGTCAACAGTGTCTATTATAGATTTTTATAACACATTTGCTCGTAAATAGTTTTTTATGATACTAGTGCGGTAAGTTGGTTTTGCAAACGAGTAGACGAACGTACGCCCGAGCGAAGCCGAGGGCGTACCGTAGTCACGAGTTTGTAAATTGGAATTAAAACATTAGGTGTTAGTAAGATATTATGAAAAATGAGCATCAACATTATGAAGTACCATTAAACAAACTATTTACCAACATTCACCTCAACCCGTTCTCATTATTCAATTATGAATTAAACTGTGGAAAGAAACATTAGTGCTAACACTTTCAGCGACCGCAACCCGCTGCATTATTAATGAAGCTTTGCGTTGGACAAGCGTTAAATAATAACAGTTACTATGTTCCTATTTAATGAGTTATGGAACGCCTCTGAAATTACCTAGTATTGAAACTGAGTAGCTATGCTACCTCCTCCGTTGCTTTAGCACGCGTAGCATGGCGATTCTATGTCGATTCTACCAAGAAAAGACAAAGTTATTTCATCGTTATTTCTACACAAGTCGACTGTTTTTTTGCACAAATATTACCATTGGTACACTATTGAAGAAAAGAACGTTTATTTTCCATATTTTTTACATCACCATGCTTAAAACAATAAAAATATTTCTGCTTTCTGTGATTTTGTCTATTCTTCAGTCGACAAAACCCCTGTCTACGGCGCCATGCTACGCCTGCAGGCCTCTTTCCAACTGGATCAATAATTATTTATTTTTAAATGTTTATATTTTGAATTCAGCCAGATCAAGCGCCGCAAGTGGAGATGGATTGGCCACACGCTCCGAAGGGACTGACCGCATACCCAGACAAGCTTTGGTTTGGAATCCCCAAGGGAAAAGAAAGCGTGGCCGTCCCCGTCAAACTTGGCGACGCAGCGTGCTAGCTACTCACGTGGTGCTAACGGAAGCGGCGAGCATTGGATTGACGTGAAAGCAGCTCAAGACAGGTCGCGATGGAAGACATCTGTGGACACCTCTGCCCCATCTAGGGGACATAGGACTTTAAGTCAAGTACCTAAGTCAATATTTCAAATGGCGTCTTCAACTCATTTTTAACCGACTTCAAAAAAGGAGGAGGTTCTCAATTCTTCGGAATCTTTTTTTGCTTAGTACAATTTTATCACGGCAAGGCAAAAAAATTAATAGGTTTCTCAGAAAAGGTACGGCAGGTACCTTTTCTGAGAAACCTATAATTTTTTAAAAGCTGCTTCAGAACTTGCAAACTAGTTTTAATGTATTATAATGTGCTTCTTACAACTCACTGTATTCAATATTGTTGTTATTTAAACCTACGATTTTATCTTCATTTTTAAAGTCAACTTATTTTGATTATTGTACCACGGTGCGGCAATTGAACCCGCGACACGCAGCGCAACAGTTGATCTTTAGCAGCTACTACGCCATACCGTCAAAAATCATCCATCATTAACCCTATTATTGGTGCTGTATACAATCTGATACGTTGTCTTTTTCAAAATTTTTGACACAAACTGAGATATATTTTGAAAAGTTTTCTTAGTTTAGAAGACATAAAATATAATTCAATTTCTACTAAAAATGCTGTTTCACCATTATTAACACTGAGAAAGCAGTAGAATCCAAGATGGCAAATTGTACCAACGAGTCTACTCATCGCAATTTAAGAAAATTCATTTTAAATTGTAGTGATCGGTTATTTGAAACGTAAGTGATATTATTTGAGTAGCTTAGAATATTTGACTAGTCGGTAGTCTGTTTTGATCGTTCAAAATTGATTGCAAGTATATTTTATTCACTGGTTTTTTCGGGTGTATCAAATCTGATACATTGCCAGATAACGATTATCATAGATATTGTTGCCTATGTATCTAATATGTTACATTGCCAGAGGTAAATGTGAGGTAACTGCTTAAACAACGCCTGGCTTTTATACAGGCGTGATAAAAAAGGTAGACTAATTATTCCAAAAACAGAAGTCACTAACACTAAAAACATTTAGAATATAAATATTCGAAAGCCTACGTAAATTTGAACTAAGTGAGACGAACGATATCGATAAGGGAGTCCCCTTCCAGCTCAACAGTTACGATACAGAAACCAGTAGCTGAAAGACCTTCAGATGCTGTGATATGACCAGGTTGGTCATAACCCTAAAATAATAATTACCAGGGGAAGGTGTAAGTACTGCACAAAAGGACAGACGATTTTTTCTTTGTCATACATGTGAAATACGACTTGCCCGAACATAATTGTTTTTTGACAACCATTCCAAAGGTGAATTCACGCACATCAGTCACGCCACGTCAACGTCACGTCACCGTGGCGTCACCGTCACGTCACCGAATGAAACTTGTATGAAAATATGCCTGACCGGTGACTGGTCGGCGACTGACGAGTTGGAACAAATATCAATATAGGAGTGTAGAAAGATAATATTTTTTAAAACAGACCGCTGACGTGACGTGACGGTGACTGATGAGTGTGAATGCACCTTATGAATTAAAAATTAGTTATTAATAATAAAAAGAATCTCTTTAGACTGGTATGCATACGTACGAGTACTATATACGTATAAAGTAGTTATGTATAAAATTGATCTCATTTTATTCATAAATAATACTCAATAATTAGGTAAGACCTAAAGGCTGATTAAAATTAATAATTATGTTGATTTTTAGAAGGTTTTTTTTATACTTGTTGTATAAGAAAACAGAATTTATATTATTTTTATTTTTTCCATTATAAGCAATGTGTCAAATATGATACGTAGTTTTTATTCTTTTGATTATTATGAACCTGGCAATGTGCCTAATCAGATACATATAATAAAACTTAAACCATACAATTTCAATTTTTTTAAATAATTTTTCCCCTTCCAGTGAACACCTAGGAACACAAACAAAACATTTTTTTTCAAAAATAGTATATGTTAGAAGTATTTTTCCCGAGCCTTTTCTCAACTTGAAATCGATTGTCTCTCATATAATGTGACTACTATCAGACCTCCAAAACCTAGTTACCAGATAATCATTGTTGTGAACATTAGTTGTTAAACCTGGGACTAACGACTTCAGATGCTTTCCAAGTCACGAAAGGGCCTGCTATACACTTCAAGCGATAAGACCTCCTATTGTATCACCCTATTGATATGTTTTACATTGAACTAGCTATAATCAGAAGGTATATGTAGCTTAATTTGAAATGACTGAAAAACGACCTGTGTGATAGTACATAATCTTCATTATCATAAATCACTACCGGGCCCAGTGCGTGTTGGTGGATGTCACATGTTTGCAATTTTTTGGTTCTAGGATATGCTGGTTTCCTGACAATGTTTTCCTTCACCGTTTTGAGAGCAGTAGTGAAGACACAAAGTAATGCGCCTGTCTGGGTTCGAACCCACGATCTACAACTCATAAGTCGGGGCTGATATTTACCACTGGGCCACTGGGTTTTTTTCGATAGGTAATAATTTGTGAGTGACTGTTATTATTCCAAAATAAGACACAAAATAACAGTTCCGAAATCACTGTTACAAAATCACTGTTCCGATATCACAGTTCCTCTGATGATTACGAAGTAGAACATGCTGTTAGTTCCAATGTTAGTCGACATGTGGAGAGGCGGTCGTTTTAAACAATGTTGGTCAGCTCGAGCCTTCAATTAAATGCAACGCTAGCCGTGCACACTGGGGACATGTAGCGACACACTGTGTAATTTTCTCTTGGACTTAGTTTGCAATGTTTGCAAGATACTACACTGACACTGGTATTTTAGCAAGTTACTTGGGTCCATTGCTCAACTCAAACAAACTCAGTCGTAAAGACAAAAGCATTTTAACGCACACCAAATTATTTTTTTAGATGCATTTCGTGGTCCAAATCGCTTCGATATTTGTAGCTCGCTACGCTCGCTCTCCAACGCAGACTTGATAAACACAAGTTTTTCGCAAAGTTGTAATTTTGAAAATAAATTAATATGTTAGCATAGGGCTGGGCATATGTATATAGGTCGATATAATTATATTATGTAGGTCGAGTTGGCATTTTCCAGCCTGGTCCCAGCATGCGCGGGCCTCTCATGGGCCTACAGCAACATTTGATCTGAACAAATACATTCGTAACATACTTATGTAGTACCTACTTGACTGGCGTGTTGGTCTAGTGGTTAGTGATCCTGACTGCTATGCCGGAGGTCGTGGTCGTGGAGGACTAAATGGCGTTGTGTGATAGTTGTGGAATATTAAAAAAAATCTAAAACCTACGAACAAAATGCTTCCATCCAAATTTACCGCCCTGGCTATCCCTACAACAGGCTAAGTTCGGGACCCTAAAAATATATCCAGATGATCCACCAATAATTTTCGGTTATTCACAATATTTCAAAACACGTAATTATTCTAAAATTTATTAAATCAATTCTGTTCAAATATTTAAAAACTGTGCCTCGACTTAATTAGCGAAATGATTGTGAGATAATTCAATTTAATTTAACTTTCTCGACGTTTCCTTCAACTACAAATGGAAATTAATTGTCAACGTTTCTCGAAAACATCTTTCAGAATCGATTGCTCTGCAGTTAATATAATTAAAGTCAATATTTTGCTATCAGTAATAATCTAACTACTACCAGACCTTGATAAGTAGATATCTCTAATTTCTATACACGACACATATCGTTGGCTTACACGAAATGTGAAACTTAAAAAGGCACAAAGACTAATAAATGTGAGAAGTGATCACTTTTTTTAGGAGGCAGTGTGTAAAAGAAATCATAATACCTCTACGGTGGCGACTAAATTCATAAAACTTGTAATTCTAAAAATGCCGAAAGTTGAAGACTTTGTAGCCGAAAGAAGAAGTTAACTCTTGCAGATACTCAACAACCTACAAAACTTTCACTCGTATAACTGTTGAAATTAAACAACAAGCAATTACTGTTTAACGTTTCACTAATTACGTCAAAAACGATTATAAAGGACTTTCATCGTCGCCTTTATCAACTTCTACTGTCATTAAATTAATTTTGTTTGAATTTGATAAAGATTTATTATTTAATAAGCACATTATTTTCAATATTTTGTTACAGACGAGTTGAATTTCGTGGCATTTGACATCTGTGTTGTTGGGGGACTAAACTGAATTGTAGGATCAAAATTTAATTAATTCTTCGAACCGCCGATCTCCGCTTTCAAAGTCTTTGTTCGTTATTTTGGAATACAAAATACTTTCTCATTATCAGAATTTGTAAAAGCTTTTGTTAGATGTGACAGATAGATGTGCTCGGTAAAGCGTGGATATTCATTTATTTCCCGCGCTTGTAAATGACAGCGCTGAGTTAAAACGATTAGATTTTTACATTATTGTATCTATTGAAATATGTCAAGCACTGTTCGCAATTTAAATTGTAGTGAAAATTCGAAATGATTGAAGGCTTTTTTCTATTTCGAGAACATGGTATGAACAGTGTTCATATTAGTACAGATGCCAGCAGGCTTACCCGAATCTGACAAATTTTACCAATCGAACAATTAACTTTGCACTAATTGTGATAAGGTTGAAAATCCATTTAAGTTCTTTGACAGATTGAGGTAGGTTAATTTGCTGGCGTTTGTACATACGTAAACATGTTAGTGCTTTGTTAAATGAGTAGTTCAATAATAGTCGACTCAGATAGAAAAGTTGCGTTCAAAAATCAAAAGGCATTAACCCAACAAGCTTACGGCGAATAAATCTCGACAAGGGTTCTCATCCTAAATTACAGTAATTTTAAACCGATTTCCGTTACTTGTCACGTTCTAAATCCAATATTATTGGGTAATTCGTCTTGATCCCAACTCGGGGGATATATATCAGCCCTTTTTTTTAACGGCCTATGTACATAAATTCAGTTTCATCCCACATTGGGCGAACACTCACGTAACTTGGCTTCTCGTTTTTATAGTTGGCATTGAGCGACGTGAAAGTGCCGGCTTCTATACGCTTCCTGCACGTACTACTTGTGTTACTTGATTTTTTTTTTGTATATGTTGGCGAAACGTATATTAGCTCTAGTTAATGAAATACTATTTTACCTACTAATTTTAAAATGCACAAGTAGAGAAGTTGAATTTATTTACCCTACGTTGAATTTATGTACATGACACCTTCAATCACAAAGATAGTGGTTTTCTCATACAATATTCTTTGAAGACGACATAGCCCCAGACCCAACACAAGATAAGCAAGTAATTGAACAGAAATGACGCTATTTTTACCAAATTAATCTCTCAGAAAGATATTACTTTGTCTATAAATAAGTTATAAACTTTCGTAGTCGGTATCGTTGACATATTATTTAACGACGGTTCTTAAAATCATAAATCTACTTCGATTCGTGATGTGAGCGCTTACATAAGCAAATTGATTCCCTTCAGACTGAATAAGGGAATCTAACAAATTGTTCACATATCATTGATTTCCCTGTTGTCTGTAATCAGGTGAGAATTCCTTGAAAGGAGTACAAATCTGCTGATGGAGGCGGCTTTAGGTAATTTGTCTCGGGGGAAATTCTCAGTAGCTTTCTTATTCGCTGTTACTTTGTATGCCGATGTTCCACAGAATTATTGCCTTGGTTTTAAATAATGTTTTGGCATTTGTTCAAATAAAAATATATTCTTGAATAGATATTATTTGTATTAATAAAATATGATACGCGGAAGATAAACATAAGCCGGTAATAGAATCAATAGGGAACGTTTTCCCAACGGCACGTGCACGTAATTACATAAAATTAGTTTCCACCGACTCGATCGGAATTCTGATAACGTATAAAATATTCCATAACATTGAGAATTTCAAAACGAACTTATTTATCTGGAATTATCTTAACAGAAAAGTAACACAAAAATTATCGGCTGTAAACATTTTATAAACAATTTACGCTTTACCAACCCAACCTTTTGCTGGTAAAAATATATTACAAGCTATTCCACTGTCCCGAATTACAACATCGGCCCTCCTAATCTGTTTATTATGAACCTTAAAAACACGATGAACAATTTTTAACCGTTATCCAATAACCGCTATTCCACATGCAGTCATAACCGTTATTAACCGAGCTAAATCGTTATACGGTACGTATTTTATTTTTGTGAAATAAAACAAAATCGCCGTTGCGGCTGGCTTTGTTCCAAAATGTGTGGCTTCGTGGGCCACGACCCAATTCTCTTTGCTTTATTCGACGGAGGGACTCACGCGACACTTCCTATTGCACTTACTCGGCCTTGTACGGAGAATCAAATCCCACATGCGGACTGTTAAGCCGCATTGCCAATATACGCCAGTAGCTTTAGTTCAGTTTCTAGATGTTTAATAGAATTCTTTTGTACTTTTATTAGTTGTTTGGTGTTTTGAATTTTTGTTTAGTGTTTTACACTAGAGTTAACGTGATTGCTGTTCTGTTTACGGTATGAAGTGGTTGGCATAATTAACTTAGATCCCACCCACTGTGGTAACGCTACGGGGGCGGGACACGGGCCTTTTCTCGGTGAGAGAGCGTAGTTTTATTATATTTTTGGTGGCTGCAATCCGCTTCCAGTCCACCCCAGGCAACGGCACCTTGGGTACCATCAGTGACGGCTGAGGAATCCCAATGGTGATGGTAGACCTCACTAAGGTCATCTAGCTTGTGACCTATGAGGGCTCTAACAAAATAGTCTTTGCTGTGTTCCGTGGGTGTGCACAAGCTCCAGTTACTTCTAAGTGCGCTCGCTTCATCTTAAGCGTTAGCTTTGCCTCTTTTTTATAGCATGGTAAAATCATCAAATGAGTCCTCCCGTCCTGCCCTGGGTGGCAGGACTTTCAGACTCGTACTATAGCCCTTTATGTTTCGGGGTCACGGTAATGTGATAAGTCCCGTGACCCCGGCAGGCTTTGGCCCTTTAGAGGGGGGGCCGTATCTTGCGCGTGGAACACAAACAACTCACACACACGAACACAACTCGCCGTCGACCCGGGCATGGTCCATGGTCGGACAGCGAGTCGCCCATTACTCGCTGCCCGCTTATCTTTGTTTCTTAGGAAGAATTAACAAAAATAAGTTAACTCAAGATGCAAAGAAAATTAACGAAGAACTGTTTTATTTATTTTATGAATTGAAATAAGCTATCGATTATCCTAATCCTTATATTCACATTTTCACTGCATGTCAACAAAAAACAAACGTATATGCAAAACATTTTTGATCCTTCACAGAAATTAGGTGACGAATTTTCAAGTCGACTAAAATTTTAATAACGAAAGGCTTTTTTATTAAGTTGTGTGCCTTATAAACACGCACGATCTTAATAAATCAAAATGTTTCCTTGGAAAAGTTACTTAGTAATAACAAAAGCTTGTTCAGTGTACTCTTGGAAATCTTGAAGTTATTCCAAATAGAAAGTTTGCTCCACAACATTGCAACAAGACTAAAGATTTCAGGATATAAAAAGGTAATAACTGGCTAGATAAGTGTGAGTTGAAATCGTGTAGTTTTAATTATAAATCTTTTATTTACAATTCAAAAGATACAGCCTTGCAACGACGATATATTACTAGACTCCGCATGCACGATCTAAGGAACAAGAACTATTCAGTCAACTCGCTGAGGTACTACGTAAGCGAGGGTGACGGGGTACTGCGTTGTGATTGGCTAACTCAAGGTCTGTTCTGTCTCAAGGTATGCTTACGGCTCACAGGAGTGGTCGAAATAAGACAGATATAAGACTTTTTTGCCTAATGTGTTGACAGACATCGGTCGCCTGTTATTAGGAGTCTAGTAATATATCGTCGTTGCGGCCTTGTAACAAGCGGGCATTTTTTTTTACATGGTAAAATCATCAAATGAGTCCTCCCAGGTGGACAGGCGGGCAGGTTGACATAATATTATATTTATATTATAGTGAAGCCTTAGTAATATGGCCCTGTTAGTTCTATTTACGGCGCGGATCCCTAAAAATAAATGCTGCTTCAAAGTATTTGTTTCGTTTAATGTCAAAGGTTTCTCTGGTAAGTGCTTCCGGGTGATAAAATCATAACTGAAAAGTATTTAAGGTCTGTCGCAACCCTAATTTCGTTCATTAGGGATGTGAAAAGGATCGAGTGTGTCACATCGTTTTGTATTTATTAAGCGGAACATTTTGTTCGTTTAACGTATTTTTGGGGTAGTCAAATCGGTATAGACAATTTAAAGCTTAAGGTTAAGGTCATTAAGGTTCTGGATTTCGGATCATATACCTTCACTAATAAAGTCACAGTCAAACATTTATTAGACTACCTTTTAGGTAGGTAATCATTATTACCCATATACTTAAAAATACATTGACCATTGGCTGAAACAGTGACCACTGTCAGATATATTGGTCACTGCATGATATATTGACCAATATGAGACAAATCAACAACTACCAAATAATTTAGGCACTACAAGAAAAATTAAGAGCTGTCAGATGTACTGACAGATGTCAGATACACACATCAAAAAAGTTTGCGATCACTTTGAAAAATCAAAATTCTTTTTAATTTCGGTAGATTGTATCTAACAATATAATTATGATTGCTTCTTCTTTTTAGATAATTTATTTATTTAAAAATTTAGATTTAGAATATAAAACGGTTCAATTGTTAAAAAAATTACTGAATTCAGCTTGTGCATTGATCAGAAACTTTTTTTGGGTTATTGTAAGTTTGCCACAAAGATAATTCGCCACGAAAAAAAGTATGTGTAAATTAGCCACAGTTTTGTTTTTGGAATTTCGTTTAGTATAAATTCGCCCCATATATTTTTTCTGAACGGATAGCAGAATAATTAAATAATAAAATCCATCACAAAACTACAGAAAACGAGTACACAACGTGGAATATGTAAAGAAAACACTAGGAGAACAGGATCATGGAGGTGTTGGCGACGCTGATTTCAGAAAAAAATATGTGTAATGAAGATATATGGCAATTTTACAATAACAAAATCAAGCTGTGGCGAATTAACTTTCAATGTATGAGGTTTAAAAATAATGGTAAATTAACTTTGTGGCAATCTTACAACAATCCCTTTTTTATGTGATTACTACCAGATACAGTGACGACTGTTAGATACAGTCACCACTGCCAGACTTCCAGCTAGTAAATTATAGAGATCGATATCCGAATTTTTAAAATTTATCTGTATCATTTTAACCAATACTTAATCAGCAAACCCGCAACTTTATTTCATTCAGCGTACAGCGTTTAACTTGTAACATCGCAACTATATTTCAGTAAGCTTAACTTGTAACATCGCACTAGCTTTTGGTACCTTTACAAGCGTGATGTGCTTAACGTCGCGTGCCTCCGACAAATAGAGACTTTGCCACGTTTACCCAATTTTTACGGTAACTGTGTTCCAAAGTTATGACTGTATTGTGCGGCCAAGTTTTACCGAAATTGTTTCGTTGGTTTTACTATGTAATTTATTGCTTCTGGAATTACGATTTTGAGTTATATCAACAGTGTTATATATTTTCATTTCATGAGTTGGAAACTTTCGTTGATTGCTTTAGTGAGCATGAGGTTCTCAAGTTAGGCAGATTTGATATTCGATATTTTTGTTCTGTTTCGTGTAAAAAGGACTTTTCCACAATTGGGAAAAAGTCAAGTCTATTGGGTCAAAAACCTAATAGACTGGGTTTTTGACAGGTTAACATTACTATTATAGCCTTGATCTAATTTTGTGAGATTTAGGGTGCTTTTCCACGCAGCTGTGCTGCACCAATGTGAAACCTAAGCTATAGATCCATGCACAGAGTATAGAGATTTATTATATGATCCATGTGACCTTTTTCACCGACGCTTAGCTATGGAGCGGTGCGTATAAGATGTGCTATGAAGACGCGTCGGGTTTAGGTAGCTGGACGGAAGGTGCGCCGCTCGAGCTAAGCGATGTATGGACATGCCTAAATAGCTACATACACGCATACGTAACATAGAACATCTTGGGTGGAAAAGAACCATTAATCATAATTGACGAAAGACCTTGTAGCGTTAAGAATGGGCAAAGTGTGGGAGTAGTAAATTACTGTTAATATTTAGAAGACTCTTATAATTTGTTAAAAAAGTTTGTGTATATTTCTAGAAAATGAACGGACAAGGTGTGAACACGGAACACGATCCTCTCCCAAACGTTTTACAGTTGAGCGCGTATTTACATAACTCTGTTGGCATAGGACGCTATCGACCGTCAAAATGTTGTTAAATTCTAAATAAACGACACCCTTAGCCGGTATCAGCGAAACGTTAACGGTTTATTTTTAACATGTTTCAAATTTTATGACGCATTTCTCAAAGCTAATCTGTAAATAACGATATCCGTTGAGTATTAGCTTTAATATTAAACTTTATGAAAATTGTAAATAGAAATTTTAATTTATTTTGACAAATGTTTTTCATATTAGATGTTTTACGTGACAAATTTTGTAGAAATCTGTAAATTTTACTGAAATAAGATTGAATGATTACTCGGTATTGCTTTGCTTTGCTATATCTTCAGTTATTACACACAATCATTATGGAATGGTATATTTTAATCACATTTCCACACATGCTATAAACTGCTCGTATATCGTTGGTGCATACAGATACCTTATCACGAGTTTTCAGTATTTTACTTTACAGCGTCCCAGTATTTACAGCTTGTACGGAAAAATGGAACAGCGCCTCTGGTGTACGAAGAAGGAACTAATTTTTTCCTTGAAATTAATGTCGAAATTCCAGTTTACGTCACAATAAATGAAAACTCATGATAAGGCCTCAGAATCACTTAAAAACTACTACATAATTTATGATACTATTGCGAGTTTTTAAGCATTTGTCAGGTCTAGTATTTATTTATTTCCATAGACGTTTTTTACAGTACCTATAACATAAGTAAATCAATATTTGGCAGAAGAATAAACAGATATATCATTCCTCTGACTATCACAAATATATAGCCAGAAACTTTCAGTGGAAATACAAACTACTCTTACTTACTCTCTTGGTCTTTCTATCTGTGTCAATGCCACGACTATTTTCGTTGAGAGCATTCGAGGTAGACACGCTCGACTTGGTTACCTATTGTTTATTCTTTCAGGAATTCAGCACTCTGTCTATCTAGCTTAAAAGATTTGGTTATCTGCGCCAGTTTACAACTATTTTAGGGTCGGATTCGTCTTACTGGTTGCGAGTAAAATTTTCAGTGTTTTACATGAATGTCGTTCCATTTCAGATCTTCGCAAACCATTATCTCAGTAGTATAATTATGATAGGTGCCCAATGTTAAGACTGTCAGATTTCGGGCCACTGAGTACCAGTAAAGACTATTATAGATCATCTCAAATGAAACCTGGGACTATCAATAGAGAGAACTTAATACAAAATGAGTACCTATTCTAAATTATAACAATCAGTTTATAAAATAATACCATATTTTAAAAGAGTAACCATGGAGTTTCTTGCCGGTTCTTCTCCATGGAATCGACCAACCCGAACCGAGCACCTTTTGTCGACGTTTTATAAGTGCCCTCATGGGCCTATCTTCTATAATATAAAAATGGATCGCTTAATGTGTTGCTAAGCTCATAACTCGAAAACAGTTGGACCGGATAATTCTTTTTTGGCTTTGCTTGTAACCATCAGGACCGGGTTATAGACCGACTCTTCTACCCATGCGAAGCCGGGACGGGCCGCTAGTGTGAAATAAAAATATTTGATTTTGATTTTTGATTTTGAAAATTAATAGTCACCCATCCATGGAACAACTTTATCAATCGTTCGCTTGTTATTAAAACTCAACGAGCATCTCTTGTATATAATACGGGAAAACGTTTACCGTAAACACGCTGCATTCGACCAATCTGCTTGTCTTATAAAACTGCGAAAAATAAAATAAAGTTTTCATGTTCAGAAACTTGGCAGGAGCTATAACTTATCTTGTTACCCCATTAAACAGACTCACAAATCTTCGAATTGACCTCTTGGCCTCGAGCTACCCCCACTCGTGATACGCGTCTTGCGACAACGAAAAAAAAATGTCGAAAGCTAGAAATAATCGGTAATTTCGTCTGTAGTTGGACTACTACCAGTAAAGTTGTTTAATTGAAATGTTTTGAATTGGAAAAATAACATAGGTATAATATGAGTATAATGGTTGTAAAATATATAACTACTTGTAAATATTCGTATGCCGCTTTGTGCGGTGGATATGCTGATCCAAATTATTGTATAACATCTCGGTCCTTTTTTTTTCAAATGTCTATTTTGTTTAATCAAATGAGTCCTTCCACCACGGGCAGGGCGGGAGGGACTGTCAGACTTGTACTGATAATGATAAATGATGATAAATGATATTTATTTTTGCAAATAGGTTTTCACAAACACTTTTACAAGTCAAAAACACTTTTTTTTATAACTAGATGAGGCCGGTGTTTCGTACCTGACTACTCTGAGAAGAAACATCCGAAACAAACTCAGAGGTCATCGTCTCTTTTAAAGTCCAGACATTAAATTGGTTAAATCATGCGAGGACCTTGCAGGTTTGTGTCTGAGATGGTCTTTTGAAGAAAGAACCATACAAATTTGTGTGGACCTGTCCAGTCAGTGCAAGCATTTGTCAGTTATCGTGAAGCTCGACTCATAACTCAAGGAGCTCAACCAACGACACGACGAACAATACCAAAGAAAGGACATTTGGGTAGGCCACATAAGTAACTCAAACTGTCAGACTGTCAAAAATTGAACTGGACGAAAATTAGAAAGCGTGACCCACATAGATCCTCACATTCACAAATAACAGAAGTAAAAGTACACAAGAACATTGCATGTCAAAATGTATATAAGAATAATTGTAAATGTCAGATTGTATATAAAAAAAAATAATCATACATGTCAGAGGGTAAAGAAAACAAAAAGAAAGAAAAAAAAAACACAATAAGAAATACATGTCAATATGTATAGATAAACAAAACATACATGTCCAAATGTATATGAATAAAAAAACATACATGTCAAATTGTATAAAAACAAAAAGAAAATATGTCAAAAAAAAATATGGAAAAAACAAAATATGTCAAAAGTATAAAATAAGATAATCAATGTCAGGGTGTATATAAAAACGAATAAAGAAATGTACAAATAAATTAATTGGAGACTTCATTCACTGAGCAAATAAAATTGGAGCAGTTTAATCCCATGCCTTTTTGTCCTCTAGATAGTGATTAACATTATAGTAGGCTTTCTGACACAGATTCCGTTTAATAAATGTTTTGAATTTATTTATACTAAGCGTTTGAATATGGGACGGAAGTTTATTATAAAAACGTATACACTGGCATCTAAATGTAACCCCAATTTTTTTGAGCCGGGTGGCTGGAACTATAAATTTGTCTTTATTCCTTGTGTTTATATCGTGTAAATCACTATACTTTTTAAAAAGATTTAAATTTTTATGTGCATACAAGAGATTTTCATAAATAAACTGAGAGGGCACAGTCATTATATTAATCTCTTTGAACTTTTCTTTAAGGGAATGTCTAGGACTCAACTTGTAGATGGACCGAATTGCCCTTTTTTGCAGAACAAAGATTGCTTGAATATCGGCGGCACTGCCCCATAAAAGAATGCCGTACGACATTACACTGTGGAAATAGCTGAAGTAAACTAAACGGGCTGTCTCTAAGTCAGTTAATTCACGGATTTTCCTAACCGCAAATGCTGCAGAACTAAGTTTTTTTGACAATTTTTCTATATGGGGGCCCCACTGAAGTTTGGAATCTAAAGTAATGCCTAGGAAGACTGTAGTATCCTCTGGTTTTAACTCTTGGTCCTTAATTAGTACACTAGTTTCTACTTGTCTAACATGAGGTATAGTAAACTTTATACATTTTGTTTTTTTTTCATTTAGCAGAAGATTATTACTGTTAAACCAATCTACCACCTTTGCAAGGGCAGTATTAACATCGTCCGTAACAAGTTGCTGACGTTTCAGTTTGAATAAAAGAGATGTATCGTCTGCAAACAACACTATATCATGATTGTCTTTTAAAAGGCAAGGCAGATCATTTATATATATGAGAAATAAAAATGGGCCCAGAATTGAACCCTGAGGTACCCCCATTTTTACTACAGATCCGGGAGACCTTTTTCCGTTGACATCCACTCTCTGGATCCTATCACTCAAATATGAAGTAAGAAGATCCAGAGAGGCGTTCCGAATTCCATAGTGGTGCAGTTTCCTGATCAATGTTTCATGAAGAACGCAATCGAAAGCCTTGGACAAATCGCAAAAAATACCCAAAGCATCGCATTTGTTCTCCCATGCATCATAAATGTGACTTAACAGTTCAACACCAGCATCGGTAGTTGAACGACCCCTTGTAAAACCGAACTGTTTATTATGTAATAACTTATTTTTATTAAAAAATTGTTGCAATTGATCTAGAATAAGTTTTTCAAAAATTTTACTAAATGTAGGCAGTACTGAAATAGGTCTGTAATTGGTAGGGTCTGATGTACTACCTGATTTGAACAATGGTATTATTTTACTATTTTTCATTAAATCAGGAAACTCACCGCTGTCAATACTATTATTAAAAATTACAGCTAAGTAAGGAGCTACAATGTTTATAATAGATTTTGCAACATCCACTGAATGACCCCATAGGTCTGCGGTCTTCTTGACATTTAAGGTATGAAAAATTTTAATTATATCTTGACAAGTGACATGCTGGAATTTAAAATCGGAATCACAAACTGGAACATTTTGTTTTAATAAATACTCTGCAGCAGCAGGAGACGAGTTCAATGATTTAGTAGTCGATACGGGAATATCTGCGAAGAAATCCTCAAACGCCGTGGCAACAAGAGTATCAGATTTTATAATATTACCACCAATATCAAGGCTGTAGTCAGTATCTCTATTGCAAGACCTTCCCGTTTCGCTATTAATAATTTTCCACGTCGTTTTAATTACATTGGTGCTATTTTTTATTTTTGAACTTAGGTAAAGTGACTTTGCTACATTACAAACTTTCTTGAATAGTTTAGAATAATTTTTAACATATAGATTAAATTCCACAGTATTAATATAAGTCCGCTCTGCATATAACTCATAAAGTCGTTTTCTACTTTTGTGAATGCCAATAGTGGCCCAATCATTGAAAGAAGGTTTACTATTTACAGAGATTGTTTTGGGAACAAATGTGGTATTAAATTGTTTGCAGTACGTTGTGAAAAAATCGTTATATTGTTGATTCAGATCATCATTACATGATAAGAAAGGTAATTTATTCAAAAGTTTATGTTTGAAAGTTTCCAATCGAGATTTGGTTTTGGGGTTGATTATAACATCTTTTTTAATTACTTTTTTCTTTACATTTTCAATAGCGATAAGTTGCCCGCAATGATCTGAATCTATTAAGTTAATAATTTCTTTATGAGTTATTTTGACATTAGTATATATATTATCAAGGCAAGTGGCACTAGTGGGGGTTATTCTAGTGGGCTCTAAAAATGTATTTTCTAGATTGTATGACCGGAACAGGCTTAGAATTTTAGTACTTAACACAGAATTTTCTAACAAATTGATATTAAAATCACCACATGTTATAATAGCCTTATTTGAATTACAGATTCTGTGCAACACTTCATCCATAAACTAACATCCACGGTGTCCTTCAATATTATTTTTATGTACCGGGGTCACGGTGATGGAAATAAGTCCCGCGAGAGGGCCCCGTCATTTTGCTGACAGCTCTTTGAGGCGCGCGTGGAACACGACGCGCCGTCGACCCGGGCAAGGTCCATGGTCGAACAGCGAGTTGCCTTTTACTCGCTGTCCGCATGCCCGAACATCTCTGTCCCTACCATATAAATAATTAAAGCCCCATTTATTAAAGAAATGGTCAATAAATGTAACTGTAATTTTTAATAAACGTAAGCGTTTAGGTTTTAAGAAAAGGTTGTTTGTCAAATTAATTATCAAACAACACAGCCTAACTGAAAGATATCGCTTTAAGCGATGAGTTCGCCGAGTGCAGGGTAACCATAGATCTAGAAACGTTTAAAAATAATTTTGTTGTACGAATAGTATATAAGGTTTATCTGTTTAAGTGAGATGTGTTTTAAGCTGCATTCGGTTTGTCTAGGAGGCGGCCCCAAAACATTTCGGGAAGTAGAAAAAAAGAGATGTTGCGCATAGATTTCACTTACAAGAATTATTCTTCAGTTCAATTTATGAAATAATTTATTGTAATAATTACTTACAAATTCGTTAACCTCGGGTGTGGATGTAAACTACAATTCCTGAAGCTCTTGCTACTAAGGTACTTGTTCATCGAATTTTACACCTTCCAGGAACCACTTACATACGAAAATTAATTAGACAACAGAGCATCTCCCAATGAAATAACTTAACCAAGTATTTTCCAGAATTTATGGAGCACATACAAACTATAAATCAAATTAATGTTCCCTAATAACGGATAGTATGGCGTCGTAGATGACTTGAGGCGACTAATTAGTGAAGTTATTTATACTAAGGCTGCGGATAGATGGCACTTGTAACAATATACCATCTCGGTGAGCAGTACATCCTTCTAAGCCATTACTGCTGAACGTTATGAGGCGGAAAATGTTTTCCTTTTAAGATGTACGACGTGACGTTTTTGCGTTGTTGAGATAGAGGCGGTTTTGTATTTTAATTTAAAAAAAGAAGACGAGGTTTTGTGTTTTTTATTTGTGTAGTATCAATGTGGAACCAATTCGCGCTTAAAGATTCATCTGCTAATTTTAGAGGTCAGATTAACTCTTTTTTTCAGCGATCTTCTTGCGCGGGATTGAACTTAATGGACAGAAGGGGAAAAAGTCTGACAGTCCCTTTCGCTCCACACAGGACGGAAGAACTTATATTATGATATTTCCACTTAATAAAAGAGAATCTTTTGAAAACTGAAACACGGAAGCAACGGAGAAAAAATAATAAATTTCAAGCACAGAAAAGAAAAGCTTTTGAAACCTGATTTTATTTCCAGAAAGTATATTATTGTATTCGGCCAAGTTAAATAAAATGTTAACGTTACTTTAACTGAATAAAAATTGTCATGAAATACCAGTAACTGTGAAGTAGGTCCTTACCAGAGGTGCATTCACAGAAGTAGTTCTCATTAAAATGTAACACTTCCTGAGAACTAGAGGAGTACGTCTCCAGGAATTTGCAGGTTAATAATAAATTCTAATCGCATGTAACGCCTGGGGAACAACGGGGTAGATTCCACCTGCTGTGTTGGACTTGGAATACTGGAGCAATACATTTGGGACATAAATCCTTGTGCTCTTACCTTATATAATATTAAAGATAACTTTATGAATTTAGCAAGGTAATAATTAGGTACAAGGTATTAATTGCTTGCATTTACAATTGTTTCAAGGACATACTATTATGATTAAA
The DNA here is from genome assembly GCA_028554685.1 of Agrotis ipsilon. Lineage (NCBI taxonomy): Eukaryota > Metazoa > Arthropoda > Insecta > Lepidoptera > Noctuidae > Agrotis > Agrotis ipsilon. The sequence goes on from CM052966.1 coordinate 12,305,447, forward strand.
GGAACAGTGAACAAATCAAAATGTATATTTCACACGTCACATTTTGGAAATCATAGTAATCATACTTAATGAATAACAAAGTAAGTTCTTGAAACAAGTATTGGGTGTAATCTAAATGGAATGATGAGTACTTACAGATTCATATAAATATAATAATGATGAATGAAAATGGAAGCCTTTGCCCAGCAGTGGGACAGTGCGGGCTAAACAAAAAAAAAAAAAGAAAATAGCATAAGTAGCTTCATTATACAAAATTTTCATTTTAGTTCGTGTCTTTTTTTACTGTTTAAGACTATTTTATTCATTTCACACTACGCTTTACCGAAGAACGTTCTATAACATTGCATGAAAGAGGTATGAAGATTTGTTAAAGTGAAAAAACAAATCGTTTGATCAGTATCTATTACAGAAAATAACTCCCTTACATCCTGTTATTTCGTAAGTATTCATTTTTATCATCATATCAGGCGTAAGATGTCCACAGCTGAAAATACCGATGTAAGGGCTCTCCCCAATGAAATTGATTATAAGCGGCAAGGATCCAGAGCGATCTTGTGTTCTTCATCAGATCGTCTGTCCAGTTTGTGGGCGAAAGTCTTACGCTGTGCTTGCTGGTGGGTAGGACGTTTTTATTTTTATTACTCACAAACAACCAAACACTTGACTAAAAATAAAAACAACCAGGATCAGAATTGCCATCCAACGTGGCGATGATGCTGCCAGCGTTCTGGGCACTTTTCCCATTGACAGCGATGTGAATGAATTTTTTGACACCCCATAAATTTTTAATTTTAGTCCTTTTTGTAAATATTTGAGTATTCATTTTAAATGTAGTATATATTAATTGCCTGCATCATAATAATATACACTAAGAAAAAATAAATTGTTGTTAGAGATAAAACAACTTAATTTTCTTCTTTACACAGGCACTAGTCTAAAATGACGCCCACACCACTTCAGACAGGTAAAATAATGGTAAACCCGCCACCCACTTACTAAGTCTTCTGACACCGACATTACAGGAATTCTAAAATCGTAAGTACAGTCACGCAGAGGAAGCTTAATATTAAATTCCTCCATAGATGAAGGTGACATTATTATGTGGGATTTTAGCAAACAGCTATCCATAAGATATTTAATATCTTGACTGTTCGCGTCTTGTGACTTTGACGGAACATATTAATGCGGAAACGGTACTGTATGCTTATACAGGGTGTCTCAAAATCAACGTCAAGCCAGAATGTGGTGGACGACCGAGTCGTGGCAGTTATAAGGAAAATATATTTAAAAAAAATCATCATAATTATGCTTCTAAAATTATAGGTATCGCTAAAATCCAATATCTTACTTTTTTATTTAGTGTAATTTTAATAAAACTTTTTCAAGATTAAATTATATACAGAAAAAAATGAAAACCGTTCATTTTTGCAGTCACAGGACTGAAAATAACATCACAGGTTTATAATTTTTCTCGATTTACCCAGAACTTCAGAACCATAGTCTATGATTTTTTTTTTTTAAATTTTCTGATAACTGTCTCGTCCTGGTCTATTACCAAACTCCGGCTCAACGTTGATTATTGGGATGCCACTGTATGTGTTTGCTTTCGTGTGATGATAACATGGGACTTAAACATAGCTGGTGAAACGGTGTACTATTATATACATTGAAGGATTAGGCAACCTAATCTTTCGGGGATTATAGGCGTCATATGTTGTGAGGATGAAATACCTGCGATATTAGATGTTTCACTCAAGTGGAAGTGTTTGGGAGATTGTTCATTCGACACTTTCTTCGAATTTGGTAGGGAAGTAAGAGATGAAAGGTGTCAAAATGAAAGACCATTGAGTCGGTTCTGCTTAAAAATGATTAGTAAATAAGCCGTTACATGCTTTTACATGCCTGTACCGTTAGCACGAGTTTTCATTATTTGAGACGTAAAGTAAACTGGAACTTTGACAATTTCAAAATGACAATTTTCAAGGAAAAAATTAGTTCCTTCTTCGCACACCAGAGGCGCTGTTCCATTTTTTCATACAAGAAACGCTGTTAATACTGGAAAGACTCTGTAAAGTAAAATAGTGAAAACTTGTGCTAGAGGTACTGTTTAGATAAACCATCACGTCTGAAATCTAGTAACTGGAAAATGTAGGAGAATTTCACCAATTATGTTTAAGTGCCGTGTAATAAGGGGCTTTATTTACATCCATAACACGGCCTAATCCCAGACTCTAAGAAACATTAATGGAAAATCTAACAACTAATTTATTTTGGGAAAATTCTAAACAGATTTTGGCAGACGTTGGAACTTTTCACAAATATTAAAAAAGTACAAAGCTTAGTAGTATTACGGACACTTTTTTTTTGTTTATCGTGGTAAAATCATTAAATGAGGCCTCCCACCCCGCGCAGGGCGGAAGGGACTGTCAGACTTGTACTGACTAAAATCCACTCCCCGGCAGGCTTTAGCCCTCTGAGAGGGGGCCTCGTCATTATGCTGACGCTCTTTGAGGTGCGTGGAACACGACGCGCCGTAGACCCGGGCATGGTCCTTGGTCGGGCGGCGAGTTGCTCTTTACTCGCCGCCCGTATGCCCGCGCCTACGGTGGCCGGAGATCGTCTTGCGACGTCCGACGCCGTGGGCGTCCACCACCGCGGGTGGGGCGGAGGGAGGACATTGTCCTCTCTCTCAAGCGGCCCGCCTCCTCCTTCGCGAGCATGACTGCTGAGCTGACCGCAGAAGGAGGCGACCGCTTCCCACTACGTCTCGCTCCGCAGCATGGCCGCAACCAATGCCGGGCGCGAGAGGTCTCCGCCTATCGCCGCCGTGAGGACACGTCGGTGCTCCGCCCAAGCGGGGCAATCCTGCACCGTATGTTCGACTGTGTCCTCCGGGCGATCTTCGCAGTGGTGACACCCAGGCGTTTCCTCCTTTCTCATCAGACACAGGTACCTCCCGAAACATCCGTGTCCGGTGAGGACCTGCGTCATGCGGTAGGAAAGGACGCCGTGACGTCTCTCCAGCCACTCCTCAAAGAGGGGTCTTATCGCCGCTATTGAGGCGTGCCCGGCCGTCGCGACAGTCATGCCCTCCATACTGCCCTGAGATCGCGCCGGAGGTCTTCCCGCCGCGCCTCGACTTCTCGAGGCAGCGGGGATACGCCAGATAAAATCAGTTAAATGATCAACATATAGATAACTAGCGGCATCTGTGGAGCAATAGGAAAACTAAAAACAGTTAAATTATTATCAACAAACAGATAACTAGCGGCATTTATTAAGCAATAGAAGACCTAAAAATCTAAAATTCTGCATCGCACAAAATGTAAGAATCTCCGCGAGTACGTACAAGAACATTTCGGGAGTAATTGATGGGACGAAAGCCAAACAGACAATCAGACTAAAACCCATCAACTATCGATTAAGCATCAAGCAACTTTATACCCTGTTCCTCATACAACAAAGGAAGTTCTAAAATTGACACCGTAGCAAAACCTTTCTCAGCAACAGATTATTAAAAGTTTTCCAGCTGAAGCAACTGCAGAGACAGCTAAACGGCAGCCATTAAAATAAAATGCTACTCTTATCTCGACTTGTATTTTATTTACTGGCCGTGGTAAAATTTTAAGACTTACTTTGGGAAGCCAAACTAGCCTTGAATGCAAGTTTAAGAGTGCTTCCACGAGCAGTTATGATGTTACGAGAGATGAGGTCTTACGGCATGGTTGCGTCTTACAAAACATAATACTCGTATTACATCACGATTGAAATTCTCAGAGATTAGATAAAATAGCTTAGATTAGAGAGCTTCAACGCTTGCATAACTTTTGCATTCGTTTTGTTTTCAGGCTAAGAAAGTACGACCATGTTTCTCAATTCCGAAAGAAACTATAATGGCTTCCTATTCCTCTTCGTAGGATCACTCGAATATTATGTTTCCTCTTCAATATCTTACATAACCCTGCTTAACCTGCCTACCTACGCGAGCGTTTTTCGTTTACCCGTCCTTCTGATGCTCTGTGAAAAAAAAAGAGCATAAAAGCTTTGTGCTCTTTTTTTCTGAATGTTATTTCGTGTCTATGTGTTTTTGTGTACAGTAGAGACTCAAAAGCGGTGTGCAGCAATTACAAGGCAATAGCTTGAAGTTTAGTTGGACTTACGACCTTCTATTTTGAGAGACATATGCATCATCAACTACTGATTGTATAAGATTCATAATTTCAACGAATTACTATGTGTCCAGTTGGCCTAGTGGTAAGCGTTTCACGTATTACTAAGTATGCGGTGAACAGCGAGGCGCGAGTTCGATCCTCACGCAGTGAAATTCTTTTTGTAAGTTTTGCTCAACTGTTTAATACTGTAATGGGACAGGAATATTATTATAATCGTTTGTTCACAATTTCTGTGAGGTAGGCCATAAGTTTTAGAATATTTAACTTGATCGGAATCAAGTTGTCGTTCGATTGTGGTTTTCTGATTACTGGCGTGTGATTATATGGATAGCGATATATTTATGTTCTCAAAATGTTGGCGAATATCAATATTGTGGCAAGAACGAATATTATTGCAATGTCATGTTGAAGTTCATCAAATGACTTGACTGTTGACTGAGGGATTGTCAGATCGTATGAATGTGATATCACAAATTAGAAGTTTGTTAATTACATAAATAAATAAAACAAACAAACATTTTAATAGAGCATGACTTTTTTATTTCCACCAAGACCAAAAAAAAACATAAACACATAAAACTAATATTTAACTTTTTTATTTAATAAATAATAAGCATGAATAAATTGTAAATTAACATGATTAACTAACAAGTTATTGATTAACAATATCATGATAAAAAAAAACTAAACAATAGCTTAACAAAAATTTTAAAATGAAAAAATTCTATATGAATTTAAAGAATATTATCCAATTTATTTATAAGAATAAATTGCGTTTAATTATATTTAAGAAAATACAGGGTTTTTTTTTTATAAAGAGCGGCTATTTTAGTATGTTATCACATAAGAAAATTAATGTGTAATTTTGTCTTTATGTTAACAAAATAAATTATTAAAGATATGATTATTAAAGCCATTTGAAATAGTAATAGTTCAGCAGACCAATTTCTCTATGCGTTTCAAGGCCGCGTTACCTTGTTACTATTTCAAACAAACGTCCAATGGCACCGCGGTCCTGGAACGTAAAGCGCTAGTTGCCCTTTGCGTTCCGGGGCTGCGGTGCCAAAATTTTTATTTTAGTAAATCAAGCTTTTTGCATTCTACTAAGTGCGATTTAGCAAAAAAATATATAATATGGCAATAAATGTTCTATTACTGAAATAAAACCATGAAAATAATAACCGCTCTTCATAAAAATATCCTATTGAGGTCATTAGTTTAATTTTCGTTTTCTTTACGAAAAGAATGATTGAAACTTAGCCTCAAATCTAACCTCTAAAATAAATAAGAACTGTGAATAAAATGATGTTTTGGCTTACAGTCTATTCAAAATCAAAATCAAAATCAAAAGTCATTTATTCAAATTAGGCTGATTTATCAGCACTTTTTGAAGGTCAATTTTTACATAAGACAGTCCCCCAAAGCGCCCCCCCTTCGACACTTCCTAGTGTTTTGGCTGGGAAGAAGAAGTGGCGGAACAAACTCCCCAGCAACACATCTGTCTGTACGGTTAGAAGAACCAAGATTTAATACAATTTAATAGAACATTCACATTATACATTAATTCGAAATTACATCCCAATCGTGACTAGAAGACACAAAAAGACAAACTAGGACCATTGCAGTAAATAACAATACCTGCACAGTAAAGAAATTAAAATACATTTAACAAAACCAAAGGTCAGCAAGTCGACCAGTCACCACAAGCAGCACCCATTCACGAGTATAACGCCAGGATAAGCCGTTGACCCCCACGCCATGTGAGTGGGTAGGAGGCAACCCGACCCCTGACGCTACCGCAAGCAATGTCACTAAGGGAGCATGACAACTTGCTGCCGGTTCCTAAGTCAAAAAAAAAAAACATTATTAAAATTAACAGTCGTGGTCGCTAGTTTATCATAGTGCAAAACTGTGTATTAAAAAAAGAAAATGAAAAAAAAAAAAAAAAACTAATCAACATAATAAACAAAACAAACACAGACATAAAAAAAAACACAAATTTACATAAAATAAAACCATTTATGACTTAACAAGTCAAAAATAAAAAATAAATAAACAATTATATGAACTCATATAACCTGTCGGGAAGATAAATAAATCTGGAAGAAAGAGCATGAACGCAATCTTAATTTCAACCGAGCGACCAGCTGCTCTTATCGTCTAGGTAGTCATTTAACGAATAATATGCCTTAGAACAAAGGATAGATTTGATCTTAGATTTAAAGGCATTAAAAGGTAACTCTAGCAAAGATGAAGGCAGTTTATTATAAAAAACTATACCGAGCCCTACAAATGAGCTATGAACTTTATGAAGCCGATGAAAGGGAACACGTAGTTGGTGCTTATTTCTAGTATTAAAATTATGAATATCACTGTTTTTGGTGTATAGATGTAAATTCTGCCTAATATACATAATGTTGGCAAAAATGAATTGAGATGCCACCGTCAAAATGCCAATCTCTTTAAACAAATCTCTCAGAGAAACCCTATTAACAATTAATACAACAACAACCATATAAAAAATAATTATGGTCGTGCTTTTAAAAGTTTCTTTAATTCCTATAAAAAACGGGTTTTAGCTGATATTCGGTATAAGTTTTCAGTCTTGAGTGCACGATGAAACTGAACTTCATTTCGTGTTGAATTAGTTACTCATTGGGGGAAGCCATTTTCTTCTTATTCATTTACCATAATAATTATGATGTCTGACAACCGTCGACTTTGCTCTCGACAAGCTTATAGGGCTTGGCATTCCTCATATCTCATATCCACAGGACTCATAGTATTTCACTAGAACAAAACATGGAATACTATTATTATCTTTACCTATGCAAAATACAACTGTTAATTTATTTTACTAAAAGAAAAAACTATAAATAACAAATACTAAGTATCTTTTAAACAAACCTTTTAACAACTATAACACTTTTAAGTAGGGAATCTTATATAATAAATAAGAATATCAACATGTGAAATAATTAAAAAATAAATGTTAATTACTCACACTTAGTCCGGTTTAATTTGATATTTGTATTGTTTCATCCATATTTATGCAGGGCTATAATATTCGCCCTCAATGATTATATTATTCTCACTGTAAATATTTCACTGCAAAACAATAACCTTAAAACAGTGTAATACGGATGTAAACATTCGTCACACAAAATAACCAAGAATCAACAACGTTCTATTATGAGACTCGAAACGAACTAGCATAGTTATGTCTACCTCACAAATCGAAATAATTTACTTTTGTAACTTTTGTTTTGTTTTCTCCGATCTACCCACAAACTTTATTATAATTGAATGATGATAACGGACGACACACAACACTAATGACTAGAGTATTAGTTATTATTAAGAAAAAAACAATTTTATTTATCAAATTTCTACTAAAAATGCATTAAAAATAACAAAAAGAATAAAGCAATTATTAAAAAATATTTAATAAAATAAAAGTTTAGAAAAAAGTGGGGATCGAACCTTCGCCAGTAAACGAATTATCCGAGCACGTTAACCACTGCGTCAGCCTAACTTATATAACAATGGTTGAAATTATGAACCATACCATAACTTCCTTTGATTTGTTTAGTATTAAAACAACTTATAATAAAAGGTCGTAAGTCAACGTGAAGCGTCAGGCCATTGCTTTTAGAAATTGCTTCAGCACTTTTGATTTCGACTGTACATAAATAAATAAATGATTAAGTGAACCTTATATTATGTACTACCCATATCATCCTTGAGCTCCTTGAGTTATAAAAAACCAAACTATCATAGAGCATTGTAGAATTCATCCTCAACGCTGTCAGCTGGTCATGTGCCCAAGAGACTAGCGGAGTCGAGCTACACGATAACGGAGAAATGTATGCACTGACTAGACAGGTCCTCCCGAATCTGTGTGGTTTATTCTTAGAAATAACATCTCTGAGATCATCATCATCGTCTGAGATGTTGTTTAAGAAGTGATGTTAGTGAGAGTTAAGATCCTGATCTTACTCGTAAGATCCTGATTTTACTCGTAAGATCCTGATCTTGCTCGTAAGATCAGGATCTTTCTAATAATGTCTGGAAAGAGACTGTGATCTCTGATTTTTTTTCTCATAGATAGATAAGTTTCTTCTCAGAGAAGTCAGTTACGACCTGTCTTTGTTTTATGAAAAGAGTACTTGCAAAAATAAACATAATAACATTTTCATTTCCGCATTTCGCCAGATATATTTGGCACCTATTTAATAAGCCTAATGCCCTCAATCAGATACAAATCTATACTCCGGCTACAGTAGTAGAAATTTAGTATTTCTGATGTTAAAACTTAATAACACTTTGCTTGATTCAGAAATCGAATCCAAGATCGTATGTTCTATAGCATTTGCGACCGCTATCGAAGCAGTTTGCTTAGTTACCTCTGTAAAATTTTAAGGTTTTCTAGCTTGAATACCAAAGTTTAAAAGTGCAAACTTAAGCATTTTTGATGTAGAGTGATCCGTTTTAATAAATGGAAGCTTCTTACAAAAATATTCATATATTCCGTTTACATTATCTTATGGAGGAACTCCGTACCGTTTTTCCTTAAACGGTACGGGATTATGAGGTTGTAGTGTCGGATGTAGACCTTTTTTCCCTACTTGATTAGATTCTTCTTCCTATACAGGGTACGTCGTATAGCTGTGTAAACTGAGGGAACGAAATTAAAATGTAAAGCGAAGATACTTCGAGTCAATTAAGGGCCTTCGTTTGCATTTTGTTGTTTTTTTTTTAAGATTTTAAAGGTATTCGAGATGACGAACCTTCTATAATGAAAAAAATATATTTATACAGAGTGTTTCTTTTAAATGGGCCAAAAGGGAGAAATCATTATCCATAAGAGATACGGGAAAACTTTATTAGGAACCTTTAGCTCTTTTTTGATGTTGACAATTTTGGCGTTTTTATTTTTTTGGTCAAGTGTGAGTTGTCCCCAAAAATGAGTAAAATTGACCAAAATTTTTTTTAATGCCATTCGACTCTATTTCATGTAAGGATCATTTCATTGTATCGGAAGAAAAAAATCGGGACGGCGGAAGTTGGTCAAATTTAGGAAAATATTTTTTCATACAAATTGTATGAACGAAAAAATTACCAATTTTTTTTATGATGTTTTTTAACTTAGTATCATGTAAGGATCATTTCATTGTATGGGAAGGAAAATGACGGGGCAACAGAAGTGGGTCAAATCAAATGAAATACTGAGTACTACTAATACGTTTTTATGCTGTAAGAAGAAACATTACTGTACTTTTGACTAACTTCCATTGTCCAGACATTTTTCTCCTCATACAATGAAATGATCCTTACATGACACTAAGTCAAAAAACATAATAAAAAAAAGTTGGTAATTTTTTCGTTCATACAATTTGTATGAATTTTTTTTTTCCTAAATTTGACCAACTTCCGCCGTCCCGATTTTTTTCTTCCGATACAATGAAATGATCCTTACATGAAATAGAGTCGAACGGCATTTAAAAAAATTTTGGTCAATTTTACTCATTTTTGGGGACAACTCACACTTGACCAAAAAAATAAAAACGCCAAAATTGTCAACATAAAAAAAGAGCTAAAGGTTCCTAATAAAGTTTTCCCGTATCTCTTATGGATAATGATTTCTCCCTTTTGGCCCATTTAAAAGAAACACCCTGTATATATGTCGAGATTTAAAATTGGGAATATTTTTAAAGTCTTTGTAGTGTTACAGGAATATCGCTCATTTAATGTCAAATATAATCAAATTTATTTATGATCTGTATTGTTTACGTGGGCACCTAATTAAGAAACATTAATTCTGTACTTTGTGTTCATCGTTATTATACATTTATTGTACCTATATTGTCTAGGGCCATAAATACCTATACACCTGCCTACATTATCTAATCAAATTGCCTTCATTTATTCCTAGAATCTGTACTAAAATTATAAAATATAGACGAGTTTTTAAACGGGTCGATTTTTCGGTCGATTTAGCCGTATCAAGTCGACAGTCACATTGCTTGCAAAAATCGAGTCGTTACCCCAATAATTATACCAGTGGACAAAAATCGCATACAACCTTTTCATTTTAGCGGAACAGTACAGAAAAAAGACAACGCAACAGACGCAACTGCCCATTTACACGGTCGATTCAGTCACCCACCGCATGCGGGTTATCGACACGACAAAAATAGTCAAAAGTAGGGGCTCGCGATTTTAGTCACTTGCTGAATAGTCACATTGCCATTTAGAGGGTCGCTGGTCCACATGCAAATTTTTAAAGTAGACGAGTAGACCCTTATAAAAAAGGTGCGACTGGTCCATGAGCCCAGTATCGACGTGGAAGAGTCACCGCCTAATCCGGTCCATTTTCCCCGCACGGCTAATCGACCCGTATTAATTTCCCATTAGGAGTCAACCGACCTGGTGGAACCATAGCTCACAACTAGTATTTTGTACTGCATCACCATTTCTCATTACGTGAAATTGTAAATCAGTCTGTTAAATGTATATAGAATTAGTATGCTAATGTCAAGTAAATTTAGATTGAAACTGAAATTGTGAGAGTACAGCTTCATGCAATATTGTTGTTGCAAGCCATATTTGTTCAGTTATCAACATATTTAGATTTAAATATGGGATTGACTAAAATAAAGAGCAGTTGTGGCTCAGCGGTAACGGCCGCGACTTCCAAGTTGTATATTTCTTATTTTCAAGCCAGGAGCCCAGCTTCCCCCTGGAAAATGTATCTAGATACGCCCATGTTTAAAAAATATATCTTTACGAAATCGAGGCATGAAAACTGCGGTTAAAGAATAGTTAAAACATTACAAAAATTATGTCGATGTGGCTAAATTAGGGTCTGAATCTATTTTGGTCTGTCTTAACTTAGACCTTTTTCTATTTCAAAGAACCCTTAAAGGGATTTTCAGCTTTGACAACCTTGCTGACTGGGTAATCTTTTAAGGACGAATTCGAGGAAACCTTAATACTAATGCTAAGTATAATTTCTCTTTTACGATATTTTTGTAAGAGTGTCAGTTTTAAAACTAAAGTAATAAACCTAAGAGTACTTATCACAAGATTTCTGTATTTTATTTACAGCGTATTTGAAGTATTTTATTATTAAGCGTTTATTGTAAGTAAATTTGAAAAAGAGCCTCTAGTGTACGAACGAGGAAGTTATTTTCCCATCAAATTAAAAAAATCCGTTTTCTTACGTCACAAAAACGTGAAAACTTGTGGTATGAATTAAATCTGATAAATTGAGCCTACGTTCCGTTTCAAATACGAGAACTAACCATTTTTGCCTTTGAAATGTCCCCTTTTTGGGCAAAGACCTTTCTTTTATTCTTCCAAATCTTTTAATCTAAATAAAATTGGAGTAATACTGCTGTAACTAGTTGAGTTCGTAATAATTAACGGCTATTACAATTTTTTTTTGATGTATCGATGGTTTTATTCCAGATGTTAGGTATAAGCAACCTATTTTAAAAAAAAAAAGCATCAATCGCTCTACTTATTTCTTTTGCTGTGTAAAACATCATAAGTTCGCGATTGGAGCGGAAGCTACTGTCAGACTTGATTGAATAAAAACCACTCTGTAGTTGCGTATCAGGGATTTCATCTACACCAATAAAAAAATACATGTGGCACTCGGAGACTGCCGCGTTGAAGCTATTGCATAATTATTTTTTTTATTATAAAGTAGAAAGAATCGCCTACCGCGTATATTTAACGAGAATATCATTTATTTAAAAAGTTTGTGGTGCACTACTGTAATAAAAAACTTCTTTGTTGTAGGAGAATTATATAAGCAGGTTTCATTGTGAAAACTCCTTTTGTAGCTGGCCGTTTAGAATCAGTAAGAAAAAGTAAACTGTCCTTAAGACGGATTTTTTTATGATTGCCGAAGTCTCCCGAACTGAAACGACGTTCGACGATACGTGGTGTCAGGTATATTCGTTAGGTTTTTGGCAATTTCTTGATTCGGTCGCCGCACCGCGCCGTGCTCGCCCGTAATAAAAGCTATGTAATAGCTTAATAGAAATAATTGGTCTCTACATACTAATTTCTTCAGAGGATATTTTGTTTAAAATAATAAAAAATTGAGTCAATTCCTGACGGAAAGTTCCCCAGTTTAATGGTCAGAATCACCAACAAAAGGGATTCCCCTTATTTCGTTAAACCCTGTATGACCCAAGAGTAGCGACGACACAAAAGTGTCTTAATAAAAATATCTTAACCCCTTCGGACCTGAATTAATATGAAGCATCAAAAAAAATATTTGTAAGGTTTTTCTGTGAGTTAGAAGTGCAATTAAGGGATTTTTGTAAAAAAATAAGTTTTATAGTTTTTAGATTTTTAGAAATTTTGATGTCCACTCAAGTGGACATCAAAATTTCATTACCGTGATGACTCCGGAACATAAAGGGCTATTAAAGGACACCGTGGATTTTAGTCAGTACAAATCTGATAGTCCCTTCCGCCCTGCCCGGGGTGGGAGGACTCATTTGAAGATATAACGAAGTAAAAAAAAAAGTGTTACTGAAAATACGTTTGGTGTACAACGATTGTGACCCCATGTCCACTGAAATGGACATCCACTTTATCTTCCATATTATGAAAACAACCGCATATTTATTATTTTTTGTAAATGTATATCATAGCTAATATGATCACTATGCAAAATAAAAAATATCTAAACAATCGATGAAGTCGTTTTGGAGTAAATAAAATAAAACTAAAGGCGTATTCGCATTGCGCGTATCCATGGCGAACGTCAACACTTGACTAATTATTTTATCGTAACTACAATAAATCCTTTGGTGTTTTGTTTATCGTAACGTTTCTAGGTAAGTGGTCGGTACAATCAAATGTTAACACTAACGATTTTATTACCACACCTCATATTTCACGCAATAATAAATCGTGTCCATTGAAATGGACGCTGGGTCTGAAGGGGTTAAGGTCCACTGACAAAAAAATATGTATTTGCTTGCTCTTATTTATTAGTAGTACTTACTGACCCGGGTAGGCACATAAATTCTCAGTCCCTTTTTTGTATGTTAATATTTTATACATTTTTATCGCGTTATATTGCAGCTATCTGTGGAAAATGGATCACGTATTTTGAAATATGGCCGGCCTGACATTTTAATGGAGTACCTACACTTGATGTCTATCGTTCTGCCTGTAAAATATAATTTGTTGTTCATTTTTCAGTGCTCATTTCATGGCAATTGAGCGTTTGCTTTTAGTGGGGTTCTGAAACCTTTGACATTCATCATAACATATTAATGATCTTTTTTTGTGGGATGATTGTTATTTGATTTGGAGACAACTGGGCCAGCGTGGTTGATTATGGCCCAATCACTCTCACAGAAATGAGGTCTGAGTCCTAGATGTGGAAACATTATAGACTGATGATGATGAACTAGATATTAAGTAATACTACAAAGAAGACAATGTAAGACAACTTTTTATGAAACGGGAAACATGAATTTTCAATGTCTTTAAATTACTGGTTGAATGTATAACAATAATAAGCAAAGCTTTGAAAAAAAAACCTTCTACTGTATATGAATTTTCTTAACGTAAGTTACATTTTTAATATTTTTATATACCTATATAAAAAAACCTTTTGAAAGTAACGGGATCTGCCTGTTTGTCCAACTTTTTAAACCTAAACTATTTAATCAATCATTATGAAAGAGAAGTGACACAATTTAAAAAAAAAAGTTAGGTACATTACTTCCAAAAAACACAAGCCTGAAATATAACGTCTAATGCAAGTGAACCTGCGAGAAAAAGACAGTATACAATAAAAGAGCTCTTCTGTCTCATATGAAATCAGAACAATGTTTAACAGACTACAATATCCTTTGATACGAATTCCGCTGACTATCGACTCGAGAATTTTTCGACGACAAAGAGTCGAGTATACATACATACACTATGCTTTACTTTCGCATGGATTATTTCCAGCCTTATTAGTTTTAAGAAAAATACTGCTTATTTTACAAGCAGAACTTTTCCTTGAAATAGTTTTATTTATTTGTTCTGTCAATAGACATTTTCGCCATAGTTCCTTTGTAAAAAAAGGACAATGGTGTAAACATTGTATATACGTATTTGAAAAGGGAATACGGAATTTGTTTAAGGTTCCATAGAGGTTTTATATTGGTGGTTTGCTATTTATCTGTCGGGTATCCTGGTGATATTTATAGCTCTTTTTAGGGCTGATTTTTCAAAATTCAGATAACTTTTATCTGGGGGATAAAAATAGCAATCTCTGAGACTCAATATTATTAAGTTTTACAATTTATGTTTATTCAAATCGTTGGATCTAATTTCCCTTAGCGAACGGTCACTTAGTTTGTAGTCTTTTGCTTAGTTTGTAAGCTCTGGCTGGAGGCCCTAGAGTAATATCTATGGCATCCACACAGAAAAGTCCGGTTAAGCAGCACACAACCTCTTCCAGGTTGACCTGCGCGTTGCCATTCAAAAAAAAAAATGGATTTAATTTGAAACATGATGAGATTACCTTATGTTAAACAAATGCTGAAAAAAAGCAATGCTGAATTCGCTTAACTTCTTAGTTTTTAACTAAAAAAAAAACAAATTTCCTTAATTTTAAACAGACCTATAAACATCTTCTGTTCTCATGTTTACACCGACCATACATTAAACAATCCACTGTTAATTGCGAGCGAGTCACAACAAGACATTTCGCTCGCTTAATTGCTATGCAAACAATGTTCCTAAATGACCAACATTGTATCGCAATTATGACGTCACATGCCACGTCCGTACCGTTTCGAAAAAATAATAAGAAAATTAACATTATTATGTTGGGTAAGGCTTTAAAGTCTGTCGGCGGGGATTGGAAGTGATGGCTATGCCAGTGATTTCCCAGTCCCCGCCACTCAGACGATGCGGGAATGCCGCTGGGTCGTTTTACTGGGTATACCGGGTCAAACCCGGGGAGTCCCACATACCCCTCCCACACCCCGATGGGAGGGTATGCGTAATGCATTTTTACCCAGAGCAAACAAAAAAAAAAGGCTTTAAAGTCTAACTTAATGCAACTGAATACTATTTAACTTGAAACGACTGCATAATGACCTCTAGTCCAGGAAGAAATTTTAATTTGGTATGATACCTTTGGTCATTCATCCATTTTGCCAAGGTCAAAGGGTTTTTAAGCCCTGGGGAGCCATGTATTTAACAAAAACTTTTTAAGCTCGCTCCATCGTCGATCTTTTCTTAGTCTTCCTGATCTAGACTAAGGTTAAGAGCAAACCCAACTCATATTAAAAAAAATACCTTTTAAAAATGAACACTATGCTTTTGATTCAGAAATCTCATAATTTAAAAAAAAAATGAGTGACAGCGCCGGACCTATTAGGCCGACCTTACACTTCAGGTCAAATTCAAGAAAATTATCACAGAAAATAACAACAATCGTTGATATTAAATAGTATAACGTTTTCCAAATAAAATGTGTTTGTTTTTATTAAACCACAAACTCCTAAAAAAAATCAATCATGCCCACAAAGCACATAAAACATTTTATTGTCCAACCAAATGCCGTGTAAAAATGTTAGTACACCGTTATGGTGATATACAAAAACATTTTCGCGAAGCGTAAAAAAAGGTCGTCATTTTTCATTAAAATAAATGGCTTCCCTTATCTAAAACATTTCCTCAAAAGTTTTGCTTCACGCAGTGGGCTACATTTTCTATAAAGTAGGTAATTACTTAGGTACACAATGTCTCACACAAAAGCAGTCGCACTTTATTTAGGGAACGCCTAATTTTGAAACTGCTCTCGTCATTCTCTTTGCTTTGACTCTTCGCGGGTAACTAACCTTTATTTCCACTTTATTTTACTGAAAGAGTGGGATAATAAAAGTGAATAGATTAATTTTGCAAATGGGGTTTATGGCTTGTGAAGAATGTTTTATTGACTTAGCTAGATGTAGCTGTAATAATTGGAAAGGGTTGATGTTTTGTTGTATGTTCGCCATAAAAGTAATTCCTAACGAAAAAAGTTTTGATCCTGTTCTCCTAGTACTTTCAGTTCAGATTCCAAACTGTGTCCTCGTTTTCGGCAGTTTTTCGGCATATCATTCACAAAAAAATCTTCCATATTTTCTTTGCGTTTCCTTTCAATTCATTGTATTTCACTCCCATCGTCACCTTAATCTGGAGTGCCACAGGTTATATTGAAAACGTTACCATTATTACTTCAGAATAACTACTCTTGCGCAACCGCGGGCAACGGCAGTGCCACAAAAAGTTACGAAGGAAAAAACAAAAAAAGTCGCCAACACTTAAGGTTTCTAACTAGATAAATATTTAATGTAGTTAAGGTCCAGACAAAAAGTAGAAGACTGATACTTGATTGAGGTCGAGAACATTAATTTTCGTTAAGGACGCCTTCTGTCTCGGTAAAACAACGCAGACTTAAGGATTTTGATTTTTTGGGAAGAATAAATATTTGTGCTGTTAGGTAAGCTTTTATATAAAAAGTAAACTATAAAAAATGTTTATAACTGCTCAGAGTGGCAGTTATAAAATTAAATGATAGTTTGCATTATCTATATTAAGCTTATTTCATTTAAGGCTCAGACGATAGAATCGATAATCCCATCCTCGTCGCCATTGAAATATCTTTTGGAAAACCATTTATTAGCAAAGAACAGACATGACAGAACAGAATAGTAACACGTCAAACACTAAGCATAAACAATAAGCAGCACACTGGCCACATACATAACAGATAATCAGTCATTTGTTGACGGCCTTGCATTGTAGAGTAGAATTTAACAATTCTTTTTTTGTTATTTATTCATAAAATAATAAAACTTGTCGAAATTTTTACACAAATAAGTCTGTTTTCTGCTCTGACTTATGGTCATTTGTATGTGTCGGATAGTGCATTGATCGAGTCAGGCCATATATAGGCTAACATCACACTTTAACCAATAGGAGCCGAGCAACGTTAGTTAAACTGCCGTGAACACCTAGTATTAGATATATCCAAACTAGCGTTACATAGCTAATCGGAAAGGTTGTTTCATTTAATATCGATAATGCTCACTTCACAGAACTTTCAACTTCAACAACGATATTCTTGATAATTTACAAATCCTGTGCGTTTAATTGTACTAATACGGATTAAGAGAAACCGCACAATATCGACAAAGTACAGGAAAGCTAGCTGTCTAAAGAGCAGGCAGTTAAATTTAGTATTATCGCAATGAAACTGGATGACGCTCCCGGCACTCGCTTTAGCGTTAGCGTAAAGCCTGCACGACTAATCCTATGCAAGGTGTTAATCTGCAGCCTCGTCGTGTACACCGACATAGCTATGTTACTGATACAGAATGTGAATTGAGCGACTAACAAGCTTTTTAGTAGGCTTAAATGTAGCACAGAAACAGCTCATATACCTATTTTGATGTTTTTGAAAAGAAAAACCCACATTTATGGAGTAGACTCCTTGCTGTTTTTTTTTAACGTGGTAAAATCGTCAAACGAGTCCTTCCACCCAGGGCACGGCGGGAGAGACTGTCAGAGGTGTTCTGACTTAAATGCACGGTGTCCTTCAATAGCCCTTTATGTTCCGGTCACGGTAATGGGATAAGTCCCGCGATTCCGGAGTCCCGCGAACCCGGAGACTCCTTGCTGTTACTAAAGTTTTACAATAATACCTATGGCAAAATAGCAGCCGTCCAAGTCTGGAAATTGTACTCAAGACACCACACTCAACGATCACATTTGAGTCTTGCGGTCTCAACTAGGTACTTGACCCTACTCATCCTGGTCAAAGTCTACTAGTTTACCAGCAATTTGTCTTTTGTATGCGTGGAGTTCCCTTAACTACACAGGCTGACGATATAGTACACATTAGACGGGCGCTTTCAAGTGCATACTTTAATATGTTGGCGCTGTGTCTTACTTTGTTCCGCAGCTCCACGCCTTTAAAGTAACTAGGTACTGCACTGGCACCGACGATGCTATGGAAGTGTCGAATTTCTAAAAAATATAGAGTTTGTCGTACCAGCCACAATAATTTATGAAGACTTACTGCTCGATCTCCAAGATTTTACGCACGGCAGTGAAGATACGCTGGAAAAACTAGAGTTTGTCGCGCCATCGCCACGAAGAAGAATAATCTAAGAAGACTTACTGCTCGATCTCCAAGATTTTTCACACGGCAGTGCAGATACGCTGGCTGACCCACGGCCGCGGTATAGTCCCGTTTGGTTGCATTGTCGAAGTATGGCTGGGCGACGCTTTCGGTGGTAGATGTGGCATTGAACGCGAAGTCAACGGTACTGGTGGTTGTTTCCTCGCTGGTGTCACCGCCGCCGCCCGCTGAAATACCTGGGACAAAAGAAAGAGAAATTTAAAAAAAAAAACAATGATGGAACCAAATATTCAATTTTTATTAAAATGTGTTTGCTCTTGGGTTTCTGCTAGATTGAGCTAGCCGAAATGCAAAACCGAAATTCTTAAACACTGTAAAAAGTGTTTGGCGGTAAGCTAGGCAGCCGTGAGGCCTACCATCAATATTGGGATGGCTCAGCCATCATCGCAGGTTACAAGCGATAGGTGGTTGTGAATCGCTGCAAGGTAGATCCCACCCACTCTAAATTCAGCAAAACGATTCGTTGTCAAGTCACATACTCGTACTTTGGTCGCAAAACTCCGAGCAAGCGTCAGAAAACCATTGCATTATATTGAAAAAATGTTATTGAAGTCTCTTAAAGGGTCTATCTTAAAGTCTTTCCAAGCTGTGGTTCTGTCCCTACAAAATGACGTCAAATGTTGGTTTCTCTATTATTCTATGTTGGTGACGTAACAATCATGGAAGGCAGTCACCGTACCCTATGGGTGCCTGCAATACAAGGTATCGTCATTATAATAGTAAAATCTTTATACTTTGGTATAGTCCGCACTTTGCCGACCCGAAGGAAGTCTAGTGTTCCTACTGCTGGCATACCGATCCTTGTTCAAGTCAAAGCGCCCAGTATTCGTTTTTTACGTCGCGTCTGTCCAAAAAGGAGTCTTATTTAAAACAACATAAAACATTTTTCATCTTACTTCATAACAAGTGTGTTCTTGTTTTCTGTGGTCATATTGTACACTGCTTTAGTACACATACAAGTTGTATCTTAAACAAAGTTAAATTATTAAACAGTCCTTTTCGAGTATATTCAGAACCATCTGCTATTTCGCCGTGGTACAGTTAGATAGTTAATTTCGCTTTATCGCCACACAGATCCATGGGGCGCAATTCGACCAGCAGTTCATTTACATAAAACGGCGTTTTTGCGCTAAAAGATATCACTAACCGGCGCTTACAAAAATTCTGAGAACATTGAATTAAAAATTATTGCGGTTGTTTACTGAATAATGGATTGTTTTGCATAGAATTTAGAGTCTAGTTTGATTTGATGGAAAGATTGGGAAACAAAATGAATGGGCTATAATATAATGTTTGTGTAAATCTCGTTTGGGAAAAGGAATTGTATGAAAATAATAAATATAAATAAGTATTTATGTATTTCACAACACACACAAAAAACGTTTGGATTTCTTAAAGCTGGTTTGCGTCCGTCACGACACCGTCCAGGTCCAGTTGAAAACCAGCGTCGAGCACTTAGCTGCTCGACAATTTGCTGAACTGGACCCATCATATTTGCTACTTCGTTGTTGATTTTATCTTATGTAATTTAATCCTTTGCTATATTTTTCTTCTTTGGTTTGTTTACGGTACGTTTTTCTTTCTATCTTTCTTTTTTCTTAAAATTACATGGTTAGAGAGTAATGTTATCACAGAAAATAAATACCTAAATTGTTAGGCGCAGTTTAATCATTTTATATTTGTATAGTCAAACTCATCTCTATTCTAATACTCAAAATAATTGCAGATGTCAGCAACTAAAAGGTACTAAATAATATTTGTGTAAATCTCGTTTGGGAAGACCAATTGTATGAAAATAATAAAAAAATATATTATAATAAGTAAGTATTTATATATATATTTCACAACACACACATAGCAAGTTTGCATTTCTTAAAGCTATCGTTTGTGTCCGTCACGTCACCGTCCAGGTCCAGTTGAAAACCAGCGTCGAGCACTTAGCTGTTCGACAATTTGCTGAACTGGACCCATTTGGCGTTGCCGTGGGACACACGATGTTATATTTGCTACTTCGTTGTTGTTTTTACCGTACCGGTTACTCAAATAAACGTTTTTTCTTTCTTTCTTTCGTCTTTCTTAAAATTACATGGTTAGAGAGTAATGTTATCACAGAAAATAAATACCTAAATTTTTAGGCGAAGTTATTTTTTTTTTATAGATTTTAGTCAAACTCATCTCTATTCTAATACTCAAAATAATTGCAGATGTCAGCACCCAAAAGGTACTTTACACAATGCTTCACAATAACTTGGTCCTCAGTTTGTCAGCATGACTAGCCCCTGTGTGTCTCACTAGAAACAAGATTATCTTGGCTCGAACGCAACCCGAAAGGTACCCGGTACAATTTGCTAACTATTTTATACATACATACAGTGTATTTACTATGCATCGTTGTATGCTTTTTTTTTTTTTAGCGCTGTAAAATCATCAAATAAATCCTAGACCCACTCAGGAGGGCAGGAGAGACTATCAGACTTGTACGGACTAAAATCTACGGTGTCAATAGCCCTTTACGTTCCAGGGTCACGTTAGCTCGTTAGTCCCGGAGGTATAGATTAAGAGGCCTAGAGTTTTGTGCGGCGTAGTTAGGCTTTATTAATAAAATAATAGTTTTTGGGTCCGCGGCCCACATAGCACGGATTTGTCATTTTGACTAAGATATTTTTATTTACCTAGAAAGCTTTTATCTTGCAATCGTTCGTAGGATATCTTTTACCCAATTTAAGGGTCAATTTTCGATTTCCATGCGGGTGAAGCCGTGCGTAAAACTAGCACTGTAACATACAAAATAAAATACCTACTGGGACGCCAATCTCCTCTTTGTTAAAAAGAAATGTTGTAATATATAAATACATCAAGCGAGCCCACTGGTTGTCATAAAATGTCTTCAAAAACGGAAATAAATAGTTTGTCCCAAAAATGCGAAGTAAGACATAGTAAACGGAATGACCCTTCATAAAAATGTAATAAATTGTTATCAGGTCAGAGCAATAAAACTGTTATATTGAAGTCCCAACTGTGTGGACATTTGAAAGAGGCCTTGATTGCATAACTTTTTCATATTTGAAGTCGGTTTAGTAAGAACTAGATGTTGCCCGCAGCTTCGCTTGCCACTACATTTATAGTACATGACCATCTCTAAGGGTCCAGCTATCTCTGTACCAAAAATCATCATAATGGTTTAAAAAAATGTCATAGGTACACACATCAAAAAAACTAAGTG
This sequence comes from Agrotis ipsilon, assembly GCA_028554685.1. Lineage (NCBI taxonomy): Eukaryota > Metazoa > Arthropoda > Insecta > Lepidoptera > Noctuidae > Agrotis > Agrotis ipsilon. The sequence goes on from CM052966.1 coordinate 12,327,069, forward strand.
GTAGCATAAGTTGGTAAAAAAAATGAACTTTATTATCAATTGAACTATCTGAATTGAATTCTGAATCTATATCTATACTAATATTATAAAGCTGAAGAGTTTGTTTGTTTGTTTGTTTGTTTGTTTGTTTGTTTGTTTGAACGCGCTAATCTCAGGATCTACTGGTTGGAATTGAAAAATTCTTTTTGTGTTGGATAGTCCATTTATCGAGGAAGGCTATAGGCTATATAACATCACGCTATCACCTATAGGGGCGGAGCAGTAATGAGAAATGTTTCAAAATCGGGAAAATGTATTCCTTTTTTAGAGCTTCCGTTGCGTGCGCCGAGTAAACGGTTAGAGTTTCGCAAAAATTATGTACTACGGAATTATTCCCCATAAAATTTTCTAAAATAAAGTCCGCGAGAGCATATATCTATCTTTAAAGGTTAAGTCACTATAACCTTTTTTATGGGAACCAAATTTGTTTTAAAGTAATGCATTATTTGCGAAGGAGTTTTCATTAACATGATATTAATCCTTATCCAAATAAATACGTTAATCATCACAAGCATTTAATTTTGAACGAAATTGCCCTTTACATCATTTGATTTCAATGAATATCTTAGGAGATATCACAGTTTCAAAATAATACCGCGACAAAATAATGACGGTCTGGCACAATTGCGTCGATAAAACCCCTCTTTAGGCCGGTCAATATCGACATCAAACATTGCAAACGCGCATGTTACTACCATTTTGTTATAATTTGCAACCCTGAATACCCTGTGCTTTCAATTCAGTAGTTTTTGCGTGTGTATCTCATGAACCGTGATAGCTAGAGATTTGAAATTTTCACATGTGATGTACATCTGTTGCTGCTATAACAAAACATACTAAAAACCAGAATACAATAAATATTAAGGGGGCCCTCATTGGTCGCGGGACTTATTTCATTACCGTGACCCCGGAACATAAATAAAGAGCTATTGAAGGACACCATGGATTTTAGTCAGTACAAGTCTGACAGTCCCTCCCAGCCCGGGGTGGGAGGGCTCATTTGATGATTTTACCACGTAAAAAAAAGGGGGGCTCCCATGCAAAAAACGTGTTTTGTTGCTGGTTTTTGAAGATGTTATAAAATAATGTAATGTTTCGGAGGCTGTTTCTCACGAACCGTGATAGTTAGATAGGTTACATTTTCACAGATGATGTGTGTCTATTGCCGCTGTAACAACAAATACTAAAAACTGGTTAAGTGCGATTTTGATTCGACATTGACATTGACAGAACAGGGTTATCAGGGTTGCAAACTTGGGTGTTAAATACTCTAAACTCTAAAGGGACCTAACAACATATAAAAGAATCGTAGTTACATGCGCGCTTGCAATGTTTGGTTTTTAATGTCGATATTGACCGGCCCACTTTAAGGAGCGTTTGGAAAGGCTACGGGCTGCGTCCTCACCTTCAGTCTGACACAGTCCTACCGGTTTTCGTTTTTTTCGTTTCGGGAGGTAGGTACCTCAAGATTCAGTGGCAATTAAGGGGAATGGTTAGCAGTCGGAATGCGTGAGGGAAAAGACATCCTCTACCTCTCGCCCCAGCCACCACTGAAGATACCCACGACGTCGGAAATAGCGCTCTTCAAGGGAACTGATGGAGACGGGACTATAGGACCAAACTCCTAACATGACGCGGGTGAAACCGCGGGCAGAAGCTAGTTTTAAATAAAGAATCTAAAAAGAAGAAAAAATCGTAATTAAAGAAGAAAAAAGCTTTTTTGTTACGGATTATCCGTAACAAAAAAGCTTTCAAATTTTTGAAAGCGATCGCAATACAAGTAAAAACTGACCATTCATCAATACTTTTTGTAGCATTGTTAATTAGGTTGGCAGTTATTTCATTTGCTTTTTAATTCCACTATTTCAACTCGTTAAATTTGATATGTGAGGTTTACTTTCCATTTCTCTTGAAAATTTAATCAAATTCACTAAAAAAATACTCGAAATACTGGCTTTGATTTCGTAAAACGTTGTTTTATTAAAATTGTATCAATTTGAACAGTATTTTTCATGTTTATTTTACAGGAATTCAAATTGATTTCTGTTCCATAAATACAACATCTCTGGGAGAAATATAGCAGCTATCGCGTTTTATCTTCCAACTAGCTTCTGCCCGCGGTTTCACCCGCGTCATGTTAGGAGTTTGGTCCTATAGTCCCGTCTCCATCAGTTCCCTTGAAGAGCGCTATTTCCGACGTCGTGGGTATCTTCAGTGGTGGCTGGGGCGAGAGGTAGAGGATGTCTTTTCCCTCACGCATTCCGACTGCTAACCATTCCCCTTAATTGCCACTGAATCTTGAGGTACCTACCTCCCGAAACGAAAAAAACGAAAACCGGTAGGACTGTGTCAGACTGAAGGTGAGGACGCAGCCCGTAGCCTTTCCAAACGCTCCTTAAAGTGGGCCGGTCAATATCGACATTAAAAACCAAACATTGCAAGCGCGCATGTAACTACGATTCTTTTATATGTTGTTAGGTCCCTTTAGAGTTTAGAGTATTTAACACCCAAGTTTGCAACCCTGATAACCCTGTTCTGTCAATGTCAATGTCGAATCAAAATCGCACTTAACCAGTTTTTAGTATTTGTTGTTACAGCGGCAATAGACACACATCATCTGTGAAAATGTAACCTATCTAACTATCACGGTTCGTGAGAAACAGCCTCCGAAACATTACATTATTTTATAACATCTTCAAAAACCAGCAACAAAACACGTTTTTTGCATGGGAGCCCCCCTTTTTTTTACGTGGTAAAATCATCAAATGAGCCCTCCCACCCCGGGCTGGGAGGGACTGTCAGACTTGTACTGACTAAAATCCATGGTGTCCTTCAATAGCTCTTTATTTATGTTCCGGGGTCACGGTAATGAAATAAGTCCCGCGACCAATGAGGGCCCCCTTAATATTTATTGTATTCTGGTTTTTAGTATGTTTTGTTATAGCAGCAACAGATGTACATCACATGTGAAAATTTCAAATCTCTAGCTATCACGGTTCATGAGATACACACGCAAAAACTACTGAATTGAAAGCACAGGGTATTCAGGGTTGCAAATTATAACAAAATGGTAGTAACATGCGCGTTTGCAATGTTTGATGTCGATATTGACCGGCCTAAAGAGGGGTTTTATCGACGCAATTGTGCCAGACCGTCATTATTTTGTCGCGGTATTATTTTGAAACTGTGATATCTCCTAAGATATTCATTGAAATCAAATGATGTAAAGGGCAATTTCGTTCAAAATTAAATGCTTGTGATGATTAACGTATTTATTTGGATAAGGATTAATATCATGTTAATGAAAACTCCTTCGCAAATAATGCATTACTTTAAAACAAATTTGGTTCCCATAAAAAAGGTTATAGTGACTTAACCTTTAAAGATAGATATATGCTCTCGCGGACTTTATTTTAGAAAATTTTATGGGGAATAATTCCGTAGTACATAATTTTTGCGAAACTCTAACCGTTTACTCGGCGCACGCAACGGAAGCTCTAAAAAAGGAATACATTTTCCCGATTTTGAAACATTTCTCATTACTGCTCCGCCCCTATAGGTGATAGCGTGATGTTATATAGCCTATAGCCTTCCTCGATAAATGGACTATCCAACACAAAAAGAATTTTTCAATTCCAACCAGTAGATCCTGAGATTAGCGCGTTCAAACAAACAAACAAACAAACAAACAAACAAACAAACAAACTCTTCAGCTTTATAATATTAGTATAGATTTCATCAAAGTTATGACCCATCTGTTTTGTTGAAGTTCTAAATAGTACTTACTGTCCAAAGCTATAGAGCCAAGTCTTTAACGAAGCGTCATTGAGCGTTGAATTTCAAGCTTTTGAATTTTCCTATGAATCTAACTTGATATTATAAATGCGAGTTAGTATGATGGATGGATGGAATGTTTGTTAGATAATGTTTCAGAATTGGATGAAATTACAGAGAACCGAGTTGATAGGATATAGGTTAGTCTGGAATAGCTAAAACACCCTAACTGCTATGCCGGAGGTCGAGGGTTCGATTCCTATCCAGGACAAATGTTTGTGTGATGAACATGATTCGATCCGATCATGACGGTGCCCAGAGCAAAAGGTCGAAGTTGCGGGTCTTTTTCTCATCCATAAACCGTGATCCTGGAACGTAAAGAGCTCTTAAAGGATCACCATGGATTTTTTTAGTCAGTACAAGTCTGATAGTCTCTCCCGCCCCGCCCTGGGTAGAAAGACCTGAGTAAAAAAAGGTCAACATGCTCAGAACGAAACTTTTATATTAAAATATCGTCCTAATTCAAGCAAAAAATTGTTTATCTGTATAATAGCCCAAAATTCCCAAGCCTTGAACGAAACATTTTTCGAACATAACATGAAAGAAAATTGCGAAAATTCCCTGTTGCAATATAATTCTTTGCTCAACCTTGCCATTTTCTGAGAACCTGTCCGTCATCCATATTGGGGAAAATATGGGTCTAATATTAAATAATTTACGAAACAGATCTAAAGATAACGGCATCAAAATATTTATCTTGTGTACCCATATCATATAATGTGCCAAACTATATCTTTCCTTCCTTCTTTCTTTCCTATTTTAACAAAAATAGTGATGATTGAAATTGACAAAGGTTTTTGCATTATACAAAATTCATATTTCTTTATACAAAAATCTTACTTCTATGTATAAATAATTCAACTGTAACAAAAATTCAACGTGGTCAACAAATAATAAAAAATTATTTCTTTTTCGCCTCTCTTAACTTATCTTTTGAATTTCTATTTGATTTTCTTTACATCAAATGTGAACCTATTTTCTTAGTTTTTTATTTCGAAACTAGCGGCCCACCCCGGCTTTGCACAGGTGGAAGTCCTCTAAGACCCCCCGATGGTTAATAACACAACAATAAAAAAATTATCCGAATCGGTCCAGCCGTTTTCGAATTATGAGCTTAGCAACACATTTTACGATCCAGTTTTATATTATAGAGAGATAGATAGAAGATAGATAGACAATTTTCAGGTTTATTTTTAGGATGGGTTTACTCTAGGTAGGTCAGGGGAGACAAAGACAAACCCTACGATAGAGTGAGCTGACCCTGAAGAAGCTTGTTCACTCTCAACTCAACTTTGAAGAGATTCGGGTTGTTTGCGTTCGAGAACACGGACTCAGGTAGTGAGTTCCACTCCACTGCGCGGATTATAAAGGAAAAAAAATCAATTATTTGACTGAAAATGAAAAATTAACCAACATAGCGCAACGAATTAGCAAGTTGAAATGGCAGTAGGCAGGCCATTTAGCACGCAAAACTGGGGTCCCCATCGGCCATCTACGCACCGTCAAGCGCAGCGTAGGACGTCCACCAACAAGGTGGGCAGACGATCTTATGAAGACTACAGGATCACGCTGGATGCAAGCCGCTTCGAACCGGTCCTATCGGAAGTCTATAGGGGAGGCCTATGATCAGCAGTGGACGTCTTACAGCTGATATGATGATGATGATTAGATTAGATGAACACGTAAATAAACATCAAATTGTAAAATTGAATTCAGACATTATAATTTCAATATCGGTGTATTTCTACTGAAACTCAAACATTTATCCATAATGGATCAATCGGAACTTTAGGTTCAACACAGTAGTTTTGATTATTCAATCTGCAAACATGACTTGTTCAATAGAGCTACAGTTTCAGTTTCAGACTAGTTAAATAATGGCAAGGTTACCCTTATGTTAATATACCTATGTATTTTAAATTAATTTCAAAGTGACCTTTTTTTGGCCGGTGATATCAAATGAGTCGTTTCGCTTCGAGTGAAGCTGAGTGGGATTCACAGACTCTTTTTTATTTTTAGTGCCTGTGTTATCTCAATGCTGGGCATAGTCCTCCCCCGAATACCTTCCAGGAACTTGTATTTTGTATGTCTTCGAACAACTCCATCCGCCATTAGTATATAAAACTAACTATATATTCTAAAACTAGAAAATGTTAGAATGTTATGCAATAAGTTGACAAAATATTTTCGATTTTCGGACTATTTCCTTTATTTTAAGTGTGAGAACTCTTGAAAGGTATTGCCAAGTTTCCCTTGAAGCCTTGGCCAACCCAACAAAGATGAACTAGGAATGTAATCATTAAATAGGTAAACAATTATAGAATTAATGGTATAATTAGTTTTCCATAAGAAGCATACTTTCGGACAATGAAGAAGTCCTATGAGGGTTCCGTTCTTCACTTATAATGTATAATGGAACCCTAAAATCGAGAAAATTATGACGTGAAGTCTGACCGAGGAGAATTGAAGAAGAAAGGGTCTTTCACCAAGTTTAAGTAGCATTGAGATTGAATTCAAAAGTGCCTTTAATGCTTGATTGATATAAATGCTTTGAGTTTCAGTGCAAACGTCTTTTTTTTATTACAAATGTTGCATATGGAACATGCACTGAAAAATACTAAAGCTTACGAAAGGACTTAGCTCTCAACAGAACACTGAGAGGTCAAACGAGGATTTAAAGTCAGGCGAGCGAAGTTACGCGAAACAAGCCGCACTGCAGCTAGTATTAACATAACAATGTTAATTAAAAAAGTTGAAAACTCCACAGAATTAAGCAACGAAAAACATGAATCTTTCTTGTAACTGCCGTTCACATCAACTTGAGTTACAGGTGTACAAGAAATTTCTCCTGCATCGTGAGTTACAAAACATTTTTGACATTTTTATCGCGGTAAAATTATCAGACGAGTCCTCCCCACCCAGGGCAGAACGGGAGGGACTATCATACTCGTACTGACTAAAATCCACGGTGTTCTTCAGTGGCCTTTTATGGACCGGAGCCGCGGTATATGATGTGAGTCTCGCGACCCCGATAGGCTTTTGGCCCTCTTTAAAGGGGCCTGCCCCGTCATTGTGCTGACACCCCTTGAGGCCAGGGCATGGTCCATTATCGGACAGCGAGTCGCCCTTACTCGCCGCCCGCATGTAAACTTTTTTTTTTACGTGGTTATTGGTATTTGTATTGGTATTGGTATTTGTATGCCCTACAAGCAGTTGTTCTGGGTCTGGGTGTTTGTGTGTGTGTGAGTTTCTATGTTTTTAAACGCACCCACAACACAGAAGTAATTTCTAGTGTGTCAAACCCGCGACATACAGCGCAAAAGTCAATCGCTCAACAACTGAGCCAACCATGCCTTCAATTTTTTTTTAGGTAAAGATAAACCGCTTTTAAGATATTCAAGTCTTTGTGCTCCAGTGCTCCTAGCACTAGATCTAACCTGAGAGCGTCCTAGTTATTCTCTATAGAATTCTCGCCTGGACATCAAACTGATCACTGAATTTTTGAATGCCGTCGTCCACAAAAGGGATTCCTGTGTCATACTTGCTTGTTTAAAGAGATAAAAACATCACATCAAAGATGAGAAACGTCCAGAGAATTCTTATCGCTAAGTAAAATTATTAAGAATTTATAAGGGATTTTGTAGAAAATGCCTATTTTATTAATCTGACATTGAATGATTGTTATAGATATTGCGTAGTTATATTACCTCTCATCAAGTGCTTCATTAATTTGAATATATTAATAATTACAACCTCATTTATTAGTCATCTAACGCCCACACATTATCAAGTCCTCAATTTCTTGAAAATGTGTGGGACATGCTCGACCTTAATTTTTAATAACATTTTCATAAAATCTTATTTCATATTAGTAACAATCTCAGACAATGCAAAAATATTGTATTGAAGTTATATTGGTCTGAAATATAATTTATAATTTCAAATGCGCGAGCCTATCTAAAATAACAAATAGTAAATTAAATTTCAAACCGAGTAAACACAAACTTGATAACTTAAATAAAACGTTATTTCTATAAAATCGAACGTGTTTTTTCGCTTGAAGCTTTTCGAAGCGAAAAACTGATCAATAGCTCTTTCTTCGATCTTTCTAGTTTCTGCCTTTACAATGTTTTTTGCAGAATACGTGTTGTTTGCTTCGCCCTTTTGTCTGAAAATGTGCTAAGTTGGAAGTTGCCAGGTCATCATTCGTATACACCCTTAGAACACGTTAAACATCTAAGGCGGGATGACAGGCAGGTGTGAAAAGCAGCCTTATACATCGTTCTAAACAATTAATCAAGGAAATGGAGGCAAGCGATGCATTAAACACATTAAAGCTAAACACAATATACGCTGTATAGGAACGTCTGGAGCAAGAATAATGATGTGAATGTCTACAAAATAACGTTACCCCTAGAAAATTGTTGTAATAATAAGGTCAAATATTTTATAAAACATTTTATACAACATTTGAATCACAACATCCAAGCTGGGCTTAGTTTTTGGCACAATATCTCACTTATTAAATTTTTTAATAAAAAATATTCATAACTTTAATTTACATAAACCAACATCTTTTCCCCAAAAAAGTTTTTAGAATCCCCAAAACCCCGCCAGGCTACGATCATTATATCCACAAGTTTACAAGTTGGTGCTAGACACCTGACCTTTCTGACGGACCTCATCTATGAGGTCAATATATCTCGTCTGGGATGTCCATCCCCGGCCACGTTGCCACTCACATTCAACAAAACAAAAAAGGAGACGAAAACATAAAAGGAACAATTAAATCAAATGTAACGAGCAACGAAGAAAATGTACCAGGATCGCAGTAATTTGAGAATGCTAGCAAAATGCACTATGAAATAAATTGTCGAGACTTTCCACGTGGGAACAAACAGGGTGGTGAAATATAGCTCGTAACGATACAATGTTCTACTTCTCCAGAGACGTAGAAAGTTCCCATCTAATGATGTATTATTTCACGCCATAAAAAGGGAAAAAGAAATAGTTTTTACTTTTGTAGAAGTTTCTTTGTTAGTTGTGTGATGTATCACTTATGAGGATGAAATGTTCTGCTTTGATTTGAAAGTTGTAGGGAAGTGTTTACTGTTCTCACAGCGCAGTGGTTGAGCGTTTGGCTGCTACGCTACGAGTTAGCCCCTTTGTACACTAGGCGACGCAAGTCACCGATACCTTACAATTTTGGTATCCATTGACGCGTGCCTGTGTTCAATAACCTCTATGGGTTTGTATTCCGATAGTCGCTTGGATACTTAAATCGTACGGTATACCGACTTACGTCGCCTAGTGTACGAAGGGGCTTAATGTTTCGATTCACGTAACAAATACATATGTAGCTGTGATGTCCCTGTGTTGGTACGCAAATACTTAAATCTGTGGCTTTAGTACAAGTTTTCCATAATTTACCGTACAGCTAAAGTATGAACGGCGTTTATGGTATCGAATATGAAAAAGCGTCTCTAATATACCTAACCTTACCGTTTACATTGCTCTGCTACAATGTTACTCTCATTATATTTCGTACCACTACTGGACGAGGAACAAAATCCTTCATTTAATTAATCCCTATTACCTCCAATATTCCCAAACTAACTTTGGTTTCAGGACAAACTGAACTCACTGCTAAATAAGTTAAAGCTAAAGATCAAGTATTACTTAGTTAGTAGGTACAGTAACTTTTCCTTCATCTGGGGATTTGAAAGCATTAGCCATTAGTGATTCGGAGTCGGGCTTGTAAATTCCGTTTCATGTAAACCGTATGCTGGGACTTCAGAACGTAGAGTTACTACTAAATTTTGCTACCATCGGAGACTCTTGGTCAAGAGTATTAAATTTTCTAAATATCCAATGATGCAGTTTTTATTGTCGTTAAGTTCGGGTTAGAGATTCTTTTCAGAATTTTTTGATATTCTTTATCGTTCGTTTCGGATATAGCCTTCCACGTCCCGTTGAAAAATTCACCCTGTGTATTTTCAGAACGATATTTGACAATCGATGTGTCAAATGTATGGTTGTTTTGTATTAATTTAGGTAAGGTATTTTAAAGTGACATTACAAAAATAAAATAGCTTTCTGCTGTCTCTTCTACACAATTTTTAACTGGGTCAAACATGTTTTCATTCCTTTTTTCGTTATCTCATTTTTTAAAGAAGATTTATGATTTTGATCGCTTTACATGATAACATTATATAAAGGGTATTTATTCCATTTTCAAAAGGTAAAACGATCACTATAGATGGAATAGATACAGTATCAAACAAGAAACATGACAGACCGTTTCATGTCATGTCGGTTGGCAGCATGGCAGAACTGTCACAAACATACGGCGCATCGTAGATACGGGAAATGCCACAATGATTGACACTCGGCTTGGCAGTTTCAGGCCTTACATATGAATGTGTAAACTCCTTTCTGACCCTCAGGGTACATAACCCAGCAACTTGCTTAATGATACCGGTTGACAGTATTACGGATTTTTGAAAACCGTAAGCAGTATCATGTCAGTGTTACACGACTTTACAGCATACTTGAAGTATTTACTGCGTTTATTGTATGCAAAAATTAAATAGCGCCTCTATTGTGCGAATAAGGAACTATCTTTTCCTACAAATTGACTTCAAAGTTCCAGTTTACTTTACGTCACAAGAGCGTGAAAAGTCATGACAGGGTCTCAGTTTATCGTCATGTTGGCAGCGCGAGATAACTATGGCCATCAGGGTATATGACACGTCTGTTGCTTATAGCTATACAAGTATACACCAAGCAGGTATTATACGCCTAGTTTAGTTAAACTTTGCGATAAGCTGAATCGTGTATAACAGGCAATAGATGATGTAGGGTGCAACTGTATACAGAATTTCAATATACAAAGTAAAATGACGCTGTATAGCCACTTAACATAGTTACACTAAAAGGGTAGACTTGTAAATGGCTTTATCTTTGAGAACAAGTAAAGCTTCAGATTTATTAAACAACAATTAATTAACATTCTCTAAAAGGCCCACCCGAGATCCAGGAATGAAAAGATTAAGTAGAAATCCGATATCTTTACTTCTCCCTCATTCCAAGATTAGAACTTTAATAGCCGCCGAAGTCATACCTATTAATTTCAACGAAATCCGGATTTCTGGAAAAGAAACAAGACGCAACAAAGCGATTGGCGTTCTACAGTAAAAAGCCACTTTCCTTTCAAATCAAAAGGTCGATTTGTTACTTCCACTAGGGCTGTTTATATCGAAGTGCCAGTCAGAGACTCCTGACAAAAAATAGTCAGAATTGAATAGACGGTGGGCGGACGCGCGATTTAGTTGTGAACAACGTAGGTACACACGGCTACACATCAACCTATACAAAACCAGTTTGTCTTGGTCTCGCTTCGTAAGATTTTTACGCACAATTAACGGTCAGCTAATACTGGTTTTGCATAGCTTGATATGTAGCCTTGTGTACATCATTTAGCCCTTCCGTATACTGGGCGACGCAAGTCTCCGATACCTTACGACTTCGGTATCCAAGCGACTATCGCAATACGAAACCATAGAAGTTCGTTCACAGGCACGTGTCAATGGATACCAAAGTCGTAAGGTATCGGAGACTTGAGTCGCCTTGTGTACGAGGGGCATTAGTGTTAGACATCTGCCAATATCACAAACGTTCTTTCATACGGCAAAAAATATAAAACCTACCTTATTCTGATGTTGTGACAGTCAAAACTTTATCTATCGATCAGGCTCCGAATTGATTAAATCTGAATTTCGTCTACACAATATACGAGAGTCAGATTCATATTAAAACGTATAGTCATGACATAAAATAAATCTGAAATGAAACTTTGATTAGTTTGGGATCGAACAGTCGATTGAGTACCTTTACTTTTGTATGATATCTTACAATGGTTTTCAAATAAAATAGAAAATGTTCTGAAATATTTTAGTCCTTGACATAAAGGACAAGTGAATTTGTAGACTCTTTCAGATGACCTAGAAACAAAACGTTTGAGCATAAAATGTTCTAGATTGCGAGCAAAAATAAAAATCCCTTGAAAAATATTTTTGCTTTCATATTGCTTCTATTTTGCATGACGGGCGGAGAGTAATGGTTTACTAATCAAATTATAATGGAATGATAACGATTGAATTATTAAATGTTATAACAGCATAATTTATGTTATTGGAGAACCACTTCTGAGAGGTTTCCAACTTAGAAACAACTTGTGTACCTAGCTATTATTATTGATATACGTACTTCATTTATTAATTATTAAGATGAATAACTTATTACTTAGTTTCTGAATAATTACGCGGTGTCTTGGTGTATATTTTAACTAGAAAAACAATTTATGTTACTTCAACTTTTTGAGTACCATGTTTGCTAACTTTTAACTTTTTTGTTAAGGTAAGTATAATTAAATGTACTTTTATTAAACTAATAAATAAAACACATAACTTTAAAATACATTTAAAGGCACCTTCTTTGCCGTATAGAGGCAACGTGGCTGCAGCTTTATCCCCGTAACAGACCGCCTGTTGGTTTAGTGGTTAGTGACCCTGACTGCTATTCCGGGGGTCTTGGGTTCCCACCCAGAATAAATGTTTGTGTGAGCATGATCGTTTGTTCTGTGTCTGGGTGTAATTTATCTATAGTATGTATGTATTTAGAATTATATTAAGTACTAGCTGTGCCCGCGACTTCGTTCGCGTGGATGTCGGAACTAAACAATGTATTTCTGTGCAAAGCACTGTTGGAGGATACCGATACAATTTTTTATTTATGTTAGTGCTTCTATATTAACAGCTGTGAACCATCATTCTGGAGCGTACATAAATATGTGTACGCCAAATCATCAAATGAGTCCTCCCAGCCAGGGCAGGGCAAGAACGAATGTCAGACTTCTACTGATTAAAATCCACGGTGTCCTATAATAAATCCTATAATAGGCCTTTACTTTCCGGAGTCAAGGTAATGCGATAGTCCCGCAACCCCAGCAGGCTTTGGCCTTCTAAGGGGTTCCGTTATTTTGCTAGCGCACTGATGCACATGTTGAACACAACACGCCGTCGAAAAAAGCATATTCGCCACCCGCATGCTCGTGCAGGAGAAAAAGCTACGTTTAAACGTCTCTGGGACCATAGGAGTATGGGCGGGCTCCGGAGCCTGCCCATCCCTACTTTTGCCGGCGCTGGCAGCTCAAGGACGTAAGCAGACTTTTTTTTTTATCTTGGTAAAATCATCAGATGAGTCCTCCCACCCCGGGCAGGGCGAAAGGGACTGTCAGACTTGTACTGACTAAGATACACGGTGTCCTTCAATAGCCCTTTGTGTTCCGGGGTCACTGTGATGGTATAAGTACCCCGCGACCCCGGCAGCTTTAGCCCTCTGAGAAGGGGCCTCGTCATTATGCTAACGCTCAAAGCGCGCGTGGAACACGGCGCGCCGTCCCGGGCATGGTCCATGGTCGGACAGCGAGTTGCCCTTTACTCGCCGCCCGCATGCCCGCAAAGTAAGCAAACATGGGCGAAAGTTCAATTTAGTTTGTAGTTGCACGTATGCGTGATTTAATGTTTTGCTTACAGAAAAAAATATAATATGCCTAGTTGGACTCATAAGATATTGAAAATATCGTGATTTTAAAACGAATGAACATGATTTTACTTAATTCTCGCCATGTTTTTCATATAAACCCTGTACTTAGGATTTTAGATTAGATTTTTAAAGAATATTTGACGTAATTGTAATGAACGCCCTCTGTTATTCAATTGCCACTGGATTAGAGTAGTTTGTCTATCGATTTGAATTATCGATATTGTTTAATGAATAAAATGAATGTTGGTATGAAAAAAAAATGATCAATTAATTTTTTTTCTCGTGAACGTAAGGGTTCATTTCAATAAACGCCATTTCCTTTATTAAATCGGTGTACTTTTCCTACCATATATTTTTGTTAGTTTTTTACGTTTTATGTAATCTTTAGGATATTAAATATATCCAAGAGAATAACTGATTCTATTATATTCCATTCTATTCTATCCCATCCTATCCTTAAAATCGCTGTAATTAATTTACATTTTTCATAAGGAATAAACATTACGATAAAACAAAAACATTATGTTACTTCAATTTAAACACCTCTATTTCCATATTTTCTTTTAACGCCATCTACCGTTTTATCATTGAAATATGTTTAGATGAATAATTTCAATATGTAGTTTTTCTATTCGAAGCTAGATCGCGCTACTGAACTGCGCGTCTTGTTGTGAACTGACCGTAATTTTACTTCTGAAACACTTTAAATTCAAATATCTTTTGATAGACTGAACCGATTGCAATGAAACAAAAACTAAATTCCTCTCCAAGTTACGCTTAATCGTTGTGTATAAGTAAGTTATCTACATTAATTTCGTATATTTTACGTGATACCTGGACAAATTAACAGACAAACAGATAAACAGACAAACAGACAAAAATTCTAAAAATGCTAGAAATGGGTTCTATTGGTTGTCCTTTAATGCCCTGGCTATATTTTTTGAGTTTTTTTTTAATGTAGAAAAATAACTTTTCTACAGTTTTATTATATGTATAGATAGAATAGATATAGAAGAAGAAGATGTTTATCAGTAGTCTACTACCCACAACACAAGCTCTGCTTAGCTTGGGACTAGATGGTGTTGTGTGATAGTTGTGGAATATTATATTGTTATAGTAATTAGTCCATCAGTTAACTGAATAACAAAAGCCTAAACTCCAATATATTGGTACGAAGTGGTCTTATTTGCATTTAATAAAACGTCAACAGACGATCAAAAGTGAATCAATTTAGAGATAATAACATTTCAATTCCCTCACAGTCCGGGAATCGTCCGCTCATCGATCAGAGCGAACGTGAACGTTCCATAAACTAAAGTTCACACACACAAACATGTTGGGCAATCTTGGCAAATGTGGGTACTTGTACAACTCGGAACTCAAATGCACTTAGTCCGAGTTGGTTCGAATCTGGATGCACGGGAGTATTCCACCAATAAGGATATTTTGGATAGTTTAAGACGGAATTATTCCCGTAAACGTCAATAATTTCTGATTCAGTGTTTGGCCGCTAATTTGATACTATAACTGCTTACTATAACGGCTATAGTATCAGTTTAAGTATTTTGTTATTACTATTAAGACAAGATACGAAAATATCGAGTTACTAGCTGACCCTTGCCCACTTCGTTGAGTGGTAAAAATTTAAATTGTGATGAAATGATGAGTGTGGTTCGGTTAGTACTGAGTGCCGAGTGCTATGATTTATTTCCTGACTGCCAGAAGGAGGATTATGTTTTTATTGCATACTGACAGTAACCGCCAGCCGACTTTCTGTTGCTAGGCGTTGCTCATGTTCAACGTTAGATTCCCGAGCACGGGCCTGCGATGTTCTCATTGTTTGGTTAGCGAGCCACTGCGAGCGCTCAGCACGAGTGTCCCTATCCCTTGTTGTTGAGATATGCTGCTTTAAATCACTGAGACGCTGCGCACGTTCAGCGCTAGATTCCCGAGCACGGGCCTGCGATGTTCTCGCACTTTGGCTTTTTTTTTTTCGTGACATCAAATGAGTCCTCCCAACCCGGGCAGAGTGGGAGGGGGGCTGTCAGACTTGTAGTGACTTAAATCCACGGTGTTCTTCGGTTGCCCTTTGAATACCGGAGTCGCGGTATACGTATGTCCCGCAACCCTGGCTAGGCTATGGCCCTCGATTATGGCCCGTCATTATCCTGACACTCTTTGAGGCGCGTGTGGAACACAACGCGCCGTCGACCCAGGCATGGTCCATGGTCGGACAGTGAGTTGCCCTTTACTCGAAGCCCGCATGCCCGATGATCGTCCCGCGACATCCGTCGCCGTGGGCGTCTACTACTACGGCTGGGGTGGAGGGAGGATGCTGTCCTCTTTCTCACCTATTCCACCTCCTCCTTCGCGAGCATGACTGCTTCGCAGAAGGAGGAGACCGCTTCCCGTCTCGCCCCGCAGGATGGCCGCGACCAATGCCGGGTGCAAGAGGTCTCCGCCTATCGCCTGCGTGAGGACACGGCGGTGCTCCGCCCAAGCAGGGCATTCCTGCATCGTATGCTCCACCGTGTCCTCCGGGCGGTCCTCCTATTGGTGACACTCGGGCGTTTCCTCCTTCTTTATCAGACACACGTACCTCTCAAAGCATCCATGTCCGGTGAGGACCTGTGTCAAGTGGTAGATGAGGATGCCGTGGGGTCTATCCAGCCACTCCTCAAAGAGGGGAGCAAGTATCTGCGAGCGCTCAGCGCTAGATGTTCTCGATGTTCTCCAGCTTTGGTTGGCAAGACGCTGTGAACGCTCGGAGCTAGATTCCCCAGCGCGTGCTTGCGAAATATTTCCTCTATGCCTCGAGAGGCGCTTATGATTTTCAAGAGCAGACTTTTCCATACGGCGTACTCGAGTTGCTTTGTCTGGGATGTCTGTCAGTAAAGTTGTGATTTCCCTTTAGGCATGGTAAACAATTGCTGAAACTATTCGATATCCCAAAAACATAAATACCACAGCTTCGAATTCAAAGAAACAGTGTTTTGTGTTTTAAGAAACCGAGCAATCAAAACAATTTTAAAGACCAACACGTAGGGGTGCTAAGACAGGAAACCTCCACGTGCGCCCGTCAAAAACTCTTCCTTAGGCACTGTGTGCCTAAGGGGTCTCTTTGCCCCTATGTGAATAGCATGACGTGTGAACGCTCCAACGCGTGTCCCTCTGATCAGCAGAGGGCACAGCGGCGGAGCGGGCGGAGTAATGTGTGGCTCGCCGTCCGACCGAGGACCAAGCCCGGGTCGGTGGTGCGCCGTGTTTCGCGCCAAATGCCTGCTGGGGTCGCGGGTTTTTTCTTAACCTAGGATACCGCGGCCCCGGAACGTACAGGGCATCGAAAGGAACATGGGTGGATTTTAGTCAGTAAGAGTCTGACAGTCCGCCTCACCCAGGGCTCAGGACTCATTTGATGATTTTACCACATTAAAAAAAGACTAACGCGTAATTGCACAACGCCATCCAATGGATCTTTCTTTGTCGTGTCGATGATTCCTTTATATTGTATGTTTCGACCAAAACTCTGCCACGTTGACGGCGTTGGTTGTGGCCTCGGATAGATCCCTTAGAGTGCAGGTGGAATCACAAAGAGTACAATTGAGAAGATGGGCCATCGTTTGCGATGATCCAATGGATAAAACGTCCGTACAAAGCATGTTCTAATGCGGTTCGCGAATGGACGGCGGCATTTTGCGATTTAGTAATTTTATATATTATTATCTTCGAAACTGTTTAACCAATTTACTTACTGTATCTCTATGATGTTCTTGTGATCATAATAATATTTTTTTTGTTAAGGTTTAATATTTAGTTGATTAAAAAACCGTCCAAAGGTATAATGTGGTTCGAGAATGGACGGCGGCATTTTGCGATTTAGCAATTTTATGTTATCTTCGAAATTATTTAACCAATTGACATACTGTTTGGGGCAAATCGTATCTCTATGATGTTCTTGTGATCATAATAATATTTTTTTGGATAAGGCTAATATTTAGTTGATTAAAAAACCGTCCAAAGGTAGGTATGACGAAAAATACTTTTTTTAACTCGTAAAAGCTACTATATCTACTAAAACATAAAAGATAGAAATATGGTGTTGCGGACTTTATTGTAGAACTATTCAAAGCGGACATTTTTGCCGTACATTATTTTCAATTTTAAGCAACTGGTAAGGCAGCGCATGCTAATAACTCTGTTAGAAGAGTGATTTTTTTCCGCCCGGCTAAACAAAACTTGAGATAGTTCAGCTAATATGCATGATATCTTTATAATTTATAGCCTATAGCACTCAGGGATAATGTAGCTTTCTACCAGTGAAACAATTTTTAAAATCGGTTCATTACTTTCGGAGATTACCCATTACATACAAACAAACAAACAATTTTACCTCTTTATAATATTAGTATATATAAATAGAAGCATTTTATACTATAACTATTCTCATTTGTCACCAATGGTTTTGTACCTAACAATGCATCCGGGTTCGCGGGACCAATGACTAATCGTGATTCTGGAACGTAAAGGGCTATTGAAAGACATTGCATTGCAGTGCATTTTAGTCAATACAAGTCTGACAGCCCCTCCTGCCTTGCCCTGCCCTGGGTGGGAGGACTCGATTTGATGATTTTACCACGTAAAAAACAAACAACAAGGAGTCTTCTGCATAAATGTGGGTTTTTCTTTTAAAAACATCAAAATAGACATAAGTGCTGTTTCTGTGCTACATTTAAGCCTATACTAAAAACTTATACGGCAAAACTTGATGGAGATGCGGTGTTGCAATGGGCGGTATTATCTCTATTTAACATTTCTAAACAATCTTTGAAATGAGAATTTTCAACAAGACTTAATTTGCAAAATGACTATTGGTTTCTTATCTTCTAAAAATAGAATTACTCTATTCAATTCTGCCTAAAATTATCAATTCCATGATCCGAAGAACTTTTAATTTATATTATCTAAGTTCGACTAAGGCAAATTTTCACGATCAAAGTACTAAGTAAAGTCAGTAGCAGTCAGTTTGAGAGAACCAGCTTAATGGATGGGTAAATCCCGTTAAAACCCTGTTAACGGCGATACGTGAATACTTGAGCTTAAGCAAGGACTTTGAAAGCTCCATCTAATTCGCTTAAGCGCTCTCTTGTATAGGGATAGCCCAATTACAGGCTAAAACAAATGTGAATAAAGAGAGAATATTCTAAACAACGTTTTGTTTTTCATTTATGTAAAATAATTTTATTGTAATACTAAAAAAATCCAGCATTTTCATCCGAGTGCAATTCAAATATTATTTCGGTAGAAAACGGTATCTATACGTTTTTCTCGACGATTTAAACCAACCTCCGAGTCGAATTTTATCAAGACCCCTTTTTTTGCGTGGTAAAATCATCAAATAAGTCCTCCCACCCCGGGCAGGGCGGAAGGGACTGTCAGACTTGTACTGACTAAAATCCACGGTGTCCTTCAATAGCCCTTTATGTTCCGGGGTCACGGTGATGGAAATAAGTCCCGCGACCCCGGCAGGCTTTGGTCCTCTGTGAGGGGGCCCCGTCATTTTGCTGACGCTCTTTGAGGCGCGCGTGGAACACGACGCACCGTATCAAGACCCCTTCGCTTTGTTTGAAGTGATGAATAAAGAACATCCGTCTATCTAAACTTTCGCATTTACAATACAAATTATATTCATTAATGCAAAAAGTTTATCTTTTTTTATCGTGTTGCGATGACCACAAATACTATGAGATGAAGACAGGAAAATGAAAATTTTAACCTCTGCGCAAAAATTGCAAAAGTATAAAGTGTTTAATAAATCATTGAAGCTTTAAATCAATGAGACCATAAATCATTAAAATATAGTTAGGTATTCTTAATGTTCAATGGTACTAACTACAAATCTCTTCCACTCCAGTAATTTATCATAGCAAAGTAATTATATTCGCTTGACTGTCATGACCAGAAATAATTCAATTAAACATTAGTTAAGGTACTAAAAAATAAAAGCATTTTAAAATTCGGGCAGGTCTGGGAAATAAGAGGCCTATTACTTACTATACAGAGTAAATTTTCCAACTAGGCGTGGGTGGCTAAAACCGAAACTGTGAAGAAATATGTAAGTGCAACGATGAATAATGAATGAACAACATTCCTCCAATGCGTACATCAACTTAAATCAATGATAATTAAAACCATACACCCCATAAATGTCCTGGGTGGACTTTCAGATTAAAAACTAATTCCAGTTGTTCATTCCCTTTGCGTTCTGGGACTGCGGTGATTTGAAAAGACTGATTACTTAGTACCTAATCCAATGATATTATAAAGAAAGATACGCCATGTTCATACTGAATGGCGTTCAGATATCGTTGCGTTAATATTATAGTAACTTAAAACTACGACAGCGATAGATAATGCGAAACGTATAACACAGAAAGAGGTAGCAGATAGCAAAGTGCAACAATTGTTTTACTTTATCCGCAAAAATTTGTACGTGCTAGTGCGACATCTACCTCTTTTTATTTATAACTAGCTGTTGCCAGCGGCTTCACCCGCTACAACTCGAAAATTATCCCACGGGAACATAAAATCGGGATAAAAACTATCCTATGTGTTAAACCAGGTTATAAACTATCTGTGTACCAAATTTCAGCCAAATCCGTTCAGTAGTTTTTGCGTGAAAGAGTAACAAACATCCATACATCCATACATAAAAACTTTCACGTTTATAATATTAGTAGGATATCATTGACCTAATCCTTTCTTTAATTTTTCTGTTATCCGTTAAAAAGAAAATGACTTGACAACGTATAATTGATGCCTTTATCTCTAAAAGCAATTTAAAAGTAGTCCACCGATCAATGAAGAGTCACTATCGGCTTATCTGATCGGTAGCTTGCTCATGTACTTTAGAGGCTAGCTTTTTGTGCCACCCGATTTTACAGGACCTGAATCAAAGTGATTTAGATTAACGGCTTAAAAGGCACTGAGTTGTGTCGACGGTTTAAATGGGATTTTCAACTTTAACAACGTAACATTAATGTTCTTAATATTTAGATGTTTTTTATGAGGAGCTCGTGGCTAAATAATTACAGCCGCACAGGCCGATCTTCCGGGCTAAGCCCCGCTTGCCTAGGTTGGTCTGTCAAATCAAAATCAAATCAAATCAAAACGTTTATTTCAACTAGGCCGTAACCGGCACTTTTGAACTGTCAAAGACAAATTAAAATTAGTACAAAAATAGTTATGGTGCTACAGTCCCAGTCACAAGACATAAAAACTGTGAAAGTACCGTAGGTGTGTGGATGGGTGACCATCTTTCATAGCGAGTTTCCTTCGTGCCTCGAAAAGCACGTAAAGCCGTTGGTCCCGGCTGTCATTTCTAGATCTTTGACAGTCTTTACTGTTAATCAGAAGCTCAAAAGTCTTACAACCAGTCTTACAATAGGGTATGGTATTACCCAGTTACTGGGTTGTGGAGGTCCGACAGGCAGTCGCTCCATGAAAAATACTGATATCCAGCTGAATCTGGTTTGACTGGAAGCCGACCCCAATACAGTTGGGAAAAGGTTAGGCAGATGATGAATATTTAGATGTTTTTCTTCACAATTTTTGGTCGTAATGTGAAGAAATGTTGTTTATAGTTTCTAATTATAATGAGTAGGTACTTAGCAGTATCTCTATCAGGTCTATCAGGCGGAATGCATGGGCATTATACAAGCAGCATATGCGATAGAGGCCAGAAGAGTTACGGACACCCATATACGTATACTCTCTGACAGCGCCTCAGTTCTTCAATCGTTGGAGAAACAATATACCACTTCAAGCTTAATACTAGAATATCACAATGCACTAGAACGTCTAACGGTATCTAAACGCAACAAAGTGACACTACAATGGATTAAAGGACACAGCGGATCACTGGGCAACGACGCGGCTGATGAACTAGCTAGGAGAGCATCCAGCGCATCAGTTTGCGGACCTGAACCCATTATACCCATCCCCTTCAACCAGATACGTAGATGGCTGCAGGAGCGCATCCTTACACAAGCGGAGAGATGGTGGACCTCGACACCAGGCTGCAGGCAATCCAAGGAACCTCTGCCATCCTTAGATGGCAGGCTAACCAGACGTCTTTTACGCCTGGACAGGACCGGCATGCGTCTGCTGACAGGGACCATAACGGGACACTGCTCCCTAAACAAACACTTCCACACAATAGGCATAACGGACAGTCCCCTGTGCAGGGCTTGCATGGAGACTGAGGAAACCGTTGCGCATGTGCTCTTCGAGTGCACAGGTGTCACCCAGATCAGGACAGAGACCCTCGGGATGCCCAGGACTTACATAGATGTTCTCCACAGACCAAAGAACCTGATCAACTTCTGGAGGGAGGTGGGCTGGTTAGAATAAGCCACCAAAGGCCACTATGGCCCACGCACAATGGTCCACTTGAAGGACTAAGTGCGGAAACCAAAACCCCTAACAGTAACAGTAACTTAGCAGTAAACCCGCACGTTATAACAAACATTAATAATACCAAGAAAGAAAATGAGTTTATTTTTAAAACACAGTACTTTAGTAATTAATTGAGCTAGCACCTTAATGAGCATTAAAATACTTATCGCTAACGAAGGTGTTGAGTTTCAAACGTTGTGTTTCATTATTTATCACAAAGGTTTTTCTCGTTAGAGTATTAATAATTATGTGAATACGTGCAAATCATATTATTTTGTTTATAGGTAGACTTTAGTTAGAAAAGATTGTGTCCATTAAGTTCATAATGCTTAGAAAAAGGCCTCCTTTCACCCTAACCCACCAATCACGTTCAGTCCTCGCTAGCGAATATAAAATGTGTTATTATTCTTTTTTTTGTATGACATGCTATTAATATTATTTAAAAGAAGTTTCTTTATCATATTTATTTGTATAGATAAGTATAGTATAACAAGCAAGTGTATAACAATAGTGGAGGCTATACTGTTAATTTTATGGAACACCACTGCTCTAAAATTCTAAAAACTTAAAAAGATTTAAAGTGACGAGTAGTGGTAGGCCCCACTTATAACACATCAAAATCCATTTCACATTTTCAAGTATTAGAAAACGCGACACAACAAATAATAATGACATTCCAAAGCTCAGTGTAACGTAATATATATGCTCCAAAGATTTCATTAGCGAAATGATTGGTTGAATATCATCGCCTTTAGTGACCCGTTACCGAAATTTCCATTTCATTTCATTCCCATTTCATTTCAATTTCACCCTGTTTTACGTTCCGTAATTGTGTAACTAACGTTTTATTACATCGCGAATGTGAATACCGACGTAACACAGAAAACGCTTAATGTTTTCTTCAACGAGGTTTTCATTATTCTCGTACTTGAGTAAAACGTTTCATACAATTTAAAATTAATGAAATAAACATAACTTCAAAAGTTTACGCGATACGCTTTACACGTTTTCAAGGAAAATTCTTGTTATTATTTTTGCATCGAAGTTAAGGGGCGCTCATTGACATTTATTTTAAAACGGGAAAATATTGAAGAGTATTTTACATACCTATCATGGGATAATATTTTGTGAGTGTCTATTTGCATACCAATAAATCAGCATCTGGTTGAAATTACATTGAAATGATTGATGTTTATTTTGAAAATTACTGAATAAAATAAAATCACTTAGAACATTCTACAATGCTTTTTTTGGAGCAAAGTAGTGAGTTTCAAAAGACTTACGAACCCGCTATACATTTGATAATTCAAAGTCCGCTCTGAAATAGTCGAATCGTAATGAAAATACTTTAAGTTTCATTTATAAACAGAGCAGGAGATAAAACATTCGATATTCTCTGAAGTATTTCAAAATCAGACCAGGGCTATTGTGAATTGTTCACAACTATCTCAGTTGTTTCAATCAATTCAAAGCATTGTTGACTTACACATAATGTCCATTTTCGCCAAGATGAAGAAATTTTCTTTTCGTTGTCAAAATATAATGGACTATATCGCTATTTCCATTAAGTATAAATTAGAGAGACTGCGTCGAATTTCAAACACATAAATACAGTAATATTTTTTTAACGAAGCCGTTTTAACAGTTTGTTTTATTATAAGTTCTCCAATTTTCGACAACACAAAAGGGTAAAAAAGAAAAAAAAGAAATCAAGGTGGCCTGGTTTTATCAAAAGGATTGAAATATAAAGTTTCGACTTGTCGAATAAATCCAAGGTTACGAATTCTAAGAAATGAGGTAGGAATAATCTAAGCCCAAATTATTCAGACTCGTATTGAACTAACTTTTCAAAGGCTTGTCAATAGTTGAAAGCTGTATTATTTATATTATAATACCTAAGCATTAAACTCATTACTGATTTCTCGATTAATAAAGCTGTTTTTTTTACGTGGTAAAGTCATCAAATGGACTGGCAGACTTGACTCACTAAAATCTACGGTGTCATTCGGTGGCCTTTTGTACCGGAGTCGTGGTATACGTATGTCCCGCAACCCCGGCAAGGCTATGGCCCTCTGTAGGGGGGCCCCGTCACGTGCTGACGCTCTTTGAGGCGCGCGTGGAACACAACACGCCGTCGACCCGGGCATGGTCCATGGTCGGACAGCGAGTTGCCCTTTACTCGCTGCCCGCATGCCTGCGCCTATGGTGGCCGGAAATTGTCCCGCAACATCCATCGCCGTTTGCGTCTACCACTACCACGATTAATAAAGCTCAAGAGCTTATTTTGAACTACATTACTTAATTCGTTCACAATTTTCCGTACATTTTACCGTAACTTTTAGTAATTATTCAGTGGTCGTACGTAAGAGGATTGATGTAATATTATTATTAAATCATTTATTTCAGAAATCATCCTATATAAGATATATTATCTATATATTATGAACAACTTGATTAACGAAGCGGTATTGGACGCTTGTTCGCAAAACGGCATTTTTCGGACACGTTCAAAATTCTACTTTTCGAACTGCCTAGACCTAATTAAAAATTTTAAGCATAAGAAGGATACATAGGTATGTAACGGGACTGTCTAAGCAGGTAACCGTGACCCTGGGACGCAAAGGGCTACTGCAGGAACAGGGTGGATTTTAGTAAAAGTCTGGCAGTCCGTTTCACACGGAAACGTATTTTTCCTACACCTCCACTATTCTTTTCTGGTTAATTTCATTGTAGAATCCAAGACAGGTAAATTCATTGTCCAGGACACGTCGAGCTTCATTATCTCGGCGCTTTTCTGATGGTTGCCACTGTTGATTCTGGCTTTCAGGAGTTGCAGTGGTTTGGTAATAGTGTGGTGGGTTTGTCCAATAAAAAAGGTCTATTTCACTTCACCCACGGCGGGAGAACTCTTTTGATGACTTTGACTATTTTGAATAGGTATTACCATTGGTTCAAGTCGCTTTCGAGTTTTGTTTATCACAATTGTAAATCTGCCGTTTATTGGGTCTAATTTTTTTTTAATATTTATATACTAATCGATTCTATTACCGATACAAACTCATTTCACTTCGGTGAAACAACCACTAAAATTTCACCCTGTATATATTATCACTTGGATCGGGCATAAATGAATAGTCAACTTAAGCCCTTATATGATAAAATGGACGGTTGTTCAGTCGCGGCTTCTTCGGTTAACGTTTCATTCTAGAGCTGTGGCCGTACCTTGTTTAAACAGTCCCGCTACCTGAATGAATGCTGGCATTGCGAATATAAATATAATTCACAATGAACAAACCTTAAGCCTAAAACCCTTTTCACAAAATGAAAAGTACGTATCTACAAAACGGCTTTTAATCCAGTTCTAGTCGCCTACCATGACGTCTTAAAGCGTGAATAGTTACGCTCAGAGAACGAGATGGCGCTAGACGACTTGTGTAGCTCTGTCTCTTTCCGACAGCCTAAAGACTCACGCTTTAAGACTACATGGTAAGCCACCTGGAGCCTTAACACAAGCTCATACTGCGATCCAGTTTGGGCTGTGGAAAAGAGACAGAGCTATAGAAGTCGTCTAGCGCCATCACGTTCCTTGAGTGGAACTATTCACGCTTTTTAAGGGAAGTTTCATATCTGACGGAAAATACGTCGAGCGTATCATCGAATGTTCTTTGACTCACTAACGTATCATCGGTTGAGTGTGAACGGTCAATTGTTTATACTTTTGTCTGCTCTGGCGTTCCGCGACCGAAAATACGCGACGTATGTTCCGTCAGATATGAACCTTGCCAGACGTCATGGTAGGCCGACAGGTCATTAGTGCGTCGTTGTTATCTCATGCCGTAATTAGGGCTTATCATCCCTAACCGGAGTCTATGCGTCTTTACGATTTATCCTAACAGATAATTACTTCGTGTGTGTAACCCTGATATGGTTTGGTAGGTACCTATTTTATGGACCCAGGAATTTTCGGTACCTTCTCTTTTTTCTCGGTTTTGTTGAGTTATTGAATTTTGATTCTTTTTTTAATAGGAGTACAGTTTTATTTTGTATGTGAAATTTATTGATTTTTACTACCATATTACGTAAATTTTCCCCGCCACCACTGCTTTCGAAAAAGTAATTAGAGGTCGATAGCCCTGACCCAAAACCGTCAGAAGTTATAAGATTAGGAAAAACTTACACTCAGCAATAAAAAAGCTAAAGTTAGAAGACACTTCTTCTACCTTTAGCTTTTTCTATACGTCGATAAACCGATTTTATTTTTGTAGTATAAGCAATCAGTGACCTAACTACAACACGATTATGCTCTTTTTTTATCTTGGTAAAATCATCAAATGAGTACTAATCAGGGCAGGTCGGGAGGGACTGTCAGACTTGTATTGACTAAAGTCCACTGTGTCTTTCAATAGCCCTTTACGTTCCGGAGTCACTGTAAATCAGTAAGTCTCGCGACCCCGGCAGGCTTTTGCCATCGGCCCCGTCATACGATTATAGAAGTAAAAATTAAAAAAAAAAACACTTATTGACGCAAAGAAAAATCAGAGTTCATTTTTATTTTCATTGAAAACATTTCCGGAAAACGCCTGTTTATACATGTTTTCGTATCAAAACAGATTATTTACACATTACTGAGAATTTTTGCAACAAAAGGTCTACGAACAAAGAAATTAATTGCTCACATTTCTTTTGACACAGTCATATTTATAAGGTATCCGGTAAGACATTTCTGGAGATGTCAGAAATATTTACCTCACTACGTTTCATGTGAAAATAATCCTTTTTTTAGTTGGTAAAATCACCATATTATGGGTCCTTTCATCCTGGATAGGACTGTCGGACTCATCATCAGCCTATAAATGTTCCCACTGCTTGGACTAGGCCTCATCTCTGTGCGTGTTGTTTGATGTCAAGTGTCTTCGAATTTTTGGTTCTTGGACATGACGGTTTTCTCACGTAGTTTTTCTTCACCGTTTCGAGAGCAGTAGTGATGAAAATTACACAAAGTAATGCCCTTAATACACTTTTTGTTTAAAGCAAAAAAATTAGCGGACTATTGTAAAAATCAATCTCTTAAGGCGAATTAAACGGATGTAATTATAACTGGAAATATTTGAGTAAAAAATGTCTACACAACCACGGCTATTGAAGTTTTGCTAGCTAATTGAATATGACACGGAACGCCAAAAGCTATTTGCTTTTTTTTGTAACAACTTCAAACACAATGTCAAAATTGTTAAATGAAATGAAATACTGTCTCGCAATTAGGGACAAGCAAGATTCTATTGCAAAACGGTTACAAAACAACAATCATAAAATATCAAGTACTTAAAGTCGCAGTAATCAGGAACAGTGTTCGCTATAAAATAACTAATTTTATAATGAACGTCAGTACTTCGATTTATGATTCAATAAATTCTCATCAACCAATTCTGCATCACAACATAGAAGTCCAATTAACCGATTATTCACGCCACTTAGTCATAATGACAGAAAATCTCACACGTAGCTCCCTATTTCAATATAATATCTTTATCGAGCCCGCCAGTACCCTATAACACAATGAATAATGTATAAAGTTTAATATAGATATAACCAACCTCCTTGAAATGGTTCTAATTGTGATGGCGTTGCGTAGAACGGCTTTCGTTTCTCAATTATAATTCCGTCTGCGATTGTAAGGGTGGGGACACAATGCGCCGGGATTCGCCTCCCCTGAGATAATAATACCTAACGCTTCGGGCGTTCAACTTACCTATTTTATGGGGTATTTCATTATGTTGATAATTTTCAGTTTTGTGCACCGTGGAGTTTATAATAGCGATGGTAAAGGACTTTAATAGATTCGGAATTCTGAAACGTTGCAGATGTTTTGTGGGAAACGATTTTCTTTTACAATGGACCCCTTGTCCTGTAAGAGTTTTTTATATAACTGTATATTTTAAGTACCCTTGAAATAAAGATACAAGAAGATCTCCATTATTCTCTCCATTTTGAGCAAACCTTAATAGAACACAGTTATTCTAATTGTCTACGGGTTATTTTGAGCATTAATATTTAAGGCCTTTGTTCAATTGTGTGCTTAATTTGCATACCTAGACGGCTCAGGTATCACGAGTGCTTACGGAATAATATCTTAGAACAAACTGGAGGTTTCATACATTTTCAGGATTTATTAATGCCTTTGCCTAACTAACTGTCCAACTGAAAAACAGACCCACTCTTTGGCCACATTAAGAAGGATGTTTGGAAACGATTATTTAAGTGCGAATTAAGTTAAAAAGTTTTTGACAAATACCGCGCCTTATGTGGTCGACGGTGAAGCACGCGCGCCTAAAAGTAATCTATTCACTCCTGATTTTAAAACCCTAAGGTTGTAATACCTGTCAGGAAATGCAGACTCTGGCAGAGAATTCCACTCCTTAGCTGTGAGCATATAACAAGCAAAAGTATTGGTAAAACGCTTCATTCAGTTTCATGGGGAAATTCGTCCAAAAGATGTTGAAAAGATGGCGCTCAAAGTACTTCTAGCCAGTAAAGCATAATATCAAAGTCTCTCAAGAACCTATAGAAAACTATTTCCGTATTTTCTTTATGAAACGAATTCCGGGAACAAGTTCGGGAAAGAGTCGAAGTTGCTGACAGAGCTCTTAGAAATGGCAATTGAAGTGGCAACGGACAAGCCAAGTCGTGGGAACTGACAAGTGTTTCCGCACGAAAGTTTTCGAGAGGCAAAATTGCGGTTTGCCCCTTCATTATGCAAACAGAAAATACCTATTGGTTGCAAGTTAGTCATCTTTTAGGAAGTGAAAGTTAGCTTTAATATATAGACAGCTGTAGCGCAGTGTGTCGGGTTCGATCCCCACACGGAACAAATATTTGTATGATCTGCAAGTAGTTGTCCGTATATAAACGTGATTAGCTTCGTTTACGTTTTTCACTCGGTAAGATGTACAAGCGATTGTTAGTGCTACTTGGCCTTCTTCATTACCTTAAAGGTCAGGTTATTTCTTTCACATCTGACTTAGATATAAACAAAATACCAATTTTTTGTCACCTCTCCTAACACACTAACCTAATTATCAACATGATCAAATCTTTGCTTGTAATTCTTTTCTTATTTGAAGCGAGAGCCCTGTGTGGAACGAAAGGGATTTTCAGACTTCTAACTTACTAAACAAGAGTTAAACATCTGTTGAACATATTCCGTCTTACCACAAGAAAGATAAACGTCTGTTGAACACTTGTCAAAGAAAACTGTCATCGTCAAAACGACATTTCGCGTTGATTTAAGGGTCGAATTTTTACAGTGACACTTTTTAGACAATTGTTTAACAGATGTTTATAATTTTGTGGTAAGGCGGCTAATGTCTAAAAGTCCTAACTAATATTATTATTGAGAACTAGCGGCCCGGTCCGGCTTCGCACGGGTGGAGGACCCGGTCTAAAACCCGGTCCTAATGGTTACAGACACAGCAAAAAATAATTATCCGAATCGGTCAAGCGGTTTTCATGTTATGTCGTGACAGCGGAAAACGGGTTTCATTTTTATATATACATATAGATGTAAGTTTATTAGTAGCAAAGCTATTCAATAGTTTCGGCTGAGACAGATCTTCCTGAAATTTTCCATAAACATATAACAGTATATAGACACAGACATAGGGTACCTTTCATCCCGAAAAAAGTATTGTTCCCGTGAAAAAGCACAATAACATCCATATGATAGAAGATGGCGCCGTCATTACAATCTGAAATTATTCTCAAAGCGTAAATGAATGCGAGCCAAGTCACAGGCAAAGATTATTGTCTAATAAGTCTTATGCGGTCAGAGAACTACGGTTGGTCTACTTATCAAGTCACGTACTTACCTACTGAGCTAGTATCTCGCACAGCTATGAGGTCACAGCTGCCGAGAATGCAGTCGATTTTCAGTCATTTGCATGCACGCCAGTGTTTCTATTATACCAAGATAGTAGTTACCTGGAGTTAGAATCCTTTGAGGAAGTTTATTATTGTATACGGGTATTATAGTGGTTTTCTCTTGTTTATTGTGGTAATTTTAGCTTATAAAATCTAGTGTTCTATTTCAAGTTCGACACGGTTGGGGCAGTGGTTTGGTGTTCGATTGGTGTACAGCGTGTTGCGGGTTCGATCCCCACATGATTCTAATTTTCGTATGATCTGCAAGTAGTTGTTCCGGGTCTGGGTATGTGAGTAAACGCACCCTCGTTAGAGGACAAAATTCCTAGTGTGGGGCTACGTTTTAAAATACTTCAGATTGTGAAAGATATCTTGTAAATTTAAACAGAGAAAACCACTAACACTATTATTTATTAGAACTTAAAATGGGATGGAAATATTCCGTTTTAATGACTGTAATAGAGACTTTGTTACACAATAAGGATTTGATGATCCGCAACGTACACGTAAGACAACGCGTAGGTAAGTGGCAATAAAAATGAATACATAAATCTTGAGAAAGTTCTGAGAAACCTATAAAAATCCTTTATGTATGTTGTAAGTGGTTTGTTACAATGTATTGTGGTCCGGATTGTCGCATTACGTTACTTATTATGTTATGTAACAAGATTTCTTATCCAAATAATAGTAGCATTACCTGGAACAAGTTGTATAACTTCTATTATACTGCTATTTTGTAGTACCAACCCGGACTTATAACGGATGTTAAAGTGTACCTAATTTAACCGAGAGGTTGGTCTCTCCAACTTTGCTTTCTTTTTTTTTATTCTTGCTGTCTTACCTAGGACATTGTAATTCTAGAAATATGAAGATGGAAGCTTCAGGTTTTTACTTTTTTATAAGTGGCGCTGTGTGACTTAGTTTCTACAGCATGCTTGGTTGATTGCATCTCGGGAAGGGTCTGTATACACTGTGTTTAAGTTGTTTATGATTAGTGTCAGTAAGAGCCGTTAATGCTGCGGGGCGGGACGGAATGGGAAGCGGTCGTCTCCTTCTGCGAAGCAGTCATGCTAGCGAAAGAGGAGGCGGGACGCGAGAGGGCGGGACGCCTCAACCGCAGTGATAGACAGCCATGGCGACGGACGTTGCAAGACGATCTCCTGCAAACATGCCCGGGTCGACGACACGTTGTGTTCCACGTGTGCCTCAAAGAGTTTCAGCATAATGACGGTGCCCTCCTTTAGGGGCCCAAAGCCTGCCAGGGTTGCGGTCTTACGAATAACTGTGAACCCAGAAAGTAAAGGGCTATCGAAGGACACCGTGGATTTTAGTCAGTACGAGTCTGACAGTCTCTCCCGTTCTGCCCTGGGTGGGAGAACTCATTTGATGAATTTACCAAGACAAAAAATGGGTATTAACTCAATGCATCTAATGGAAATGTGAATCAAAATGCTACAAAACGTACTGTCATTCATATTACTATTGTTATTCTGTCAGCTCGTATTTTACATTCATCCTATTCACTAACTGAATGTGCATAGATATTAAATAACATTTACAGAATGCCTTTGTATATCATGAAACATATAAAACCGTATCAATAGCCTTGTTACCATAGCAACGCTGAATTATTTACATTTGAAATACTATCCAGTTAGTCGCAATTTAGGTAAATGCGTCCGCACGCGTCAGTGTTTTTCTAAACCACCATTTTGTTTCACGCCAAACCGTTGATGGTTTGTTTTTGTCCAAATATTTGCGGCTGTGTTGAAACATTGCAGTTAAATGAAACGGCAATTCAATCGTTAAGAAAGCAAGAGCATCAAATAAAATAAATTTTAGTGTAATTAACACAATGTCATCTTAACCCCTTAGCGCACAACGCGACGCAAGTCTCTGATACCTTACTACTTTGGTATCCCTTGACGTGTGCCAGTGTACGAACCTCTATAGTTTTATATTGCGTTGGCTTTTTTTTTTTTTTTTACGTGGTAAAATCATCAAATGAGACCTCCCACCCCGGGCAGGGCGAGAGATACTGTCAGACTTGTACTGACTAAAATCCACGGTGTCCTTCAATAGCCCTTTATGTTCCGGGGTCACGGTGATATTGCGTTGGCTTAGATTATGAAATGTCCAGTCTCCTAGTAGTCTACTGAGGATTGAAATAAAAAAAAATACGATAGCAAAATTACTTCCGTCGTTCGATTCCTACGTGAAACAAATGAACATCTCCGAGGAAAACATTTAAATGTGTGCGTGGCGCTCACTCAAACATTATTTTGTAAAAAAGGGGCTTCACTAAAAACATTACGTTTTGTCAGTTTTGTTTCGCACACAGAATCTGGACATTGTGTAATCCAAGTGCGTTAGTAATCTGGATACCAAAATCGCAGGTATCGGAGACTTGCGTCGCGTTATTGACGAAGGGGCAAACTTATTTCGCCAGTTATATTTGAGTCCGATGTATTATGGGGTAAATTGCCATCATCCGTTCAGAAACAGACTCCGTGGGTGCTATTAAAAAAACCCTAATGGAAAAACCTAGTACCTAAAATTGCCTGAAACGGTAATCGAATCCTAAACCAATGAGGTCAGCAGTGCGAGACAATGAGACAGTCATAAATGTCAGTGAAACAATAATTTATTTTCTCTCCACTATTACATTAACAAACGGACGATAATAACTTTCATGTTTATGGCCAGCCCTCCTTTCAGTAATGAGAATCTAATTCTTATTTACACGAGAAATGTATCAAAATTAGCAAGAGCCAAATTAGCTACTACACACGTTCATCAGGCACGATAAAATGTTTTTATGGCACACATTATTACCGGCCAACCATATTTTTATTTTGGTTAGCTTTATTGCATTGTAAATATCGGTAACTGCGAATAAATATGAACGGAGAAATGGTACGATCATGTTTTTTTTCTCTTTCGCAAATGGTTCGCCACACAAAATAGACAGAGACGGAATAAAATAACATGACGTCGTATTGTCCCAGAATGTTTTATGAACAGAAATATACATACAAATGGGTCTCATTTAATTTCATATTCATGTTTTTGAAGCTTCAATTCTAACGTCTTATGAAAATGGTAGGTTTTTCGTATGACCTACATGTAAAACCCGTGTGCTCCGAATTCCTAATCAAAATATTAAATTATCACCAAAATTAAAATAAATTAATATAATAATCAATGCATGTTTCGCTGTCGGGACACAGGCTCTTTGTAATGTATTCTTTCACCATTTTAAGAGTAGTGATGATAAAATAAATATATACCTACCGACTAAGAATAATGTGCTTGATTGTCTTCCAACCCTCGACTTACAACTTAAGATCATGACGTGGTTGGTCGCGGCACTTATCCCATTACCGTGACCCCGGATCATAAAGGGCTATTGAAGGACACCGCGGATTAGTCAGTACGAGTCTGACAGACAGGCACAAAAAGATCATGACGTGGTCAACACTTGTCTAAAAATAATGTTCATCTACTTTCATCAGCTACCATCGTTTAAGGTCCTGTACTGGACTTTATTAACGATCATTGTTCTTCCATGGAATTGATTGCAAGGTAACTTTTTGCGGCACTTACGGCCTACCATAACGCGGAGTAT
Organism: Agrotis ipsilon; assembly: GCA_028554685.1. Classification (NCBI taxonomy): domain Eukaryota; kingdom Metazoa; phylum Arthropoda; class Insecta; order Lepidoptera; family Noctuidae; genus Agrotis; species Agrotis ipsilon. Next base: position 12,360,547 of record CM052966.1, read on the forward strand.
TCCACTGTGGGAAAGAGACAGAACTACAAGTCGTCCAGCGCCATATCGTTCCTACAGTGGAATTACTCTCGCTTTTAGACGTCATGGAGGCCACCTGTTCCTTTTTCCATGACATACTGAATGTAGTTTCTGTTCAACAACGACGATAAGTATAATAACTAGATTCCTCATGCACGATCTAAGGAACAAAAACTATTCTGTCAACTCGCTGAGGTACTGCGTAAGCGAGGGGGACGGGGTACTGCGTTGTGATTGGCTTACTTAAGATCTGTTCTGTCTCAAGGTATGTTTACGGCTCACAGGAGTGGTCGAAATAAGATGGATATAAGACTTTTTTGCCTAATGTGTTGACAGCCATCGGTCGCCTGTTATTAGGAGTCTTGTAACATCGTCGTTGCTGTCCAATGATTAATGGATTTGATGAGATCATTACTGTGACGGGCGTTTGAAAAGGGTTTCCGCCAACCTTGTCTATAAATCAGTTGTTACAGGTATTAGACATATTTCTTGGCACTGAAATACTGTGAAATACGTGGGAAATATATGGGACTGACTTGCAAGACTACCGCGGTTCTGGAACGCAAAGAGCAAGTGAAGAAAAAGTGTTTTTAGGTAGTAAGGGTCTGTCATTTGTTTTCTAATAAGATTCTGTAAGTCGGTCACACTCGCGAGACGACTCGTATGATAGTTTTACACCCCAGTTATAAAACACAGGAATTTAAGTAGGTCTATTTACTGAAGTATTTGGGTCCCATTATAGGATGAATAAATAGCTTCAAATTGGGAATATGGTCTAACGTGTATAACATAATAATATAGTATATGTTCCACAATTATCACAAAACGTCTAGTCCCAAGCTAACTATAACACAAGCTTTATGGTTACTAGACAACTGATAAACATACTTATATATATATTTCTAAATACATAAATATTATAGATAAATTCTGGGTGTAATTTATCTATAATATTTACACAGAACAAATGACCGTGCTCATCACACATACATTTGTCCTGGGTGGGGATAGAACCCCTCGACCTCCGAACGACCTCCGGCATAGCAGTCAGGGTCACTAACCACTAGACCAACAGGCCAGTCTTGATGAAATGCATGAATTGATGCGTGAATTTCCCACGCCAAAGAATGGATTCGGTCTCAATCGGCCTTCTTTAATTCCAATGTTTGTGTTCCGCTGTGGAATTTGGATATTGTAGACGTAATTAAAAGCAATTGTATTTGTTTCTAACAGACCTTTTTTCACTCCATACGCTTCAAACGCAATTTTAATTAAAAATACGAAGGCAAATAGGAATTTAGTATCGTAAATTTTACAGGCACGGTAAATAAAGCACAAATAAATCTTCAGATACTAAAGCGTCGTTTTGTACAGTGCGTGGAATGTGAATTTGTTAAAAAAAATTGAATAAAATATCATAACGAGGTCTCGCTGTTATGATACTTTGCCAAGTATAAACTGTCTAACTAACGAGACGAGCAATGCCAATGCTACGCCTCCAAGTAACACTTCCCAGCTACGAAAAACGCTACGCTTCAGGGCTCTACGAAAAAGAGTTTCGCCTACAAGCTGCTATGAGTATGACAATCTACGCTACGCCGTTGTGAAATAAGATTTTAGGTAAATTACCTATAGAATCAGGCGTTACTTTGCGGAAATCCATGTCATTAAATGTTATGAAAAATATCTAGTAATTGCCCCTCCACGGGGCATACTTAACATGTCGAGACAAAATCTCCGGAGAAGCGATACACGTGTCGAGTAATAGGTTTGATTGCATGTTTTTCCGTTTTTCTTGCACGTGTGCATATGCATGTGGGCGGGAGGATGGGTCCTTTGCTGCATGTGCACATGCATGATTGCATAGGGTGGGAATTGCTATTTTTAAGATTTTAGAGACAATACTCTACTTCCGTAGTGCCCTTCTTCTCGTTAATATCGCATCGCATAGCAATAAACTTAAACCTTCCGAATGTCACACATACACATAATTAATTACATATCAAATAGGCTTCGTCGATACAAATGTCTTCAATTGACAAGAGTAATGAGCGCCAGAGATTCTCGAATCGTGAACGAGTAATTAACGTAAGCGACATTTTACAGAGTAGATAAATTAGGTACTGTTAACGAAGTCATTAATATTGGAAGCAAACCTCGTTTGTCCTTGTTGTGTGTTTCATTGTACACTTATGTTCGTAACACGATCTTGTGGTTGCGGAGACGTCTTTGAGACAAAGCCTTTATTTGACTTGCGAAATGTGGGCATTTTATTTTATGTGGAGAGCCACAACACGTTGGCTTTGAAGTGGAAGTGGAAAAACAAATGAAGGCTGACAAACGCGAGCTTTGTTTGAATGATGGATTTGATGATGTTCAGAGTGTGCGGTTAAATCCTTGTCGAAACTTGTTCGTTTCCGAGCAAGATGGCCAGTGATGGGGATGAAGATGATAACAACAAACATTGTCTTCTATGATGGAGAATTTTTCTGTAATTTCTTTGCCCCACCAACCAGGGCAGAGCGGGAGGGACTGTAAGTCTCGTACTGACTAAAATCCACGGTCTCCTTCTTATGGTCATTTATATTCCGGGGTTACGGTAATTCGTGAGTCCCGCGACCCCCGCATGCTTTGGCCTCACCGTAATAATGTTGAGACTCTTTGAGGCCCACGTAGAACACAACGCGCCGTCGACCCCAGCCAATGAACTAGGACTTCTTTTAAAAGCGAGTTTTTTTGGGGACTGTCTAATATAGTTGTTTCCAACTATTCACCATATCCGTCTCATCCAACTTCCTGCTATGCCTCTTCGAACTTGAATGGTTCGCCTAAAAAAACGTTACCCACAATCCTCAGTCCGTCCTTTTTGGAAAAAAAATGCACATCCTGCGCTTTGCAAGTGGGGCGGAAGCCCTGACCTCATATGTCGTTTCCTTTGCTAGGGAATTGCCCGTTTATTCTTCTTCACAGCTTAAGTACTAGGAAGCGGTGAAGGGCAAGTATTTTCAGAGCTGTCTTGTATAATTTGTGAGCTTCAACAAGCGCCGATTCTCAGCCTAATTTAAATGAAAATGGCTTTAGAAGTACTTAACTTTGAATAATTAAGCTACCTAGCTTTTCAGAGATAATAATTAAATTTTTGAAGCCCTAGTAAATACCTGAATTAAATCTGATATTCCTAGCTACCTATATCTAGTATACTATCCATTAGAAATGAATACAACAGCAATCTGCCTAGCCTTATCAAAACTGATTGGGGTCGGCTTCTAGTCAAACCGGATGCAGCTGAATATCAGTATTTAACAGCAATGAATTCTGATATTCCGCTATATTCATAAATGTATTTCAACGCTTTCTAATCAGTTTCTGAACCGTAATATCATGAAAACATCTATTTTGTTGGATATTTTGTAGTACCCATGTTTTAGTTTTCAGTCATTAACATTAGCTGATTGAATCTAAAACGGCATGAATATTGGTAATAAACAGCACTGGTTAAACCGAGTACAACCTGTTTTTAATTAAAGCAAAACCGAAACTATTCAATTGGAAAATTATCAGACACTGAATAGTAGCATTTGAAATTTAAACTTTAATCCGTAGAAGAATACAGTTCAAAATGTTATCAACATAATTAATAAGTACGTAGTCGACCGAGCCCTGCTCGGATGCAAATAAGAAACCATAAAAAAATGAAAGAACAATTAAAAAATGAGAAAAACTCGGAAAAACAACTCATAAAATGAAAGCAAAAAGAAAACAAGAAACTTATGTTTACCTGGTGTTTGAACCCGGGGTTTTGGAACCGTGGAAGTCAACGTTTGGAGTGACGAAATTTTTAAAATATTTTGTTCGTGTAAATCTTAATGCAACATAGAGAAAAACATAGAGAAAACGATTTTACTCGGACATGGAACCTATATTCCAAATTCCATCAACGTCTTCTTAGCGAGAGAATATATATTACATACAAATATTGCTTGCGTTAAGTACACATTGGCGTATACCTATTTTTATGTATTAAATATTGTAAAACAATTTTGGAATACAATAAAGTGTATTCTATCTAGGATCTAAATATTAGTACATTGCCTGCGACATCTTCGCGTAGAATAAAAGCTATTATTTGCATAAAGTAGTTATAAACTGATGAAAAAATGTTTGAAATCGGTCTAGTAGTTTTTGGGTTTATCCGTTACAAACAAAAAAAAAACAAACATTACCTCATTCTAACGTTAGTATAGATAATAATAAACTTCTAAGTATCATGAAAAACTGAAGTAGGCATAGTAACATATTTTTAGAATCGAGATCAAGAATAAAAAATAAAATAAATAAATAAAGAATTCTAAATTTCGTGGAAATAACAGTTCGTCTTCCATTTCGCGAAGTATTTACATAGGTAGCGTTTGCAAATCCTTAGAGTCGGTATTTACAAAGACATCCGTTTAGTTTTGCCAAAGAAATTGTTCATCCATCTTTAACAAGGTATTTGTTTATGAAATATAAAGTAGAATATTCTTATTTATAGCTTGTAATTTGTAATTGGAGCAGTGGTGGCGCAGTGGTACCGGTCCCGACTTACGAGTTGTAGGTCGTGGGTTCGAACCCAGCTTGGCGCATTACTTTGTGTAATTTATTTCATCACCACTGCTCTCAAAACGGTGAAGGAAAACATCGTGAGGAAACCGGCATGTCCTAGAACCATCAAATTCGAAGACATGTGACATCTGCCAACCCGCACTGGGCCCGCGTGGTGGATTATGGCCCACTCCCTCTCACAAGAGAGGAAGCCTGTGTCCCAGCAGTGGGAACGTTAAAAGGCTGATGATGAAGATGAAGATAGCTTGTAAAAAAAAGCGACAGAATAATCTTACTCTCACTTAACATTATAAACGTGAAAGTTTACGAGGGTGTATGGATCTTTGTTACTCTTTCACATAAAAACTACTGATCGAATTTGGGTGAAATTTGGTACATAGATAGTTTATAATCTGAATTAAGACATGAAATAGTTTTCATTCTAACTTTATGTATCTGTGAGGTAATTTTAGTGGGTAAAAATGTTGAAAACAGCTAGCTTACATATAATAAAAATTACACTGTTGCTTGTATCTTTGTAATAGAACTGATGAAAGCCTGAGCGTAGCTTGAGTCGACGTCGCATTGTGTTCCAAAGAGCTGTCAGTGATCTGGCGGAGCTCCTATAGAGGGCAAAAGTCTGCCCGAGCCGCGGGACTCTTTAATCAGGAAACCGTGACTCCGCAACATAAAGGACTGTTGAAGGAACACAGTTGACTTTAGTCAGGACTAGTCTGATAGTATTGGCAGGAAGACTCACTGGGATGTTTTTTCCACGTAGAAAAAAAAGTGCAACCCGGTCCATAGCGCGCTGAGCCAATCCCACTTATAATCTGCAACGGTATTTCAGCTACGCTAGGTATGTATTAAGGGTACGCTAGTCGGTCATTCTTCCATACAAACGTAGTTTCGTGATTATACCAATATTTCACGGTTTAAATTCACATTAAACAATGATCTACATTCATCTCATCATTGTCTAGTCCTGTATGGAATCAAAAAAGTAAAAAAAAACATCTATTATTAGTTATGGGTGTCGAAACTTCCTTATTTTAAGCCTAATTTTAACGAATCTTTGGGGGGAAATAAATAACAAAAGAAGACAGTAAATTGTAAAATAATTTCCATACAGAAATAGATAATTTGTTCAAAATTCTAGATAACTGTATTTTGAACAGATACATTCAGTAGTTTTTTCATAATATCCAAATTCCCGAAGGTCTTTTGAAAACTTGCAGTAGTTCATTATTCAAAGTAATCACGCATTCATGAGTCAGTCGAAGGGTGGAGTATGTGTGCATAAGTGCCCTAGCTACTTACTGCTCATCCATCCTATCGATACGTGATGTTGGATGAAATAACAAGCATTTTAATCCCGCCCGCCAACGAGTTCGTCCCGCCGACTAGCGCATCCTTAACACAACTGCATCATAAGATAGCATCGTATGTTTGTTCCACACGACTAGTTCCACACAAATCAGTTGCAATATGTATATGTGTAGGGATGTATACCTACCAAACGATTCTCAATTACCGTGTCAGTGATGGATCACATCCCTAGACGGATATTGAGTCCGCTACTCACCTTGTGTTATCGAAAACTCGAGAGCTTATACAAAGAAAATAATATGTGAAAAAAAAATACTGATTCAGAAAAGAAAAACGACAAAGGTATCGTTCAATTTATCTTGGAACTCATCTTGTTTTTTTTTATTTAAATGACATGTATGTATGTATGTATGTTCTTATTATATGTCGTAATGAATATTTTATCTTCGGAATGAATGTTGTGAATCAAACGTATAAAAATAAAAATGTTCTGAGTTTTGTTTTGATTGATATAAATAGGACGGGAAAAAAATAGATGGAATAGCAAGTGAGAGCAATTTTTTAGATTTTAAATGTTCGTTGATTTGAAAAATTGTTTTCGTTTATATGCACAATGAAATATGACAGTAGTATTAGTTATTTCATAAAGAATTGGTTGGAAGTAAGCAATGTTTTTTAAAGTCGTAAGAAAATATATGAAGCAGGGGCGAGTGACTAGTGTTACTATCATATTTATTTCCACCTTACTTTCTATTAGGCTGAGGCCAAACGAGCGTAATTTTTGAGTCGTGAGTCGCTTTCATAGAAAACATTGTGTCACTTCTTTTGTTTTGTATGAAAGCGACCGTAATTCTGCGACTCATGACTCAAAAATTACGCTCGTTTGACCTCACCCTGGACTTCATAACCTTATATTAACTTATCATCTTCTATGTTTTATTATTGTGGCTAAGTGTGCCCCAACGGAGAGCAAAATTGATGGGGTGGCAGTTAACGGGATTCACATGATATATTTACACATTAAGGAAGGACAACATCCAACCCATAGTATTAGGGTGGACCCTTCATTGTGTAGGTACTTATCTAGTAGAAACAACATGAGATTTTCGATGTTACATTATACATGTATTGGTTACAACATTTATTTCGGTTTAGTCTTCGGTGTTTTGGTGAAAATTTATATACCTTTTATTTAAAGAAACGTTCAATTTTTCTTAATTAATCTACTCAATAAACCCTAAAATATTGCTAGAAAAATAAACTTAAGTACTAGGAATATACTGTTAATCATTCAATCAATCCCAACCACTTATTCGGTCGTCACATCGGTCGTTCTAAGTAACTTATTTTTATTCAAGACTACATTGGCAAGTTTAGTTACTTATTTTATATAGGGCGACATTGTTAAATTTTCAACAAAAAAGGACGACGTAATGAAAACAATATATTCTCAGAAAACTTGCACGCAAACAAACAAGCACCAAAAAACGCAAACACATCAAAGAAGACACCGCTATGCCAATATACAAATGCAAATTCGTGGTCCTCCCCATTCCTACGTGGCTGAACCTAACGGCTTTATCACGTTAAACCACTCGGATATAATGGGGGCATCATCCAAAACAAATCACTGCGACAGTGGGGGAGGCTATATCAAAGCCAGCCGACGATGGGATGACGACCTCTCACTCTTCATCCTTGTACAGTCGTGATACTTGAGTTTACATCAGTTTTTTTAATTCATTCCACTTTCAATTTTCGTATAGGTATCTATGATAGGTACTTACTGAGTTATTGACTACATTTTTTTTATCGTAGTAAAATCATCAAATGAGTCCTCCCACCCCGGGCAGAGGACTGTCAGACTCATACTGACTAAAATCCACGGTGTCCTTTAATAGCCAACGTTACGTTTTTAATAACGTTCCGGGACCAAGGTCAATTCTTTAGTGCCGCGATCATTGACTACATCATGGAAAAAATATTTTGCATCCAATGTTATCATGTACCTAAACGTAATCGATTTGGTAGGGAAACTTGCCTATAGATATTATTTAATACTTGTTCTATACTATGTGACTGTACCTTTTAAATAAATAAATAAAAAATCAAAACAGGACAAACCCTTGATCAATTCACGTAAAACCTTATATTTCAAGTTGTTTTTTCCTATCATTTTTAGTGTTATATTTTAGTTAGTAACATTATGACACATGACTAGTGACATTGGCAGTCAATGTTTGGACGACCATGTACACGGAACAAAAAAAAAATGGGCTGGGTTAAGTGACGAACGAATTTTTATCATGACAGTCCTCTCCCCTTCCCTCATCCATTTGCGCTTATTACTATTACTGTCACCGCATCCCATTAAGATTCCTCAGAGATTTGCCGACGAATGCCCCTTCAGATTTCTTATGTAATCGTTTGTCATGTGTTGATATTACAATCTAATAAAATCGTGGAAATGCAACGTGATCAAAGAGCTTCTCACCCCTGTTTGTAATCTAATTGTAATTGGCGCTCCATTCAGTTTGAAAATCGAATCTATGAATTATGTTTCTGATGTTCATTCTGTCAGAAGGGTTCCAGACATCAAACTACGAAGTTGTGCCCGTTTTTTTGGGCAGAACTAGAACAATTATTTGTAGATGCAAATGGTTATTCCTAGCAGTAATCGAACATGCGACAAGGAAATAAAAATGAGATAATAAAAGATTTTAGTTAAGGAAATTGAAGGATCTTTTTGGAATATAATTTAATTGTAGATTCTGAATTATTGTTATTCAACCGACAATGATCAATTGAGCGCACTGCATGGCACCTATTCTTACCTTTTTTTAAAAATGATAAAGAGTTTTATGATATATTTTTCATATTTTAGAATAGGATGTTGAGTTCGAGCTAAAGTTTTTCCGTATCGACACGCAGTAAGACTAAGAAATCCACCTTGTGCCTTCAGTTGCCCCCTTGCGTTTCAGGGCCACAGTGTCCCTTGAAGACAGTCTCGCGACCCCGGCAAGCATTTATCCCCGTCTGTTTCCTGACAGTTCCATGAAGCGCGCCTGGAGCACGACGCGCCGTCTCGTTGACCCGGTCTTGGTCCTTGATCGGACTGCGACCTACCTGTCATGTTACCCATGGATTTCTAAATGTTCCAATACAACTATAGGTACATAATTCTAGCTAGTTATTCTAGTTAGTAGCTAGTTAGTAATTCTACGATTTGAAGTACCAATTGAAAAAAGTGTTATTTCCTTACCTCCATTATGACTTACTTATCTCAGTCTCTTTCAAAATCGTCTGAGGACAGAGTCTCAGTAAATAACATTTTATTAGAAAACCGCTTGAAAGTCTCGTCGCCATTTTAAACCCCTTCCTTATTACTTTGCCAACCCTAACACCGCGAATAAAAGTTGATTCAAAAGATTATTGAAACGGAACTTTAGAACTCGCTTCGATATTATTTTATGAAGTTTTATTTCGGTTCAGTTGCTGAATTCCTTTTGTATGGTTGCTTCTCACATACTGTATTTTAGAAATAATACATTTTTGCTGTATTATTCTGAAGAGACTGACTGGGTTTGGTGTCCGGTTTATAGAAAATTGATCTCTGTGCAATGGGAAAATTATAGAATAATGGTAATATCGCTTTATTGAAATATTCAAGTCGTAATCCATGAAATTAAGTATAGGTTTGGTTGCATGGCAGTTGAATTTTTATCTCGCTTTTGCATATGCATGATTCTTTTCCTGCATTTGCATATGCCTGAAGGCGTGAGTGTGGAACTCCATCCTGCTTCCATAACTGGATTTTCAAAAAAAAAAAATTTCATAACATGTTTTTTTTTATTCAATGAAACTAAAATTTAACTGTCGAAATATAAAGCACTGTTCACTTCTGTTTAGCCACTTGGTGAAAAGAGGCTAGTTTATATAATTCAGTGTTTCTGTATCTTTGTGACTCACTATTATGAATAACTAGCTGTTGCCAGCTTCACCCGCTACAACTCTACAACAAAATTATCCCACGAGAACATAAAATCGGGATAAAAACTATCCTATGTGTTAATCCAGGTTATAAACTATCTGTGTACCAAATTTCAGCCAAATCCGTTCAGTAGTTTTTGCGTGAAAGAGTAACAAACATCCATCCACACATACAAACTTTCACGTTTATAATATTAGTAGAAGTAAATCGCCAGGAGACCAAAATATATCCCTCCGTTATCCCTACATGGAACATTTTATCCATGAAAATATTGTGACAAACAACGAAAAAAAAAATAGACAAAAGCAACTATTTTTTTTCTTTTCCAGTCTTATATCGCAATGTTATTCGTTACTAATTAATCTTTAGTAACCGAATACCGACTAATAAACAAAAGACTGTTAAATCCTAACAAATTGGACTGACAGAATACTAATTAAATTAATGTTTATCTATTCTATAGCAGGGCCATTCTTGAAGTTTAACATTAGTTAAAAGACTAAAAGTACGTAAGTATTTTACTAAGGTCGTTAGAATCAGAGACACTTCACCTTCATAGAATGGACAGAGATCAAATTGACCTTTGTACTGCTAAGGACAGAACTCTAAGTGACACGACACTTGTAAATTATGTGTCTGAATTAAAACTAATGTGCGATAATAAAAACGATAGTCTTGTGTAAATATTTGTCTCTTTACCTTTTATAAAAAATAACCCTGATTAATTTTCGTATTTATTTACTCAAGATCAATTATTTTACTTACAACGGCAACTAGTAAGTAGGTATTTTTTTGGATAGGCTTGTCTGACATGCCGTCTTTCGCTTCCGTGCGGATTTTAATATAAAAAAAGGTATGTTGAAACCAAAAGGTTAAAATCAAACCACAAAAAAGCTGACACAGCTCTCCTTTCCCAAGTCCACTTCTGCAAGTGCGACAAAGTATTAATCACAACTCTTTGTCAGCTTTCCGACTTCGAAGGAAAATGTGTAGGTAGGAAATTACTTATTGCCCAACACAACCCCTTTTATACGCGACCTCTCGCCCCTCATCCCGCGCCTGGCAACACTTGACCCCTGCACAAAATAAAATCGCTTTAGGTCGAGCCAACGAGCAACTCAACTAACTTACCTAGTTGTTTACGTACTAGTTGCGAATTTAGGACCCGCAGTGACCCGACGCAGGGTTAGGACCAACTTTTGTAATCTTGTTTTCATACGTTTATGTTATAATAATTTTAGCTTGTTATTGCCCTTTAGAAAGAAAGAAAGAAAGAAAGAAAATACATTTATTTGGCGCAAAAGAGACCACGATACACACAACATTTAAAATAAAAAATAAACACAATAAAAGAAAGGACTTACATCTAAAAACAAGAGGAAAAAATAAAATAAAAAATACAAAGAATTGTTGTGTGTCTCACGGCTGCGCCAAAAAGGCCAGCCGTGAGTCTTTAGGTCTCCCTTTTCGGGTTTTTTATGCCGTATTTGTTTGGAATGCCAGCGACAGAGAAAACTTAGTAGATTTTCTTCTTTTAATAAGGTTTGTAGAAAAGAAATATTGAGAACTAATTAATATGGTTTGCAAGTGAAGATCGAAAAACTAATAGAAAGAAAAGAGGTGATTATGATGGCTCTTTTTGGAAAATATTTAAGTATACTTCGATAGATTTTATTAATTGAGTTAACCGTTCCAGAATATATTACACATCATTCACTCATTATTGTTCTTCTGCTACCCCTGGGTAAAGGCTTCTCTCCACTCTTTCTACTTCTTGTGACCCCGGGTCTTCTTTCCAGTTCTTAATTTTACATTTTACATTTACAAGTCAAAAAATTGTTTGAACTATAAGTTTTCTTGTTAAGGTGGCAACTTTAATTTATGTCCAGTGCTGCTGTCTGTGCTCGCATCATACTTAGATATATTATCATAATTCTAAACGCGAGGACTGATAATTGGCTGTTTGGTGACTATTACCCCTTTTTTGTTACGATTTTGTTAGCTGTAAGTCCTCCACGTAATAAATAAATACGTCTACTGTATCCGTTTTAGCGTTTGGAAACCAAAATTGATTCAGTCAAAAGCAATTTAAGTTTAGCATTTTCAGCAGCGTTCATAATCTGCCTATCTTTCCCAACTATGCTAGCGTCAAATTGGATGCAACTTAATACCAGTATTTTACATGGAGCGACTGCCTAACTTTTACAGTAGATTTATGCACCCATAACTTGCAAAAATTATATTACAGAAACAAACAACAACTTTGTTAAATGTCAAACGTATGAAGACATTTTAGTCATATCCTTGTTTCTACGCCTTAAAGACAAAGAATGTCCCTATTGTGTACTTGTGCAACGCAGAAGTAAAGACAACAGCCCATTTCATGTTCCACACCACGAATAACCAACATACTTTAAACGGGTTGTTGTAAGCTCGCTACAAAATTAATTTCCCACGAAAAAAGTTTTGATCCTGTTCTCCTAGTACTTTCTGTTCAGATTCTACATTGTGTCCTCGTTTTTGGTAGTTTTGTGCTGAATTTTATTATTTAGTTGTTCTGCTATCCGTGCGGAAATAAGAAATGGGCCGAATATACAGTAAACAATAAGAAACAAGAACCTTTGGCTAATTTATACACAGTTTTTTTCGTGGGAAATTATTTTGTGGCGGACTTAAAACAACCCCTATAAACATAGTCATTGGGATTAGTGATAGTACTTAACCTTACCCTTTTATAGTCAGTTGAACATTTTAAAACTAATTTTCGCTCCTTTACACTGATCTAGGGATAAGGCGATAACATTGAGAGCCAACTGTTTATCTTTGGAAGTTTGAGCGAAAGAGTGGGATCATAGATTAGTAGTGTTTGTTAGCAAACGTCTCAGTTCTTATGCTATCGTGATTTGTATGAGATAAGCCGATAGAAGGCCTAACTTAGTTGGCCTTCACCCACTTTTGCTTGTTATTTTTTTGTTTCTGTCGCGTAGAATATTTACTAAGGCCCGTATTCTAGAAACTCCCTCAAGACTCTAGCGTTATGACGGGGCTCCCTCACAGAGGGCCAAAGCCTGCCGGGGTCGCGGGACTTATTTCCATCACCGTGACCCCGAAACATAAAGGGCTATTGAAGGACACCGTGGATTTTAGTTAGTACAAGTCTAACAGTAGGGGTGGGAGCACTTATCTGATGATTTTACCACGCAAAAAAAAAAAGACTCAAGCGTTACTTGAGTCTTTTTTTTTCAAGTTTCATCCAATCAAATAACTTGAATCTAGTTTTAAGTACTGCTTGAGTATTGAGCGACGGTCTGTAGGTAATACGTGACTTAGTCTATTCTTAAAAAATGTAAATCTATTCTATACATATAATAAAACTGTAGAAAAATGATTTTTGTACATTAAATAAAAACTCAAAAAATATAGCCAGGGTATTAAAGGACAACCAATAGAACCCATTTCTAGCATTTTTAGAATTTTTGTCTGTTTGTCTGTTTGTCTGTGTATTTGTCCAGGTATCACGTAAAATATACGAAATTAATGTAGATAACTTTTATACACAACGATTAAGCGTAACTTGGAGAGGAACTTAGTTTTTGTTTCATTGGAATCGGTTCAGTCTATCAAAAGATATTTGAATTTAAAGTGTTTCAGAAGTTTCTTTGGTCTCACACATTGATTTCGTACGTCAGTCGCGCGATCTAACTTCGAATAGAAAAACTAGATTATTCAAATAACTGGAATGGACTGGAATGGACTGGAATGGCCTGAATTAAGCGCTTAGAACTAAAAAATACATTGTTCAATTCCGACATCCACGCGAACGAAGTTGCGGGCACAGCTAGTACTAAATAAAAATCAATTGCTGTTCGTTAGTCTCGCCAAAACTCGAGAACGGCTGGACCGATTTGGCTGATTTTGCTTTTGAATTATTTTTGGAAGTCCAGGGAACGTTTAAAAGGTGAGAAAAAGAGGCGGTACGAAGTTTGCCGGGGCAACTAGTACTAAATAAAATCAATTCCTGTTTGTTATTGTCGCTAAAATCCGAGAACGGCTGGACAGATTTGGCGAATTATTTTTGAAAGTCCAGGAAGGTTTAAAAGGTGAGTAAATAATATGATAAGAAAAATTGATTCCGAGGCGGTATGAAGTTTGCTGGGTTAGCCGCTGTGGGGTTGTTCCGGGTCTGAGTAATTTGTATACTGTGTTTTTCTAAGGTTTTGAACATACCCACGACACAGGAGGAATTCCTAGTGTGGGAAAACGCTTTAAAAAAATATTCTGTACTGTTTTCATTTCAAAGATGTAAACAGCCAGATCACGAACATCAACATTTTGAATATTATAAATAAATAAAATATATACACATATATTAATGTCTGTTCCGTGCAGAAAACGAACCAACACGCGCCAGTAGCGTAAGAGGCAATCATTTAGCCACTACATCAAACATACGCGTTATTTTCCAATTTATTTGATTTACTGTTCTGTAATCACAGTTAACAATTGATACAAAAAATCTGGCTATATTCTGTAAAGAAATAGAAATGTAACTTTATATTGAAACCTAACACCAAACGGGTCTTTGCTATAAGTTGAAACTTAAAGCCGAACAACTTGTATTACAAAAGTTTAAAAGCTAAACCACGTATAGGTGAATTGAAAGTAAAAGTGGAACGAAAAGGAATTGTATTTTATTTAGAATTATAATTTAAAACTGTTTCATTTCAACTAACCTCATTTTATATTACGTTTGTACTAAAATAAAAAAGTTTAAAAAGATTTTTTTTTTTGATACATCATTTGCCTAGGCTTTTCCCAACTATGTTAGGGTCGGCTTAAAGTCAAACCGGATAAAGCTGGATATTATCAATATTTTACATGAAGTAACTGCCTATCGGATCTCCCAGTAACTGGGTAATACGATACCCATGGTTACTGGTTGTCAGACTTTAGAGCTTATGACTAACAGTAAAGACTGTCAAAGATCTACAAATGACAGCCGGGTCCAACGGCTTTACGTGCTTTCCGAGGCTCGAAGGAAACTCGCTATGACAGATGTGCACCCATCTACAGAGCAACCTCGGCAAGCACGGCTTAACCTGGAAGATCGGTCTGTGCGGCTGTTATTATTTAGCCACTTTATTATTTTTGATACAAAAGAAATAAGGAAAACTCAAGACAGGGGCCAATGGCGTACCAAGGAGAGGCCTTTGTCCAGTAGAGAACGATTTCAGGCTGATGATTATTATAACGAAATAATGTATTTCCGACATGAAATAAAATATTTAGATACGAGATTTTTGGGCGTGTCCCAATTTTTCCAAACAATTTCACTAATGTCCACAAACAAAGGAATGCCAAACAGTTTTTGTAACTCAAACGTGGTTGGAAGAAGACAACTTATTCCTTCTTTTATTTTAGGCAACTAAGGCCCATAAAACATTAGAAATATATATGTAGCTATAAAAAACAATAAGACTGTAAAGTAATACATATTTCTGGAATCAAAAACTTAAAAACTACTGCACAGTGATGGCGTCCTGTCGTGTTCTAATGAAACACAACCCCCTCGTCTTTTTGAATATTTTTGTTCTAGGACATTTTTTTATCGGGACAAGCCCACCACACTATTCCTAAACCACTGCAACTCCTGAAAGCCAAGATAAATAGTAGCAACCACCAGAAAAGTGCCGAGACAATGAAGGTCGACGTGTACCCAAGAATGATTTTACCCGTCTTGGATCCCACAACGAAAATAATCGGAAAATAATAGTGAGGAGTAGGAAAAATATGTTTCGACTTCTAGGACATGTCGGTTTCCTCGTTTCCTTCACCGTTTTTATAGCAATGTAGATGAAATCAATTATACAAAGTAAGCCCAAGCGAAGATGGTGAGATGACTAGTACCGCTTCATGAAGGACTGGACCACGGTCGCAGAAAGCCTATGCCCAGAGAGCCTATGTCCAGGAGGGAAGCCTATGCCCAGCAGTGGACACTAGGGCTGATAAAAAAAAATAGACTAGCTGTGATCGAAGCGATCATAACTCGAAGTTACCATTGGACTGTTTTTTCAATTCACAACGACATATTTAAGACTGACAAAAAAATCACAACGCTTAACTCAGTAGTTTAGTCATTATTAGGTCGATCTTTTATTTAGGGACCTTGATGTTTGTGCCTTATTTCGGTGAATAGGGCACAAAAATCAAGGTCCCTAAATAAAAGATCGACTAAATAGCGAGACAAAAGCACTAAGACTTCAGGGAATTGAGTCTTCGAATAGTAAAAGGCCCTAATTTATTCTTATACCTGCGAGACTGGTCTGCTTTAGCCAAGCAATTCTCAACTTTGCAATTACTCCCGAAATGATTCCTTTCAAAGTCGCTTTTGATTATCCCCTCACTTTTAATGAGAACCAAAAGATTCTAAGCTTTCATTTTAATTTAATTTATGTTTCAAAAGGCTTATTATGATATCCGTGAGTAAATACCTACTGTGGGCGACTGACAGTTGAACGTCTCTTGAATGATAATGAAGATGTAAAAATGTACAAAAACGTACTCTGAACAATTTTTAGGGTTCCGTGCGTCTGATTGTTAAAACGGAACCTACCTTCACTGTGCGTCTATCTCTCCGCCCTTGAAAATTGATTTTCTTGGAACCTGATGAAACTTTGAAAAGACATCGGCTAAAAGGCAATGACTAGTATTTTTTTGTAATATTCTTATACTACGAGTATGTCACAATTGTAGGTATTGTTCAGGTACTCTTTAAACGTCGCTATATCGGAATTATAATTTGCAATGTGATATTATTCGTATCATAGAATATTGTATTCTATTACTCAAGAAACAGAGCTAAGTTGTCTTTTTAAACCCTCAGGACAGAATATCGATTCAGCAAACCTAACCCAAATAAACAAAAGTTTCCCTTACAAGTCCCTATATCGACAATAAGACGATAAACAAAGAAAATGTTAATAATCCTTACAAGCCCAACCTTGGAAATAGGACGATGTTTTATTTGACAAGAAGTATCTAAAACAAATAATTACGGATCTTGTAATAAATTATTGCTGTATTTACTTCGGTATAAATACGAGAAACAAAGGACTGTCGGCAATGTTTGGACCAATTTTCAACCCTAAACAGCTAAAGACAAAGTGGTCCCCCGACATTATTCTTTTCCGCCATAAATAACATAAGGCATACAAGGACGAAAAATTAGCATTATTGAGTGTAACCAGTGCGTCATTGATTATTTATTTTATTTATTTATTTATCCTTTATTTCAGGCATCTAAAAGGCCCATCAAATACAATACAAGTAAACATTTATACAGTCGTATTCTCGCGTCAAATAAACTCAAGAAGCAATCGTATTTAAAAACTTTGGCATCATTTAGAGTATTTACTCACTTTCACTTATTTTGGTGCTTTTCACCATTCAAAATTGTATATTTTTCTCAATTGCCACTAAAAACTTCATGTCATGTCACTTAGGTTCAAATAAGCCATAAATAAATAACTCTTATTTGAAAGTTTTTTGGAATACGAGTACCTAATGAAAGAATAAGCATTGCGATTCAACGTGGCAATGCTGCCAGTCTTCTGGGCAAGTTCCCGGATGACAGCGATGCGGAGGAGAACTTCGACGCCTTTTATGTGTATCAGATCAGCCCTTTATGTATTTTTAAATATATGTAGTTTTAGTTTTAATTTAGTACCTATCTTTTGTAAATATTTGGTTAGTAACACTTATATATTTCTAGTTTTAGTTACAATATATGATTTTATAATATCAAGTACCTAATGTAAATGCTATATTTTGTTGACAGAATGTAGGTGTTCCAACCAGGGTTTTCATTTTGTAGAAACTCCGCCCATGACTCTACTATAAAGAAACATCAGTCTTTAACAAATACCAAATATCCCTAGGCACATAACTACCAACACATCCGACTTTTCGCGCCCGTAGTTACAGCCTATCGATCACGTCTTCACACATCGGAAATCGAGTGAGCCAGTTTCCTGAATTATACGGGCTGAGCCAATGTACTGATCAGACTTCGAACATTATCCTTAGTAACGGAACAAAATTGGTACCGTACCTATTTATTTATTTATAAGAGTTCTGCTATATCATCATCATTATACATATAACATTTTACTAATATTATAAATGCGAAAGTTATTGAGTATGTATTTTATATGAATGTGTGTCTGTGTGAGTGTTTGTTACTCATTCACACATAGGATACTTATCCCGGTATTACGTGCGGATTAATTTTCGATAGACGCGGTCGAGATACACGCGGGCGAAGCCGCTGACAATAGCTATTTTTTTTATTTATAATAACGAATATTATACATGACGGAGAGTCCGTTATCAGAGGGGTCGCAGTATCGGAAATAACACTCGCAAAACCTTCGTTAACACTTTTAATTACTTGCTAAAACACACTGAATACAAAATAATCAAGGATGTCCGAGATGTGGCTTGATTAAAAACTTAGAAACGCAGGAAGTTTAGCATGGAGGAGCAACCAAGACATCTACCCAGCTTGCCGTACCGATTCAAAGTGTTCGCCTCACTCAACTGTCACCAACCACGTGACCTAACCCCACTCTCAGGTTTGCCAACCTATCTGTCAACGTCACTACCAGTCAACGTCGAATAGCTGATTAAACTTCCGAATCGATTCGATCGAATTCAACTAGACTATTCGCTCGGTGTTGCCATTCCTCCACGCTAACCATCCCCAAGTCTAACGTTTGTCTAACGTTTAAACTTGACGTTTCTAAACGTTATCTGTCAAAACTAATTTCATAGTTCCTCCAATGAGAGATAGATGGCGCTATTCTAAATTAACAATAATCAATAGAGATTCTAAATTGCGTTTCTGTTTTGATTCCACGCCAACGACACTAGATGGCGTTATTCTAAATTAACAATAATCAATAGAGATTCCAAATTGTGTTTCTGTTTTGATTCCGCAGCATGATAATAGATGGCGTTATTCTAAATTATTGTGCTTCTGTGTTGATTCTGCGACATACATATAATACACACAGATATTCCCCTGTTGGCCAATTTCAAAGAAATAAGCTTGTATATTTATTTTAAAATAAATGATTATTTTTGTTAAAAATATTTCAAAAAGAACTTTCTTATTGGTCTGATGCACTTGAAAAATAATGACGTTTGGCAATTATTCGGCTACCATTAAATAAATAAATTAAATAATAATATAGAATATATAAATATATTATAATAGATATTTAAAGAATAATATATTGAATATATTTTTAAGTCCAATAAAATATTATGTTAATAAAACTAATAAAAGTATTTAAACTAATAATAAAGCAAGCGATTTATAAACGCAGGTAAAGTTTACAGGAAGTAATCTCTGGAATTAGTGAACCGATTTTGAAAATTCTTATACCGAAAAAAAAACTTCATTATTTTTAAGCGTCATTTTATGCTACTTTATATTAAAGTACTTGTGCGAAGCCAGGGCGGTTTGCTAGTTTAACAAACAAAAAACTATTCGAGCATAATATCGCAGTTACGCTAAGTCAAGTGTTTTTCGCCTGTTAAATTTGAGTAATTGGTGAGCTGAATAGGGCATTGTTTTACAGGAGGTTCAGTAACAAAAGGTGCTTCAAAATTCTAATATTAAAATTTTCATTACGGGCGTTTTGTAGTTCGTCTGTGTTTAACGTTTTTGGTTACAATGTTGCTAACTTAATGCTATAAATAATAAGTTAATCTTTTATTTTTAGTCTAGAAGATAAAATAATATGATATCACTAGTTTAGACTTATATTAAAGATACAGATAGCGCGCGAGTTGAATGCAGTCGGGGTCTGAGGTGAAGAGCCCCTCGCTACCCGCACGCCCCACCTCACGCGCCTGCAGTGTAGTACTTTGACATCCTTGTCAACAGCACTACCGCATTCCTAAGCTCTGCATTCAACTCGCGCGCTTAGTGTAGTTGATTTCTAAGCAATTTATAATTTTGTACGTCAACTTCTAAGTTGTTACCGGTGGCACAGACAACCTCACGTCAAGAAACTATTTATATAAGTTATATAGACAGCGCCTTAATACCGTAGTAGCAAGGATGGTTTTCCACAACTTCATGCATTCGCGTCAAGAGCGAGGAACTTTGCAGTACTGACAGTACTGCAAAGCTACGTATGCTTTTTGGTAGCATATGAGAATCAAATATACTCACACTCACAATATATGAGGAGCTCGTGGCTAAATAATTACAGCCGCACAGGTCGATCTTCCGGGTTAAGCCGCGCTTGCCGAGGTTGGTCTGTGGATGGGTGACCATCTGTCATAGCGACTTTCCTCCGTGCCTCGGAAAGCACGTAAAGCCGTTGGTCCCGGTTTTCATTTCTAGATCTTTGACAGTCGTTACTGTTAGTCAGAAGCTCTAAAGTCTGACAACCAGTCTTACCATGGGGTATGGTATTGCCCAGTTACTGGGTTGTGGAGGTCCGACAGGCAGTCACTCCATGTAAAATACTGATATCCAGCTGAATCTGGTTTGACTGCAAGCTGACCCCTATATAGTTGGGAAAAGGCTAGGCAGATGATGATGAGAATCAAATATATAGAATATCACTTTGCCTTGACCCACTTGATAAAACAACAACAGATTACTGAAATTTACTTACGCCAGGTCAAAAATATAAAGCATTTTCTCAAGTATCGTGATTTAGGAGAGCATAACAACAATCCTATCGGCGATGTAGCGCTCTCCAAACCTTTTCTCGTGCCATAAATTTAACATCGACATTTGTCTCAAATTCTCAACATGTTGGCAATATATCTTCTAACATTCAGACTTATGTAATTTATTACTTCGTTCTGCAAAGGAAAAAAACCTATTGTGGAATTTACTTAAAGCACACATTCGCTTCACAGATTTTTTTGCAATCATCCGGTGTATAATCTTTTGTACGCGCACGTACAAGAACCACACAACAAATATACTCACAGGAACAAAAGTGAGTGGGCGCATATTTTGTATTGAGAGTAATACTCGAAATTTTGACACTGACCACATTTTGCCATCTTTATCAACCGGGTGACACTGACGAGATCGCAACCACGACTCAATCTATTCCATGAAGGGCACCCGCTGACAATGGCACCTGAACTACTGGCACCTTATCTCTTCCACATAAGGTTTCCTGTCAAATTTGTTCGCAGGTGCCAGGTGCTCTATGTGGTATACCTCACTCCAGCTACACTTGCAGCTGAAATAGAAACCACAACCACATTTTGACGGTACCACAACGCCAGTACAAAAAGCTTCAGCGGAAATATATAATTGTAATCAAATATTATTTGTCACCATATACATACGAAAGGTATATGGTTACCCCGGCAACAGTTTTCTACGAAACTGGACATACTAGTCCGAGAAATACAAAGGCTATTGTCTCGATAGGAAATCGATACATACCTACCTAATAATACAAAGTACACAAAAAGTTTGTTATTAATATAACCTTCAAAAGGGTTTGCAAACAAAGGAAGTTAGCGAAGTAATTTTTGCTGTTCTTTTGTTTATCCGGGTATACAAGCCTGATCTTTACTAGGATACAATATTTTTAAAGAGCAAGTGCTATGTTGTGCCTACTAAAATATTTGAAAAGGTTATCTCAAATAGCTTAGCAATTTGCTTCATGTAAAAGTAAGTTGTTACGAATAACAAAAATAATATTTTTAAAAATATTTTTCCGTCATAACGATATTAATAACAATAATTTTCTTTCATAACAGTATACCATTATGTTCAGGTTGCACTCCCATAACATATAAACCCCATTATGGCCATTTCCCTTTGTATTTATCTTAGAACGGGCACGCAACACTGAACAATCACAAACAAAAATACTCCGCATTTTTATAATCAACCCATAGTGTCCCACTGCTGGGCAAAGGCCTCCCTCCACTCCTTCCACTTCTCGCAGCCTTCTGCGACCGAGGTCCCTCCTTCATGAAGCAGTCCAAATCATCTCGCCATCTTCGCTTGGGCCTGCCATGACGTCGAGTTCTCCCTTTTGCACCCAATCGGATGTATGTTTTACCCAGCGATTGTATGGCATTCGACATACGTGGCCAGCCCAGTCCCGTATTTTTATCCCAAAAAAAAATAGTTTGTACGATCACTAAAAAGTTTCACTTCACACCCGAAAAAACCAATACATTCAAATCGTTCAAAATAAACGAAAATCGAGCACGGATTGAACAGACTTCCACACAACACAAGCCCCGATTTTAATACAAAGGCGCCGATAAAAACGAGTTTTTGTATGCCGAAGACTTTCGTGACCTTATCACTTACGCTTCGGTACTCTCTCAAAATTAACTGGCTCGGCAAGTAATGCGTTTGATAAGAGAAAATTGTTGAAAATTGCTATTTTGTTTACCTAAAGACTGTTACACACTTGTTCGGTCGGCTTTATCTAGCCGATATTTTTAACCGAAATTGTGCGATGTCGTTGTAATGGGGTATACTATACGGGCTGTGCCCCGAAAATGGACGGACTGTGTGGTTCACCAGAAGCTCAAAAAATACCTGTCTAAATATTTTTTATTAACTTGGTTGATAGCACACGTACACGGATGCCCGACGACAGTGAACCAGTGTTAGCCTAGTTGCGAGTCAGGGGCCCGTCACATCCAGTCCAGATAGGTTTCAAAAGACCCAAAGTGCCTCGTCATCTTTAAAACAGCACAATAAACACCTCAGAGCAGAGTAATTACTGAATCTCTTAATTTCGTGTCTTAGGTCTCCAGTTTTACTTTCTATATGAATTTAAGGATGCCTGAATGTGAAAAACTCGTACCCAAGTTCTTGGATAACTCAATTTTTATCTACAACCAACTGATGTTCAAACGAATTTGGTCAACAATTATAATTATTCAAATCGAAAATGCCGACCCGAACGTGTGTGTAAGTTCCTCTAATTACTGTCGCGTCTGTTCGCGAATTTCGTGACACTTCCTCGTTTACATCAAGTGTTTGAAACACATTGTAGAATTAATAACCTCTCTCTCTTGTACCAAACGGTTAACCAGATTACCAAGATTGGTGTGGAGTATACGTTTCATATATAATTTAGCCAATTAACTGACGAGGATGAGTTTTCATTAAATTAAGCAAGAAACTTGAGGAAATATTTTTGATGTAAATTGAACCTTTGAAGATGTTTTCAGTTCTAACCGTTTTTACTTATTATCTTGGGAATATAACTTGAAATAATAAATGCTTGGACCTAATTGCCCCTTGGCATTTCTAAAGCTTATTCTGTCATGGAAACGGATCAAGATTTAGACTTCTATTAACCTATTTTTTTAGAATTTGTGCAGACTAATTTCTTAAATTTATTTTTAACTTTATCAAAAAAGGATAATAAAAAGTTGTTGGGCTGGCATTTTGTACAGTTACGAGCAATGAAATGTATACAGGATGCAATTTAAGTCATAGGCAATATTTTAATTCGCGATATTGGTTGTATTACGCAACTCAAAAAAATTATTGATGCAAGTATTTAAAACCTTAAAAGTTTTAATAAGTGTTCGGCGTTTTCTTTTCGTTCCGCGCACGGTGTAGGTACTGCGTTTTAATATTTGACATTTCATGACTTATAGGGGTTTATGAATTATTTTTTAATTACTTGTTGTGTTATGTGTTGTTCGTACTTGCATTAATAACATTTTTGATTTGCGAATGATTAGCCAAAATGTAATCAGTTTCGTGAGAAGAACCTGAGATTAAAATATTCCCCATGACTTAAATTGCACCCTGTATACCAAACAATGTTCGGAAGTGATTATCTCCAACTGTATTGAACATAGTATTTTGGAAGCCTCGCTTTTACCAAATAGTTCTCATCTGTACCCCTAGCACGAGTTTTCACTATTTTACTTTACAGAGTTTTTCCAGTATTTACAGCGTTTTTTGTTTGAAAATATGGAACAGCGCCTCTGGTGTGCGAAGAAGGAACCATTTTTTTCCTAGAAAATTGTCAATTTGAAGTCGTCAAAGTTCCAGTTTACGTCTCAAATACTGAAAACTCGTGCTGACGGTACTGAAACGAAAATGTGAAATCATAATTTTGAAGAGAAAATCGCTTTTGAATTAACCTATGTACATTTTAATTGTTCGTCGTTTAACGCCTTTACCAAAAACACGTGTTTTCGGTAAAGGTTCGTGTTTTCACTTTGACATAAGACATTCCTAAATTTCATTAATAAAGCCCAAATTACACGAAAGCTAAACTTTCTAAAGAATTTCGTTTCAAGAAAAAATCTCGCAAGAGACAGTACCCTCTTGAACATTAATGAAATTTCTGTCTTTCATTACTTTATTAATTATATAGGATTAGGAGATAGGAACTTTTAATATTCCTCTTATTAATGTGATTGTTCTTCCAATTACTTTTAGCAGGACTCGTCGCTTATCAGGAGTAATTGGGTGGTTCAAGGTTCGATGCTCGACTGCAGACCCTTTTGTGTAATTATTTGATACGTATTATATTACTGTACTTCAAATTATTATGAAACTTAATCTTTATAAAGTGAAGAGAGATTTGAATATCAATTGATGGCACTTAGAAGCACTTTGATCGAAAGATGTTTACAATTAAAGTGCTTGTAGGATTTTATAATCTAGTTGATTTTATGTTATTGTTATCTTAGTGAGAGTAAATTGGTGACGAATTAATAAGTGATATTTTCCAGGCAAGGATATAATTAGATTCTTTCTTAAACAATACCAAAATAATGCTATTAAGAAAATACCTAACTTACATACACAACAAGCAACATTGTAAAGCGAGTAGCCAATATTACTAAAAGCGATCAGGATATCAAAACCACGTTTTGTTTGATTGGTGTCATACAATCCAAAACTTATTATATAGTTGTAGCGTGTTGCCACAATCACTATTTTTGTTGCAATAAGCAACAATACTCCATTGGCTTAGTTATTGGTAAGCAAGTTCGAAATAACCCTCCGGACGAATATCCCGTTTTAAACCCTCTCTGGGGTGTATTTAGGTCAGCTTGGATATTTAAAGTTAGTCTAGTTAATAGAAGCTGAAGTTTCGGCAAACATAACAACGGAATACGCTTGTAATCCCCAAGATAGTGTGCAGAAACAAGGGATAATATGTATCAAATAAAAGATATTTTATGAAGTACAATCAGTATAGTTTATGGACAGGTGATCAACCGTAAAACACAGAATATTCTTATGGTACGATTCCACTGAAATCGTGACCGGCATATTTTCTCTGAACTGAGTCGGGGAATGTGTGCGTACAAATACCGATTAGATTCTGCAACGATTCACCGACGGCCGGTTCATCATTGGACGTTTCGTCGACAGGCATAAATGAATCGGCGTATCAGCGTAAAGTCCAAAGGTGAAAGAGTCTATCGGTGAAACGGCCTTAAGTGAATCTTCCTGTCGACGAAACGTCAAATGAACCAGCTGTCAGTGAATCTGTGCAGAATCCACTGCACACGTATGTGCATCCACAATTTGTTCGTGTTTGGTTGCGTAGGTCCACCAAAGTAAATATCTGTGATAACGTCGCACTGTGCCGCCCACCGTTAGAATTGCATCTTTATCTGGATGCCCGAAAATTTGAAAACCAGAGATTTCACGTGTTAAAGGCGTTCGGGTTGCAGAAGTCAGTCAACCGTCTTCAAAAGGCTAAGGTAGATATTTACAAACAACAGTTGTATTTTGCTCTCATTTTTTCTGTTAATGTTTGTGTAAATGAGTTTAAATAACACTCACTATACAGGACTATTTCGTAGCAAGGGACAACGGTCTTTTTATTAAATAAAGAAAAAAATAGAAAAAGAAACTTTTTATATCTTAACATCAAGTAACAAAGCGCTGTTTGACGAAAACAAACTATCCTCGAGAAAAGTCATTGCACTAGGGATCTCAAGCAATAAACAAAACGAGCCCAAGTACTCGTCAAGGAAAACCCACAGAAAAGTGTGTGTTGTATATCCACTCGTTTTAATTCCCTTGCAAAATATATCTTGGCAGCATAAGTGTATATCCTTAATTACAGTAATGAAAATTCTTCATCAAATAAACTAGCGCTCTCAGACGGAATCGGACCATTTCCGAGACATCTAGAATAACTCCGGGGATTAACGGAAATAGAATTTATATGTAGGAAAGGAATATGGCGACGCAGCTTTTTTTTTTGCCTGGTAAAATCATCAAATGAGTCCTCCCACCCCGGGCAGGGCGGGAGGGACTGTCAGACTTTTACTGACTAAAATCCACGGTGTCCTTCAATAGCCCTTCATGTTCCGGGGTCACGGTGATGGAAAGAAGTCCCGCGACCCCGGCAGGCTTTGGCTCTCTGTGAGGGGGTCCCATCATTTTGCTGACGCTCTTTGAGGCGCGCGTGGAACATGACGCGCCGGTGACCCGGGCATGGTCCATGGTCATGGACAGCGAGTTGCCTTTTACTTGCTGTCCGCATGCCCGCGCCTACGGTGGCCGGAGATCATCTGCCGACGTCCGGTGCCATGGGCGTGTACCACTGCGGTTGGGGCGGAGGGAGGACGCTGATGGCGACGCAGCTAGGAGGTCTCATCGGTAAAATTTTGGACATTAATTGGCTTGAGATAATGTCGTTTATTGACTTAAATACGTTTTAAAACAAGGAAGTTGAGAAAAAAAATGGCAAAAATAGAATTAACTATTTGGTAAACATAATTAATATTTACATGCAAGTGCCTTCGTTAATTTTAGGGACTGCAAGGTTGTGAGCAGGGGGCTGAGGGATCCAATTTTACAATGAGTCGTTAGTTCTATTCGTGCACGCAACAAATATCTGTATGACCTACAAGAAGTTGTTTCAGCTGTTTGAAAATAAACTGGCTTGAATGCTATGCTGTAGGTCGTGAGTTGGATTCTCACCCAGGACAAATGTTTGTGTGATGAGCATGATCATTTTGTTCTGTGTCTGGGTGTAATTTATCTATAACATGTATGTATTTAGAAATATATAAATGTTTATCAGTTGTCTAGTACCCATAAGACAAGCTCTGGTTAGCTTTGGACTAGATGGCGTTGTGTGAAAGTTGTGGAATATATTATTATTATTTAATATCCTTGTTTGAATGTACATCATTGGAATATTTAAGGTGCGTCATACTATCTACTTATTTATTTAGTTACCTAAATGTCAAACTGGATATTGTGTCGGGTGCCTAGACGTCAAGCTGTCATGTCTTATCTCCAATGAAGTCAACCACAAACTAGGAGTGACAGATTTAGTGGGACTTATTTATGATTCGGTATTTCTGTGAAATATCTTGATTTTCAGTAAATTATGATTTAGCGACAACTAAAATTGTGTAAACCGGGTGAGGTTTGTATTTTCTGAAAAGGTGTGCAGAACCCCTTTTTTTACGTGGTAAAATCATCAAATGAGTCCTCCCACCCCGAGCAGCCCGGGAGGGACTGTCAGACTTGTACTGACGGTGACGATCCACGGTGTCCTTCAATAGTCCTTTATGTTCCGGGGTCACGGTAATGAAATAAGTCCCGCGTCCCCGGCAGACTTTGGCCTCTAGAGGGGGCCCCCGTCATCATGCTGACGCTCTTTGAGGCGCGCGTCGAACATAACGCGCCGTCGACCCGGGCATGATTCATGGTCGGACAGCGAGTTGCCCTTTACTCGCCGTCCGATCACCTAATTATAGTTCATACTTTCCTTGCCAGTTGAGTGGTAAAGGGTTTTTATAAGAATAAGCAGTAAGACTTTTCGCTTTTGCGAGACTTATCTTTGAAGTATATTTTTCTATTATTTAGCTTCATGATCCTCCATGATAGCTCTACTACTAATCTTAAGAAATCATTTTGAAACTAAATAAAGTTACGTAGGGATTATATAAGCAAACGGTGGAGGCCTTTTCTTCATCCAATAGGTACTTCCACTTAATAAGATGCCAATTCGAATCGATCCCTGCCTTCGACAAAATATAATTTGT
Source organism: Agrotis ipsilon (assembly GCA_028554685.1). NCBI lineage: Eukaryota > Metazoa > Arthropoda > Insecta > Lepidoptera > Noctuidae > Agrotis > Agrotis ipsilon. The sequence continues at coordinate 12,388,532 of CM052966.1, forward strand.
TGCCAGTCACCATGGCAACAAACGGTCTGCTACGCCAACTTTAATATAATTGAGATATTCTGAAATGTATTTCTTAAGAAAGGTAGCTAGCTTCTTTTATATAACACTAGCGGCCCGTCCCGGCTTCGCACGGGTGGAGGACCCGGTCTAAAACCCGGTCCCGATGGTTACAAACACAACAAAAAAATAATTATCCGAATCGGTCAAGCCGTTTTCATGTTATGTCGTGACAACGAAAAACGGGTTTCATTTTTATATATATAGATGAAATCTTACTTACCTACTTATAACATAATACAAAACAGGAATGGATGGATAAGGTATGTAAATGTACCTAGCTAAATTTTGATGCATACAACAGCTCTAACCTTTGCCAGCGGCTTTGCCCTGTTGAGCAAATGCCTCCCCCAACTATCCAGAAGCTATTAATCTTTGCCTCCTCGACCAAGCTCTAGTGAAAGGTGTGCAGGTTATTTTTTACTAGCTTCTGCCCGCGGTTTCACCCGCGTCATGTTAGGAGTTTGGTCCTAGTCCCGTCTCCATCAGTTCCCTTGAAGAGCGCTATTTCCGACGTCGTGGGAATCTTCAGTGGTGGCTGGGGCGAGAGGTAGAGGATGTCTTTTCCCTCACGCATTCCGACTGCTAACCATTCCCCTTAGTTGCCACTGAATCTTGAGGTACATACCTCCCGAAACGAAAATAACGAAAACCGGTAGGACTGCGTCAGACTGAAGGTGAGGACGCAGCCCGTAGCCTTTCCAAACGATCCTTAAAGTAGGCCGGTCAATATCGACATAAAAAAACCAAACATTGCAAACGCGCATGTAACTACGATTCTTTTATATGTTGTTAGGTCCCTTTAGAGTTTAGAGTATTTAACACCCAAGTTTGCAACCCTGATGTTGTGTGTGATTGCTTTTCTGTCAATGTCAATGTCGAATCAAAATCGCACTTAGCCAGTTTTTAGTATTTGTTGTTACAGCGGCAAGAGACATACATCATCTGTGAAAATGTAACCTATCTAACTATCACGGTTCGTGAGAAACATTCTCCGAAACATTACATTACTTTATAACATCTACAAAAACCAGCAACAAAACCACGTTTTTTGTATGGGAGCCCCCCTTTTTTTTACGTGGTAAAATCATCAAATGAGCCCTCCCACCCCGGGCTGGGAGGGACTGTCAGACTTGTACTGACTAAAATCCATGGTGTCCTTCAATAGCTCTTTATGTTCCGGGGTCACTGAATGAGAGCCCCCCTTAATATTTATTGTATTCTAGTTTTTAGTATGTTTTGTTATAGCAGCAACAGATGTACATCACCTGTGAAAATTTCAAATCTCTAGCTATCACGGTTCATGAGATACACTCGCAAAAACTACTGAATTGACAGCACAGGGTTTCCAGGGTTGCAAATTATAACAAAATGGTAGTTACATGCGCGTTTGCAATATTTGATGTCGATATTGACCGGCCTAAAGAGGGATTTTATCGACGCAATTGTGACATATTACCCAGGCCGTCATTATTTTGTCGCGGTATTATTTTGAAACTGTGATATCTCCTAAGATATTCATTGAAATCAAATGATGTAAAGGGCAATTTCGTTCAAAATTAAATGCTTGTGATGATTAATGTATTTATTTGGATAAGGATTAATATCATGTTAATGAAAACACCTTCGCAAATAATGCATTACTTTAAAACAAATTTGGTTCCCATAAAAAAGGTTATAGTGACTTAACCTTTAAAGATAGATATATGCTCTCGCGGACTTTATTTTAGAAAATTTTATGAGGAATAATTCCGTAGTACATAATTTTTGCGAAACTCTAACTGTTTACGCAGCGCACGCAACGGAAGCTCTAAAAAAGGAATACATTTTCCCGATTTTGAAACATTTCTCATTACTGCTCCGCTCCTATATGTGATAGCGTGATGTTTATTTATTTATTTATTTAAACTTTCACGTACAATTGTGGTACATAAGGCGGACTTAATGCCGCAAGGCATTATCTACCAGTCAACCTTTGGGTCAAATGGAGAAGAAGCTGGAATAGGTGCAACCGTACAATACAAAACAATTAAAACTACTACATCTAACTATGGCTATTTATAAATAATATACTAATACATATATGAAAAAATATACCTATATTAAATAAATATTTGATAAATAAATTACACAGATATACTTAGATAATACTAAAATATATAATATAAATATATATACAATATGACATGACGACGACCATATCAATAATAGGAAATCTAAGTAATCTCTGTTTTCAAAAAGTATTCCCGAACTTGACGTTTAAAAGAAAATTTACTCGGTGCTTTTTTAATGTCAAGGGGGAGCGCATTCCAGAGTTTAATTGCCGTAACCACGAAGGAATTTGAAATAAAACCTGTACGGTGAGAAGGTATCTTAAGGAGCAAATTTTCAGCAGCACGAAGGTTACGATCGTGAGAACTACCCAGGATCTGAAAAGAACTTTTTAAATAATTAGGAGCACAAGGATCGCTTATAATAGAGAAAAGCAAGCAGAGTGATCTGAGGGATCTTCTCTGGCGGATAGGTAGCCATTTAAGCTGAGAACGGTAACTGGAAATGTGATGTTATATAGCCTATAGCCTTCCTCGATAAATGGACTATCTAGCACAAAAAGAATTTTTCAATTCCAACCAGTAGATTCTGAGATTAGCGCGTTCAAACAAACAAACAAACAAACAAACAAACAAACTCTTCAGCTTTATAATATTAGTACTCTTCAGCTTTATAATATTAGTATAGATAAACATAGCCTTGTAACAGTGCGACCGCATCGCTCACCGGTTTCGCTGCACGATCGGACAATTTGAAAGCCGCCTCGTCGGCGAGCACAACTAGAGTCCAGCGTTGAAATGTCTTATAAAGAATGCATAGCGTCGTCTCGCCACCTATTTCTGGATCGGCCCCGGTGCTAACGTATTTCCTCCGGTACCCAGTGTGTGGACCCTCAACGGTAATGACACATGCGATTGACGTAGTCATCATCATCATCAGCCTAAAATGTTGCCACAGCTGGGACACAGGCCTCCTCTCTGTGCGATGGAGTGAGTACCTAATGCACCAGACTGGGTCGGAAACCACGATCTGCCTACTCGTAAGTCGGGGCCGATATCACTGGACTACCACTGCTCGAGGTGTATGCACAAAGACACGAAGAAATAAAAATCGTAATAGTTTAAATAATAGTTTAGCTGCCAATTTTAAATTTTACATCACTACTTTTCACAAATTAAGTTTTAATTGGCAGTGTAATACAATACAATTTGCCTCTTCACCGCTCATTGTTAAAATAATCTGCATAAACTGAACCTAACTACTAAAGCTTTCCGTCAAGAAATTCTCATTAAACATGACTTGAAGGATCAAACTACAATAGATGAATTGAACCGACTAAAGATGGAAGCGGAATAATGGAAGCAAAATTGAGGCCATGGACTGTATAAATGGAATAATATACCTAAACAATTTGCTTGCCTATTGTATTTGGCATCACATTATTAGGGTTGCTCCAGTCTTGTTCGGCACATTCGATTTGGCAGTATTAGCTGAACAATAACCTCTTGGCTACTAGCTACACGTACGCGTATTCCGTATTGGTATACGCAACATGCGTCTTGTGACGTGTTCCAAATGCGGACAGCGAAGGAGTGGAACTCTCTGCCTGCGTCTGTGTTTCCGAACGCGGGTTGTATGCGTTCCGGTCGCCCGGAATACGCGTACGTATTGCTAGTAATTTCTTCAAAGTTAGAGTGAACAGGCTTTTCTGGGTAAGCTCGCTCTAGCGTCGACCTTGTCTATGCATTCCTGACTTATACTAAGGTCAAGAGCAAACCCATCTCACATAAAAAAGGGGATGAAGAAAAAAAAACGAATGAAAGATGTTGTTTAGATCATGCAACGAGTCATTTTGGGTAACGCGCACGCATGTCTTGTGTCTTGAAGCTGCTCACACGAGGCGTTGAATGGCGCATTAAGCTAAGCTAAATCAATATTTTTAGTTAATGGCGATTGTCTTTCACTCATCTACCCATTTAAAGTCAGATCAGGTTGGCTTAGCAGCATATCAACCAATTATGTACGTAAATATTTATAAAAAAGCTAGGTAATTGGTTTTGTAAGCATTTTGATACTTAATGTTCGGGTACATCGAGAAATACCGACCAGAATAAGGATGTGCCACCCCTAAATAACAGTACCTACTAGATTATATACCTATTTGTGTATCAGATGTCAGATCAATTTCTTGAGTTTGAATCCAAATAGAATAATAAAATGAACTCAAAGTAACGACTGTTAAGACTCCACGTAGTGAGAATAAAAATGTGTCTGACTTTTTTACAAGACTACCCACAGAAAAGAGTGTTACTTTTTTATAGTCATCTATATAGCTTTTGTGTAAGTATGTACTTACACAAAATGTCACATCTGCGTACCAGTAAAATATAAAAGAGGTATGTCAAAAACAAAGTAAAGAAGGGCCTAGATAGCCTCCTTAGCATACGCCTACCTTATTGAGTTCACACAGACGTCACAGTGTTTTAAAAATACATTAGTTACGAGGATTCCACACAGAAAATACGGCTTCACCATATTAAATACATTTTTTTTTTGATGAGACACAGTACGAGAATTAAATCTATTCATCATCTTCATAAAACTCCTGACATTATTACAATTAATTTGGTATTGACACAACAATATGTCTTCTTCCTTTATTATTCTCTGTTATTATATTTATCATTCATAGTCTATCCCTCATCTCTGATATTCCTCTACCCATTAACATATCATAAATCAGAGTCTTTTGATATCAAACATTGACTTTGTGCAAAAAAGCTTCGCACGCATTAAATCACCATAGCTTCAAAATACACAAACAAATACGCTGATCCAGGAAATATTTACATAAGGTATTAAATCGAGTATTGCTCGCAATCAAATGAATCAATTTTAACATCTGCCCTGTCTTTTCCTACTACTTTATTGGATGGCTTTCAGTTTGACGGGTTGCAAATTTATTCTAATATTTTGCATGAACCTAATGTCTATCTTACCAACACAATCCAGCTACTGGGTAATAAAATACCCCTTGGTAGGTTATGACCACCACTTAGGAATGTCAAAGATTTTCCTAAATGACAACTGAGACCGGGGCTTTCTGCTTCATACTTTCCTCCATGTCAAGCTATAAACAACCAAGAGCTCTCCAAATTCTATTTAGTGTGAAGATTAAAATATTTGGCAAGATCTGTGAGTAATCCGGGATAAGCCGAAATAAAACCTACTTAGGATATGAGTCTACCTAATTTGCCACTTAAATGGCTAGGATTGCGCACAATCAGTAGATTATCCAATGACTTTGTCCTCACTCGAGGTCGTGGCTTAAGTTCTTTACCCAAAATCGGCAATTTAATAGAGATTCGGGATACACAAACAAAATTCATCTACGTAAGATTTGTAAAAGGCAATATCTATATAAGTTCAAATCTATAATTCCCGAAGGGGCAAATGTATACCGAGATCCAAATTTTGCCAGTTGTATGTAATTATATAAGTCGCATTTCTTTTTATCTTTAGCGTGTCGATGGCATTTAATTTTAGTCGGCCCAGAACGAAGCCACGAGTTTAGCGCCCTCAGAAGCGTTCATCAGTTTCTGTAATGAACAATCGATAGGGCACGCAGAACACGATATTAAATGACCCATTGTTTGTGGCGTAGCATCACACATTTACACTGCAGAGCAGAGTCATCAATAAATTTTCATCTGAAAACGTTTCCTTTTACGGGCAACTGTGTTCTATTTCGGATTTCGGTTTGGTTGTTTGACTTGACTAGGAGGAAACATTTTTAACAGGTGGAACTAGTGGGTCTGGTAAGTATGCACTGTCTCTCGTTTTTTAGTTTTTACTCCAGACTGTCGCCATTCTTTGGCAACGGCAAGTGCCCCCCTATCTAGGATATCTGTATCTTAGGCTGGTTCTGGTAAGTTTTGTCTGGGGAAACAATACATAATAGGGACTTATTGGCATCAACTTGGCAATTAAGAGCTCATGGATGCTACTGAGAAATTCCTGAAAAACCCACTAACACTTTGCACTATCTGCGAATCGAATAAAAGACCGCGTGCCCAAAAGCCACTTTTCCAACGACGCATACAATAGATTTAAATACGGGCCGGTACAGAAAAATGGTTTCCTTTGAGCAAGTAGATTAACTCTATCATCTGTGTTTGAAAGTATAACTACTTATTTAAAACGAGAATTTTGTTTTCAGAACCTCCGTATTTTCTTGAATAAATTGATAGCCTTAATAATATTTATTCTTTTTTATTTTCTTTCATCTTCTCGATAAAAATGAATTTATCTCAGTTTCTCCTCTATGCGTTCCTAAACCATTGATCCAATTGAGATGAAACTTTTGGTGAATCTATCCGTATATGCTTATAAAGGTTTTTAGACCAAATGTTCGTCATATTTTCATGGCATAACAATGGAAGTTACAGGTATAATTAATTTATCAACATTTCAGTTTCAAATTTATCGTATCGCTGCCACTTTGGTTACTAAATGATAACGGACAGATACATTTTTTTCCTTACCATGCCATTTAATAAAAAAGCTTTCAAAGTTGTCCAGTTTGCAAGGACAATGTAAAGTAAAAAAGTGCGTGAGAGATTTGGGTCAATTTCGTTTGTAAAGTCGTCGTGAATACCCGAAAGGAACACGTGTAAAAAAAATGGTCAAGTACGAGACGGACTCGCGCACCGTGGGTTCCGTAACAACTTGTAGATATGTAAATCATCGTCATCATCATCTCAGCCATAGGACGTCCACTGCTGAACATAGGCCTCCCCTTTTGATCGCCACAAGTACCGGTTGGAAGCGACCTGCATCCAGCGTCTTCCGGCGACCTTCATAAGGTCGTCTGTCCACCTTGTTGGTGGACGTCCTACGCTGCGCTTGCTAGTCCGTGGTCTCCACTCTAGCACTTTTCGACCCCATCTGCCATCCGCTCTGCGAGCAATATGGCCTGCCCATTGCCACTTCAGCTTGCTAATCCGGTGGGCTATATCGGTGACTTTAGTTCGTCTACGGATCTCCTCATTTCGGATTCGATCACGCAGAGAAAAACCGAGCATAGCCCTCTCCATAGCTCGCTGAGCGACTTTGAGCTTTGAGATGAGGCCGACAGTGAAAGACCACGTTTCGGTGCCGTAACTCATCACTGGTAACACACATTGGTTGAAGACTCTCGTCTTGAGGCACTGAGGTATATCGGACGAAAAGACACTGCGTAGTTTCCCGAACGCTGCCCAACCGAGTTGGATTCGGCGGCTGACCTCTTTCTCGAAGTTGGACCTACCTAATTGGACTACTTGTCCTAAGTAGATATATGAGTCAACAACTTCGAGTACCGAGTTTCCAACAGAGACTGGGGTGGGCACAACATTGGCATTTGACATAATTTTCGTCTTGTCCATGTTCATTTTCAAGCCCACCCGTTGCGAAACTCGGTCGAGGCCATCGAGCATCATGCTGAGTTCCTCCATCGACTTTGCCATGACTACGATGTCGTCGGCAAACCGAAGGTGAGTGATGTACTCGCCATTGATGTTGATGCCAAGTCCTTGCCATTCCAGGAGCTTGAAGGCGTCTTCCATTGCGGCAGTAAAGAGTTTAGGGGAGATAACATCCCCCTGTCTGACGCCTCTTCTCAATGGAATCGCCGAGATATGTAAATAGTTCAAACTTAAATCGGGCATCGCAAATTAAAAGTTTGTAATGTGTTTTTTTCCGTAATAACTATGACTGGCAAATCCGTCTCCTTTTCTCATTTTTTTTTGAATGGGTATGGCACAAAGAAAGAAAGAAAGAAAAAACATTTATTTGGCGCAAGGGGGCCACGATATACACACATTCAAAGTAAAAGATGAACACAAAAAAATAATAAAAATAAAAAACCTATATCTAACACAAGAGAAAAAAAATTCAAAAATATTTTTGTGTGTCTCACGGGTCTCACGGCTGCGCCAAAAAGGCCCAGTTCAGCAAAATGTCGAGAGTAACCATGGAGCTTTTTGCCGGTTCTTCTCCATGGAAACGACCAACCCGAACCGTGCCATTTTTTTTCCGGACCTTAATAAGTGCCCATGGAGGTCCATATTAAATAAAATATTTTGATTTTTAAAACGACCACAATATCTTTTTGATTTCGTTAACTTAGCAGTTTGATTTTTTTGTCTTTCGTAGATTGTAAACGTGAGTATTATATCTGTATTCATTTCAACTCAGTTAACGATGTCCTCGGGTTCTTAAGAAAAAAGTACTTGTTAAACGGACAGACAAACAAACGTACAACATAATAATCCCACGAAGGTTCCGCTTTTTTATTTCAGACACGGAACCGTAAAAAATACAAAACAACAGAATTTAACTCACAGCTTTTAAATTCCATTGTAAAGGAAAAATAAATCAAATTGTAGCTTAAAGGCTTTATTACAATTGACCTTGTCATCAGCAGTGCTTAATACGTAGAAACCGTTACATAAAAATAAAATAAAATGAAGCTTTCTTTTTGAAAAGCGACTGTTACCGAAAAAATATTGTTTTATGTTCTCTCCATAAGTATTTATCTTTATTGTCAAATATATAGGCGAATATGAAAGACGAGTACTTTATTCGTTTATTTCTGTTAACATTGTTAGATTAATTTGTTATTAAAATTAATAAATTGATGTAAAATAAGAGAACTTTTGAGAGACCTAAGCCACTGTTACAACATTGTCAGATTAATTTTATATTAAAATTATTTAATTAATTGGATATTAAAATAAGAGAACTGAGACACCTTTTTTTACGTGGTAAAATCATCGAATGAGTCCTCCCACCCCGGGCAGGGCGGGAGGGGACTGTGAGACTTGTACTGACTAAAATCCACGGTGTCCTTCAGTAGCCTTTTTGTGTGCCGGAGTCGCGGTATACGTATGTCCCGCGACCCCGGCAAGGCTATGGCCCCCTGCAGGGGGCCCCGTCAGCGTGCTGACGCTCCTTGAGGCGCGCGTGGAACACAACGCGCCGTCGACCCGGGCATGGTCCACGATCGGGCAGCGAGTTGCCCTTTATGCCCGCGCCTACGGTGGCCGGAGGTCGTCCCGCGACATCCGTCGCCGTGGGCGTCTACCACTGCGTCTGGGGCGGAGGGAGGATGGTTTTCTCTCTCTCTGGTGCGTTCCGCCTCCCCCTTCGCGAGCAGAACTGCTTCGCAGAAGGAGGCGACCGCCTCCCACTCCGTCTCGCCCCGCAACATGGCCGCGACCAGTGCCGGGCGCGAGAGGTCTCCACTTATCGCCCGTGTGAGGACACGGCGGTGCTCCGCCCAAGCAGGGCAGTCCTGCACCGTATGTTCCACCGTGTCCTCCGGGCGGTCCTCGCAGTGGTCACACCCGGGCGTTTCCTCCTTCTTTATCTGACACAGGAACCTCCCGAAGCTTCCGATGTCCGGTGAGGACCTGCGTCAGGTGGTAGGTGAGGACGCCGTGGGACCTATCCAGCCACTCCTCAAAGAGGGGCCTTACAGCCGCGATTGCAGCGTGCCCGTACCTCGGTTGCGACAGTCGTTCCTTCCAAACTGCCCTGAGATCGCGCATGAGCTCTTCCCGCCACGCCTCGACTTCTCGAGGCAGCAGGGATACGCCCGGACGCTGCGCCTCCACGCGCCACTCGTAGACGCGCAGGAGGGCAGTCGCCTCCAGATGCCAAAGCAGCTATCCGGCAAGGAGGTTGGCCGATTCGCCGACGATCGTGCGGTATCCTCGGATCATCCGGATAGCCATGGCCCCTCTGGCATGCGACCAGCTACTGCTACGTCCGGATGCTAAGGGCCCACACCGGGGCCCCGTAGAGGGCCATGGACCGCACGACAGCGGCGTGCAACCTCCGGCAGGGGGCGTTTGGCCCGCCGATATTGGGCAGGAGCCGCCCGAGGGCGGCTGATGCCCGGTTCAGCCTTGGGGCCAAACGCTGGAACTGAGACACCTAACCACTCATACTTAGGGACACTATTGCCGTGAAATTACACATACATGTAGGTTCGTAAATTAAAATTTACCGAAAATTGTTATAAATTCAAGGTTTTCATTAAATTTTCATTACATTCACTGAAGTGCTTCCAGCTTATAATACCTTTTAAGACTAAAATTACTTTGGCACAGATTCTTATTTAGCCGATTATAGACATTGCCGATGCTTGCTATATGGATGCCACTGAAGAGATCGTAAATAAGCTTGAGCTCTTTTTTTTTTACTTGTTAAAATCATCAAATGAGGACTCAATCCCACTCCGGGCAGGGCGGGAAGGACTGTCAGACTTGTACTGACCAAAATCCACGGTATCCTTCAATAACCCTTTATGTTTCGTGGTCACGGTGATGGTATAAATCCCGCGACCAAGCTTGAGCGCTTGCAAAATTCATGAAAGTACGCATTCGATTTGTTTTCGGCCTCCACAAATATGATCACGTCCCTCATCTTCGCAAGGACCTCAAGTGGCTCCCAATTCCCCTTCGCAGGTACACTCGTATCCTTTGTCCCCTCTTCAACAACCTCCACAACCCATCCTATACTTCTTACCTGCGTGAGCGTTTTAGTTACGCTCGTCTTAGCGATGCAACCTGTAGATCGCACTTTAGAACCTTGCTTAAATCTTCTCCTCATAAATCTAGCTACTATACTCGTGTTCCTTTTCCGTTCATGGAACAAACAGTACCGTCAGCACGAGTTTTCAGTATTTGAGATGTAAAGTAAACTGGAACTTTGACGACTTCAAGTTGACAATTTTCAAAGAAAAAATTGGTTCCTTCTTCGCACACCAGAAGCGCTGTTCCATATTTTCATACAAGAAACGCTGTAAATACTGGAAAAACTCTGTAAAGTAAAATAGTGAAAACTTGTGCTAGGAGTACTGTACCCCTAGCACAAGTTTTTTCTATTTTGAAAATTGTCAATTTGAAGTCGTCAAAGTTCCAGTTTACTTTACGTCTCAAATACTGAAAACTCGTGCTGACGGTACTGGTTGTAGAAATCGCTCCCGACTAACATTCCTGATGTGAATGCTATTTTACTATTTAAAAATGTAAAAGTGAAAGAACATTTGTTTTCCTCTTTATCTGTGTAGTGTAGTGCCCCCGCCAAGACGACCCCAGCGAATTTGTCAATTTATAAAGGCGTTCCCTCACTGGGAATTGAAGCATTACATTACAGTACCTCCCTGACAGACGAGCAATCGCGTACATTTAGTATAGATTTGATGCAAAATGCGCATTGTGATGCTCGATTGTTCTCCCTTAGCGATTTAGGTAATGCTCGAATCTGCAACGTAACATTACAGGTGAATGCTCGCGGTGAGCGAGCACCTTAACATGTGTATCTGTTTACATAGGTATTTATTTTTATTTATCTACGTTATGATATTCATTAAAAATATTTTATTTTTCATGTTGACTCTTCTAATGGGTCTGCTGGCAAAACTTTCTTAAGAAATAAGCTGTACCTTTGTGTCGTATAGTTTTAGCTTTGTTTCATGATCTGTTTTGTGTGTGCATAAATTAAGTATAACGCAATATTCATTGTCGGTCTTAAATAAAATGACTCATTTGCTTTGGGTAAAGCGGATTGGAATATTAGGGTCAATTGTTTGATCAATAGCTAAACCAACATTTGTTAAAATCCTATACATTTTTAACTACTGATTACTGTAATATTAACTATTGATCAAAATAATATACTCGTACTTTAACTGAAAACTACGCTGTTCTTTCAACATTTTTAATTTTTAAGAGTATAGACATAGAGTGTATTTTCAAATTTACCAATCTTCTATAAAATAAAAATCAATTGCTGTTCGTTAGTCTCACTAAAACTCGAGAATGGCTCGACTGTTTTGGCTAATTTTGGTTTTGAATTATTTTGGGATGTCCAGGGAAGGTTTAAAAGTTTTCTGATGCGGTGAATAGTTTGCCCGGTCAGCTAGTATTTGAATATTAACAGTCGTATACGATAGACTCAGTAATCCTCATTGGATAACGGACCAGTAATACATATTCCACATGTCGATGATACAGATGATATCCAGGTGTTAATTTCCGGCAAGATCGATATTGCTCAGGTATATCAGTAACCTCATAGACAAAACGAGCATTGTACATATTGACTGGGTCCTACGTCTTCACTCCGTGTATCAGATAACCATTGCACCGAACTAGAACATGCTTCCTTTACAATATGAGTTCGTCTATAGAAGCTTCTAGACGTGGTGAGGTCTTGTGTGTCTCGATCACTGCAGTCTCGCAGTAGAGCGAGTTACAAAATGTTTTTGTTTCAGTTTTGATATTGACGTATCAAAATCATCTGCTTAGTCTTTTCCTAACTATATTAGGGATCGGCTTCCACTCGAACTGGACGAAAATTGGAAAAGTCTAAATAGATAATGATGATGACAGTGAGAGTGGACACACATTAGCTCCCAATTGGGTAACTAGAGAATATTAATTCTACTATCTTATCCTCTAAAAGTCTAAATGAGTTAGTAATCCAATGGAACTATAAAACTAGTACGTTCACAAACCGACTTTAACTGTACTAAAAATAAAACCTCATACGATTGTAGCTTGTAACTGTCAAATACCACTACCAGTTTCTGAACTCCTAGTACTCAATACCACTTGTAAGAACTGACAGTTTAATTGCCTCGCAATCGGTCGGCGACATCTTGTGGTGGTCTGAACCGCTTTATAAACCTCAAAGTTCTACTTGACGACTCAATATCTTTAAAAGTCGATGGCAAGCAGGTTCCCAGGTTAGACTAAGTTTTTTGAGAAAGATTTTTAAGTAGCAACTCGTATTAAATTGCTGCAAACGACTAGTTGGCACTCAAGTATAAAATTTTGCTGCAGGTTACACAAATCATACAAAATGAAACAATCATACAAATATGTGTTCCCTGCTGGAATCGAACCCGCGACACGTTGCAAAGCATTCGATAGCTCAGCCACTGCGCTAACCGAGTAGTCATGTATAGTATAATAGTAAAGTATAATATGTTATTATCCTCTTTAAAAAAAAAGTTCATATACCTAAAGCTTTTCGTCACATACAAATATATATAGAATTAAGGCCAAACATGTTTCAGGACAGCCCTATTAGATTAACCGCTACTGATGTACCCTCACTTATCGGGAAAATTCATCACATTAATAATATAATTATCGGCATAAATCCGGCTCCATCACTAGGCCTGTTTTTGGCCGTGGGTGTAGGAGAGTCTAGTTTTGTAGGTGTAGTGTATCAACCCACACTGGACCCGCATGGCGCTTTAGGGTGCTCCCACATCTAACGACGCGGAATCGGCTAACGCCGGTCAAGAAAGCCTTTATGTCTACTTAATAAGGGTGTAACTAATACCGTTCGCATCAGCTCGGCTTGGACGACGCGGCACGACGCCGCGCGGCGACGGCGCGGACGTTACGGCGAAACGAGCAGTTGGCCTTCAGATGATTGCGATAAGTATAGTAATGTTTCGGTCGATATATGTGGACAGCACCCTTATGATCCACTCTTTTTCATAGAGAGGAGGCCTGTGTCCCAGAGTAGTGGGAACATTTAAGCCTGGTGAATGTACTCTCATAGGTATCCCTAAAACCTCTATTGTGGCAGGAGCTAATTCCAGTTAGAGTAAAGAACTTTTACATACTAGCAGCGTAGATAGATCGAAAAAAGGAACAATTTATAATTTAACAAAAGCGATTTTAAGAAATTAATTTGAGCCCAATACCTTATATCCTTTAGTAATACGATATAAGATACTAGGCAATATGTTATGCCTTGGTAACTTACTTACAACTTACATAATTATGCTTATATTGTGACAAGTGCCAATTCTAACCTTATAAAAGCTTCTTGTGTAACTAAATTAATTTAAAAAATATACCCAGGTACTTATTATATCGAATTGAAAACCTACTCCTTTTTGTTCATCGGTTAAAAAATGCGTAGTTTGGTGGGATGGCTGTTACTGCACATGCACAACAGATCTTGATGAAATGTAGTTCCAAGATAACTTATAGTCTGGAATATAAGACTAGTAATTCTCGAGTTCGAGAACCAAATACATAAAATTTAAATATTAATTGAAGAAGAAAAGGTATTAAAGAAAGTCTTTGTTCAATGTACAATAACTCACGGCCCAAATAACTTATCTTCAAAGAATCCAAAAATAGAAATTAATCTATAGCAATTACAGTCGATATTAAAATCTTTAATTTAGTCTTTGGAATAGAAAGTCTGAAGGACGAAACAAAATGCGAGCTTCAAATTTTTGGATATATTTTATTGCAAACTAGCCCTTCGCACGGGTGGAAGTCCTCTAAAACCCGGTGCGGATAGTTACAAACACAACAAAAAAAGAATTATCCGAATTGGTCCAGCCGTTTTGACGGCGAGTAAAGGGCAACTCGCCGTCCGACCAAGGACCATGCCCGGGTCGACGGCGCGTCGTGTTGCACGCGCGCCTCAAAGAGCGTCAGCATAATGACGAGGCCCCCTCTCAGAGGGCTAAAGCCTGCCGGGGTCGCCGGACTTATACCATCACCGTGACCCCGGAACATAAAGGGCTATTGAAGGACACCGTGGATTTTAGTCAGTACAAGTCTAACAGTCCCTCCCGCCCTCCCCCCGGGGTGGAAGGACTCATTTGATGATTTTACCACGATAACAAAAAAAAAGTTATTGCATTACAGACAATTTATTAAACTGTGAGACTTCAATCCATTTTGTCACACGTCTTAATCTAATTGTAAGTTCAAGTGCAACCAACAACGAGATAACAAGGAATACCTTTGATAGGCTAAATCAAAGTGGCAGTATAATTACTGATTAAGCTGACTCGCGGCAAGACGGCTTGTGCTTGAACCGACAAGATTAAAAGCTGCAATCCTAATCTCTGCACTTGGGTATGACGGCTCACTTTTTATATTTTATTGTGTTTCTTAAGCAGAAATCTGGCTGGTTGAATTGAATTATGATTTTCATAATAATAATAAAATAGCGATCCGTCCCGGCTCCGCACGGGTATATCTAGTACCTATTATTATGTATATCTCTACTATCGAGGGCTATCTTTACTATATTACGCATGTTACATACATAAAAACCTTCCTCTTGAATCATTCCATCTATTTTAAAAAACCGCATCATAATCCTTTGCGTAGTTTTAAAGATATGTATAAGATAAAACAAAGTTGCTTTCCGCTATCTGTCCTCATGTATGGACAGACAGCGGGAAGCGACTATGTTTTATACTATGTAGTGATGGGAAAATAACTCTATTTATTTATCTGTGTGTAATTTTATTAAAGTTATTTAATGGTTTTATACTTTAAAAAATAGTAATTTAAAAATAATAAAATATTTACAATACGACACTTAAACTAAAATAAAAAACATATTTAAAAAAATACTTAAAAAGCGAAGAGATACTCGGCATCGCTGTAATCCGGAAACGAGCCCAGAAGACTGGCAGCATTGCTACGTTGAATGTGTGTGTTATTTTTAAAAGCTTTTGAAAAACTTTGATTGTATTTCGCTACAGTTAGTCATCGCGAGGAAAAGATAAAATAGGACGTTAAAAAAAAAATCAAAAATTAGCACATCAGATTAATATTATTATTGTATCTTGAGACAATACTTAATATGTTACTCACTTTTAATCACAATGCCACGGAACCTAACAGACTACATAAATACATATTTTCAAATACTTGAGTCGCTCATGTTCGTAACAAAAAATAGTCTGGTCATAGCCATTTCGCCACAACACTTTTAAACCTGAACTGAAACAGCCATGATGGCTGCAAAGTCTGAAAACTCGAATTTCATGCACTAATGGGGTACACTGTCGCACCTCAATTCTCCCCAGTTTGAACACTAGGAAGCGATGAAGCGGCAGACTCTTCACTGCTAATTGGCTTTGACCTATTTTGCTTCGGTCAATGCTTTTACGTGCTGGTAGAAGAACTACTAACTTTGTTTTTGTATGAGCAGGAAATATTGGCTAATTTATCGCACTAATGGGCCTACCATACGCACAAGCTTCACCACAGTTTTGCCTGCACAAGCCGGTTTGTACATCCACGGAACACCTTGCTAGCGATTGGTAAAACTGTAAAGTAACGAGAAGTTTGCGCAAGCAGAACTGTGGTGGGGCTTGTGCGTGTGGTAGGCCCATTAGTGTCAACTAATTTATGAAACTACTTAAGTATCGGCATTATGAGACTGCATAATTTTCAGTAATTATCACTTTTAAATCTTTTCATGCCTAAACATCTGAACCCATCATAGAAATATCAACTAAAATTATGTGATCAAAAACATAAGTTGCTTTTTTTTTAGAAAAGTTAACTATGTTATTGTTTTATATTCTAAATTTTATATTTTTTTAAAAGGATCTAAAAAGAAGATAGGTCAACTTAGAAAACTCTATACATATATAAAATTATATCCTTAGGTAATTCGTATGTTGTGCATAATAAAGAGTATTCACAATCCAAATCTAAGTTTCTACTATGAAATTCCTTACGGAAAAACTCAATGACAGTCTTAGCAAAATATTACCATCCCTGTAAAACTCCTGAAATGCAAGCAAAGGAAAACATTCCAAAAGTGACAATGAAATTGGACTTCACCAGCGCATACCAAATACTGAATTCTCAGTGCATTTTGACCTGTATTATAATTTTAAAGGGTACTACGTAACAGCGTTAGTTAGGACTGACAACTTAATTGGGTCGGGTCGCCAGCTGGCGGTCCGGGCAGGCTGTGTGTGATACCAAGCTAAAAACCACTGCGCTTTATCAATTTCGGTTCTGGGTTATAAACTAGTGGTACTGTGTCTGAGCATCCTGTGTCTGTGTTTACTCTTAGATGAACTAAGATTTTCCTTAAGCCTTAGCGAAACAGGCAGGGGAAAATTTAATTTTTTATTCAGTAATCTCTGAAAGAATTCTGTTTCTCACTCAAATTAGTGATTTTCAATTCTATGATGGTAAGTAATAATAATATAATAACAATAATATTCAACTATCACACAACGCCATCTAGTCCCAAGCTAAGCAGAGCTTGTGTTATGGGTACTAGACAACTGATAATCATACTTATATATCTCTAAATACATATTAAAGACAAATTACACCCAGACAAAGAACAGATGATCATACTCATCACACAAACATTTGTCCTAGGTGGGAATCGAACCCACGACCCCCAGCATAGCAGTCAGGGTCACTACCCACTAGACCAACAGGCCAGTCAAAGTTTAATTTTGTCATGGAAAATTATTACATTTCTCCGTTGGTTTTTTGCCTATTTGAATTTGCCTTAATTTATCTGTGTGGCATGGAATAACACATTTATGAATGTTCAAACATGCGTAAGATCGAATCTAAATATTCGTAAATGTGAGCCGTCCTATCGCACCTCTTGTATTTTTAAACTTTGTTTCACACTAGGAAATTCAACTAAAATACAGAAACAGAAAGATCCAAAAAAACGATGAGTACCTACATACAAATATTATAGTAGCATTCAAGGAGAGTCGAGAATACATTCCAAAAATCCATCATATAAATTAGACTAGCTGTGCCTCGTGGTTCACCCTCGAGCGTGGTGTTTGTCTCCTATTGGTCGTATCGTGATGTAATATAGCCGAGATCTTTCTTCGATAAATATTTGAGATAAGTGCGTTTAAAAATTATAACATTAATATTGATTCGACCAATAAAATTGCACATCTTATGACTACTCGTTTTTTTTTTCTACTACAATCAAAGACCATTCGATAGTGTTGCGAATAAGGATCCAATTACTGGGAAGGACATACGGCAAACTTTAGGAAGTCTGGAACAAACTCTATGTACACTATTTTGCAATTAACACAATTATATTTTTTTGTCAATGTCCTACACACGAAACTGCCATATATAAAGAGTATTGTATGATATTAACGAATAAAAAATATCGGAAATAGAATTCAGTACAATCAAGGACTGTGCACAATCTAATATCAGTTGGACGCGACAAGTTAATTGGTTGGCTGTGCGCACAGAGGCGCACTGTGTCATACCTAACCCGATATAGAACGCTATGATTAACATCAGTGCTGTTATAGCAGTTATATTTGCTGCTTTAACAGTTATATTTATAGGGTTGATGCTGTAACGCTATTTTTAATTAACGATGTGGCTGGATAAGGTTTATAACAGAAGTTGTTTAATTGTCTCAGAATACTATATTAAATTGGGAATTCTTGGTAAATGAAAAAGTGAATGAAGGTGATTTTTTTGTCATAACTTATGCTTATATCAGCGCTATAGAAAGTTTTGATTACGAAACGTTTATAAGTTTAGTGGAGGACAGGGAAGTTTTATGATAATTTCTTAAAAAGTTATGCAGGTGCATGTTCATACGCGGCCGAGACCTATGTTGACATCATCCGGGATATGTACCGAGACTCCGGCTCTATAGTTCGGACCGCGGTTGGCGATACGAAACCCTTCCCCGTCACTGTCGGAGTTCACCAGGGCTCTGTCCTCAGTCCGTTTTTGTTCAGCGTGGTGTTAGATGTGCTGTCCACTCACATCAGGGACCTGCATGAGCAGCCGCCATGGCTGCTCATGTATGCCGATGACATCTCGCTGGCGGACTCAGACGGGGGGCGCCTGGTACAACGAGTGACAGCATGGAAGGAGTCGCTGGAAAACGGCGGAATGAAAATTAATGCGGCGAAGACCGAGTACCTGGCCTGCAATACCAAAAATGCTGCTCCTGTTCGCATTGGCGAAGACACAGTCGAGCGCACGGAACAGGTCAGGTACTTGGGATCGGTGCTCCACGAGTCCGGGGACATCGATTGCGACGTCAAGTCACGTATCTCGGCGGCCTGGGCAAAATGGCGCGAGGTAGCGGGGGTTATTTGTGACCCAAAAATGCCGGTTAAGCTTAAAGGACAGGTCTATAAGACCGTCATTAGACCTGTCCTTTTATATGGCAGTGAAGCGTGGCCTATACTTGAGCGACATAAGCAGAACCTGCGTGTCACGGAAATGAAAATGCTGCGCTGGATGTGCGGAGTCTCGCGGAAGGACCGCATTAAAAACTCCCGCATCCGCGGCAGCCTTCATGTCCGAGACATAGCAGATAAACTGCAAGAAGGTCGCCTACGCTGGTATGGCCACGTTTTACGAAAACCGGCAGATTACGTGGGAAACAAATGCCTTGCCATGCCGCCCCCGCCGGGGCCAGGGAAACGAGGTAGGCCTAAGAAACGTTGGCTTGACGTCGTAAGGGACGATATGCGTGCTAACGGGCTCACGGCAGGAGATGCACAAGACCGTGCGAAGTGGAGGCATTTAGGTAGGAAGGCGGACCCTGGGCACCGAGGTGGAAGCCGAGGAAGCAACCGGGATTAACGCCCTGAGGATGATGATGTTCATACGCGGCCGGCAATGGAATGAATTAGGATAATGAAATAACTGGGAACGCGCGCGGTGGCGGCGCGGCGGCGGCGCGGCGGCGGCGCGGCTGCGGTCTTCGCGCGACTCGTATGTACAGTGTAGTTGTGCGGCGTCGGCGCGGCGACGGTTCGGTGGCGGCATCGTGTGCAGGAGCCCTCAGTTAGAACTGGCATGTCAAGTTATTATTTTTACGTTTCAAATAAATCATAAGTTATATATTTGAAATATATGGTGAGTTTGCTTCATTAAATTCTGTACTCCATTAATTTTCTACAAACCTGGACTACTCTATAGTTCCGAAAAACAAAACCCAAGAAAATATAACTTTTTATTCTCTACTAAAATAGTTCTCAACTCAGGTCGCAGAAGTGCTTCGCAAGCACGGCTTAAGAAAGTAGTCCAGATGACAAGAAAAACTCCTTTTTTACTTTCTTTGAGGATTTATCCACGGGGCGCAATCTTTTTATACAATAAAAAGATACTGTCAGCTTTTGCTCGGGTTGTCACACAGAAAAAAAAGAAAAAAAGAGCTGCCAAAATCCCTGACATTTTGCGAAAACGAATGGACATATTCCAATTTCAATTTTCATTCGCGCCATTTTGAACGAGTGTACTTCGTACCACTATTCCCAATGCATTGCCTCGTTCGTATGTAATTTAACGGATTACCGTGATTGAACGAGTGTAGTCCGATAACACAGTGGAAACCGACAATGGACATTTACCCACAATTTCCCTGGAGGACATTACGCGTGATTACTGTAGGATTTGTACGGGTTTTAGGCCAACTTTAGTAAAGGCATTCTGCAAATCATTCAATTCATTAATTGTCGAGTTCGATGGTCGTAACGGCTAAGTATCAACGAATAATTTTTCAAGGCGCTTTTTTTAATCAAGGGCTTGATCTCGATACACATTGCGCGGAGAGTGCTGTCGCTCTCGAGTACCAAGTAAGCAGCGATAGCTTAAACTTTGATGTACCGGTCAATATTTTTATGTTTAGCAGGTAAACCTATCCGTTAAATTTTCACAATCGCACATCAACCTTCTACTAATTTTGCTGAGGTTATTTTTCTATCAAAGTTTGACATACTAAGGCAGGTTAACGTGCTGGCTTTTGTCGTACACAAAACAAAAATTCAATAGAAAGAACGTTGGATATTACATTTGGCCAAAACATTTATATGGCAAGGCCCTAGCTCGACACCGGGAAAAATAAACAACGTATATATCAACATGCACCGATATATGTGGAAAAACACGCTCTTAATTACGGTATTCCGTTTTAGAGACAGCTTTCAAAACAAAGCCCTTATGGAGCAAAAAGAAAAAAAGACTTACCCAAATGACAGAAAAAACACACCAACGCCGCGAGCCACATCACGATAGTTTTATTTTTTCACATCATTAGGGCAAACACTGCTCTTTATCACTTATCTTCATTAGGAGGTCACAGTTCACTCTTTAAATTGTCATCGCCAGTCACATTCACCATTCACTCGGCGAATCACCCGCACAATGGACCTGCGAACAAAAAGTATTGACAATTCTTTACTCTGGCAACTTTTCTTTTAATGGCTCTTTAGTGTGTGTAATTCTTTGGTTTTGGAAGTGTCTTTTCAGTTTATTTACTGCTAACCATTAAGTTGGCTAACTTGAAGAATGAAAGTGTAAGAAAGAAATAATTATGTTCATTGTAATTTGTGAAAAAAAAAAACAACTTTTTTTTCAACGTTACTCCGCTCTATATTTTTTTCCTGTATCGTGGGTGCGTTTAAAAACATTGAAACTGAAGTACTTGTAGATCATACAAAAACTTTATCCATACGTGAATCAAATCCAACCTAAATAGTGTTGCAATCAGTGGTTTTGTAACAAAAAAAAAATCTTTTCCAATCTTTAATTTTCTTACAGCGATAATAAATTGAACTCTGAAGAAAACACTATTTTCAAAAGCCTGAAAATGTCACTTTATAAGACTTTTATTACAAAGATCGTGGGAGTAAAAAGTAAGATTTGTAAAGAAAATTGGTGTGGTAATTTTTTATATTTTTTCCAGAAAGGAAACACAAAACGAACTGTTCTATTATAATACCGTTTGAAATTCGTTACATAACAAGAAAAACAATGAAAGTTCTTGTGTTTATAATCTCAGTGAAATAATTATTTGCGGGTTGTAATTTTAGAAGACATTTTAACTACTTCTATTACATAAGGATTTATTTATATCTTGACACGCTTAGTAACATAGGAAGTCCAGAAAGCCACATAAGAAGAACAATTAATTTGATTGTAATAAAGTCAATAAATAAAATATAATTATATTAAATAAAGAATAATTCTATGGCAATTAATAAATAGTTATAAAGATTTTGCTAAGAGTACCTTTTTAAACCCTATGTAATTGGCATGGGGATATACGGCTTTCTTTTTCTTCTTTTTCTTTTCTTAAATTGCTTTTGAATTCGCTAATAGTAAACAATATTATTTCGCATGACAGGAGATAATGGAAGAAAACAAGTGTGTTACAACGACTCCAAGGAAAATGTGATTTACGGACGCCAGCACAACAACCTACCTGCATCTGTCAAATTTCTTTATTAGAATTTCAACCTTATCTCGATAATGGAAGATTAATATTCGATTGGTAAAATTTGACAGATTCAGGTAGATTGCACTGCTGGCATTTCGTTACTCGTTATTGTAATAGAATAAGTTGATGTAAATAGTAGAACAGCCCAATTTACTTAATACAAATGTCATCTACGAAATAAAACCTATATAATACTATGATTAAATGATTAAAAACAAAACCAGCAAAGGAACAGAATACGTTGTTTTAAAATGAAAACCAGTATCAGTTACTGATTTTCTATGAAGTAGACTAACAGCATTCGTGATGAGGTAACTTCGCATTCTACTCGCCGGCTGAAAGTTCCAACTTAACAACACGGCTTAAGTTAAAAGTTAAGACAGCCTGTCTGATGAATGTACAATATCATAATCCTTATGAAACTAAAGCTAGGATTCTACGCTGCTATCATGGGAAATTCACCAAATGAGTCCTCCTATCCAGGACGGGGTGGGCGGGACTCTCAGATTTTTACTGACTAAAATCCACGGTGATCCTTCAATGGCCCTTTACGTTTCAAAGTCACGGTTTCCTGTTGAGACAGTCTCGTGACCCTGGCTGAGTTTGGCCCTCTAAAAGGGGTCCCGTCAGATTGCTGGCAGCTTTTTGTTGACCCTGGAGGACACCACTCCACTCATAAGTTTGCAAGTAATTTGTTTGCCATTATGCCGTTACTTCTGATTGGTATTTTTTATTGGTATTGGTAGTAAGCAATCTTAGTTTTTTTAGCGAAAACCTCGAAGGGGTCGTTGTACTTGCCTCTGGGATAGCTAGACTGTATTAAAGAGTGCTTAAGGTACTCTTTAATACAGTCTTCATGCAAATAGCAACTCTTAAACCGATTCTTTTTTGTCCGTCAAGTCTGACTTGTCATACAGGGGGACTTTTTTTTTTTTTTACGTGGTAAATCATCAATGGACCTTCCCCCCCGTCAGATAAACCCGGACCGGCAGTTAGCCTCTGAGAGGGTCTCGTCTTTGCTGACGCTCTTTGAGGCGCGCGTGGAACCGACGCGCGTCGACGGGTGGTCATGGTCGGCGCAGGGTTAAGTCGTGCGAACGAAGACACGGGTTATATTTGCGGATGTACAATATAGCCACGACTCCTTCCTGCACGAGGTCTTTTTGACACGGCGCTAGTGTCCTATGTCATGACATCAGATTGTTTAAAAAAAAAAAAATAAGGATCACGAATTTTCCGCAGGTGGTGTGGTGAGTGTTGGCGCGGACTCTAAGAAGCTATATTATGTCAAATTGTACTATAATTCATCCTTAGTTCGGGCTCGTTGTGAAAATGCCCGTAACTATAGCCGAAACCTCTGGACTCTTTCTTCTTAAAGAACTCTTTCCGGCGATCGAAAAGATATTTAGATATCGACTAGCGCAGCTGTTATTATTTAGTCAACAGCTCTTTGTATATTTATAGGTGTGTTCTTAACTTTATAATCATAATATTTATTGTGAAATTTAAGTAGTGGAACTTGAATATAATTAACTTTTTAGGTAAACATCTGCGGATGTTTAGCATCAAGGCAAAGTCGGCCTTATTCTGAAACAAAACCTATTCTATAAATAGCTTTTAACAGTTTGGCCTTTTATGAATTTCAAATTCTGTTTCGAATCTACTAAATTATTAATAAGTAGCTAAAAATAAAGCATTTCAATGCCGATGAAAACCTGTAAACAGGGCTTATATTTAGAGCCGACTAATTTGGGACATCTGTAGTTTAAAACTTTTCTCCAATCGAAATTAGGTTTGAAATACAGAAACTCTCTCTATGAAATAAGTTTGGATTGTTAATTTATTTGTTCGTGTGTGACTCAGGAGGTCTAATAATAGCACGAAACCCGTGTTTTCGGACTGACAGACATTTTGACGACGAGCCTGAACTAAGAACAAAATGATAATACGATTTGACTTTGACGTTAGTTACGTTTGTACATCTGTATCTGTTGCCGTATTTTCGTTGACGGACTTAGTGAATAATGGAGAAGAAAAGTAACACTTTGTGCTGACTAAGTTATGATCCTATTTTTTATTTGTTTTTCTCGATAAAGTGTGGCTACACTCCGCTTCCAGAGTTAATTAAGCCATTTCTAGGAACCACACACACCATAAGAGGTATTCCGCGAAGGGCACCTGGCACCTGCGAACAATTTTGACAGAAGCCTTATGTCGAATAGGTAAGGTATAAGTAGCTCAGGTGCCATTGTCGACGGGTGCCGTTCGTGGAATACCTCACCTAAACTTGTAAACTTGTAACGATTTGGGTAGCTGCTTCCCAATAACTCCAAAATCACAATATTATATCAAACTTTCCAATACTCTGTCATAACAACGATTGTTTAAATAAACATAACCTATTCACAACTTGCCAAGACAAGTAGAACTGGCTAGCAACAACACTGTTTCAAACTTGCTGCCTGCTCATGAGTATAATAAGTTGCCAAGTGAACGCTCGCACAAGTAACATATTACCACGTTTCCACGTTTCCAGCAATCGACTGTGAACTTGCAAGTGACACATTTAATGCTTGCAGCGCCACCGAATTGTACTGGACGTGAATGTTGAAACTTTTGTTATTGGACAGCTCGGTTCATTGGTCATTTTGTAATGTTATGTAAATAGGTTAACGCTGGTGATGTATAGATCTAGTCTATGAGTCGAGCTACAGAATTATGTTTGCTCTGACTGGAGTAGTGCACTCAAAAAATGTTAGTGGTTTTTTTTGAAAAGACCATCTCAGACGGCTGCATGGTTGTCGTATGACTTTACCAATACAAAATGTCTTTGGACTTTTTAAGACTGTCACCGCATAATTTGTTATGGCTTTTTCTTCAGAGGGCAGAATACCACCGTGTCCTCACGTGGGCGATAGGTGACAACCTCTCGCGCCCGGCATTGGTCGCGGCCATGCTGCGGGGCGAGACGGAGTGGGAAGCAGTCATGCTCGTGAAGAAGGAGGCGGCACGCGCGAGGGAGAGACGAGGAGAGGGAGACAGAGTCCACCTCTCACCTTCGCCACAGTGTTAGACGTCCACGCCGACGGACGTCGCGAGGCTATCTCCGGCCACCGTAGGCGCGGGCATGCGAGCTGCGAGTAATGCTGGGCGAGTCGCTATCCGACCATAGACCATGCCGTCAGCACAATAACGGGCCCCTTTAAAGGGCCTAAAGCCTGCCGGGTACGCTAGAGAGACGTATACCGCGACTCCGGTATATAAAGGGCTACTGAAGGACACCGTGGATTCTAGTCAGTACGAGTCTGACAGTCCCTCCCGCTCTGCCCTAGGTGGGAGGACTCATTTGATGATCCAAATAATTGTAAAATCTTTGCAACTACCATATTCGACGAATAAATGTCTTTGTCTTTAAACAGACAACTAACTAAACGTACCTTGGTACATTATAAACAAGAACATAGTATGTCGGAACTTATTGTTTTGTTGTGCGAAACCAAACAATAACAATACGGTGGCGCCACGGAACGGTGTGAAAGGAAGTTTGCAAGTTACAACGCTATTTTGGAAACAAGAGAGACAAACATACAACATAGTCTAAAGTTAGACCAGGATGAGACATTTCCATACATTATGACAGATTTGTTGTTTCCGTTAAAACGTTGTAACCGCGAGTTCTGACGTTTGTTGCAATGTGAATATTATAAAGGTTTGGTCAAAATAGAAGCGAGTCTCGGGTTTACCACTATGGCAAGTAGGAGCAAACTCATGCGTAGATAGCCCACAAAGTATGAAACGTTGATTTTTATTGAAACCCCGTTTTTCTGGTCAGTGTTTTTGGATTTAACCAACATGAAAAAAATATCAAAAAAAACACAAAAAGGGTTTTTAAAAGCTTTTATTGCTCCCCAAGCGACGTATTTTATTATTTGTTGTAAGGGATTTGGTTTTGTGTCGGGGTTTTAAAATTTTAATTATATCACTTTTTATAGTACAAATATTTTTTTGGAAGGTCCTCATTAGTCACAATTCCCTTTCAGTACCTTTCATTGAACCAACTCGAGTATATGAGACCCGTTACTTTCCCACACCCAACTCTAAACGCTCACCGATTTCATCAGGAACATCGCGGTAGTACCTTCATACAAAAATAATAATTGAAACGCTTCATGCGTTCGGAGACAGCGGAAGACTAGACCGACGACAGACGACACGTAAAACTATACACCCTCTTTTCCGGGGGGTAAAAAGAAAGGTCCGATCATGGACCTGTCTGGGTTAATGACGGCCCCCTTAAGAGGGCTAAAGCCTGCCAAGGTCGCGGGACTGTCTCATCAGGTAACTGTGGAAAGTAAAGGGCTATTAAAGGCTCACCGTGGATTTTAGTGAGTACAAGATTGACAGTAGGGTCGGGAGGACAGATTTGATGATTTTACCACCTAAAATTGCCTGTATCACTGCCTGTTAATAAAAACTTTTACAAGTAATTCATTGTTGTTAACAAACGTAAGTTTATATTTACAACTGACATAAAGTATGATAACGTGCCAGAACAAAACCCCACAATACCTCAGAACTTCGTAAAGAAAATATCCTACAAACAACTCGGAAAAACGAACGAATAACAATTACATTAAGTGAGTGCGCAAATATCATTCAACTTATCATAAACAACAAATAAATAAATACAAATAATAATACGAAAAGTATAAGATACTCTAGCGGAGGAACTTGCAACTTCTTTTATTCATAGTCAAGAAAAGTTTTACTAACTTATTTCCATTTGCTTGCCGAAGCGACGAAGGAAAAGTTACGGACTGGCAATTACATTCGTCATAGTTGAGCTGGACGGACGAGCCGAATCTAGTTATCTATGGCTCCTAGATAAACTCTTTTCTCAGGTTTATTAAGGCTTTTGAACAAAAGATATGGCATGTTGTTAAGTCGTTAATAAATTTCCAAAAGATAGAAATATCATTACAATATCCTGGTGGACTAGAATTTACATGATCTGGCCGAAGCGAAACCGGCTCTGAAGGCTATTGGTAATCAATTTTCAATCAAAGTACAATACAATAGAGTACACTTTGTATTACTTGCAACAAAGGAATATGTTTCCTTTGATTAGCGGGTGCAAACAGTTGCAGAGTCGACGTATAGAAACAACTTCCACGGAGTAATTCCAGTGTGGGAACGAGATAGCGGTAGCCGACTTAAATAGCTCTGTCTCTTTTTTACACTGGAAAAATAAGACGTCATGTATAGTGGAATAGACAACCTTCAAAAAAACGCAGGACCGCATGAGATTTTACACAAGCCAACATCACTTAATGGAAAATGGCTGTAACTCGGCACTACACATGAAAAATACAAAATGGTTTAATTCAACAGAAGCGTGGTATTGTGTTGTGTGATTTCATAAATAATACATAGATATGCGAAAGCCTGATTTCCGTTATAAAAATATTATTCACTATTACAGATTTATTGACGTTGGACTGTTTTTTTTTTAAATTGAACCGAATTTATTAAGGATACCAATGCACAAGCAGCACAATAACACAAGCTCTGCTTAGCTTGGGACTAGATGGCGTTATGTGATAGTTGTGGAATATTTATTTATTTATTTAATGTCTTTAGTTTACGTCAACCACTCTTCCTAGCGCTTTTGGATCGAGCATATAAGGTACTTCAAACTTAATTAAAGTAAAAATTTTAGCCCAAAAACGAACAAACGGAAAGTACGAAACAAATAACAAACTCAGTTAGTTTAAGTGGAGAAAGAACACGACATTGAAAACAACTCGTAAAAGTACCCAATTCGTCCCAATTTTCGAACCCACAACTTTGTCCGCAACAACCGTTCCCATAAACCTTTCCACCGCAGTAAAGTTCTACTTATTTAATTAGAATTAAATAAGAAGTACTGCTAGCCACGCGTTGATAACTAATTCTGTTCACGTCCTGTGTTTGGAGAAATGCGCAGTTATAGTTGCATACTATCTTTACTATTAGCTACAAATTTTTTTTGGATGCCTAAAAAAGACCCCTTGGGTGAAGTGGTAAGTAGCCACGAAAAAAAGTATCTATAAATTAGCAATTTTGGAATTTTGTTTAGTGTAAATTCGCCCCATTTCTTTTTTCCGCATGGATAGCAAAACAATTAAATAATAAAATCCATCACAAAACTACAAAAACGAGGACACAATGTGGAATATGTACAGAAAGTACTAGGAGAACAGGATCATAGAGGTGTTGGCGCCCCGACTTCAGTAAAAAATATGTGTAAGTAATGAAGATAATTAGTTGACTTTACAAAAACAAAATCAATCTGTGGCGCATTAACTTTCAATGTATGAGGTTTAAAAGAACTGTGGCAAATTAACTTTGTGGCAAACTTACAACAACCCATAAATTCCCCAGTTTGCTTTGCGTTTCAGAGCTATACGTTTGTTGCTATATTTGAGATCCCAGTTGGCTGTTAAGTTCCTTGTGGCGCGCGAGGAACACGACTCGCAGTCGATCCTGGTCTGGTCCTTGATCGGACAGCGAGTTACCCGTTACGCGCCATTTATGACTTCAGGCAATGTAATTTGTCACGTTTCTCGCAATTCTGCAAGACTTCACGTGTTTCCTTTAGCGTCGCGTCGCAAATACCGAAAGGGGTTAAGCAGAGGTATGCCACGAAGGGCACCTGCGAAACACTTGACAAGAGCCTCATGTCGAATAGTTAAGGTGCAACTACCTCAGGTGCCATTATCAGTGGGTGCCCTTCATGGAATACCTCGTTAAGCATGCCACCAAAGCCTATAAAGACTCAGTCATGGTCTTTCAATTTTCTAAAGCAAAACTACTAACGACCACACCGTCAAAGTTGAAGTTTCGCAACATGACGTTGAGGTGATTCGCAACATGTTCTAAACATTTTTTCATAGTTGGTGGTTTTCTCGCATGAACGAGTACCATCGCAACCAAGCTGTAACTTACGATCCCACAATTCCCACAGCTACACATTGGACATAATAAACATATCGTTTTTCTTTATCTTGGCTCACTGCCAGGCAGGGCTGGGCAAAATACATGCTTTGCTTTAATTGAAATACAAATTACAAAATACTATTACCGCAAGTAATTAAAATATAAAATACAAAATACCTTTAAGTAAGGTATTTGAAATATAAAATACAAAATACAGTATTTTAGATATTTTTAATTGAAATACAAAATACAAATTACAAAATAAATAATCTAGACCAGCATGAGCTGAATGGCTGAAAAGTAGAAGGAAGTTCTGAGCTTAAAGCTCACAATTCGACGTTAATTTCTTTTTGCGTTTTTTTTAGCCAAGATTGACCTACAGTCATAGCGTACAGTGTAAAGACGCCAGCGGGTCAACCTGCCAGGATCTGTGTTATATTATCAATAAAAAAATAACCTTCCACTATTGCAATAACATTCAAAATCTGTTGAGGAAATTTGATGGATTGTGGTAGGAGGCTTGATGTACTGACGTCAGTGCGTTATAGGTGCAGTGTTGCCAAGTCTAAATAGCTGCTTTACCATCATAAATTGCAGAGAGTGCAGTGACGGTAAATGAAGTTTTAAATGTATTTTGTTAAAATGTATTTAGGAGCCACATGTATTTGAAATACTAATTACAAAATACTTCGTCGTCAAGTATTTGAAATACAAATTACAAAATACATTTTAGGGAAGTATTTAAAATACAAATACAAAATACGTATTTGTATTTCAATTACGTATTTTAATTACAAGTAATTCAAATACTGCCCAACCCTGCTGCCAGGTCCGTTTAGCGTAAAAAGTTGGAAGTGCGCTCATTAGCTCGCCTACGAACAGATGTCGGTTGACCTGGTTATATGTAAAACAACGTAGGTACTGAAATGGTAGATACGGAGTCCGAACATATTATTTTTCGTTTGGTTTAGGTATTTTTGTTTATTCAAATCGTATTAGTCTGTAATTCCAGAATTCATAAAATATATGGTTCAACGGCACACGACTTCTACGTTTTCATGTCATGGTCGCAAAGATAGGTTTCTGCTTTTATGGACATCGAAATAACTAAAAAGAAATCGAAAAATCAGTGTGCACATATGTGCTGATGTATGACCAAGCCATATTTTTCCCACTGTTAGGACACAGGCCTCTCCACTGGAACTGGACTGAAATCCACCATGCAGTCCTATTGTGAGTTGGTCAATGTATCACTGTCTACATTTTTTTTTGATCCTACCTGTTTCCGAACGATGCCTAGAGCAAGTTCGAACACAAAAACTTGTAAATTCAGGGCCATTATCACTGGGCAACCGCTGTTGTGTCATGTGCCTAATCTTTTCGATATTACAGCCGTTATATTTTGATGTCAACATGCCCGGACACCCAACTACCAATTACCATTGTTGGAGATGTAGAAAAAAAGATCTATTAGTTAAAATAATCAAATGAGTCCTCCGATCCAGGGCAGGGCGGACTTTCAAACTTCTACTAACAAAAATCCACGGTGTCTTTCAATAGCCCTTTACTTTCGTGGTCATGGTAATTCTTTAGTACCCCAACCGAGTTACTCGTACTTTGGCAATATTTCTACCTATCTACATGTTAGAACAGATAACACACAACTAAATCCTAGACATTAGTTGAAATGTATACAACGTTCTAATGAAGGAATAGGTTCAACAAAGTTGTTCGAAACCAGTAGACACACGTTAGAGTTGGTTAAAGTTTATCCACATCTTGACCAAACGTGCTGAGTTTAGTTTCCCAACTACATAATAGTTAACTTGCATCGGCATTTATCTTTGATAAATTCTGATACAGAAACTGACGGATTAAAGACCGAACGTTTCCTTTAATGTTAATCACATTGACGATTTACGCTGACGCCGAAACGATTTTGATTTAAATCCGCTCTGTAAATCTGTAATTGATTTGGTTTTTATAAAAAAAAGTAAAGTCGGCTTCGTGGTTTGAATATTTAATATTAAAGCTGTTGCTATCCGAAAAATACCTCCTGATTACTTTTAAAACTTCTATCAATTTTTTTGAAGGATTTAGTAACAATGTTAACTTCGTAGCTCTCAAAGAAAACGCCATTTTTACTTTCAATACAATCCCTTTATTTAATTACACTGATCAAACCATCCAATCATTCTAACAACGCCCCGAAAACAACCAGCACCCATAATCTTACTGAATCAATTACGCTAATTAAGGCCAGGCTGCATAATTTTAAGGGGTATAAACATCAAAACGTGTTACATCCAAGTTCCCACTCGGCTGAGTGCACACTAATGCCTTTGATCGGGTTGACTGGCTGTAGTGTACTGGCTCGGCGCTTTCACTCGGAATGTATCCGCGTCTGTGTAATCAAGCCCTAGAAGCTGTATGTTTTATTTTTTGTGTGAAAAAAAATAGAACGCGGAACGTGTTCTGGATTACCAAAAACATGGACGATGTGTTTTTGTCGTGAATTGGGTTAGGATTTATGCGATTATTTTGTTTTCTCTGCTGCATAACTGTTTTTAATCATTCTAATTCATTTAGCTGCGCAATTTTGTAGATTTGTCAAGGAAAACTTTTATTTCTTAAAAACAAAATTGTAGCATCGTTATTAACGTTTATTATGCATGCTGTGGCCTCTTAAAATTAGCGAAAGAGTACACCTTTATAATGCTTTCGGTTAACCATTATTTATATAAAATTAATTACATTTGAAGTAAATCCCTTACATATAAAATAAAAACTAAATCAAAAAACCCTACCATATTTGTTATGGACTTAAACATTATATGGACGTGAAAATATCCATATTGATAACTTTTCAATGTAATAACACTTATTTTCCATGAATTGTCATTACGTATGTTAATACAATAAATAAACAATGAGGTCCAATCGTAATGTGTCACGAACGATTCAGTTATATTTTAATGAAAGTCCGTAAATAGTTTTGTATTTATTTAAATAATATATGGCTTAAAGCTGTTTTTATTTAAAACTTGGATGGAGAAAATAAATGTAATTTTCGTTTTGAGGTAAATTATTTGGTTGCCTTAAGTAATTTTGAAGACACGTAAGACCAAAAAGTATGTGATGTTTTCTTTTAATGATTGATAGGACAATTGTCTATTTATTTGTTTAATTTAGAGCCCGTTGTTTCATAATTGGTTAAGTAAACTATTAAATAACGCTATACAAATTTTTACTGACAGTTAAAAATCTATAAGATTTTACTCAGATACTTATTAAGAAGATCAAGTTATGGCTTCTTATATGAATAGTTTTGAACCTGTGCAAAACAGGGGCATGTATGGTTGAAGAAAACTTCAACCTACTGCAATAAATTGTTTTTATAAAAATTTTGAGTAGAAAAAAAATCAAATCTGATCAAAGAATAATAGGTAACGTTTTAAACAAACATTACGTATTTCATTTATAAGCATTGAAAACTATCGAAATGTCAAATATTAATTAAACTTATTAAGGACGTTAATTATTATTGCAATAATATGGATTGGAAATTAATACGTACGCGTATTTGTCGGTCGGTGCTAAATTAAGCTGGATTATAAGCTTAAATGTGATTTGTAAAACAGTGAATATGGTGCGACACTCTCTAAGCATCATCATCTGCCTAGTCTTTTCCCAACTATATTGGGGTCGGCTTCCAGTCAAACCAGATTCAGCTGGATATCAGTATTTTACATGGAGCGACTGCCTGTCGGACCTCCACAACCCAGTAACTATTAGGTAATACCATACCCCATGGTAAGACTGGTTGTCAGACTTTAGAGCTTCTGACTAACAGTAACGACTGTCAAAGATCTACAAATGACAGCCGGGACCAACGGCTTCACGTGCTTTCCGAGGCACGGAGGAAACTCGCTATGACAGATGGTCACCCATCCACAGACCAACCAAGGCAAGCGCGGCTTAACCCGGAAGATCGGCCTGTGCGGCTGTAATTATTTAGCCACGAGCATACGTTACAGATAAACCTACAGTCATATATTTTATTATTCGCCATTACGATGCATTTTGATCACTTGTGGTCCTAAAAAAGCCACCATACGCGTTTGTGCAATCATCGGCACAGAAAAAAATCTATATCTGCTAACAGAAGCTTCGATTCGATATCCCACAGTTATTATCTAGAAACTTCCCGCTCCTATGATACGGAAAAATATTGGAAAAGTTAGTCGTGGAGGCGCAAGTCGCACTCGTAACACATTTTGCTGAGTACTTCTTTAGCTACACATTCCGTTTTAGGTTACACTGAAAATAGGGATCATAAAGGCAATAGTCGTTAGGAAACATGAGAGCAACTTAATTTCATAAGATAAGAAAAATGTCAGAATGTTATGAACAAGCTCGTATAATTATGCTGTTTAAACAACACAATGCCTTTATGAGCCACTGAATTACTTTAATGGCCCTCCGGCGCCTTTTGCTTATGAGACGTTTAAAAGCTAATTCTCATACGACGATGGTGCGTATTATGTGCGCAGCGTAACATTTAATGTTACGATAAGGAACGCCTGCAATTTATATTTTTACAACAACGTTTTTTCGCTTAATTGATTCCGAACGAATAATTTGTCCACATTTCGGAACGGGAAATCGAAAAGGAAACTGACAATTTTTCTGTTAAAAAAAGAGAGCCGGCCATCACCCGCTTTTCGATTGCCGTAGTGGGTGGTAGTAAAAATTTTACGCTTCGGAAAACCGTTTGTGCAATCAGAGCGGATTGTGCTGGGAATCTAAGCTAAGCCGTGCTAAGCGTCGTAGGCGCCGGGAAAACATTTCACCCGCCTGAATCCTATTACCTACTGATTTTTAAAAAGGTTTTACGGATCTAAGTATCCGTATTTTGTGGACGTCCTTATGTTTCACTGATGCTGTCACAACTTTAAGTACTTTTGTTACAGGTAAAATCGCTCGCGTTTGATCTTTTCTAATTACGTATTCATGGCTGATATTTGATGGCCGATGTAAGAATGTCTTCCTCGAAATTTTCTTCTGTACTTCAAAATTCGGTTTAGGGAACTAAAAATACGGCTGCAGACTTTATTTTTGTTTCCAGGAAAGGTATTTTGATGGAAAATGCCGAGGTAAATTATTTATTTATTGATACATACACACCGTCGACTTCATACGCGCGAATTTAGAATATTTTTTCTGTGAATTAAGTCACTTACTCCCGTCACCCTCTAAATAGGATATGTATTTCAAAATCTTGCAACAAAAAATTTGAGGCTCCTAGCTTCCAGTAACGAAGTTAAAACTATCAACCCCAAAAACAACCCGTTAGTGATCGAATTTCACAAAATCTCGCCTCACGAAAAGTTTTAATTTGCAGTTTCCAAGACTTCGTCATGTCCTTTCGGTTTTTTTTTTAAATAAGTCTATATTTCTGGTTTTAACGCTTCAGTCGTTGGTTTCAAGTTAAATAATAATGTTACGTGGATCGTCTTGCTAGATCAAACTACAGGTTTCTCGAAAGTTCCACAAGATTCTCGAATATTCTACTGGAGATTGGTCTGGAATTTTCTAGAAAATTCTACCCTGTACCGTCAGCACGAGTTTTCAGTATTTGAGACGTAAAGTAAACTGGAACTTTGACGACTTCAAATTGACAATTTTCAAGGGAAAAATTGGTTCCTTCTTCGCACACCAGAGGCGCTGTACCATATTTTCATACAATAAACGCTGTAAATACTGGAAAAACTCTGTAAAGTAAAATAGAGAAAACTCGTGCTAGGGGTACTGATCTAGATGTTTCGAGATGGTTCTAGAAGATATAGGACTATGTAGAAGTCTATGGATGTTTCTGGAACATTCAACCTAGAAACATCTAGTGGGTCTGGCCACATAGCATTACTTGTAAAAACATCAAATGAGTCCTTCCGCCCCGGATGGAAGAGACTATCAGACTGATACTGACTACAAAACACCCTCTTCCATTATTAACTTTTGCGTTCCGGGAACGCGATATCCTGCTAAGATAGTGCCGCGACTACATCACACATGCAGCATAAAAACAGAGGAACAAATCATGAAGAAAATGTTACCTATCGCATAACACAAATCTTTTTTATTTTTAGGAATACTTGCTATATTTTTTTTTCCTCTTAAACGTAACAATGGCGGCCTATCTTGACTTAATATCCAATTTATTTTTTAATACCGCTTGTTACATTAATAATTATGAAGGTAAAAAAATTTAATAAAATTTAATAAAATAAATTTAAATAAAATAAATATAACAGATTATTTTTAGTCTCTTTCTGGTGGGAGGAAATATTTGAAGTGCCTCATATGCGAAGATTTCCTGGAATTTCTTCTTAATTGTTTTCTTTTAATATAGAAGGTTATTATAAGTAGTTAGGTTTAAAAATGGATTTTAATTGCTTTATTATCGATACTGTTTTAGAAACTTTAAAACTTAGTCTTCACTACTTAGCTGTTTTAGTCTTGGTCCCACTCGAATTATGAAGAAAACACTTATTTTATAAAAAATACATTTTATAAATATCACCTAGTCTAATTAAAAAAAAGTGAAGCCGGCAATACTTACAATTCACTTAATTATATCTAGAACAAAAAATAGTTTTTTTTTCTAGTTTCGTAAAACTACAATCCACGAATAAATAAGTAAAATAGAAAAACTATTTAACTTATTTTATCGCCCTTACGGGATTTATCGAAATTATTAAAAAAAAACGTAATTTTAGTTTCGTTGAATTACGTACACCCGTCGAATTCACTAAAATCTATTGTAGCAACAAAAAAATATTCAGCATTCAAAATAATAAAAACACATGAACACTCCATGGTTTTATTATAAAAGCATCAGAACCAATATTTGATTAATCTGAACTTTGCACTAAACTCATCCATATTTGTATTATTAAAAGCTTCATAATTATTCCAGCAATTCAAATGGCGGCTGTATGAAATAACTCTGTTATCGTCATGTATTTGACCGTCAAAATGTATTCTGACCCAATTGTTAACACCCGGCTTTCGATAACAGCGATAATCGTACTCTCTTAAAATTAATAGGGATTTTAACGAATATCAGCGTTTGACACCAAATCAATAAAACAATATGACGTCACGCTTATAATTCCTGTCTGGGTTAGGGAGTGGGGACCCGGGACTAACGAATTACCGTGACCACGGAACGTAAAGGACAATTGAAGGACACCGTGGATTTTAGTCAGTCAGTCTAAATTATAGAATCAGGTGTTACTTTGCGGAAATCCATGACATTAAATGTTATGAATATCTAGCTTTAATTCCGCTATAAAAAATCTCCAGGCTTGGATGTAGAATGCAGTCGAACCCTCCCGCCCTCATACATACTTATGCACATACAGGAAAGGATCCACAGGTATAATTTTACAGGCGTAATGACGTCACAAGCCTTCACTCCCGAATTTAGAAGCATTTGGTCTAAGTCAATTCACAGATGTAAAAATACAATAAATACGTGTCTGTTATTTTTCAATACTCTACTGATGGACTAAACAGTTTTTCAGTTAATTTATGCAGTAAACTAACCTATTGAGGAACAGACTTTCATCGAATTTCAGGACATCACAGCACTTATAATCTTTAACTTTTTCAATATATCATAAAGTCTACATTTTAAATGAAACTGACGCCTTTCATCGAATTTGAAGGCAAAACAAAGCTGCGTGGAACGCCCTCATTATATTTTATAATGAGCCGTCCAGAACCGAGGACTTACGGCATCGCATGTAAAGTAACACAAGTTAGGTAAAACTGACAGACTGGACACGTCACATAAGTAAAATTTGTATAATACTTTGTGATAAAGAACCCTTTTGCCCTAAAAGGTGGCTTAAGAATTATTATCTATGGCAGTTGACAACCTAACAATTTAAGCTTCTCTAGAGGCTGTATTTAAATGTGGCGCTCCTTGAACAGCCAACAGTGTTAGCATTATTCTGACTTGGACTTTACACGAATTTGGCCATTACTTACATCACGACTGCACACACGAAAATAAAAAGAGAAAAGAAAATACGTGTGGCACTCAGAGACTTCCGAGGTAAAGATATTGCATACCTATAAGCATTTCTTTAAAAACAGGAAATAATTATCGCCTACCGCGCATATTTAACGAGAATATCATTTATTTGAAATGTTTGTGGTAAAAAAAATATATTTTATTTACAGGATTCCCAGGTCTCACTTCCAAACTAGGTGAAAATTTTCAACAGGTTATGGGCCCAGCACGCTTCGACTCTGCTTTGTTGTAAGAGAATTTTAAAAATAAGTTACATTGTGAAAACCTCCTTTTGTAGCTGGCCGTTTTGAATCAGTAAGAAAAAGTAAATTGTCTTAATAACGGATATTTGTATGATTGCCGAAGTCTCCCGAACTGAAACGAAGTTAGACGATGCGGGGTGTTAGGTTTTTCTATTTTCTGTTACGGAATTTCTTGATTCCCCGCAATAAAAGCTATGCAATAGCTTAAAAGCTTAGATTAAAACAACAGAAAAATAAGCCAACCCAGCTCTAACAGCGGTAATATCCAAGATTTTTTTCGCACCTACAGTGGGTGCGAATTCTGATTAGATATGTACCAAAAATAATGTGTACGTAATATGAATGAGACGATTGTGTATTCGCGTGAACGACCGCTTTCCAATGCACACGGGGATAAATTTTGAATTATTTGTATACCACTAAACCCAGAAAAAACGGGATAATCTATTCCAGTTTACATCAGCAGTACATGCTCAGATTCTGTACTACTTACAGAATGACAATAACGAAAACTAACTAGTAAATAGGCCCCAATATCCATAAGTAGACAGTAACGACATTATTACTTCCCCCAACAAAGGGACAAATTGTAACATCAATGATTTATTGTTCAAATACGATGACGTAATAGCTATCGGCTATTCCATTTTATTGCTACTCCGAGCACAATAGATTTGGGCATTTCTCTATCAATCTATATTATATTATTTGTAAACTAGCTTTCACCCGATTTCCTCCCAGTTAGTTTGGAAACAAAAGCAAATATACTCGTGATAAAATTGAACAAGGCCGCGATGTCAAAGTTAGAAGTAACCACCATTATTTTTTAAATCATAATATCCGCAGATTTCTCTTAGCGAGCTTGCTGAAACATTTTCTTCGGCCCAACGTTGTTGCGATATCTGACCGATATCGTCAATCAATGCAATCCTGTATCGCGTCGGGTCATGAACAAACTTGCCTACTTGCCAACATACTACTAACTTATCATACAACAAAGAACCTTACAGCACTAATCAGGGATTGTATTGTATTGTTAGGATAGTATTGTTACTCCCTTTTCCGCATTTGGACTCGTAGGTGGTCACTTATGCGTGAGGTGGGACGATTGGCTATATGAGCCAACCCAGCTCCTTCTAGAAGCTCAGAAGTCTCATGTGACGTTCACAGGCTTCATGGAGCGACCTTGGAGTGCCAAGATTTTGTACCTGTTGGCCCTGCCAATGCCCTCGCATTCCAAGACTAGGTACTTGGGATGCCGTTTCATCCGCATAATCAGGGATATTTTATATGTAAACATTCTTAAGAGTAATTTTAACCCTTACCGTGGCGCAGATGAATATTTTTTTCACAATGACGATATTGGTCCTTTATTGAATTGAAGTTATTTGGATTGAAGTTTTTTGGTTAAAGTTGCCAATAATTAATGTAGTCTTTGGAACCCTGTGTTGTCGACCCTTTCCTCTGCCTACTAAATATTCCTTTCTGAGTACACAATATATCTTTCAGAGATACTCTGTAATTACTATCATTAAACCATAATATCCCTGAAGATTATGCTCCATAGATTCGACGCATACTAAGATTACGTTAATTTCTAACGCAGTGCAATTCAACATAAGCTCGAGCTCAATGCACGGACATTAGCAAGGCTTAGTTCACTATCAATAGCAGAATGTTAATTGGTATTCAGATAATGAAATCCTAGTGCTTTGACTACAAGTAGCATTATGCAGGTTAACACATAGTTAATTGCTTTGCTTGAATTAACAAAGGACTCAAATGAGTAGCAAGATATTGACACATTTGAATGGTACGGCCTTTTAAAATGAAAATATATTAGTACAAGCTGTTACAAGCGGTTTCATTTCCGCTGCTTATTTACGTTGCATGATGTTTTATAGTATTTTTTTTAATACGAACCAGAGGCCTTTATCATGAATTTTCATTTATTGTGACGTAAAGTAAACTGGAATTTTGATATTAATTTCAAGGAAAAAATTAGTTCCTTCATAATACACCAGAGTCACCGTTTCATTTTTCACACAAAAAACGCTGTAAATACTGGAAAGTAAAATGCTTAAAACTCGTGGTAAGGGCAAGTAGTTGTTGAGAATATTGCGTCAAACTAAACAAAACGAAATAAAAAAAAACTTTTCAGAGAAAATCGTACCACATGATAGTTATTCAAAAATAACTCTTAGTGGTCCGACTTTCTCATAATCTGCCACGTAATGACGAAAGTATTGCTTAAACATATCCTAGATTTTCAAAATTTTTCTGGAATGATTAACTTTGATCCTACATTAAAAATAAAATGTTAAGCGAGGTAACCTTTGACCACAAAGTAACCAAAAGTCTACATCGTGGGTTCTGAATTAACTGTGAGTGCACTGTCAAGAGTAACCTTTTCAGAAAAGAGCCATAGCTTTGAGTTGACCTGTCGTTACCGACACTCGGACGGCATACGGGCATTAGTCATCGTGGAGCTCAACCTTATTTCTGGGAACTCGGAAACAGGACAGACGGTGCTACCACTCCGCCATATTAACTTATTACCATTCGTTGCCAGTAGCTTCGTCGAAGTGCATGGCGAAAATTGTCCCATGGGAATGAAATACTGGTTTTAAAAGGTATCCATTACTTTGGATTCTAGTCTATAAAATATCCGTATACCAAACATTTAGAAGTACGATTTTTCTCGTTTTTGTGACTGGATATTTGATGGAAAAATTTGTCCTTCGTGTGTACACTAGAGGCGCTTTAAGTGTGCAATTACAGTGGCAGCGGGGCGGGCAGCGGAATCTGCTGGCGGGTAACGCAAACACATTGTTTTTGACTAAGGTGCACCAAGTGCTGGTGAGCGGAAATCTTGACTGTTTCGAGACCCGCAACCCGCTGCCGCTGCCCGCCCCGCTATAATTGCACACTACAACGGTTAGCCCAAGACGGGTAACCCGCCTTAAACGGGTATGCATCTTCAATTAGCCGCGTTTTGTACGCACATATTCTCATTAACAAGAACGACGCGTAATTTAACCTGCATACCTGTTTTAGGCGGGCTACCCGTCTTGGGCTTACCTCCCCTACAATAATCGCAGTAAATACTTCAAGTACGCTGTACGAAAAAAACTGAAATCTTTTGATAAGGTTTCCGGTCCTTCGATCAATCGTACACCATGGAACTCAAAGAACCCTTTGAGTTACATGGTATACAAACGAGGAACTATTTTTGTACATCTAGTGAACGTCAAAGTTCCAGAGCCTGACAATCTGGACTTTAAACATAATTAGCGAAATGTGAGTCTAATAATATAATTATTTGTTGTTATATTTATGCAAATATGAAATCGAATATCTGAAAAAGCATATTTATACAGCACCGAAACACAACGTTACGCCAAATATTTGGTTGTGAAATACTCTGTTCACAAAGTTTTCATATTTCGTTTTTCCTATTAAATATACGAAAATAAATACGGTTTATGAAAAGAGAGGTGAAAAAAATCTGAACACCTCGTAAATTCCGGACGTCCGTACAAATATGAAAAATGTATTCCACTTTGCAACACTTATCGCGTGGTACTCTACGTACTTGAACATTTTTTGTCATATAATTCTTACCCAGACACATAATTCACGTTGAGATATAACTTTGAACGTTCACCCCCGTCTGGGAAGTCCCCTGGGGGTGAACACTAAATTAAGGTAATTTCTGAATAACTATTGTGGAAAAGGGTTTTGGAACATGCATTCCCTAAACGATACGACAGTGTTGATAACTATTTCAATTTAGTTTTCTAATCCCTGTTCAAAGTTGGGGAAATTATTGTTTAAACAATTTGATTACCAACTTAGTTCGTGTGTTATACATCAGGGTGTCTACTATCTAAATCCGGGGATACGATAATTAACGTTATAATCAAATTTGCAGACGGATAACACCGTCACGATTGAAGTCTTTTTGACGCGATGTTCGTGTTATTACGTCGAATTGCATTAAAAAGTGCAGCACCATGAATTTTCCGCAAATCATTAGTGTTGGCGCGAACTCTAAAGAGCTCTTTCAAATCGTAATATAATTCATTTTTAGTTCGGACTCATTGTCAAAACGCCCGTAACTAAGGCTAAAACCACGCGTTAGAGCCTATGCACGTTTATTAAACGCGCCGTTGACGCGCCTTGTAGCAATACAGACGCGATGCAAACGCGCGTTTGACACTTTTTATAACGACAACAAACTGCTCTGTTTGATAAAAACGTGGTGTGCTTAGGCTTACGTGAGAGATTATTAGGCTCCTAGAATCGTCATTTTATTAGAAATTAATAACAAGACGGCAGAAAACGTATTGTATTTATTTGGTTTATGATAAACTCTCGGTACGTAAGTGGATATTTATTACCACAATTTAATTACTGTCAAAGCGCTGTTTTCTTATAGAATTGCATGGCAATAGTAATTTGTGACGTTAGTAATTATTTAAGTCAATGATACTAACAGCTTTTTGACCTAAAATACGAGTACCTACCTAAAGTATATTTTTACAGTAGTTGTGTTCTGAAATAATTATTAATGAATAGTGTCAAACCAAACCTCACTGGTCTGTTGGACAATGGCCCACTCTCTCTCACAGACAGGAGGCTTGTGTCCCAGCAGTGGGAACATTATAGGCTGATGATGAATATCGAATATCCAATTGTAACAAGTAATTTCTATAATACATTTGGACTCCAACTTGGATAACAAACGGCTCAGATTATTTTTAGCATGACCAAGATATTCGGTTAATCCCTCTAATAATCGTCGAACTGATCCCTTCCGGCACAATAACCAGCGAAATAGGGCAACCCTGACAACATTTTGATGACGTCATCAATTTCTTGCCAGCTAATTAAACCAGATAGTTCTTCTATTACATTTGTTTAGAAATCGATGTTTGAGCTGATGTTGCCAGACTAAAGTCCGTGCTATTAGATCGCATTAAATAGCATAATACGAGCATGTATTAGTTCGCTATAATTGAAACTGACTGCTTGGATGTATATCAATACATTGAATGTATCATAGAACTATGAAGCGTATACATAGTCAGTGTAATGTAAGGTTATTTACTCTGTTTCTCTAAATGTCTTAGTATAGGTACATGTTGCAAGGCGATCTCCGGCCACCGTAGGCGGGTGCATTTGGGCGGCGAGTTAAGGGCAACTCGCTGTCCGTGGACCATGCCCGGGTCGACGATGTGTTGTGTTCCACGCGCGCCTCAAAAAGCGTCAGCATGCTGACGGGGCCCCCCTCTAGGGGGCCAACGCCTGCCGGGGTCGCGGGATTTATTTCATTACCGTGACCCCGGAACATAAAGGGCTACTGAAGGACACCGTGGATTTTAGTGCCTTTTCCTGCCCTGCCCGGGGTGTGTTCGTGCGCCTGATGGTTTCACCATAGCAGCAACTTGCGATTGTCACTGTCGCTATTAATTAGCATAAGTAATTATTAATGTACATGTATGATTCGACAATTTTGACCACTTGCTGTACTTAACTCGTGTAGTTAACACCGAATTAAATTAGTATATTCTTGTTCGAGTATTTCCTTGAAGTTATTCCACCAGCACCCCATGGTCCGCTACATGGTCCATAACGAGCCTGATGATCATAATTAATGAGAAGATCAGCGATTATAATTAAAGGAATCAAGGACTGTAATTTTCCACCGTGACGTGGAAGTTATTCGCCGGTGAATTGAATTGGATTGGATTGAGTTCGAACAAGTGGTTTAGCGGTGTATAGTATTTTATATAACTAATATCGTCACCCAACACTCAGGTAGTATTTAAGTAATAGTCTGTTATAAGGTCAGTATTATTTATTTTACTTTTTATGTATTAGTTTGATTGTTAATCATCAGGTACTTGTGTTACATTGTGATAAGTATTTTATTAACAGCAAATCTTAAGTTTAAAATCATACTCATTGCAGTATAGTTAGCTTATTTGCTACATTATTTAAACTTAATTTATATAAAGCTGTAACTTATTCAAATAATTTTATATCTAAATGTAGTGGTTGATATAATTAGTAGCAGGTATCTTGACATAATACAAATAATTTGAGTGTTAGATATTAGTGCAAGTCATTGATAAGAATTGTAAAATTTATTAGTTAGGAGAATCATTTTATGTATTAAATAGGGATTAGTATTTTAGTTGTGCTTATTTATTAGATAGTTAGCATTAAAGTTTACAACATTAAAATTGTAGGTAATTTTACGAGCAGGTATAATTATATAATATTTGGTATAATAAGTTCTATTATACCTATTTTGCTTTATATAATTGTTAATTATTTGTAGGTTCTGTGTTGCTTTTGCAATAGCATTTTAGGCAGTGTATAAAACACAGTTAGGTGTATAAAATCATATTGTTTCCTGTTTTTTGATTGTATTCCTGTATCAATTCCAGGTTGACTACACTCATCTCCCAGTATGTCCGAGGAAAGGGATTTAGTTAAAAAGCGAGGCAGCTTCAAGGGTCGCTTGACTGCTTTCGTCACCTTCCTGGACTCACTCAAGGACAAAGTATTATGTACCGGAAAGTGCCGGAAAGACAGCACACGCACTCCCATTCCTGGGCAGCATTTGAAC
Organism: Agrotis ipsilon; assembly: GCA_028554685.1. Classification (NCBI taxonomy): domain Eukaryota; kingdom Metazoa; phylum Arthropoda; class Insecta; order Lepidoptera; family Noctuidae; genus Agrotis; species Agrotis ipsilon. The sequence goes on from CM052966.1 coordinate 12,432,705, forward strand.
CAGTGTAATTACGATAAAAATCATGCAGAAAGAAATGAAGTCATCCTCATAAAAATCTAAATAAATCAGGAACCCCTGAGAAGATTTTTAAAATATTACGCATGTAGACAGACAAAAGTGACAAGAACACAGCACATGCACTCCCATTCCTGGGCAGTATTTGGACAGGTGTAAAATACGACAAAAAAAAAACATGGGGACAAAAATTAAGTCATCCGCATAATAATCTAAATAAATCAGGAACCCCTGGGTAGATTTTTAAAATATTTTGCATGTAGACAGACATTAGTGACAAGAACCCAGTGCAAGTACTCTCATTCCTGGGCAGCATTTGGACAGGTGTAAAGTACGATAAAAAAAATCATGGAGACAAAAATGAAGTCATCCACATAAAAATCTAAATTAATCAGGAATCCCTGGGTAGATTTTTAAAATATTTCGCATACAGACAGACATAGGTGGCAGGAATCCAGTGCAAGTTCTCCTATTCCTGGGCAGCATTTGGACTGGTGTAAAGTACGACAAAAAAAACTTGCAGATAAAAATGAAGTCATCAACATAAAAATCTAAATAAATCAGGAACCGATAGGTCGATTTTTAAAATATTCCGCATGTAGACAGATATTAGTGGCAGGAGCCCAGTGCAAATACTCCCATTCCTGGGCAGCATTTGGACAGATGTACAGAATAATAAAAATAATCATGGAGACAAAAATGAAGTCATCCAAATAAAAATCTAAATAAATCAGGAACCCCTGGGTAGAGTTTTAAAATATTTCGTACATAGACAGACATTAGTGCCAGGAACCCAGCGCACGTACTCCCATTCCTGGGCAGCATTTGGACCAACTCCCATACAAAAATGGGCAATGTCCTTTGCAGACGGATAACACCGTCACGATTGAAGTCTTTTTGACGCGATGTTCGTGTTATTACGTCGAATTGCATTAAAAAGTGCAGCACCATGAATTTTCCGCAAATCATTAGTGTTGGCGCGAACTCTAAAGAGCTCTTTCAAATCGTAATATAATTCATTTTTAGTTCGGACTCATTGTCAAAACGCCCGTAACTAAGGCTAAAACCACGCGTTAGAGCCTATGCACGTTTATTAAACGCGCCGTTGACGCGCCTTGTAGCAATACAGACGCGATGCAAACGCGCGTTTGACACTTTTTATTACGACAAAAAACTGCTCTGTTTGATAAAAACGTGGTGTGCATAGGCTTACGTGAGAGATTATTAGGCTCCTAGAATCGTCATTTTATTCGAAGTTTGTAAGAAATTAATAACAAGACGGCAGAAAACGTATTGTATTTATTTGGTTTATGATAAACTCTCGGTACGTAAGTGGATATTTATTACCACAATTTAATTACTGTCAAAGCGCTGTTTTCTTATAGAATTGCATGGCAATAGTAGGTAATTGGTGACGTTAGTAATTATTTAAGTCAATGATACTAACAGCTTTTTGACCTAAAATACGAGTACCTACCTAAAGTATATTTTTACAGTAATTGTGTTCTGAAATAATTATTAATGAATAGTGTCAAACCAAACCTCACTGGGCCCGCGCCGCGTGGTGGACTATGGCCCACTCTCTCTCACAGACAGGGGGCTTGTGTCCCAGCAGTGGGAACATTATAGGCTGATGATGAATATCGTATATCCAATTGTAACAAGTAATTTCGATAATACATTTGGACTCCAACATGGATAACAAACGGCTCAGATTATTTTTAGCATGACCAAGATATTCGGTTAATCCCTCTAATAATCGTCGAACTGATCCCTTCCGGCACAATAACCAGCGAAATAGGGCAACCCTGACAACATTTTGATGACGTCATCAATTTCTTGCCAGCTAATTAAACCTGATAGTTCTTCTATTACATTTGTTTAGAAATCGATGTTCGAGCTGATGTTGCCAGACTAAAGTCCGTGCTATTAGATCGCATTAAATAGCATAATACGAGCATGTATTAGTTCGCTATAATTGAAACTGACTGCTTGGATGTATATCAATACATTGAATGTATCATAGAACTATGAAGCGTATACATAGTCAGTGTAATGTAAGGTTATTTACTCTGTTTCTCTAAATGTCTTAGTATAGGTACCTACATGTTGCAAGGCGATCTCCGGCCACCGTAGGCGCGGGCATTTGGGCGGCGAGTAAAGGGCAACTCGCTGTCCGTGGACCATGCCCGGGTCGACGATGTGTTGTGTTCCACGCGCGCCTCAAAAAGCGTCAGCATGCTGACGGGGCCCCCCTCTAGGGGATTTATTTCATTAGCGTGACCCCGGAACATAAAAGGCTACTGAAGGACACCGTGGATTTTAGTGCCTTTTCCTGCTCTGCCCGGGGTGGGAGGACTCATTTGGTGAAAAAAAACCCATATTTAATTGTCTTTACTTAAACCAAAACTGACGACGATACAACGCTTCTAAAATTACAAAACGTCACTCGGTCGGTATAATTCTACAAGCGCTATGACGTCATAAGCGGCCTCTCTCCGAAACCTACACTTTATCTAAGTATGTCAATTTTCATTGATAGAAAAAAAAAAACAAAAATACGTGTTCATTATTTTTCAATTCTCTGACGGACTAAACCGATTTTCAATTTATGCATATGCTATATATTCCGAAAAGCTAAACTTCAGCCGTAAGGGTTCAACTTTCAGGGAATACATGCACAATGTACGTGTGTGATATGACATTCATGTGACTTTGGTATGCTCATAAAAGGATAAGCAGACAGAAACTTAGAAGTTAACTGCACAACAACAATATATCACATTACACATTTATATATACTATGTCAATGCATGAATCTCATATATGTAGGCATTTCTATTATGCTCTTAAAATAAAAATCAAATCATTTATTTCAAGTATTATTGAATTGTCAAAAGACAAAAAAAACAGTTCAAAAACAGTTATGGTGCTATACAGTCCCAGTCACAAGACATAAAAACTATGAAAGTACCGTAGATGTCCATTTCAATGCGTTGATCTCTTTGGCGTAGACTGGGCAAGAAACTCCATGGGCACTCTTTTTCAATCGCCAAAAATTATTACAGAACTATTGCTACATCATACATTTTTGGATGGTACATTATGTGACAACTATGTAGCAAGTTAAAAGTGTCCATAGTAAGAGTAAAACTGTTAAAAGTTGGGGCACAGTGTAAGCTAAAGTATCACCAGCTCAAGTTTCGAATGCTGGGCCACACTTTCCGGCCTACCCTTACTGAGCGGGAGTAGAGCGCGTTCCATCAGGCAATCCTGTGCAGTACAGATACAAAATAAATAAATAAATAATATTCCACAACTATCACACAACGTCATCTAGTCCCAAGCTAAGCAGAGCTTGTGTTATGGGTACTAGACAACTGATAAACATACTTATATATTTCTAAATACATACATATTATAGATAAATTACACCCAGACACAGAACAAATGATCATGCTCATCACACAAACATTTTTCCTGGGTGGGAATCGAACCCACGACCCCCGGCATAGCAGTCAGGGTCACTAACCACTAGACCAACAGGCCAGTCAAATGATTTGATTATAAAAATTGTATACTCAAAAAAAACGTACGGCTTGTGACGTCCTGATTTTCAAGACCTTTTGTTTATCGTGAAAAGAAAGAAAGAAAATTGCGTTTATTGGCACTTGTGCTAAACCTTAAACAATACAATCTTAATAAAAATAAATGCCAAAGAGCCTCAGCTCAGCATAATGTCAGGTGGCAACCATCAAATGAGTCCTCCCACCTAGGGCAAGGCAGAAGAGAGTGACAGACTTGTACGGACTAAAATCCACAGTTTCAAGACCTGCGGTTCCAAAGGTCCATTCATAAGAATCATAATAGGTACGAATAAACTCATCTATTGTTTGACGAATAGAATAGAATTGTCCCTTTTCCCAATTCATATTACGATTTTGCTAATGGGAACTTTTTGACCCCCAGAGACCTGTAAAAAGTGATATTCCCTCAACGATAATGGTGATGAAAGAATGTGCAAAATGTATTTGAAATTAGCTATTCAATACATAATTGTCGCGATCACCATAATCTTTGGCAGCCCTTGTTCCACCCACTGCTGAGTATGGCCTGAGTGTGACCCGATTGTGGCCTGAGTGTAGTCTGTGTGTGGCCTTAGTCTGGCCTGATCCTTTTTGTGCCTTGCTCCCAGCAGTTGCGCAAGTATAAACCAATTGTTACCCGCGATATTATTGTAAATATAAAATACGAAACGCTTTGAAAGTGATTGTCACTTGACTAAGCTCTTCGGACGGCATTCAGGCTCGTTTTGTGAATTAATTTACAAGAACTGAACGCGGTTCGTAATATGAAACATGCTGCTGCTGTTCCAATAAAAATAATTTCTTACTTACCTGTTTTAACAGAAAATCGCTTCTTATTTAAGTTAATATTTCGGAATTATCCAATGTCCACTTTCCTTAAAACGGTGAAGGAAAAACATCATGAGAAAACCGAGGATCGATGTCCCAGAATAAAAAAATCGAAGACACGTGACATCTTCCAACCCGCACTCGACCAGCGTGGTGGATTATCACAGAGACCGCCTGTGTCGTAGTAGTAGAAACATTATAGGCTAATGATGATATAGTTTTAGGTGTAAGTCTCAATAAAAGATTCAAAAGGCTTTTTATATTCATCTTAAGTAGTTATATTTCCCACTGCTGGGATATAATCCTTTCAAAACCGTTAAGACAAGGCGCAAGCAATCGAGCGCGATTTACACATAAGTATGTCTGAAGTAACAATTTATTCTTAATTTTATTTTGAAGTTTCAGAGGCGCATTTTGTTAATGGTGTTCAATTCGAAGGTTTAGGATCAGAGGCGACATTAAAATTCCAGGTTTATAAAAGTAAACCATATGTAGGTACCTACTAAAGAAGAAGAAAAAATAGGCAATTTGAAAACAATTAATGGTCCAAACCATTTGTCTATAAAAAAAATATACAAGTACGTAATAAAAGTAACGCTCCAATAAATTATAGCACTTAAAAGATATTACTTAGGTAATAAATGAATCATTCTCTTTCTTACCGAATAAAAACAACTTTTAACTGATCCAGTTATATCACACTGCACACAAATCCGCCGATCAAACTCAAAGGCGCGGAAAAATCTGAATAATTACGCCAATTAAAAGTTTAAACTGTCAAACACGTCACAGAATAATCACAAAAAAATATAGAGCTAATAATTAAATAGGTTTGATTAGTTAATGCACTCACTAATTATGTCTATGGGTTTTTTATTATTGCGTTCGCGAGTTGTTCGAGTTTCGAATTCGGTATCGGAACATGGCGCGGCTCGTTCGGAAAGGGCGCGAGCGTCGAGCAGACTGGTGGCCGCGGCCGGCGATGCTCACCGCGCATGTGCACACAACCTCTTATAATTTGATATCTCACATCACCGCCCCTGTGACATTCTGTGGTAAAACCTACTCGTAAATTATTCAATTTTATTTACTTATTCGTACGCTTCTGTAGAATATTATGACGTGGGTCGTGAGATTTACAATCGGCGTGAGATTCGCGTGTTAGAATGTTGGCGTACTTTTTAAGTACGCTTCGCTTAACTTCGCTCTTGAACAGGAAATAATTCATCAAATACTTCAGCGCTTCCGACTGGCGTGGCCGTTAACGGTGATTTCACGGAAATAAAGTTTTATAAAGTTATCTAATACTGACCTTCGTGAACGTATTTATCAATTTTGAATGGTTATAAATTAAATGTTGAATAAGTTTGAGAACACTGCCATATTATTATTTAAAAATTCAGGATAAACATTTCTATTTTGTCACTCAGACTAAATATTTATCCATACATTTTGTAATAGCTTTCAAAACCGATAATGTGTGAACGTTATAACAAAGATTAAAGTGAGCCTCAAGTAATCGATTACAAATAAACGACCATTGTCTCTATAACCGGAATTAAAGCCGTAATCGAAATATATTGAAGTAAGTGCGAGCGCAAAGAGATTGTCGCTGGGTAAGCCGACTACAAATAAAGAGGTTGAACGGGCCGGTAGCTTTTGGCAATACGCCCGCACCCCTAGTTATTCCGAATCGCACCGGCTGATACGATCCTTTGCCGATAGAACTAGAACATCACTACACGACATGAAGAATTTGAAATGTTTTTGTGTGACCAGAAGTCTTGTTTATGGAAATAAACTTATCAAACGTGTCCTTCTGCCCTGTGTGGAGGTCACAGTTACCTGTTTAGAGTCTAAACAGCCCCGCGATACCAGCAGGTGGCTGGCTCTCTATAACCCATCAGGCTGCCGACAACTCTCTGACTGGCTGATCCGGGCTTTGTCCATGATCGGACGGGGAGGGCGCCATTACTCGCCGTCCGCATGCTCGCACGTGACAAGAGGCCACACAGATTAGATAGATACAGAGGCACAAGATTTACTTATTTTACGTACAGCGTACTTTTTTCATTGTGATAAAATATTCAATTGTGTCCTCCTGCCCTGTGTGAAGCAGAAGGGGCTCTCAGACTCGTACTGACTGAAATCCACGGTGTTCTTTAATAGTTCTTTACATTCCAGGGTCACGGTTTGTTGTTTAGACAGTACCACAACCCCGGCAGGCAGTTAAATCTCTATGGGGCTGAGGCTGCTGTCACCTCTCTGCCTGATCGGAGCGTGGTGCGCTGTCGAACCAGGCATGGTCTATGACCGGACGGTAAGTCAGCTATTACTTGCCGTCCGCATACTCACGCATGGCATGAGGCCTTAGCACAAGATTTACTTGTTTTATGTACAGCGTACTTAAAGGCTTTTATTATAGGTACGCAAAATGAAAAAACGCCTCTTGTTAAAAGCGACCGAGGAACTTTTTCTATCAACATGTTATATATATGTTACGTATTCGTAGAAAATACAAATCTGTTTATTTTACGTCACAGTAACGTGAAAACTCATGCGTGACTAAAAAGTCTAACTCGTTACGTGAGCACATTTTTGCATACATGGGTATCCAAGGATTAAAAAAAATGGTATTGTGTTGAAAATATTTCAATATAAATCCCGTTTTCGTGTTTCGGCTGAATATTTTACCTACCTTGTTCTCCGGTACCTTGTAATCAGAGCTATCCGGGAAATTGCCTGGTGACCTGTTATCGAGTAGGTGTTATAACTTATTCGTTAAATCTGATTGTAGACTCTATATGTTTATGTAAGTATAGAGTAGATATCAATTAGATTTTTGAGGAAAGAATAATTCAGTTGAAAGTGGGAATCGAACCATCGTCTTCTGGATAAGTTATCCGGACGCCTTACCAATTAGGCTATCGCAACACACTCGTTATAGCTGAATCTTTCGTGCCCTTGTTTGAATGTTTTACGATAACGTTGCGAATAGATGGCGCAATCTACACAGGTGGAGTCTGACATCTGATTTCTTCATTAAGCTGCGTCTACGCGAGCCGTGCACGACTCTGGTTTTAAGACGTCTTAAAGCCAGAGGTATTTACCGTGAGTGAACGAAATAGCACTAGGCGACTTGTATAGTTCTGACTTTTTCACTCACGGGAACTACTCTGAACTACTTTGGCTTTAAGGCGTCATAATACGGCCCCTGCTCGTGCTCCGCTCGTGCTCGTCTTACCTAGTGTAGACGCAGCTTTACTTTTGTTTGATTAGCAGAAATTGCCTGAAGCAGTCAGAAGACTGCGATAAATAAAGATAATTATTAATAGTATTTTTCTTAATCTTCTGTTAGTCATTGAAATCCGCGGATAACCGTTTGAATGTATTGATAATGAAAGTTTAAAAACGCTGCGTAAATGTGTAATTCAATTAATTTATCATGCATTATTTACTAACAAAGAGCACAAACATACATGCAAGAGAGCAGGAAGGAGTCGATCCTCATATAATATTAAAATTTAAAAAAAACCCCGACATTAAAACCAAGTTCCCTTTAAAAAGTAAAAAATAATAAAAATACGTCGCGTTGGGGGACTGCTCCAAATTATTCATCATCTCCTGTCTTTTTGCAGTCCCCCAACGAGACGTATTTTTATTATTTTTTACTTTTTAAAGGGAACTTGGTTGTTATGTCGGGGTTTTTTTTAAATGACAATGGGCAAAAGTGGTCCAAGATCCTCCACTGATGCTACCTATGGGAAATGAAAGAACATAGTTGTAATATCATTCTGGCAAAAGATTATCAAAATCTGTCCTGGGGTTCTTTTTTTATAGGCGTTTATGTGACTACCTAACCTATCCAAACCTAACTTTTTTTGTTCAGCTATAAATTATGCCCGACGCATACTGAACCATCTGGGAAGGCGGTTGGCTTATGTGTGACTTACATCTACCAAAAATACCAACGAGACCTTAAATAGCTAACCTAACCTAACTTTTTTTTTCAGCTGTAAATGATGCCCGATGCATACTGAACCATCTGGCAAGCCGGTTGGCTTATGTGTGACTTACATCTACCAAAAATACCAACGAGACCTTAAATAGCTAACCGAACCTAACTTTTTTTATTCAGCTGTACATGATGTCTGATACACACTGAACCATCTGGGAAGGCGGTTGGCTTATTTCGACTTATCTGCACCAAAAATACCAAACGAAACCATAAATAGCTAACCTAACCTAACTTTTTTTATTCAGCTGTAAATGATTTCCGACACATACTGAACCATCTGGGAAGGAGAATAGCTTATTCCGAGATACCTCCACCAAAAATACCAATGAAACCTTAAATAGCTAACCTAACCTAACTTTTTTAGTTCAGTTATAAATGATGCCCAATGCATACTGAACCATCTGGGAAGGCGGTTGGCTTATGTGTGACTTACATCTACCAAAAATACCAACGAGACCTTAAATAGCTAACCTAACCTTACTTTTTTTTTTCAGCTGTAAATGATGCCCGATGCATACTGAACCATCTGGCAAGCCGGTTGGCTTATGTGTGACTTACATCTACCAAAAATACCAACGAGACCTTAAATAGCTAACCGAACCTAACTTTTTTTTTTCAGCTGTAAATGATGCTCGATGCATACTGAACCATCTGGCAAGCCGGTTGGCTTATGTGTGACTTACATCTACCAAGAATACCAACGAGACCTTAAATAGCTAACCGAACCTAACTTTTTTCATTCAGCTTTACATGATGTCTGACACATACTGAACCATCTGGGATGGCGGTTGGCTTATTTCGACTTATCTGCACCAAAAATACCAACGAAACCTTAAATAGCTAACCTAACCAAACTTTTCTTGTTGAACAGAACCTTAACGTAACTTATGTGTTGGGCATCATTGAAAATAAGCCAACCGCCTTCCCAGATGGTTCAGTATGTGTTGGGCATCATCTACAGTTGAACAATACATTGAACATTGTGTCGGACATCACTTACAGCTGAATAAAAAAAGTTAGGTTAGGTTAGCTATTTAAGGTCCCGTTGATATTTTTAGTGGGTGTAGGTCACACATAAGCCAACCGCCTTCCGAGATGGTTCAGTATGTGTCAGATATCATTTACATCTGAATAAAAAAAGTTAGGTTAGGTTAGCTATTTAAGGTTTCATTGGTATTTTTGGTGGAGGTAAGTCGAAATACGCCAACCGCCTTCCCAGATGGTTCAGTATGTGTTGGGCATCATCTACAGTTGAACAATACATTGAACATTGTGTCGGACATCACTTACAGCTGAATAAAAAAAGTTAGGTTAGGTTAGCTATTTAAGGTCCCGTTGATATTTTTAGTGGATGTAGGTCACACATAAGCCAACCGCCTTCCGAGATGGTTCAGTATGTGTCAGATATCATTTACATCTGAATAAAAAAAGTTAGGTTAGGTTAGCTTTTAAAGGTCCCGTTGGTATTTTTAGGGGGTGTAAGTCACACATAAGCCAACCGCTTTCCCAGATGGTTCAGTATGCATTGGGCATCATTTACAGCTGAACAAAAAAAGTTAGGTTAGGTTAGCTATTTAAGGTCTCGTTGGTATTTTTGGTAGATGTAAGTCACACATAAGCCAACCGCCTTCCCAGATGGTTCAGTATGCATTGGGCATCATTTATAACTGAACTAAAAAAGTTAGGTTAGGTTAGCTATTGAAAGTCCCGTTGGTATTTTTAGTGGGTGTAAGTCACACACAAGCCAACCGCCTTCACAGATGGTTCAGCATGCGTCGGACATCATTTACAGCTGAATAAAAAAAGTTAGGTTAGGTTAGCTATTTAAGGTCTCGTTGGTATTTATAATGGGTGTACGTCACACACAAGCCAACCGCCTTCAGAGATGGTTCAGCATGCGTCGGACATCATTTACAGCTGAATAAAAAAAGTTAGGTTAGGGTAGGTCAGGATAGGCAAGGTTAGGTTAGGTTAGGTAGTCACTTAACAAAATAAAAAAGGAACCCCCGGACGGATTTTGATAATCTCTTGCCAGAATGATGTCACAACCATATGCTTTCATTTCCCATAGGAGTCATCAGTGGAGGATCTTGGACCAAGTTCCATACATTTTTGCCCATTGTCCTTTTTAATTTATTTTTTATTTTATACTTTTTATAGGTACATACTTATTTTTTTTTTTGTTGCTAAGAGTACTCCTGATTAAGTCATCAATATTCCCTTTCAGTACGCATTCATTTGATACCCAACTCGAGTATATTTGCAGACCCTCGGTTACCTTTCCCCACTTTCACCCCCATAACTTCTAAATGGCTCAACCGATTTTCATCAAACATGTCTAAGAACACTCGCAGGTAAGTCACCATTCATACAAAAAAAAACTAAATTGAAATCGCATCCGTTCGGGCTCTATGATGCCACAGACAGACAGACAGACAGACAGACACGTCAAACTTATAACACCCCTCTTTTTCCGTCGGAGGTTAAAAATACGCGAATTCAGAGACACCCCAATTAGAACCAGTTACCCTGCTTTGCATATGTGACAGTTCGAGTATAAAGGTTTTTATGAAAAGACAAATTCGATTGCGGACAAGATTTGAACCTTTTCTTTTCTACAACAAACTTTACGATTCGCGACGCAGGCTTTAAGCGTATAAAAATAAAAAAGTTCAAATAATAGTAGCTTTTTATCGATAAATGATTTTCTTTTAATCAGATTAATAGGGTTTTGAGTTGCATTATGTACAATTACTTTAGCAAAATTTTTTATTTATTTAAAATTCTCAAGTATTATAAATATTATACTAGTTACCCGTAATTTATCCCTAGCAGTCAATAAATTTGAGATAGAAATCCTGCTAAAATCAGGCCATTAGATAATAGATACTTTAAAGTAATCAACGACCGACGACGGTCCCAAGGTTTGTGAATGTCAATGTGAAAACCCTGTATTTGCGGTCCTTACACATGTTCAAAGGGACAAGTAATAACATGTTCTAGAACATGCTTCATTAAATTATATAAAGCAATGTGTTAGGTTTGATGTATTCTGTTTATTGATATTTGCTTATTGAGTGTGTGTATTATTACATGTTGTATACATTTAATAAGACGGAGTATATTATGTAGAATCCAGGCTTGAGTGTACTCAGGGATAATGTTACTATTACGAGTTTTTACTCAATGTCACGTAAAAGTCTTGATAAATTGAACATTCACTTGTAATGAATATTCTTGCGAATGTTCCATAACAGAAAAAAAACACGTTGTTGTTCTCCTCAATCCCATAAGTATGTTTTTATGTAATACTTTTTAAAGATCACAAGGTTTTAGCCAATTATCTTTGACACTCAACTTGTTTGGGTACAAAAAGCATAATATATACGCAGATGCATTCGTAAGCTATTGGGAAAATTTCGCACCTTCAGTGTACGAATCAGAGACTAATTTTAGACATCAAAAATAATCGTTATGAACCGTGAAACTAGATGTAAAAACTTGGGCTAGGGTATTGGAGCTGGTCGCGGGTCTTATACCATCACCGTGACCCCGGAACATAAAGGGCTATTGAAGGACACCGTGGATTTTAGTCAGTACAAGTCTGACAGTCCCTCCCGCCCTGCCCGGGGTGGGAGGCCTCATTTGCTGATTTTACCACGAAAAAAAAAAGGGCATTGGAGCTACACATTTAAAGTATTTATTGAAAGTGCGTAAGTACTTTATTGTAACTGGTAAATTAATAATTTTATAAAGCGTGTTTACAAACTAGAAATAAAAACCTACTAATAATATTTACAAGGAATAATAATAATAAATAAATAAAAAGAAAAGAAAAAACATTCATAGGGCGTCGAAGAATACGTCCACATCGCTGTCAACGGGAACAGTGCCCAGAACCCTGGCAGCATTGCCACGTTGTATGGCAATGCTAATTCGTTGGCCAAGAAATAGGCCAGCCCTCTGGTCACCTGAAGAGTCGACTAAACGCCTGGCGATATCTTTAAAAACGCTGTGGGCACTCGGACCCCATGGCCCCAGAGTTTCAACCCCAAACGGCTCAAATACATAGCTACTAGCTAAGCCAATGTATTTGCGCCGCTTGGAGTTTTCAGCACATGCAGCAGCAGCGCCAGCACAACGCGCTGAACTAGGAAGATGGGATGGCGCAAGGGTGTCGACACATGTTGCATCCCACACCAAAGGACTACCCAGCTTCCATGGCATAATGGACATACCATCGGGTCTCTTCCCATCGTCGCGTGCCAAACCACTGGGTTCTAATACGGCTGGCACCCCGGCGGTGACAAGAATTAAATTATTATCAATTTATTGAAAACATTGATTTCCTCATGTTTTTCAGCAATGGAAACATTGTAATTAATCCATTCCACTTCTGATTACTTTCCAGGGAAATCTGCAAATTCTTATTAATTTTAGCAGTCGACATAGATCGAGCATAAATACCTAGATGATTTCATTGAAGTTGCACATTGTTTTAACACAATGTAATGTTTATCATTAAGGTTGAATACATTAGTGTTTGTATCATGAATGTAATAATATCGTCAAAATCCACCGTACTGCTTGTTCGGCCATTGATTTCTAGATTTTAGTCTATGCTTTGTTTATTTATTTAGGATCTCCAACAATATACTCATGTTTGCATACTAATACATTGATAATGATAAAACCCTTCACGTAGATTACAGCATCTTTACAAAGTATGAAATGAAGTCTGTCTAGTCTGTCAAACAACTGCGTCTTTTTTTTCGTGGTAATATCATCAAAGTAGTCCTCCTAACCTGGGCAGGGTGGAAGGGACTGTCAGACTTGTACTAACTAAAAACCATGGTGATCCTTCAATAGCCCTTTACGTAGGTTTCGTGATGAGACAGTCCCTTGACCGAAACGACTGCGCCTGCCATTAAGAATAATTAGTTCTTGTTTTTTTATGTCAAGATAAGATTTTGAAGAAAAAAATAATTATAGTCAAAATGCCAGGAGGCTTTGAACGAATCCAAGCCGTTACGCCAGGTTAGGGCGGCCGTACACGGACCGCTCGAGCAGTTAGCGGCTGAGCGAAATACACGGACCGCTCGAGCGGTCGGCGTCGACTGCTTGAGCTGTCGGTTGTTGACTGCTCGAGCAGTTGATTATCTACCTTAGACGCCGCGAGGCCGCAAAGGGCGGGGGGAGGAAAGTAGGAGAGCTGTCGACTGCTCTAGCGCAATCAACGGCTCGAGCAGTCGGTGTATGCCTCGCAACCGCTCGCGAGCGGTCGACGGCACGATGGAATTTTATCATGCAGTTGGCGGCTTGAAGCGGTCGCGACTGCTCGAGCAGTCGTGTGTACGGCAGCGAATGAATGACTATAGTTCACCGTCGATCTCAACTGCTTGAAGCAGTCCGTGTACTACTGGCCTTACTGCCTCAAATACAGCGTTCGTCTTCTAGAAACATTTCAAATGATTGACTTGAAACTAATTGAAAAATCTCAAGCAGAAATAGCTGGAGGGTAAAGCAAAGACTCATTAACGAGGCAATTTTCCGACTGTTATTTTACCGAAACACACTTTTTTTCCTTATCCTTGTAACAATGTAATAATTCTTGCTAAAAACATCCATCATTATTATTATATTTACCTACTCATGCATTTTGTACGTCGTTTATTTCAAAAGCTTTCACCTTTCCCCGATGGTATTCAAGGCCGCTATATTTATATCTTAGCCTAAAATAAGTCGGTCTAAGGCCGATTTGTTCGTGTATTAAATCGTCTTTGAGTTTTATATTCTTTTATGAAGTACTTCTAGTACCATTACAACAAAAAAAACTAAACTTGGCAAAACAGATGTGACTTTAAAATTAATAATGTACTGATACCATATTTTTTTAACAAAAAATAATTAGCTGAATCTTGATACACTAATTGAAATTCACCTTGTAGCGTACATAAAAACATCTACAAAAAGTACACTAGCGCCATCTATGAAGTGACGGTAAAACTAAGATGCAAAAATGACTACATCGCGCAATCAAAGTTTACAGCGAACGAATATGAATTTTGGGCAGAAAGCCCACCAGATACAACACCCGTCTGGTTGGAAGGTACCTTCCTTTTCACCGGGTAGCGAGGAACTTTCCACTCTGTTCCTCTTACCCCCAAAACCTAGATACAATAGGACACAGTACATCGCGTTTCTATATAAACTAATGTGACGCGCCTGCCTTCTATTTCACAGCGAACTCTTTACTTAAACCTTGACATATTTTAGACTGGAATGAGACATGGAGAGATTCTTAGGGTATGGTTTTGCTTATCATAACACCCTTTAAATGAAATGAAATGAAATGATGTTTATTTATGCAAGTAGGTTATATAAACACTTTTACACGTCTTTTTATAAAACTAGAAGGGGCCGGTGTTTCGTACCTGACTACTCTGAGAAGAAACAGCCGAAACAAACTCAGAGGTCACAGTCTCTTTCTCAGAGGTCACAGTCTCTTTCACCGCCGACGATACGCCGACGATTGTCTGAAAACAAGTTGACAAGCAACGAGCAGCGAGTTTTTAGCTCTCACAGTTTTCTCGCTGGGCTATTAGCGATTACTCTAGTGCAATAGGAGATTTCTCGCACCACTAGCTCAAAGTGGCCAGTCTAGCGCAACTGCACGAAACGCCTATCTCTCCGCAAAACGAATATCGCTGAGCGAGTATTATCTTTGATAGCTCTTGTCGCTCAACTATAAACGACGGTAGCAAATTCCTCGCTGACTGAAAGTCAACAGTCAGCGATGAACTATTAATATATGCATCTGGCTTGTTTACACGAAATGTATATCTATTGTACGTTTCTTGGGCGAGAACATCGAGAACAACTGATAGTCGCTTTCTCGCCGGCATAGTGGGACAATTGCCTAAGAGCGGGGGCACACGATGCGTTGCGGCAGCGGTGCGGCGCCGGAGCGGTGTCGCTGTGTCGTCTCACATAGAAATATCTGTGGCATGTCACACGAGCTCCGGCGCCGCACTGGACTTGCAACCACCGAGACGAGGCGGGGAAGGGTGAATGCGTTGCGACGTCGGAGCGGCACCGCTCAGTTGTTGTTTATTAACAGACTGTCCAGCGCTGCTGGGGCGCCGGCGGCAACGCTGCGACATAACAACGTTGCGGCGCCACACCACTCGTATGTCCGCTGATGCGGTGAAATTTTTGCGGTGCCACAACGCATTGTGTGCCTCCGCTCTTAGTCAGACATCAACAGAAAAAGGACAAAACTGTAATGCAAATACATCTTTTCTAGAACTATTAAACCTACAAATATGATCAATTATCTTAGAATATTTTATTGCTGTAGCAGGATGCCGTTTTTCATCCATTTAAGATAATCCCTTTCCGAGCTTTTACAACACGGACTGAAAAAGGCCGAGTGGCTTTTCCATTCGTTGAGCACCACAATTCAGTGTCCCGCTATTGAAAAGCGGGTAAAAATAACGTCTCTATGCATTGTGGTCTGCGGCTTCAATTATCTTCTGATGTCAGTAGCAGTGATTGAATCTGTTACGATTTTGGACTGACATGGTCGATCAAGTTTTTGTATCAATATTATCGATGATAAAGTTTCATGTCCAGTGAGGTCCATTGCTACGCAGGATATGTGATGCGATCACGATAGAGAGAGAGATAGAGAGCATGAAGCTTTGATGGCGCCATACTCGCACGCTCATAAATAAATATTAATTGACATTAACAAGATATAAAAACGATAGTAAGTATTACTAAAAATTAATTTGCAATTTTCTTGTGACAGCTACTGTTGAAAGAAATACATATCATGATATGTATTTGTTTCTTGCTCCTGACCTTGGATAGCACTTGAAGATAGTCAAGATTTTTTTAACTTTGGCTTAAATTAGGAGTTCTCCCATACCATCATCAGCATCCCATAAGTGCTCTTATCAACAGTCAAATTTACATTCACAAAAAGCCAGTTCCGGAGCAACTAGATTTGTAATGGCATGGCATGTAGATGAAAAACGAACCCACGACACTCGGCCACTGCCAACCGTGCCGAGGAGGTCTGAGTCGTCGACATGCATGTTTTTTCTTACATTCTCCCCTGTCCCTGGAAGGTCACGCTATCATTGACTTCTAACATGCGTGTATGATGTTTACAGGTCATTTTGAATGATCTCTCAAGACGTTATTATCTTCAGCTAAGTACACTCGTGGGTTTCTATGAAGTAAGCGCCTTATTTTTTTCCGAAACATGGTCGATTTTGTTTAGCCACCTTGCTACAGTTTTTTTTTTCGTAATTGGTCGCCACCGTCACAGAAAATGCTTGTCGGCTAATTAGATCATTTAATGTAATTCTATCAATCATTTTACTAAAAGGTCAATTATTGTAATTAGTCGATAATGAGATTAAAAATTTTGGGGTTCCATTAAAAGGAAATCGTCTGGAAAGGGAATCGTCTGTCTTGGTATGACATGTGATGAGGAGGGATGTGACTAAAAGAGTGATGAGTATGAATGTTGATGGTTGGAGAGGAAGAGGAAGGCTAAAGAAAAGATGGATGGATTGTAGACAATCCTGGCAGACAATAGGAATGATATGAATAAAAAAAGGAGTAAATGATACTGTGACATCTGATAGGGGAGAAAGGAAGAAAAAAACGTGTTGCGCCGACCCCAAGTAAAATGGAATAAGAGTAGGAAGATGATGAGATGATGAATTTCCATTAAAAGTGAACCAAATCACCAAATTAAAATCTGGCTAAATTTGATATACTAAAGGCAAACCTCTCACCTCAAAACATCAAGCGGTTGCTTTAATAAGTTATCCATGAAATGGTTACTACAATATTATCAGTTATTACCTGCGAGACTTCAAAATTTATTGACGATACTTTGACTAAAGGTATCAAAGGCTTATCTAGACACCAACTCAGCTATCCCAAACAAACGTGAATAGCGCCACTGCAATGGCAAAAATAGGTCATGAATATTGGAATAAAAACCGTGTACCGGTTTTAAATGTACTTTGTGTTTTCTCGGGTTTTAGCGGGACACTCGGAGAGCTTTGAAAACTATTCGACATTCAACTGTTTTGGTACAGTGAGATTCCGGAGTGTGTGGCTAGTCATGTTTTGACTATCAGGCAATCTGTGTTTTAATCGGTTTAAAAGTCTCATACGCAGTTTCCATTGTATGTTCCTGTTTTTGGTAACACTTGAATATCACGACGTTTTTGCACCCAGAGATTTTGCTTTTAGTTTTGTAGCGTGGTTTAACCTATCATCAAATGGGTCCTCCCACCCAGGGCAGGGCAGGAGGGACTGTCAGACTTGTATGGAATAAAATTCACGGTATACTTCAATAGCCCTTTTTGTTCCGAGGTCACGGTAGCTCGTTAGTCTCGCGACCCTGGCAGGCTTTGGCCCTCTAAGGGGCTCTGTCATTGTGCTGACATCTCTTTGAGGCGTGCGTGGAACACAACGCGCCGTCGATCCGGGCATGGTCCATGTTCGGACAGCGAGACGCTCATTACTCGCTGTCCACATGCCCCCTGCTTACGATGGTCAGAGCTCGTCCTGCGACATCCTTTGCTGTGGACGTCTCCCGAGGCGGCTGGGTCATGAGGTGGACGCTGTCCTCTCATTCACGCGTCCAGCCTCTTCTTCTTCTCTTAAATGTTATAAGCCTATAAAATCCCACTGCTGGGGCACAGACCTCTTCGACTGTGAGAGGGAGTGAGCTATAACTAGCTGACTCCCTCTCACAGCCGTCATGGCTGTATACAATAAAAAATACAGATAATAAGAATATACAAGTACACAATAAAGTGCTAAAATTTATTTCAAGTTAATACAATATGTATGTCTCTAAGTCACTGTTGTAAATATTGTGTTTCCTGTATAAACCATGATCCTTTTCTTCATTTTTTTTCTTCATTTAAAAAATCAGCCTTTACATAACTCATTCCAAAAAATTCGTTGATATTATGAAACTGAATCAATTCATTCTAATTAAAAGATAGATTATCTCTATTGATTTCGCATAACTTTTGTGTGAGGCCATGAATCATCAACCTTTAACTTTGCAGAATAATAATCGATATCACCTAACTTATTCACAGACTAATTAATATGAATTGGAAACAATTCTCCGCGAACTTAAGCTCTCTACAAATACAAGGTTTTAGGGAAAATCGTGACACAAACTTTTACCAAGATTCGTTTATCTAATCAAAAAGTTTTACGGTACATCACACCTTTACTCTTCGAAGGGGCATAGATGTACAATGCATGAGCAATCGGATTAATTACGCGCAACAACTTTAAAAGTAGTTTTCTCCCACTAACGTTTCTGGGGGCAAAGTCGAGCAAAAAAGTTATATTTTCACGAACATAATATTTATGAACAATACTATAACAACTATTTTTTTCTGTAACTACCTAGTCTAAACAAAACCCGTTTCATAAAAAAAAACCTACAAATGCATTGAAAAGCTGAATTAGTCTTTATTCAATTTTAGTATTGTTGCTAATTGAAATAATATGTACCTATAGAATTTAAAATATTTAAACGTTTTCTAAAATCATGTACGGAACCCAAGCTAAGAAAGAACTCGTGACGAAATTTTCCTTTCACCATGGACATAATATGACGAAGATTCCACGAATTAACGGTCACTTACAAAGCATTATTAAAAGCGACAGCTTGTATTTCAACGTCATTAGGTTTCAAATTCCCTTAAAATGAAGTCGGTAGGCACTGATCTGTCCGGCCACATTTCGACACAAATAGCAGCATTGAAACTGTTCTGTATGTGGTTCTACATACCGTACAGTTTGAAGAATGTCAGATTCTGGATTTGCGTTTTGATGAAAATCGTACTAGGGACCGCTGTGTTCTTTGTGTCGACGGGCAGTCAATTGGTGTACGTGGTGAAGCTGATTTTGTCGGGGAACGCTGAAATACAGGAGGTGTCTGGGATGTGAGTATTTTTTCGTGTCTTTTAAGAAAAAAAAATGAAATAATAGTAGATTACGCAACAAGGGAGTAAAGCATTGCCTTACGTCACTGGCGTATTGAATCCCGAAGCGACACTAAGGATTCTAGGGGTGAAAAAAAAGTGTGTAGGTTCACCGAGTGAAACGAGGGAATTAAGTTAAGAATCCTTAGTGTAGCGAGGGATTCAAGTTAGCCCAAGACAAGGCAGCTTTACTCCCGACACCACTCGACGTAAGGCAATGCTTTACTCCCTTGTTGCGTAATCTACTATTTCACACTACTTGCTCGTAAATGTCATATTATACGTCAGGCAAACCTACTGTAAAGCATGACATTATTCCCCCTCGCTCGAGCCGGGAATAATATATGTACTGAATTCCATTATTCCCGTGGGAATAATGTGATTTGAATTTGGAAACTCAAAGAAAACCGTATAAAAACTTTCACCAAGGAGTCGTATCAGTAATGGCGGCCGCTGGCAGCAACAGCTGATCGCTTACAGTGGTGCCAACTTCACGTTCGAAGGTTGTCGTACCACATCAAATTTCAAAATTCGAATTTATTTCCTCGCAGTAGGTGTGAAAAGCAGAGTACGCTCCTCGGGAGTAAAGCTGCCTTGTCTTGGGCTGACTTAAATCCCTCGCTACACTAAGGATTCTTAACTTAATTCCCTCGTTTCACTCGGGAATTAACACTTGAACCTCCTCGCTGCGCTACGGAGGTTCACCCCAGAATCCTTAGTGTAGTTTCGGGATTCAATACGCCCGTGACGTAAGGCATTGCTTTACTCCCTTGGTGCGTAATCTACTATTCTATTACATTTATAAGGCAAACAACATTTAGAAAAATATCAAAGAAAAAAAATACATTATGTGTGCCTCATTGTTTTGCTTTTAAAGCGTGAGTCTTTAAGTTGTGGGAAAGAGATGGGGATAGACGACTTTTAACGTTCTGTCTCTTTCCTGCAGGTAAGGCCCCGGATAATACAACATTTTCATATTTTTTCATATCCATACCTTTCACTTCTGCGAAGTTTCTCCAAGTAATTACCTACATCTATTGATAATGGAGAAGCTTGATCTGCTTGTTGGTTTTAGCATGATTATGCCATTATCTTGCTTGACATGCAATCTGTGATCGAAACACTAGTGCACAGATGCGGCCATCGAATTAGCTAATGACCAGATTGTGACGAGATACGGAATAGCGTAGTACGTACTAAATTAATTTATTTTATAAGTCAAAGACAGTCTTGCTTCATGCGACGGCACACTTTTGAAGAAAACCATGAAAAAACCTGTTTTGAGCAAACCCTTATTTTTTTATTCAGGTTTTGTTTTATTAGTCTTTAAACGGGTTTTTGGAAGAGCGTACAGGCGCGTAAAACGTAGGTTTGCTAAAATAACGTAAGTAGGTGAGTAACACCTTCAGTTCGCGTTACCCGTTACCTACCCCACTTTCGAGCTAGTAAGTGCGCGTACTATCTTAACTACAGACTACAAACCCTCAAAATTTCAACTTTGCTAACCTGACGTAGGTCTGGGGGTACTGGGATCTTGGTCTATTAGTCTTTATATGTGTTTTAGGAAACGCGTATAGACGCGTACGGCCAAATATTAGGTGACACACAAGCAGCGAGTGTTGCCGCTCATACGAGCTGAGAGTGACACCTGGCGCCTGCGCTTGATTATACGATGTTCGGATTTATAAGCACAAAATATGACGCACAAGTAAAACGGTACGAGCCTAACATCATCTTACTGTTACTTAGAATCGAGCCAACACATTTTCTTTTTCCATTCTCCCCTGCACAGCATCCTTTACTCCTTTTTCATTGATAGTATCATTCATCACACAATCCATCCATCTTTTCCTTGGCTTTTGTCTTCCAGTCTATCCATCGACATTCAAACCCGTCACTCTCTAAACGGTATGAGCCAATACACTGAAAAAAAAATTGTTAGACGGCAGGTGAAACCAAATTCAACTTAATATTATTACTAATAAAGTATTTATTCCTTCCGACGCTCAACATTTACATTATGTTAAGGTTAAATAGCACTCCGCCGTGTACAAAATAAATTTAGACTCATAAATAATCGAAGCGTGAACTTAACTCCATCGAGGGAAGTGAATCGGAAAGTATATTTTTTCAGATGTTAACCTGCCCTGGGTTCCATAAAATTCCCCTTAAGGATCCAAAAAGGGTAAAATATTCGTGGGTGCTTCCATCCGGATCCCAAAAAGTCCATCATATTATGTAAATGTAACAGTAAAAAAATCAATGAACTTTTATGGGACCAATCTATTCACAGATTACTTCACTTATTCTAATGGTTATAAAATTTTGATTGAATCAATTTTGATTACATGAAAACGGGTACAAAGGAAAATACTTTGAAAACTGCAAAGAACCCTTCCGTGCTCATAAATTATGTTATAACGACATAATAAATCTGCCGTGAAACTGAAATCGCGTGTAACATACATGACAAACCTAAATGAAACCAGTTTTTTTCGAGCTTTCGTTTAACTTGTTAAGGTCAAATCTTATCAGTGCGGCCTACTTACATAATAATATTATGGGGGAATTAATGGGGGTTCTTGTGATGACAAGAGAGTATCTTTGGCAGAACATGTCCTCGAAATAAGTAGCTATAAAAATATAGGAACGTCGCGTGTTACGTTTCACGGTACATGCGACGACGAAATGTTAATAGCTTAACAGTTGTTTATAGTAATGTTGGTGCAGTTTACTGTAGTGCACGACCGATAAGACGACTTTATTGTGCCGTTTAAAATGGCCATTTACACTATATCACCTGTTATACGATACTACACACATTTTACAGGTCATATAAAGACCTGGAACTATTTTCGATTGAACTCCGAAAGTTAGGTGAAAACTTGTATCACACGGTCACGTTCACAAATTCAGATCTAGACAATTTGTAACATTCTAACATCGATGAAAAATTATTTAAGAGAATTGATTAGTTGTCATAAGCTACCGAAAAGCTCATGTTAATGTAGAAAATTTATTTATAACTAAAAAAACTTAATTCGATTTGATGGTATTTTAATACTCATTTCCGGTTCCTCTGAACTTGAGTCCTTTTGTTTTTAAACTATTTCTAGTTCTACCATTTGATTTTGGACACACACAACAATACAAAAAGAAATTGTGGTGGGCATGTTTATCCCAAAGGGTAGAAATAAAAAATACAAAAATAAATGGCGAAACTGGCCAACTCAGCAAATGCTGGGTGAAATACACCCAACTGGTTTTCAGTTGAAAGAATATGGACAAAACCAACAAGCAGTGATCAATTCTGGATCGAGGCAACTGCAAGTCATGGAGAGAGGCCCAGCAGTGGGATGACGTAGGCTAATAGTATCCATATTGGGAATCCTGCTTACAAAAAACAAGACGCTGCCAAATATTAGTAACAGTATTAACAAAATATTATAACATATAAATACAAAATAATCTTCTTCTCAGTCACAAAGGTCTACCTTGTGTAGACACAAAACGAAATACCACAAATCCACTAATTGAATGTTCCCCGTTCCAGCATAAACTTAGTTCTCACAGAGTTCCTGATATCCGTAAGGCTTCTCGATTTGAGCTTTCGTAGAGATGTACTTATGGAACTGTTAGACCAACTCAGGAGTGAAGAATTTCAATTTTATTCGAAAGAGCAGAAGAAAATATTGGAAAATGCTCTCAAGTTTTCTAGAAAAATGTTCTGGATTCTACTGCTTAGTTGTTCTTTGGATGTGCTAGGTAAGTAGTTTTTTAAATTATTATTTAGGAAGAGGCTGTTCTCACCACACTTAACCCAAACGATCATTATTTTCTTTTCTATTATACTGGTCAGCACGCACTTTTTTTGTTGGAACCAACCCATCACTACGTTCCCAAAACACTGCAACTCCTGAAAACCAGAATCAAATACCAGAAAAGCGCTGAGACAATGAAGCTCGACGTGTCCCGGAGAATGAATATACCTCTCTGGGATCCTGCAAAAAAAGAACAGGAAAGAATAGTAGAGGAATAGGAAAACTAAGTACATAGTTTCCACAGCAGGACAGTATGGAATTTTGGCAAAAGCATGTTTCCAGTCCTTGTGTAACACGCCACCTTTTTCTGGACCGCCACCAGCTTCTCTCTCCATGTCCAGGCACCCATTTTATGGAGACTTATGCTCAGCGGTCATCGAAGGTCTTCTTCTTTTATATTTGTTGTGGGGAAACTATGCGTATCCTAAGGCTATGACCTGTGTATTGGATTATGAACCAACCCTGTCATAGACAAGTGGCCAGAGTCCCAATAGTCCTAACATTGAACGCAAGTTAAGATTAGGCAAAGTTACCTTACGACTCCGATACCTTACGACTTTGGTGTCCCGGCAAAAATCGCAATACAAATCCATAGACGTTCGTACATTGGCACGCGTCAATGGATGCCAAAGTCGCAAGGTATCAGAGACTTGCGTCGCCTTGTGTAGGAAGAGGTTTACATAGTGTCAGTGTGACAAATATTATAAATGTTTTGATAAGACAAATGTAAATATTTTGTTTCTATGAACACTCTTAGTGGGTGTGTCACAGTGGGGGATATAATCTCATAAAATAACAAGGAAAGTGATAGTGATGTTTGTTTATTATCAACATATCAAGCATGTTATTAAACAAAAGTTATTTTACAATGAATTAAAAAACCTCGTTCGATCCAACAGGTAGATATCCTATTTAAAACTCTAAATAAAATAAAGTATAATATTCATGAAAATAAATGCATTGAATAAAAAAAATGTTGACATTTTCTCTGGTTACCACTACTTTTACAAAATATAACTTGAGAACTATGCCCATGGCATTAAGTCCGCCATTGTACTTGCATGTGCAAGAAGCGTTTGTATGATTGATGTTCGAATGTTTGTTCATGACGTCACGTCTACCCAAGAAGCGAGCGGAGTACCACGCTGTGCTCCCTTATATTTATTTCGTATTTTTTTTTAGATACTTAATTCTATTTGCAGTGTTAACATGCGACTATTTGTATGTATCTTTATGTAACACATTTATAGGCAGCTTGCAACGAGCAATTAAAAAAAATACCTCTACGTTTCTTTGCATACGTTTAGAATTTTCTTTTTCATTATCGCACAAATAATGTTGCAAGAAGGGAAGAGAAACGTTTGTGGTTTGCCAGTATTCTTCTTTTTTGTCATTTTTTCATTATTTTCATTAATTGTTTTATATGGATACGAGCACTCCGCCCGCGACTTCGTCCGCGTGATTTTCGAACTTGGCTTTTGTGAATTTTTACTTCCAGCCACCCTCCCAGGGTGGAAAGGGATACTTTTCGAAAATCTAAATCAATATTCAACAAAATTTCTATCTACTCGCAGTATCCCGTCTTGGGTGGTACCTACGTTCTTAAAATAACCCCAATGAATATATTGGGATTCTTTTCTAACAACCCCAAAACTACTCTTAAGGGCTTAAAGTAGAACCTCCTGTAAAATTTGAGATGTCTAACTATCAATACATCAATCCCGTTTTAACTATCACTTACGCCTTGAGATAGGAGTCTCAAGACGTAAGTGATAACACCTGTAGTAGCAAAGTTTCATACAAACTATCAACCCCAAAAACAACCCCTTGGGGGTCGAATTTCCCAAAATCCCGTCTTTAGTATCACTTACGTCCAAAAAAGAACCCATATGTAAAAAATGAAGTCTCAAAACTATCAACCCCAAAAACAACCCCTTAGGGGTTGAATTTCACAATTTTTTTAACTTGTTGAGCATTTATGTCTTAAAATGAACCGGCATGCAAGATTTGAGACGCCTAGCACTTGCAGTAACAAAGTTTCATACAAACTATCGACCTCAAAAAAAAACCCCTTAGGGGTCGAATTTCGCAAAATCCCGTCATAGTTAGCATCTACGTTCTAAAAAGACACCCTATGCAAAATTTGGAATTCCTAGCACCTCTAGTAGCGAAGTTTCATACAAACTATCAACCCCAAAAACAACCCCCTAGGGTCCGAATTTCGCAAAATCCGTTCTTAGTGCTCACCTACGTGGTATAAGGAAGGATTATGCCAAATTCCAAGTTTCTAAGCCCAGCGGTTTGGACTGTGCGTTGTCAGATCAGTCAGTCAGTTTTGAATTTTATATATATAGATTATTTCAGTGCATGTTGTCGTGGTGCCGGCTTTACAAAATTTTAAAACCTTACCTTTGAAGATGGATCTCATACTAATTGACGTTAACGAAGAATCGCTTTTTAATTATATCTGCGCTTATCAGGTAAAATATATATATATAATATTAACACTATTTATTTATCTGGCAATCCTATTTTCGCTCTTTTGTGTTGGTAAACATGTCCGAAGCCAGTCTTTTGTTTGGAAAAGCATTATCCTGTTACATAATTTTCCTTTTCAATTACAGATTTTATACAAGCCTATGATGCTGGTAACATTCGCAGCGATACAAACATTACCCTGGGCCACAATGAATTGTGCAAGTAAATTATTTTTTTCATACTTTTTGACATAGATTACAATAAACGCTTCAAGAGGATTTATTCAACTTTAGCCAAAATATCAATCATTTCTTGTAAACCAATAAAGTCGGGTTAGTGAAATTTCAGAGACGTCAACAAACAAACAACACGTCAACAAAGTAAAATCCAAACCAGTGTGGCAGGGAAAAAAAAGATTTCCACGAAAGGCTACAGAGTTCTTCGTTCCGTTTTGATGTTAACATCATTTATGTTGCAAAACAATGTCAAAATCTGTTTGTGCCGAATTAACTTTCAATGTATGAGGTTTAATAAACTGTGGCAAATTGACTTTGTGGCAAATGTACTATCAACCCACATAAAGTACGTTAGTTCAAAAGGCGCTGATTTTACAAAACAGATCTACGTCTTAAACTTTTGTATGTATTCCACTATATGATTTATTTACCTTTCAGTCAGCCAATTGGACGTTTTAATTTATAACTTTGAAAATATGAAAGAACTCATTAAAGCAACCGCAGCTGAAAGGCAATGCAATGAAAATGAAGCTTTTAAAGAAATTTTCAAAGGTTGCATCCTTCACCATTGCGCTATAATACGGTAAATAAATAATATACCAATTACTGACTATATAAAATTCATTCCATGTTTTTATTTCAGTGGATTATTAAAACGTCTTATTTAATATCATGATACGAATCACTTCCTCAAAAGATATGCAAATTAATATGATTTATTAACATTAGAAATTTAAAACAGCCTGTTTTGCTTCTTTTAGATTTGTAAATACGATACAACGTGCTTTCAGTGGACAGTTTACAGCAATTTTAATTTTAAATACTGGCATTTTGGGTACTACTGGGGTTCAGATATTTTCGGTAAGTTGATATTTAATGTGGATTACATTAATCATTTCAAAAACAATGTAGGCTTATGATAGTAGCCTACTTGCGAGATCTTCTATGCATGAAACCAATGGAATAATAACTTATTTATTTATCACTAGCGGCCCGTCCCGGCTTCGCACGGGTGGAGGACCCGGTCCCGATGGTTACAGACACAACAAATAAATAATTATCCGAATCGGTCAAGCCGTTTTCGTGTTATGTCGTGACAACGGAAAACGGGTTTCATTTTTATATATATAGATTAAGGTTTACCAACAGCTTCTGTGCACAAAGTATGACATGTGTAATTTATGATAAATAATCTATTTATCATAAACTATAATCCTCTAATACCACTTGAATCTTTGACGCTTTTAGGCAACACCAGCAATCTCTCTCAGTGCACGTTAACAATAAAAAAAACAGTTATTTATTATATAATATTTTAAAAATGCATAAGTATGAATTTATTGAGCTAAGGCTAAGTTATGCCATATTAAAATAATTTTAAACGCAGCGTAGGCAGGCCTCCCACTAGGTGGACTGTCGACATCGTGAGGGTGGTGGGCAACCGATGGATGCAAGTGGCATATTGTCGTTCGGCGTGTCGGTCTAAGAGGGGTTATGTGCAGCATTGGACGTCTTCTGGCTGATGACGATGATATTTAATGATGATGAAAATAAATAAAAAATATTTTATACATTTTTGCAGATCGAATCTCCTCTAGAGAACTTGACAGAAGTGGCGTGGGTTCTGGCGTACTTATCCATTTTTATTTTCAATCTTTTCGTTGATTGTTACTTTGGAAATACTATAACTGTAAAAGTAAGTATTAAAATATTACTTATACTTTTGAGATTATCTGCGTAAACAATGTCTAATGTTATTTTGTGTAACACAACTGCTTTTTAACGAAACATTTTTTTAAACAGTTTATTCATCATAGCAGCTATTCCCCATGGTTATTTTCTGCTCGGCTCCTATTGATATAATATCGTCGTATCGGCGAAAAGTCCAAAGGTGAAAGAGTCTATCGGTGAAACGGCCATAAGTGAATCGTCCTGTCGACGTAACTTCCAATGATGAACCGGTAGTCGGTAAATCGTTGCAGAATCAAGTAGAAGTAAATATGAAAATTCATGCAATCATGAAATGCATTCGTGAAATTCAAAATGACGGGTGTACCTTAACTTATCAAATCATCATGGAAACCAAAAATGGATTTAAAAAAATGGTACCTTCATAATTCTAATCCAAAATGAGATCGTATCTAACAAAATTAGTAGTCAGCCGTTGTGTTTAGCGACTGTTTCTTTTTATATTAAAAGCTTAGCAAACATCGACAGCAAACCTAAAATGCTCCCAAAAGAGCTTTTCGTGTTTCAAACTACTTTTTGATGTACCACAACGACCAACTTTACTCTGCTTTTAAAAAGTTTTTCAGGTCAGCTGATTCTATTTTTGAAATCGTTCACATTCGAGAAAGTCCAATTTAGAAAAAACATTAGTACTTTTACTAGACCAAGTATGTACATTTTTTATTCCATTGTTTAGTCAATATTTGACAGAGGAATGAACAAGTTTCAAGAGCACAACTTGTAAACTTATAATCTCATACGTTTTACGAATATTAGACTTATCAATACATTGATATACTGCTGTCGAAACGGTGAAGAATAACAATTGAGGAAATCGGCGTGGTTCAGAAACGATAAAACATCGTGTAGGGTCATCTTTCAATCCCCATTGACTCTGCGTGAAATGCTTGCTTTTTTCTATAACTTGTTAAATAATTTAATATAATATCCTCGTTCTAGGGGAAGGGACCGTCAGACTGATGCTGAAATTATCATCCATGGTGTTCCTTCCATAGACCTTTACATTCCGAGGTCACAATGACCTGATGAAACAGGCCTGCCCCAGCAGGCGTTTGGTGGCCCCGTCAGATTGTTGACAGCTCTTCATCGGGCAAGGTCCATAATCGGACGGCGAGTCGCCCATTTCTCGCCGTCCGCATGCTCGCGCCTATTGAGGCCGAAAATTGCCTTGAGAATCTCCCGCGACAATGCGCCGCTGCTGCCTTCAGAATATTACGCGCCGTGTGAAACGATTCAATGTTTTCGCAGAGAGGAAAAGTGTAAATTAAAGTCTGATGATATACTTATCTATAGATATATCATATCTAAACAAAGAAGAAACAAAGAAAAAAGAATATACCTACCGTCTCAATTTGTTTCTATTTCAACAAAAAATACATCAAGGCTAGACAATAGCCAGATACTTTACAAAAAAGACAAAAAAAAAACAAACGGGCTGGAAGTGTCATATAAAACTCGATGGCCTCGACATCACACCTCGACCCTTGTTACCGGCACGTGCGAGCCAATTCAGTTAGCCCCTAAACTGGTGGCTGACCTTTAGGACGAGCCTTAAGCCTTACCCAAGGGTATCCTTACCGGTTACTAGGTATGAATTCAACGAAGCCTCTCCTGTAGTTTAACTGAAAAACCGGTTTAAGGATAAGGTGCTTTAGGGACAGTATATGCACTGATGGCTGAGTACCTGATTACAGGCTCAATTTTAAGTCGCCGAATATACTTTCCTATTTTATACTGGGCCCTGAAAGAGATGATGTTATTTTACCTGTACGCAGCTAAGCTAAGCTACTAAGCAAATTGGATAATGCTATAAACGTTAGTGTATTGTAGTACCTATATAGTATTGTAAGTTCGCCACAAAATTAATTCTCCGCGAAAAAAGTATTACTCGTATCCTCCTAGTACTTTCTGTTCCGATTCCACATTCTGACCTCGTTTTCGGTAGTTTTGTGCTGGATTTTATTATTTTATTGTTAATAAAAAATGGGGCGAATTTACAATAATTAAATTAAAAATTGTTGCCTATATACATAGGTACTTTTTTTCGTTGGGGTATTAATTATGTGGCGAACTTACAACAACCCCATTTTTTAGAACGATACGCTTTCAATTTAAATTATACTTCATTTGATTCGATTCAAACTGCTATAATTTGATTTTGGTTAGACAGTTTATGAATATAATTTGTCTGTCTGTGTGCCATCAATTTTAAAATTTTAAATATACTTACTTGCGGCAAGCGCAGCGTAGGACGTCCACCCGCTAGGTGGGCAGACGATCTTATGAAGGCCACAGGATCACGCTGGATGCAGGCCGCTTACAACCGGTCCTACTGGAAGTCTAAAGGGGAGGCCTATGTTCAGCAGTGGACGTCTTACGGCTGATATGATGATGATGAAATATACTTATATTATCTAAATATTTCCACCCTTTAAGTTCATTTTTTGCGCAGTCTGTTATCATCCTTCCTAGATGATCAAAAACAATATAAATCATAAAATAAGTTAGCATTATTTTTTAGAGCACGGAGTATCCCGTAAATTGTTCAAGCAAGCTAAATTGGCACTTCCCCTCGTAAATCTTGACTTGAAAACTTTTAACTACGACGTTAGGAAGACTTCAAGTGTATAGTTTCTTAGCGACCGACCTGCAGAGACGTTAACAGGAGTGCGCCACGTAAAACGTCGAGGAAAGACTTCATTTTAAAATGAGAAGTCTAATTTCACATAATACTCGTAATATTTACTGAGTGGCACGAATTTATAGACTTTGAGGGAAAAAAATGTACCATTATTTAATTAATTAATCATTTATTTTTAACAATCTTTAAAGGGATATTAGTGTTCATAACACGATATAACTGCTGTGTTGGGAGAACCTTAAGGCGCTCCCTCACCGAGAGCATTCGCGTATTCGGCATTGAGCATTACATTACAATACTACCTCCCTGATTGGCAAACATTGATACAAATCTCGATTGCTCTCCTCATCGAGGAAACTCACGAATCTGTAACGTTACATTAGGGCGCTACCTCAACGCCAGCATTCACCTGTAATGTAACGATACAGAATCGAACATTCGAAGACAATAGAACATCAAATTACGCATTTTTATGTTACCTTTGTTGTAGTGCAGGCCGCAGAAGGAATTTCGTTTGCAAAATGTGAGGACCGCAATCTGTTTTATGAAGTATGCAAATGGGTTCTAGGACTATTTAAAAATGCATGTTGCCAGTGTCTGGAGTGGTCCAGATATTTGTAAAATACTACCGCACAACACGTAGTAAAATCCTTTCCTTAAAACTTAATCACCCCTTTTCACCAATTTAGGGGGCGATTTTTGAAAAACCCAAAAACACGTGTTTCATTATTTTTGATCTCATTTCCATATACCAGGTTTCAAATTCATCGGTTATCACGTTATGATTTTTCTATACAAACTTTAACATCGTCTAGAGTATCATTGGAGGGTAGTTTAAAAAAACTAATAATGCCCATTATCACCTCCTTAAAGGTGAAATCCTTTCTGGGTGCTCACCTAAGTACATGATAAATTGCAACTACCATCCAAAATGCAGGTTACTTATAGCGCTTTAAAATCCTTCCCTTTAAACTTGAATACCATTTTTCACTAACTTTAGGGGAGATTTTTAAAAAATCCAAAAACACGTGTTTGATAATTTCTTTTTTCTTATATAAATACTGATTTTCAAAGTAATCGGATCACGCATTATAATTTTTCCATACAAACTTTAACATCGATTAGATCACTAATGTAGGGTAGTTTTAAAAAAATAAAAGTGCCAATATATTTTATTTACTTGTGTTCTTATTCATGACTAGTTTCAAATGTATAAACCCAAGGAATAGGATTTTTCATACAGTAGTTTTCACCCCTTTTCACACCTTTAGAGGACGATTTTCACAAAATCCCGTCTTTACGCCCCTCTAAATGGTAGACTGCAACTATTGTCCAAAACCCAAGTTTCTACGTTTAGCTATTTCGGCTGTAGGCGAGTCGTACAACCATACCCTGTTCTTTTAAATATATAGATAATTATGTATTAATATGTTTTTCTTCTATATTTTCTAATCATTTTATCAAGATCTCGTCATAATATATAATAATATAATCAGTATGTAATTCCATATCCTATGAAATTTATTCAGATCAAAACCCACAAATATCATTGTTTTATTGATCTGAGACCAAGGTGCGGATTTTTTTTTGGACCACGATAATTGTTGGCAACATCGAAAATATATATCTTGACAGTCCTAAAAATATATTAAAAAACTCAAAACTCGGTCCTCATATTTTGCATACGGATGTCTTCTACGCCGCCTGGTCTATTGCCTTGCCCTCGCACTGCGCATCACTTCATACTCGTACACCGTTGATAGATACTAATTGCCTTAACATTATTAATTTCAGAGCATGCACATAGCAACCTTAGCATTCTCCTGCCCCTGGATGAATCTGCCGACGACCTTGAAGAAAAACCTGGTGATATTCATAGCGAAGACCCAAAGACCGCTCGTCATATCAGCAGCAAATCTTGTCCCTGTCTCCTTAGAGACATTTACTAAGGTAACACGAGAAATATAAATGACTAGCTGTTCCACGTGGTTTTATCTCCACTGCTCGGTTGCTATTATTCGTAGCGTAATGTTATATAGGTTTCCTCGATAAATGGACTATTAAACGGCTACAATTGAAATGCTTATCAATAATTATTTTTGTATACCAAAATGGATAAATGCTCACCAAATCTAAAACTCACTTTACCAACGGGGAAAGGGGAACCCCGAAGATTTGATTAGGTTCGTTTAAACCCTACAAATAGAAATAGAAGCCCCGTGAAGCGGGGCTTCTTCGACCTGCTTAGTTCGCTGCCCCTGCTTAGGTTGGGTTACAATATTATTATGATACACAATTTGGTTACCATTTATTACTTCTGGCAGTAATTTCGTTTTTTTTTTGTTTTAAAATAGGTAATTTTCTGGTAGGCGAACAAGCCCTATTAAACTCAAAAAGAATTTTAAAATGCGAACCAGCAGTTAGATTAGCGCGTCCAACCAAACAAACACGCAAACTTTCCAGCTTTATTATAGTAGTACACAGGTAGACATCTACAGTACGGATCTAGCAAACCTTAGTAGGTATCTATTTGTAATCTTTGTAGCTTTTTCTCGCGACTTCGCCTTCGATAATTTAGAATTTGACAGTCAATTCGGATCGTACATGTGCCGTCATCTATTTTATAATTATGAAACGTCATTTTTGTTTTTCCCGGGAACAAGACTTTTTTTGGGATGAAAGTTAGATATTATGAGATCGATTGTAAGAATTATGCACATTTTGCAAAATTGCAGGATGTAAGTTTCAGTATCTAATATGTTAGTGATCACAAATATCATTTATCATGTAAAAAAAAACGTGGGTGTAACCACGGGCGGAAAACAGTATGAGAATAATTGGATAGTAAGTGGGATAATCATTTTGTTTCCGTTCTCATTTCCTAGTGACATAAAGATGGTGTCCTTGATCTGTATTTCAGTTTACATTCATAACATGGACTGCCCGTCGTGATACACGTGTTCCCCTCAGGATAAGACGAAGCATCGGGGTTTCATAAAAACCCTTGGGTTTTTATATAATAATATATACTTTACTAGCGAACCGTGCTTGTTTTACTCACGGTTTTTACGACTTGACGAAACATTTAGATTTTTATATTATGCAAGATGAAAAGAAAGACAGTAAAGAAATTTGAAAGTGGTGCTTAGTTACTGAAAAAATTAAAGAGAGCCTGTTTTTGTGTGGGAAGACATGCATGTGGCTAAGTAACACTTTTTTAGCCAATAGTTAGCTAGCTATTAGTTAAAATCCCATAGGTACATGTAACAAATGATTAAAAATTGAATAGGTTTTTTTTTTTTTAATATTAGTTGTTCAGTAATTTTTTAGTGGAACTGTAACAGCATTAGTTGCAAACCTACTTCAGCTCTTCTCACTAATAAAAAAAATGTTATGCTGGGTGTATTTCACTGTGTATGAAAGTTTGTTTAATCACATGCATCATTCTCCTAATTACGATGAGAATTAATTAATATTTTTTAAAAACAATACAGCTAAACTTAGACACAATAATAAACATGAATTAAAAAAAAACAATTCTCTTGAGAGAATAATATTGGAATAGAAAAGAATAAAAAAATTATTAATTTGCAATATGAAGGGCCCTAATCATATTCAAGGATTCAAATAAAAATAGTAGATAAACAGTGTTTTTAAAATTAATTTGGATTTGAGTGCCAAGTAATTTGTATCAGTACTTTATAAAACTTCTATTCATAAATAAATTTTACCAGTAGGTTTGTATTTATAGTTTGTAAATTAAATTTTATAGCTATAAGTAAACTAAAGATAGAAGTTTATAAATAAATAAATGAAGAGTAGTAGAAAGTTTAGAAATATTTTTGATTATATTACAGTCTAATAACAAGATCTAATCTAATTGAAAAAGAAAGCTCTCAAATAGAAATAACTTTTCTTTGTTTGTCAATGTATTTTTTCGTAATCCAATAAACGCCAAAGGAAAATTCAATAGCAAAAGGGACGAAACGCTTTGAAACGGCCAAAACGTTCGGAAAGTTAACTGTCGGATCCAGAGAACTATTTTTACCATTAGGGGAAAAGCTATCCAATTCCTTTATGGTGGAAGATGATCAATAAAATACAGAACAGATGGCTTTTGAAGAACTCTCTTTGTGTTATAACTTTCTTATATCATCGTAGTTTGTTCCGACTTGAATATTGAAAGGGAAATTATTTATTTGCCATGGAAAATAGATATTTATTTGAATGAGACATTGAACTGATGAATTCAAAATGTTTTTTTTTTTTACAGTTTTTAAACCATTTTAATACTATTTGTACCGCATACCTTATAATTATGTTTTTTCAAGTTTGTCTTGGACGTCACTGACATTGTTGAAACAAAACGTTTGGAAACCCGGACATATTTTAAATCTAAAAAGCGTTGCCACAAGGGATTACTCGTGTACATATTGTGCATACGCTTACAAATATTTAAATAAACAAACAGCCAGACTCAGATTATTTACTTGTAGGTCATACAAATAATGATAACCATTATTTGTTCGGTATTAAAACCCTACCTTTTTAATAACCATAATGCTGATTTTGTAGGAAAGATAAATTCAGTTGCAAGTGGGATTTGAACGTTCAAACGAGGGGGAATAGAAGATTTCAGCTTGCAAGTGTGAGTTGCGATGGCCTAATTGGTAAGGCATCTGAGGTACTTATCCAGACGCTGGTTCAAATCGCACTTGCAAATAAATTTTTCTTTGCTCATAAGTCATCTTTACGATGACTTAGTTAGTAGTAGTTATAAAGTTAAAAAAAAAAAAACATAGTGTCTGTTTTTTTTAATTTCTCTTCAGCGCTGTGACCAAAATAATATAAATATTACCCTGAATACAGTTTTCAGAAATAAAATGGACGGCAAACAAGTTTTATCATTTTAATGCTAATATTTAGTCAACGCAGCGTAGTCAACATTAGTTTTCAGTAGTTAGTACTGAGTTCAGACTTCAGAGTTTGTGTACCTGGTAATAGTTTGTTAATAACGAAATTTGTTAATAACCCTAAATTAATATTTGATTAAGTAATTTTAGTAGCTATTGTTTCATTTTGTTAACATTGTTTCCTTTTTTAATTAAGAGGTAACATTTAACTGTAATACCATTTATTTACTTATTAGTTTTTTAGTAAGCTATACAGTTTAATTTACAATCTATAAATAAAAACCTACTAGTAATATTTACAGGAAAAAAAAAAAAAAACTGTAACATTTGAAATAAAGAAAGCTATGTTTATTGGCACTAAAACTAATGAATACTAATCAAAGTTAAAAAAGAGAAATACAATAGAAATAGATGAAAAAATAGTGTAACTATTTAATTACATTTCAATTATAAGAGATATTGGCGACAGTGTTTATGTAAGATGTGGGATTTTTTTCCAAAAACACGAACTCGATCTAAAAAAATGACAATGTGTTAGTAACTGAGAGAAAGAGCGCGACAACTGGAACACAAGACCTATCAATAAAATTAATTACTGGGCTAACACTTTTATAATGCATGTAAAACTGTTTTGAAACAAGAAAAAACATTTTCATTTTCAGGGATATAAATACTCTAAATCACTTCTCCTAGCCCATAATTCATTGTCCTTAGAGGGCCAAAGCCTGCCGGCGTCGCGGGGCTAACTAGTTACCGTGACTCCGTAAAGGGCTATTGAAGACTACCGCTTCTTTTAGTCAGTACAAGTCTCTCCTGTCCTGCCCTCGGTGGGAGGACTCACTCGACGATTTCATCATCAACAGCCTATAACGTTCCCACTGCTGGGACACAGGCCTCCTCTTTGAGAGAGGGAGTGGGCCATAATCCATCACGCGGGCCCATTGCGGATTGGTAGATGTCACATATCTTCGAATTTTTGGTTCTAGGACATGCCGGTTTCCTCACGATGTTTTCCTTCACCGTTTTGAGAGCAGTGATGACGAAATAAATTACACAAAGTAATGCGCCTGACGGGGTTCGAACCTACGACCAACAACTCGTAAGTCGAGACCGATACCACTAGGCCACCACTGCTCTACGATCTCTTCGACGATTTAACCACGCTTAACAAAAAACAGTTTCTTTGCCCATAGATGTCCCCAATATCCGACTATTAAGATAAGTACCAATGTGAATGCTATAAGTTAAGACGTCATAGTTCAGTAACAGAAGGACAATCATTATTCACAGTCGTTTATCATATTTTTTGTCCTCAAAATATTTGGGATCACTTCCAAGAAATTCTCATTGTCAGTTTTAGAGAGATAAGTCTCAGCGGTATTACTTTATTTTGTTATGGAAATTTTATTTATTTGCGAACAATATTGATCTGCAAATATTTGGTGTGGAATATTTTTAGAGACACAACGGCTGGTGATATTATTTTTACTGTTTTATTTAAAGATGAAATAAAATGTGAACATAAAATTGAGCTAATATTACTACGTATAGAGACGACACCACGTATCACCACTGTGTCCCATCCAGGATGAGTGCGCGCGCCTATGTTCATGTTCATTCAGTTGTTTGACAGCTCTGTGGCGTGCTCTAGGCGTGCGCACACAGCTGGACACAGTGTCAGTGGTGATGCGTGGTGTCGTCTCTATACGTAGTAATAATAACTCAATAGAACATAATATTGACTGGAAATTAAGAATAAGCTCGTTAATTTAATTTTAAATAACGAAATGATATTCCAGTATTCAGATCTATGTTGAAACTGGGAATATAACCAATAAATGTACCTACAAATTCTTCACAAGGTATTGCATTGTTTGGTATTATTCATTGAACTGACAATGTTTCTATTAGCAACTGTTCATTTTCGAAGAAAACTGTATTCCTGAATTCATTAGTTGTTATGTGACTACCTACGTTTATTTTCACGAAAATGGACGCCAAATTAATTAATTTAGCCACGGAACTTTTTTCAAGGAACTCGTTGTTTTCCTGTATTATATTTCTCGGTATTACGGCTTTAGTGCTTTCATTCCAATTTACACTCGTATTCGAAAACCAGTCTTGAGTCTATAGCTTGGCTCCAGGCTCAGTTGTCATGGTAACGGTTTACAACATCAGCCGCATTTTGTGCATACCCATTAGGATATGATGCGAGTTTCTATGTTAATGAAAGAGAATAACTTCTGAATAGTCTCCAATTGTTAGTGTTTTTTTTACGTGGTAAAATCATCAAATGAGTCCTAAATGACCCAAGATGTCAGTATTTTATTAACAGCGTATTTGAAGTATTTACTGTGCTTATTGTATGGAAAAATGGAACAGCACTTCTTGTGTGTGGACAAGGAGCAATTTTTTTCTTGAAATTAATGTCAAAGTTCCAGTTTACTTTACGTCACAAAAACTGTAAATTCATGATAAGGCCTCTGTTTTCTCTCTTAGTTTACTCCTAAGAATACGTGAGTAAATCTCATACTTTTTGACAAATATTCTTCTTAACATGGTGCTCGCTTTCCCAGTAAATGCAGTATTATTCATTCTTGAAGCTTTTCCAGTAATACATAAATTATTTATTTGAGAAAACTGTCGCGATAAAGTGGTTCCACGTTCTTTAACTTTCAAAAGCTTTGAAATGGTTTTAGTATAAAACGGATTTCTGTGTAAATATCTTGTCAACTTAAACAAATAAAATTTACATCCCGTCTGTACATACATTCGCGAACAGCTAAACAGAGATTCACCTTAACGTTTTGTCCACCTAAACACACCACACCTTTATGAGTTTATGCATCATGACGCATGTAATATCGCACGAGCTTATTGCCATCTAGTA
This sequence comes from Agrotis ipsilon, assembly GCA_028554685.1. Lineage (NCBI taxonomy): Eukaryota > Metazoa > Arthropoda > Insecta > Lepidoptera > Noctuidae > Agrotis > Agrotis ipsilon. The sequence goes on from CM052966.1 coordinate 12,470,923, forward strand.
GGCTCAACTCCAGATTTAGGAAGAAATTTTCAAAAAAATAGAAAAAAGAACCAACAATAGCTTGCCTCACCTTTGAATTGAAAACAAGAATTCGGCTCAACATGACTCATACGATCATTGCGACGAACGAGCCATTAATTGAACTGCATTACGGCGTAGTGGCAAAGCGATCGACTGCTGCACCGCACATGGGCGGTTCTGTTCTCGCATGGAACAAAATAAATATTTTTATTATCTCTACAAGTAGTTGTTAGGGGTCTGGCTATTTTTGTAAGTGAGTTTTACAACCACACAGGAACAATTCCTAATACAGAGCGTCGTTTAAAAATATCTACATTCGGAGCATTTAAAAGCTTTCGAAGCTCCGTTCCCTTTTTCATTAAAGCTTCTGCGTATTTTCGCCTCACCACGCGGATTACCAAACTTTGTTCCGAAACCATCGTAATAAATCAACAACATTATTTGATTTTATAATTTGATCCATTACTTATCATATTTTAGAAAAAAGTTTGATATAAAACTTATTACTTAGTTGAATATTCAAAAAGTTTACGGTTATAGCAATCAGAATAAATTTTATTATAGGACTTATACAAGTGCTTTATGAAAAGTTTTTCAAGAAGTATCTTGCTAAAAGTAAAACAATTTTAAAATTTTATTTAGTCTTACATTTAAGAGGTGCACTTTAGGTGCCTGTTTTATAATGAAGCTCTAAAACCCATTATTTATTTTTTGATGAACATTAATATAAAAACTACTTAGGTACTCAAAAAAAATACAAAGTTTTACAAACATGGCTGATATTATTTTTCTCAGATAATATTCTAATAACCCGATTTTCCAAACAATTCATCAGTAACTTTTCTCGCAGTTTCACTCGTTGTTTTCTATATTTAATTATTGTACAAAAAAAATATACAGCCCATGACAGTCGAGGATAGAGACATGTAATGGGGAGGGATGGGTATGAACGTAAGAACTACATAGAGCCAGGCTAAAAAGTAAAAATAAAATAAAAAATAGAAACACATTAACGAAAAAAATTGAACCGAGAGATCAGAGTCATCGTCATTACCTAATGTCAATGACCCGTAATGCATAACTTCCCATCCTATTTTTTTATTAAGTCAGCCCTCTTACAAGTTCTCTTGGATGAGTTTCTAAATATTCAAACCTGTTTGATGGTTGTTCCTGGGCTGGCTGTTTAGTTAGCCCCGGAACAACCATCTGTAGGTCACACAATTTTGTTCCGTCTATTATACATCGAACCCTTGACACGCAAACACAGCAATTGAATTATTCCCGTTGGATGCCGTTTTTGACTACTTCAGTAACTACGCCCCACAAGACGATCTCCGGCCACCGTAGGCGCGGGCATGCGGGTGGCGAGTAAAGGGCAACTCGCCGCTCGACCATGGACCATGCCCGGGTCGACGGCGCGTCGTGTTCCACGCGCGCCTCAGAGAGCGTCAGCATAATGACGAGGCCCCCTCTCAGAGGGCTAAAGCCTGCCGGGATCGCGGGTCTTATACCATCACCGTAACCCCGGAACATAAAGGGCTATTGAAGGACACCGTGGATTTTAGTCAGTACAAGTCTGACAGTACCTCTCGCCGGGGTGGGAGGTCTCATTTGATGATTTTACCACGTAAAAAAAAAAAAAAAGTAACTACGCCCGCCATGTCGTTCACCATCAGCCTATAATGTTCCCACTGCTGGGACACAACCCTCCTTTTGGTTCTTGGTCATGCCGGTTTCCTGACGATGTTTTCCTTCATCGTTTTGAGAGCAGTGGTCATAAAATAAATTACACAAAGTAATGCGCCTGGCGGGGTTCGAACCAACGACCTACAACTCGTAAGTCGGGACCGATACCACGGGACACCACTGGAAACCACCGTGATGTTATTATTTCTTCATTTATTTGTTCTGCGTGATTTAAACTTTTTTAGTTTTCATTTTAATTAATTTTCTTAACGAAACAGTTTGCTAGCTTATCACGGTAACTTTGATCCGAACACCAAATACTTCTTTTACTTCCCGGTTGCCTTCAAAATCAAGATTGCGTAATCTAAAACTGGGGCGTAATATTCTCGAGAGGGATCGGTTTGGACCAATTTTCCTTTTCATTATGCGTCGGCCTGTGATCACAGTAATATTCCCGATAGCTTCCAGCTACGAGTCAGTGCAGGGTTGGTGTACCAAACGGCATTGAAGAATCTAATCAAACAGTTTATAGGCTAGATTTTGTAAAAAAAAACTTAAAAAAAGGACCGACTTCAAAAGCAAACACAAAACAGTTTAAAATAACTTTACTTTCGGAAGTCGGTGGCTATGTTTTTTTATTTCATTGACTATTGCCCCCATCCACTGTGGCGAGCGGCTTCGCTCGCTACAAGTCGAAAATTATCCCACGGAAAGATAAAATCGGAATAACAACTCCTATGTGTTAAACCAGGTTATAAACTACCTGTGTACCAAATTTTATCCAAATCTGTTGAGAAGCTTTTACGTAAAACAGTAACCAACATTCATCCATCCAAATATACTTTCACTTTTTTTTTTTTTTGCGTGGTAAAATCATCAGATGAGTCCTCCAACCCCGGGCAGGGCGGGAGGGACTGTCAGACTTGTACTGACTAAAATCCACCGGGGGCATGCACCAAATTACTTTGGAGGGTTAGGGACGAGGTTCCTTGAGCCCCGTAAACTTCCAGTATCTACAAATTCAGGTAACGAATTTCTAAACCCAACCCGTGCTCTGCCCAAGCTGGGCAGTCTTGCACCGTATGCTCTACTGTGTCCTCCGGGCGATCTTCGCAGTGGTGACACCCAGGCGTTTCCTCCTTTCCCATTAGCTCGCGCCGGAGCTCTTCCCGCCACGCCTCGACTTCTCGAGGCAGCGGGGATTCGCCCCGGCGCTGCGCCTCCACACGCCACTCATAGACGTGCTGGAGGGCAGTCGCCTCCAGATCCCAGGGTAATCCGGCAAGCAGGTTGGCCGATTCAAATATACTTTCACTACTATTTTTTTTCTTTACTATAATATAAGTAAGAAGATTAGTAAGATGTAGGAGTCCATGAATACCTGTATTAAACACACGGACCTTAGACCTCTTAGGCCGCCTAAGCACACATTTTAGCCGAACATAAGTTTCGCATTTGCAAAACTATCTGATTCAAGGCGCGCTGCCATTTTTATTAGGGAAACTCATCACGTGCGTATGAACCAACACATTAATAGATACAAACTACTAAATTATTCATCAGGAGTCGTGCTGGACGCAGAAAACCCCGGACCCCCGGTCCCCGTGGGATGACCCCGGGTTCCGTAGTTTAATCTTTGCCAATTAAGCAGGACACAGAACGACTGAATAGAATATACTGTCATTTTTTCTGTCTACATTTTTTATTATCTTTCTCGTCGGGTAATTAAATGAAGGTAATTACGGTTGCGTGAATTATTTTCATAGTAAATGAATTATTTTTATTTTTTATATTTATGGAAGTTGTTCATAGCATCTTCACACCTATACTCCTGGTAGAGTTCGGTAGAGGTTTCCTAACAGTATACCGTACACATTTCGTCACTTTTGTTTAAGTTATAGTAATTTAAATTGTGAAAAGTTAATGCCGATTAATCATTAACTAAGCACAATTCTGTCACCTGAGAAATGTCAAAAAATATAGAAAAGCGCTATTATAAACTTTGTCCAACTTTCAAAGCGCTCTTTCGTGACCTGTAGTGAAACTATTGACGACGCAGCGTTGGACTGCTGTGCTGCATGTCGTATGTTACGTGTTGAAAAAATATTATGTTGCTAAATGTAACCACGATACATTAACTGAAATTCCTAGAGTGGGGCAAAGTTTTATTAAGAAAATGTAAGAACTAGATTGCGAAAAAGCTGCCCGACAAAATGATAACCATAACTTACTAACCCTTTAAGGAATACAATGGTTCAAAAATAGTTTGCATTCCATTCCTCCTGTCACAAGAACTTAACCCAAGAAATCCTCTTAAAGCACATGTTGTGGGCTACCGCTCACTCGTTGCCAAAACATACAGATAACCCCCTATAGATTCCACATACAGTCAGTACATTTGCCATTACTTAGATTGTCTAAAAAAAACTTTTTCTATCTAAAAATGATTTATTCTCAAATACATTTCTAGAAGCTGTAAGCGTGACCAGAGCTTTGATGTCAGGTCGGCATTGAGAGGAACAAGAAGAAACGTTAACTTAAGGCGGCATACTACCTCAGTATAATCTTACTCGCTCGCACTTGCAGGTACCACGCACTATTAAGAGCAAGCTCTTTCTTTTAGTTGTCTACGCGAAAATCTATTGATTTTAAGGCGAAGGAAATTCGAAAAACTAAATAACATAAGCCCTGTCTTATAGTGGGTTCAGTTAGTATAAAAAGTTTCATAATCTAATTTTAAGTATTTTATGATTGCCAGATGTTTATTGTTCAATTTAGAGGTAACTTTGGGATTTTTTTCTATCGAGAACATTTTATGGAATCGTGTTTTCGCCAAACATAAGCCCTAATATTAATCCTCAACATTACCATATATTAATTTCAAAATTAATGCTGCAGTATTTTCGGCGTATCAGAGGATTCTGCTAAGCCATTTGAGGTAGTATGGCCTCTTAAGGAATACACATACACCGAAGTGTGGCTCGCATAGGTTGCCTTGTATGCGGAATCTAGAGGAGATTATCTGTGCTAAAACATCTGTCTTGTCCGGGTCAACGACCCAATTTTCACATTAATTCAGGTTAAAGGGATTTGAGTTGTCATTTTCTCTTTTGCAGGTCATGAATTGGACTTACAAAGGGTTTGCTGTCATGAATCAGATGAAGAAATAATTATCAAAAGCATGTAATTTAAATAATGTTGAATTATGTAAAACATCAACTGTTATACACAATATTTCACCATTTTATTTTTGCATTCAGTTTTTATTCAGTCCGGTTGGCTCAGTGGTCGGTCGATCGACTGCTACGCTCCGTGTCGCGTGTTTGATTCCTGCACGCGACAAATATTTGTACACTCTACAAGTATTTATTCCGGGTCCGGCAAACGTACAAAAACGCACCCATGATTCAGTAGAAAATCCTAGCGTTTTTTTTTTTTCAAAGTAAAATGTACTTTAAGACTAGACTAGTAATAATGCACCTTATAGATAAGAAAAAAAAATAGTCAATTGTACCAAATTATTAATAGCACCCGTCTGCAAGCACGCTGTTATTAATGCTTCGTTATAACTGTTATGGCTATCTTATGCTACAAGAACTGTATCTAGAAAATAAATAGTACAATCGGTGCCCATTATTATACGTGACATAATAATTATGATCTCTTAAAATAAATGTCAGAATAATGTTAAAGTAGATCAAGTAATGTTGATAACCGACTGTACATCTTAGTGTTACAAGTTTCTTTTATTAAATAATAAATTGTGATGGGAATTTATGCAGTAAATTGAGGTTTCTGCTTCTTATCTCTGGGGCCTTAGTCAAACAGCATTCGACAGTTAAAGACAATCTTTCATCGGTCACCAATACATTTTCAACTTTATACCCCAGCGCGTAAAGTTGAAAATCTATTGAAGTTCACAGATCGTTTTCGTTTGTTATCGATTAGCAGTTTTTAATAGATTTTCAACTTTACGCGCTGGGGTATAAAGTTGAAAATGTATTGGTGACTGATGAACGATAACGATTGTCGTTTACCTGCCCCTGGTTTTTTTAGTGGAAAATTATCAAATGATACGTGTCTGGGTTGTGCGGAAAGGACAAAAAGATTTGCACTGACTAAAGGTGCACACACATCAGTCACGTCACGGTACCGAATGAAAATTGTATGGAAATATGCCTACCTACCGATGACGTGATACAAATATCATATAGGAGTGTAGAGCCATTTTGTTTTTAAACCGGGCTGGTGACGTTACGTGACGGCGACTGATGAGTGTGAATGCACCTTTAACCGTACCCAATTCCTTTGATTGCATTTCGCATCCCAAGCCTGCGTTGTAAAATCAATTTAACATTTACTTACCCTCTTCTTTCAAAATTTTGACTGCGTAACCATTCTATTTAAAAAAAACACATCCATTTGATTCTCTTCGAACATTTGACTGAACAATACCGCCCCAAACGGACGCGTTCGTGCAATACACAACACCTATTCCACGAAAACGTGACCCTTTATCACGAAGGATTGTTCACGTGTAAATACGTTGCAAAATGTCACGAATAACTCCGACAATCTAACCAGTCTAACATCAAATGAGTTAACGGATAACCGGTAGGGTAAAAACGGGATAGTTGACGCAGTTTTTGAAATTACTTTATATCTTGTACTTAGTAAGACGTACTTTTGTATGAGAAAAAAAAAAGTGTGAATCTCGGGGACTGCCGCGGTAGAGATATTGCATAGCAGTTTTTATCAACATAAGCAATTATAATTATTTTATTTATTTTAAGTATATATTACTGTACTAATTAGGCTATGGTCATCCACGTCAATCAAGTGAAACGTCAATAAACGTTGTCCTCCTCCTCCCTCTCCCTCAATAAAACCATGCTCTCGTGCTAGTAATGAGCACCGTGTCTGTCCATACCTTTATGATTGCCGAAGTCTCAACACTGAAACAAAGTTAAACGATGCGTGGTGTCATGTATTTTCGTTAGGTTTTGAGAATTTCTTAATTCGGTCCCACGATACAGGAAAAATTCCTAGCGAAGAACAATGTTTTCTTTTTTCAAAGTGACATCCACGAAACTAGAGTACATAATTAGAATTGAGTCAACTATACCGCTTTTTTAGCGTGGTAAAATCATCAAATGAGACCTCCAACCCCGGGCAGGGCGGGAGGTACTGTCAGACTTGTTCTGACTAAAATCCACGGTGTCCTTCAGTAGCCCTTTATGTTCCGGGGTCACGGTAATAGAAATAAATCCCGCGACCAACTATAACGCTGGAGCAACTATCCCGGTTTTACCCAATTCCTAATAACCGATGGTGTCGAATCATGAGGAATAAGCGATACATCCATTAGTGACAAATGTTTACTGCAATCAGACGCGCAACGCCGGTCGTATGCAATTAATCAACACATGTAGGTAGCTACTTATGTATGTACTGACGTTGCAATGCCGCAACAATGGATATCGTAGATCAAACAATGGGAGCGGTTGTAAATGTGCAGATTGTGCTATACTAAATAGTGGCAGCAATAAAAGATTAGTTTGTACTTTTTGTTCCGCATTCGGCCTGTATAAGTGTATAGTGGATTAAGGTCGAAACATACTATTAAAACGCGACACGACCCGATGAAACGCGACGAATTAAATGTTTTGTTTTCTATAGACCAGAATCACAGTCCATTCATAAGTTGTCTGGAAGATATTGCTATTAGCGATAAGACCGCCATTATAACCATAGAATTAGTCACGTTTATAATAGTTATGTAACAATTTTGGTGTACAATAAAGTATATTCTATCTATCTATGAACATCCGTCGCGACGCCATGCTTGTACAATGGATTCGAGTCAACATGAACAACGTTTCATCGGGTTGCGTCGCGTTTTAATAAAGTGTTTCTGCTTTTCACACATTTATAAGCGACGTAGGTGAGTCAGCTTCGCGGGAATGTCTTGTCGGGTAACCATGGCTTCAGAACTTAAAGAGCTATTGAAGGAGGTATTTTAGTCTGTACAAGACTAACAGTCCTTCCCGTCCTGCCCTGGGTGGGAGGACTAAACAATAATAAATTAACTAATATTAAAAAAAAACATGGTTCACGTGGTGGATTTCATTCCTTCTTACCGACAGACACAGGGTAAGCCTTTATTGATTGAGCCATGAGTTGTCATTACGATACTCGATCATACGCATCGACCGCGTTTGGCGCTCTCATTGGTTGAGAGTTCATATAACCTTGGAGCGGACCAATGAGAGCGCCAAACGCGGTCGATATCGATGATCGAGTATCGTATTGATAACTCATGGTACCCATGTACTATATGTTTAATTGCTAATGTAAATATGCTAATTAAAGTTCCGAACTCTTCGAAACCAACATTGTTACCAACGTCAATTATTGCTTGGTAAAAAAAACTTTAGCTTACAAAATTATCTACATACCTAGCTATAAAATTCTTGGTCTGAAATCTACCACATCAGTCCAATTAGTCTAACAATCTACCACAAAATCATATGTACAGTTTAGGAACACAATGCAGTGGCGAGCGTCGAAACTGTGCGACAGGCACATGACTGGCTCGCGGACGACAATTCAATTTGCGACCATCTCGCGTCAAACGTAACAATACGACGGTACAGAGAACAGGGGGTATAATTTCTAAGCACGAAACCCGTAGTTATGGCCTTAGTGACAGAAGTTTTAACAACGAGCCCGAACTAAGAATTAATGGGTTGTTGTAAGTTCGCCACAAAAATAATTTCCCACGATAAGTGCTTTGATCCTGTTCTCCTAGTACTTTCTGTTTAGATACCGCAGTCGACTAGTCCGAATTAATGATACTACGACTTGACAGATAGACTACTTAATCCTCGCCTCCACTGACCTGCGGGTGGTACTACAATTTTTAATGCAATTTGATGTAACGTCACATTAAGACGCTATCGACGCCTCTAAATGACTTAAGTCGTGGCGGTATTATCCGTCCGCAATTGGATTTTGATGTTAGTTACGTTCGTATATCTGTATCTGTTCCCGTGTTTTTCGTTGACAGACTTAGAAAGCGGACGGTTACAATTAGCCCGGCGATGTAAGGAATCCGTAATTCAATACAAATGATTGTGGACTTTTCGATGCTACGAGTTTTCAGGTTTTTGTGGCGTAAAGTTAACTTTGATATAAATTCGATTGAATAAAATAAGTTCCTCGTTCATAAACAAGAGGCCCTTTTTCATTTTCTACACAAGTTACGTCGTAATACTTCAAGTACGATACACGCTTAGCTTTAAAAAAAATGCCATAATAGCAATGACAAGTTTCTCCCAAAATCATATAAAACTACATTAAGATTGTATCATAAGACTTCCAAACCCATTTAAGAACAAACCACAATCGAAAACAACCACAGAACAACAAACCCACAAACATATTTCATTTAAACACTTGCCGAAATTAACGGCACATTGTACGAAACTTCGGACGATGGTAACAACAGACAATAGCTCAAAGTTTATTTTAAGTCAGCGTGCCAAGTTTCAGCGGAGAGATGTATCAGCGTCGCCGTCTCACATCCATACACTCAGCTGAATGAAATATTTTGACAATAAGTAAGGATGGAAGAGGTGTCAAAAGTTCAGAGCGTCCGTTTTGCTGCGATTCGTTAGTAAATAGCGTTTCACAGTTCCGCTTGAGGAATGGGGCGCTGAATTCAGCGGTACAGATAAGTATGTCTTGGAAGGAACGGATTTATTGCTGTGTTAGCGACTTTGAAACCGAAGGTGGAGGGATTCGTCGCTTGTTTGTTTTGTCTTTTAGTTCCTGTTAAAGTTTTTGATAAACATGGGCGGTTTCATTGGATTTTTCATCCATCTCCTAGCAATACTCCGGGAATAAGCACCTCAGGCTACCTGTAACCTGCTACCTGTTAAGCCTCACCAAGACCGCCTGGACCGCCGCCGTCATGTCGGAGATCGGCACCAAACTGCCCACAGGTGACTGAGAGATCGGACTGCTGTGCTGCGTGTCACGGGTTCGATTCCCGAACGGAACAAATATTTTGTATGATCTACAAGTAGTTGGTCCGGGGGCGTTTGTTTATGTAAGTTTCTATGTTTGTAACTTAAAGGCACCCACGACACAGAAGAAATTCCTAGAAAGGGGCAAAGTTTAAAAAAAAAAAACTGTTTTACATCGGTGAGTCTGTGATTTAAGTTCCTTATATTCCTTATGGGTGAGTTCGCTCCATCTTGACTTTGATCTGTACTTTTGAGCTAGATTGAGGTTAAGGGAATCGTCATCATCATAATCATCATCAGCCGGGAGACGTCCACTGCTGAACATAGGCCTCCCCCTTAGACCGCCACGCCGAAATATATTAATAAATAAATAATATTGATCGGCCCGGGTTATATGACAAAAATAACATCTAACGGGACTGGACTGTGGGCGCGAGGATCCAATCGCCAGTTTCGAGCCCACATTTCAGTCGCGGGGTAAAGTTGTGAAGTGGAGGTATGGTGGGTCGTTTAGTTGAATTGAGCTGAGATTCTCCCACGAATTGTTTCGCTCTGAACAAGAACTTTAATACTAGCAGCATAATAATTATAATAAAAACGTTCTTGTTTCAATCATCCAAAAAGTATAAAAATAAATATAATTATGATAAATATGAAAAATGATAATTATGACCAAATCAAACACAAAATAACTGATTTACTATAAAGACATTGAAACTAAAAATAATTTAGCGTTTGAACGTTGAAAATCGTCGACATTCACGTTATAAGGACCGTGGATCAAGCAAGGTACAGTGCAATAAAATGAAACATTACATTACATTGCGACAAAGATATTTTGAGGAACAAAAAAATTCAGATGCGAGCAGGGTTCTTACCAATTAGGTTATCGCAACCACTAATCTCGAAGCTTTCTAGAGCCTTGTACCTTAATAGCATTATTCTGCCAACCCTTTCGGGGAAATACACACGTAATAGTTATGACAACTAACAAGTAAACAACTGCCCTAGTTACATCCCACAAATCGTGACAAAAATTAATTCCCAAGCAAACCGAATTCTAACATCAAATTATTTTAAATCAAGATTTGAACCCGAAAAATTGCTTAAATAACTTCAATTATATTAATTACTTTGACCAGCCGAACGATAAATTAGAGCAATAAACGCAAGTTTCGTCGCGTCGCCGCCGCCTGCGATTAGTCCCAACTAATCTGATCGGATACAAAGGACTGGGTTTGGGACACGCGAACCCGACATTTCTCAAGTACATTATGCGTGTAGTACGAATGTTTTACATTGAAAACTAAGAACTAGGTAATGATTTACATTTTCCAACAATAATTTACTTCGTTTTCTGTTTTCGTTTTGTGTTTCTGCATGTTGTGAACGAAATGAGACATTTCTGGAGCAAATTACAACGGTATTGCGTTTGTTAGTAGTGTCTTGCATTTTGTCGGAGCTCCGCGTTGCATAGTTGCTAATACTAGACGAAATTATACGCAATAGGTGCCGTATACGTTAGGGATTGCATGATGGTTTTAACCTTGCTTAGATAACCGACAGGCAAGCCAAAAACTGTACAGTTAATCCGTACATGTATGTGTTATGCGTGCTTTGTATTCAATACATCCGATGCTCTTACCAACGGACCCATCGAAGTTCTTACCTGCAGACGTACGACGATCTTTGAAAATATTTGACATTCGCGACGCATACATTAATAAGTTAAAACTTAAAACGGAATTATTTACCAAGTTTATTGTGAGTCTCCAGCTTACAATAATGACGAAATATCGGAAACTCAAAACAAATTACAAATATGGTAAACATGTCGTGTTACCAATCCTCAATAAAACAAATAAACTATGTTGTCATGTTTAACATGACATTTATGAGTCAAATAATATGACAATGAATGTTCTGTCAATAAAATTATCAATTTGCTAGTCGAACATTATTATTACAACACCATCTTTTTAACATAAAAGGGGCAGTGTATTTTTATGTTATATTTATTATTTAGTCTAGGAAATCAGACCAGAAGTGACTTTTTTAAAAAGAATTTTAGAAATACCTACAGGAATAAATTCAAGTGAAGAGACGAACTGACAACAATTTAATATCAAAAATCAAATAACAAAATAGCTAAACGAAAAAATACACACTTAATAAAAATAACAAATTATAGCACAAACAATAACACAATAAATTAAAAATGTAACCGACAGAGTAACGTCTCACGATGTTGTTCCCACGACGAATCCAAGTGAAAAGAGGCCGGTGCTAGTGCTGCACCGCCTTATATAGGTCTTCCCCCTCCTCATATCTTTCATCTTCTACACGGCCTTTCCTGACAGGAGACCGTCCTCGGACTCCTTTAACTTTGAAGATCGGTCACCAACGTTGGCATCGAAGGTCCTGGGTCTTCACTATTTGCAGGTGGAGTGTTGATGGGCACCTCCATCTGCTTCTGCGTGCCAGAGGTACAGGGTTCTGGTTCCTCAACTAGATCAGCCGCGTCAATGGCCTGTTCTGACTCCTCAGTTTCGTTTTCCGATTCTGCAAAAGAAACAAACAGCCCGCACAGGTATCAATTTGTAAAACAACAAAATAGCTGTAGCTAGCCAAATAGCTGTTGATGAAATAGCTCTTTTCAACAACACTCATTTCAACAGCATAATGACTTTGGGCTAATCTAGCAAAGCCTGAACACAATAGGTATGAAACATACAAGTATCCAAACCAACCACCCGGGGCGGGACTTGTCGGAAGATCGCCACCTCACGACTCGTTAGAGACCCACGTGAGGCATAACTTTGCGTGTGTGAATTGGTTCACATAAAAGGATGTTTCAACCCAACCATTTATACATATCATAGTACAGACAATGCTTATCACTAAGCACGTTTTCCCACTAACATGATAGTCAGAAACTAAGCTATGGTTTTACTCTACGTGTACCACAGCTCCAGGGTAACATGTCCGAGAACACCACTCCAAGACCGTAGGTCCGATAAAGCTACTCCAAGACCACATAGGTCCGATACGGCTACTCCAAGACCATAGGTCCGATAAGGCTACTCCAAGACAGTATCCTTTCGTAAACTGATCTCAAGGTATGTTCCATATACTAGGTAGCATGTCCGATGCACTCCAAGACAGGCTCATCCAATAACATGAAACCGTACCTCACTTGAAGTGTATCCGTCAATTTGAGATAGCATGTCTGATACGCTCCAAGACAGAGGCCCATTTCAAATTGCAAGATTCGACTTCCCTTCGACATCATTCAGCAATAACAATCTCAACGAGAAAGCTCTCATTAAGTTACTACAAATCTCTAAATTTACAAACAGTGATAGCAAATAAATCAGATTCAGTGAAGTGTAACGCTTACAAAATAGGCAAAGCTCATTACACAAAAAATCACTCACCATTGAAGAAAGCGGAGCACACGTCGGGAGTCCATTCTCCTTGCCACGGGATCATGTATTCCGCAGCTGCTTGTGTGGACTTGCCATACGAGCCCGCCAAGAGATGCAACTCATAACGACCGTGTGGAAGTGCCTTCACCACACGATAAGGCCCTCGCATGCACGAATCCAGCTTCCCAGTACATTGTGCCTGTTTTCTCACAAATACCAATGAATTTAATTCAAAAACACGGGGTGGCTTTCGGCCCTTATTAACATATGCATCCTGACATTCTTGATTTGAACGGAGACGTTCAGATGCTCTCTGGCGACTCATTTCGCGAAGAGCTTCCCGATTAGGACTGAGACCTTCAAAGGCCACATCGCGAATCAAGCTACGAATGAGTGGCGTCGCAGCATCAATACCTATCAATAGGTTTAAAGCTGAATACTGAGTTGTTCTGTGTTTTGTGATATTGAGAATCAACTGCAGTTTCCACATAACACTCGGCCATTTTTCTTGTCGATGGTTGCACTCAATACGCACCATATTAAGCACAGTGCGGCAATATCGCTCCACCTGCCCATTAGACTGGTGCATTTCAGGGGTTATTAGATGAGTGTCGCAACCCATGTCTTTGACCCAATTTAGGAATTCAGAACTCTGAAACATGCGACCTCTATCGGCTACTATTAGCTTGGGAGTTCCAAAGAGGGAGATCATATTGGTGAAATGACGTTTTAGTTCGTTAGCGTCTTGTCGGTACATAGGGTATAACAAACAGAATTTAGAAAATGCATCTACAATTATAAGAACATGACGATAACCATCGGCTTCAGGGAGAGGACCTAAGGAATCTAAATGGATAGTTTCGAAAGGTGAATCTGGTTTTTCCCAAGAGTGAATGGGCTGTAAAGGGGCTCGGGGGACTTTTTTATGGGAGAGACACACTAAACAGTGTGTTACATATTTCTGCACAAATGCTCTCAGCCCTGGAAACCAGAAGTGTTTCGTGATAAGATCAACAGTCTTATTGACACCGGGATGATCATGTTCGTCATGAAAAATTCGTAAAAGGCTAAGTCTATGACCTTTCGGGATATAACAAAGAAATTTGGGATTTTCACCAGTAGGTTCGAACTTTACATAAAGGATGTCGTTTTTGAAAATATAACGACTGGAGTCTAATTGACCATCCGCCAATTTTTGAATAAGAGACCGAGTCTCCTCATCGGAAGCCTGGGCAATCCGAGCCCAATTCAGGGGTTTCTGAGCTGTGCACACATTGACTGGATTCCGACTAAGATAATCGGCATGGGACAGAAGGCTACCTTTCCTATAGTCTAGACTAAAGTCAAAATCTTGAAGGTATACCCACCACCGAGCCACCCTTGGTAACAAATCTTTTTTACGCTGAGTTAGTTTCAATGCATTACAGTCGGTGACCACAGTGAATCGTATACCCACAAGATAATGCCTAAAATGCTGGAGAGCTTTTACCACCGCCAGAGTCTCAAGCTCATATGAGTGGTATCTACTCTCAGCTCCCTGAGTGAGCCTACTAAAGTAGGACACCACTCGCTTACGATTTCCTTCATGCAATTGCATCAAGACTGCTCCATACCCAATAGAACTCGCGTCTGTGTGGACTTCTATGGGTAATGAAGGGTCATAAATTGCAAGTACTGGCTCGCTCGTTAGACATTCCACAATGTACTTACGAGCAGCCCGTTGTTCCACTCCCCAATTGAAATGCACTCCCTTTTTAGTGAGTGCTGCAATACATGCAGTTCTCTGGGCAAATCCAGCTATATACCGCCTGAAATAGCTGGCTAAGCCCATGAATTGGCGAACCTGCTTTACATTTTGCGGTTCAGCTGAGTCAATCAAAGCCCTCACTTTTTCATGGCTCGGCCTAACCTGACCTTCACTAATTGATCTACCCAAGTATTCAATCTGTTCAGCCAAGAACGAACACTTTTTCAGGTTGATAGAAAACCCAGCTTTAGTCAATTTGTCGAGAACCCTTTGTAGCAGAATAAGGCCCTGATCAATGCTTTGGCTCATGATTAAAATATCATCGATGTAGACGAGGATATCACCGGACTCAATTAGTTCGCGAAGTGTTTTTGTGATTATGCGTTGATAAACAACTGGAGCATTCGCCAAACCATAAGGCATCTTCAAATATTGATAATGTCCCTCTGGCGTGACGAAACCCGTAAGTGGAACTGAGTCCTGGTCTAATGGAATCTGGTGAAATCCGGTTGCCATATCAAGGGAACTGAAATATTTATTATGCCCTAAGCGATCTATATAGTCGTCTATACGTGGCAGTGGAAAACGATCTTTAATTGTAATCTCGTTTAATTTACGAAAATCCACGCACATCCTATCCGTGCCGTCTTTCTTTTTAACTAGAAGAATCGGACTCGCGTAATCTGACTCCGATTCCTCTATAATTCCTTTATCCATCAAGTCTTTAATAATATCGCGGACACGAAGGGTCTCCGCGTGAGAAAGTTGGTACGGCCGATAGTAAACAGGAGTGTTGGTATTAAGTTTAATGGACATACACCCTGTATTTACAGTTGATGTAGCAGTACCAGAAATAAAATACTGAGAGAAATTATTAATTATTTCCAACAACTTATTTAAGTGATCGTCAACAAGAGGTGTATTAATTGGAATGGAAGTCTCAGACTGTATGTTCATAATTCTATGCAAGTTATTAACGCTTCTTGTAAGTGACTGACAATCCCTAGTACGAACGTACCTAACACCGTCCCTATTAAGAACATCCGTTCCTACTATGACCGGCGTATTCATATATTCGGCCGACACAGCGAACAAATCTACCTCGAGAGTTAAGCCGTCAAATTCAATAGGTAACGTCACATAACTGGTACTCTCTACCTCTTGAGTACCTAACCCCTTTAAAATACGAAGCGCTGGCTTACGTGAACAATTAAAATGCTTAAGCAACGAAGACGAAATTAAGGATATAGTGGACCCACTATCAATCAAAACATCGACCGCTATGTCTTGTATAATTGCTACAACAACATCACTATTCTTGGTGTTTACAAACTCATTGCAAAAGTTAACAGTACTTTTGTTTGCAGCATCCGATCTTTGCTTAGCGAAACAATTTTCGGCTTTATGACCCGGTTTTTTACAAAAACTACAAGGTTCGGACCTAGCGGATGTAGGGTTAATCGTAGAATTATTTGATGAACCGCTTGGCAGTTGGTCCGTTTTCGGTTTTTTAGTACACATTGCCTGTCTATGTCCCGATTCACCACAAGAAAAACATTTGACATCGTTTAGATTACGCTTACGAGAAAGATCTGCAGTTTGTTTATCTTTCGCAGAACGAAACGCGGCAGTTTTTGATGCACTACTGTTGTTTGGTTTAACGTAGATCGAAAAATATTCGACTAAATCATTGGGCAACAACTTAGCGTTAGTCGCCGACGCTTTTATGTTGGGATCAGTAATACCACGGATTATTATTGCAGAAATTAACTCGTCACTAAGTCCCTGCACTATGCGTAAACGGAGTAATGACCGACGCACATAATCCGCATACGTGGAATAGTTATCGGAATTTTTTGTCATGACATCAAATAAAATATTCGCGGCGTCCGGCACTCTTGGGCACAAAGGTTTAAATTCCTTCTTGAAGTTGCTCCACGATCGGTCATTAGTAACCCATTCGTTTAGCCATGATCGAGCGTCACCTTTCAAGCAATTACCAATACGCGACAAGCATTCGAAATCACTCCAATTATTTAGAATTTTAGCGCGATCGACCTCTGCACACCAATCATCAATATTATGTAGGGTAGGATCAAAGTTTGAAATATAAAAATGCTGAGATCTACCCGCAGTATTAATTGACCGTATAGCATCCACTATACGATCAGTTACCGTAGCTTCTGTTGAATTATTATTCACGTTCCTTAACAAACGATCCGACACATGCACCGACGGCGACGCCTGATCAGGACCACGTCCCGATATTCGTAACGGCGGTGTTCTTGAGTGAGAACGCGAATAACGACGGTAATTATATCCGCGGGTCGGTAACATATGTTGAGACACAGTCTCTCTAGGCAGAGGTGAAATTAAACGGCGGCGACGCTCCGGTGGTGACGAATGACGCACGCTACGCGATTTTATTCGGCACGGTGATCGTAACATATTATGTTCCGGCGATGGTGTTCGCTGGCGCCTCGATGCCCGTTGGCTAAATACACTATCAGACACTAACGTTTTATCACGGTCACACGAACGCACTGGCAAGGGTGAAGCCCTCGTTTTATTTTCTAGCGCTTTAAGGCGGGACATCATTGCTTGTATCTCAAGCCTTAACGTGTCGTTTTCATTAGGTGATCGCTCGCGATATCCACTATTTTGCCGCCCCTGACTATTGCGACGCGAGTCGTGACGATCACGATGAGGACTATAGTCGCGACGCAAGCTATTATCGCGGATACTGCAGCGGCTGCGACTGCGATCGTGTTCGCGGTCTGCCATCCTAACGTCCTAACCCAACACAACTGAAAACAACAAACTAACCGACTAACAACAATCAAACATATACCAATTATAACGCTCAACACAAGTAACCGCACACAATAAAAGAATGCAACCACTAATACCTACCTTCAACAAAATAAAAAACAACAACACAAAAGAAAAGAAATGTATCCAATCAAAATAAAATTAGGGGGAATTAGTGGTAAAACTAACCAAACAGTGGGCAATAGAAATGGGAATGAATCCCACTTCTGATCTAGGAAATCAGACCAGAAGTGACTTTTTTAAAAAGAATTTTAGAAATACCTACAGGAATAAATTCAAGTGAAGAGACGAACTGACAACAATTTAATATCAAAAATCAAATAACAAAATAGCTAAACGAAAAAATACACACTTAATAAAAATAACAAATTATAGCACAAACAATAACACAATAAATTAAAAATGTAACCGACAGAGTAACGTCTCACGATGTTGTTCCCACGACGAATCCAAGTGAAAAGAGGCCGGTGCTAGTGCTGCACCGCCTTATATAGGTCTTCCCCCTCCTCATATCTTTCATCTTCTACATTAGATAATTAACTATCAACATATAACACCTCAAAGGATCATACTTAAAGTATCAATAAAGAAAAGTATCATCGTTTTCATATTCTATCCATGACATAACTGCGGAGGTGTGCACGAAAAGGCTCGATTGCCACAATAATGTAGCATCAGGACATAACATAAACCTCTTTACGTCACTTTTATGTGTCCAACGTGCAAATGCATCCAATTTGCAGTAAAGTAAAAACGAAGTGTCCGCATAATATGGTTCTTCGCGATAATCGGGAGCAGTTACCGTTATACCGAAGTGGTTTAAACTGTTGCACTCTATGCGTGAGTACCGCATGAGAACACGATTATCTTCGATTATGTGCCAACTAACGTTGAATGGTTCTTTGCATCTTGTTCGTCTATTAAAGTAGCGAACATAACCGTCTGAGACTACCGAACAAATATACACTTTAGACAGATATTTTCTTGTAGATATACGAGAAGCAAAGCTTTCATCTCGCTACGCGATGGGCTACGCCGCTCTGTGCTACGTAATAAGCTACGACGTAGCATGTTGCTACGAAACGTTTGAAGAATTTTATGATTACTTTGAAGACTGTAGATAAATTAATATTTTGTCATGTAATGCAATGTAAACACATTTATTTTTTCGATACATTTTCAGATGTATTGTAACATAAACAACTATTGAATAAAGATTTTTAAACCAAAAATAAATAACAGGTTCTATTGAATTGGTTCAAGCAAATTCAGCAAAATAAGCCTAGATATACAAAACTAAGTCTAGATACGAGTAGATAAATGGCTTTGGCAGGTTTAAAATATATGTTGCTTATCAATGTTCGACAAATGACAGCCATCCTACCTCCAATATCTGAATATTTTTTCAATACTGAGGTCAATGAAACAGATACTAGATCTAGGGCTCAAAGTTTGGGGTTTCTGACCTAACTGAGTGTTATAAATAATTATATTATAGGGTTCAAAGATCGTGACCTCCAGTTTTGACTGTAACTCAATCTTCTTGTTATCGACTACTCAAAAATGTTATAGAGAGTTTATTTGTTTATTCTGTTATCACTCCTATTAACCGCGGCGCCGACTTAATTAAGCAACCTGAATTTTAACAAATATTTGCGACGTTGCTACCTTCATAACCTAATCAATTTATCATCTGATTAGCCTTTTTCCAACTATATTGGGGTCGGCTTCCAGTCGAATCAGATGCAGCAGAATATCAGTATTTTATATGGAGCGACTGCCTGTCGGACCTCCACAACGCAGTAACTGGGTAATACGATAACCCATGGTAAGACTGGTTGTCAGACTTTAGAGCTTCTGACTAACAGTAACGACTGTCAAAGATCTACAAATGACAGCCGGGACCAACGGCTATAAGTGTTTTCCAAGGCCCGGAGGTAACTCGTTAGGACAGCGATGGTCACCTATCCACAGACCAACCTCGGCAAGTGCGGCTTAACCCGGAAGATCCGCTTGTGCGGCTATAATTATTTAACCACGAGCTCCTCCGAGATCAGTTCCGTCAATTCACGAAACAGTTATTTACACACAAAGAACCTTAAAATATGAAAAAAAAAATCTATGTGAGAGATAAACACTTCCTTTGTTACATATAAGTTGACTGCACTATTGCTTCCCTTTGGCATTGTGAAAGGGAATCATCCGACCGAGTACAATAAGTACTCTGAAACACAATACTGACTGCCGAACTGTTATTGTGTGGAGGAACATTTCCCTCATGTTCAATATTCCTTGTTTACGTTCGTAGGATCGGGTTAAGAAAACTTTTGGTCACTTCTGGTCTATGTTAACTGTTAAATTTTGTTAGTTATGGAGTGGACTATTGTGCGTTATTTCATTTATTTATTAGTTAAAGTACATGCGGGCGGTGAGTAATGGGCGACTGGACCATGGAACATGATCGGGTCGGCAGCACGTTGTCTTTCACGCGCGCCTCAAAGAGTGTCAGCATAATGACGGCCCCCCTTTAGAGGGCCAAAGCCAGCCTGGGTCGCGGGTCTTATCTCATTATCGTGACCCTGGAACGTAAAGGGCTACTGAAGGACACCGTGGATTTTAGTCAGTACAAGTTCGGGCTATTAAATTAGACCTTAACGTGCCAGGGTCACTAATTTACGAGATCATAATTAACTTTGATATTTACGACGGTAAATAAATCCTTACAAACATAATTATTATAATCCATGTAAAATGCCGACATTCATTATTGCAGTTAGATTACAAGGTCACTCAGCGTATTCGGAAAATAGCGAGGCAGATGATGTATGCACAACATTAATGTGTTTGGAATCAAACGTAAATATTTCAGCCTGAAAAAAGCAATCAAAAACTGACGTGCACCCGCCCTCAAACAAGCACCAACATCGTGCTAGGTCGCAATTGCTGAAGGAAATTGCAGTTATTAACAGGAATTCCTCAGCATTTCCGTCGAAATTACCTTTCATTAAAACGAATTATAGTCGTTTCTTCGATTCTAAAGAATGGTGTAAAAATTGTAAGGGGAAAATATGATTGTAACGAGTTTTGATTAGGTAAAACTCAATGTTATTACGGTCTTTATAATACAGCAAGAATTCAATATAATACAGTAAGCAATTAATTATTTGGTAAATGTTATTTTTATGTGCTATTTATTTAAATGTGCATGTATAATTTTTGTGATAATTTAGATTTAGAACCTTAGTTAGGTATGTATTATAAATACTTTTGTTTTGCTGTGCCCTGACAGGGTCTACAATGGCTCTTAGATCTAAGCTTTTGTGAACATTTCTTATTACCTTGTACTGTCCCTTAAATGCTGACACAGCGGTTTTGATGAGATACTTACCTAATCACTTTAAGATGATTATTAAGCATTTTACTTAACATTGACATTAACTGGCCTATTCCTTGGCCAACGAATTAGCATTGCCATACAACGTGGCAATGCTGCCAGCGTTCTGGGCACTGTTCCCGTTGACAGCGATGTGGACGTATTCTTCGACGCCCTATGAATGTTTTTTCTTCTTTTTATTTATTTTTTTTTATTTTTCCTTGTAAATATTATTAGTAGGTTTTTATTTATAGTTTGTAAATTAAATTGTATGGCCAATAATATAATTAAAACAATAGTACATTGACAATCTATAACAGTTCGATCCAACAGAATGCAATTTTACAAGCTGTTCTTAAATTTTCTGGTTTAAAAGAAAATTCCCAAGGAATGTAACTATGATACCGAAGTGGTAAAGCCACTCAATTGCATTGACAGCCCGCAGCAACAAGACTGGGTTCTCTACAACTCTATTTAAACCGCAACAGGCGGCAACGTTGCCTTCTAAGAACGATTTTCATTGTAACACTCTTTTCTTATATCTTTTCCGAACCAATATTTTACATGATGCGACTGCTTATCTGACATTCACAAACTAGTTCGTACGAGTCTATTTTGTCTATTTCTGCGATATTCTTTCTATTTAACTTGATTTCTCAGTATATTTTATATGGGACAAATTTTGCAACTTTTAGACCAGTACCTTTAGCACGAGTTTTCAGTATTTGAGACGTAAAGTAAACTGGAACTTTGACTACTTCAAATTGTCAATTTTCAATGAAAAAATTGGTTCCTTCTTCGCACACCAGAGGCGCTGTTCCATATTCTCATACAAAAACGCTGTAAATACTGGAAAGTTTCTGTAAAGTAAAAGATTGAAAACTCGTGCTAAGGGTACAGTACCTTTAGCACGAGTTTTCAGTATTTGAGACGTGAAGTAAACTGGAACTTTGACAATATCAAACTGACAATTTTCAAGGAAAAAATTAGTTCCTTCTTCGCACACCAGAGGCGCTGTTCCTTTTTTTCATACAAGAAACGTTGTAAATACTGGAAAGTAAAAGTGTGAACCTCGTGCTAGGGGTACTGTTCTTCACAGCCATTTGAGCTGTAATTTTGTACAATTCTCTGATTTACGAATCTTCTAAAGATGTAATTGTTTAATTATTCAATAGTCTACTTATTTAAAAATCTAATCAAATCTCAGAATATAAAAAAAACTACCGAATGTCTAAAAAGAAATTAACCTGATTAATATTTTTCATTTAGTCACATAAGCCAAAATTGACGAAGATACGACACTAATAAAATTGGCAATACTTCACAAGCAAGTTTAAGTTGCTTCTGACGTTTAAATCTCTCGATTTCTGATGCTTTTCATCTTTGCAAATATTTGTTAATTTAACTGGAGAGAAAATACGTGTCAGTATATGTTTTTACGTAAAATCTACTACTGATTTTATCTCCAATTTATTGATGCTCTGGACATACCTAATTTACTGCAATGTAATAGATCAGGCTTATCAGTCCAAAATACTTCCTAAAACATAGATATACTACCACAATCATTCGCCACCATAAACGAGGCCTAATGATGATGACATTATTATCTTAAGTGCCTATATCGTGCTTAAGTACCATATACTGTGAGACTTTTATATATTGTATGTTGGTAAACAAACCAGTTCGTTTGCCATTTTAGAAGTAGATTGTTACGTCGACAAAGTTACTAGAACATTCTTTAGACACTGTATAGAAGTCCAAGGGTGTTTCTTGAACTTCAACCATGTTTTGGAAGAAATAATACATCCATTTTTTTTCCTTTTTTTTAGCTTAGTTTATGTTCCACTTCTGGGCAAAGGCCTCCCCCATGTCCTTCCAAGTGCATCCATATTTAGTCAAATCTTTTTATCTATACTAATATTATAAAGAGGAAAACTTTGTTTGTTTGTTTGTTTGGTTGTAATGAATAGGCTCAAAAACTACTGGACCGATTTCAAAAATTCTTTCACTATTCGAAAGCTACATTATCCACGAGTAACATAGACTAAATTTTATTTTGGAAATAAATAGGGTTCCGTAATATATTTGGGTTTTTCGGACACAAGGTGTAAAAAATCAACCAGAAAAGTTACTTATTTTGCGTACGCTGCCTAAACTATAAAAGATAGAACTATGAAATGTTCTAATTAGTTGTAGATCTTATAAATATCTACAAAAAACTCCGCGACACACTATACCTATCTATGTCGAGTGAGGCACAACAACCTTTTTTTAAATCAACAAATCTTGAATTTTTTTGGACTACTTTTTAAACGCATTTATTTTACTCATTCTATTAATCCTTATCAAAATAATTTATTTCATCATTAAGTACAGTTAATGTAGATGATATTTGGTCTTTGAATGATTAAAATTGGATGTTTAGTTTCGAAGTTATGGCGAAATTAAAATATCACGATTTCTGCTGCACGGCCCGTTGCGAAGTGAGCGTCACCAAGGCGGGGGTGCGCGTGCGGGAGGGGAGTTTAGATCTATGAGTAAGGTACCCGCGCGGCTCAGACGCGTGGTCGGCTCCCTACGCAGCGGTCGTGCGCGAAGTCTAATAATTTTCCTGCGAGAACCACAATAGACCAGCTAAACTATAAGAGATACAAAAATGGTGTGATAGCAAAAATTGTTCCACGTTATGAGCATTTTTTGCTGAGAGAATTAGTTTGAAGATCTGGAACACCTGATGTGGAACTCCAAGAGCCCAGCTACACTATAACATATACAGGAATAACGTCTCAGCAAAGTTGTTCGGCCTGATGAGCACTCTCTGTGGACATATAAAAATTGAAGATCTGGAACACCTGATGTGGAACTCCAAGAGCCCAGCTACACTATAACATATACAGGAATGACGTCTTAGCAAGAGTTGTTCAGCGTGATGAGCACTCTCTGTTGACGTATAAAAATTGAAGATCTAGAACACTTAATGTGGAACTCCAAGAGCCCAGCTACCCCGCGGTGGTGGACGCCCACGGCGTCGGACGTCACAAGACGATCTCCGGCCACCGTAGGCGCGGGCATGCGGGTAGCGAGTAAAGGGCAACTCGCCGTCCGACCATGGACGGCGCGTCGTGTTAGCATAATGACGGGGCCGGTCTCAGAGGGCTAAAGCCTGCCGGGGTCTTATACCATCATCGTTACCCCGTAACATAAAGGGCTATTGAAGGACACCGTGGATTTTAGTCAGTACAAGTCTGACAGTCCCTCCTGCCCTGCCCGGGGTGGGAGGACTCATTTGATGATTTACCACGAAAAAAAAAGAGCCCAGCCACACTATAACATGATTTTTTTCAACTGTGCGTGGATGACTATCTTCGAAACTATGAGGAATATCGAAAAATGTTGAAGACTCCTTTCAACAATTCGGGGAAGTAATCAATATACGGCAAACTTAAGAAAAACGTATAATTGAAAAAAAAACTGATCAATCTTCAAGGCGATGACTGTATTCGAAACTTAAGTTAAAAACCTTTTCTTCTTTGAAATCATGCTTATTTTTGTTCAACTCAACGCCCAGATGAAAAATTCAACCTGTATAGGAATGACGTCTTAGTTTTTACCCGGGCTCTTGGAGTTGGGTATCAGACTTTTCAGATCTTCGATTTTGCCGACCCCATTGTCGCTGGCATAAGCAACAAGATCCGCGTACGAAGTCGCGGGCAGAAGCTAGTCTTATATGAAGCGAATGAAAACAGCTTTTGAAAACAGTACTAAGAATAAAAGAGAACAATGGTGGATTGATGACCCAGTGTAACGGACCCGACTTCGTGGTCATGGGTTCGAACCCAGACGCATTAATGTTCCTGTAAGTTGTTTCATCACTCTTGCTCTCAAAACGGAGAAGGAAACCATCCTGAATGAAGCGCGTGTCCTCTCACAGAGAGGAGACCTGTGTCTCACCTGTAGTACCAAACTTAATGGTAATTATGCTATGCTTATGCTTACATTAAACGTATTAAGGCCAGTACTATAGAACGTCTATCAAGAATCAAGCAATGCTTAAAATTAGTTTCAACCAACCAATCATATGGCTTGTATCTAGTTTTATGTAATGCTTGAGAATTGCTGAGCGACGGAGAGTTCTGAAATACGGGACTTAAGAGCGTAAGAAAGAAATATGAAAAAAAGTATAAACGTATTTTCTATTATTTTACCAAGTTAGTTAATTAAGTTAGTGAAATTCATCTGAAGGTAAAACAAGCCATAATTTATGTCACGTATATAAGTTTTAAATTTACTAGCTAGCATCTGGTCGCCTTATAAAGTTATGATAACTGAGGAATTAAGATGCCAAAACACTTTCTTGCTGTCAAGTAGAGTG
The DNA here is from genome assembly GCA_028554685.1 of Agrotis ipsilon. Lineage (NCBI taxonomy): Eukaryota > Metazoa > Arthropoda > Insecta > Lepidoptera > Noctuidae > Agrotis > Agrotis ipsilon. The sequence continues at coordinate 12,496,415 of CM052966.1, forward strand.
ATCTACAGTCGTATATATTTACTGTACATGACACCTGCGGCTACATCTTGTAAAGTTAAAATTACTACGCATATACTATGCATATATTTTTTTCCTGTGGCAACCACGGCTGATAATCTTCATACAACGAAACGCTCGACGTAGCGCCATATTGTTTTAATGATGACTGACGTTTGTGGTCGTCTCTGATTGGCCGTCGCAGGCGCTGGTAGGCCGCCATTTGTTTTTCTTTCTTATGACGTGTGTTTGACATTACTGCTTTGCTAATAATGATCTTTATTGTTTATCCTGTCCGCTTTTTCTGTAATAATAAATCCCCAGTGTGTCTACTATTACTTTTACTATTTGCAAAATGTATTACGAGTGCTCTGTTTGTAAATTTTCGCGACAGGACGCTATTTGGCATCATTTCCCGTGTAATAAGAAAAGACTCGCTGTGTGGTTAAAGTGTCTAAACTAAACCGTGATGATCTGCAAGACTGCAATCGTTATCACCTGAACAACTTCCGAAGCGTTTTTTTTGTCAAAGCACTTCGAAAAGAAGTTCATTACGTCTAAATCTCGTCCAAGTCTCGGCAGCGCCTATCCTTTCCTGTTTACTGAAGATGAGATTTTGAGTGGAACAACAACTCGACAGTATAAAAGGTAAATATTATGATAAAACATCAGCTATCATTACTTCTTGCTTTCTTAATCTTACTTCTAACAAAGTTTGTTAGGATAGATGGATGTTTGTTACTCAGATTATTATAACATAATAGGATACTTTTATCCCAGGATTAAATTCCTGTCTAATTTTCATCATAAACACGGGCGAAGCCGCTGGCGATGACTAGTATAAAATGTATGTTTTGAATCCTAAATTTTTATTAAGTATGGTTGCTAAATTTTAACAGCGCCAGCGTGGTAGGAGGCAGAGATATATTGTTCCTTTAGTTTAATATATCTTTATAAGATAATTTATTATACAGTTACATGATAAAATAATATGTTTTACTGAATACATAATAATATAATGTTTTCATAAAACTCAACTGATTTACACTATGTGACTACATAAAGCACCCACCTCATTCAGGAGTGGGTCCGAGGTTCATAATATTTCTTTATAATAAACATAGTGTTTCTTCTTTTCCAGCTCATTATGCAGATGGAAGACATGTGAAAATCTAGAGAATAGCAGTTGTAGAAAAATCAGCTCACCATCGTTTTGGAAAGAGGCGATTGATAAACCATCAAGAATATACGGCAGTAACAAAATACTAAATTACCCATCCAAAGGTGCAGTGAGGTGTTTCGGTACAGTGATAGTAGCTCTTAAAAATAATGTTGCGTCAAAAGGTTTACAACAATGAACTGTTACTATGAAAATTTTACATTTAATGATTTTCTTTATTTGCCTACGATGCAAAATCAAGCAATCGAAAAATTTAAAAGGAAATTGAAAAATAAATGTTTTAATATGTAATTGTTTTTTTATTTAATTTTTTTCCCAAAATTATTTTTCAGAGAAGTTTCAGTAATATAGCAATATCGAATACGGCGTTTAGGCTGTATACGATTATTCCTTTGCCATTGAGCAACAGTGATTTAAAAAAAAAAACAAACGTCATACACCATTAAAACTCAAAAGCTGTCAAAAGCCTACAGCGAAAATTTTTGTTCCGAAGTTGGCAGTCTGATACGTAGTATCTCTAAGTAGTCTGTGGTGGCAACACTGCAGCTAACAGCTGATTTGAACTAAGTCCCGTATTTTTTATGTTAAAAATTAGATTATTAGTGTATTTAAGCCCAAATTCCGTGTAATCACTAAATAAAAATAGTAACTAAAGTGTATTTTGTACAAAAACAAGTTTATTTTACGAGTTTATAGTGTATTTTTCTAATGTGTTACGGTGACTCATTGACAGTTACCGGCTTTTAAAAAATTGCTTTGTCATCCTAAAAATCAGGTAAATACTTTCTCTGTTGATTAACAATCAACATTTTTAACTAGTTAATTCACTTGTTACGGGCTTCAACATATTTAGACGAGTAAATATTGCCATAAATTAACTTCACAAAAAGTAAACATAACCTTATTCAGAGGTGACACAACTCTTCATACAACTACTTTCTTCCACTTTATCACTATTCTATTGCCCTTTCATCTTGTCTCTTGAACCCTTCTTTCCATCTAATCATGACCTTACTCGCAAAGCCTTTGCTCGCCAAGAAGAGGAAAAACTCAGTCTGGCTTTGAGCCAACTCAAGGTTTCTAAGGAGTTGTGTGACCGATTGATAAGGGAATCAGAGGAAAATGAAAAAGAAGTTGAGAAAACTTTACATAAGTACCAGACATTGAAATCAGAAATGACACGGTTACATATTCAACACACCGAAGTCATTGAAGCCCGGGACAGGCTCCAGCTCATTGTGGACGGGTTTGACCAATGCAGTTCTGAGTATGAGCTTGCTCTTGACCGCGTAAACTCCTTGCAAAAACAACTTCTTGAGGCTAATAACAAAATTTCACATTTAGAATGCACTCAACATAACATCACTGCATCGTTGAACCAAAGTCTGTTCGATGAACTGGTAGTCATTGCCCCAAGTATGGTTTCTGCTGCTAAAGACATTACACCACCCCCAGTCACTATAGATCTGACTTGTGATGATAACATTATGCCCAATAAGACACAAAGGGTGGTCAAATGTAGCAAAAATAAGTTAAAAAAATATGTAAGAATAAATAAATTCATTAGAAAAACCCAAAAATTAGTTCATAGGCAAAAATTTTTTATTAAAAATGTAAAATTAAACAGGGAACGTCTAACATTATTAGATAAACTAGATTACTTTTCTGAAAAATGTAAAACTAACATATTAAAACATCAAAATGACACACAAAATTTAAATACTGAAATTGATAATCTAAATGCCAAATTATTATCAATAACAAATAAATATAATAACTCTGAAATGCAAATAAAGGAATACATGCTGGCAATGAATGAGTTAATGGAGAGTTCTAGTACTTGTTACTGTAAACAATCACAATCATTGACTAATAACACCTTGTCTAAGAGTCAGTCCTCACCGGCTTGTTTATTTCCAGCTTGTGATACTTCTGCGGGTACATCTAAAACAAAACTTCATAACGGTGTACAAACCCAAATAAATAATGATATTGTGATATTTAGTGATGACATTGGGAAAGACATGGGCCAGTTATTATCTAATATTTGCAAGGGACAGTCAGTTACCAACTATTGTATGCCTGGTTTAAGTTTTGTTGACATAGTGACTAAAATAATAAGTTTGAATTTCCACCAGGATACAACTTTAATCATTTTAATTAGTAACAGGGGAAATTATTATAGCAAATTATGTGAGCTAAGCTTAAGACAGATTGTTATGTTCACATTTCCCTATAGTCGCAGTTTGCCACAGAAGGAAAATAATTTTAGATATAAATTAAATGTTATATTGAACAATTTGTCATGTAATCATAGTAAATTTCATGTTATCGACACTAACAAATATATCAGTAAATATTTATACATGACAAAATACAAATTGTACTTGCCAAAATGTTTAAAGAGACAAATAGCTTTATCGCTATACCATTTTTTTACTGATACATTAGCCAATCAGCTGGCTAATAAATCTATTGCTCCTATTGAGCTTTCTGCCACTTTATTTGACCCAGCCAACGATTTGGCTGATTCTTAAACTGCTCCTATTGAGCCATCTGACATTTTAATTTTTTCACCTCCTGACATTAATTTAAATTAGAACTTGAGACAAAAGAGATAACCTCTTGCTCTGAGAATACAGATAATCTAAAGACATCCATAGCTTCATCAAATCATTTAAATATTAAAAAAGGCTGTAGTACAATCAACCTGGTGCACCATAATATTCAAGGTATGTTGAGAAAGGACCTTGAAATTGAACTATTTTTAAACAGTAACAATATTGATATTTTATGTATTACTGAACATTGGTTAAAAAGCCATCAATTTTTGTTTAATTTCAGTAATCACCAGGTTGGTAGTTCATTCAGTTCATTCAGTAGAGATAATGCAATACCCGGTGGCTCATTGATAATATTAACAAAACATCTTAAATTCAAAGAATGCAAAGATATTGTGAGCCTCTCTGTTGAACGGACTATTGAAATAGCTTGTGTGGAGTTGGAGCAGCATGTTGTATTGAGTGTGTACCGGCCACCATCTTCAATTTATGATTGCTTTGAAAATGTAATGGATGATGTTTTGCAAAAACTTGGCAAACAAAAAAAAAGATGTAATTGTATGTGGTGATTTTAATGTCAACCTTTTGGAGGACTCACCAACATGTTTAAGATTTCTTAATTTATTTCAATCTTATAATCTGACCAATCAATTTTTAGAGCCTACCAGGATTACAGCAACATCAGCAACATGTCTAGATAATATTTTCACAGATACAATACTTATTAATAAACAAATAATAAACCAATTGGAATCTGACCACTGTGGTCAGTTGATTACATTTAAATTACAAGCTAAAAATGTGGCTAAGCGTAGTATTAACCCTAATAACCACCCGGTTCCTAAATCTGCAGGTCGCTTGGAGACTTTTAAAAATAAACTCATTAGTAAATTACCATACTTACCTTATAGTGATGATCTTATAGCCATGTATTGTACAGAATTTAACTCAACATTCCTACCCAAGCAGATCTCAGTTAATGGTTCCACAACCTTCAGTGAATGGGCAACCAGAGGGATTCATAACAGTAGAGTAAAACTTTATGGACTATATGAAGAAAAAAACTTTAATAAGAGTAAAGAATTTTATGAATATGTTAAAAATTATTCTAAATTATTTAAACAAGTTTGTACTAAATTATTTAAAGAAGCCAAGTGTCGGTATATAAGTTCAAAAATTAAAAATAGCCAGAATAAAATAAAAACCACTTGGGAAATAATCAACAATGAAACCGGAAGAGAACGGAAGCGCAGCACTGCCTTTAGTCTAAATAATTGATAAGGATGTAGAAGTTGCAACAATTTTTGAAAATTTCTTTGCTGATATTCCAGTTTCAACCACAAAATTTTTAAAATCAACACCCATTGAAGCCGAGTCATTATTAAAAGAAAATGTTGAAAACTGTAAGCATGATTTTAATTTCAATTCTATTAGTGATAAAGATATTATTAAAACTTTTAATACCCTTAATGTAAAAAAAAACGGCTGATCTATGGGGAAACTCCGTAGAGATCACCAAAAGCATAATTCAGAGTGTAGCGCCTGAATTGGCAATTATTTTCAACAAATGTATTGAGTGTGGTGTGATTCCTGACTTAATGAAGAATAGTAAAATAATACCATTGTTTAAATCGGGTAGCACATCAGACCCCACAAATTTTAGACCAATTTCTGTGCTTCCCACATTTAGTAAAATATTTGAAAAATTGATGCTAGATCAACTGCAAAAACATTTTAGTAAATATAAATTACTTAATAGCAAACAATTCGGTTTCACAAGGGGTCGCTCGACAACTGATGCTGGTGTTGAGCTTCTTACACATATTTTTGAAGCGTGGGAAACTTCGCAGGATGCCTTGGGTATTTTTTGCGACTTGTCTAAGGCATTCGATTGCGTTTCTCATGACACATTAATCAGGAAATTACATCACTATGGTGTTAGAAATACTGCATTGGATCTTCTTATTTCTTATTTGGATAATAGGATCCAAAGAGTTGACGTTAATGGTAAACGATCTCCGGGTTCTACTGTCACTATGGGAGTTCCGCAGGGTTCAATTCTTGGCCCCTTTCTATTTCTTATATATATCAATGATCTTCCTTGCCTTATAAAGAAAGATCATGATATAGTGTTATTTGCAGATGACACATCACTTTTATTTAAACTTAAACGACAACAGCCTGTTACTGATGAGATAAATACTGCTCTTTCTAAAATAGTGCATTGGTTTAGTGCTAATAATTTACTTTTAAACGAGAATAAGACTAAATGTATAAGATTTTTGACACCTAACGTTAAGCAGGTGAAAACCAGTGTATTAGTAAATGGTGCCGAATTGGATCTTGTGGACACCACTGTGTTTTTGGGTATTACTCTGGACTCGAAGCTGCAATGGGGCCCTCATATTACTAAATTGTCGAAACGGCTCAGCTCTGCAGCATACGCGGTATACAAAATTCGTCATTTAACTGACGTAGAAACAGCCCGTTTAGTATACTTCAGTTATTTTCACAGCGTTATGTCGTATGGAATTTTGCTGTGGGGAAATGCGGCCGACATTCAGGCTATATTTGTGCTGCAGAAAAGAGCCATTCGAGCAATTTACAACCTAGGTAGCAGGCATTCACTGAGGGATAAATTCAAGGAAATAAATATAATGACAGTTGCATCTCAATACGTGTATGAAAATTTGATTTTTGTTAAAAAGAATATTAATCTTTACACAAAATATAGCGACATTCATAGCATTAATACAAGAAACAAGGATATGCTAAAAGTGCCCGCGAGTAGGCTCCATAAAATTAGTAATTCATTTAAATGCCAAAGTGTACGTTTCTACAACAAACTCCCAAACCACGTCAAAGAACTAAGTCTAAACAAATTTAAATCAATTATTAAACAACAACTTTATAAAAAAAGTTACTATAAAGTCAAAGAATACCTTGATGACAAGATGGCCTGGGAGTTAGCTGCTCCGATGCACCCTCAAGCATCCAACATTTTGTGATGTATGTGTCTTTTTTAAATTCTTTTATAATGTGAGGAATATGTAGTTTCAGAGGTGGTTAAGCTCCTTACATAGTGAGTTGAGCTTCCATGCTCTGTCATATCTTACACTGTCTGAACTTAAAGTCTTTTCTTTGTAGTCCTTTCTTAAAGAGACCATCTCAGACGAGAACCTACATGATCCTCGCATTTATTTATTGACGAAGCAATTTCCGATTGTTAACTCATTTTTATTCTTTTTATATACAATCTGACAATTAAATGTTTTTTTTTATTTTTTTATTTTTTTATACCATCTGACATTTTCGATTTTTTATACAATCTGACATGCATTTTATTTATTATTTTCTGCTTTTTTTATATACAATCTGACATGTATGATTATTTTATTTTTTTATACAAACTACTGATATTTTTATTTTATACACAATTTTTTTTTTTTTTTGTGAATACGAGGATCCATGTGGGTCAACCTGTTGTTTTTTTTTTATAACTGTAGTGTTGTCTGACAATTTGAGTAACATTAACGGCCTACACAAGTCCCTTCTTTGGTACTGTTCGTCGTGTCGTTGAGCTCCTTGAGTTATGAGTTGAGCTCCACGGTAATTGACAAATGCTTGCACTGACTGGACAGGTCCACTCAAATTTGTGTGGTTCTTTCTTCAAAAGACCATTTCAGACATCGACCTTCATGGTCCTCGTATAATCTTTTCTACATTTTTATTGTCTGGACTTTAAAAGAGACAGTGACCTCTGAGTTTGTTTCGGCTGTTTCTTCTCAGAGTAGTCAGGTACGAAACACCGGCCCGTTCTAGTTTTATAAAAAGACGTGTAAAAGTGTTTATATAACCTACTTGCATAAATAAACATCATTTCACATCATTTCATTTCATTTCATCATTATACGTACCATAGTTACTTAATTAGGGATTTAAGTACTCTTTTCTAAAGAAACTTTAAATACTCTTTCAAATCATTTTATATATTTTGATTGGTTCAAAATTCAGCTACGCGAAACCCACTCATTGATACAGTCATAAGGTCGTCAAGTGTACAGGGTGACAGGACTTGCGGTGCAAAAGAGAAGCTGAGCCATTGTCTGAGGGGACACGTCGCATTTATATACATTTGATGTCTGAGCCGTCAGTGAATCACCATCTGTGGAGGTTATCTTTGCTGCGACCGACCTGCCTCAACGCATAACCAGGTGAAAAGCTCTCAGAAGTTTGTTTTAAAGAAGTAATCTCTAGGACTAGTGACCGACTTTGAAATTATTTTACAAAGTTACATTATTCCACGGTATTACTAAGCTAGACGGTTGCTAAGCCAAAAAACCCTTGAAATATTAGTGAACATAAATAATACAGAATTTTATTTCACATACGCTAATGTGGGCACTTATAAAACGTTGACAAACATTTGACCGATTCGATGTTCATTTCCATGGAAAAGAAGATTCAAAAAAATTCATGTTACTACTTTGAAACATTTTTCTTGTTATAATAAGTTATGAATAATTAGATAAGTATGCGAAAAAAGCGTAGTCCCAGGAGTCATTGGCCCAGACAGTTGCAACCCAAAAGCAACCTTTCAGTAATAAAGTTAATGGTCACTATTGTGATTTAGACAGATATCCTCCACGCAGAGGATCTGTCAAGAAACTCCATGGACATTTCTTCAAATAAAAATTCCCTATCAACACATTAGTTACGTCATCAGGTCATACATCCAATATAAGTTATTAAACCAAGTCAGAACTACAATCAAACTCTGAATAACAGTTCTGACTAACTGTAAAGACTAATTTTATGCACTTTGAACTTCCCGGAAACCCTAAGCTTCGCCCGAAGAGATAAGTACTTCCTAACTTTATAAGCCGACGTGAGAAATTCTAACACATGTCAGCTCTTCACAGCCTCTGAATTATTACGAAGAGATATAATAGTATCTACATAATCATATATCGTATACTTTTGAGTTTTCTCAGCTTAAATCATACTGTGTTACTTAAAGGCGCTCTCTCACCGCGAGCCTGTAATGTAACGTTACAGATTCACAACATTTCATCAGTGAGGGAAGACAATCGAGCATCACAATGCGTACCTTGTGTCAAAGCTATACTAAATGTACGCGATTGCTCGAATGCTCAAAGTCGATTCCATAATAGGACTGTTTTACACTAAAATAAAACAGTCATTATGTGCCGAAAGAAAGACAGCGTTAGTTTATGAAGAAAGCAGTCTATGATTCTGGTTTCTAGGAGCATAGATATTGTAAAACATACCTGATTCTCTTTGGATTTACGTTGTTACCTCTCATTTCCGGCAGGGGTCGCCATCTCTGGTTCCGGCGGCCGCCCGTTTAGGTTTCATAGTGTCTTCATACCAGCAAGGGCCTTGAGCTAACGCTGTCTTTCTTTCGGCACATAATGACTGTTTTATTTTAGTGTAAAACAGTCCTATTATATGCCTACCAGAAAGACAGCGTTAGTTTATGAAGACTTGTTTGATATCTGCTGGTGAAGGTGACTTAATAAACGCTATGTGAAATAAATAAATGTGTTAAAGAATGAAAGAATTTCGCTTCAGTTTAAACATTTATTTTCAATTATTGTAATCAGTAATTTAATAATACTGGTAATAATTATAATCATTTAAAATCAACAACAACATAAAGAATCAACTTTGGCACATAATAGGAAAATTTAAACATAAAAATTTTAATTAAAGGTTGAGAAATTAAATCTTAACAAATCTTCCCTTTGAATATCTGTACTTTTTATAATTTCTCTACAGTAATATTTCCTGAAGGTCTTATTACTCCTCCAGTTTCCTCTAGTCAATATATCATCTACAGGAACATTCTCCCACCAGCCTTTGGATGCTACAGCTGCTCTAACGCTTCCTGGGGTAGCTTCTAAATTTATATCTTTAAATATAGATTTAATCCAACCTGCTATGATAGTTCTTGTAGCTGGTTTTATTTGTCCTTTCAATGAAACAAATAGACTTGTAACATTACTATTAAGTCGTCTTTCCTGTGAGATCTGGATCAATTGTGAAATATGTCTCAGGGGACATATATTTGCATCTGGATGTTTTAATAAAGACCAGCCCGACTGTCTATATTTGCTTGAGTCTGTTTTTGATCCAAATTTTGGCCATAATATAATTTTTTCTTCTTCTTCTATGAAGTTATTTTGAGAAATATCCAACAAGGTGAGGTCATGTATCCTTCTGCCTGATGCTAACGATAAGATAATTGCAGTTCTTCTTGAGATATCAAAAAGTGAATTTGTGCTTGGAACTGTTTTTAACCAATTGAAAATTAATTTTGTGTCCCATATAGGGGATTTTGTAGGTGGAGGTCTGGCTAATGCTATGGCTTTTAAAACTTGTTGAACAAAGAAATTTTTTGATAGATTGTCTGCATTTGAAGCACAAAAGGTAGAAATAGCTGATTTATGTAATAAAATTGTGTTAACTGAAAAATTACTTTTTAAATGCAGATCTGCTAAAAATCTTGCAACGTCTTTGCCATCTGGATTACTTTTATTAATATTATTTGTGGCACAAAAAGATAGCCACCTTTTTATAGGGGCTTTGTAAGTATTTAGAGTGCTTTTGCGCCAACTATTACTTAATAATTCAATTTCCTCCCTACTCCAGTTTGCTACTTGATTTGACCACCCCCAATTTTCCAAGCCTGGAGGGACAATTTGTCCACTTGTGGGGGACAGAGCCCCGTCGATCGATCTATCAGGTTCTTCCGCAGATCTGTTATCGATATTGGGTCTGACAGGGCCCTGGCTTGTAGATCGGCTTGCCAAAAGCACTGATCCCACTGTGGTGCTATTACTATGTACGTCCCTCTGGCTCGGTTTAAATGATGGAGCACCCGAGGGATCAAGTTGGGTGGAGGGAATGCCCAGCCCAGCTGAAAGTCCCAATCTCGACTGAAGGCGTCGCAAAAAATTGCTGACCCATCTGTTGAGTCCCAAGTTACGTATTGTGGGACCACTGCAGTTTCTTTTGAAGCGAACAGGTCTACGTCTGGGACGCCCCATTTTTGGAATATTATATTCTTGGCTTGGGGTTGTAGTTGCCATTCGGGGACCGGTTTTCCTCTTGAGAGGCGGTCTGCAATCCCGTTTAACCTCCCCGGGAGGTATGATGCCGACAGCGTTATGTTGAGCTGCCCGGTTAGGTGAAGGAGTTTGCTTGTTAGACCCAACAGGGCTAAGGACCGGGTTCCCCCCTCGTTCCTTAAGTAGGCTATGAGGGTTCGATTGTCCGATTGCACCAGAACATGTGCGTCCTTCATGTGTGCACCTTGTCTTACTAAGGCTGCATACACGGCAAACATTTCCTTCACATTGGAATGCCACTTTTGCTGGCGGCGATTCCATTTGCCCGACAACATAGTGTTGTTCAGGTGTGCTCCCCAGCCCGCGTCCGCCGCGTCTGTGGTGAGAAAGTGGGTAACCTTGGGGGCGTGCATTGGTCTTGCACTTTTCCCTACGTTTCTTACCCACCATTGTAACTCTTGAGTCACTAGAGGTGGTAACTCCCTCTTTTGCCTTGGTCTGGCTCCTCTGAAAGTTTTTAGAAAAATCTGAGTACGGCGACAATGGAGGCGACCGTTTGGGGTTGCTAAATTTGCAAAATTTAACATACCCAGCAATTTTTGCATCACTCGGAGACACGACTCTTTCTTTTGTAATAGGCTTGTTGATAGTTCTAGAATTTTTTCTACTTTTTTTACAGGAAGTGAAATTAGTTTTGTTTTTGTATTCCATATTATACCTAAATATTCTATTTCTTGGGTTGGTGTGAGAAGTGATTTCTGAAAGTTTACATGCCAACCCAACTTTTCTAGAGTCTGTATGGTTATTTTGGTGTGTTCTACGAGTTGTGTCTGATTTTGACTGGCAATTAAAAAATCGTCCAGATAAACTACTATTCTTATGCCTTGTTTCCGAAGGATTTCCGCAATCCAATTGGTCACTGAGGCGAAGGAGTGAGGAGCTGATGAGAGACCGAAAGGTAAGGCCGTTAACTGTAATATTTCGCCTCCATATATTATGCGCAGAAAACGCCTGTGAGTTTCCTTTATGTTCAGGTGAAAATATGCCTGATGGAGGTCTATTTTTGTCATCCAGTCCCTGTCCTGTAGGAACTGAATTACATCCTGGCGAGAAATTAATTGGAAGTGTCGAGTTAAGACATGGAAATTTAGGCTCTTTAAATTGAAAATAGGGCGTATCCCCCCATCTGATTTTCTGACTAAAAACATTTTGGAGTGAAAGCCAGGTGTTATGTTTTTTGGTTTTTCTAAAATGTTTGCATCTTTTAACTGTTCTATGATTTCCGTCATCTTCTTGGATGGCTTTGTTGCAAACTTGTTTAATATTCTTTTGTAAGGGTAATGTAAAGGAGGTTTTGTTGAAAATGGTATGCGGCTCTCTGCTATTATTTTTAGAATATATTGACTGGCCCTCAATTGTTCCCATGCCTGAACATGGGATTTTAGGCAACCCCCTTTGAATATTTTGCTTTGATTGTCACTTATCTTTAACGTTGGAGGTGTCTTGGGTGCCTGTACGACGAAAGGAATGCTTTTTATAATTTTTGGATTTTTTGTCCGAGTTAAACTTAGTTTTCTTATTGAAATTAGTTTTATATGATGGCTTGAAACTTTTATTGTTAATCTGATTACTATTATTGACCTTCTTTTTATCTTTTAAATAAGTTGGCATGTTAAGCCATACCTGCGAGCCTCCTAAAGAATCTACTAGTGGGATGAGCGCTTCTCTGTTAAAGAGATACTACGTGCTCAAATTTGACATACGATTTCATAATAACACTAGATCGAGTCGTCGTTGTTTTTGAAAATTCATAACAAATTATTATGTTGTAATGAGGCAAGATTGGGGAATGTCGAGCGTGATTTGAGTCACTCACTAAGAAATTAGAACCAGAGATGGCGACCCCTGCCGGAAATGAGAGGTAACAACGTAAATCCAAAGAGAATCAGGTATGTTTTACAATATCTATGCTCCTAGAAACCAGAATCATAGACTGCTTTCTTCATAAACTAACGCTGTCTTTCTGGTAGGCATATAATGTTTCATTACACGCGTATCGGTGAGGGAGGGCCTTAAGGCTAATTTCTTAGTGAGTGACTCAAATCACGCTCGACATTCCCCAATCTTGCCTCATTACAACATAATAATTTGTTATGAATTTTCAAAAACAACGACGACTCGATCTAGTGTTATTATGAAATCGTATGTCAAATTTGAGCACGTATCAATTGCGGTTGTTATGCTTAACCACATTTGGTTGGCGTTTCATAGAACATAAGTTTAACTGAGCTAAGTAATGACAGACGAATATTTGTGAAAACCAACTATAGCTTTTAATGTGTTTTTTTATTTGTTATTGATATAATCATCAAGTCTTTAATGAGGTACTATCAGAGTCTTTCTGACTAATGAGATGGATTTACGAAATGTTGAGCTTGACTTGAGCTGAGTCAGCGAAAAGGAATATCACTGTCGATGAACCACTGATATTTCAAGATCCATTTTAAGATAAAAGTATTTTCCACGAAAATAGTTCCTATACAGGTGTCATAATGATCAAATTATAATATTTAATTTTCAGTACATCTACGTGACACCAAAAATAATGTCTGACAAACAGCGTTTCCTCAGATTTTCTACTGTAAGCTGAGCAGAGCATAAAAGATGAAGTGCTGACAAGGACTTTATTTACCTACAGGTCGTTTTATAATAACTTAAGGATTAAGTTTACAAGGTGGGTAGTAGCCTACGGATTAAAAGCGAGTACTTTAACAATATTTCGTGTTCTTTTTTAGAGCAATTTTCCTTGACAGGAACTCATTATTTTCTTTATGGTTATTCATTCGATCACTTGAATCAAATTCACCGAGCTGATATTCCGATAATTAGGTCACTGAAGGTTCTCAATAAGTGTTGATTAAGCTTTTATCAGAAATCAAAATTGACTGACTGTAAATGAATTGACTGATCGATATTATGGCGAATTTTGAATTCAATTTGGACCTAAATTAGATTCAAAATTCAATTTGTGGCTGGCAATATTTTAAAATAGGTAAAAATGATCCTGAGCGGACCGAGAGGGAACCGTCAGAATCATACTGACTTAATGGGGTGTTTGGGGCAAGGGCATGCTAATGCGTGAATTGCAATAAAAATATGAAGATCGACAAAACGAATTCATGGGGAAGTTCTATGTCATTTGATTCGCTCATAGTACAATGTTGAGACAACTTAATGGATGGAAAACAAAAAGAAGAACAATGTATTTCGATTTATAAGCCTGCAAAGGCAAAGTTTCCTAAGTAAATAGCAAAATGACGGGGCCCCCTCACAGAGGGCCAAAGCCAGCCGGGGTGCTTAGACTTATTTCCATCACCGTGACCCCGGAACATAAAAGGCTATCGAAGGACACCTTGGATTTTAGTCAGTACAAGTCTGACAGACCCTCCCGCCCTGCCCGGAGTGGGAGGACTCATTTGATGATTTTACCACGATAAAAAAAAGTAAAACACAGATTCTGGTTATATTTGATTTGTTTTTATCATGAGTTTCAAAATTTAAAAAAAAAATGTAGACTTGGATATTTGCTAGTCTTTCGGATTAAAGTGAAAAGAAATAATTTTTAAACTTTAGTACTTTTTGAGTTACCATTACAAACATAAAATCTAATCTTTTTTCTGTATAATATTAGAAGTTGATAAATTAATGTTAAAGTTTATGTACATTCAAACTTTTTTAATATCCTTCGCTAACATTATAGTAACACAGACAGGATTTGATGTGATTTCTGAGAAAGATGAAAGACATTTCCAACTAGTGGGTGTCGTAAAAAGGCGACTAAAGGATTACGGCAAAGAGGGTCAATGGGTGGCTAGCTTCCAGGAACCTCAAGTACCTACTAACGTATCGTCCGTCGAATCATGAAAGGGCGCAACCAACAAAAATTCGGATTTTAAGTTATTTACACCATTGAATTTTAGATGTCAAGTTTTATCATGTCACGAAAAGGCGTAACCAAAATTGCAGAATTTAATGACTTATGAGTAGTCGTGAATCTACTATTCCTTTAATTACGATGGTTAATAATTATAAATTTTATTAAAAATGGCTCTCCTGAAAAAAATTGTAAAACTCAGATACGCCCTTTCGTGATTCGACCGACGATATACAGTGAATACTGACCATCAATAAAAGAACCTGTGCCTTTTTTATCGTGGTGAAATCATCCAATGAGTCCTTCCGCCCAGGGCGGGACAGGAGGTCCTGTCAGACTTGTACTGACTAAAATCCACGGTGATCTCTCAATAGCCCTTTACTTACCACTGCCACGGTTACTAGGTGACACAATCCTACGACCCCGGCAGGCTATGGCCTTCTTAGGGGCCTCGTCAGATAGCTGACAGCTCTTTGAGGCGCGCGTGGAACACAACGCGCTGTCGACCCGGACATGGTCCATGATCGGACGGCGAGTCACCTATAACTCGCTGCCGGCATTCCCAGAACCTGGGCCTTAAGTCAACTATTGCAATAGTTTCCGAATAGTCTATCATTGATTTAATTATTATTGAATTTGACATGTTCAGTAATCTACTAATACAATGGCGTCATCGTCATTATGACTTTCCAATGGTCAGTCACTGGCACTCCATAAAAAGAAATGACATAGAATGGTAATCTCGTACATTTTTTTTTATACAAGAACTCCTGACTGATGCAAACTAATACCGATCGACACACCAGTGATCGACTAATGAGTTTAGCAGATTAAGAACTTTTAGCGTTAACAGGCTAGGGACCTAGGTCAATGGTAATTTACCCCTTTTTCGCTTACCCATTTATTTACAGCATCACATTAATTTAACGATGAGTCCGATTTCGGGACCCGAAAAAAAACATGTTAAAAGCAGAATAAGTAAGTAAACCTCATTAGCGCCATTAGCACCAGTCCCCAAGGTCCCATATAGGTCAAAAAGTGCCTCCCATCATTCGTGGAGCTCGTAAAAAAATCAGGAATATAATTTGAAAATAATTCCTCTCCTCTTTGTGATCGCAATTAGGAAAGTTTGAGCAAAATAAAATTTTACGATAGGCAGGCAATTTTTTTGCGTGAAAATTGTATTTAAAGTTCTCGTTGAAAATACTTACTGAGTCGTTAAATTAATTGTACGGCAAAAAATATTGTTATTAGGCACTTCAACGAAAGAAACGACTGAAAATGTTTTACAAAAGTTACTTATTTTATATCTTTCTCTGTTGAGTTGTTTTCTTAAGTACTTAAGTAGGTACCTTAAAAATTTGAATCTCTAATGGCGTCGAATCTGTTAGGTCTTAACTTAATTAAAAATATTGCTTCATTTTACTAGCAAGCGAACAAAATTGATACAATTTTAAGCTGTCTTTGTTTACACCTTAAATGTAACGTGTTTTTGATGTTATTCAATTAACATTAAGATAAATGTAAATTACATTTAATTGGAATATTTTGTAATTTAAATAAAACGAGTGTGAATGCTTGAAGAAATATATATCATTATATTAATTTAAAGTCATGTATGACGTTCTGTTTAAATTGTAACACATTTTTTTATATTTAACTGAATTAATAATTACTAATCATAATAATAATTAATAATAATCGGACACAGACTGAGGTAGAAACTATGAAATTTTAACTATCGCAATATTCCAATCCGAGAAATGTGTTATTTATTTACCAACCTCATGGAGTATCAATGTTACTAGTAAAACTATTATAGCTATAGCCTATATATTTGCGTGAGGTAAAGCGATTAGCGTCGTAAACGTCAAATGCTGTTTTCCAATTGACAGATTTTTAAGACAAATGTTCAACCGATGTTTAACTTTTATGTAGTAAGACTCTGGGTCTTTATCCAACACCGTAGCACTTGCTAAATCAAAATACTACGACAAAATACTTCTAGCAAGTACTACGGTAGCGTAGCACTTGCTACGCTACCGTAGTACTTGCTACGCCACCGTAGCACTTGCTACGCCACCGTAGCTCTTGCTCCGTCACCGTAGCATAACGCTACGCTATAACCAACAACATTACGCAGCGCAAAAACTGAACAGTCTGATAAATATATAAAACATTGAATTCTGATTATTCTAATACAAATTCATAAATCTTGTGGTTCACGATTTTCTCCATTTTGTTTCATTTTTTTTTTTAAGTAACCATTTCTGTCAAAGTTACAAAGGGAACAAATAGCATAATGAAATTATTAATGAAATATTAATGGAATCTCCAAAGTTTTTGTCTTGTTTTATAAGTCGGCCAGTGAAATCTCAGGAAAAAGGAAACAAGACAGGAAAATCTTATTACAATTTGCGAATTTACAAGTTTAACATTCGTTCATTTTCTTTGGATATTTGATAATATCTAAAAGGGATTTTAGAAGTATTCAAGGGATGAAACTATTCATTCTTTAAAGTCGTCGTTTGTTTTCTACTTTCTAATTCGTTCTTAGCTACTTTTGCGCAACAATGTGTTCTAAAAGAAAATTCATTTTCTCCAAATTTTTAAACGTAAAGATTTACACGAGCAATAGAAACGTCGAGCAATAGTCCGATTCGTTGTTGCGTTGACTTTCACGGTGATGACCCCCATGGTCATCTTGTAATGGACAAGGGTATACTCGCGTACGAGCAGGGCTCGGTCGATCTATTTTTATTATAGTAATGCCTTTTTTTCTCTATAACCACTACAAAAGGTAAGGTAACAGAAATAAAATCAAAACAAAATATAACTGGTAGCATCTAAACATTAAATCTATAAGTTTACAAATAAATCATAATCATTGAAAGCACTCAATTCATTAAAACCAGAATGAAACGATAAAATACGAAATGAGCAATATTTCGTTGAGGAAGTTTGCCAAAGTTGGTCAATTAAGGCCATTTTAATTATTTGTAACACGGTTGAGTAAAACATTTTCGAGGAAGTAAATCTTATTTTGGTAATAAAGAATAAATATTTATGAAATTAATTCGAAATTTAAAAATGATTTTGATTTTATAACTGTTGTTGCTGTATTTACTGATGAAAATATGTATAACTAGCTGACCCTTGCCCACTTCGTTGGGTGGTAAAAATTTAAATTGTGATGAAATGATGATTGTGGTTCGGTTAGTACTGAGTGCCGAGTGCTATGATTTATTTCCTGACTGCCAGAAGGAGGATTATGTTTTTATTGCATACTGACAGTAACCGCCAGCCGACTTTCTGTTGCTAGGCGTTGCTCATGTTCAACGTTAGATTCCCGAGCACGGGCCTGCGATGTTCTCATTGTTTGGTTAGCGAGCCACTGCGAGCGCTCAGCACGAGTGTCCCTATCCCTTGTTGTTGAGATATGCTGCTTTAAATCACTGAGACGCTGCGCACGTTCAGCGCTAGATTCCCGAGCACGGGCCTGCGATGTTCTCGCACTTTGGCTTTTTTTTTTCGTGACATCAAATGAGTCCTCCCAACCCGGGCAGAGTGGGAGGGGGGCTGTCAGACTTGTAGTGACTTAAATCCACGGTTTTTCGGTTGCCCTTTGAATACCGGAGTCGCGGTATACGTATGTCCCGCAACCCTGGCTAGGCTATGGCCCTCGATTATGGCCCGTCATTATCCTGACACTCTTTGAGGCGCGTGTGGAACACAACGCGCCGTCGACCCGGGCATGGTCCATGGTCGGACAGTGAGTTGCCCTTTACTCGAAGCCCGCATGCCCGATGATCGTCCCGCGACATCCGTCGCCGTGGGCGTCTACTACTACGGCTGGGGTGGAGGGAGGATGCTGTCCTCTTTCTCACCTATTCCACCTCCTCCTTCGCGAGCATGACTGCTTCGCAGAAGGAGGAGACCGCTTCCCACTCCGTCTCGCCCCGCAGGATGGCCGCGACCAATGCCGGGTGCAAGAGGTCTCCGCCTATCGCCTGCGTGAGGACACGGCGGTGCTCCGCCCAAGCAGGGCAGTCCTGCATCGTATGCTCCACCGTGTCCTCCGGGCGGTCCTCCTATTGGTGACACTCGGGCGTTTCCTCCTTCTTTATCAGACACACGTACCTCTCAAAGCATCCATGTCCGGTGAGGACCTGTATCAAGCGGTAGATGAGGATGCCGTGGGGTCTATCCAGCCACTCCTCAAAGAGGGGAGCAAATATCTGCGAGCGCTCAGCGCTAGATGTTCTCGATGTTCTCCAGCTTTGGTTGGCAAGACGCTGTGAACGCTCGGAGCTAGATTCCCCAGCGCGTGCTTGCGAAATATTTCCTCTATGCCTCGAGAGGCGCTTATGATTTTCAAGAGCAGACTTTTCCATACGGCGTACTCGAGTTGCTTTGTCTGGGATGTCTGTCAGTAAAGTTGTGATTTCCCTTTAGGCATGGTAAACAATTGCTGAAACTATTCGATATCCCAAAAACATAAATACCACAGCTTCGAATTCAAAGAAACAGTGTTTTGTGTTTTAAGAAACCGAGCAATCAAAACAATTTTAAAGACCAACACGTAGGGGTGCTAAGACAGGAAACCTCCACGTGCGCCCGTCAAAAACTCTTCCTTAGGTACTGTGTGCCTAAGGGGTCTCTTTGCCCTTATGTGAATAGCATGACGTGTGAACGCTCCAACGCGTGTCCCTCTGATCAGCAGAGGGCACAGCGGCGGAGCGGGCGGAGTAATGTGTGGCTCGCCGTCCGACCGAGGACCAAGCCCGGGTCGGTGGTGCGCCGTGTTTCGCGCCAAATGCCTGCTGGGGTCGCGGGTTTTTTCTTAACCTAGGATACCGCGGCCCCGGAACGTACAGGGCATCGAAAGGAACATGGGTGGATTTTAGTCAGTAAGAGTCTGACAGTCCGCCTCACCCAGGGCTCAGGACTCATTTGATGATTTTACCACATTAAAAAAAGACTAACGCGTAATTGCACAACGCCATCCAATGGATCTTTCTTTGTCGTGTCGATGATTCCTTTATATTGTATGTTTCGACCAAAACTCTGCCACGTTGACGGCGTTGGTGGTGGCCTCGGATAGATCCCTTAGAGTGCAGGTGGAATTACAAAGAGTACAATTGAGAAGATGGGCTATCGTTTGCGATGATCCAATGGATAAAACGTCCGTACAAAGCATGTTCTAATGCGGTTCGCGAATGGACGGCGGCATTTTGCGATTTAGTAATTTTATATATTATTATCTTCGAAACTGTTTAACCAATTTACTTACTGTATCTCTATGATGTTCTTGTGATCATAATAATATTTTTTTTGTTAAGGTTTAATATTTAGTTGATTAAAAAACCGTCCAAAGGTATAATGTGGTTCGAGAATGGACGGCGGCATTTTGCGATTTAGCAATTTTATGTTATCTTCGAAATTATTTAACCAATTGACATACTGTTTGGGGCAAATCGTATCTCTATGATGTTCTTGTGATCATAATAATATTTTTTTGGATAAGGTTTAATATTTAGTTGATTAAAAAACCGTCCAAAGGTAGGTATGACGAAAAATACTTTTTTTAACTCGTAAAAGCTACTATATCTACTAAAACATAAAAGATAGAAATATGGTGTCGCGGACTTTATTGTAGAACTATTTAAAGCGGACATTTTTGCCGTACATTATTTTCAATTTTAAGCAACTGGTAAGGCAGCGCATGCTAATAACTCAGTTAGAAGAGCGATTTTTTTCCGCCCGGCTAAACAAAACTTGAGATAGTTCAGCTAATATGCATGATATCTTTATAATTTATAGCCTATAGCACTCAGGGATAATGTAGCTTTCTACCAGTGAAACAATTTTTAAAATCGGTTCATTACTTTCGGAGATTACCCATTACATACAAACAAACAAACAATTTTACCTCTTTATAATATTAGTATAGATAAACAACGATTCCTTGAGGAAAAATATACTTTTCCTGGAAAAAATTGCAAAACAAAAAATATGCTTAATCTTACAGTCTCAAAAGTTTTTTTACTAACCCAATTACGACAAAGGTTTGTGATTTTTTTTTCTATGTATGTTATTCATGTTCCATCATAGCGCCTAAAACAGTTAGTCGATTCTGATAAACATACAAAAACCTGAAATTTTGCGGGCTTATTCTGCACAATCACCTTAACACACACACACATAAAAACACTTTACACAAAAAAAAGAAATAAAGAAACGAAATCCTCAAAATACATCATTACACTGAATCTTTAAGTACCTTTCTTCACACGGTTGATTTAGGAATGTAAGAAAAACAAAGATTTAATCCGATGCTTAGGTATTATCACTTGGAAGATTGGCACCCGTTAATTGAGGAAAAAGGGCTGCTGCGATAGTGGCCAATTTTTCCCAGTTGACTCTAATAATGCTTGGGAAGTACCATGCTGATACTGTTACTTTACCCTGTTTTGCCAAATACATCGAGTTTTCTGGACGAAAGCACGTTTTATGGCCGTAATAATCGTTTAGATAGTGATGGAAAAGTGACAATAAGAGGAACGCATAATTTAGTTTTTTTTTAAATACTGATTCTCCTAAACTACTTCATTCCACTGCTGGACAAACAGCTCTACCCATGACTTCTAGTTTTGCTTTCCCATGATCCAAGGTCAAATTGGACCACTGCTTATTGGTTTTGTCCACCTCATCACGCTATCTTCTACGAGGTCTGCCGTGACTCATTCTGGCAGTTCCAGGGCTCCACAAAGTGAGTAGCGCACGGAGGACACGGTGGATCATACGGTGCAGTCCTCTTGGGCAGAGCACTACCGTGTCCTTACGACGTCGATAGGCGCTGACCTCTCGCGCTCGCCATTGGTTGAAGCTATGCTGCGGGGCGAGACTGATTTGGAATCGGCCGCCTCCTTCTGCAAAGCAGTCATGCTAGCGAAGGAGGAGGCGGTATTAACGAATATCGTGACCCCGGAACGTAAAATGCAATTGAAGGACAACGTGGACTCATTTGATGATTTTACTACGATAAAAAAAAGGTTCGAGTCGTTGTCCAAACGCGCATCACAGAAATGTCAGGTAAACAGGTTTCGGAGGCCCATTACGAATACAAAAAGATAATTGAAAGAACAGGGTAGGTTTTAATCAATATGAGTCTAACAATACCGCTCTACCCTGAGGAGGCGGACTCATTTGATGATTCAAATTAAAAACCTTTTGTCTTCCATCGTTTTATCTTTGTAAATAAATATGCAATTAAAAAACCTCGGAAATTCTGTTAAAAGTAAGTGTCTTTTCGCTTTGTATATTCTGAATACATTTTTATGCTTATATTTTAAGCCAGTTCAATAAGATTTATGTAAGCGAATAAACTTAAATCCTACGAACATTTTTGATCATATCGTAAGGAGCATCTAATATAAATGTCATCTAAACCAATGTGGCTGAAATGATTCATCCATTTTTCTTCGATAATTTATATTTTGCATTTCGGTACCTTGTTTTAACGTTCCTGCAAGCTTGGGACCTAAACTTAAGCTGCACATAAATGTAACCTAATCTTACTAATATTGTAAATGCTAAAGTTTGTAAGGATGGATGGGTTTTTGTTACTTAAAATCGGCTCTTATTTTAACGTCAAATACCGTTTTGCAGTTGACAATTTTTTTATACCAGAAAGAGTAGTACAACGAACTACAAGAACTTTTATGTTGTGTGATTTGCTCCTACGGAACCCTTCATGGGCAAGTCCGACTCGAACTTGGCCGGTTTTTAATATTTCAATTATCTTGCATTAGTTGAAACTACTAGTCTAACATAACATCTACAACAGCTCTTAAGAATAAATCAGAGCATAAAATGGATGTAAGTCCAACCTTAGTTCGCACTTCATTACTCGACGCCCCGAGCATAAATCTTTCTCGTTGTTCTAAAGTTTAGCATACACTCGACATCTCCGTCCCCGTATCTCTAAATTCGCATCGTAAAGTGCATACTAGCATTTTATTTCGCACTAAAACACAGTCCCTCGGAGATAAGACTTTATAGAGGACAGGGCTAAAAAGACTTGGAGGTATTATATCGCGTTTTTATTACGTTAAAATCACGCTGGCTTAGATGTGGGGTGTGTGCATGGTTGACGATGGGTGAATGTTTTTGCTAATAAAATTTACTGATTTTATTAGCAAGAAAATATAAAAATGTAGACATTTTTTGTGAGCAAAAATTCATAAACATCAAATGGGAGTTCTATTCTGGGACAAAGCAAATATATAGCCTACTAGCTATTTCCAACGACTTCGTTCACGTTTTTGTCGTAAATTATCCTACAAAGCTATAAATACCGAGATAAAAGTAATTGTGTTGAATTCTAAAATATAAGCTATCTCCGTACATATGAAACATTCAGATCCATTGAGATGTGTCCATGAATTCATACATCCCAAACTTCTGCATTTGTAGATTATTATTATACCATATCTGATTCGTTTACGCATTTGAGACTTGCTAGTGTCTTACCTCTGTAAAACCAACAAGAAAATTCAAGCAATGTGAAAATACTTTGAAAAAGACAGTTCGCATATAAACCAACCAAAACCTAGTTACAAAATTAACTTATACTTAGTAGCGTGACTGTACGAGTTTCTACAGAATTTACAACTCGTCCATGATTCACTGGCAATGATAGCAGGTACCAGGAAATTATGAGGGCGTGGAGGTAAACCCGCTAATTGCACGGAGCTGAGACGTTCATACACTATTACCCTTGCACGGAGCCCGCTATATCTTTCTAAATGTAAGGCACACCCAGAGCTGTGAAATGAACAAGGACGGTAGCGGTAAGGGTGGTTCACACGAAATTTTATACAAAGAAAGAAAGAAAATAATTATGTGTATTCGACATAAGTCACAAAATTACAAGAATAATATGATCATAAAATTAAGAATGCTCATCCAAATTGAATTATTTTCTATGAAAGCAAACGACAGGTTTAGTTACTACATTGATTACTAAGAAGAATCAATTAAAAACATACATAAATTTAAAAAAAATGCACCGAATTGAGAACTTCCTGTTTTTAGAGATAGGCTCAATTCAGCAATCCAAGCCTGTAACATCAATAACTTAATACAATGAACTTTTGCAGAGTCAAAAAATGACATTTAATATTTTTTTCCTTTGACTTAGTCTCCGTCTCTGCCTCTCTGTCTATTGTAAACACAATTTTATTAATTTGCCTAAAACCTAAGTAAACCAAAAGATACAATTACAATAAAATTTATAGCCTATCTATAAAGCCTAGAAGAGAAGAATTGATAAAGGTCGACCAATAAGGCCCTTCGTACACAAGGCGACTCGGGTATCCGATACTCCAGTCGAATACCTAAGTCGCGCGACTCTAGTAGCGCATGATCCGTACACAGCGGCGACTCGAGTCGTAAGACTCAAATCGTCTATTCTATACCATTCTATATTCAACCTTAACAATACATAGTACAAAACACAAAATGTACATCTCATTGCATAAATTAAAATGCTGTTTATTTCAAAAATGGCGGGCGCATTCCAATTTCAATTTTTTGGAATTAAAAATTGGCGCGCGAGAAAAACGTATTTTCACGCAAAAATATTGAGAAAGAATATGGTTCACAATTTCGCCGCACGATTCTGCTACAAGGTAGCTCGATTTGTTTATGCTTTGACTTTCATGGTGGTGACCATGGGTTCAATCCCCGGGCAAACATACAATTTTTCTTTTTTCCTGTTTATTTTTTAGAGTTTTATTCCTTTTTTTTTCTATGTTTTTTTTTTATAGTTTATCTTTTATTTGCACTGGAACGCTGACGCGCTTACTGCTATGCTGATGACCGTGGACAATTTCAGATTTGAATAGGATTTTATTTTAATGTTTTCGTTTTCTTAACTATTTTTGTCGTATGTACAAGTACATGACGAAGCTAGGTTAAAGTAGTAATGTTTGTAACGAAACCATAATAATTTATAAAAGTGTAAAAAGTTTGACACCATGCTCGATAGATGGCGTTGTCGTCGAGTTAGATCGCGCTATCGTTTGGTTACATCGATTTAGTAAAAGCAACTGTGGTTTTATTTTGAACTTCATTAGTGTTCACATAAGTTCAATATTCCAACATTACCAGTTCTCGAGCTTGGTAGTAAACAAGTAATATAAGAGTCTTAGGTAGCGATGGGTCGTTGACGGTTTTTCCGTCAACGAAACGTTAACGTTGATTCACGTTTGTCAACTAGTTAATCAACTAGTTGAATTCGTCAACGAGTTGACCAAGTTAACGGGTTCATCTCGTTGACGAATTTAACTGTCAACTTGCAACGTAAATCGTTGATTCATTAAACGGTTTTTATTCAACGATTGCGCGTTGAATTTTAAAAACAATTTGATTCAATTTATGTATAAGAAAACGTTTGAAAGAAAATTTTAATTTTAACAATTAACATCTAAAATTGTGTGAAATCAAAGATATTAATTCTATTTTTCATAGAGGGGCTGTTCGCTCTACCGTTGCGTCTCAAAAAGTAATACATTTAAAATAATACATTGGGATTAGGTCTCAGACTATCAGTATCTGTGGTAAACGTAAGTAAACAAACTCCACAAATATAAGTACTATTCTTAAAATAAACATTTCGAAAATCAACTCTTTCAACCGCTCGCAATCCATGGCGTTAAAAATACGAACCAAAAAATTCAACGTTGAAAACAACGTAAGTTTTGTAAATTGCTCAGCTCGTTGCGTTTACTTTTCGTTAATTCAACGAGACGAACGCGTCTCGTTGAATTAAACGCATGAACGTAAACGCAAGTTAAGCCCGTAAACGTCGTTGACGAATTCAACTAGTTGATTCATAAACAGTTAACGTTAATACGTTGACAGGAGATCAACGGTTGATTCAACTAGTTCGTTGATTCAACGCTCATCCCTAGTCTTAGGTATCATGCTATGTGCCAATAAACATTTTTTTAAACCTAAGTTTTAGAATAGAACCACGGTAGAACTAAGTGTAATTTATTTTTATTCATGTTACTTTCTTTTAACTTCTTTGTAATTCTTTAATTCCTTCATTTTTTTCTATTTATTTTGTATAAAATGTACAAAAAAAGGAATTGTCTGTTAAAGTAAGTAGGTAGGTACTATTTTTTAATTTGTTATCAGTGAAGTTTACAGTTTTATTTATTTTATCTAATACCTAATCACTTTTAATTTTCTATGTATTTTTCCCGAGCTAAGCTCAATCGACCAATACATTTTCAACTTTATACCCCAGCGCGTAAAGTTGAAAATGTATTGGTGACTGATGAACGATAACGATTGTCGTTTACTGTCGTATGCTCTTTTACTAAGGCCCCAGGTACCTATTATTATATAAATCACTAGTTATATTAATCATTACAAAAAATAAATTCTGGCCTGTTAAATCAACGGCCATTCCTATTACCGCCCAAGCATAGGTTTTCCATAGTAATGACGGGGCCCCCTCTAGAGAGCCAAAGCTTGCCGGGGTCGCGGGACTTATCTCATTACCGTGACCCCGGAACATAAAGGGCTATTGAGTGATACCGTGGATTTTGATCACTACGAGTCTGACAGTAAGGGTTGGGAGGACTCATTTGATGATTTTAAAACGAAAAAAAAAAAGCTTAAGTATTCCATAATCATCATCTGCCTAGCCTATTCCCAACTATATTGGGGTCGGCTTCCAGTCGACCAGATTCAGCTAGATATCAGTATTTTACATAGAGCGACTGCCTGTCGGACCTCCACAACCCAGTAACTGGGTAATACCATACCCCATGGTAAGACTGGTTGTCAGACTTTAGAGCCTCTGACTACCAGTAACGACTGTCAAAGATCTATAAACGACAGCCGGGTCCCACGGCTTTACGTGCTTTCCGAGGCACGGAGGAAACTCGCTATGACAGATGGTCACCCATCCACAGATCAACCTAGGCAAGCGCGGTTTAACCCAGAAGATCGGCCTGTGCGGCTGTAATTATTTAGTCACGAGCTCCTCATAATATACTTAGAATATTATTTTGAATTTGACAAGCCTGTGAGTCTAGTGGTTAGTGGCCCTGACTGCTATGCCTGAGGTCGTGGGTTCGATTCCCAAGGAAATTTAATGTTTTTGTGATGAGCAGGATCATTTTTGTTCTGTGTCTGAGAGTAATTTATCTATAATATTTATGTATTTAGATAATAAAGTATGTTTTTCAGTCAACACAAGCTCTGCTTAGCTTGGGACTAGGTGACGTTGTGTGATACTTATGGAATATTATTATTATTAATTGTAATGAAACAAACAAGGATATTTTTTTACTTCAGATACAAAGATGTTTAATAATAAAGTTTGAAATAATACTTTGATACAAATTTTTCGTCGGTTATAAATCGCGCAGACTTGGGTTTCCGCGATCTTGATAAATGGAGTCGCGCGTGGCTAGAGTCGGCGACGCATCACCAAAATAAGCCTCTAAGGATTTGTATTGCGATAGTCTCCTGGAAACCAAATCGTAAGGCATCGGAAACTTGCGTAGCGTTGTGTACGAACCTTCGTACACAACGCGACGCAAGTTGCCGATACTATAGTTTCGTAACTACTCATGACCTGCGGAAAATTCGAGGTATTAAATTTTTATAATGCAATTTGATGTAACGACATAGACACTAGCGCCCCGTCAAAGGGTCATGATGGGTGGTCAAGATTATGAATTTATAAAATGTCTGACACATGACTGTGACGTCAAAATATATTTTTAGGGATCCGTAGGTTCGAAAGAAAAAACGGAATCTTTATTAGATACCTAAGTCGTGTGACCGTCCGCCCTTCACAGTTAATTTTCTGTGAACTTTTTTGACCGATTAAGTTGTAAATATTTATCTATTGAATACATAGAAAGAAAGAAAGAAATAAAAAACGTTTATTGGCACACCCCACAAGTGCACACAGTACACCAAGAATATAAAAAATACTCAACATTTAGAACAGTTAAGTAGGTAGGTATGGCATTTCCAAACATGTCAGTTCCTATTGCTCAAATGTCTTTCTGTATTATCTCCGAAAATACTGAGTATATTTGTAATTATGAAAAAGATACAAAAAATAGAAGTCCTTTGTATATAGATAACAAGAAATTTTACAGTAGTCCTATGATCTTAAAACAACATAGACATCGCAGGGACAACAATGAAAAAAAATTGTAAACAGCATCATGAATGTGACATCAAATGAAAATGCTTATTTTGAGGATTGTAAAAATAATACTTTATTCGTAATCAATTTTATTCAATGAAATAGAAAAAAAAACCTCTCTCTCCCAATTTTTTTATTAAACTGCATACCAAATTAAGATGTATTACGAGGATTGAATATTGAGTGAATATTTTTTTAACATTTTAAAATACTTACTTTCCAAAAGTGATTCAAGAATATGCTACGGAACCCTTTATTGTGTGAATATAATTAATAATGGTAAATAAATTGTTCCGCCATCTTGAAAGTCGCAGAAACTCAAGTACCTAGCGGCGATGTCAACAGATAGGTAGCGCGCGATTGGCGTCGTGCGTCGCGAGCATGTGTACGAACGTATATGGATTTCTATTGCGAGAGTCGCCTGGATACTGAGGTCGTAAGGTATCGGAAACTGGAGTCGCCTAGTGAACGAAGGGCCTAACTATCATGCCACTGAGATAAGCAGATTGAAATTTATGATGAACGAATTTTGTCGCGTCCACTCGGCTTTAACGAACAGCCGGCTTAATTGTTTTATTACCATGTCGTTAAGGCTTAAAATGAATTACATCCCATATACTATATTATATTTGTAAAGTCCTCATAAATGCAATAAAGAGAGATATACGCACCAGCATCTTATCCAACATGTTTTTTTGATTCCCGCGAGACTACCAAAAAACTGAACTAATAAAGAAATTCCTAATAGAAAACGTAATGTTGCTTGTTTATGCCCGATCATGACGTCTTAAAGCGAGAGTAATTCCACTGTGGGAAAGAGACAGAGCTATACAAGTCGTCTAGCGCCACCTCGTTCCCACACTAGAAAAACTCTCGCTTTGACACGTCATGAGACACCACCAGGCACGCTATTCTCATTAAGAAATCATATCCCTGGACTTTACGATGAGCTCTTCGTCTTTGAGATCGTCCAATCGCAAAGCACCGTTCGCGCCGCACGTTTGGTTACTGAGGAGCCTTACTAAGAGCTCTAAACGCGATCCAGTTTAGGCTGTGGACCAACCAGGCTTGTTCCAGTGAGCGAACCAGATGGCGCTATACGAATTGTATAGCTGTGTCTCGTTCCCTCACTGGAACTACTCTGGCCTTAAGACGTCATGGTAAACCACCCGGAATAAAAACAACTTTTTTTGGTCGCCACTTATTACCTCGTGTGAAGCGCCTCTGACAAAACTCTACAATCTCTCTTACCTTGGTTGCGAACCGGAACGAAGCTAAACGTGCTCAGCTTAACTTCTCAGGCCACTGTATTTTATTTCTCTGAGTGTTTATTAAAAATGTTTGGAGTATTTTTTTTTATAAAAAAGAGGTTTTACAACGAATTTTACGTCAGGACACGACTTTTTTATCGTAGTAAAATCATCAAATGAGTGCTCCCACCCAATACTGTCAGCCTCGTACTGATCATATCATCACTTCCACGGTGTTCGTCAATAGCCCTTTACGTTCCAGAGTCACGGTAATTCGATAAGTCGCGTGACCCCGGTAGGCGTCGAGACACGTCTTTAGTTGGATTACTTTATTTTAAACTCAAAATATAGTGCTATTCAAAATAGAGCGAGATATTTAAGATGACTTGAAAAAAGCCACGAGATATCTTAAAAGGTTAGTGATATTTGACACTTTTGTAAAGATTGCGATGTTAGGCTCTATCGTTCCAGATATCGATCGTTAGCGACTTTTTTCCACCTAAAATATTTACCGATTTTCATACTTGGATACTTTCCTATACATAAGAGATTAAAATAGGCAAAAACGATGGGCACAATAACCATGACAACACACGACAAATAACATGCAAATGTATGGAGATGAGTGATGGAAGAGAGGACGTGGCAAATGACACGCGTAGGTATCTATGTTCGGGAGCTGTCGGAAGACTTCGGGTGGCTTCGTAAACCGGCAGCGGTGGTACACATAATCGGTTCGGCATTACTCGACAGTCGACCTGCAAAATTGAAAATAACTCGAACGTAGGCATAATCTCAGGTAAAAGTAAACCGTAAACCAAACCGAATCTGGAGGCCTACCATGACGTCTTAAAGCGAGAAAAATTCCACTGTAAAGCCTTTGTCAAACCGACAGGTGACGCGAATGCGATCCGAAGCGTTTTGATTTGTAATGTTGTTTGATTCCAGTCACATTGAAAAACAAAAGCGGTCCGATAGTCTAAAGTACGATTATTCATTCCAGTCAGTAACAAGACAAGTGCAACTGTCACTGACACTATGCTTAGTACATTTCTTTAATGAAGAAATGTCATTTTACTGACTCGAATTAATAATCGTACTTTATGTGGTTGGCTTCAAATCTTGTCAGTTTGACAAAGGCTTAAGAACGAGATGGCCTAGATGACTTGAATAGCTCTGCCTCTTTTTCGCATTACCTGATTCAGTGAAGATAAATGAGCATCACAATTTGACAATCGATAAGAGCCTGTAAGCCGAATATTATGTATACTATACTAATTGCTTTGGGTCGGCTTTAATCCAAAACCGGTACACCGAATTGTATCTAGCGGCCCTTAGAGACTGTGTACCGTGCCGGAAAGTAACCGTTGTATATTTATTAGCATAAATAATTTCTGTTCTCGCCCTATATACGGTTCGGTAGTGATCGGGTACTGACGACGGTTAATTGGATATATTTACATTATACAAGACCAAAACCGCGGTAAATTCTGTACGGGAAATTTAATCGACGAATAATATTTCAGATGTTGTATTTATAAGGACGATTTGTTGCCTCTTGAATAAGAATAAGAATAATTTATTTGTAGAAAAATATAGGTGCAAATTGACGAAGTATAGTATCAACTCGGCGTACTTTATAATAGCCACTGGTCACAATTATGTCATCTTCAGCCTAGTGAATACTTGATTATACTAAACTCATAAGTGCCTCAGCCGTAGTGGCAGACGCCCTCGGTGACGGACGTCGCCAGACGATCTCGGCCACCGTAGAGCACTATTAGGTAGTAATGGGCGACTCGCTGCCCGACCATGGAGTCAACGGTTTATTGTCGCGTTGTGTTCTACGCGCGCCTATAGAGGATCAAAACCTGCCGGGGTCGCGGTACTTATCAAATTACCCTGAACCTGGAACATAAAGAGCTATTGAAGTACACCGTGAATTTTAGTCAGTACGAGTCTGGCAGTCCCTCCCGCCCTGCCCGGGGTGGAAGGACTCATTTGATGATTTTACCACGTTAAAGAAAAAAGTGCGACTGGGCAACCAGTCAGACATTCAGGACATGACTGAAAATGCACTCACACACATAAATACACATACACACACACACACACATACACACACACACCCACATACACACACACACCCATATACACATACACCCACATACACAGCATGTCCACTGTCTAAATTTAAGGTTCAAGTTTAATTTACTTTGTTAGTTACTATACTCCTACATTGTTTTTGATTTATTTTTAGTTTTAGAAGAGCGGGGTCTCCTAGCACAGGTGTTTCTTATACTTAAAAGGAGACCTCTATGTAAGATTAAACATTGTAGAATTTGATAGTAACTGAAATAAAATTATTATTATTAAATTATTATTATTAAAACCTCTCAAGACTTTCTGTGTTCTATTAATTAATTTTGTTCGCACAAAAATGGGACCTATGCTAAAAAAGTCTATTTTCAATAAACAGTGCTTATCCCAATTATTCATAGTTCACATTCCACTACATAACAGTTACCAAAGTATCTACCACCAATTTTGAGCTGTCAATCATGCTAGACTAGATATTCCAGACATTCCAATTATATTTCAACTTCAGATATTGGGTTACCAAGCAATTATTGTGTTTTTTTCGAAACATCTATAGCACAAACTATGCTTTCATGTTCCGAATGTGTCTACTAGACGCTGCTTTCACATTTGGGCGACAGACGCTGTTTATGCGCGGTTTTTTTATATAAAATGTCAAGGAATGTGCTTCTGCCGCGCTACTGTCGCGCTGCTAACGTCCTAATGTGAAAGCGGCCTTAAAGACGCAGTGCATCAAACTAAACCATTTTGTCCATCAAAAATGGTACCCTTCTTCTGAAGCAGTCGTATATATGTTACGGTAAGAGTGAATAATTGAAGATTATTAATAATTATCTATTATTATTAATAATTAACGAAAGTCGAGGTTAAAGTGATTAATTAATCACATTTGTCGGTTGTTATTAATAATTTGACCCTAGTGGTGATAAATGTAATAAGTAAACTTCCTTCACAGGAGCAAGTCGACGGAGCCCCGCTCCGCGGGGCTTCTACTTCTGCGTGGTTAAAAAAAAAATAATCACGAAGAGGATGGCGGGGTCTGAAAGACCCCGCCATCCTCTTCTAACCTTAATTGTCCGAGTCGGGGTACCAGCAAGTCCCGAGATTAGACCTAGTTCTAACCGGCTAAACCTAGGTGTAACCGACCACATGCGGTTAAACCTACGTGTATCATACTTATCTTCAGTTAGCACTAGGTTTAGCCGTTTAGTTTATTAATTTTATAACTTTCACCAATATGTGTCGTGAATGATTAATAATTACTACTAAAAGTAATAAATTTCGATTATTTATTCACATTTACCAAAACATGTGGTTATTATTAATTATTTTATAAAAATATTAATAATTTTCAATTAATCAGATTTACCGTAACATATACATAATTGTGTTATTCAAACGTGACAGCTGTTCGAATACGGAGGTATTCCGCGAAGGGCACCCGCTGACAATGGCACCTGAGCTACTTGCAACTTATCTATTCGACATAAGGCTCCTCTCAAAATTTTTCGCAGATGCCAGATGCCCATCGTAGAATCCGGGAGGTATTTGTAGAATTGTATATTGGTAAAAGTTGAACTAGCATTGAGTTGATATAATTATGGGTTACCTAGTCATCAACAGTATTTTCAAAACAATGATTTAAAATTTACCATCAGAAATGCACCAACAAGAGAAGAGCCCTTGCATGTGGATTTCAAACTACTACTTCTCACAGAAAGAAGAAGAAATTAATCAAAAGTGTAGCTGGTTGATTATGCTTATGCTTAAAAACTGGAAAATATTGTAAATTTACAGAACCCGCCTGTCGCGGTCGCGGGTCTTACGAATTACCGTGACCCCGTAACGTAAAGGGCTATTGAAAGACACCGTGGATTTCAGTCAGTACATATCTGACAGTCCCTCCCGCCCTGCACTAGGTGGGAGAACTCATTTGATGATTTTACTAGGAAAAAAAAAACTACACAATACACTATTAAAGTAAAAAAAAAAAAACCTTTTCACGGTGTTACATTATGTGCTATCGTTTCCGGAAACCACTACATTAATAAATCTTTTCGTGAACCAACAAACATGAGCGATGTAGGACATTATACCTTTGAGAAATCCTCTAAAAGACTAAAAACTGTGTACCTAGATGCGACACACCGTTCACAAATGCATTTAATGCCGGAACGTTTCAAACATCCACTAAATTCAGTCATGATTCAATCACGTTTGTTACGAACGTCACACGCTGTGCGATCGATCATCGTCAACATTACAAAATTGGCAATCCTAGTGACGTTTAACATGCGTTTGCATAAAAGTATTGCTTACTATTTCTATGACTTTTAACTAGGGCGACTAGGGTGCATGAACAATGGATGTCTGCCGAGAGTGCTATTACTATCTTATTTAGTGAAAAATAGATTTTAAAATATACCTAATAATATCTAAACGTCATGTTGACGTTCCCGTGAGCCAAGAGTTGGTTTTTAACTTGTCCAGAGGCTAAAAATTGCCATTCAAAAATGCAACGCCGAAACTCTCTTGAGCATATTACCAGCTGACAGCGTTGAGTATGAATTTTACAAGGCTTTGTAATGGTTTAGTTTAGTTCTATTTTAGTGTTACATGTAGTTAATTTTGTTTTATGTTTGATTAAATGTTATATTTCACTTTATATTATTTATTGAAATAATAGACACAAATTAATTAATTAATTGCGTTTTATTGATTTTCATAGAGCATCGTTACCATGGACACTATATCTCGCTAACCATAGAGCATCCTCTATCTATATCTATAATTAAAAGGAGTTCCAACACTCTCCCCCCACTTATAACGAAAAAGCAAAAAAAAAAAAAACAATAATAACATAACATTATCTATTCTAAATCCTGCCCTCATTTCAGTAGCTGATTGGCATGTCGTTTCCACGACATGCCATCCACTTCTACCATAAAGGTCACACCTGTTACTAAATGAGAGAAAAAAACACTTATATGCTCCGCATCTACACAAATATCTTATTCTATGACGCATCCCAGCTTCACTCCCGTTTCGAATAGAAATCTTTTCCTTTACGAATAGTGTTTATTATTGACGGGGGACTTTCCGATTGCAACCCTTTGTGCCACAAAAGGCAGACGGATCATTTTCAGCTGAAGAACCCTTTTTAAACTTCGCCCCTCGTTAGTGTACCGTAACTTTGGCCTGAATCGCGAACTGAGCAGTCTTTTAATTACATTTTCTACGGTAAAACGGATGGTGATGCATTTTCTGGGTTCGTATGTGGGAGAAATTAATATTCTTTAATTATTCAAACGATCTTTTGGGTTGAAATATTGATGGTTTTGCAGTTTTCTTAATATTTTAACATTCGAGTTATTAAGAGTTGTTTTGTAATATCTTTTTATCATTAAACAGGGGTTTGTAGATTTTGGTGCTAATTAAAATTGGTCGAAAGATAGATTTTGTTTTTATTTATTTATTTAACATTTATTTACAAGGAACTTATGACTCAAAGTGTTATACTTGGTATTTATTAGGTTGGTGTAATCGAACTTTCATTAAAACTTTCATCCTTTATTGGGTGTGTTTGGATTAAACTTTATTTCACTTATTCTTTTACATGCGGCAAGCACATTTCTTTGCTTGTTTTTTCATCGGGAATCATTAAGAAATGGGATCTTAATGTGGGATTTAACAAGAATACAATATCTAATTAAATAAATATAAAATTATTAAGCCAAGAACTTAAATAAACTTTTAAATAATGAATTTTCGAAAAACAAAGTCTGTCATTGATATTTCAGGTGCTCTTTTCATAATGCCAGCGATTGCGGTGTCTACAGTTACCAGACATAAAGATTTAAAAAAGAAAATTTTCATTCTCTATGTTAAAAAATAAAATGAAATGAGGCACAAATCCTCAATATATTTTTACACCAACTTAATAGCTAATAGATTGCCTATACACGAAATTTTATTCAATTTCTTAAAAAATATGTTAAATAAACGTTTCAATTTACGTGTCTACTCGAGTGTGGAGGAAAGTTTATCTTTTTTGACCTTGTCAATATGATACACGAACGGTGCTGAAATGGTTCGTTAGAGAGCTACAGAATTTTTGGAATTTACTTTTAAATGATTAACGAGGAAAGTTTTCAGGGAGCTTAGAATATTTTTAAACATTAATTCTCTTTTATTTGGAGCATTTAGCAAAAATCAATAAATGACAGAATGACTAAAATCCAACCTGTTCCTTCATTTGCACTTTGCGTTCCAATGCCATGGTTATCTTTTAAGACCAGCGACTAGTTTTAGTACCAATGGTTCAAATAGGATAGTATTTTTCAAAGATAATTTTCAAGGAACGAAAATTGAGTTGCGAGCAGGATTCGAACCTGCGTCTTCTGGATAGGTACTCCAGACGCCTTAACCAATTAGGCCATCGCAACCACTTACACTCGTAGCTGAATTTCTCGTTCGCTTGTTTTTCTGAACGCTGCATACACGTTGCGCCATCTATTGGTAATGTTTCAAACTACTACCAACCAACAAGTCTGATATTGCAATCAAATCAATGTTGTATTATATAACGACTTCGAAACTAATGCATTCACTGCACTTCATTTTTTTTTTCAATTTGACGTCTTACAGTGGCCATTGGCATCCAAAATCTTCAGCTCATTACAATTATGGCAATTGATTGATTCATAGGTTCTAAACTAACGAACAAAAGTATGGAATCACTAACTAAGATTCCGCGCAATCTTGGGTACTACGAATAAATAACTGTAAGAATAATAAATATGTTAGCATTATAAAGGTTTAACTGTTAACTTTAAACTGATATTATATCCATTAAATAAATCACGCTATTTTTTATATATTTAAATCTTTATGCACCAAGTTAACAAAACATGGTAGCAAAGGCGCAACTTAATGCCTTGGGCATTATCTACCAGCCTAACTTAGGGTGATGCAGAGACAAAGACAAGTAGGGGGGGAAACATAAGTAGACAATTATTTATAAGAAGAAGATTATTATTATTTATGATTTAAGACAAACTATCTTCGTAGCAATTCGAAGTAAGTTATTCCATAGTTTTGCTTACTAGTGTAGTTTAATTTAATCAATTCGAAGTAAGTTATTCATATTTTTGCTACTAGTGTAGTTTATTAAATTTGGATTAAATTTTGTTCCCTATTCTTATTTGGTTTAAAAAATAGGGTAATTGGCGTTTTTAAATACAAATAGTTTATGGAAATGTGGTGTGCGTACGTTAACTCGATCTATTAATTAGCCAACTT
Organism: Agrotis ipsilon; assembly: GCA_028554685.1. Classification (NCBI taxonomy): domain Eukaryota; kingdom Metazoa; phylum Arthropoda; class Insecta; order Lepidoptera; family Noctuidae; genus Agrotis; species Agrotis ipsilon. The sequence continues at coordinate 12,533,078 of CM052966.1, forward strand.
GTTAACTCTTGGTTTACACCAAAATATATGTTTATACATATCTATAATAATACTGTAGTAGGTTTGTTCACTAATTATACAACATAATTATTAATTTAAAGAAATCCATCTTAAAATTATAAACGTATAAACCAGTATTAGCTGATCGTTTATTGTGTGTAAAAATTGTACCAAGCGAGACCAAGACAGACTGGTTATGTATAGCTTGATGTGTAGCCACGTGTGTACATGTAATTTTATTGTTATGATGTTTTTACTAAAAACACCTTGGTCTCAGACCACTGGAGGTCTGAATTAGGGCAGAAAGCCAACAAAAGATTAATCTGTATATTTATTATTAGACTTTAGTAAAATTATATATATAAATCATATTAATAATTATTATTGTTCAGTCTTTATCACAAAGATATCCCCTTTGAAGAACAGGTCTTGACATTTGAATTGTCAAAAAGAACATTAAATTTCTAGAAATTCATATTGTATTCAAGCAAGATGTATTTTTACACCAAAATGGTACCCACGCAAGGCATTAAAATTCAAAATGCGCGATTTAAAATTCAGAATAGAGGTGGAGGTTGCCACCACGAAAATTCATTGTTCCTTAAGTACCTTAGAAATATTATTTATTTGGAAAATGTTACGTAAATTATGTTTAGTACTAATGTGGATGGTAAAAAGTTAAAAGTGTATTTTTTTCGAAAATCAAATATTCATTTATATTTCGTTGAGCTGTATACAGAGTGTTTCTTCTAAATGGGCCAAAAGGGAGAGTGTTGCTATGTTTCTTCTAAATGGCCAAAAGGGAGAAATCCAATCCATAAGAGATACGGGAAAACGTTCTTTCTTAGGAACGTTAGCCTCTTTTTTTGATGTTTGACAATTTTGGCGTTTTTATTTTTTGGTCAAGTGCGAGCCTGTACACAAAATGGAGTGAAATATTGAGCAAAATTTTTTTTAATATGCCGTTGGATTCTATTTCATGGTAGGATCATTTCATTGTATCGAAAGAAAAAAATCGGGACGGCGGAAGTGGTCAAATGTAGCCAAAATAAGTTTTCATACAAATTGTAATGAACGAAAAAATTCCATTTTTTTTATAAGGTTTTTTGATTTAGTGTCATGTAAGGATCATTTCATTGTATTGAAGGAAACAAAAGGTCAGTGCAACAGAAGGGGTCAATCTAATGAAACACTGAGTACTACTAACACCGTTTTATGCTGTAGAAGAAACATTACTGTACTTTCGACTAAGTCCAATTGTCCAGAATGTCCGTCTCATACAATGAAATGAGCCTGACATGACACTTATCAAAAAAACATCATAAAAAAATTGGTAATTTTTTCGTTCATACAAGTTGTATGAAAAATATTTTGCTAAATTAGACAAACTTCCGCCGTTCCGATTTTTTTTCTTTCGATAACAATGAATGATCCTTACAGAAACGAGTCGAACGGCATTAAAAAAATATTTGCTCAATTTCAGACTCTTTTTCTGGATCAGCGTCACCTTGACCCAAAAAAATAAAAACGCCAAAAGCGTCAACAATCGAAAAAGGAGGCTAAAAGGTTCTTAGAAAAGTTTTTTTCCCCGTATCTTTATGGATAAGGTTTTTCCCTTTGGGCAATTTAAAAGAAACACCCTGTATATTTCGTTATTATTACATACACATATCAACTAGGTCATTGTACTGTTTTTTTTATATTTTGTTATTCTCGTAACAACAAAAATACCTATTTCATGTGTGAAAATTTCAACTATCTAACTATCACGCTCATGAGATACAGCCTTGTGAAAGAGCGACATACAGAGACAGATGGGCAGCGGAGTCTAAGCCTTTTCGTACACAAGGCGCCGCAAGTCTCAATACCTTACGACTTTGAGATTCATTACCGCGTACCTGTATAATGACTCTATGTATTGGTTTGCGACAGTCGGCTGAATACCAAAATCGCAAGGTATCCGAGACCTGCGTTGCCTTGTGTACGAACGGACTTAGGCATAGGGTCCTGATATACCGTTTGGGTCAAAACCCTAAAAAAGAAGAACGGCGGGGCGTGGAGAAACTTTTGACTTCAAAAATAAAATATGGGCAGGAGTATTGTAATGTAAATACCTATGATCTACGTATAATTTCTCTTATACCGGAATTTCACATACGGAATCTTCCTCCCAGATAGTCGTAGGAAGGTTCAGAGAATGTTCGCGAAGATTCCTGCAAGTCTCACTTAATTAAATAAACATACTTGCGTTTACAATTAGACATATTTAGTTAGTTGGCATGTAAAACAATTTCCTTTGAAACACAAATTATTTCAAACAATAGTTTTAGAAGATCTGGGGAAGTCATTTGACAGCAGTATACATCAGATACTAGCTTTATGGCTTCTCTCAACGCTAATCGCTTTAATAATTAGAAAAAAGTCATGAGATTTTTTACACATATGATTGATATACTTCACACAAGTCAGTTCTCACTTTCAGTTAAGCTGAATTTTGATCGGTATACCGTGCAAATTTCACTACAGCTTGACCAGAGCTTTAATTGTTGTGTTTCTTTTTATAAAAAAAAAAACAACTTCAAACAAAAAGTGCTAATCATTTACTAATAAGGCCAAAGTAAAGCCGGAGTAGTTTCAGTGAGTGAGATGGCGCTAGACGACTTCTGTAGCTCTGTCTCTTTCCTACACTGGAACTACACTGGCTTTAAGACGTCATGGTAGGCCACCAGATTTTTTTTTGTTTTAGATATGATTTGTTGAAATTTATTTTATTGGTACGGTGAGACTCTAAAGTTAAACGATACCTACAACTGATGAAGTGATTAACCAATTTTTATTTTCATTCCACATACTATAATCCTAGTATTTCCCTCACTATGTATACTCTCCATTTATTACATAATCAATCAACAAAGTAAAGTCGAATAAGAAAGTCGTATCTCATGACGTTTATACGACTTCCTAAGAGCTAACTTTCTTATCCTATCCAACGTTTACGACGACAAATGAATACAGCGCAGTGTGGAGGGAAAAACGTCTCTGTGCACGAATTCGTAATAACCTACAGTCACGTACACATATATTAGCTTTCAGTGAAACATGTTAACACCACGTTCGCGACTACAGGCGATGCGACTGACTTGAAGCGACATGTACGTGCGTTTTTTTTCGTCGTGTCGCAACTTTGGAAGTGGCATGGCTTATAGCATGTTCTAAGGCCCGTTTTTTTTTTTTAATTGTGTAGATGGTGGATCAAAGATACCCATAATGAACTAAGTAATTATGTCGCAGAATAATTGGTGGCAAATCACTTTTCCATAGTTGTAGGCAGAAATAATAGAAAACTGAATGTAGTATATTTATAATAGAATGATGGCCGAATTTTTCGTTGCTGTTTTCAAAAGTAATTAAAATATTCGTTCTTGCTCGAAGCTGTGTTATTAAAAGCAACGTTGCAAAATTTGATCACAGCTATAATTTATATATATTTTATTCGAAGTCGTAGATGCGATAGTCGCATATCGCTGGAGCGTAACTCGTAGCGTAGCATTTACAGCTGATTTTTCTTCGGATATTGAAGATCTCCGGTTTATGACTGAGTATTCGAGGTATTGCTGAATTTCCGTTGCTCCTGATTTTCGTGAATGTCTTTGAGTTTCGAGAAAAAGTGTAGTGTGGAGTATGGTAAATTGCGATTGTGAGATAAAAGAGCGGGTAGCGTCGAATCGGAACTGCCGAAAAAAGATAGTTCGAAGTTTGCCATGATTTGACTACGATTCGCTTTGAATCCAGGTTTATTTGAGCGCTCTGGTTTAAAGAACTTTTTGTGAGTTTGTTAATGAGTTTTATTTGATTTGCTTTCTTTGGTACATACCTCTGTAGGTTTTATTGAAAGGTATTTTTTAAAAGGTATAACGATATGGTGCTGCTGAGCGTCTCGGTCAGCGGTCTTAGAAGGTTGTTGGCCATCTGTGACGATTATGCAAAAATTCATGGACTGGTCTACAACGTAAAAAAAAGTGAGATCATGATCTTTGGTGCTGGCGGTCAATGTCCCGAAACTATACCACCTGTTAAAATAAATGGGGCACAATTAATTAGGGTGTACAATTTTCAGAATTGCACGCTGTTCAGAGAGGTGAAGAAAACCTTATTTAGAGCGTACTGCACTTCCTTTTACACGTGTAGCCTGTGGGTTGTCTACACTCAGAAATCGTACAGCGACCTTCGCGTACAATATAATAACGCGTTCCGGGTGTTAATGGGGCTGTCCCGTTACTGTAGCGCGTCGGGGATGTTTGCTGAAGCTCGCGTCGATTGTTTTTACGCTTCGATGCGAAAAAGATGCGCCTCCCTGGTGCGCCGCGTCTGGGCCAGTCCCAACATTATACTGCGATGTGTCGCGAGCTGCTGCTAGATTGGACTGCTTGTGTGTGAACCGCTGCTGCAAGCTGTCTACTTTGGTGTTGGACCTGTAGGCTGTAGCAGGGTTTCACACACTTCACGTTCATTTTTCTGTGTAAATAAATATGTTAAATGTTTAGATTAGGAATACTAACATAGTGGTTAAGAAACATTTACTAACACTTTGAGTCATAAGTTACTTGTAAATAAATGTTAAATAAATAACTTAATGCAAATAGTCAGTCGAAAGTGTCAGTCGAAGTTGCCAAGAAACTACTCCTCAATGCATCAATGTACATATTTTTTTAATATAATATTTATAAAAAAAAGTTTTTTTTAAAACAGGTTTCAGATATTAAACAAAAAAAAACTTTTGCTTTTCAACTGAATCCGTCCAGTACATTTCGTGAAAAGTGTCTGTGTCAGACGGAAACACGGGTGATCCGTGTTTTTCACTCGGACATCAGACACTCAAAAAAAATAAAAATAAACGATTCTACGTATATTCGTGATTAAAGTCAGTTACTTCACAAGCCAAGCCGAACAATAAAACACTTCCAATTACGCGAGCACAGTGCTGGTTAAACTGCAAGTGGCTGTCACGTACTCGATGTTCCTTGTTTGTCGAAGTTCGCATCTATCTCACAAAGGCCTAATTCTCTTCATGGATATTGCTTTACTTTGGGATTTTTGTTCTTTGAAAAACTAGCTGTTTAGTGGCTAAATAATTACAGCCACACGGGCCGATCTTCCGGATTAAGCCGCGCTTTCTGAGGTTGGTCTGTGGATGGGGGCCATCTGTCACAGCGAGTTTCCACCTTGTCTCGGAAAGCAAGTAAAGCCGTTGATCCCGGCTGTCATTTGTAGATCTTTGACAGTCGTTACTGTTTGTCAGAATCTCTAAAGTCTGACAACCAGTCTTATCATGGGGTATTGTATTACCCAGCTACTGGGTTATGGAGGTCCGACAGGCAGCCGCTTCATGTAAAATACTGATATCCAACTGCATCTGGTTTGACTGGAAGCCGACCCCAATATAGTTCGGAAAAGGATAGGCAGATGATGAAAAACTAGCTGTTGTTGTTGCCCTCAGCTGCGTTTACGTCGATTTATCCCACGGTAACGTAATACCGAGATAAACCGTATCTTTTAAATTATTTCCATCGTACTGGATCACACGTGCAAGCAATCAAGTCACGAGCCGGTAATTGACAATGAAAAACGTAATTATTAACGGCAGCAATACAAATCACTTCTACACTGCGTAGTTGCGCGGAGATAAGTGATCCTACATCCATCCAATTTTAAATTAGATACCCTTAATTGTCTAAGAAACAAAAACGAGGAATATTAAAAAAAAATATTATAAGGAATTAAAAAGGGGTTACTTGTCATTTATATAAGTCTTTTTCCACTCAAGAGGGACTCTTTTAGGGAGGAAAACTTGAAAGTACTGCAGAAAATTATCAGAAATATGTAGACATTTCCAATAAATTGTTTCACTCCCAGCAAAAACGTATTAAAAAACAATTTCCAAACCTGAAACGTAAATAAGGGGAATAACCTTGTTAACATAATTTTCAGCTATCGTATATTTGGCGAAGGAAAAAACCAAGAAAATCCAACAAATAAAGGGAACAGAAAAAGGTTTATTAACATAACAACATGCAAATGAAGTCAGAATACAAGATATAAATCATTTACATTCATGCGAAATGAGTTCACGCAGCTAATATGGATCTAGGGTGTTTGCACACGAACGATTGTAATCAAACCGAGATATTTGACCACGACTATAATTATCTACGCATTCGAAACACGGACCCATCGCAAAGATCAAAAAGAAAAAAAAACAAATACGCAGATAAGGGTAACATTTTTATTTTTTTTGGTAAAAACATCAAAAATGAGTCCTCCCACCCATGGCAGAGTGGGAGGGACTGTCAGACTCGTATTGACTAAAATCTACGGTGTCCTTCAATAGCCCTTAACGTTCCAGGGTCACGGTAATTCGTGAGTCCCGTTATCAGATAGTCGATCGATTTTCGTCAGGAATGACTATGGATAAAAATTAATATAGCTATCTCAGTTCCTATCTTCGATTGGATCTTTACCTGTAACCAATCAACGATTGAATTTTTTGATCTGATTCTTTACGATGTCCAGTCACAAGCACCCTTCAAAAAAAACAGATTTGTATTGAGATTGTATCAATTTCGGGTGTAAAAACATAAACATACATACTAACAAACATACTACCAAACTTTTGCGATCATTGTACTTTTTAACTTGTCTAGAGACTCACATTTCGAAAATTAACCGAATGGTATTTTTTTTAGAATTTGGCTATTTACGGCATAACAATGCTACTCTCGGACTACAAATCGGTTAATAATCAATAATCCAATCATCTTAATCATTCGTACGAAATATCATTAATTCGACATTTATTTCATCCCAAAATAAATGTCGGTCTCATCAGTCGGACGCATGCAAGCCAACAAAAAGCTCCGTAAGTACAAAATGCAATAAATTCCAACATTTTTGCGGCGAAACGCAACACCGACTATAAATCGTGTGACTTGGCTAGTTATACCGCCGCGAACGTTGACTTATTTATTGTAATCGTCTTTAATCGGAGCCATATTTTAAATATAAACCGGGTTTATTGAAGCAAGCTTAATATTTGTAATCATGAAACATGGTTCTGTGAATTTAGTGAATTTACGTGGAATTTATGTTGTTTAACGTTGTTTACTAAACATTTAATTTTGTTACGGTTTTACCTTGAGGCTACAAATCTCATTCAATAGACAAAATAATGCTTTATAACGTGAATAGGTTAAAGGTAAACATAATTTCATCAAAGCTGATAAACTTAGGAGCAGTGGTAGCCCAGTGGTATCGGCCCCGACTTACGAGTTGTAGGTCGTGGGTTCGAACCCAGCCTGGCGCATTACTTTGTGTAATTTGTTTCATCACCACTGCTCTCAAAACGGTGAAGGAAAACATCGTGAGGAAACCGGCATGTCCTAGAACCATCAAATTCGAAGACATGTGACATCTGCCAACCCGCACTGGGCCCGCGTGGTGGATTATAGCCCACTCCCTCTCACAAGAGAGGAGGCCTGTGTCCCAGCAGTGGGAACGTTATAGGCTGATGACGATGACGACGATGATAAACTAAGGGCTGATTTTTCAATAGTCAGATTTCAATAGATTTCAATAGACAGAAAAATCAGTCCTTAAGCATTCAATGGTAACATCGAGCAATCGCCGGTTTTAATGTTATAGAACTTAGCAGAAGAACTTAATAAACTGAATGAGGTTGCTATAAGAAGCAGTGAGAAGAAGAGAGCATCAGTGTGATGTCAGACTTTGGATTATGATAAGTAAACGAGAAAGAAATATATTCCCTCCCTCTCCTTCGTGAAACATTATCCTTAATAAATAACAGTTGACAAAAACTGTTTTGTACCAAAGCTATCTCGTAAGCATTACGCGAACGGCCATCGTATACTCAATCTACGCCTCACGCCTTTTTAAGGCATAACTTTCCTTAACTACAAAATAAAATTACCACAAACCATGTAATATTTCACTCTTTATAATAGAAAAATCCGAAGGAACACGATGAAAAAATATATATCTTAATCATTTCATACTTTACGCGTGAAAGTTTCGGAATATTCCAGAAACTTTGCAGATAAGATGTTTGTGGATTCCCAAGTATACTACTGAAATATTTATTGAAGTACAAATTCCGTTTACCGCTCAACTTTCCAGAACTTTCCACTACTGTGCTGAACAGAAGTTAACTCGTAATCAGTTTCGTAAACATGTGGAAACCGCCATTTCATAATACGTTTAATTTGTATGTCATTTATTTTATTGGTGGGTTGAGAATGTTGTATTTTATTCGTCACATAATTTGAGGTGTTTTCACAAGATATAAATATGGTCACCAACACAGACCTCCTTAAATCTTACATTCATACATAATTTCAAACCTTTTTTTACCATAGACGTAAGCAGACACAATAGGACGGCTGCGACGGTCCTTACAAACTCTCTTCGCCATGTCCACTTTCATACATCTAGTCACACAAAGAGCGCCGGTTGCAAGTACACACACAATTCCCGAGAAGTTACATCTGAGTATTTAACGATAAACGTTAAGCAAATTGAAAAAAACGTTTTAATTTGAAGAAGTGAAGATGGCAAAGGCATCAATAAATGATGTTTTAAATATTTAGTAGTAGTAGAAGATTTCATATTGTAACTTTTCTAAAGCCCAGTTATACGTCATGCAACAAACACTTATATTTTTTAGGTTAGTAAAATCATCATAATATGAGTCATCCAACCCAGGGCAGAGGTCTATCAAACTCGTACTGACTAAAATCCTCGGTGTCCTTAAATAGCCCTTTACGTACCGAGGTCATGGTACTTCCCGCAACCACGGCAGGCAACCAATTTATTTAAATTATGTTCCCAACAAAATAATTTATTGTAACCTCACCATTTACAAGGCTTATCTGAAATTCTGAAGAACTGCATGACATTACTCAAAACATGTGTTACATAAAATGCCCGCCGAGGATGCAAATTAAGTACCATTTGACGTTCGTGTATAAGTAAAACAAAAAATATGTCTTACGAAAATACGTAATGCCGTATAAGTCTAAGTAAGGGTAGATTCACATGGGGAAACATGACATGTCAAGACGGCATGACATAATATCATGTTTTCGCATGGACATTCACATTGCTGAAGTTGTGTAATCCATTGAGCTATTATTACTACGTATAGAGACGATACCACGTATCACCACTGTGTCCCATCCAGGATGAGACATACGCACAAGTTCATTCAGCTGTTTGACAGCTCTGTGGCGCTCTAGGCGCGCGCACTCATCCTGGATGGGACACAGTGGTGATGCGTGGTGTCGTCTCTATACGTAGTAATAATGGCTCAATGGATAACACGACTTCATTGTTGAAAGACGTGAATATTACAAGACAATTCGTGATTAAAGACGAGACCATCATCTTTAAAAAAATTGAAGACTTTAAAAGAAGGAATCTTAAAAAAAAAAACATCAAACGTCACAAAAAAACGTAACGAGGTTCGAGCTAAGGGCACAGATAGAAGTGATAAAGATGATGGAAAAGTAAGAAATATATTATTCAATGGACGTTAAGATAAAAAAGTTCTGTTGGAATTCGTTTAACTTTGAAAGTGATTGTTATTTGTCTACCGTCTAGAACTCGAGGCCCTATGAAAACATATTGAATGATTGAAAAGTTTGCAAAACATTAGGTATTATAACTATTGCCACCGTAAGTGCGTTCCATCATCATCGGACCGTTGTATTCAATGTTAAGATAATAAATAAATAAGTATTTAAACAAATTTAAATAATTCTACAAATAAAAAAGAAATTGGTCGTATGTAAGTTACATTGGTCGCGGGACTAAAGAATTACCGTGACCCCGGAACGTAAAGGGCTATTGAAGGACACCGTGGATTTTAGTCAGTACGAGTCTGACAGTGAGATTCCGCTCTGCCCTGGGTGGGAGGACGGGTACGTATTAAAATACCGAAATTTAAAAGACCGAATTTTAAAATACCGATGGACGGAATCCCGAAAATTGAAGCGCCGAATGGTTATTTGGTCGAAAGTTTTAAATCTCGAAAGTTCATTTGCCCGAAAGTTTAAAATCCCGAAGTTTAAAAACCTGGAGTTTAAAATGCCGTAAATTTCTTTCCCAGGAGAAAGTCGACGGAGCCCCGCTCCGCGGGGCTCCTACTTCTGCGTGGTTAAAAAAAAATAACCACAAAGAAGATGGCGGGGTCTTTCAGACCGGCTAAACCTAGGTGTAACCGACAACATGCGGTTAACCCTACGTGTATCATACTTATCTTCAGTTAGAACTAGGTTTAGCCGGTTAGAACTAGGTCTAACCTCGGGACTTGCTGGCACCCCGACTAGGACAATTTAGGTTAGAAGAGGATGGCGGGGTCTAAAAGACCCCGCCATCCTCTTCGTGGTTATTTTTTTTTTAACCACGCAGAAGTAGGAGCCCCGCGGAGCGGGGCTCCGTCGACTTGCTCCTCCAAAAACCGAGGTTTTTGATCAAAAACATAACGACTATCGGCATTTAAACTTTCGGTATTTTGAATTTCGGCGTTTCGGACGTCGGTATTTCAAACATAGGTATTATGAACTTTCGGGATTTTGATACGTACCCGGGAGGACTCATTTGATGATTTTACCACGATAAAAAAACTGTAATTTACATAATTCCTAATGGTTTTTCATTCATTTTATAATTATGCAATAACGTATAACGTTATTACTTAATATTACAAAATGTAAAAAGTACAATTAGGTCAAAAAAATCCCAATTTTGGAGTACGATCTCCTTTCTATGAGTGAGTCATAGTCGACAACGTTGACTAAGACTAATAGGAACAAGTATCAATGTCTTTGCTTTTTTTAGGTTTTAAGACATAGGTACCTCACCGTTATGGTTGATGGTTAAAAGTATGGTAGGTTCAAAAGTACAATAAATACGGCATTATGCATTGATCGTGTGCAATAAATCATTTTTGCAATAGCCAGTTAACTACATATAAAGTTACTGTAACAAAAACTTTCCAACTTCAACATACTATCTACGACTACTGGTATTTTTCCTCGTTTCATTTTCTCTAGACTATCATGTAACGTGAAAAAGCTTGAAATTACATCTCCGCCTCGAGCAAAGTTGGTATAAAAATTAAAATCCAATTTTTAAAAACTTAATTCCCCATAAACATTCAAGCAAAAGCCACTGAAAAAGAAAAAGAACCGGTTTGTATGTTGAACAAGTGAAATATAAAACTGCGTTTCGGAAACTGGCGTCGTACCAAAACTCTCGTTTTGCAACGATTTGACGTACGAGCCGAGGAGAATTAAACCACACAAACAAAAAAACAGACTCGCTGGAACCACAAGTTTGTTCAATTTGTTGCTCACATATTTTTAGCTTGATTTTTCTACGTCGAAACTGTTGCTGAATGATTAGTTTATATTGTTTTTGGGTGTGGTCTAAACTTTGAAGGAATTATTTAAACGAGACTACATTTTCTATAGACTAATGTGAAAATTTTGTAAGAAAAATCACTTAAATCACTCATAATTTTTATTTTGTTGAATTAAACTTTATTGTTGTCTATGTCTTAATTAAAGTTCTATTTACAATAATAATATCTTGTTGCAGTGGTGCCCATAAAATATATTGTGTACTTTTTGGGAATATCGAAAATTTATTAATTTGATTGAATTTTGGCTATGCGAAAAGTGGTCAAAATATCATTTTGTTTTTAATTGAGATGAAAATTTTAACCTACCTGTATTCTACTACTTTCCTAGCAGGACAATCAGCGTCTCCCATTTTATGTTTATTGGGATTTTAAAATCGAAAACAAGTAGCACGTTTAGGGGTTTCCACTTTTTTCGCGCACTGTGACATGGGATCGAACTCTCGGCATGAATTTGCTGTATGACCATATTGTTGACAGTTGTAGCATCTAGTAAATAAAGTTATAATAAAAATTTTACTCTCCTTTTTTTTTTAAACACTTTCAAATAACATGCAAATAAGATACTAAAAATATTTTATTAAGCTACTATTAAAACGGATCTGAATTTCGGCGAATATATTGCATACAATGTATGTTGTGTAACAATATTTTCAATTGCTTGTAGTTGAATAAATTTAAACGATTCTGTTTTAAAATGCTTACTGAATGCAAATAAATATATCATACGAAATAATAATAAGAGATCACTTTACTGTCCAGGCGTTTTCCTGTTTTTTCACCTTGGGCGATGGTGTTTACAAAATAATTATGACTGCCTATAATAGATAGAAAAAAGAAAAGATTTTTTTTTTCTACCAACTTATAAATCTTGGTTTTCTCATTGAACAAACAGTCAATTATTTATAGTTACATGAATTCTGGAAACCTAATTTTAATATCAAAGACTAAGCATTTGATATAAAGCATTTCAGAAGAACTTTAAGAATTTTAATTTAACGATATTCTAAACAGCTTTTCAAAGTTAATAGTTGTGAATTAGAAAACTATTTTATTTAATGAATACAAACAAACTTGGTGCGACGAAACACTATTAGAACGTGTTTCAAGTTCTCATGTCAGTACTGTCATTATTAATTTAGATTAGACACATAATTTATGTGTTTCAATGAATGTTCATTAAACCATACCTAACTAAAGACCTGACATTTCAGTAAGTGTTGAATTTTAAACAGTTCAATGGTCGTGTAAAAATGAGCGATAGAAATGAAGGGAGATTTAAACAGATTATTTTTATTTTAGTTTATTTTGAATTGCACTTAACTCTAGTCTAAGTCAGAGCTGGCACAAATAAAGATGGATATTACTATGTACACTATGATGTGGTTAGCTAACTATAACCTAGATGATGTATATTTACTTTGAAGATAATGCAGATGTATGTTTTATTTTGGAATATTATTGTAAGTTGAATTTCAGCGTATTCATGTAAATTACTGTTGGCAGGGTTGTTTAATTCTTGATAATTATTCAGTGGACCAGTAACTAATTTCACAAAACAGATCCGTTGTGTTATTACAGTCAGTCCACTGATTCGCTATAATTTCCACAACATAATCACGAATAAATGAATATCGAATAACTTAGTAATAATAACAGAGAAACATTATTAGCTCAAATACGCTAATAATTATTTTAATTAAGGAATATTAATTTTATAATTACAGCGTGTAGTAAACAATTAAAATTAAACCGAAATGTAGAACATAATTTTAAATGTCAGAAATAGACCCGATCAATAATTCGCAGAACTGGTTCGGCTGGGGTGCAACACCGTACTATGATCGTATTACTGCCAGTGAACGGAAAACCGTGAAAACTGGTCGTGGTCTGTATCCGAAACGCTTTGATACAATAATTGTGCACCAACCCTAATAGAACCATGCGCGGTCACAAAGGGAAATCGGATAAATGTCAAAACAGAACGCGACTAAGTTTTGTACCTCGTACTGTAAACATGGAATAGGTAGCAAATGGAATCATATAGTAGTTCATTTACAATTCACTTTGCTTTCAATTTAGTTCACATAACCCAAGTACAACGAGAATTTAATATTTTGAGTTATAAATTATTCATGAGAGAAGACTTTCGATATTTTGACGATCACTATTACGATTTTATTGCTCCTATTGCTAAAATCTTTCAAAATTAGGGTTACAATTAGCTTTACAAAAAGGTATCGCATTATAATTGTTTGACACTAAAAATCTATTGATCATAGCGTCACTCGGCTGTTAGAATAACGTGTATCAAGAACGTAGCTAGTGTCATGGTCAAATGAGTATCCGGTCGTCAACTTAGTTCTCAAATCCTTTTTTCATTAGTCCAGCAGAATTTTATTTATACAAATACAGTAATCTGCTTTCTAACAAAAGATAAGCTAATAAAAATAATCACGGACCTTACGTTGCCGACCACTGCATTACATACATAACAAAAAATAAGCTTAATTAAAGTAAACGAAAATGGAGAACAGGAGTAACTAAATAAACACAGCAAGCATTATGATCCGATGAAGATGGTTAATAAAAGGTGGGTTTGTAATATTTATGGTAATCTCATAGGATATGTCTATTCTCACAGGATAGCATGCTGCATGTTATAACTTAAATAGTTCTAGAGCGTTTTAAACTCATAATTTCTAATCCTCCGTTTACTTATTCCTCCGTGGCATGTGGATATGTCTGCCAAGATTCTACGTGACCATACTCTAGTCAGCTACGAGTATATTTCACAAGGAATATAGTAAGAATACTATCGGAGAACCATTTCTGTGGGACACGAGATTCTTATGACGTCCACTTCACTTGAAAACTGAATGGAAATGGAAAAGGAGTGAAAACTTCGAGAATATCTGGTGTCACAACTCGCCTTTTTTGTTGAAACTTAGCGGGAAATAAAATTTTTGCGACTTGGAAACTGAAGTTTTCACTTATCTGGAAAAGTTATATCTTTTTTTTTTTTTTTTCTGTGACATCGTGGTTTTTACGCTTTATTCACTTACTAATCATAGCTTGTCATCGCGTTTTCTTTCGAGGGTTCCGGTTTTTCTTTATATTCTACGGATAAAGATTAATAATAAAGTTTTATGAATTCTCTGAACAATGATCAATTTCAGTTTTTATTAAGAGATTTTTAGTTTATTTATTGCCTTATCTAAAAATTAAACTATTTTTATATTTTCACAAGAAAAAATATAGCTAAGTATTTGATTCAAAAGCTAAAGCTACTATGATCCAATGAATCGAGGTTAAGACATAAAGTCAGTAAACCTTATTTACGTCAAGAAATAACAAACTAACAATAAGTGCGAATATATCTAAGTAGGACTTCCAAGATTTCGCTGGCGGTGACATATTTCAATTGGAAACGCCGCACAAAGGCCACAATTGTAAAAAGATATGCCTCCGCAAAAAACGGAATTTCAAAGAAATATATATATACAGCAGAAAACTGACATATTTATCAATCC
Organism: Agrotis ipsilon; assembly: GCA_028554685.1. Classification (NCBI taxonomy): domain Eukaryota; kingdom Metazoa; phylum Arthropoda; class Insecta; order Lepidoptera; family Noctuidae; genus Agrotis; species Agrotis ipsilon. The sequence continues at coordinate 12,548,105 of CM052966.1, forward strand.
ACGTGTAAAAATATGTCGATAGAACCTGTTCATCGTTAATACTTAGAAATTCCCGAATAATTTATGGCAATTAAATAATTACAGGGAAAAATTCCACGAAGGACTGTGTTTGATTTATTTATGCATATAAGAAGATACTTTTTTTGCGTCCTGTGTTTCCGAACGAATACAAACTGAATTTTTGGACTGGTTAGAAAAAGGTTTCACACAACGACGATATATTACTAGACTCCTAATAACAGGCGACCGATGTCTGTCAACACATTAGGCAAAAAAATCTTACATCCGTCTTATTTCGACCTTGAGATAGAACAGACTTTGAGTTAGCCAATCACAACGCAGTACCCCGTCCCTCTCGCTGACGTAGTACCTCAGCGAGTTGACAGAATTGTTTTTGTTATTTAGATCGTGCATGCGGAGTCTAGTAATATATCGTCGTTGGTTTCACATAAACCTTCTGTTCTTAACTACGCTTTACCAAAGTAGGTATCGCAAAATAATTGATGTATTAGGAGCCCATCAATAATTCAATTAATCTTTAATTGCATTGTATTGGGTAATCAATTACTTATTCAGATACTGCTTTTGGCGAACTTTGTAAGTCTGTCAGGTTCTCGTAAATCATTGCAGAGAATGTTCGCAAAAAAATAAGATGCGATGGATGCGATTCGACGTTAAACAAAAAATAGATAAATGTTTCAGGCGATATTCTGCTAATATACTCGTATTATATTCTTAGAATGCAATAAAATTATTATTATTTGAAGAATAAAGCAATGATCTGTACTTGACATTTTAGTCGCGTTCAAAATTTAACAGAAATAATGGAAAAAAAAAATAAGCAAATTTTAATGAAAATAGAAGCTATAGAGAAAATAATAGAGCTAATGTAATTAATATATTTAAAAGCACGGTTATAATAATTATTATCTATTTTAATAATTTACTTTGTTTCACATTTCCACTTATTATTTCAAGAGCAATATTATACTTTTCTAAGAAATGTTTACAGAGATTTGAAGAACGCTTTTAATTTGAGACCACACGTATAATTATGCATTTAATACCTAATATATTAAATCTTATATTAAATTAAATAAATAATTAATTTAATAAGCATTGAAACACGTCCAATTCTCGGTACGAGTTTACCGCCTACGCGCTACGGTTAATAAATCCATGCGTAGCACACCGCGGTTATCGACTACGACCGCGTAGCTATCGTAGCTGTGACGTCACGTATTCCGTAGCACTGTCGTAGCATTCGCTACGAAGTTATATGGGTCTTTGCTGTATTTGATTTCACTCGATTACATTGCAATGTTGGCCTTGTTAAATTCATAATATTACTATTTTTGGATATACAACCTTGATGGTCTATTTTGACATCATTTTGAGTAAAAAATTCCTGGTAGTTGCTACTGATAACTCCACAGAAAGCAACATAAATTCTATTTTTACCTCGAGGCAACCAAAGCTCCAAATATTCCACGAAGGCATTTCACTTGAATGAGCCCTTCAAATACGCATTACCTACTTACTTCGAAAACCTAAGATAACATTGTAAGAGAAATATTCTATTAAGGTTCGAAAACAGTCTTACAGAGTTCTTTACAAATGCCTTTTGCCTTCAAGCAGGTGTTCTTAAGTAGCAATAACGTTTAACCCTCTATTAAATCAATTTGTCAGTCTATTAACCCTATTTCTACTTTCCTATAATAAATGTATTTGTATGGTTCTGTAACGGTTTGGGGAAAATGTGCTTATTGTGATTGGATTTTTCTATCTTTTTTTTCTCCTTCGTCATGACCTACGTGTTTTGGGATAACTGCGGGGAATACTAATGAAATATGTTACTGTTGATACATACGTAAGATTTCTAATCTAAATGATATATCGATTCTAGCACAATTTTATTACTGCTACCTTCGCCATAGTCCCCAAACTACCAGTAAAATTATAAACTCGACAAGGCAAAAATTAAATCAATTTGAGAAGACGCGACGCAGGCGTTATTGCGTATAAAACATATAACATTAAATCAATTGTTAAAATTTTACGTTTTTTTTCTGATTTATACTGTTTCCAAGAGATAAGTGTGTAATAAAATTTATTGACCCCCTGTGTACCCCAATGAATTTCAATATTTCAAAACCATTCGAAAAAATGTAAAGAAAGTGTCGTAACACGATCAAAACAAACGTATCGTGGTAAAAGGCGGCCTTTTTTTAGGTGTTAAAATCTTCAAATGAATCCTCACGCCCTGGGTGGGGTGGAAGGGACTGTCAGACTCTTACTGACTAAAACCCGTGTTCCTTCGGATGCCCTTTACATTCCGGGGCCATGGAAACCTGGGTTAAGAAAAACCCGCAACCCCAGCAGGCATTTGGCGCGAAACACGACACGCCACCGGCCCGGGCTTGGTCCTCGGTCGGACGGCGAGCTACCCATTACTCACCGTCCGCAAGCCTGCTCCGCCGCTGTGCCCTCTTCTGATCAGACGGACACGCGTTGGAGCGTCCACACGACAGGCTATTGACATACGGGCAAAGAGACCTCTTAGGCACACAGTGCCTAAGGAAGGGTTTTTGCCCGCATCCCAGGGTGCACCGGCCCGAAAAACTGGTCTTCCTCCCGAACGTATCCGAGAGGGAACTCCAGTCCACGGGCGCACGTGGAGGTTTCCTGTCTTAGCACCCCTAAAAGGCGGCCTTATATTTAATTTTGAAATTCGGACGATGGTATCATGAAATTCGAACGATCAATTATTAGGATCTTTATTCTTATTATTAGGACTCTTATTATTAGGACCTTTATTCCAGACTTATTTGGCTGTTACTATAGTTACTTTTGAGCGATGTAGTCCAGCTTACACGTATTTAGATGACTGAATTTTCATTGGTAGTTTAATAGGGCTCGTATTAATAACACAACGTTGCCAAGCTGACGAGCTCTTAAGTCCACGAGTCAGATGATCAAAGTAAATGTACTAACTAACAGTGCTGCGGCCACGACCTCACAGTTTGTGTGGTTTGTGAGTGTGGTCTGCCAAGCCACAGTCGACTCTCACGGCTCGTGGCCGTGGCATGACTTTACACGCGTGTAGACCGAAGTTATGGACGACGCCTTGCCAAGTTACACAAAATTTCCAACTTACACATTACAAAATAACTTAAAAATAAAAGGTTACCTTAAAGTAACTTCCAAAGCAATAAAAAAACATGAAATAACCTACAAAACAACTTTTTTTTCGAAAGTCGGTGGTTTTGTTTTTTTCTTTCATTGAGTTTTAGCCGACCTTCGAAAGAAAAAGACTAAATTAATAGCATACTTGTCTTCATCGAACAATAAAAGAATCACACAAATTAGACCAGAAACCTCTGTACCGTCAGCACGAGTTTTCAGTATTTGAGACGTAAAGTAAACTGGAACTTTGACTACTTCAAATTGATAATTTTCAAGGAAAAAATTGGTTCCTTCTTCGCACACCAGAGGCGCTGTTCCATATTTTCATAGAAGAAACGCTGTAAATACTGGAAAGTTGCTGTAAAGTAAAAGATTGAAAACTCGTGCTAAGGGTACTGAATGAGGGGTGCTAAGACAGGAAACCTCCACGTGCGCTCGTGGACTGGAGTTCCATCTCGGATACGTCCGGGGGGAAGACCAGTGTTTCGGGCCGGTGCACCCTGGGATGCGGGCAAAAACTCTTCTTCTGGGGTCTCTTTGCCCGTATGCGAATAGCCTGTCGTGTGGACGCTCCAACGCGTGTCCCTCTGATCAGCAGAGGGCACAGCGGCGGAGCGGGCTTGCGGACGGTGAGTAATGGGTAGCTCGCCGTCCGACCGAAGACCAAGCCCGGGTTGGTGGCGCGTCGTGTTTCGCACCAAATGCCTGCTGGGGTCGCGGGTTTTTTCTTAACCCAGGATACCGCGGCCCTGGAACGTAAAGGGCATCCGAAGGAACACGGGTGGATTTTAGTCAGTAAGAGTCTGACAGTCCCTTCCGCCCCGCCTAGGGCGGGAGGACTCATTTGATGATTTTACCAACTGAAAAAAAAAAAAAAAAAAAAAAGGGTACTGAATGAGATTTAAAAGACCGCTTGTCCGATTTCGACAACATTTTCATGGGAAGCGATGAAGATATACGTTACATCATAAAAAACATCCAAATTGAGAACCTTCTCCTTTATTAAAGTCGGTTAAGGAAAAGATAAGGTAACAGAGGAACGTGGAAAGAAACAGGGGCCTTAGTCAAACAGCAGACGATAGTAGACGACAATCGTTCATCAGTCACAAATACATTTTCAACTTTATACCCCAGCGTGTAAAGTCGAAAATCTATTTAAGTTCACAGATCGTTTTCGTTTGTTTCGTTCGTTATCGTTCAGCAGTTTTTAATAGATTTTCAACTTTACGCGCTGGGGTATAAAGTTGAAAATGTATTGGTGACTGATGAACGATAACGATTGTCGTCTGCTGTCGTCTGCTGTTTGACTAAGGCCCCAGAAATGAACATAATATGTTATGACTCCATACATTCTCAATCTCTTCCATTACCACCTCGGGAATATGAGTCAAAGTTTGACGAACAGTAATTAATGCTAAGTGTTCGGTCGGTAACACCGCTTCATCCGGACTAAGTACAGTCCGCCCCTTTGGTGTCGTAAAGGGATTAGGTAGCGCCTTCCTATGGGAAGTGGTAACAACCTTGTGACCACTAATTGATCTGCAATGCGTGGTGATTATTGCTTGTTACGTATGTAAGCAGATGTGTATGTTAAGAAATCATTCATGTCATATTGCTGTCTTTCTTTAGTCGTAAAAATCGCTGCAGTTGGCGCTGTGTGTTTTTAGGGTTCCGTTGTCAACAAGGAACCCTTATAGTTTCGCCATGCCCGTCCGTCCGTCTGTCCGCAGCTTAGCTCAGAGACGCCCAGTACTAGAAAGCTGTAATATTGTGTAAATATACGGATTTGTAGCGCCGAAAAAGTGGTAAAATAAAATATCGTAAAATATTTTTTAGGGTACCTCCTGTACACATAAAGTGGGGATGTATTTTTTTTTTCTCGCGTACCCCTTAATATGGGGTATCATTAAATAGATCTTTAAAAAATATTGATAGTGTCCATTAACAATTTCTTGATAAATAGATTCGTTTGTGAAATATTAAGCTTTAAAGTGCTAACGTATGTATAACGAAGTTTAAAAGAAAAGTATCATGACTAAGTAGGCTTTAAAAGTTGACGAGTCGTGGTCGACCAACTTATAAAACGTACTTGCATAACATATTTTCCTAAACAAAATGTATCGGAGAACATAGCGAATACTGCAAGGACCGTAAGTTATTTATCTAAACTGTAAAATTCTCAAAACTGTCATTTTAAGGTGAGCATGAACAATAAACAACAGTCAATCAACCTATTCTTGAAATCATTGCTTAAGTTCGGATTTTCGTCCCTTGTTGATCATAATTTTTAAATAATGGAGTCTTTTCAATTATTATTAAACAACAATTAAGTAAATTGAAGGGGCTTTAACTGGAAGCGAAAGCTAGCAACGGGATTATTACTTTATTTGTTGTGAAGATTATTATTATAGGAGGTAATTAAAAAAGTAATCAATCATTTTATTAGCGGTGTACATCAATCATACTTTCCTTGGTAATTGGATTACTATTTGCCGGAACTTATTTAAAGAGTTATGACATGAAATGGGATATAACTAAAAATAGCTGTAGTTTATTTACTCCTTATCTATACGGGGCGGTCGCGGGACTTATTTCATTACCGTGACCCCGGAACATAAAGGGCTATTGAAGGACACCGTGGGTTTTAGTCAGTACAAGTCTGACAGTAAGGGGTGGGAGGACGAAAAAAAGGGGCCGCCCTGTATAGTTTTTTTTTACGTGGTATCTATTTTTACGTGTCGTATGCGCCCGGAGAGGTGGGCAAACATCGTCACTTACTGGACGCCTGAGGGAGGACAACGCCGTCGAGATCGACCGCGGCGGAGGTGGTGTGACGATCTGATCATGTTCGCGGGGCAGGCATGGCCAGAAATTGCCCAAAATAGTGGAAGTTGTTAGTATGTTTGGAAGGAGGAGGATGATTTGTAATAACTTTTGTGTAACCGTAACTTTACGAGATTTTAACCTGGGTATTCAGTTATAGCCTATTTTGGGAAAAGACGGTTTGTAAAAACCGAAACCGGACACAATGTATAATGAAGGGCAAGCTTATTCCCATCATCAGAGCACAAATCCAGCATCCGGCCAGCAACTGCCATAAACAATATCCTCATATAAATTAATGACGATACGACACTAATTAAATGTCATAATTGGTTAGTAATTGCTCCGAACGCCGAGCGCTTATTGCATTGCTATCGTCGCTAAACGACCAATCATGAAACGGTTGGCAAATATTGGGATTCATTAGCAACTGATAAACAATCTGTGTATAAGCGAATGATCTTAATTGCTTTGGGATAAGGTTGTGTTTTGTTTAAATGAATGAAGTGTAAATCTCGATATGTGTGCTCTGATCCTAGTCAAGTTAGCAAACCTTAACACATTTTTTTATCGTGGTAAAATAATCAAATGTACCTATATTATTTTTTTAATAAGACAGTCCCGCGAACCCGGCAGGCTTTGCGCCCTTTAACGGGGGGCACGTCAGATTTGAGGAGCGCGTGGAACACGACGCATCGTTCACCTGGGCATAGTTCATGATTAGACGGCAAGTCACCCATTACTCGACGTCTGCATGAAGACACTTTTCTTGCAATTTTAGTTATTAGGTACTAATTTAAGTGTCTAATTTTCAGCACTGTGTGGAATGGAAGAGACTTTCAGAATCTTACCGTCTACAGATCCACTCTTTTCCTTCAGTGGCCTGTAACTCTCTACTTACAATATAATATCTATTCAAACAGCTATCTAATTGAAGTTATAAGTTGATATGACATGTTTTCCGATATCAATATCTCAAGGGATTTTCATAGTTTTCAAGAAATAGGGTTACAGATAAGAGTAAGTATACATGTTTCCTTATTTTCTTTTTCCAGTTTTCTTTATAGATATTCGGACCTGCTTGCATGGAGGGAAGTGGAAACATATTTTTTCCTACTCCTCCACTATTCTTTTCTGATTAATTTCGTTGCAGGATCCAAGACAGGTAAATTCACTCTCCGGGACACGTCGAGCTTCATTGTCTCGGCGCTTTTCTGGTGGTTGCCACTGTTGATTCTGGCTCTCAGGAGTTGCAGTGGTTTGGGAATAGTGTGGTGGGTTTGTCCCAAAAAAAAAATATTCGGACCCAAAGAGTAAAACGAGCCCTATTACAAAGACTGCACTGTCCGTCTGTGTGTGTCATCAGACTGTATCTCATGAATGTGATAGTTAAACAGTTGACATTTTCACAAGTAGCTGTTTCTGTTGCCGCTATAATAAAAAATACTAAAAACAATTAAATATACGAAACATTATATTTATATGCCGTTTTTATAGATCGAGACCGACTCACACTTGGCCGGTTTTTAAATCTGCAAAGATCTCGAATCTATATTAATAATATAAAAATATTCCACAACTATCACACAACGCCATCTAGTCCCAAGCTAAGCAGAGCTTGTGTTATGGGTACTAGACAACTGATAAACATACCTATATATTTCTAAATACATACATAATTATAGATAAATTACAACCAGACACAGAACAAATGATCGTGCTCATCACACAAATATTTGTCCTGGGAATCGAACCCACGACCCCCGGCATAAAAGTCAGGGTCACTAACCACTAGACCAACAGGCCAGTCAAATCTAACTCTCTATTTTACTATTAGTTACGACATAATTTTATTATGTGGAAGAATTTACCTCTAACCGCTAATGAATACGGTACGAACTGCTGCAACTCATAATGATGGGCAAAATTGCGGGAAAACGAGGAGTTGGCCGAAGAAAAAAGTCCTGGCTCCGCAACATTCGGGAATGGACCGGAATTAAGAGTGCTGCAGAGCTGTTCCACCTCGCCAGGGATAAAGAGCGCTTTTTAAATCTGATGAATCTGATGAACCTCCAGTGATTGGAAAGGAACGAGAAGAAGAAGAAGAAGCTAATCCTACTAATATTATAAACGTGAAAGTTTGTATGTATGGATGTTTGTTACTCTTTCACGCAAAAACTACTGAACGGATTTGGCTGAAATTTGGTACACAGATATTTATAACCGAATTAACACATAGATGTTTTATCCCGATTTTATGTTCCTGTGGGATAATTCTCGAGTTGTAGCGGGTGAAACCGCTGGCAGCAGCTAGTGAATATCTACATCAAAGATCGCAGAATTATTTTAATTTACGCCACATAATTTTATACCTGAAAGATACCCTTCATTGTGAAGCCTTACTATCCGGACCTTATCAGAGAGCTGTAAATCAAGCCTTACTCGTGGGATCGTCAGTATCAATTGCGGTGTTCAGTGTACGTAACTTGAAGACATGAAATTATGGTATTTAGAGAGATAATAATCATGTTAGAGATCGTAAACTAAGCACAGTATAATATTTAACCACTATTTACTTAATACCTTGATAATCTTATTGCCAAGTCAATGTATACGTTAAATTACAAAATACGCATAGTCTGTTTACAACTATATTTTTAAAGTTAGCTAGAACATAGCACATCTCAAATTATTTATAAAGTATACATCAATTAAATGCTGATACCAAAACACACAACACAACACTTGTCATAATGAAAAAGAGGTTATTTTATATAATCTATCCAATTCATATATAAGCTTCTGTGCGTGACATTTTTTTTATGTGGTAAAATCATCAAATGAGTCCTCCCGCCCCCTCACTGTCAGACTTGTACTGTCTAAAATCCACGGTATCCTTCAATAGCCCTTTATGTTCCGGGGTCACGGTGATGGAATAAGTCCCGGCATTATGCTGACGCTCTTTGAATGATCCATGGTCGGACACCAAGTTGCCCCTTACTCGCCACCCGTATGCCGCCGCCGTAGGACGCCCACGATCTCCGGCCACCGCAGGCGCGGGGCCTACGGTGGCCGGAGATCGTGGGCGTCCACCACCGCGGGAATCTGTACGTGACACTTAAAAATCTTTTTAAATTAACTAATTTCAAGCCAACGTCGAAAAAACGACGCCATTCTAAAAATCTAAAACTAAAAAGCAAGACAGATCTAATTATCAAAAATACTAGCAGATTACATCGCCAAGTATTTGTCGCATGACACAAGCACTCGTGTGCGAATTCCGCCATTCCGCGCGGTCACTTCGCACAACCACTGCCGTCAGATTTATGTCACACAGCGGCTAATACCAACCGCGTAATATAAGGCTAGTTAGCTAACATTTCAAGCGGAAAAAATGTCAAGATAAATCTTTGTATTTTTGTTGTTTAAAAGTATATTGTGACGCTGTGCTTGTTAAATAAAGGCGCGACTAATATTCTGCTCTACTGGAGTTCCTAGATAAGTTTCGGCGCACAATGATTACGAGTAGGTACTATGTATCTGTTTTATGTAGTTTTTTAATCACTAGTTAAGTAAACTATTTATAACCCTTCAAATGTTTTTAATCATTTGTTGACAATATATAGGGTTTTAAGTATTAGTTAACTGTTAATGAAACTACTGGCCCTTAGTCTATTTGAGGCATTTTTGAAGTTTTAAGTAATTCAATAAGCTGGCCAATGGCCTTCATTTTCGTGGTTGATAATCAATACAATAATTAATATTAAATTCATAAAAATATAGTAAAAATATTTTGTTTGTAAGAAGCACTAAAAAGCCTGAAACTGTAAATGCGGTACTGTTCTAGACGAATCTAATTTATTAATAAATAATCATCCACCATACGTATATCATCATCATCATGAGGCGGAAGACGTCCACTGCTGAACGAAGGCCTCCCCCTTAGACCGCCACGCCGAACGACAATTCGCCACTTGCATCCATCGGTTGCCCACGACTCTCACGATGTCGTCGGTCCACCTAGTGGTAATTATTTTTATAATTGATATCAATACCAGCAAAAACCGAGTTTCGCAACGGGTGGGCTTGAAAATGAACATGGACAAGACGAAAATTATGTCAAATGCCAATGTTGTGCCCACCCCAGTCTCTGTTGGAAACTCGGTACTCGAAGTTGTTGACTCATATATCTACTTAGGACAAGTAGTCCAATTAGGTAGATCCAACTTCGAGAAAGAGGTCAGCCGCCGAATCCAACTCGGTTGGGCAGCGTTCGGGAAACTACGCAGTGTCTTTTCGTCCGATATACCTCAGTGCCTCAAGACGAAAGTCTTCAACCAATGTGTGTTACCAGTGATGAGTTACGGCACCGAAACGTGGTCTTTCACTATCGGCCTCATCTCAAAGCTCAAAGTCGCTCAGCGAGCTATGGAGAGGGCTATGCTCGGTGTTTCTCTGCGTGATCGAATCCGAAATGAGGAGATCCGTAGACGAACTAAAGTCACCGATATAGCCCACCGGATTAGCAAGCTGAAGTGGCAATGGGCAGGCCATATTGCTCGCAGAGCGGATGGCAGATGGGGTCGAAAAGTGCTAGAGTGGAGACCACGGACTAGCAAGCGCAGCGTAGGACGTCCACCAACAAGGTGGACAGACGACCTTATGAAGGTCGCCGGAAGACGCTGGATGCAGGTCGCTTCCAACCGGTACTTGTGGCGATCAAAAGGGGAGGCCTATGTTCAGCAGTGGACGTCCTATGGCTGAGATGATGATGATGATGACCAGCAAAAAAGGCATAAACCATAAAATTCGGTTGTCAAGTGGTTTATGAATTGCAATTATAAATACGCAATCAAAGTCTTTAATATTCATTTGATTAAATAGTTTACTTAGTTATTGATATTAAACGGTTTAATTTTGAACTGTTAATTATTAATTAGTATGTTAAATGGTCACATGAATTAACCACATTTACAACATTTTCATTAACTTTGTATCAAATGTTGATATCAAATTAAAATATTAAACTTTAAAGCTAGTTAACATGATTTAACTGACAACTTTGAAATTATAATTTGTAATATTTCAAAATTATCATTACCATTTGTAATACCTTTGTATTCCAAATTATCTTTGAATATCATTCGCATTATTGACAGCACTTGAATATTCAAAAACCCATTAATAATAACAATTTAGAGGCTTCTTCGGACACAAAAGGGTTAGCCAGCCGAATCGTGAGGTCTTTGTCATTTTAGATCCCACTTTGATTGTGTCATATACGCAGACTAAATAATGTTGGTCATTTGCTACCTTTTCACATGAAATTATTCCTTAAGAAAACTGCATAAAAACTCGTTTTTGTATGGGAGCCCCCTTAAATAATTGTTTTATTTTAATTTAACTATTTATTTTTATAGTGGCTAAAACTTAACTGTGATTTTTTTTTTTTACTCCACCCAGGGCGTGACGACATAATTGCGAGAAAAAAATATTTGGCAATCGCCACAAAAGCACACAGTATAAAAAAAGAAAAAACAAAGTCATCAATACTAAAATGTTCTCTGATAAGTTTTTGAACCGATGTATTCTACTTGTGTGTTGGTATATAAGAATAGATTTAGTCTTGAAAAAAAAAACTAAAATCCTGAAAATTTCAAATGAAGTTGAAGTTTTTGGCATGCACCCTTTAAAATAACGTAGGTGATATCCAAGTTTGACACTTGAACTAAGAAAAACCATTTGTTTATAACCAAGAAGATACTTTATATTTATGTTGTATACCTTATCCCGTCCATCAAAACAATATTTAAATACCTTTGATATTCATAAAAAGACAAAATTTTCCCTTTTCGTATTATTTTCAAAGACCTAACTAAAATAAAGTAAATCTTTCTTTGAAGTTTAATTTTATTATTCAATTAGCGTTCAGGCTAGCCGGCTGATACTTCTAGAATACTAACAAGTTAGCCTAAGTCGAAATAATATGCCTAAGTTAACCCTCAAGTTCATTAATCATAAGAATTTTAAGCATAGCATAATGTTCTGTCGTCGTAAGCTCAGTATTAAATCGCCGGCTGTTTGCACAGGTGGTCGATAGCTTTACTTCGTGAGGTTACCGGAGATTATAAACCGTGGTTGCATAATGCCTGTATTAAAGTACCCCACTACGCCAGACGCAGGGTTCTTTTTTTATAAAATTAAACACCTAATCTGACTGTGTTTTAGTAAAGAATTATGTTGTTAAGTTAGTTATTTGTATTTATTGTAGTTATTTGTTGTGTTAATATTAAGATTTAATTTATTATATTGAAAAGTTTAAAGCAATACTTACAATGTTTACTTAAATAATAGTGTAAACTTAAGCATAACTTTGACGTAAAATTCGTAAATGAGAAAGTTAATATAGATGGATGTTTGTGAATGATCATAAATATCAGAAACGCCTGAATGGATCTTGATGAAATACTCACGAATAGGTTATAATGTGGAATAACACATAGTCCACCATATACCTTGATATTACGATCCCGTGGAATTATTTTCGTGTTCACATACACGCAAACGTATGTTAGCTTCAGAGAAAACTAGACCCCTTGGGTAGTGACATAACCCAAAGGGGGAAGCTTACTGTACATTACCATTATCAGCCTATAATGTTGCCACTGCTGGTCTCCTCGTCACACAGGTCTCCTCTCTGGGAAATGGAGTGGGCCATAAACCGCCACGCGGGCCCAGTGCGGATTGGTTAGAATAATGTCACATGTCTTCGATTTTTTGGTTCTAGGATATGCCGGTTTCTACACGATGTTTTCCATCACCGTTTTGCGAGCAGAAATAAATTATACATCAAATAATCCTCCTGGCGGGGTTCGAACTCACGACATACAACTCGTAAGTCGGGATCGCTAACCACTGGGCCATTGACGGAAAGCCTTCCGTATATACCAGTCAAAATCATAACCCAATTTTAGTCGGGTAAAAATCAAAGACAAAATAACAAAGTCCGTAAGCAAAAAAAATACCGTTCAAGTTACCTACAACTACATAGCGTACACAGGACAGTGTCATTTGCTGCAATTCAACCCCTCTCCACTAGATACCTACCTCCGTACCTCCGTCGTCGGCAGCTCGGTGCCTCCGTGCCTCCGTTCAAGCCATTAGCACGGTTTAATGTGGCCTTTTATTAGTTTAATAAATGTCTATGTTACAGCCAGCCATGTGTGAAAGCGAATTTTTATTCGAGTTTTTGTTTGTTAGAAATGTCCTTTTAATCGCTTTTCGCAGATGAAGCGATTATCGTAACGTTTATGTCGGCTTTTATGCCAAAGAATAGTCGAGTTTGAATGATAATGTTTTTGTTAATTACGTTTGCTTAATATTGGAGTACAATTGGTTCTAATTAGTTGATATTATGGAGATTTTATGATAACTGTTAATTAAAACTTTACATACTTAATTATGAAGTTGGTTGATAACGTTCAGCTGCATCTCGGGTACATTTTTGGTTGATTGTTGTTTATATTCTAAATTACTCGTATATGTTTGTGTATTTGTTTGTTACTGATTGACGTAAAACTACTGAACGGATTAGAATGTTTTCTGTACAGACAGTTTAAAACCATGATGGTTTTACCTGATTTTATGCTTTCATGGGATAATTTTCTACCTAAAAACACGGACAGAGCTGCCAGCAACCGCTAGTATAAATTAAACTAGCATTCAAAAGAACAATTTCGATACTTCACAATCAGATATCACATGAAACCCGCTCGTAAACAGAAAACTATATATATCTACCCACTGCTTAGAACGTACGTGCCTTATTTACATCCCAAAAAAACTTCTTTCATTTCCATATCCTCATACATAAACACCAATACCACAAATTGATTCCCAAAAACATCAAAACACAATAGGCACATCCAATTATCAGATAGGGGCTTCAAACCTTTTGTCCGGTGTGGGGCTTCCTCTGTCATGTTCCTTTCAATTTGTATATGTCGTGTCGCATCTTGTTCATACGTATTATCACATGTATGGTTCCGAATATTTATTTCCCGTGAATCGAATTGGTTGAATTAACGTTTGTAAAGTCAAAAAAGAGTTTTGTCATTATTTAAGTGAGTGAATGACTTATTGAAACATCATACACATAATTAACCACGCATATACATATATTTAAGTATCCTGTGCATAGAGTTAAACATATTTCATAGATTATTTTCAAATAAAATGTTGTAGTTGTACTTACAAACCGACACAAGTTAATAAATGTATGATATAATAATAATAATTTAATTCTTTTATTTTCGGAAAAAATAATCCATAAAACGGATTTGATTGTTTTGCCGACTTTATTCATTTGTTGGAGGAAGCCTCGATAAAAAGGATAAAAATATAGTAGATTTTACAACTAGTGCACAAAACAAACCATTTTTATCCGAGATTTTTAGCAGCTCGAGCCAAAGGCGAGAGCTGATAGTAATATCAAGGATAAAAATGGTTTTCTGGACGAGTTATAAACTCTGCTTTTCACTTCGATTGCGAGGAAATAAAACAGTAGTATAACATAACATTTCTTTAATTAATATTCAAAGTAAAATTAGAACAGTTTTGAATACTGAATGATATTGTTTTTCCTATATATTAATTTGCTTAAATCAACTAACCTACCGTACTTGAATTAAAATTTTAATATCTATTATATCTTAAAAACACATAAGGCAAAAAAATTAAAGTAAATATTATATAATAACAAATTCTATCTATGAACTTCTTATTGCATTTGGCGGTATGGCTCATTTTCTTTGCCTTAATATTATACATTTATGAGTAGATTCGTTAACGCCCTTGTGCACAAAATTCGATTTTGTGCAGCCTATACCCTGCACAAAGAAGCACTTTCAGAGCAAGAGAAACGAAAAATAAATTTTTCACACACAAAAAAAAATTAAACCTGCTCTGTCCTTTATCATTGAATCTGATCGCTAATTCCAATTTAATCTAATTATTATATAATTAAATCTAATTTTAATTTTTCAAGTAATTTGTACTTGCTCAAACTTAAACCATTTAACCATCGTTTTCGCAGCCCTTTATCACTTCAAGAAAACTCGAATTATAAAGCACTTTAAAACTACCCACCCTTATCGACTTCTTCAAGTATCAGCTGATATTGACAGTTCAACCCGAACCTGTTTACCATGGTTAATTGAACTCCTCAACACGAGGTTCTATCAAAGCTTTTAAAGTGCTCTTTTTAATTAAGGCAACGATGCGATCGACTAGTGATGTTACTTCGTACCCAAAGTAGAGCATACTTTAGCTTGTAGTGGTTGGGGAATACTCTTCTTTGTTTACTTCAGCGGATCAAAGGGAAAGTTGTGGCTCGTTTAAATTTGATGTAGCTCGCTTGCAGCATATTTTGGTGGAGCTTAACTCTTGCTGGATTTTTTTTTTTGCACGAGATTTTGCACGCGGTTTTAACCGCGTTCAGGTCGGACTAGCATCAGAAAAAGTCTTGGTTTACATAAGTAATGTGTTTAAAATTAACGCTTGAAATATATGGTTCAGTAGAACAAGTATAAGTTTCACAAAGTATTAATCTTAGGTAATGTAATAATTATCTTATTCAGAACTTAACTCATCTACACGTAAATAACAAATGAAACGAAGCAAAAACTCCGAAAATGTAGTTATCTATACATACAGGGTAATTTTTTATGTAGTTCGGATATTTTAATATGTTATACATTTACGAAAATTAATGAACACGTATTTTTTATTTTTTTGTTTTACCAAAAAATAACAAAGTTATCGCTAATTCAAGAATTGCTACTTGAAACAGATGTTCATGGTCACCCGATGGCTTATCAGCTGTGAGCTCGACCCGACTGTTTGTGACACACACTAAGCGCGGGCGCTACTACGTAAGGTTGAACGACCGTATCTACACCGATCCATACTGTGTTCTAGCTTCAAAATTATTGTTATTCACGTATCTAAAGTTTTTTAAAGTTTAGCACTGATCCACAGGGTTGTTTGTCCTTGAGCTCGCATACGAGGTACACTTTCTTGTTCGTACATTGTTCTAGCTGCACTAAGACTTTCACGGTTTCACCACTGAGTAAATAAACAGGTACCATATCGTAGTACCTACTCGCGATTTGAAAATCGTTGGGACGTCATTGTTACGACTTACGACCGGCGAGTGCGTCGGCGCATGCGTGAAATTGCGACACGTGCCACGTTATCGATGCGCCTGAGTTGACTGGCGCCTGCCGGGCGGCGGCGGCGCGGGTTTGTTGTCCTTTACCACGCCCCGCACCCCGCGTCCTGCGCCCCGCGTCCTGCACCCCGCGTCTCGTACCCCACACCCAACTCCCGTTCCACGTGACTGTTGTCGCATCGCGCGCGTGTTAGATAATATTCTTGCTACGAATAACGTTGTGTGACTATGATTTCCTTGTTTCTCGGATATTTTTACTCGGATTTGGTGGGATAAAAAATTAAAAAGTTATTTATGGAAACGTGTTCTATTATCGATATAGAACCACAGAAAAAAATATCCGAAGTACATAAAAAATTACCCTGTATAATAAAATAGTAGGAAAGTCAAAACTGTACATTGAATATTTTTTTAAAAGAATACTTGGGGTGTGATCTACAATCGATACCGAAGCCAAAAATACAGTTTTTAGAATTTTTGTCTGTTTGTCTGTTTATCTGTTTGTCTGTTTGTCTGTATGTATGTCCGGGATAAACTCAAAAGTACTGGACGGATTTGAATCTGGTCAAAACATAGGCTATAATTTATTTTGAAAATTTGAAGAACTGGCGCAGAACCGCAACAGACCAGCTAAACTATAAGAGACACAAAAATGGTGCTATAGCAAAAATTGTTCCACGTGATGAGCATTTTCTGTTGAGAGAATTAGTTTGAAGATCTGGAACACCTAATGTGGAACTCCAAGAGCCCAGATACACTATAACATATACAGGAATGTCGTCTTAGCAAGAGTTGTTCAGCGTGATGAGCACTCTCTGTTGACGTATAAAAATTGAAGATCTGGAACACCTGATGTGGAACTCCAAGAGCCCAGCTACACTATAACATATACAGGAATGTCGTCTTAGCAAGAGTTGTTCAGCGTGATGAGCACTCTCTGTTGACGTATAAAAATTGGAGATCTAGAACACCTAATGTGGAACTCCAAGAGCCCAGCTACCCCGCGGTGGTGGACGCCAACGGCGTCGGACGTCACAAGACGATCTCCGGCCACCGTAGGCGCGAGCATGCGGGCGGCGAGTAAAGGGCAACTCGCCGTCCGACCATGGAGGGCGCGTCGTGTTTCACGCGCGCCTTAAAGAGCGTCAGCATAATTACGGGGCCCCCTCTCAAAGGGTTAAACCCTGCCGGGGTCGCGGGACTTATACCATCACCGTTACCCCGGAACATAAAGGGCTATTGAAGGACACCGTGGATTTTAGTCAGTACAAGTCTGATAGTAAGGGGTGGGAGAACACATTTGATGATTTACCACGAAAAAAAAAGAGCCCAGCTACACTATAACATGATTTTTTTCAACTGGGCGTGGATGCCTATCGACCGGAACTATGAGGAATATCGAAAAATGTTGAAGACACCTTTCAACAATTCTGGGAAGTAATCATATACGGCAAACTTAAGAAAAACGTATAATTGAAAAAAAACTGATCAATCTTCAAGGCGATGACTGTACTCGAAACTTAATTTGAAATCATGCTTATATTAGTGTAACTCAACGCCCAGTTGAAAAATTCAACCTGTATAGGTATGACGTCTTAGAAAGAGCTGTTCAGCCTAATGAGTATTGTCTAGCTATCACTAATTTCACGGACTGATTTTCGATGACGATTAATATATTAATACAATTTTTATTCTACTGGCCCAAACTCCCATGAATTTTTTACCCGGGCTCTTGGAGTTGGGTATCAGACTTTTCAGATCTTCGATTTTGCCGACCCCATTATCGCTGGCATAAGCAACAAGATCCGCGTACGAAGTCGCGGGCAGAAGCTAGTAGTTAATAAACAAGTTTAATTAAAAGTATTATTGCAGATCGTCCTGTCTATAACATCTCAATGTACTTCAAAAGTATGAGAACGACTGCCCATTCGTTGAAGCTCGTAGTCTATATTAACTTTAGGTATCAGACGAAATCTAGACGGTCTGGCAAAAACCTATAACGCAAGTTTTTTCTCAAGAAGCCAGAAAAAATCAAGTGCTTTTTCTAGTGTTACGAGTGTGGAATCACGCTCAGATTTCTTTTTGAAACATATATTTTGCTCTTAAGTCTAAAGGTCAAAATAAATTGGATACGACTTAGTACTTGTTAGTCTATTTCAATTTATGTAGATTTCACATGAAATGAGAAACTAGACTTTTGTGAAAGGACCATGCGCATTTTGGCCCATCGCTCAACAGCGATGAAACCTATGCCAAATGAAAGCTTTGAGGATGTTATGCATTTATTATTATGGCAGCTAAGTCGAATTCGAGCGCCAACAAGGTGATTTCGAGCATTGAAAACATATGCACTTACCTAACCTAACCTGTGGCAACATTCTCCTACTGATTTGAAACTGGTGTCATTCGAAGCGTGTGGTAGATACGATATTCTTTTACTATGGCGACACTCTTCAAATGTGTAAAGTTCGCCTGGAATATCTGAAAATGTCAACCTAACCTAACTGTGGCAACATTCTCCTACTGATTTGAAAAAGGTGTCATTCGAAGCGTGTGGTAGATACAAAATACTTTTACAATGGCGACATTCTTCAAATGTGTAAGGTTCGCCTGGAATATCTGAAAATGTCAACCTAACCTAACTGTGGCAACATTCTCCTACTGATTTGAAACAGGTGTCATTCGAAGCGTGTGGTAGATACGATATACTTTTACTATGGCGACACTCTTCAAATGTGTAAGGTTCACCTGGAATATCTGAAAATGTCAACCTAACCTAACTGTGGCAACATTCTCCTACTGATTTGAAACAGGTGTCATTCGAAGCGTGTTTGACATTTTCGGTCATTCCAGGTGAACCTTACACATTTAAAGAATGTCGCCATAGTAAAAGTATATCGTATCTATCACACGCTTCGAAAAACACCTTTTTCAAATCAGCAGGAGAATGTTGCCACAGTTACGTTAGGTTGACATTTTCAGATATTCCAGGCGAACCTTACACATTTGAAGAATGTCGCCATTGTAAAAGTATATTGTATCTACCACACGCTTCGAATGACACCTGTTTCAAATCAGTAGGAGAATGTTGCCACAGTTAGGTTAGGTTGACATTTTCAGATATTCCAGGTGAACCTTACACATTTGAAGAGTGTCGCCATAGTAAAAGTATATCGTATCTACCACACGCTTCGAATGACACCTGTTTCAAATCAGTAGGAGAATGTTGCCACAGTTAGGTTAGGTTGACATTTTCAGATATTCCAGGCGAACCTTACACATTTGAAGAATGTCGCCATTGTAAAAGTATAATTATTGTATCTACCACACGCTTCGAATGACACCTGTTTCAAATCAGTAGGAGAATGTTGCCACAGTTAGGTTAGGTTGACATTTTCAGATATTCCAGGCGAACCTTACACATTTGAAGAATGTCGCCATTGTAAAAGTATATTGTATCTACCACACGCTTCGAATGACACCTGTTTCAAATCAGTAGGAGAATGTTGCCACAGTTAGGTTAGGTTGACATTTTCAGATATTCCAGGCGAACCTTACACATTTGAAGAATGTCGCCATTGTAAAAGTATATTGTATCTACCACACGCTTCGAATGACACCTGTTTCAAATCAGTAGGAGAATGTTGCCACAGTTAGGTTAGGTTGACATTTTCAGATATTTCAGGTGAACCTTACACATTTGAAGAGTGTCGCCATAGTAAAAGTATATCGTATCTACCACACGCTTCGAATGACACCTGTTTCAAATCAGTAGAAGAATGTTGCCACAGTTAGGTTAGGTTGACATTTTCAGATATTCCAGGCAAACCTTACACATTTGAAGAATGTCGCCATTGTAAAAGTATATTGTATCTACCACACGCTTCGAATGACACCTGTTTCAAATCAGTAGGAGAATGTTTCCACAGTTAGGTTAGGTTGACATTTTCAGATATTTCAGGTGAACCTTACACATTTGAAGAGTGTCGCCATAGTAAAAGTATATCGTATCTACCACACGCTTCGAATGACACCTGTTTCAAATCAGTAGGAGAATGTTGCCACAGGTTAGGTTAGGTAAGTGCATATGTTTCGATGCTCGAAATCACCTTGTTGGCGCTCGAATTCGACTTAGCTGCCATAATAAGAAATGCATAACATCCTCAAAGCTTTCATTTGGCAAAGGTTCCATCGCTGTTGAGCGATGGACCAGTCTCCATATATTTCTGCCCGTGGTCCTTTCGTTCCATATTTCTTTTTTTTTTCGACTAGACAGAGTCAGACTGCCTAAGTCAAAGTAGTGTTTACCCCAGTCTTCACAAGAGCCTGTAGCAGCGTTTACCGCTACTCAGGCTATAGATGGAATCGAGGGCCTACACAGGCTAAGTCCCAGTTCTAGCAACCAAAATGTAAATGAGTCACATAGTTCATTTAAGCAATTAGAAAGAGTTAAAACGGCTTTTTTGGTTAAATGGTTTAATCTGAGCCGGTAGGTATATACCTACAATTATGTGCAAAAAAGGTCAAACGTATTACTTAACAAATACAAAAGACCTGTATGAAGACTGTATGATCCGAATTGATTGTCAATTTCTTTTTTATACAAACAAAACCACATACAAAAGTTATTACCTACTCTAGATTTGTTGATTCATTTAAGAATGGGACTTAACACGTATTTGCTATTAGAGGAACTCTTTTCATTTAATTCGAACAACATAATCCATTACTGATAGTAGTTAGTTTAATAATATTTTATTAAGAAATATTTGGAACAGAACAATGATAATAATTAATATAACTAAGAAAGTAATATACATATTTACAATTGATAGAAGAGATTTTTTTTCACAGGGCGTCAAAAAAGAAATCTACATCCATGTAAATACTCAGAACGCTGGCAGCATTGCCACGTTAGATAGCAATGCTGATTCTTTGATCAAGACGTAGGTTAGCTCTTTTTTTTCGTGATAAAATCATCCCATGAGTCCACCCAGGGAGGGACGGGAGGGACTGTCAGACTTGTACAGACTAAAATCCACAGTGATCCTTCAATAGCCCTTTACATTCTAGGGCGACGGTTACCTGGTGAGACAGTCCCGCCAGCCCTCTGGTCACGAGAGGAGTCGAGAATAAATAATAAATAATAAACTAAATTAAGAAAGCGTCTTAATTTAGTTTATTATTTATTTTTATCTTATTTAAGACATAACAAACTAGACTAATTAAACTGTACTTTTTCACTAATGTTTAATCCAACTATTTTTCTATTCTAATTATAAACACCCGTAGGCTTTAAAATGTCAGCAGTATTGAATTTTTTTTCAGCCTTTGTTGTTTCTGCCTTTTCCTACCCATTTACGTCAAAAAGGTTTTAATCCGGGGGCGTGCATTATGGGCCTACCACACGCACAAACTTCACCACAGTTCTGCCTGCACAAACTTCTCGTTTCTTCACAGTTTTAATAACAGCACGCACGGTGTGTGTACAAACCGGCTTGTGCAGGTAAAACTTTGTGAAGCTTGTGCGCGTGGTAGGCCATTACATACTTTTAGAGTTAGATTAGAGTACAATACATGGCCATTACATACTTAGATACTCCATTTTTTAAATATTATGTTGTGTAGTAAAACAAAGTTAGTACTTGGAGTGCCAAAGTCAAGAGTAAATTATGTTACTTCTAGTACCATTATCAGAAAAAAACATGTTTGTTATATGAGAGCCCCCTTATATTATATATTTATTTTTCCACTGTTTTTAGTATTGGTTGAGATAGGGCAATAGAAATACATAATCACTTAAAATGTCAACTGCCCAACTATGACGGTTCATGAGATACAGCCTTGTGTCAGACAAACAGACAAGCAGATGAATTGCTTGGTGCGTTTTACTTTTTGGGTGAGGAACCCTAACAAAATCATCCACATTATAACGGAATAACTAAAATAAATTACAGAAATAACAAATCCTTTTGTGACATTTGTCGAGAATCGACCTAAAAAAACTATATCATAATGTATATAATATATTATACATGAAAAACTTTTTCCTAACATAACGACAAAGGAAAGTTAATTTGTGATGAAAGCTTTTATCCTGAATGTTAACTAGGTAAGTAACTTTTATTAGCAGACACAAAGCATATTTTATTACAATAATTAATGTTCACTTATATACGAAAAGAGTCGACCTAAATTGTAAGTAGATTAGGTCGACTATTCATTTAGAAGTTGGGTACTTTTGTTCTTAGGTTAGTGTTTCTTAGTTGAATAAAAGCCTATTTAATGAGTAAGTAGAAACGGTAATCTGATACCCAATTTGATGTTAGTTTTTCTTTGCTTTTGTTTATTTCAGACAATGTTATAATTATAATAAAAAAATACGAATATCATAATATATTTTTCACACCACTTGCTCGTAAATGTCAAATTATATGTCAGGCAAACCGTACTGTAAAGCAAGTCATTGTTCCCTCTCGCTCGAGCCGGGCAATAATATATGTACTGAATTTCATTATTCCCGTGGGAATAATGTGATTTGAATTTGGAACCTCAAATAAAACCGTATGAAAACTTTCACCAAGGAGTCGTATCAGTAATGGCGGCTGCTGGCCGCAACAGCTGATCGGTTGCAGTGGTACCAACTTCACGTTCGAAGGTTGTCTACCACATCAAATTTCAAAAATCGAATTCATTTCCTCGCAGTAGGTGTGAAAAGCAGAGTACGCTCTTCGGGAGTAAAGTTGCCTTGTCTTGGGCTAACTTGAATCCCTCGCTACACTAAGGATTCTTAACTTAATTCCCTCGTTTCACTCGGGAATTAACACTTGAACCTCCTCGCTGCGCTACGGAGGTTCACCCCCAGAATCCTTAGTGTCGCTTCGGGACTCAATACGCCCGTGACGTAAGGCAATGCTTTACTCCCTTGGTGCGTAATCTACTATTTCACACTACTTGCTCGTAAATGTCATATTATATGTCAGGCAATCCTACTGTAAAGCATGACATTGTTCCCTCTCGCTCGAGCCGGGCAATAATATTGTACTGAATTTCATTATTCCCGAGGGAACAATGTGATTTGAATTTTGAACATAGAAAACCGTATGAAAACTTTCACCAAGGAGTCGTATCAGTAATGGCGGCCACTGGCCGCAACAGCTGATTGCTTACAGTGGTACCAACTTCACGTTCGAAGGTTGTCGTACCACATCAAATTTCAAAAATCTAATTTATTTCCTCGCAGTAGGTGTGAAAAGCAGAGTACGCTCCTCGGGAGCAAAGCTGCCTTGTCTTGGGCTAACTTGAATCCCTCGCTACACTAAGGATTCTTAACTTAATTCCCTCGTTTCACTCGGAAATTAACACTTGAATCCTTAGTGTCGCTTCGTGATTCAATACGCCCTTGAAGTAAGGCAATGCTTTACTCCCTTGGTGCGTAATCTACTATTAAATATAAAATTCAAAATGAAATAAAACCCAACAATATAATTGCGATTCATTACATTTAAAGTCCAAATATTATGTGACGTGTGAGTGTGGAAGTGACTTATTTAATTTATTTATTAAAAAGGTACACCAACAGTAATTATTATTTTAAACTACAATATAATAAAAAAATATACGGAACAGATTTTTATGTCAGTATACATTAAGTGATTGACAAAAAGAATATACTTAGTGCCAATTATTTATAGAGTGAAAAAGAAGAGAAATATAATAAATAATATACCTACACATATTTAGATGCCTTTAATAATTACGCGAAAGAAAAAGTTATGAAAGTAAAGTATTCCTTAATCTTTTATCCTGTTCAAAGCTGTTCTCTTTTTATAAATAAGCAAGTAAAGTTAATAGTTATAATCAATATTCGTTAGAGGTATTCAGAAACTTCTTATTTAATTTACGAGTTTAAGGTTCGATACACATATTGGTCTCTTGTTGGAGGAATTTTGGGGACTATGTTCCCAAAGTTTCTCTTTATTTCGTTTCTTCAGATCAAATTATATGTATCTGGGGATTTTCTTACCACACTTTGCAATGACGCTCTAGGTAGACCTACGTTAACCATATTGGTTCATTGCTTCAGAAAGACCGAGTGTGTAGTACTCGCAATCGGCATGCTTGTATGACCAGATGTATGAATGTGGATGAGGCGAAAGGAGTATGTAAGGATCGTAGCGGAGGTGTTCTGTAGTTTCTACCTACCCCCATGGGAAGAAGGCGTGAGATTATGTAATATGCCATAATACTGAGAAATTGTTAAGCATGTAGAGCTAATACATTCAAGTCAGAGTTATTTTAATAAGTATTTTATTTTAAATCTTATTGGTCACCTGGGAGCCTACTGGATGACGAAAATTTCTGCAAATCAATCAAAATTCTGGTCTTATCCAGAGGTTCTCTAATGGTTCCAGTAAAGGGTGGTTCGCCAGTGTTTGCTTTGCGCTCGACTTTTTATATTTTTTTAAATAATAATAAACAGTTGATCTTTGATCATTGATGTTTTCTTTACCAAATAGAACATTTATTCCAAAACAGTAAGGTTCAAATTCATTCAAATAACAGTTCAACATTAATTATACACGACTCAATAACTCAGCATAAGCAACAGCCCAAACATCTGACATATGAACTGTTAACTCAGTTATTCCGTCATATAATTAGGTTCAATCATAACCAGAGGGTATATCAATATTGCCCGTTAGCCACTGCGCCATTAACTTTGTCAAAGGGGCAATTTGTATCTGTAATTAACTTGAATGCAAGCTGGTATTATATTATGGACTATTATACGAACAATACGTGCACAAATGCACACGCTTTATGGTCTTTGGTCTTAGTTGTGAGATGTATGTCAGAAGATAACATGGCAGAGTCGTATCTTTAAAAAAAAAAGATATTTTGCCCCCACACGAGGAATTTCTCCTGTGTCGTGGGTGCGTTTACAAACATAACTCACAAACACAAACACCCTGACCCGAAACAACTACTTGTAGATCATGCAATTCGTCGTCGCAGCAGTCCAAATCGCTCAGCCACTGCGCTAACCGTGCCGCCATCTTAACACGACACGACACGACACGACATCTAAGTTATGTCATGTCTGTAATTAGTCCTTGTTGGCTTAAATATAAATAAATTATTAAATTATTATTATTAACATGCGCAGAGCTTAATCGACTTATAATGTTCCCGCTGCTAGAACACATTCACCACTCACACCTCATTTTACAAACATAGACACTCACATACACAAACACCCAGTTCCGAAATAACTTCTTGCAGATCATACAAATATTTGTTGCGTGGGAGGACCGAATCCGCGACATGCTGCGCAGCAGGTGATCGCTCAGCCACTGCACTTTTCATTTTTATTTCGTGTTTGTACAAATCTCAACTTTGTATGCTTTTTTTTTAGCGTGGTAAAATCATCAAATGGCGGGAGGGACTGTCAGACTTGTACGACTAAAATCCACGGTGTCCTTCAATAGCCCTTTATGTTCCGGGGTCACGGTGATGGTATAAGTCCCGCGACCCCGGCAGGCTTTGACCCCGTCATTTTGCTGACGCTCTTTGAGGCGCGCGTTGAACATGAGGCGCTGACGACCCTGGCATGGTCCATGGTCGGACAGCGAGTTGCCATTTACTCGCTGCCCGCATGCCCGCGCCTACGGTGGCCGGGGACCGTTTTGCGACGTCCGACGCCGTGGGAACTTTGTATGTTTATATTAATTATAACTTAGGGTTGATGCATAGTATTAATTACCTATTTTAAATGTTATGTATCATGTGGATGTTTCATAAATGAATAAAACCCTTTATAGATTAACTTTATTTGCAAAGGAAAGTAATACTATTTAGCCTTGATATTTAAGCCTTGTTTCTGACGCATGTTTCTATTATATTACATTCTATTATTATTTCAAAAGATCTTGTAAACAACACTCATGTCAGAGTCACGTTATTGTACATCGTATGTGTACGTTAACACATTTAATTTAATTAATTATGATTTAGGACATCATAATGCCGTGTAATTACAACACACGCTATACCTGATACCTACATAACTTGCTTTTGCCCACAGCTTCACTCGGCTTCCTTCCTCAACAAGAAGGGGCATATATAAGTCAGTTTTCGGGGTCTCATTTATCACAGTACCAAAAAAAAATGATTCGAAGATCTGTATGTGAAATCGTTTGTGACACAGCTGAACATGCATTAATTTTAGTCTAGAACTAACATCCCTGAAGGGTCAAGCAGAGGTATATCATAAAGTACACCCACATTTTGCCAACAGGCTATTTTACTAAAAAAAAATAGTCCCATAAATAAATTATCAAAAAAATATTCGACAGGTATTTTTTATTTTTTACGCAAACTAAAATTGACGAAGATACAAAGCTTCTAAAAATCACAAAACGTCAGTCGGCCGGTATAATTTTACATGCGTTATGACAACAAAGGCCGAATTTCGAAACTTTTTAACTTTGATAATATTGATTGATTTAAAAAAGAACAAATACGTGTGCATTATTTTCTATACTCAGCCTAAGCAGAGTCTCATTTGCAATAAACTACCTTATTAAATTTAAGTTATAAAGACACACCTATTGACACCAAATAACCCCGAAGGTCGAAAGCAGTCGGTACTCCGCGGCAGCTACTGAGAAATTCCTGTTGAAAAAACCAATAACCAACGACGATATATTACTAGACTCCTAATAACAGGCGACGGATGTCAGTCAACTCATTAGGCAAAAAAGTGTTATATCCATCTTATTTCGACCACTCCTGTGAGCCGTAAACATACCTTGAGACAGAACAGACCTTGATAAGCCAATCACAACGAAGTACCCCGTCCCCCTCGCTTACGTAGTACCTCAGCGAGTTGACAGAATAGTTTTTGTTCCTTAGATCGTGCATGCGGAGTCTAGTAACACTGCCCGAATCGATTCTACGACTTCATAGGCAGCAATGGAATTTCCACTCGAAACAGTGACCCAGGTACTTTTATGCCTATTCGTTTCGGGGAACACTAAAAAGGCGTTGATATAATAACTCTTTCACTGCAACGCCATGTTCAACACAAAAAAAAAAAAATAACCGCAAGTAATAAAGATTTGACCTATTCAATTACTGGCCGTAGATTAAAAAAAGATGGATAATCAAAACGGGGCAAACTTAAAAATAAAATATAAGCTCCTTGGTATTATGCAAATGTTATGAAAAGCGTAGTGTAAGAGCTCGCCATTTATGAATATTCATTTGAAAGTCATTACAAAAGTTTTTTTAATCGCCCGTTCGGCTTTTTACTCGGTAGCCATAAATAAGATTGGCAATTTTCTTTCTTTAAAAGAATTTATATTATTATGCAATTGCACTTTCTTGTTTATAATTTAATTTTCAAGTTTAGAAAACTGAAAACATGTTCAACTTCTTGAATTAATTAATAAAGGGTGGTTTAGTCAAAAACAAAACACATAATGTGTGTGTGACGTGACTCGAATTCAAAATGGCAGCCATTAGAAGCCCACTAGGCACAACATGAAGTTATCTTATGCCAGATTTTTCACATCACAAATTATTTTATTCTTTCGTTCTGTAATGATCAGTAATTTGAACTTAATTCATTTTTAAATATGAGATTCAACTTATAATGAGCTCGTGGCTAAATAGTTAAGCCGACGGTGGTCTGTGGATAATGACCATCTGTTATAGCGAGGTTCCTCCGTGCCTCGGAAAGCACGTAAAGCCGTTGGTCCCGGCTGTCATTTCTAGGTCTTTGACAGTCGTTACTGTTAGTCAGGAGCTCTAAAGTCTGACAACCAGTCTTACCATGGGGTATGGTATTGCCCAGTTACTGGGTTGTGGAGGTCCGACAGGCAGTCGCTCCATGTAAAATGCTGATATCCAGCTGAATCTGGTTTGACTGGAAGCCGACCCCAATATAGTTGGGAACATAGAGACATTACAGAAAAATAGAGTACCCATAACTGCATGGCGGGTGCGAACGAGAGATTCCACCAAACAAATGAACAGCTTTGCTTACGAGTTGGCCAAAATAAAAGACGACCAGTCTCTTCTAAAAATCATAATATTTTCGCGCTCTTGAAAACACGCCTTAGCGAGAGTAGTTTTTGTGTGGGAAAGAGACAAAGTTATACAAGTCGTCTAGCGCCATCTCGTTCCCACAATGGAACTACTCTTGCTTTAAGACGCCATAGTAGGCCACCTGTTTAATATATTTATAGTTAAAGGATATCAAACCCAGCTTAATCGTAGTATCAAAGAATTAAGGCAACTTAGATGTCTTTAAAAAATATACATTTTCATGGCTCGGTTTTGTAAAAGAATATTTGGTGGTTTCATTATTTCTTTTACATCAGAAAACAAAAGGGGGTGCCCGCCTTATGGCTGAATCATAATCAGGTGGCTAATTAGAATACTTTGTTTCTTGTTTCGCGACCCACAGATTTTAATATCTGTCTCTTTGTAATTAGATCTTTTTTTAAATAATTTCTTTTTCAACACACTTGCTCATAAAATGGCCCTAATTTCACCGCAATTAGGCACATAATGACACCTGTTATCAAACTGTGACTTTTTCTTTACTATTCACAAGTGAGTTATAGGTTTTTTTTTAAAGTGTCAACCAATTAAAAAAAAAACCTATAACTCACTTGTGAATAATAGTAAAGAAAAAGTCACAGTTTGATACTGTTATCAAACTGTGACTTTTTCTTTGTTGTTGTTGTTTTTTTTTTGTGATGCTTTGTTTTTTTTTTGTGTTGCTTTGTTTTTAAAAAAGTTTCGAAACAAAAAAGATCGTGTTTAATAGTAGATACAAATAAATTTACCAACTGCACGTTAACTAATTGTTTCTCTAAACAAACTTTTTAATCATTAAATAAAATGGCTTTAAAAAAAAATACTAATATTATTTTCTTCACAAGTGTGTTGAAAAACGTCGTATGATACACGTGTGTATTGATGATTACCGTCCTCGGCTCTCTTAAGACCCTCACCTAACGGCTCGGGTCTCAATGGCGCCTCAGCGGTAATCACCAACATTACACACTTGTACCATAATGTACTATTTTCTTATTTTCATTTTGATAATTGTTTTTTAGGCTTCTGTTTTGTTGACTGTTGATATTGTTGTTTGTAAACTTATGTTTGCTGACATATTCTTTGTTTAGTTTTGTTAACAGAGCAAAATACAAAATATAAGAATTATTAGGTACACAAAGGGCTACTGGATGGTACCGCGGATTTTAGTCATTACAAGTCTGACAGTCCCACCTACCCTGTCCTAGGTCGGAGGACTCATTTGATGATTTTACCACGGTAAAAAGGTGGTATTATTTTTATGTGATTTAACGAATCGTCTTGTAATCCATAACACTAGGACTAGTGCGTGTGGATTGATTTCATAATGTGTTTTTAATTTTGTGTCTTAAGCAATCTTATTTTCTGAACAGTAATTTCCATTATCCCTTTTTTTTTCATCAAATGAGACCTCCAACCCCGGGCAGGGCGGGAGGTACTGTCAGACTTGTACTGACTAA
The DNA here is from genome assembly GCA_028554685.1 of Agrotis ipsilon. NCBI lineage: Eukaryota > Metazoa > Arthropoda > Insecta > Lepidoptera > Noctuidae > Agrotis > Agrotis ipsilon. The sequence continues at coordinate 12,577,916 of CM052966.1, forward strand.
AATCCACGGTGTCCTTCAGTTGCCCTTTATATTCCGGGGTCACGGTAATAGAAATAAGTCCCGCGACCCCGGCGGGCTTTAGCCCTCTGAGAGGGGGCCCCGTCATTTTGCTGACAGCTCTTTGAGGCGCGCGTGGAACACGACGCGCCGTCGACCCAGGCATGGTCCATGGTCGGACAGCGTGTTGCCCTTTACTCGCTGTCCGCATGCCCGCGCCTACGGTGGCCGGAGATCGTCTTGCGACGTACGGCGCCGTGGGCGTACACCACTGCGGTTGGGGCGGAGGGAGGACGCTGTCCTCTCTCTCTCACGGCCCGCCACCTCCTTCTTCCATTATCTCTTAGCAAAATTATTTTAATTCTGTTTGTTATACATTAAATAATAACCTTAATTTTATACGAAGACTTTAAGGTAAAGCTTGTGGAATATTCCATTGATTAACTTCGTTAAGAAAGCAATCTGTTCTTTGATCTAAATTTTCCAATTAGTAACAGACGAATTAGCCTTTTGTTTTACATTTAAGATTTTTTATTATGTTTTACAAAAATAGATCTTATAGTATTATTCACTATAATTTTTGTTCGTTTTTACAGTTTTAATTAAAAATTAATGTTTATTGTATATTTTAATGAAATGCTGCTGTTTATTTTTATGAAAATCTTATCATGCGTCATTTAATATGCCCTACCTATTTCAAAAATAATGTTTTATGCAGAAGCAAATTTTTCAACGTATTTCATCGGGTCTTGGCATTAATAGATAGATAAAATAGAATAGTAAGAATTTTAATACAAATATTTTTTCTCGCAGCTTAGGCAGTTCACACACGACACCGTTCTTCAACGCGGTTGGGGCCCGTGCATGGTCTATGATCTGACGGCGAGTCACCCATTACTTGCTGTCCGCTTGCCCAATCACCGTCCGCATGTTTCTCCGCGTGGTCATACGATATATTTATAGTGAATTCATACGCCATTTCAATGGATTTCTAAGAAATTCATTAACAACATGACCTGATTGGAACATGAAATCCACTTCACCTCGGGCACATAAAGAACATAAAGGGCTCCTGAAAGACACCGAGGATTTTAGTCAGTACAAGTCTGACAGTCCCTCCAGCCCTGCCCGCGGTGGGAAGCCTCACTTTATAATTTTACCACGCAGAAAAAAAAGCCTTTTAGCCTCGGAACAAGCATCACATTATTTTGCTTTTTAGTCCTCCTATTTTAACTTTTATTTGATCTGTAAAATAAATAGGGCATTTTTAATTTGTTAGCATCAAAAAAAGAGTTAAAGTCTTCTACAACCTCAAAAACGTACCTTTTTCCCTCTTTGAACCAGCTAGAAAGAGATCAAAAAGATAATTATATAAAAATGTTTGGTTTTCACTTCGGCGAAAAATCAAGTTTTCGTCGGAAATTAAACAAAATCACAGAATACAAAAAATAATAAACACTTTTTTAAACTTGCTTAATTTTAAGGTTTGCTTCAAAACTTAAAATGTCACTTACAGGATATCTTCCGCGATTAACTATTTGTTTGAGTTCCCGATATTTCGACGCTGTTGCAAGCGCCATGATCGCGGGTTGTTATAATATTATATAGCAAGAATTGTGAGCAATACGAAACAGTGTGAGACACCAAAAAACTTTAGCAAAATATAGCACCTGGGGCATTTCACGTGAAGCGGACAGGGAAAAAAAAGTGAGGTCCTGAAAATCGATGATATTCGGCTCATTTATACTTCTAATAGGTTTGAATGTGAACATAAAATATTTTTTGTGTATAACGTATATTTCAGAAGTTATGGGTCTCTAAAGAATTGTCGTAATTGAAATTTCATTTTTTTGTACGTTGTTTTTCGAATTCAATATATTAACAATAAAATATTTAACATAGCGATACATATTGGAAAAATACTGTTATTTTTTAAAATAAAATAAAATTTTGAAAAAAATTTTTTTTTTCAGGTCCAAAACCGGAAGTAAAGTTTTCAAACCTGAATTTCAGTCACTTCGACCATTTTTATTTTTATTTTTTTCCCTTCAAAATATAGCCGGTTCTTGCGTTGTTATAATGCTTTTTTATTATGTTATAATTATTATATCACAGCAATTATACAAGACATGTTGTTTCGAGCACACCAACCTATCTAAACTAGCGCCAGATTTCAGGCCCATTGCGACGCGAATGTACATTAATCAATCTAACTCCTAAACTAATAGAGATCCCATTCTGAGTCTTCTATGGTATTTTTAATATACTTTAAGCTATATTTTAAAGAAACAAAAATAAAAATGAAAATGGTCGAAGTGACTGAAATTCAGGTTTGAAAACTTTACTTCCGGTTTTGGACAAGAAAAAAAATATTTTTTCAAAATTTTATTTTATTTTAAAAAATAACAGTATTTTTCCAATACGTATCGCTATGTTAAATATTTTATTGTTAATATATTGAATTCGAAAAACAACGTTCAAAAAAATGAAATTTCAATTACGACAATTCTTTAGAGACCCATAACTTCTGAAATATACGTTATACACAAAAAATATTTTGTGTTCACATTCATACCTATTAGAAGTATAAATGAGCCGAATATCATCGATTTTTAGGACCTCACTTTTTTTTCCTGTCCGCTTCACGTGAAATGCCCCACCTATCATATTTTTTATGCAGTTTCAGCTCACTGAGCGTTTTCAAACCCAGTTGATTTTTTTTTTCTGATATGCCTACCAGTTTTCAACAGCTTCACATGGCTCTGAATATTGTAATGGTGAAAGCTTTGAGCCAGTTCGGCGTGTGTTTTTATAAAACCTTTGGATTTAGTAAAAAAATGTTGTTGTATTCAAATAGTCGGAATGGCAGATAAGTACTTTAACAATTGTTCTGAAACAATATTGCGAATTGGTATATAAAGCATTTCTACCCGACTGCGGAAAAACAAAGTCTTAATTTTCAGATAAACTTTTTTTTAGACTTTGCCCTACACTATAATTTTCTCCTGTGTCGTGGGAAGACTTTTGCGGTATTTTTTTTCCTATTTGTGAGTGTTCACACACAGGAAAAAAAAATACCGCAACAGACTTCAATGAAACTCAATTTAACAATTATTTAATTCTAGTCTCAAATATAGTTATTTTAGAACAAGACACACTGCAATCGAGACCGAATAGCCCCTTTGAGGAGTGGCTGGAGACTGTAGTGGTATTCTCGCTTTCTGCATGCAGAAATGAATACTGGTGTGCATCATCATCAGCCAGAAGACGTCCACTGCTGAACATAGGCCTCCCCCTTTGGTTGCACCACTGGTGTGCACCTCTGCCTTAACTTTCGGAGATTACAAGCATGTTGTTACAACATAGGCATGACATAAACAACTAATGTTCCCACTGCTGGGACACAGGTCTCTCTCATTCTCTATCTTTGCGTTGTTATATTTATCTGAATTTATTACAGGAAGTCAGGAGTCAACTTCAACCAATTTCTTAATGTAAGCTTAGCTCGTGGGTAAATACCGTTTTCTACTTATTTCGCATAAGTATCTACCTAATATCTTAGTGGCTTCTCAGGGGAATAGTTGAGGAGACATCCCAACCAAGAACTTTGCACAATTTGTTCTAAAAGTTGGCTCGGGAGCGCACAGTTTCAACTTGAAATGACAAAAACGTTGCTTAGTAAAAGAAGGTACTTAGAACTTAGGTAGATATAGATTATAACATAATTATCCAAACCAATATGTGTTTGTCTGATATTATACAGGGTGAATTTTTCAACTGGGCGTGGATGGCTACTTTCGACACTATGAGAAATATCGAAAAACGTTGAAAGGAGTCTCGAGCCCGATTTTGGCGAAAACTAAAACTGCATCATTGGATTTTAGAAAAATCAAAAATCCTGGTCAGGAATCGAACCCGCTGATTTTGGAAAAAAAATCACACCCTATATTATCACACCGTTCGATAGTGTTGCTAATAAGGATAAAATTCTGGGAAGTAATCATATACGGCAAACTTAAGGAAAACGTATAATTACAAAAAAAACTGATTTATCTTCAAAGCAAAGACTGTATTTGAAACATAAGTCACCTTTTCTTCTTTAAAATAATGCTATTTTAGTTCAACTCAATAATATCGTATTGCTAAGTACAGTGGGATTGTTGAAACGTCAAATCCAGTGAGACATTGAAAACAATGTTTTATCATTTCGAATAAATTATGGCTCAGTAGATGTAAAGTAACGTGGAAAAATAGCAATTTCATAAAAATCAGCCATTTCCTTAAGTTTGCCATATATGATTACTTCCCAGAATTTAATCCTTATTAGCAACACTATCAAACGGTGTAATAATACAGGGTGTGATTATTTTTCCAAAACCAGCGGGTTCGATTCCTCGCCAGGATTTTTGATTTTTCTAAAATCCAATGATGCAGTTTTAGTTTTCGTCAAAATCGGCCTCGAGACTCCTTTCAACGTTTTTCGATATTCCTCATAGTTTCGAAAGTAGCCATCCACGCCCAGTTGAAAAATTCACCCTGTATATTATTATTATACAGAGTGGTTCATGCCAAATCGATATAAATTATTTTTAGGTAGTCGGCTTAAGGTCCTATTTGTACCCGCCTGGAAAATCTGTAGTTGTTGTTGTTGTTGTATGTGTCATTTTCACGCCACAACAGCTGAACCGATTGTAATGAATTTTGAAACAGATGTAGACGAGACCCTAGATTTAGGATCATTCAACAGTCTGACTATTGGAGAATCGTCATCATCACAACAAAACTTCTAACAGAATCTCATAAACTTACTGGTCAGATGCGAAAAAGTCAATTTAGGGTGCTCCCACATTTATCGACGCGGAATCGTCTAACACAAAAAAAAGCCTTTATATCAACGTAATAAGGGTGTTTCTAATACCATCGGCTCGACTCGGACGACACGGCGTGACGCCGGCCGACGACAAAACGAGCCGTTCACCTATATCGGCGACAACTACAGAATTGAAATGTTCAGCACTCTTACACAAACTGATGAAAAATAATTAAAAAAATAACGAAATCCGTATAAAAATAGGCCACGAATATAATCAGTATAATCCAGTCTTTGATAAAAATCCTTTATTCATGTCCATAATCAATCCTATCAAACATTTCAACTAAAAGATTCTCTGTAATTGAATAAATCTGGCTGGCTTTTTCTATGTTTTTATTTGTTCAATCTGTTTGTCAAAGCAAAGGATTAACTGAAACTAAATCGGGTTTGCAGACTAGAGAAAATAAATAAAACCATGAAGTCTAAAAGGTTTAGCAGAATCATAATATTAATTGCTATAAAGTTATTTATATTTGGCGGAATTCCAGAGGGTGACACTTAGTGTGTTGACCATTACGTAACGTGTACTTCTTACCCTGACCCGTGCTTTGGGATTGGGCAACTACTTTTGTTAACTTAGGTATTACCTGTAATAGCAATTGTATGTGTTAATGAAAATAAATAAATGTTATTACAAATCTTTCAGCTGACTAATAGGATCAATGACGAAGGCCTCAGAGGGCCAAAGTCTGCCGGGGTCGAAGGACTAAGGAGCTACCGTGACCTCGGAACGTAAGGGCTATTCGAAGACACGTGGAATTTAGTCAGTACAAGTCTGACAGTCCCTCCTGCACTGCCTTGGGTGGGAGAGGACTTATTTGATAACAAAATATACGGAAAGGTTTGAGCAAACCTCTTTTTCACTATTTGTTGCATTCTGTTTCAATGTTCGTGTTGACACACATCAAAAGTCATAAAACATGACCAATTATATTTGTATCGTTTTCAAAAAAATACATTGAAAAAACGATTCCGTGACGTCGTATCGTGTTATTTAACGAATCTTCAAAGACAGGTCCCGTGTGTATGAGCTTACAGTAATACTGAGAGCTAAATAACGATAACTTTTAACACAATAATCCTTATACAAACATCACCTCACATTAGCAACAATTTTCGAATTACAAACTAAGAGAGGGTAGACAAATGAAATTAGAACTCATTTAATATGGCAACACTGGGCTCCCGGCGGTCTCGAGTACTTAGATTACTTTACCACCGACAAAGTTTATCCAAACCGAGTCTTTGCTACTTGCTGCTTGATTACCGTAGCGTAAACCAACTCGGCGTGACATACCCTGGAGATTTTTCTACCCGAGCAAAGGCGGAAAATTATTACTGACTTCCCACAACTTATTCTGTGTTATCTAGAATTAATGTAGACGTCAGCTCAACCTTTGAGGGTAGGGTGTATGTTTTTAACCCCCGACGGAAAAAGAGGGGTGTTATAAGTTTGACGTGTCTGTCTGTCGGTCTGTCTGTCTGTAGGTCTGTCTGTCTGTCTGTCTGTCTGTCTGTCTGTATTTTTATTAGAAGTCAGTGGAGCTGTGTGTTGTAAATGTGGGAATGTCATGGTAAGGATAGTCTGCATGGAATTGGTCGAGTAAATACAGTGAAATTCAGTCACACTTTAGCCGTTTTTTATCCGCAATAGTATTTTTTTAACGACGTAAAAAAGGATGATGTTCTTAATTCGGTCGTTTTTTTTTTTGTATGTACACACGGCTACACATCAAGCTATACAAAACTAATTTGTCTTGGTCTCGCTTCGTACTATTTTTACACGCAATGAACGGTCAGCTAAAACTGGTTTTGTATAGCCTGATGTGTAGCCGTGTGTACACCGATTACTCCAAGATTTAGATTTTTTTTCGATTCGATTTAGCGGTCCTATATATGTGATTCTTCCTTTGTTCGCTGCAGTGAACTGCCTTTTGGTCTTTGATTCAGTAGCTTTTATTGTGCATAAAAGTGCCCATGCACAAACAGCCAAAACCGGAATTCCGTATGCCACACAAATATTTGTTTCGTGCGGGAATCAAACCCTTAACACATAGGTAAGCATCCAATTGCTTAAATCAAAATATGCGTCATTGTGGTATAAATTGGTGTGTTTAATTAATTGTAGCCTTTCGTTCATCAATGTCTGTTACGCCGCCGCCGTGTATACTAACGATTAAACAATCGCCACCTTTATGCGAATTTATGCCTATTCAATTACAAATAAATGTCATTTTCCAACAAACATTTCACAATGTGATTTAATAGATTCCTAGAAGTTTGCCTATTCATTAATTATGTTGGTACTAGAAACTGGAAACCAGTAACAAATAAATCAATTTCCGAACGTTTGAAGTTCGCGTGAAATATTTGAACTACCTACACATTGTGTTAAATTTAATTTCAACCGATATTTCCTCACTCTCGTCGTACTGATTTTGGATTATACAGAAATCATTGTGTTTGTGTGTATGTCTGTGTATGATAAACAAACAGTAGCCAGCTACATCAATGTTAGTTCAATCTGGGAATCGTAACCGTGACCGTTAGCACGGCAAACAGAAACACACCGCTGCACCACTCGAAGTGATTGGATAACAAATAATATTATGTTACACGTGTGCTTGAGTTAAAGAAAAATATTGAATTGTGTTTTTATTTGTCGCCGTAGCAGTCTTCGAGAAAGCAAATATAAAATAAAAAAATAAACGTCTCAAAAATTAAAAAAAAACTTTTTAAATGTTTTCATTTTCTGTAATACACACACAGTTATTTATCTAGCTTTGTTTGAATTACATTGTTCTAAGATCTATATATAAAACGAACTTAACGTACAGTCGTGCGAAACAGCAAAATGCTTAAGTGAGGTAAAGCCCCAGTTTGTTAAATTTTGGTTAGGCCTCCTTCATGTTTTTATTTATTTGTAATTATGATTAATTCATAACGCAACTATTAACATATCGTGTTTAACGCTAGAAAATAATAAACTATCTCAATTGCTATTTTCATCCCGATGTATGTTTGCAACCAATCAACGATAAGATTTGCCTATGCAAGTCATAAAAAATATCCAATCAGACAGTCTCTGCTCGAAATTAATTTCGAGCAGAGAGAATGAAAAAAACCTTTTTCATGTAAAATCAATAAAAGATGTGACTTTCACATAACTTTACCTATATCAAAAGAAGATTAGCTTAACACACGATACCACTCAACCACAAATTTACCTCTAACCCACAGAAAGTACCGAGAAACCTATTAAAATAAATCTTCCAAACCGCTAACATTGGAGAATCCAACTCTACCGTGAGATTGAAAAACTATTTCGTAACGATTCGGTAAAAAGGTGGGAAAATACGGTAGAGTTTCAGAAGCTTGAGTTGTAGAGCTTTCAGGTTTCAATTCTAGTAAAGTTTTGGGCCAAAGTGGACATAGAGCTTGGTAGACCGCTAGTAGAGTGGTTGGTAGAGACTGAATGCCTAGAGCTAACAACACATCTAGGCTGAATTGTTTTGGGCTGAAACGTTAGTGATTAGCGGGCTTACCTTGTTTTTATAGTAGAGTTGTCTGTGCTTTTTCAGAGTTTCGTAATTCAATAATTTGCACTTTTGTTTTACATACTTTGGTAAAGAATTAAATATAAACAAATAAACTATTAATTTCTCCAAACACCGTCTTTAGTGTCTCTTTTTGCCCCTTTATCATTTTATCGAAAAGATAGTCAGCTTATTATTATTTGATTAATATTTAAACGGCCACATAATTTTAAAGTTCTCTGCTTGCGAACTCCCAAAGGAAAAAACTTACAACGAAGTCCTAAGACATAAGAACAAAGTGATACTTTTAGTCTAAAACTGTAGAAAGCTGAAATAGCAGTGGGTTGGTCATGTGTGTCGTAGAACTGACGAAAGTTAAAATAGAAAGTACCTATATCAAACAGACCGAGTGTGTAAAGATTTAGACTCAAAAAGCTTAATTCGCAAAAAAGCAAACTAGCAGCAAAAGGCCAAGTTTTCAAAATTCCAAATTCTGTAAAAGTCTAATTCTCAAAATGGCGTCTAGGTTGCCATTTTGTGAATTAGGCTTTTTGTGCCTAAACCGATAAGAGAACCCCTACAAGATGGACTGATGACCTGAAGTAAGTAGTTGTATGAAAAAAAATGGGAGCCCTTGCTCTTTGGCGCTTCTTGAGAGACACTTATATTCACCAGTGGACTATAGAAGACTGAAACAATGAAAGGGGTCGGAAATAATTACATACATCCTCAATATATAAAATACCTATCAAATTAATCACTAAAATACAGAACATAATAACTAGACCATCAAGCCGCTATTTCGCGAAACGACGAAATATCGCAACCACTTTATAACTCCATATCAAAACTATTACGAACGAGCTAAACCCTAAATATCACTTACACGATAAAACTGCTATCCTATAACGGTAATAGTCGTTATCATAACAGCTATCACAATAACGGTTACTGTCTTAAAGAACGTTACGATAATTAAATGCTGCACGCGAAAGTCGTGTTAGCCATTTACCTTGTAGAGGGCAGGAAATGTTTTCTGTAAGCCTATTGTATTTTTATAAGGGTTCTAAGAAGTAATACTTTTTGCGGAATGTTTTGACTTTTTTAGTTTAGTACCTACTAAGGTTCATGGTTAATTTATATACTACTGGTTTTGCTAGCGGTTTTGCCCACACCGAATTTGAATAATATCCAAGGGAAGCTGGAAGCGTTTATCACCACATAGTATAAAAATATCGGTCAAAATCGTAACCCTCCTTTTGGCTTTGCCGTAGTCGGGTAATAATCTTTACGCTTAGATCTTTTAATAGGAAATGAATTTTAATGCGGTTTGCATCAATAGATAGTGATTCCAGAGGAAGTTTTACATATATAAGCCTCGAAATCCCTTGGTTTCATAATGCGAATATCCAAGTGCTTTACTCAAGCCAAGACTTTAAAAATTCTATACTGCACTTTTGTTAGAAGCCACTTGGAATATGCATCTGCAATATGGAGTCCATGTTATCACAAATATATTGACCGTATTGAGCGCATACAAAAAAGATTTATAAAATTTTTGTGCTTTCATCAAAAGATTCCGTACCATTCCAGTAACTATCTCAGTCTTTGTAAAAAATTTCATCTCTTACCTTTGATTAATCGTCGTGAGATCTCCGATTGTATATTTCTGTTAAAAACGGTTCGAGGTGACATAAACTGTTCTGATATTTTGTCTTCTTTCCATTTCAATATTCCAAGCAAATCCAAAAGGTTTAATCCACCACTGCGAGTGCCGTTTACAAACACTAATTACAGACAAAATTCGTACTTTGTGCGTGTGAGTGGGTATTTTAATAAGGTGTGCAAACAGCTTGACTTTGATATTTTTGAAACGAGTGTGATCGCGGCAAAAATGCGTTTAGCTGAGAACTTCTTTGATGCTCAATATCCTTAGACTTTGTTATTCTTTAATTTTGACGTAAACTAGGTGGTGGTCTAAACCTGTATATATTTAATTTTTAGTTTTATGGTATTATCTCGCGGTATTTACATTTTGCTCCACAGTTCTTTTAAAACAGTCAAGTTCTAAACGCGAAGACTTGTAATTGGCTGTCAGATTATCGTACTGTCATTTATATCTATTGTATTTAGCTGTAAGTCTTCCAAAGTCTTTAAATAAATAAATAAATATATATATACCTAAAACAGATAAACTAGCATCCCTGCAATCATCGACCGGCGTGGTCGCTAGTATCAGGATAAAAGGTATCTTAATAATTTCAGTAGTAGTTAGATTAACAAACTATTAGTGTGATTTTTTTTTTAATCCACATAATTATTAGTAAGTAAAAAGTAAGATTTAAAATATCAATACCATCCCGTAAAACTATGAATCTCTGTTTATTTCGGCTTATTGGACGATTCGCACGAATTTAACTCGCACAAAACGTGCGAATCGACTCCTTTAAAACATATTATTTTTTCTGTAGTCGATTCGCACGAATTTCATTTATTGGCGTGCGAATCGACACCCTCACAAATATGTAGTAGGCTATTCGCACACATATTGTTTTTTATGAAATGCAGTTATGATAAAGTACACTTGAGCACAGAAGTAGTAAGGTCAAATATGTTTTACTCGTAATAGATAGAAAATAAAAACACAATCTATAATCAACAATATCTGTATAAAAATTAAAACCAAGTAGGTACTAAACATCTTCCAAGCTCGTGGTTTCGGGAACGCCGCAATAGCGGCGGTAAGGCCCCTCTTTGAGGAATGGCTGGATAGGAGTCAGGTACCTCTGTCTAATGAGAAAGGAAGAAACGCCTGGGTGTCACCACTGCGTAGATCGCCCGGAGGACACAGTCGAGCATACGGTGCAGGATTGCCCCGCTTGGGCGGAGCACTGAAGTGTCCTCACGGCGGCGATAGGCGGAGATCTCTCGAGCCCGGCATTGGTTGCGGCCATGCTGCGGAGCGAGACGAAGTGGGAAGCGGTCGCCTCCTTCTGCGAAGCAGTCATGCTCGCGAAGGTGGAGGCGGGCCGCGTGAGAGAGAGGATAAGGTCCTCCCTCCGCCCCACCCGCGGTGGTGGACGCCCACGGCGTCGGACGTCGCAAGACGATCTCCGGCGACCGTAGGCGTGGGCATGCGGGCGGCGAGTAAAGAGCAACTCGCAGTCCGACCATGGACCATGCCCGGGTCGACGGCGCGTCGTTTCCACGCGCGCCTCAAAGAGCGTCAGCATAATGACGAGGCTATTGAAGGACACCGTGGATTTTAGTCAGTACAAGTCTGACAGTCCCTCCCGCCCTGCCCGGGGTGGGAGGCCTCATTTGATAATTTTACCAAGAAAAAAAAGAAAAAGAAGGTCGTGGTTTGCGGTCATGTTTATATTGTTTTGTATTAGTAAAAATGTAGATATGCCACGTTTTAAGTAATTATTATTATCACTTATTCCATACATAATCTTTCTTACTTTCAAGTAAATATTTATTTTTTATTTCAATGATGGCTGAATACGACTGTACTTTAATTTTTTTAAACCTTAAAATGAAATGTGTGCGAATAGTCTACTACATATTTGTGAGGGTGTCGATTCGCACGCCAATAAATGAAATTCGTGCGAATCGACTACAGAAAAAATCATGTGTTTTAAAGGAGTCGATTCGCACGTTTCGTGCGAGTTAAATTCGTGCGAATCGTCCAATAAGCCTTTATTTCACGTAAAATATTTATTTTAAAGTTGAATAGCCTCCTGCTAACAATATATTCCAATAATATCGTATGTTATTGGAAAATATTGTATGCCGCTTTTAATATTATTTATGTGTAATACAATCTTTTGATAACGAGCACTTATGATGCAGAATATATTAATTACTGGACATTAAGTGAGTTTTAATGTAGGAGTTATAAGCCTTTTTAATAGTGGTATTTTACAATTCGTGGCCAAACTTTATAATAAAGTTCAATTAATTTTTGTAAGTTTCTAAATGTGGATCTCTGTATCCGTTTTTTATCATTATTGTGTTAACATACAGTAAAACCTTCAGGCCAATGTTTGGCTAACAGTATTACCATTTTATTGCAGTATGTAATATGTATAATATTTTTTATTGATTTTTTATTTGTTTGTTAAATTTTTTACCTAAAAAGAAACATTATAAAATATAAATAAAATCATTAACAGATTTTTAAAAAACCTAAAACCCACGTTTTTAAATATCCTAAAAACATAATAAAATAACCCTACAGGGCTGAAAGAGGGGCCACGCAAACGTGGGGGCGTATATTATTTAAGGGATTATGGGATATATATTTTTTACATGACGTATTTATTTATAGATCGTGGGTGTAACTTTCAAAGATACGCCCCCATGTTTTGAGTGGCCCCTCTCTCAACCCTGTAGGGTTATTTTATTATTTTTAGGATATTTACCTTCTTACCTTCTTTTTGCCTTCTGAACCAAGCGCTTGATCAAGCTACCCAGAGACCCTCAAGTGTTGGTCGGGGCAGGGAGGAGGTGGACACGACTATCAGCACAATAATTACGTAAATATTATTAGAGGAGCTTGTGTCTAAATAATTACAGCCGCACAAACCGATCTTCCAGGTAAAGCTGCACTTGCCGGGTTTAGTCTGTGCATGGATGCCCATCTATCATAGAGAATTTCTTCCGTGCTACGTAAAGCCGTTAGTCTCGACTGTCAATTGTAGATCTTTGTCAGTCGTTACTGTTAATCAGAAGCTCGAACGTCTGACAACCACTTGTATCAAGGGGTATCGTATAAATCTGTATTACCCAGTTACTGAGTTGTGAAGGGTCAGAGGGTGGCTTGTATGTAACATACTGATATTCAATTGTATCTGGTTAGACCGGCCTCAACATAGTTGGGAAAACGCTAGGCAAATTAGTCATTGTTTATTCTTTTACGAATGATTTATCAAACACTAGCTATTGCCAACGGCTTCGCCCGCTACAACTGGAAAATTATCCCAAAAGGAAGATAAAATCGGGATAAAAGTTATCATATGTGTATATCCAGGTTTTAAACTATCTGTGTACAAAATTTTATCCAAAATCGTTCAGTAGTTTTTGCGTGAAAGAGTAACAAACATCCGTCCATCCAAACAAACTTAAACGTTTATAATATTAGTAGTAAGAAAGTAAGATATATTATCCCACGCGTACATTTTGTTATGAAACCGTCAAGGAAACCGACGTCGCTCTGAAATATCATGAAAATTGAATAAAAATAATGTATTATTCTTCACTGTAAGGCGGACATTGAATGTAAATATGCAGAATACGGTCCGAGAGAAAGCCATTACTATTTAATATTGTACTCACTCCTTTTGTGGGTCACTTCCTGGGAAATTATTTGGAAGAAATAAATATTTTACTTTGGAATTGTTTACATTATAATATTGGTTGTGTTAAATTAACAACACTTATGTTCTATTTCTTTTACACTAGGACTATACTGGTAATTTGGTCCGGTTTTTATAACATACTAGCGGCCCGTCCCGGCTTCGCACGGGTGGAGGACCCGGTCTAAAACCCGGTCCCGATGGTTACAAACACAATAAAAAAATAATTATCCGAATCGGTCAAGCCGTTTTCATGTTATGTCGTGACAACGGAAAACGGGTTTCATTTTTATATATATAGACTAGCGGCCCGTCCCGGCTTCGCACGGGTGGAAGGTCTCTAAAACCCGGTCCCGATGGTTACAAACACAACAAAAAAAAAAGAATTATTCGAATCGGTCTAGCCGTTTTCGAGTTATGAGCTTAGCAACACATTTGAAAATAACAAAAACATAAATTTCCTGTTTACTACACCGTGGTCGGATAAAAAAGTGTTTTATTTTACAAATTGGAATAGCTATTTTACACAATTTAATTTAATTGATAGGTTAGTTTATTGTGCTGGCGTCTGTACCAGCCAAATTTAAAAGTTTTACTCAGCAAAACGGTAAAACTTAATTATCCAATAAAATTAACGCCCACATAATAAAATGAGCGCTGTTTTCGTTTACTGCAAAATAAAACCAGTAATAAAGGATAATATTTCGCTAACTATCGTAATTATATGAAATAATTATCTGCTAATTGGGTTTGAAAGGTTTCAACATATTATATTATCTTTTATTCATCTCTGTAATATATTTTTCGACTATTTCTACTTACGATATGCACATATTATCATAATATGGTATCGTAATGACGATATATTCAATTATAATATGACCCTTATCGTTATTCTCTCTGAAATTAACTCAGAAATATGATAATAATTATAATAGACGCGTGGAATCAAAAACATAGATGTTAATGAGCAACCACACGTGTTAAATAAGTTAATGTTAAACAGAGACATTATTGAATCGTTAATTAATTTATTTGTATTTATAATAAATCTTTGGTTTTTTTGGAGAAAAAAAGACACGCACACACACTACATAGGTACAATATAAAAGTAAATTATTCAAAAAACAAATACTAATATAAAATTACGCAGGCCATATTAAAATTGAACTAAAAAATTGAAAAAAAAACAAGTTCTAAACAGTAGAGTTTCAAACAAATTCTAAATACTATTGGTTAACAGAAAATTAACATTATCACATTATCGACCGGACCCACCGTACCGCCAGGGGTAGGAGAGGTAAGCCCAAGAAGGGTAGCTCGCCTAAAACGGGTATGCATGTTAAATTACGCGTCGTTCTTGCTAATGAGAATGTGTGCGGGCAGGATGCTTCGCCTCTCCCCATGAGGAGCCGCGACCTGCACGCACAGAGGCTAGTGGTTAGAGGGTACGCAGTGCGTAGAACTCCTGACTATAATAAAAATGTTAGGTTTCTGTTTGTTTCTCAGACACCATACCATTGAGAAAATAGGGTTATAGATTACGGGAGCATAAAATCAGTCAGGCTACCCCGAAGTTCGGTTTCGTTAGGGTCCTTTAAACCCAGCAGACAGAAATAGGAGCTTCGCGCAGCAGGGCTCCGTCGACCTTATACCTATACATTTTATTTTATTTTAATGTCTAGAGAAATTATGATATAAATGGTGAACTAAAGTACGATTACTAATTGTAGTCAGTAAAATGACATTAATTCTCTATAGAAATGTACTAAATTTCCTTGTATCAGTGATAGTTTGTCTTGTCATTATCATCATCATCATCATCATCTCAGCCATAGGACGTCCACTGCTGAACATAGGCCTCCCCTTTTGATCGCCACAAGTACTGCTGGGAAGCGACCTGCATCCAGCGTGTTAACGCCAACGCCATCTATTATTGGAAGACAAAGAGCTCGTGGCGGAGGCACACGCCATCTGTAATTTGCAACGGGGAGCATGATGACCGGGAGCGGAGCGGCTCGCCCTGATTGGTCGGCGGAGGAGTCTTCCTTCCATTCAATCATCGTTCTGCGCGCCACGGGATATTTCATTCGAGACTCACTCAAGAAAAATAAAACATGGTAGTCGGTTCACCATAAATAATTATAATTCTGTTAAAAGTCGTTATAAAATAAAACTGTTGCTACAATTAATTCATCGTATCCTTGAAGAGCGCCTGCCTGACCCAATACTCATAAGATATTGAAGATATTGGACCTTCACACCGGATCAAACCGACTTCGAGAAGAAAACCAACCAGGTGGAAGTCGGCAACCAGCAGAACAAAAAGACGGTCAGGCCATTCAGTATTCCTTTCAAAAACCTGTCCTCCAGGTTCATTTGTGCTAATATCCTGTTCTTGTGCAAAATTCCAGTTGCGAAGGCGTGCCGCGAGCCCGTGCGTTTGAAAGTACCTACCAACCGCCATTTTTGGGGCAGGTCGGTTTCGTGTTCGATCGAGAAATTTCTAGAACTGTAAGTACTTTCTTCTGTCTCTTTACAGTCTCCCAAAATGCCAGTCGACGACTATAAAGATTTGGTTAGAAAAAGGGGTGTAATAAAAGGAAAGTTTTCTGTGTTTACGAAATTCGTACATTCTTTACAAAACGTAGAAATTTCAGAATCTCAAAAGGTAGCTCTAGAGGATCGTGTTAATAATATTATGTCACTATTAGATCAGTTCACTATCATTCAAGACGATATAGAATTTCACCTACAGGAGTCAGAATTAGAGTTAGAAAAACAATTGATTGAAAGAGAAACTTTTGAGAACTTATTTTATGAGATCACTTCTAAAGCGAAATGCATGATAAAAAGTAGAAAAAGTATTGATAGCAATGTCGAGGGCTGCAATAATAACTTTAACAGCATTAAATTACCTACAATTTCGTTACCATCTTTCGACGGCTCTTTCGAACAATGGTTGGAATTCAGAGATACTTATATATCCTTGATTCATTCTTCTAAAACTATTGACGACATTCAAAAATTCCACTACTTGCGTTCCGCACTCACTGGTTCTGCCAGTCAAATAATAAAGTCGATTCAATTTACTGCCGAGAATTACGCCATAGCCTGGAGTTTATTAGAAAACAGATTTAATAATAATAGATTACTCGTTCAAAACCATGTCAAAGCTCTGTTCTCATTACAGTCTTTACATAAAGAATCCGCTTTTCATATTCGAAAATTAATAGATAACGTGCTAAAAAATATTCGTGCTCTAAAGGGACTCGATGAGCCCACAGAATACTGGGATACTTTATTAATATATCTTATTGTTACGAAGATGGACTCAACCACCGAAAAAGAGTGGGAGAACCATAAAGGCGCGCTTTCAAAATTAACTGATCGCGCTAACAAAAAGATAACGCTAAATGATATTATCGCATTTCTTACCGATAAGGCAGACACGTTAGAATCGATTAAAGGTACACATGACTCTAATAAGCAAACGTCTGATGGTTCTGCAAAGAAATCGTCATTTAATCAATCAAAGCACGCAAGCTCACATAGCTACGTTGCAACAAATAATAATAATAATTCGTCCAAATCGGCAGAAAAACATAATTCGAGCAGTGATTCAAAACGTAACCAAAGGTGTATTAAGTGCAAAGAGAATCATCCGCTATATTCTTGTAGTAAGTTCAATGACCTTTCTACGAAAGATAAAATAATATTCGTAAACGATAATAAACTATGCAAAAACTGTTTGCGTGCTGGACATTCGGTGTCTCAGTGTTGGTTCGGAGCCTGCAAGTTATGCAATCGGAAACATCATTCGCTTCTTCATAGCGAGTGCTGTGATAATAGTAACGACAACACGTCGAAGTCAGTAGGGCCGCAAGAAGCGCTAGCGTCGTCGCCCGCGTCGCGCCGCGAGTCCGAAGCGAGGAGCAGTGCACATAGTACAGCGCTACACAGTGCATCAACTCCGACGCGTCAACAAGTTACTGATGGGTATTCATTTCAAGAACCCGTTATTCTTTCGACTGCATTAGTAGACATTTTAGATCGTGATAACAATTATCACACTATTCGTACTATTTTAGACAATGGCAGTCAACATTCGTTTATCACAAAATCCTTATGCGAGAAATTAAAAATCAGTTTAATACAGTCCACAGTACAAGTCGCAGGCGTAGGTAATTCGGTAACACAAGCTACTCAGTCGTGCAACGTGCAGTTGCGATCTAGAAATAGTGAATTTAATATGAAATTAAATTGTCTCGTTCTACCTTGTATTACTGCAACGTTACCTTCTGTAACTCCTAATATCGCAACGTTTAAGATTCCGAGTAACGTATCGCTCGCCGATCCTAAGTTTTTCATGTCGAATAAAATCGATTTATTAATCGGGGCAGATAAATTCTGGGATCTTTTGAGTGAAGGATTAATTCGACTAACAAACGGCCCGTACTTACAAAACACTAAGTTAGGTTGGGTTGTATCTGGTGTCGTACATGATAAAAAAGGTTCATCGGTTAATCGAGTCCAATGTAACTTTACGCATACGTACGACAGTTTAGATAATCAATTAGCAAAGTTCTGGGAATTAGAGGAGATTAATTCTCAAATAAACAATATGTCTAAAGAAGAAAACGATTGTGAAAATTTGTTTATTAAAACAACTGTACGCGATAATCGTGGTCGTTTCTCCGTGCGTATACCACTACGCGAATCAGCTGATCAGCTGGGCGACTCATACTTACAAGCCGAGAGTCGGTTCCTCGCGCTGGAACGTAAGTTAGGTCGTTGCACACCGAGTTATAAAAAATTGTATTTAGATTTCATGCGTGAATATTTAGAACTCGGTCACATGACGAAAATAGATACATATCCATCTCCACATTATTTTTTGCCGCACCATGGTATATTTAGAGAACATAGTACAACTACGAAATTACGAGTAGTTTTTGACGCTAGTGCTAAAACTACTTCCGGTAAATCACTTAACGACATCCAATTGATCGGTCCGTCCTTACAAAACGATATTGTTGCCATTCTGTTAAGATTTCGTCAGTACACATATATTGCCTGTGCAGATGTCGAGAAAATGTACAGACAAATATTAATTCAACCCGATCAACAATACTTACAATTAATCTTGTGGCGAGATAACCCGTTAGATGCGCTCGGTGTGTACCGGCTTAACACAGTTACGTACGGCACGGCGTCCGCGCCATACTTGAGCATGCGCTGTTTACAACAGCTGGCGTCCGAGTGCACTGATAAGGACATTGCTAACATTATTTATAAAGATATGTACGTAGATGATCTTATTACAGGTAGTGATAATAAAACTGAATTATTAGACATTTGTGATAAAGTTTCAACAGTATTAAAATCGGGATGTTTTTATTTACGAAAATGGTTGTTCAATTTTGATTTGTCAACTTTAAATGCGTCAAAGAATTTATCGCTCGGCGAATCATGTCAAAGTAAAACTTTAGGTTTAGGATGGTTTGCAACTACGGATGAGTTATACTACACGACTAAACTTAAATTAACCGGAAGTCACGTGACTAAGCGCATAATGTTATCAGCTATCTCGCAAATTTACGATCCGTTAGGCCTATTAGCGCCGCTTGTAATACTTGCAAAAATATTATTACAGAAATTATGGTCGTATAAAATCGGATGGGACGATCCGGTGCCTCAAGATATTTTAACTAATTGGCAAAAACTCGTTGACACTTTGGACTATTTAGATAAAATACGTATACCTCGTCAAGTTATAAATTCTAAAATGCAATATATAGAATTGCACATATTCACGGACGCCTCTCAAAATGCTTACGGGGCATGCGCTTACGTGCGTGTGTACTCGGACAACGATACTGATGTGTCCGTAGCCTTATTATGCGCCAAGTCGAAGGTCGCACCTGTCAAACCGATAACGATACCGCGTTTGGAATTATGTGGGGCGTTATTAGGTGCCAAGTTGTACAAGAAAATTATTAATTCACTTCGCTCAAAATTTACTAATATTTATTTTTGGTCTGATTCCACAATTGTGTTGGGGTGGTTACGAATGTCACCTAACACGCTTAAAACGTTCGTACAAAATAGAGTGGCTCAGATCAATGAACTCGCAGGTAGTTTACCATGGTTACACGTAGGAAGTAAATCCAATCCAGCTGATTTAGTGTCACGTGGGGTCACGCTAGACGTGTTGCGCACGTCTGATCTTTGGTGGCAAGGCCCAGCATTTTTACACGAACGGCGGTGCTACTTTAGTTATGATTCTAGTTGTCATAATGTTGATTTTAACGAGTTGCCAGATGTTAAAGTAAGTACTACTCTGTTGGTACATCAGGCAAACGAAAGTAAGTTTCCGTTTGAGAGATTTTCTTCTTTTATTCGTATGAAGCGTGTAGTTGCGTACATGTTACGATTCATTGATAACGTTCGTAATGAAGTAAAAATAAATCGTAAATACGGCCCGCTTCAAGTAGACGAGTTAGATAAATCTACTATTAAATTAACGCAACTGTCACAAAATGAATCATTTCCTGATTTAAATATTTCATCAAAGGGGAATGTAACCTTAAAGGCTACCCGTAGTGTTTCCGGTCTTAATATTTTTGTGGATAATAATAACATTATTAGGGTTGGAGGTAGATTAGATAATTCAAGTTTCTCATACAATAAAAAGCACCCTATACTGTTATGCAGCAAACATACTTTTACTAATTTATTATTTCAACATGAACATAAGCGCCAGCTTCATGCAGGCCCTCAATTACTTCTAGCCAGCATTCGTGAAACTTGGTGGCCCCTCAGAGGCCGTAATCTGGCTAGAAAGGTGGTCCGTCAGTGCGTCCGCTGCACACGTCTGAGAGGGAGAACCGTTTCCCCTCTCATGGGTAACCTGCCTGCGGAGCGGTTGGAACCGGGTTTTCCTTTCATTCGTTGTGGGGTAGACTATGCCGGACCCGTATCATTACTAAATCGCAAAGGAAGGGGGGCGAAACTTGAAAAAGGATATATATGTCTCTTTGTTTGTTTTTTAACACGAGCTGTCCACCTCGAACTTGTCACTACTCTTTCTACACATGATTATTTATCCGCTCTTAAAAGATTTATTGCCCGGCGGGGTAAACCGGCCGAAATATTTTCTGACAATGGTCGAAATTTTGTTGGGGCTCTGAAGGAACTTACTCAATTCTTAAAGGATAATGGTGATAGTATTATAGAGGTTTTAGCTAATGATAACATAAAATTGAATTTCATACCTCCATATTCACCGCATTTTGGGGGACTGTGGGAGGCAGGAGTAAAGTCCTGCAAATATCACATCCGTCGCGTTATTGGCAATGCAAACTTAACTTACGAAGAGTTTAGCACGATACTAGCTCAAATTGAAGCCGTCCTAAACTCTCGACCCATGTACCCACTCTCCACAGATCCAACTGACCTTCTTCCTCTCAGTCCTTCTCTGTTTCTGATTGGCCGGCCGCTCACCTCACCTGCCAGCCCAGACCTGACGACTGCAGCTTCACATCGCCTGTCCCGCTATGAACGCTTGGAGCAGATGCGCCAGCAGTTCTGGCAGAGGTGGTCGAAAGAATATATAGCGGAACTCCAGACCAGAACGAAATGGAAGACAAGTAAGGAAGAATTGGTACCTAATACTCTTGTACTGATCAAGGAAGATAATCTTCCACCTCTCAAGTGGCGCTTAGGAAGAATTCTACATACCTTTCCTGGGAGAGATGGCCTGTCACGCGTCGCGGACATCAAGACTACAACCGGGACGGTGCGAAGGGCTTTCTCCAAATTATGTCCTTTGTTCCCGCAAGGAGAAGAGGAGTCAGCGGCAGATTAACTTCGTTGGAAGCAAGGGCTTCCAAGGCCGGGGGCTTATGTTAACGCCAACGCCATCTATTATTGGAAGACAAAGAGCTCGTGGCGGAGGCACACGCCATCTGTAATTTGCAACGGGGAGCATGATGACCGGGAGCGGAGCGGCTCGCCCTGATTGGTCGGCGGAGGAGTCTTCCTTCCATTCAATCATCGTTCTGCGCGCCACGGGATATTTCATTCGAGACTCACTCAAGAAAAATAAAACATGGTAGTCGGTTCACCATAAATAATTATAATTCTGTTAAAAGTCGTTATAAAATAAAACTGTTGCTACAATTAATTCATCGTATCCTTGAAGAGCGCCTGCCTGACCCAATACTCATAAGATATTGAAGACAGCGTCTTCCAGCGACCTTCATAATACCTTGTCATTATACTGACTACAATTAAAAATCGTACTTTACGTACTAGGATTATAGGTAGGTATGTAGATATCTGACAATTTATTATTTGTAATGAACTAGTTTACCATAATCCCACGTACTGATACTCGTAGAAATATACAGTATTAGACTTCCAGAGATTACAGAAGCTGCAATACAATGTGAAACGGGAACGTCTCACTTGCATATCCTCGATACAAAGATAATATTATACGACATGTAGTAACTGAACTAATCAACATAAAGGTGTACTGGTAGGTACAACTATTTGTTTGCAGTCCTGCTTAGATAACTGTGTTTGTCATTTAGAATAAAATAGAAAAACATTTATATATTCACACACACAACACAACAATCAAAAAAGATAACCAGTTGTTTAATATAAATAGGTAACAATATAAATAGATTAATGAAAATGGAATAAAATAATACAATGAGAAAATTGCGTTGAGCATGTTCACACCGAAAGGGTTACCAACTCAGAATTTGCTGGGCGAAAGAAACCAAGGAGTTTAAGGAGTGAGTACTTCTAACATTAAAACCGTGCCTTAGTTTTTAAGCAAGAGAGGCACACAGCTAGGAGTTTTTTCTCTTTCTGGCATTGATAAATGTTTACACAAAATAAAAAACTTTACCAACATTCTGAAACTTTTTGGGTTAAAGTTTTTTTTAAATGCATATTAGTACAATTCTATTACATTTTTTACAGCTTGTGATAGTTTTTATATTCTGTAGTATATTTTAATTACTCATATTTTTAAGTAATCTAAAAAAAAGAACACAAAAATCCAATGATGTTTCCCGAAAAACTAGGAGGTGTATTTGACGTTTAAGATGGCAACATTATGATGTTGTCAAATTCAAATCATTGGTGACGTTTGTAGGGTGACCAATATAAACTGGTTTCCGAGATTAATTCTCTTTAAATAAAACGTAATTTTAGG
The DNA here is from genome assembly GCA_028554685.1 of Agrotis ipsilon. NCBI lineage: Eukaryota > Metazoa > Arthropoda > Insecta > Lepidoptera > Noctuidae > Agrotis > Agrotis ipsilon. The sequence goes on from CM052966.1 coordinate 12,600,917, forward strand.
TATATTATTATAATCTAAGTTAGGTGTGCTAGGTTGTTTCGTTTTAGGTTCAGATACTGTGACAGTTGATTTTAATTATTTATATATATATATATACAGGGTGTTTCAATACAGGGTGTTTCCTTTAGGCCTAGGAACAAAAAAACACAGAAAAAATCATTCCTCGAGCTTTATGAACTTGGAGGCTTGTATTGATGATTTTGTTGGTTATAATTCTGTAACTACATACGTCTTACAGCCGCGAATAATATTTTAATCAACATACAACCTAGCACAGGCCTGCAAATTGCAAAAAAACTAATAAAATTTAAATTTCGCGGGCTAGTTGGAGCATTCACTTTAAAAACAACTGAGATTAGGGGAGGATTTTGCTAGTAAGTAGGTATTCAAAACGGAAAATCATTTTTTAAATCAAACCTGTGAATCAAACCCATACTTGTGCGTATCTATGGATAGGTCTACGAATTGTTGCTAAATACTTCCTTTTTTTGAAATCGGTCAATAATAAGCGAAGTTTAAATTGTCTGTCCATATTTAAAGAAAAAAATACGCATTTCGTAAAACTTTAAGTACTTTCTGTAACACTATATTATTAATATTATCCTCAAAGTATTGTATCATGGACACTCTATTAGAAAGAAACAGAATGCAGAGCTGCGTGCCTTTCATTCATTCCAAGGTCACCGATTTGGGCTCGTTTTTGTAGTAGGAAGAACGCGCTGCCTATATCTTAAACTCCTTGTGTGACTGATATACCACGTAGCGCCCTCTGTTGGCGCGTGGCGGAAACAGTCAACAATAAATGTCACCTTGTTCGCCCCACTCGCCTCAAGATGGCGTTAGAAGATAAGGACTTTAGCACATAGTGAACGACTGTTTGCGCTGCTCGACACCAGAGGCGCCTTTTTATCAATGAACCATTGTTATATTATGAATGAATGTTGTAGTTTTTTCCACTCGACACCAGGGGGATTGCTGTTGGCAACAGTTTCGAACATTCCAGAATTTTCTAGAAAGCTGAACCGGAAGTTTATCGTCTTCCGTGCACATTTTGCCTATTGCAATCGCTCTGTTCGCCTCGGGATTCGAAAGAGTGCACATGTCTCGTGTTTCGTAGCGCGTTAGATAGAAGTATCAAACTGTAACCACGCAAGTTGTACCTGTTCTGAATTAGCGAATGTAATATTTTAAAACCTATGGAAATATAATCTCCTAGTGGTGAATACTGACTTTTTATTCATCAAGTCCACTCCGTCCTCTACATTGGTCCTTCTAACCGGACAGGTGCAAACGCGTGGTTCCAGTTTGATATTACGTGGAAGTGGTAGTGTGGTGAATGCAATATCGTAGACATGGTGAAGACACGCGGTATGCAAGAACCTCTCACAGCGGCCATGGAAGGGAACGAGCCCGTCTCCACGGAAATGGCGACAGCGGCGGTGACGACAGACCCGCCCGATTATTCCGTCACAGAGTCGGACCAGACCCAAGGTCACAGCCCAGGGGTGACGACACCACACGGACAACCACGAGACGAGACCAAAACCAATAGGAAGGCGTTGGCCCAGGCGAGATTGGAACTCGCCGCCGCCAGGTTAGCGCTCTTGGAGGCAGAATCAGCACATGAAGAATTATTGGAGGGAAGCTCGGCTGCATCATCGAAACGTCAAACGGAAGCTGTAGACTCCCTCAGCGGGCACCGCGGCCACACCCATCCGCTGACGTCACAACCCACGACGCCACACAGAAACTCACCCACGCCGCCGCGACGCGACGACACACGGACGACAACGCGTGACGACGCGCCACCGACCTCGCCGCGACGTAGCGACGAGGGGAGTCTGCTGCAAGGACTAACTCAGGCATTGTTAGAGGTAGCGCGGGGAAAACCCGCCGCCAGCAGGTATGAATTTGATTTACCTATTTATAGTGGCCAACCCGGCGATTGGCTGCATTTTAAAGCAGCGTATAATGAGTCTGCTTCAACTCATACAGAGGCAGGGAATTTAGCCCGCCTCAGAAAGGCGTTGAGAGGGCCCGCGTTTGAGGCAGTTAAATGTCTGTTTCTCGGAGCATCGTCTGTTCAAATTATGCAAAGGTTAGAATCTAGATTTGGACGACCCCACGCATTGATAACTTACGAATTAAATAAATTACGTCAGTTACCTAAAGTGTCAGATAACCCTACAGATATATGTGTGTTCGCATCAAAAGTAACAAACGCTATCGCTGCGGTACAAGCTCTAGGAAGAACAGAATATTTACATAGCCCGGAAATGATTTCTGTGATATCAGAAAAGTTGACGGTCACATTAAGGAGCAGGTGGTACGATTATGAGATGGCTGCAGGTGACGCAGAGCCTGGCCTGATAGTGTTGGGACGATTTCTCACTAAGGAGGCAGACCTAAATGCACGGCACGCCACAGTAGAAGGGGAACATGAACGGAAACGTTCTCACCGACCTGCTCACAAGACTCTTAAAATGGCAGATACCAATGAAAAACCGTGTGTGATCTGCAACGGCAACTGCAATAACGTGGCTATCTGTCCTAAGTTTAGGAATATGACGATAACGGATAGATGGGAAATAACACGTAAAAATAAATTATGTTTCAGGTGCCTAAACCGACGTACGTGGAAGCATAGATGCAAGAGCAAGCAGTGTGAGGTGCAAGACTGCGAGCACTATCATCATAGGCTGCTGCATGGCGACAACAGTCGGGGAACAAGCGCCTCAAACGACGGTGAAGAGCGTCCTCGCGTCACAGCTGCAGAGCACGTGGCATCGCGCCCCGACTCCACGCCGCACACCGTCATCACCAACACGAGCACGCCGCGCACGTACAATCGAGTTTTGCTGAAAGTAGTACCAGTGACACTAACGGGACCAAACGGTAAAGTAGACACATTTGCTTTGTTGGACGATGGATCGACAATAACTCTACTTACTACTGAAGTCGCACAGCGGATAGGCGCAGAAGGTCCAAACGAACCATTCTACATCGAGGCTGTAGCAGGCACACGCATCGATGCTACGAACTCTCAACGAGTCAAGGTAAATATACGAGGAAAATACACAACTAAAGGCATTGACATCGAAGCCAGAACCATCGACAGACTCGAACTATCAGGGCAGTCAATAAGTGCACAGGACTTGGCAAACTTTGAGCACCTGACTCCTATAGTTGAGGAGTTAGCATATGATGCTGGCATACCAACAGTCCTGATTGGGCAGGACAACTGGGCACTCCTACTCGCCTCGGAAGCGAGAATAGGCTTGAAAGGTCAACCAGTAGCCTCACGCACACCGCTTGGCTGGACATTACATGGGAAAATATGCAGTCTGACAAAACTACATGTTTTACCACAAACCGGAGAGCGATGCGGTCATGTAAGTACAGACGAATCCCTTGAAAAACTTGTACAAGAGCATTTTAGCTTAGAGTCATTAGGAGTACAGCCACGCCGCCCGCAAGCAGACCCAGAAACAAGAGCGTTGAAAATATTACAAGAAACAACACGCGCTCTGCCAGAAGGCGGCTACGAGACTGGCCTATTATGGAAAAATGAAAAAAGATGTTTTCCAGACAACTACGCTTTTGCGCTCAACCGACTAAAAGGTACTGAATCCCGTTTACGCAAAGATCAAACACTCCAGCAAAAATATGCAGAGCAGGTGAAAGCACTGATAACAAATGGATACGCAGAGCTAGCACCGCCAACGCCATCTAGCACACACAAGTGGTACCTACCGCATTTTCCAGTAATAAATCCGTATAAACCAGGTAAAGTCAGAATTGTGTATGATGCAGCGGCACGCACAAATGGAGTGTGCCTCAATGATTATCTTCTGACAGGCCCCGATCTCTCACAATCACTCCTCGGCGTATTGATGCGATTTAGGCAAAAACCTGTCGCCGTTTCGGCGGACATAAAGGATATGTTTTTGCGAATAACAGTGAGAGTGGAAGATAGAGACGCACTGCGTTTTCTATGGCGCGAGGATACAACTTTAGCGCCCAGGGAATATAGAATGAGAGCAGTGCTATTTGGTGCGACTTCTTCCCCGAGCACTGCGATTTACGTGAAAAATCATAACGCACATATTCACGCGGGTGACTACCCCGAAGCGGTTGACCCTATAGTACGAAACCATTATATGGATGATTTTTTACAGAGCTTTGACAACGTAGAAGAAGCGAACCGAGTGTCTAAAGCAGTCGACACGGTACACCGGAGAGGTAACTTCGAGTTGCAGAAGTGGGCGTCCAACGAGCCTGCAGCTGTCGCCGGTCTCACAACCGAGCCCGCAGAAAAGGACATTCTGCTCAACAAGGAAGAAAAAATTCTCGGCCTTATCTGGCGACACCAAGACGACACTTTAGGATTCAACTTCAGGAAAGTAGACCCTTCTCATTTGAGTAAGCAGATCACAAAGCGTCAGTTGTTAAAGACGATGATGTCTTTGTATGACCCGTTGGGACTAGCCGCGCCGACCCAAGCAAAGTCCATATTACAAGATGCTTGGCGTTTAAAAATCGGTTGGGATGAACGCCTACCTAAAGGTTTAGAACGTAAATGGCGGGACTGGTTAATTGCTTTGCAAAGTCTGAAAGGCATTCGTATTCCACGTTGCCACTCGGGTTATAGTAACGCGACTAGGGTGGAACTGCACGTATTCGTGGACGCGAGCGAACGTGCCTATGCTGCAGCAGCATATTGGCGTTCAGAGAACGGCATAGGCCAGGTGAACGTGTCGCTCGCGGCAGCGAAAGGGCGCGTCGCGCCCCTTAAGATCACAACTATACCTAGACTTGAATTACAGGCAGCTGTACTCGGCGGACGACTGGCACGCTGCGTGGAAGAAGAACACGATCGTCGCCCCGACCGTCGAGTGTTCTGGTCCGACTCGCGCACCGTGTTGGCGTGGCTGCGCGCCGGCGCACGTTCCTTCAAACCGTTCGTCGCGCACCGAGTAGCAGAATTAGAAGAAACCACCGAACGAAGCGAATGGCGCTGGGTTCCCACCGCTCACAACGTCGCCGACGACTCGACTCGCAGTATACCAGCTCACTTCTCTGCACACCATCGCTGGTACACCGGTCCTTCATTTCTCTTTTGACGACGAAGACGCCTGGCCGCGTGAAACAGACCCTCACCCCCTCATTGAAACGGGCGAAGAACGTGTCACCACTGCTTCCGATAACGAACGATCGACCTTAACAGAGGCACTACCGGACGTCACACGTTTCTCTTCCTGGCTCCGACTCATCCGCGCCACGGCCCGTATTCTCCAGTTCATCGACCGACTTCGAGTCTACACCACAACAGCTACTCGCAAACGCAATAAAGACGTTAGTGCAGACGACCCGGACTGGACGGCAAAACAACGGGAAGGTATGGGAAAACGATCCGGAGTGCGCAGCCGCAACCTCAGCACATCGCAGACGGTCTACATACCCCTTAGTACACAGTACACACGTCGGGCTGAAGTCCTATGGACGCGTGCTATACAGGAAGAAAGCTTCGCGAACGAATTGCGGCATGTCACCGGCGGGAGAAAGATACCAGCAGACAGCCGACTGAAGCGATTATCCCTGACAATCGACGAAAACAAGATAATGAGGATACGACCGCGCATTGCAGCAGCAGTAGACGTACCACGAGAAGCACAATCACCAGCAGTACTTGACGGCAATCACCGGTACTGCCGCTTGTACATAGATTGGATCCATCGGAAGTTACATCACAGCGGAGTGGAATGCGTCGTGAACGAAGTAAGACAGCACTACTGGATTTTGCGCCTGAGGCCATCAGTCCGTGCGGCAATCAGCCTCTGCCAACCCTGCAGACTACGCAAGGTCGTGCCGCCGGAGCCACTGACAGGTGATTTACCACCCTGCCGACTGGCGCATCATCAACGTCCGTTCACACACACAGGACTGGATTATTTCGGACCACTCTCTGTCACAGTAGCAAGACATCACGAAAAACGCTACGTGGCATTGTTCACTTGTCTCACTTCGCGTGCTGTCCATTTGGAGGTCGCCGCCTCGCTGTCAACGGATGCCGCTATACTCGCGCTGAGGCGCATGATGGCGCGTCGCGGATGTCCTGAAGTCATTTGGAGTGACAACGGTACCAATTTCCATGGGGCAGATGCTGAGCTACGTAAGGCTGCCCTAGAATCACTTCAACATGAAGCAGAGGTGCGTTGCATCGACTGGCGCTACATTCCACCAGGAGCGCCATTCATGGGCGGAGCATGGGAAAGGTTAGTACGCACGGTGAAGACCGCGTTGAACGCTACGCTTAACGAGCGACATCCGTATGAAGATGTGCTCCATACACTTTTAACGGAGGTGGAACATACGGTTAATTCCCGACCCTTGACCCATGTGTCGGTTAACCCAGACGACGAGGAAGCCTTGACGCCTAACCACTTCCTGCTCGGCGCACCCTCCAAAGTTCCGCTCCCGGGAATTTTCACAAGGCCCGACGAATTACGTCGTTCACATTGGAGAGCGTCACAACGCCTAGCGGATTTGTTCTGGCAACGATGGGTACGCGAAGTATTGCCTACGCTTCAAAACCGGCGGGAGCCGCATGGACGCGGCAACATGATCAAGGAGGGCGATTTGGTTGTAATAGTGGACCCAAACTTACCAAGAAACATATGGCCGAAGGGGAGAGTCGAACGCACGTACCCAGGCGCAGACGGTGTCGTAAGAGTCGTCGACGTCAAAACCAAGAGCGGTGTGATGCGTCGTCCTGTTAAACGTCTCGCGGTCATACCCGTAGAAAATTAGTCATCACATATTGTATTGTTGTAGACATTAGCGTTGAATAGATTTAAGTCCTCATATTGTTATATGTGTTTTTCCTGGCGCCACTTCAGTATCCTGCCACCCGGAGGAGATTTTTTATTCATTGAATAATATATAGCAGGGCAAGGATTCTGGAGCGGCTACCCTTAGCTTTATTTTATTATATATTGTCATGTCTAATGCATCGAATTGTTCCTTGCATTCAATTGTGAGTAGTATTAAGTGTATACCAGTCACTAGTGGTACAATTGTGTACGTTATGTATGGACGCCGACACATCTGGCTGCCCGACCTGATTTCTTTGATTGATCGTCAGCTTTATCACGGTGGAAGGTTTATACTAGGTTGAGCGATTTGGCAGATAGATGAGTTGGTGTGCCGACGTCCATACACGGCGGGAGAAAATGTGACTGATATACCACGTAGCGCCCTCTGTTGGCGCGTGGCGGAAACAGTCAACAATAAATGTCACCTTGTTCGCCCCACTCGCCTCAAGATGGCGTTAGAAGATAAGGACTTTAGCACATAGTGAACGACTGTTTGCGCTGCTCGACACCAGAGGCGCCTTTTTATCAATGAACCATTGTTATATTATGAATGAATGTTGTAGTTTTTTCCACTCGACACCAGGGGGATTGCTGTTGGCAACAGTTTCGAACATTCCAGAATTTTCTAGAAAGCTGAACCGGAAGTTTATCGTCTTCCGTGCACATTTTGCCTATTGCAATCGCTCTGTTCGCCTCGGGATTCGAAAGAGTGCACATGTCTCGTGTTTCGTAGCGCGTTAGATAGAAGTATCAAACTGTAACCACGCAAGTTGTACCTGTTCTGAATTAGCGAATGTAATATTTTAAAACCTATGGAAATATAATCTCCTAGTGGTGAATACTGACTTTTTATTCATCAAGTCCACTCCGTCCTCTACACCTTGAAAGAAACCCAGCGCTGGTTTTTTTTTTTAATAATATTTTGTTTGGTTCATGAATTTACGGTGAATTCAATGATTAAATTCAATTATATTTCTAGAATTTGGAAATATACTTTTACCATGTTTATACACGGATAACTGATACGATTTCCGTATTCATGCATGCCGAAATATCGGACACTCAAAACAATTACTGAAACGGTTATCTGGTTTTGTTAATTATTTTTTTAATGGCTTCGTTATTGGTATCTATCTAGCCTAAAGGTAAATAAACCAAGAATTGCAAGTCTTTCTTATAATGAGAGACCTCTGTCTCAGAAGTGGAAACATTAAACATTTATGTTGTGATAAATGTTATCCACACTAGAAAATAGTACCAACTAAAATTACAGCGTTAAACTTTTTTCACTAACAAAACACTTCCGGAACACACTGGAGCGGCAAAAAAGGGCACACGGAGCACGGTAAAACAACTTCTTTATACATATACATACAACCTTTTTCAAAAGACCACGAATACCGAAATTAAGGTAGTGGCACTAGTGGAATAATGGAGGATTTTATGAAACGTTCACCAACAATGGGAGTGAATCACAATCAGAGTGTGAATCCACCCGTAATGACCGCTCAACAGAGCCCTATAGGAATTATCAATAACCGTTCGAATGGTCACGTCATTCACATAATGGTTACACCACAATTATTTGGTACAATCGTGATATGGAACCCAAAACTTGATTGTATAATTGAACTTTGATACCTATTCATTACACATTCCTTTTGTAACTTTATTGTTTTGTTTTTTTTTTTATTATGACATGTTTCTTTATTTAATTTGATTTTGATGTAATTCTAAGCAAGTTTTTGTCATTACCTAGTGGAATTTTATGCACGTGAAAATTAATGAAAATGATTTATTTAACGAATCTGAAAGACAATATTTGAAAACAAAAAACTTACAAGATAAATATCGTTAATGTTACTCACTTCTAGCTCAGAAGTTGTATAAAGTAATAGTTACGAATTAATTTAAATCTAGATTACTTTGTACCCATAATAATAATTATTATGACACTTGATTTTTAAAAACACGCTATTCTCTTCCCCTACCCTTCTCCGTTTCCTTAATATCAAAATAATAAAAAAACACAAGTTCTGCACACACCGTAATACAAATTGAAACTCGTAGATTTCTAACAAAATATGTAAGTAACCACATTTTTTTTTTTTGCCACTTTTGAACCACGTCTACCACTAATAATAATAATATAATATTCCACAACTATCAAACAACGCCATCTAGTCCCAAGCTAAGCAGAGCTTGTGTTATGGGCACTAGACAACTGATAAACTTACTTATATCTTTCTAAATACATACATATTATAGATAAATTACACCCAGACACAGAACAAATGATCATGCTCATCACACAAATTATTGTCCTGGGTGGGAATCGAACCCACGACCCCCGGCATAGCAGTCAGGTTCACTAACCGCTAGACCAACAGGTCTGTCAAAATGTGCACGCCCACAACCTATATTTCATATGACATACCGAAGCTCATTTAAACTAAATACATAATTAACTCTATTAATTGTATACACCTAATTAACAAGTCCTACTGTGATCATACAACTTTTAATTAATTACATGTACCTAATATGCCGTATGTGGCAGCCCTCGACTATTTATTTCAAATGAAAGTTTCGTCTCATTTCTGAATATAGATGAAACAATTTGCTCTGAAATTCCTTTTGTCTGTATAATATAGTTAGAATACAATCTTAGGTAATGGTGTGGTACTTATACGGGTAGGTATACATATATTAATTGGTTTTTAGTAAAGATTTATAAAGAGCAGTGGTGGCGAGTGGTATCGGCCTCGACTAAGCCCCTTCGTACACAAGGCGACGCAAGTCTCCGATACCTTACGACTTCGGTATCCAAGCGACTATAGCAATACAATTCATAGAGATTCGTTCACAGGCACGCGTCAATGGATGCTAAAGTCGTAAGGTATCGGAAACTTGAGTCGCCTTGTGTACGAAGGGCCTTACGAGTTGCAAGTAGTGGGTTTGAACACAGCCATGCGCATTACATTGTGTAATTTATTTTATAACACATTTGCTCGTAAATAGTTATTTATGATACAAGAGCGGTAAGTTGGTTTTTACAAAGGAGTAGACGAACGTACGCCCGAGCGAAGCCGAGGGCGTACCGTCGTCACGAGTTTGTAAATACCAATTTCTGCACGTGTGTCATACAATGTTTTTCAACACATTTATCCATATTAATATCAGATTCCTCGCTTGAACTCAGATTAGTCGCAAAAATTTTTGAAGTTCCTAATATGAAAATGGCGCGACTTTGAAAATGGCACCACATGCACGTGGTGAAAATTAGAACTACATCTTTCATCTCATTTACTCTTTAGTATTAAAGTGAGACAACGTATTGAGCAAAAGCGCTTCCAAGGAGGTTCGATCAGTCAGGTTGTTTATTCTCATAATGTGAAACTCTTTGGTGGAATTGTTTTTTTTTTGGAAATTTAAAAAAACAACGTAAAGAAAACGCACGCTGCTATACAATAACGGGGCGTGCGGTAAAATAGGTACTTAGGTGAGAGTACCTATTTTACCGCACGCTGCGTTGTATGGTCCGTAATTTTTAACTTTCGAACACTGTATACAGGCTTTGTAAATGCATTTTACGAGCAAATGTGTTGAAAAGGTCTTTTATAACACATTTGCTCGTAAAAGGTATTTTACTGCACCACTATCAGTATTGTAATGTACCTTATTACGCACTAGTGCGGTAATGTAAAACGCATCAAATTGTTCCGTCTAAAACGAACGGTACTTTTTAAAATCTTAGCAAAGAGTTTTTATGTCAGAAAAGTGGTCAACATTTTATGAATAAAATTAACTTTGAGAGATAAAATATAATAAAAAAACATTTAATTCTTTAATTTAATTAATTTTGACATGTAATTACAACCATTTATCCATAACAAAAATACAAAAGTATTAATTTACTTTATTAGTAATACTGGCTGTTTTTGTGCCTTTGCCATAAACAAAAGACGTTGATGAGCGAACTTCTCAACTTGGTAACCGATGTCAAAAATGGCGGCTGCGATCTGTCTTGAAAGAAAACCATTACAATTTTACAAAATACTCCTCAACCCGAATTTTGCGGATATATGTTGTCGACTCAAAATCTCTATTTTTTAATGTTTTATTATTCAGGTTAGCTTTCGATCGAGTCTACCGTAGACCTGCACGAAATCATTAATAAGTACAGATGTACAGATGTTAAGTAATAATGAATTTATTCGTTTAATAAAGTCCGAGTTTTATTTATTTCCTCACAAATGTGTTATAAAGCGTCGTATGACATACGTGCGGTTTGATAATTACAGCCTCTGCTTTCTAATAGCACTCGCCCTACGGGCTCGTGCGAGCAATATCGCCTCGGCTGTAATGATCAACTTACCGCACTTGTATCATAATGTACTATTACTGCACCACTATCAGTATCGTAATGTATCTCATTACGCACTTGAGCGGTAATGTAAAACGTATCAAGATGTTCCGTCTAAAACGAACGGTACTTTTTCAAATCTTAGCAAAGAGTTTTTATGTCAGAAAAGTGGCCAACATTTTATGAATAAAATTAACTTTGAGAGATAAAATATAATAAAAAAACATTTAATTCTTTAATTTTGACAATTAATTACAACCATTCGTATCCGTAATCCGTAAAAAAACACAAAAGTATTAATTTACTTTATTAGTAATACTGGCTGTTTATTTTTGTGCCTTTGCCATAGACAAAAGACGCTGTTGCACTAATTTTTGTGAAAAAGTTAAAAATATTCCGCGCACTTTTTCTTTGCGCTGTATTGATTTTATTATGAAAATGTCGACAAGTCATGAATTTATTTGTTTAAGAAAGTCCAAGTCATATTTATTTCCTCACAAATGTGTTATAAAACGTCGTATGACATACGTGCGGTTTGATAATTACAGCCTCTGCTTTCTTATAGCTCGCCCCGTAGGGCTCGGACGAGCAATATCGCCTCAGCTGTAATTTTCCGCACTTGTATCATACTGTACTATTATCACCACTGCTCTCAAAACGTTAAAGAAAAACATCGTGTGGAGACCGGCGGATACCCTAGAACCAAAAACTCGAAGTGCCTGCGTGATTGATTATGGCCCTCTTACTCTCACAGAGGATGCCTGTGCGCACGTAGTGGGAACATTTAAGCTGATGATGATAAAAGATTAATACACACTGAATAAATAAATTGAAGCAATAAAGTTGTTTATTGTTATAATTAAGGAATCTAGGCCATCGTTGGCAATACCGTTCCACCTAAAGCTTACTTCACGCTTCCATTTTTGCCACTTTCTTCTGACATACGTGAAACTTGGCCATGATCGAAGCTGAATATCTTTTATAAAGAATAGAAAGAAGGAAGTTAATAGTTATTTGTTATACAAGAGTGCAAAGTTGATTTTTAACCGCGTGCTCAATTTTGATGACCGAGCAAGCGAATGATTCTAAAATTGAATCACGAGTGCAACGAGTGATTCAAAATTAGAATCATGAGCGATAGCGAGGGAATCAAAAGAGCACAAGGTGAAAAATCTTTGCACTCGAGTGCAACACGTAACTTTTCATCCCACCTCAGCGAGGAAATGACTAAATGCAAAAACAAATAAAAACAGATGTACATTGTACAAACACAAGATAGGCTTTTATTTCAGTTTAGGTATTAACTAAGACATTATTATAGAACAGAATAATTTTTAAATTAAAACAAATAATACTTAGGTAGTAGTTTTCAACTAGGTACTACCTAAGTATTAAGTTACTTATTTTTATCTTGGTTTGTCATAACATAACAATAAGACGTGAAAGGAAAACCGCACAAAGCAAATAAAAAAGGTATTAAAACAAAGTACTGAGCCAAGAATGTTCCGGGTCTGAGATTTTAACAAAATAATTGTAGATTACGCTCCAAGGGAGGCGTATTGAATTCCGAAGCGATACTAAGGATTCTGGGGGTGAACCTCCGTCCGTAGCGCAGCGAGGAGGGTTCAAGTGTTAATACCCGAAAGAAACGAGGGAATAAAGTTAAAAATCCTTAGTGAAGCGAGGGATTCAAGTTAGCCCAAGGCAACGCAGCCTTACACCCGAGGAGCGTACTCTGCTTTCCCACCTAAGGCGAGATTTGATGTTACCACATCAAATTTTAAAAATAGAATTTGTTTCCTCGACAACCTTCGAACGTCAAGCGGGCACCACAGCAAGCGATCAGCTGTTGCGGTCACCGGCCGCCATTACTGCTGCTATACTCTTTTGTTCATACGATGTTCTAAATTCAAATTTACTTTATTCACTAGAGGATAAAAACGGCTTTTACTCACTTGAGGATAAAAATGGCTTTTACAGTCAGATATCGAAGAGCAAAAGTACCCTTTCCGAGATGGGGGGATGAAAAGATAATTTATCGCCACTTAGGGCTGATTTTTCAAAAGTCAGATAATTTATATCTGAGAAATAAAAATGTTTGATAGCTTTATTATCTATAGAAAATATGTCAAATCGCTATTTTTGTTCCTCAGATTAACCTTATCTGACTATTAAAAAATCAGCTCTTAATAAAATTAAGGAACTCTAAATAAACAAATTTTCAATAATACCGAAGAAATTCTGCCGCCGATTTTCAAATGAATCTTGGACAAAATGATCGAAATAAATATTTGATGGTATATGTTCTTAGATGGAATCTAGACCGTTAGAGTATAAGTTTTATTTTAAAATAGTCTTAAAATTGTTTAGTCTAGAATCTATTTTCATTTCATGAGCTTGGAGGCTAATCCGATTAACCTTTTGCTTCGTTTTAAGTCGGCGCTCCCTTCTACGTCACTGCTCTCATGTCGTGAAGTCTTTTTCAACTGAGATACGGGAGTCAGAATCACGCTTCCAGCGTTCTGTGGGTACTGTCAAATATATTATATAATTTACCTACTTTTTGTGAGACGTAGACACATACGTATCTTAATGAAAAGATACCTTAAAAAAAAAACAATACCATGACACACTACGTTGACTCCTCACATATAAATTGCCATTTTGGTTGCGCAATCACGTCAGCTAAGGGTAGAGTGGAAGATACTACTCGTATCAGATTGGTTCTTAAATTATCCCCTGCGTTTCAGGCTCGCCGTAACCTCTTAATACGTTGCCATAAGCTTGGCAGACGTTTGGCCCTACTAAATTCCGTCAGTCATGCTGAGAGCTCCCCGAAAGGCGCGTAGAACACGACACACCGGCTTGGAACTGGTCCTTATCAGCCGTTGAGCTTCGAGTCACCGTCTTATACATTGTTACAGTTCCCCAATATCACACAAATAAAATTCAAAATGGAGTATTTATAGGTACTACACGTAAAATCACATACACATGACTAATCCCACTTACATGTGCCGAATTATTTGAACAGGAGTGAAGCCTCCACAGCTATATCTTCTCCACAATGGGAATATTCTCCATTGAGTCGAACCAATGAAGTGTAAACGGGATAACACGAATGCCTTCACGGCTAACAAAGGATTCCTCGTTACCTTAAGCTGGGTGCACAAGGATTGCACTGTTATCTACATACTGAATACCGTTTATGGTTACTTTTTATGTCTTCGTGCTGCTGTCTGGTGGCGAAAATTGGAATGAAAAGGCTGTTTGAATTTAATGGATTCCTATTAAGTTAAATATAATGTGATGTTGTGATGGTCTGGGATGTTAACCTCAAGTATAATAATAGTAAAAATGCGTTGACTGAACTTATCGATAAAACTATAAATATCGACTATAGACCTCCGACCAGACGATTGTTATCTGAAAGGTTAATGCCCGACTGTCTATTGTTCGAATGGATGCCTAAGTACAAGTATCTATGTCTTTCCGATGTTTGCGAGATGTAAGATTTGCGTGACGTCAGATACAATGTGAATGAATGAATGCTTTTTTATTTCAAATTCAAAAGTTCTTATAACTAAGTACATAGCCCCACAAAACTGCTTACGCAGTTTAACTGTGAGATCAAATGCGTATACGTGTTGTTGATGTTGTCCCAATTTTGAGTATATGACCATGACTTATTATTTGACACTTTTTACGATGTTGCCAATTTTCTGAAAAAAAGAGCGAATCAAACAGTCCTATTTTGACGTCGTCTTCCAATTTAACTGGAATCAGTTGAATAACTAACTCCTATCGGTTCAATCTGAGTAGCCAACACCAAAGTCTACGTAAGTACAAGTCTGACAGACGACCATCCTGTCGGAGTCGCTGTCTCCAGTCGCTGCATAAGAGTTCGAGAAGGGGCAAAGCATTTTCTAAAATAAAATAAAAACTAGAAGAACCTTTTACGTAAGCTCGTGTCGTAATCATACTGTTCCTGGGCTAGATAGGAAACCAAGAACAAAAACAATGCAAAAAAACTAAACAAAAAAACTCAGACTAAATCTAAGAGAAATAAAAATAAATCATTATCATATCAAAGGTCGCCGCTTTCAAACTCTAAAAGTGAAATAAATCGAAGTTTGCGAGAAACTGGCAACACCAAGCTGTTAATAAAGAAAATATTCACTTCGATCAAGGAGGTTGTACTGAAAGTATTCGTCTTCATGTTTTCAATAAACTTTTAATGGCAAATATGATTGAAACCGAAGTTTTGGAGACCGGCGACCGTTACTTCCACTCGTTTAATGACTTATGTATTTTGCCCAGAAAATTGGTATCGGCTTTTCAATCTATCAAAAAGTTTGGTTAGATTATTTTTACTTTTACTCTGTGATGAAATGGAAGATTTTTGATGAAGATTTCTCCTTATTTTTTAATTATAGAATGTGTCAAAATTTATTTATGTTATAAGGTTTTTTAAATTATATCCGAAATAGAATTAATGCCGTCAAATTATAATAATATGAGATTCGCCTAATTGAAGTAAACGTGATCACTAACTAAAATAAGTTGAAGAGTTATAATGGCTAAGGAATATAGTTAATGACAGCTTTAAACGCCGAACACGTTATGCATCATTGGTGTAATTCACTGTCAGTATTATTATAGAATACAAGCCATTAAGCTCATTCAAAATGTAAACAGCACATACCAATTCGTACTTACCGTATCTCAGCACCGTAATTGTGACATTTCCACCTCATTGTCTACCAACCGTGTCACATACAACGTTGTGCACTTACCCTATAACTAAATGACAAGACGCCTCGCTTGCAGGAGTAACAACACCGCAGAACGCCGTTACTAGCCAATTTCATTTTTATTTATATGCACGTAAAATGCATTTTTGCGAGACCACATGCTGCTGGGTAGTATCGGTTCGTGTATTGAAAATCTTGCGATAACGTCTTGTGTGAATATATTGGCGGCTGTTGTGCTTCTTTGTGTCATATTTTTCAATAGATAGCAGTTTTAGTTTGAGATTCTTGCTTCTTTCTACTCATAAAGAGGTGGCGAGGCGATATAGACACATCATACAGTGAGATCTGGTTTGGAGTAGCGCTGGCGCAGGGCAAGAGCTCTTGCTAAAAAAATGTGAATGCATTGGGTCATAATAGGGTTGATGAGAAAAGGAGACTGTTTAGCAAGAGTAAACAAACTGAAATATAAGCGGGCAGGTCACAGCTATCCGACAAAGCTATCAAATCCGAGTTAAGACTACGCATAGGTAGCGTGCAAGCGTAGAATAGAATGTGTGAATGAACCCCCGGGTAAAATAATGGAAAACCATGGAAGAGTGACTGGAATAAATTCGATGCGAAAAGTAGAAACAGAGTGTAGGTATAGTCACTTAACTAGGGAGAGTTAGATGCTCAGCAGTGGACTGCGATAGACTCATTAATTTTTTTAAACGCATTAACGCATGCGATGCGCATCGTAAAGATGATTTTTTGAGGAAAGAAAATTTTTAGATTGCAAGTGGGATTCGAACCCGCGTCTTTTAGATAGGTACTCCAGACGCCTTAACCAACTAGGCCAGTGCAATCCACACTTGCAAGCCGAAATTCTCTATTCCTCGTTAACGCTATTATGGTAGCGTGGCGCCATCTCTTGGATTAGAGTTTAACTAACTTCCACCCAATACGTTGACATTACAGCCAAATCAATGTTTTATAATGAGATAGCGTCTACCATACCAATTAAAATTTTTCTTTCCTCAAAAAATTATCTTTGCGATAGGTTGAGTTGAATAAACGGTAAGTTTTTAATATAATGCTTAAATGTTTATACAATAAAGGCCAAAACCCATTTGCCGAAACTCTTTATGATTGCGTGTCACATACATACATCAAAACAAGTTTTTGATCACTACCATTAGTTGAGATAATTATATATTTTATTTTATGGAAAAACCATTGAACTATTTTATTGCTTTATATTCTAAATCCATATGTTTGAATAAAGAATATAAAAAGAGGAAGAATTCATAATCAAATCTACCGTAACAAAAAATTTCGATTTTTCAAAGTGATCGCATTTTTTTAGATGTGAATAGGTATCAGCTCCGAAATTGGAAAACTGACAAGTTCTAACTCGAATATAAGTTATTAATTTCGATTAAAGCACAGATTTAATTAATAGTGACAACTGCTAACTAAATTTTCACATAATATGAATTTTGGCCACTCAAATACGTAATTAACTTTAGATACTATTGTGAAGCATTGAAACTTAACAAACTAAACTAATAATTGTGTTGGTACTATCATAGTTTTAGGTAGGCTGAATTTCTAACTCGTCAACAACAAGAAATACTCTAGAAACGTATTAGTTTTAAACAAATAACTAAAGTGTCTGCAAACTATGATCGAGGAGCCGAAATTAAACTTTTGTGGTATGGTATTCAAGGTCAAACAATTCGAAAATCAAATCTAAGTTCTGTGTGGACATCTATTATGAAATCCAGATCCTGAGAACTGTAAGAAAGATATTATAAATGTGAAA
The DNA here is from genome assembly GCA_028554685.1 of Agrotis ipsilon. Classification (NCBI taxonomy): domain Eukaryota; kingdom Metazoa; phylum Arthropoda; class Insecta; order Lepidoptera; family Noctuidae; genus Agrotis; species Agrotis ipsilon. The sequence goes on from CM052966.1 coordinate 12,618,716, forward strand.
GGCCATATTGCTCGCAGAGCAGATGGCCGATGGGGTCGAAAAGTGCTAGAGTGGAGACCACGGACTAGCAAGCGCAGCGTAGGACGTCCACCAACAAGGTGGGCAGACAACCTTATGAAGGTCGCCGGAAGACGCTGGATGCAGGTCGCTTCCAACCGGTATATGTGGATATCAAAAGGTGAGGCCTATGTTCAGCAGTGGACCTCCTATGGCTGAGATGATGATGATGATAATGATGATGAAAGTTTGTTCGGATGGATGGATGGATGTTTCTTACTCTTTCACGCAAAAACTACTGAACGGATTTGGATGAAATTTGGTACACAGATAGTTTATAACCTGGATTTACACATAGGATACTTTTTATCCCAATTTTATGTTCACGTGGGATAATTTTCGAGTTACAGCGGGTGAAACCACTGGCAGCAGCTAGTAGGGCCATATAGGTTAAAATTGTTTCAACAATTAGGTATGCTACAACTCACTAAACGGCAAGGCTGACGCAGTGGCTGGACGATCGACTGCTCAGGTTGTATGTTTTTGTTCATTCCTTCACAGAACAATTATTCCGGGTCTTGGTGTTTGTAGTTGTAGCCCACGACACAGGAGAAATGCTTAGTCCCACACTATTAACCTTTAGGTACTAACTAAAAAAGAATATACATTGTTTTGCTAGTCACTAGGATAAAACAAACCCATAAATCAATCCCTATAACTATAAATATTTAAAAGGCAACGTACAGATAAATTAACAGATAATCATTATTCAATTGAGACAAAGTCGAAAATTCGAAGCCGTTTATTTCAATTAGTATTTATCCAGAAGACGCTGGTTCAAATACCACTTGCAACTAAATTCGTCTTACGTCAAATATCGCCTTTACGATGCGCGTTGCATGCGTTATTGCGTTTAATATAATTAATAAAGGTAAATGTTTATAACAATAATATTCCACAACTATCACACAACGCCATCTAGTGTCAAGCTAAGCAAAGCTTGTGTTATGGGTACTAGACAACTGATAAACATATTTATATATTTCTAAATACATACATAGATACTATAGATAAATTACACCTTGACACAAAACAAATTAAATGATCATGCTCATCACACAAACATTTGTCCTGGGTGGGGAATCGAACACACGACCCCCGGCATAGCAGTCAGGGTTACTAACCACTAGAAGAACAGGCCAGTCAATGTAATGCCGTCCAGTTTACAAACGGACATAACCTTTTCGAAGGACATCCTCAATTTAGGCAGTAAATGTCATTCCAAGACATTCCGTTCCGGTCACATTATGAATCTTTTAGCTTGCGGCCTTTTAGTGAGCATTTTAGGGTTGAGTGACGTCATGGTTTATGTAGTATACGAGTATTTATTATACCTTTATTTGTCTTCTTCTTTTATTTCGGTAATGCGAATTTCGTTAGGACTAGCAACTTCATGCAATCTGTGACTTCAGTGACGTTTGTAATTATCCCTTCATTATATCCTTAATGGCAGCTACTTAACTGTTCAGTTTGTAAAATTTTCCTCATACAGTCTTGTAGATTTATCGTTGCAGATTGAAGTGTACCGTCTAATCGTCTAAACTAAATAAGCTTTTAAGGTGTGTAATTGAAAAATAAAATCTTACTACAGGGCTGTTCACCGGAATGTCTTAAGAGGTACCGCAACTCTGGAAAGCAAAGAACAAATGAAAGAACATCAGTCAAAGTCGGACTCAATTGATGATATTCCACCGCAAAAAAAAAAGATAAGTATTTCGTGAAATGTGTTAAATCGTACTTAATTTTTAAAAAACGTGTTCTTCTATGTATATACCTGACGGCACGTTTTGCTCAGTGGCTAAGCAATTGGACTGAGCTGCGCTGTGTGACTTTTTTTTTTTTTTTTTTAGGTGGTAAAATCATCAAATGAGTCCTCCCGCCCTGGGTGGGGCGGAAGGGACTGTCAGACTCTTACTGACTAAAATCCACCCGTGTTCCTTCGGATGCCCTTTACGTTCCAGGGCCGCGGTATCCTGGGTTAAGAAAAAACCCGCGACCCCAGCAGGCATTTGGCGCGAAACACGACGCGCCACCGACCCGGGCTTGGACCTCGGTCGGACGGCGAGCTACCCATTACTCACCGTCCGCAAGCCCGCTCCGCCGCTGTGCCCTCTGCTGATCAGAGGGACACGCGTTGGAGCGTCCGCACGTCCACACGACAGGCTATTCGCATACGGGCAAAGAGACCCCGCATCCCAGGGTGCACCGGCCCGAAAAACTGGTCTTCCCCCCGGACATATCCGAGAGGGAACTCCAGTCCACGGGCGCACATGGAGGTTTCCTGTCTTAGCACCCCTTTCGATCCCCTTTTGGAACAATTATTTGTATGATATGCAAGTAGTTGTTCCGGGTCTACGTGTTTGTATATATGAGTTTCTATGCTTGTAAACGCACCCACGATACAGGAGAAATTCCTAGTGTAGCGAAAGGTTTTTCAGAAAAAAAAACCTAAATACCACACAATGGAAACGCGCCCGCGGAAATGTAACAGAATAAATATAAATTCTAAATTAATACATGCTCATATCTCACCATCCGATGTACTGAGCGCAGTAATGGATTCTCCGAACGCATCTGTTTCCAATTTAAATTTCGCGTGGAACGTTCAATTTATACATGTGTTAAACGTTTTTGGTTTAATTCGTTCTGTTTAATAGAAAATCCGGAAATCCGGAAATAAACACGAACGATGCATTGGTACAGTCGGCAAAAGAATTAGTTATGCAGTAAGTTTTGAACAGTTTTCCTGATTATTATGGCGTAAGCTGTATGTATGCACTTTTTTCTGTTTTCTATATTCAGTCAAAAAGTTTGATATACATTATAACTTCTTTAATCTCTGATACATTATTTCTTCTCGTCTTGCCTGCGCAGTCCCGCTATGCTATTATGACTGTACAAAACGACGAAACATTTCGGCACTGCGCAAGCCACCAATTTTCCGTCCACACGCAGGCGCTTACCTGCGCAAACGGGTTTTTGCAGGTATGCTCGTAGGCAAGACGAAGCGTGTAGTCGGGCCATGTTGCTGCCTGCATGCATAACTCTTTTGTTAACCGTACGAGCCTGTTTGGAGCCCGCCTGGTGGATTACCAAAGCCAGCTCTATCTCAAAGGCTGATTATGATGCACGTTTTGTAATTGGATGTACTCAGGCATTATTATTTAATTAAAGCTTTTGAAAAAGTTCTTGGAACTCCATAAACAGTAACAGTTGAGTGGCGTGCAAATTAGCGCATTGATTGAACAATAGGGGATTTTACTGCATGAATTTTGAAAAATTATAAACATGTATTTTGTGTTTTTTTTTTTAAACAATGAATAATGAGAAAGATTTATGACATATAGGTGTATGGGCTTGGAGTGCTAATTTGTGATTTTAAGAGGCGTTTTAATTTCGTCAGATTATTTCTTTCGGACTAACTACATTTTTTCAGTAGACTAGCCTACTGAATGGTGTGTTTCCGATTATAACACAAAATAAATTTAATGTTTGTATATTCCACTAGTAATTGTTTCTGGGTGTGGCTGTTTATAATATGAGAAGATGATTGGAATCGCACCCACGTTACTGGTATGGAGATAACCAAGATGTTCTCGAAAGAAAGATAGTTGTTTTCGGGCTTCTAAAAAGATGTATTAGTTGATATTTTTATAAATATTATAATAATCATAAGAATTTTAAAGCTTTTCCATGGAAAGAAAAATTCGAACCGGTTACCCAGTATCTGTTTTATGGAGATAATATAGGAAGACTTTCCATGTAAAATACTTATAGTCAACTGTTTCTGAATGAGTAAATGCACATAGATTGCACGAGATACAGAGTTTTTTTTTCAAAACACGGTATTTCTAGCAGGCTTCCAAAAAAATTGCTTTTGTCATGCCTTTTCATATTACACATTAATATTATATTTCCATACATTTTTTACGTAAGAACGAACTTCGTTCACAATAAAGTTGTATCCCATCAAAAACAATACTTGTCAAAAAAACCAAGTCTCGCAACTCAGTTGGTCTACGGTAAAAAGTTGTGAGATCCATGTAATACCAAGTCTTATCCATGTAATACTTAAGCGACTTCCTGTCTTAATACGTCCATTCCCTAAGAAATCTTTAATGTTTTATATAAATATATTGACTCGGCCATCGCATGAAAACACGTGTTGATTAAATTATTTAGTGCGATGACCAAGTCAATATATTTATATAAAACATTAAAGATTTCTTAGGGAGTGGACGTATTAAGACAGGAAGTCGCTTAAGTATTACATGGATAAGACTTGGTATTACATGGATCTCACAACTTTTTACCGTAGACCAACTGAGTTGCGAGACTTGGTTTTTTTGACAAGTATTGTTTTTGATGGGATCTCATTTCTTTTTGTATTTTGTAGACAGTTCTACTTTTTTTCTTTTCGGTACCTTCTACTTATATCTACCAGCAACGAATTTTCTATAAAACTGGACCAAAATTGAAAAAAAATACTCGACTTGGCGGGGGCACTGCCGTGCCCCAAATATTTTAGTTTTTCCTTGATTCATACACCAAACACTACTTATATTCCAAATTTGAAGCTTCTAGGTCTGCTAGAAGTGCCTTAGAATTTTGATGATCGGTGAGTCAGTCAGTCAGTCAGTGAGTGAGTGACAAAATTAAGAAACTTGGACCCGCTATAATTCTTAAACTACTGGTTCAAATTGAATGAAATTTGAAATATACCGTGTCTTTACAATGCCTGCATGTTTACTGAAAATTCAGTCTTCTAATTTTATCCACAACGAAGTTACAGGGGGTCGAAAATGGCCTGAATTGCTTCGAGAAAAGGATGGTACGGCCGTGCCGCTTTTTTGCTCGACTTGGTGGGGGCACTGCCGTGCCCCCAGATCTGTTACAAACTGCAGGAATTTTATAATACGTTTTTCGTGAAATTCTGTTTCATTCGATTTTTGTTTACAACGAGCACAATTGTATACACAAAGACCACAATTGTATTCAAAATGTTATTAATTACACTGAAACTATTCAATTAAATACAACTTTTGTCATAAAAAGTGAGATTCACGTGAAAAGGGTAAGTATATCACACTCTTTCAATACCAAAAACTATCCTTTTTATTACGATACATGAGAACCCGCACTAAATACCAAAAAAACTCGAAACGTCTAACAAATATGAAATATTTACGATATATTTAACTCCTCACATAACTCCTTTTTTATAGACTTAACGAATACTACAGTTCTTTCAGAGTTCGATTACATCTAACAGCAACTACCCAAAAGCAACTTTATATAAATAAACATAAAGATTATTGTTATTAAACAAAAATGGCTAATCAGAAGTATGTTAACTGTGAGAAGACTGTAGCGGTATCTTAACAATTTGTCATGACGTCGTCTTTTGATGACTCCGGAGTTAGGCCCATGATTTATGGTTAAGAAGTTAAAAAAGTTTCGATTGCGTCCATTTCAGTCTAAGAGGATTTGACAAGAGGAAATGGGAGATGAAAATGGGCAAGTAATTTTTCCGGCAGTTACGAGACAGATTAGGTATTAATACAGATTAGGGAAACGTTAAATTTCTTAATGAAATGTAGGAGGATTACAAACTCATGTGGTAGGTAAATAAGGTTGTTTTTTAAGAGATTATGTAACCTAAGAGGGAGATTGCTAAGAGCCTCATCATCTCTTGAAAGGGAAGTATAGCCTGTGATCAGACTGTAGTGTCAACTACGTTGGAGTCGGCTTTCAAGAGAACCGAATGCAGCTGAATATGAGCACTACATGGAGCAACTGCCTATCTGACCTCCACAACCTAGTAACTGGGTGACACTACTTAAAAAGACTGATTGTCAGACTTTCGAGCTTCTGACTAAAATTAACGACCGTCAAATATCTAGAAAATGACAGCCAGAACCAAAAGCTTTACATTCTTTCAGAGGCTCGGAGGAACCATCGCTATGATAAATGGTCACACATCCACTGACTGACCTAGGCAAGCATGGCTTAACTTTGAAGATCGCCCTGTGGGACTATTATTTAGCCATTATATGCCTGGCCTTTCTTTAGAGAAATAGTGTTTCAAACAAAGGTTTGTATTTTGTATCTCTGAATTCGATATTTACAATGTTATCGTGACGTCTGGAGCAGAGATAAGTTAGTACAATGACGTTATTCGTTTCCAAACGTTTATAATGCGGTCAGCGAAGGAGTAGAACTCTCTGCCTGCGGCTGTGTTTCCGAACGCATAAAACCCTAATCTTTTCAAAGTTAGAGTGAACAGGCTTCTTCTGGGTAAGCCCGCTCCATCGTCGACCTTATCTTAGTCATTCCTGACCTAGACTAAGCTCAAAAGCAAACCCATCTAACATTAACAAAAAAAGTGCCACAAATTCTGTATAACTCGAAGAAAACTGAATGATACATATTATATTACCTCCACTCATATTTTCCTGTTTTTATCTCATTTTATTTCAGGCCAGGGTCCAGATCACTCTCAAATCTCTTCCATAGTGGTCATCTCATAAGTCATCCCCTTTCTGTTAAATCATTTTTAAAATTTAAATCATCATGCAAAAAGTCTTTACATCATACTTTATTTTATTCTTTCTTTACTCATATCTCAATGCAAACTAGAAGGTACAATATCAATCATGAGTTTTCATAAACCAAAAAAGAACCGTTGTTGTGAAAACCACGCGAACAAATTTTAGAGTGACAATGCCGATATTAAATTCTGTGTAGTAAAATTGTAGTGTGTCACCGTTTTTATTGCATATATTTTGACATTCATCACACGTTTTTTTCTAACTGTACTCTTATAACCATTCGTACCTACTCATAACAAGCCTAAATGAGTTTTATTTTTGTAAACTGGTTGTTAAAACACTTATACACGTGAATATATGTATAAATTGTACTACAAAGAGCGATGAATTTTGTGACATTTTGTATGTGAAAAAAATGTTTATTGTTACATGCCTCAAGTTTAGCACATTATCAAAATATAGAGAGTAGATAACCCTATCACCTATTTAAAAACTTAACATTTGATTGACACATAAAAATGGTCGTATGCTAAAAAACCGGGTACCTCGCCGGAGTCGCGTCAAAAGCGAGCGAAACAGAATTTCCAAATTCAAATATTGAGTCATAGTAACAAGTGATTTTTCGATCAAAGAAGCTTAACTTATACTTTGATAAAAATATATCAATGAAAACGATTTTCTTTATTTTTCAATCAAAACTTTGGAACTTACTTCGCTTCTTGAAACCTAAACAGATTTCCCAGATTTGAGGCTGTTCAAAATTAATTACTGATTCCATTTTGACGATAATTCTACGTAAACTAAAATCAAAGCGACGGCGACGCGACGCGATGAATTCTTGTTTTGTTTAATTAAATTAAGTCAATACAATGATTAAATTATAAGTTATTACGGTGGATATATTAATAATTCTAAGCTTTAAATCAAATTTTAGTACATTATGAATGTAATATAAAAGCATGATTTAACGCTTCGACGAAGATCTTTACAATTAATAAGACGGATTATTTAATTAAAAATCTCGGTTTAATGAATAGCTGTAGAATTAAATACGTTTGAAACCTTTTTAAATTTCGAAATTAAACATTGACTTGCTAAAATTAACGATTTCGTTATAATGCAATTTTCTTGAATTTAATTTAATGTCCATTCATTTCTGAAATTAATTCTTAATTCAATATTTTTTTGCAATATTGTTTTAACAAAATCCCTCTGACATTTTTTCAAAACCAATTCAATATACTAAAAGGCCTGGTCATAATATCGTGCGAATATTCTCGTTTGTTGTGATGTACGACATGACAGATCCATCCGTCGAAACAAATTCACATATTGAATAGTCTTTTCACAATGCACGAATTATTTTTTGCTCGAAATACGAGTACGATGCTCGTCGAGCTTTTACCGTAATTTTAGAAATATTGGTTCGGTAGTACGGTTTTGGAAGTTTTTCATTTTGTTCATAATATTTAGTTACTAAGAAAATATACCTAGTCATAGACATCATACTGGGATATAAATATTTGGAAGGAGATGAAAGAGGGCGTTGATCAACAATAAAAAGAAGAATAACAACAGCTAGCCTCGGGACGGACTTTAGTTTTCTTAGTATTTTTTTAGCCTCATCCTACATAATACGGGTCTAATACTATTTCGAGATTTCCTTTATTAAAGTGAAACTGTTTTAGGGTGTAGTGAAAAAATAATTAATTGAATGATGAAACTAGACGATAGACTAAACCTCCCTCGATAAATAAGTTTTTTTTTTGAAAGCACAATTACACGTTTTTTAGAGCTGAGATACTTACTGTACTATTGACAGAACAGTACCGTCAGCACGAGTTTCCAGTATTTGAGACGTAAAGTAAACTGGAACTTTGACGACTTCAAATTGACAATTTTCAAGGGAAAAATTGGTTCCTTCTTCGCACACCAGAGGCGCTGTTCCATATTTTCATACAATAAACGCTGTAAATACTGGAAAAACTCTGTAAAGTAAAATAGAGAAAACTCGTGCTAGGGGTACTGTACCCTTAGCACGAGTTTTCTGTAAATGAGACGTAAAGTAAACAGGAACTTTGACACTTTCAAATTGACAATTTTCAAGGAAAAAATGGAACAGCGCCTCTGGTGTGCGAAGAAGGAACTAATTTTTTCCTTGAAAATTGTCAATTTGAAACTGTCAAAGTTGCAGTTTACTTTACGTCTCAAATACTGAAAACTCGTGCTGACGGTACTGTATTTATGTTTTGTTTAACAGTCATTATAAAATGTGTCCCACTAAATAAAGCTCAAACTCAAACTCAAACATTTATTGCATTCATGTGGTGTTACAAGATGTTATACAATTTTGCCAGAACCTGACATGAACCCTGCAAGGGCACAGCACAATTTCGAAATGAAAATAAAAGATAAAACAAAATACAATTATTGAAAACATACTTATGAAGCCAAATAAAAACATTTGTACTTTATAATACAATCAATTGGTGCATAATATAGGAATACAGATACAATGTTGTGACTTATTTAATTTTATCTTCGAAAAACTCTTTCAGTGTGTAGTAGCACTTTTTCACATGAAACGAATAGTCAGTAGAGTATGAGCAGGATCACAATCAATTCAAATATGGAAAGGAATTCAGACTAGCGTACTGTCGGCTCGGTTTGAAGTTTGAACGTTAAGTTGAATAACATAAGGAAAAGTGGCAAACTACGTAACGCTCTCTCACTGTCAGCATTAAACTATTCGTCTGGTGTGAAAGCGACTTAATGCACAGTATTTCAAGATTCCATGTTTGAGTTTTACATTATATGGTGTTAATTTAAAAAACAGTCACTATTTCTACTGTTATAAGGTCTATTATGATACAATTTGGCCGTTTCAATAAATTGCAAATCTAATAATCCGAAATTTAGAGTTCTGAAAAATAATTAACAGGTATTTTTCATTTTTCAATCAATGAATTTACACGCTCGCGATGTCAGAAATCAGCAAAAATTTTAGTAGTGACGGTTTGCCGAAATGATTAATTGTATGATCACGGAACGATTATTTGTTTGATCTGCAGGTAGTTGTTCCGGGTCTGGGTGTTTGTGAGTTTTTATGTTTGTAAACGCACCCACGATACAGGAAAAAGTCCTAGTGTAGGGAAACGTTAAAAAAAAAGAAAGTTTTTTTTTAAATATCTGTAAAAAAGATACCTATTCCTTCTTGATAAGTTGATGAAGTCTGTGTGGTGTTACAAAACACTAAATACAGGCTTTTCCACATAGGGGACAACAAAATCAATAACAAACAGGAAATAGAACAAAGTAATGTCCCAAAAGCATAAGTTTTCTAAACGAGGAAGACAATCTGCGAAGTAACTAACAGGAAGTTACATGAACACACACGTTTGCAGTCCTGACATGACATACATAGGCAGGTACAGATCCCCAGGGCAAAGTATACGCTCCGGTAATCATCGAAGATCGTCTCTCTTCGGAAAATATTATGCTAAAAGAAAAGATTAAATGTCTACAGCTGTTATAATAATAGTAGTTCCTGCCTGCACCTTTATTACGATGATTACTAAATTGCTTTAAAGTAAGAGTGAACAGGCTTCTTTTGAGTAAGGTAACTCCGTCGAAGACTTTGTCTCTGTTTTAAACTTAAGTCAAAACAAACCCGCATCAAATTATAAAATAATTCTAGACGTGGCAGCCAAAAGCACTTAAGTAGCACGCAAAATATTTGACTTAAGTGCTTATGGTTTCCGAGTCTAGAATTAACTGTTGAAACATAAATAAATAAGAAATAATAAAAGGCAAATCAAAAAAAATACTTTTTAGTTTTCAAATAGAAATATTAAGGAATCTTAAACGGAAACATAAATTAAGCAATAATTCAAATAATTCAATAAGTATATTTCCAGCAACGCCAATAGACCATCCACAGTTCCACACAGAGCAAGCAAGCTTCTCGGTTAGTGTGGACATCCTATGTGGCCGCCTCAGACGAGGCGCGCGCGCTTGCCTCGGCCGTGTCACGTCCACTAAGGCTGCGTTTCCACTGAGGCGGAGCGGAGCAGAGCGGGTAGCGATTTACGAATCACATGGCTTGAGTGGAGAAGATATGTGGATTTCAAGCCATATGGCTTCACCATCACTAATTATTGGTGCAGCCGCGCCGGTGCAGCCGTTCGCGCGGCAAATGCCTCGCGAGGCTGCTCGTTCTGAGGCGCAACATTCACGCAAATTCGGAAACCCGAAGATTTGCGAAGCGCATAACTTTCCTGGTTGAACTGTATGTACTGTATGCACATACACAACATAACCTGGTCAGACTTTGACTTCTTAAGTCCACAACTTAAGGCTTAGTAAATAAGACAAACTACTGAAGCATACACGTAAACGAAATTTGAATAATGCTATTGTTCCTACCTAATTGAATGATTGTTCCACATTTAGATGTTGTGTGCGAAATTCTCACGAACTTAGGTGTACTGCCGCTGTCTTGGCAAGAACGGTTTAGTTAGCCATGTGCTTAAACACGTCTAATTTTCACTAAGATTAAGCGAGCTTATCCACCCCGGCAGACCACTGTTTTTGTATTTTAAAATAATATTTTGAAACGTTTTTTTTTATTATTCTAAAGGGGGGGGAGGCATGACAGTGTAGGGTAGGCAAAAAAAAAAAATTATAAAACGAGTTAAATATAAAAAAAATATCTTTGCGAATTAAATATGTTACAATATAATAAATATGATAGCGACGTCTATATCTATTAGTTATAATAATTTTGCTCACCTACCTTCCTGAAACTAAGTCATGGCGGAGCATAACTTGTCTGAACAAGTTATGTCTAGCCTTTCTTAATTTAAACTAACTTTTCTCACCGGCTTTACTTCAGAGACGCTTATTCAGGCGTAACAGTTATTAATGCTGTCTTATCTACGTAGTTAGACACTTCTTAGTTTTGCTTTTAGGAATCTAGGTAACTAACTAATTAGTTTGTCGGAATTTTCCTAATGGAGCTTAATATTTTAGGCGATTATCACGGAAATTCAGTATTGCTTTAGCTGAAATCAAAGTTGTGGTGCTCAAAGTTATTGTAACTAGCAACACATTACGTAACATAGGTAGGGGTCTTAAATAGGTAACCATGACTAGAAAGTAAAGGGCATTGAAGAAACACAGTAGATTTTAGGGGTTGTTGTAAACTAACATAAAAACAATTCCCCACGAGAAACAGTATGTACCTATGTTTAAATTAGCCAAAGGCTTTTGTTTCTTTTTGATTACTGTAAATTCATGGATAGCAGAACAATTAAATAATAAGATCCAGCACAAAACTACCGCAAACGAAGAAACAGTGTAGAATCTGGACAGAAAGTACTAGGAGAACAGGATCAAAACTTTTTTTCACGGGGTATTATTTTTGTGCCGAACTTACAACAACCCGATTTTAGTCAGTACAGTCCATTCCGCTCTACGCAGGCGGAACGTGAAGGACAATCCATGGTATCCTGCAATAAACCTTTAGGTACTTTCTTTAGAAGTAATTAAAAAAAAACTAAATCACAGTGTTAAGGGTACGCAATATTAAAACTAAACTTGTTTCGTCAACGACCCTTCGTAACCCCTCGAAACGTAACCCATACGATGTTTTCTTTCCATTGCCAGTTATTCCAATACCGACACCCAATACTTGTCCTTGGAGCTTGGCTTTAAAAAGGCATTAGCGTCGTGACGTTGAGTGTTTGAAGCCTCGTCGGCTGAGTATGGAATTTATGGCGGAGAAAAATTTTGATTAAATTATAAGAATATACCTGTAAATGTAATAATAATATTCCACAACTATCACACAACACCATCTAGTCCCAATATAGCATAGCTTGTGTTTGGGTACTAGACAACCGATAAACATACTTATATATTTCTAAATACCTAAATTTTATAGATAAATTACACCAAGACACAGTACAAATGATCGTGCTCATCACACAAACATTTGTCCTGGGTGGGAATCGAACCCATGACCTCTGGCATAGCAGTCAGGGTCACTAACCACTAGACCAACAGGCCAGTCAGTATATGAAGATATGAAAGGACTAGAAGACACTGGTGTTGCTCTCTGATCACACGCATCCCCAAACATAAATATGGGCTTTAAATAATAATAATTATTGTGTTTACGAATGGACTTTATATGTCAACTTAATATTAGGTATAAACACATATTTACTAGAAACACACAATTAGTATTACCGCTAATAACACGGATGGCTGACTAACCAACTCGATTTAACTGTAACATTTTCATTACTACAATGACAAAATGATTAATATTTATTCTGTATTTTTTTTTTGTAAAGTTTTAGATCATTTTTTTTTTCTATTTGACATAGAAAAAAAAACAGTGACAGTTTCAAAATCCATTATCTTTTGGTAGTAAAAGGGCTAAAACTCGCTCAATTCGTTAGGATCAATGCCAAAAATTCTTTCTATCCACCTAAATTTCGAGTTGGAAAATGATAGAGGTGTTCGCGAACATTCTATAAAGCAATTTCATTTTCGATTCTCTTTCAACACAACCCTTTTATATTCGTGTTCAATGAAAAACGAGATGGAAATTATAATTACTGTCGCAGACGAGGCAACTTCGCCTCGCTAAATTACTCTTTACAAAGAACCTTCGACTATCAAGTAGTTTTCTAAACACCATTTAATTATTTGTAATGGCCATTACACTATATCAAAGTAAAATACGCCCAAATGTTCGGAAAATTTCGCAACAATGGAATTTCGGCAATTTCCCATTTAATAGAATTCATGTTGGCAGCAATCGTGTTGGAATTTGCCGAAGGCACAAATTCTGCTGTTGTCTTCTTGTTTTAGTTTCTGGATTTTTAACATTAGAACTGTTTTTGGACCTTTGTCTTTTTAGATTTAGTAGGAGTTGGGTGAAGTAAGTTATAAATTATCAGGAGATATTTTCGGTGTTTTCGTAAGGATTTGCCAAATGACTTTTCCGATTAGTTTGAAACCTTTTTTTTTTGCGTGGTAAAATCATCAAATGAGTCCTCCCACCCCGGGCAGGGCGGGAGGGACTGTCAGACTTGTACTGACTAAAATTCACGGTGTGCTTCAATAGCCCTTTATGTTCCGGGGTCACGGTGATGGAAATAAGTCCCGCGACCCCGGCAGGCTTTGGCCCTCTGTGAGGGGGCCCCGTCATTTTACTGAAGCTCTTTGAGGCGCGCTTGGAACACAACGCGCCGTCGACCCGGGCATGGTCCATGGTCGGACAGCGAGTTGCCCTTTACACTCTGTCCGCATGCCCACGCCTACGGTAGCCGGAGATTTATTTTTCTGACATGGCTATTTATTAATTAATTGTACTAATACTTTGAGTCAGAAAAATAATAAAAACAGTAAGTTATAAAGTTGTTCATGTTTCACCAACAATATGAATCATGTGATCTTAATATAAAAGTGATTAAATTAAATTAAATTGCGCAGTAAAAATAAGTACCGGTCAAACGCTGCAGCTTTGCCTGAATGCCCAACTTTGCCTTCTTTGTTTTTTCGAGTTTCCCTGTTATCCCTGCAAGGAACAAATATTTGTATGACCTGCATCGTCGTGTTCCACGCGCGCCTCAAAGAGTTGTCAGCATTCTGACGAGGCTTTAGAGGGCCGACGTCTGCCGAGGACGGGGGACCGTCTCACCAGATAACTAAGACCCTGGAACGTAAAGACCTATTGAAGGATCACCATGAATTTTAGTCGGTACAAATCCGACAGTATGCACGGGAGGAATCATTTGCCTCAAACATTAAATTTTTCCGGAACAAACTACGAATTTCAGTAGATTTTTCAAGTTCCAACAATCTAATAAGATCGGAGGCAGATTCACTGAGAGTTAAGTTCGTCGTCTCACCACGACAAAGGAGAATGATTGAGGTCTTAATTAGTTCGCGACCTCGATCCGTGAAGAATGTTTTTAATAGGATTTCAAGGAAATCTGAACGAGACCCAGCCCTAAGTAATGCTAATTTAACGTGGTAACAGTTCGTGGAAGATTTTTGGCATGAATGGGATGGTAATTTGACGAGTGATTCTCTTTTGTGCCGATGGACCCATTTTTCGCACTAAGCTTTTAAATGCGGTGTACAGAAAAATGTGCAACTAAATGTGGTTAGCTAGTAAAATACCTAGATGACCCGGTAAATTTCGCCTACTTACTGCCTCAAAATTTGATTTCTGGACGACTTTTAAATTAATTGATTTTTAAACAACGGGACGTACCTACATAAAACATTTTTCAGGTAGTAAATTGTTGCTTTTACTATATTCCTAACATTAACTTACCTTTTAAACATATTTTTATATGATTAGCGCAGAACGGCGTCATTTCAAATGCCGTCATCGGTAGTCCGAGATGACTTTAGTCGTATGCTTTTGAGCTAAAATTACAGGATAATCCTAAAACTGACGATGAATGTTTTCAATGCTAACAAAACATTTTTCATTTTTTTCTTCGGCTCCATGATGCGTAAAGTCTGTGTTCACCGTGGGTACTAATCCCAATGCGTAGGCAACAAGGCCCAGGTTGATGGCGACGTACATAGGCGTACGTAAGGAGTACTGTAACTGACAGAGCCTGATAGGACCAATGTCTACTTAGTTACTACGACCCTTTTTTTTTTTTTTAGCTTGGTAAAATCATCAAATGAGACCTCCAACCCCGGGCAGGGCGGGAGGTACTATCAGACTTGTACTGACTAAAATTCACGGTGTCCTTCAGTAGCCCTTTATGTTCCGGGGTCACGGTAATAGAAATAAGTCCCGCGACCTAGTTACTACGACCCTGGAACGCAAACAGCAGTTGAAGGAACAGAGTGGGTGTTAGTCAGTACTAGAGTGAGTCTGATTTAGGAAAATCAGACTCACTCTAGTACTGACTAACACCCTAAGAATAAACATTAAATAGGACTACTGTCTCAAGCTGTTCTACAGCCAGGTACAAAATTAGTATTGTGCTTTTGTGTAAATTATGTCATGCAGGCAGATGTCCCGTATGTTACGAATTATTTACTACGTATATACCTAAATACTGGAAACGTATATCGACCTAGTGCTTAGTGTGCCATTTATGTTCCTATGCCAGTAGCCCAACGCTTGCCTTTCATAATTAGTAATACGTACATAAAATATATCTAATTTATATGTCAAGACGTGAAAGGTTTGCTTTTTCCAAAAAGGTATAATAGGTATGTATGTACTTAAAATTACAAGCGATGAAATGTGAAGCGTTTTTCTCCTGAAATATAATAAGTTTCTAGTAATAAATGAGAGCTATTTCGAAATAGTATGGCCACCAAAATAAAGTGTTCGTAGAAACATTAAATATGAGTCAACACATTCGGGCAAAAACTTTTTTTGAATTATGTCACTAGCAAAGTAAGCAGATCCTTTCATAACGTAACTACGTGTCTTATTATAAGTCTAGGCACGAATTTTCTTGTTTCTTTTCTGCATAGAAAAAGAACGTGAACCTAGCTTGTCTTTATGAAGGTTTTGGCAAAAGAAAATAATACGAATTCGCTCTCACGCTCTGGAAACAATATTTAAAAAAGATATCGCACCACCAAATCACGAACCACACGAGCACGTAACAGGAACAAACTGGAAGAGCGCAAATGTTACACCCACAAAAAGTTACGTACGCAATTTAAAAGAAGACATTATATGTACGAATTTATTTAGTCATGAAGTACCCCAGATTCTGGTCACGTTGGAGGGTACAATTCATTTTTATGATCTCAGGGCATCAGCTGGGGGGCAAGCGATATGTCGAGAGAGCTACGATTGTTTGCCCGTTCTGTTTGCCCGCTGCAAACACTGGCTTTGAAATAGGCATTGGTAGAACTATACGTTGCCCGGATACATTTACTAGATTGATGGAAATGAATCGGAAAAACCCGTTGCGTCGCTTTTGTGAAAGAATTTATTACAAATGTTTCTGCAAATACATACAAATGCAACGATTTTATCAAAGAAATTGTAAAGTGTATAAAATCAGCCACAAAAATGGTCGAAAAAAAGGTTATATTGTACAATAGATCATTATTTATACTTTGATTAAAATTTAAGATTTATATGAAAGATATTATGCTGTTGCGAGCTGGCTATGTGTTAAAAAAGCTCTTCAAAACATCACTATCTGACCACTGACAATAATAAGTACTAAAAGTCACTGCCGAGCACTAATGTAACATCACATTCTGCTCTTGTCTATAAAATTGACCAAAAGCTGCCAACATAACAATACTACTAAGAATAAAAAAGGAATCACGAAATTTTCTACCAAAATAATAAATTAAAACAATCTGACAAGGTGTTTACCAGATCGTAAACACGCACTATTTGTTTATCTCTCTAATTTTCTACACGAGCGGAGCCCTCATCACAGGCCGAGGCCGCGTGTCAAACTTATTAGGAACACGTGAGCAAATCCGTAAACAATAATAAACATGAAATGAACATGAAGCTGTCAACAAAGTTAGTTAACATCGGTATAAATACCACTGGGTATTAAATTCGATACTCTGGTAACTTAACATGTCCTACCAGGAAAGAATGGATGCTTCAGTGCTAAAATCGAAGACCAATAGTCTATTTGATAGACTTACATGCTTCAAACGGCTCCTAAAGAATAAAATTATTTTTTGAAACATAAAGGGCTATTGAAGAACACCGTGGATTTTAGTCAGTACAAGTCTGACAGTACCTCCCGCCCTGCCCGGGGTGGGAGGTCTCATTTGATGATTTTACCACGACAAAAAAAAAACACAAATAAACACACGTCAAACATGATGTGTGTAAGCTAATAGCTAAAATGAATTATGATTAAAGTATGTCAGAAAAAGTGGACTTTCTGCGAAAGGGACATTTTGCGAAGTGGACATTCTGCGAAAGGGACATTTTGCGAAGTGGACATTCTGCGAAAGAGACATTTTGCGACCAGTGGACATTTTGAGAAATGGACATTCTGCGAAGGAGCCCTTCAAACGAGCGATCTGTGCTCTGTCTATTCTTGATTTTTTTGTAAACACAAAGGGATATGCTATGCGTAGGAGCAAAGTGAGTGTTGACACCGCGAATAGAGTGCCTAGGCTTCTGCTCCTGAGCGTAGAGTATCTTAAGGATACATCGTTGTGTTACCAGCACTAAAATGTTCCCGTTCAAATATTCGGGTTAACCGCGGACGGAGCCGCAGGCAAGGGCGGATCCAGCTTTTACATCAGGGGGGGGTCACCATGACGCAGACAGCTTGTGTCTGTAGCGAGCTATACTTTTTTTTGTTATCGTAGTAAAATCATCAAATGAGTCCTCCCACCCAGGGCAGAGCGGGCGGGACTGTCAGACTTCTACTGACTAAAAGCCTTTTATTTTCCGGGGTCACAGTAATGATATCAACGTGCCGTCGACCATGGTCATGGTCCGTGGTCGGTCAGCGAGTAGCCCATTACCACCTTGCCACCCGCATGCCCGTGCCCCGTACCTACGGAGGCCAGAGACCGTCTGCCGACGTCCATCACCGTGGGCGTCTACCACTGCAGCTGGGGTGGAGGGAGGACGCTGTCCTTTCCCTCACGCAGCCCGTCTCCTCCTTTGCGAGCATGACTGCTTGGCAGAAAGAGGCGACCGCTTCACATTCCTTCTCCCCCCACAGCATGGCCTCGACCAATGCCGGGCACACGACGTCTCCGCCTATCGGCGTCGTGCGGACACGGCGGCGGTGCTCTGCCCAAGCGGGGCAGTCCTTTACAGTATGCTCCACCGTGTCCTCTGGCGATCCTCGCAGTGGTGACACCCAGGCGTTTCTTCCTTCCCCATCCGACACAGGTACCTCCCGAAACTTTCGTGTCCGGTGAGGACCTACGTCATGCTCTAGGTCAAGACGTCGCTCGTGACGCCTGTTTAGCCACTCAAAGGGTCTTACCGCCGCGATTGCGACGTGCCTGAGATATATTTTATAAAAACGCAAAAGTGTGTTTGTTAACCGACTTCAAAAAAAGGAGGAGGTTCTCAATTCGGTCGGTATTAATAATTTTTTTTTTTTTTATGTATGTACATCGATTACTCCGAGGTTTCTAGTCCGATTAGTGTGATTCTTTTTTTGTTCGATGCAGGATACTTGCAGTGTGGTCCCATAAAAATTTCATCAAATTTGGTTCAGTACTTTTTATTTTGTGAGCATTTTTATTAATTTCGCCTACTTGGATGACATGATGATCTTTACTTTTTGCGTGTTTGTTACGCGATTACTTCGCCAATTGTGGACCGATTTTAAAAATTGTTTTTTTGTTGTATTAAGGATCGTTCACCTTAGGGAATACTGCAAGTTTCATCGAACTCTGTTCAGTATTTTTTGAGATAGGGAATTTTATTGGAACTTTCTTGTACACAACATGGGCGATGTTAATACCGGTGCTACGGATTACAAAATTCTAGTGCACATGTAAGAAAATGATGTATTTGCCAAGAATTTGGGTTGAATATTAAAACTAAAAAGAGTAAAATAAAAAACTTTTTTCAAAAAAAAATTAACCGCCTTCAAAAACAACCACAAAAAAGGGTAAAATAACCTACAAAATAACTTTTCTTTCGGAAGTCGGTGGCAAAAAGACATCGAAATAATAAAACAAAGCCACCGACTTCCGAAAGAAAAGTTATTTTGTAGGTTATTTTACCCTTTTTTGTGGTTGTTTTTTCAATTTTCACGTTGAAACTGCTAAACGAATAAGATTTCATGGGGTCGATTGCATTGGTCCTCCATTGCACCGAAGTTACCTGGTCGCGGACGGAGTTACCGGAACATCTAGTAAATAATACTATTTGTAAACAAAACTATTGGTTACAAATAATATTATTTACTAGATTGTTGTTGTGTTGTGTTGATTACTTGTTATGCAAGGTTGCAAAGTTGTTTTTGGCGCGAGGAGGTACTTGAATTAAAATCTAAGCAAGGGATCCTGAGCGTAGCGAAGTTTTCAAAGGTACAAGAGACCAACGACGATAAAGTTATTCTGCGTCTCGTACCTTACCTTTGAAAACTTCGCTACGATCGCTCAGGATTCTATATTTCAACCACTCGCAATTGCAGAAGCCACCTATGACCCAGCCTGCCGCCCAGGGGGGGGTCATGACCCCCATGACCCCCCCCCTGGATCCGCCACTGGCCGCAGGCCATAGCTAATATAATAATACTCTTATAGAGTAAAAACCTTTTATCGTATAGGAAGGAAAGGAGTTTTGATCACCAAGGTTCCTCGGAGCGTGTTATAAAAAGTTATAACACAACAATAAAAGGTTCGTCATGGAAGTGCAATACTCCATTTTTCATCTTAATCAATACAAATCACTCTCACTAGGTTCTTCGATATCAATTCTTTCCGTTTCTTTAGTGATGGGCTGATTAGCCCCGTGGCCGAGTCAGTCACGAAACAGCCGACTAGTTGGCAGACATAATTAAAAGGTGTTGTTCAGAGTTCGAAACCAAACTTCTGAGTTTATGTCGTGAAGGAGCGATAACTTTTACATAATATGCCAAATACGCCACTTCCATGCGTCTGACACTTTGACACACTGACACACGCTGAATGTCGAATACCGTAAGGACGCCTTATCACAAGATTTCATTATATATTATAATTTTTTTATTTACAGACTACTTTAAGTATTTACTGAGTTTATTATGGAAAAATGGAACAACGCCTCTAGTATGCTCAGATAATAATAATATTCCACAACTGTCACACAAAAATCAGAAGAAAAATCAAAAATGAGAAGGTAGAAATTTTTTCCTTGAAATTAATCTCAAAGTTCAAGTTTACTTTACGTCACAAAAAGTGTAAATTCATGATAAGGCCTCTGGCCTAGAACTTTATAAAGGTAAGAAGTTAAAATTTAAATGAATTACCTATAGTCGAATTTCGGACAACCGGCGACCTGTAATGGCATTAATTAGTAGAGATATTTTTGCCAACTATTCGCCGAATTCGAATATTAACTGGATAGTAAGCTTTCTCGGCTATAGTCGGTACATCACTAGTTTCCTTAAGTAAAAAGTTTGGAAGCAAACTGTCTGATTTATTTATGAGGATCTTTCGCAGATGTTGGTCTGTATCATTTTTCCTTTCCAATAATAGAATATGAATCGTATTATATTGCGATTATACCCGAAGCAACTGATTGAATAAAAATACTATGTTATTTTTTATTAAGGAAATTGGTTTATTTTTTATTGTATTAGTATTGGTGAGCGTCAATGAGGGGCTATTGTTTTTGCTTTCGTGTCGAATCGACGAGGGTTCGATTTAATCATCCCATTTGGGTATAAAAGGAAGGTTTTGATGTTAACGTTGACTGTTATTTTTATTGTATTTACTAAACTGCTGTAGAAATGTTGTTGTAGTTGTAAAAGGGTTGTTTTCTTGAATTTTTATCACATACAGTGAATTTGATGAATGAAAAAAAAGTTCAGAAAATATTGTGTAAAATAATTTCATCCATTTCGTATTTTCATAAATATATGGATCAGTTCTGTGCTTTCTAAGCAAATCTATGGACCGTCTCAATACTCACGCATTATTTTAAATTAGATTCAAGTTATTTGATTGGTTGAACCTAGTTTTAAGTAACACTTAAATTGGGGGTTTTCAGTATTTACGACTCATTATTTCCATTTTAAAATGCAATGCTTAATCGCAAAGTCTTTTTACACTCTAGCACAAGTTGTGATGATAGAACCGTCTTATAGAAATGTCCACTTAACAGAAACTTAGCATAGGCAAATGCAAATAACACGATTAACGCCTTTTCTGTTTACAAATCGATACTTTTTATTGTCGTGGCAATATCATCAGATGAGTCCTCCCACCCCCGGCAGTGCAGGAGGGACTGTCAGACTTGTACTGACTAAAATCCACGGTATCTTTCAATAGTCCTTTACGTTCCGGGTTCACGGTTATTCAATAAATCCCGCGACCACCCTACGCCCTACTACTTTAGAAATTAAATAATACAAGTGTATTAACTGCTAGTGACTGTATAATTATTTATCAATTTCTAAACACTCCTGAAACTTACCGCCTCATTCGATTACAATGTAATCATCGCTAGACCAACGTTGTGAAGTAAAACAAACGAGCTTGATTCCAGGAACTTTCCCTGTTGAAGCAGGGTCGTCTTTAACCTAATGGCCGTGGGCACTTTCGTCCAAAAAAGACTTTTTTTTTTTTTAGCGTGGTAAAATCATCAAATGAGACCTCCAACCCCGGGCAGGGCGGGAGGTACTGTCAGACTTGTACTGACTAAAATCCACGGTGTCCTTCAGTAGCCCTTTATGTTCCGGGGTCACGGTAATAGAAATAAGTCCCGCGACCCCGGCAGGCTTTGGCCCTCTGAGAGGGGGGCCCGTCATTTTGCTGACAGCTCTTTGAGGCGCGCGTGGAACACGACGCGCCGTCGACCCGGGGTCCAAAAAAGACTGCATACTGTTTGGATACTTACTTTTTTATCGTGGTAAAATCATGAAATGAGATAGAGAGCCCAGGGCGGGACGGGAAGGACTCTCATACTCGTGTTGACTCAAATCCACAGTGATCCTTCAGTAGCCTTTTACGTTCTAGGGTCACGGTTATAGATAAGTCAGTGCCGAGATTGGGATGCGTTTAGTTGATTTTCTCAAAACAAACTAAATAACGTATTCTTGTGTATTTGTTCATAGACAAATAGACCTATGTATAGACTTGTAAGATACAAAAGAGAGCTAGAAAGTTTTATAGTTTTATGTCAGATGTTTTAGGAGACGATGACGGGACGACGCCTTGCATAACTTCTTCGTGAATTAACAAGAAGAAGTAAACTTTTGAAAAAAAAAAAAAAATAATAATGCGGGAGGTTTTTTTTTGCATGGTAAAATCATCCTATGAGTCCTCGCCTAGGGCGGGACGGGAAATGAGTCCATACTGTCAGACTTGTACTGACTAAAAACCACGGAGATCTTCAATAACCTTTTGTGTACCAAGGACGCGGTTACCAGGTGAAACAGTCCCGCGACCCCGGCAGGCAATGGTGAGGCTGAGGCGGACAACGTAGATCAAATAAAAAGGGGTTTTCTAAGTAAGTCGATAGTTTATGATTTTCCCAGCAAATAAGGCCCCTGACAATAATGAGGCCCTGAGAACTTGCCTGGTGTGCCCATTACGAAGGACGGCCCTGGGTTACAGTATGTAACACTTCAACGGAACATGGTCATGACAGACCTCTCAGAAGGGTACAAAGGACTACACACATGTTTAACAAAGTGCGATGGGATGGAAGTAGGTAAGGTACATTATTTAGGGCAGAATCAGTGGTAAACAAGCCTACTGTCGATTTCTTCGCTAATTAATGAGAAGGGTAGATTTATTGTGTCTGTGGATAATTATTCTAGGACATCGATTGGAAAAATCAGTTAGTAAGACATTTGTTTTATTTTGTTTGTTGGTCATTATTAGCCCACCGCTGGGTAATGGCCTTCTTTATATTTTTGTAGCGGCATTGATCTAGCCACCGCAGTGCACAGTGTCGCTCTTTTTCATTCGCTCCGACTCATTGCCTGGATACTTTTCCAATGATCATTTTGCATTATGACTTATGTGACCCGCCCAAAAATGTTAAACTAACTGCTATCCTGGACTTCACCCACGTTTACATCCAAACTTTCCAATTTATTAAATTATTTGGTAAGATTGTAAAAAAAGCTTCGCACGCAATAGACACTAAAAACGTCGTATTCAAAACGCATTTGCGTCGTAGCAGCTACAAAAACATTGTTATTCACGATGGTCCTCCGAGCAGAATGTCTGACTTCAATTAACGATGACACGATTTATATTCATCCTGTGGATTATCCAGCTTTGCCTCTGTTTTATTTGCATATTTATCACTGTAACTTTATTTTGTTCTTAGTCGTCGGAATACACAATTACTCTTGGTGTTGAATTAATTCGCCCTGTCTTTTTACATCCAATTACTGCGTCGTTTATGAAGCAGCTTTCACGAAATATTTAATATTTCATCGAGAGATATAAAGTTACGAATAAGAGGGGAACATAAAGATGGACCTTTGTGACTTAGTTTTGTGTTATACGCTGGAGATTTCATATATTGTCATCAAAGTTATTAGTGGAGCGGTCCTCGTGACCGCAGTACCGCACGCTCGGAATAAACATTTGGTAAATCTGTTTACTCACTGTGTCAATTACAAAATAGATGCGTTGTTGTTGCAGCATACATAACAAAATAACTGCTGTATATTTTGCCAGATAATCATTCGCGAAACAATCATTTTGTTAAACCCCGAATAAAAACGTCAACATACTACTACTACATAATATGTCGTTCGGTTTCAAATCCGAAATAACTTTAATCAAGTCTCTAATTTCACACATAGGTACGTAGTGCCATTTAATCCTTTAGACGTAGGTACCCGCAATGCGGATTACACGGTGTCGATTCGTGTCAACGCAACTCAATAATTCATCAGATTGAAATGGTTCTGAACACGACAAATATAATTTAGATCGACTGTTATAGTGCGTGGTACTTTGTTATGCTGTTAACTATGGACAGATGCTGGCACGTGTTAGGCAAGATCATAGTAACATCTTTCGCCAATAAGGGCGTCTGATATCATTCCCAGGAATTAGTAGTTTTTACCCGACTTCAAAACCAAGAAGGTTCACAATAATTTACTATTTTATATCCCATTGCTGGCCTCCTCCTTCTCGTTGTCCTTCTGGGAACTATTTTCCCGCCTACCTCACACCAAGGCTCGCGATACTCGTTGCGTTTACAAAAATTGAAACTCATATACTCTAAGAGCGAACCCCATAACAACGAATAGTTGTTCCCTGCGGGTATCGCATCCGCGACATACAAAGCAACAGTCATTCACGCAGCTACTGCGCCAACCGTGCCATCAAACTAAAAAACTACCGCCAAACTTACACTAGTATTGAACTACAACAGTATCAGAAATCGCTTAGTAAATAAAGATGAGTCAAACTTTATTATACACGTCTAAAAAAAGGGTCTAGAACAGCAGTGAATCTCAGAAAGTAAAACTAAATCAAATCATAACTACTCTATAAGTGGGAAGTGGGAAGATGTTGCCCATCCGTTAGACCCAAGACGTGCTAAGAAAAAGGAGGTTCCCAAAAGTTACGCGCACTAGACCTGAATTCTTAATACGGAAGATTATAAAAAGGTTATTATCGATTTAGGACGAACTCGGCATTAAAGATGAACGATGTCGGAAGCAATGAATAGAGTCAACTTTATTACTTAATTTTAACGAGATTTTTATCACAGATTTTTACATTTCTTGGAGCAAAAATACTGAGGAGTCATTGAGCTATTATTACTACGTATAGAGACGACACCACGCATCACCACTGTGTCCCATCCAGGATGAGTCCGCGCGCCTAGAGCACAGCCCAGAGCTGCCAAACAACTGAATGACTTGTGCACGCTCACTCATCTTGAATGGGACACAGTGGTGATACATGGTGTCATCTCTATACGTAGTATAGCTCAATGTGAGGAGTATACAATTCATTACGGTAGTAGTGCAGAAAGCTAATATTAAAAAATTGCGCTTTAAATATACATACAATTAATTAGAAATAAATACTTTGAAGGTATTAGGTATGTAGTATTTTAAGGTATGTCAAATATTCTGAAGTTAAACATCGTTTAGAAAAGTTGAGCTTCCATTCTCTGCCACAACATGGTTACACTGACTGAACTTAAAGCTTTTCTTTGCAGTCCTTTCTTAAAAGACCATCTCAGACAAAAACCTACATGATCCTCCCGTGTATTTATTGAGGAAACAATTTTCCGATTGTTAAATAAGATTTTTTTTTCAATCTGACATTTTATATACCTACAATTTTTATAATTTTGTGAATTCGAGGATTAATTTTAATTTTTTTGTAAGAGTCTTGTGCGCTCAATGGAGTGTGTGAAGAAACTATGCGAGTCGGCGGACATCGTTGCACTCCAAGAGACTTGGTTACTACAGCATGACGTTCCGCTGTTAGGAACAATAGACTTGAATTTTTCATACACCGGTAATACGGCTGTGGACCTTTCCTCAGGAGTTTTGCGAGGCCGGCCGCACGGTGGCGTCGCACTCCTATGGCGTAGGAGTTTGTTTCCATGTGTATCCGTGATTCAGTGTAGAAGTGTTCGTTTGGCGGGTATCAGGGTCACGATGAGTGATAGAACTATGATAATACTATCAGTGTACATGCCTACCGATGAACGGGAAAATCTAGGCGAATTCTCATCATGTCTGGGGGAAATATATGCTATTATCGAAAATGAAGATGTGGACTTGGTTTACTTGTTGGGGGATTTTAATGCGCATCCTGACATGCCCTTTTACAATGAGCTTAAGGAATATTGTAGTGAACAACAGCTGTGTATAGTAGACACTGAACTCTTACCTGCAGAGTCATATACTTATATTAGCGACAGTCACGGATGTAGGCGGTGGCTTGATCACTGTGTGACCTCTTTAGCGGCTAGAAAAACTGTTGAAAGTGCAAAAATTCACTGTAATGTGTTTTGGTCTGATCATCTGCCTATAGAAATTGTAATTAATTTAGGTAACTGCACACCCAAGAAGCTCATAGATAGTTGTGTGAATGACAGTAATAGGATAATAAATGGTGTTCTATGGGGAGATAGGGATCAGTTGCAAATAGATAAATACCATAAAATATGTTGCGAGAAATTAAAATATATTGATTTTCCCAATGATTTAAACTGTTGTGCGGATAGGATCTGTAATAATTATAAGCACAGAAATGTAATTAATAAGTTGTACCGAGATATCATCACAGTGTTAACAGAGGCCTCTGTATCTAGTCGTAAAAGCAAACTTGTGAGGGGGCGCCACATCGCGGGCTGGAATAAACATGTTCGAGATGCACATCAAAAGGCTAGATTCCATTTCCAAGAGTGGTGTTCGTATGGTAAGCCGAAATCGGGCAGGCTCTATGAAGCTATGCAAATCTCTAGAAAAGAATTTAAAGCTAAATTGAAACATTGCCTAAATCATAAAGATCAAATAACGATGGATATAATCGCTGAACATCATAAGTCTAAAAATTTCAGTCAATTTTGGAAATCTACAAACAAACTAAAGCCAAAATTGAATATCCCAGCCAGTGTGGAGGGGATTAGTGCTCCCCGTGATGTGGCTAACCTATTTAGGAATCACTTTAGAGTTGAACCTCTATTGACAGCGAAAAAGGGAGAAATGATGCCTGATGCTGAAAACCATGGTACCGGTGACCCTCCAGTTAAAATAACTTATGCTGAGGTTGATAAGGTTATTAAGCAGATGACCAGAGGGAAATCACCGGGCCACGATGGACTCAGCATAGAGCATCTGCAACATGCGGGTGTTCACGCTCCTAGGGTCTTGTCCATGTTGTTTACTTTTTGTCTACGACATAACTTTCTACCAGATGATCTCATGAAAACTGTTGTTGTACCTATAATTAAAAATAAAACGGGCGACGTATCAGATAAGGCAAATTATAGACCCATATCTCTAGCCACAACTCTGGGTAAAGTACTGGATGGTGTGCTTAACAGACATTTAAACCAACATGTCTTTCTGCATGACGCGCAGTTCGGATTCCGACCTGGGCTGTCCACAGAATCTGCAATACTGTGTCTTAAGCATACTGTCCAGTACTATACTGACAGAAGAACACCAGTGTACGCCTGCTTCTTGGACTTGTCAAAAGCTTTTGACATGGTGTCATACAGTGTTCTGTGGGAGAAGATGAGACGTAACACTAGGCTGCCGATAGAGGTCATCAACTTGTTTAGGTATTGGTACGATAACCAAAGAAATGTTGTCAGATGGATGGGCGAATGTTCGAATGAATATAAGATGGAGTGTGGAGTGAGGCAGGGGGGACTAACCTCACCTACACTGTTTAATTTATATGTAAACGGACTAATTGAGGAACTCAGCAGTGCTGGTGTCGGATGTTCAGTGGATGGTGTTTTTATGAATAACATTAGCTATGCTGATGACATGGTGCTGCTGGGTCCCTCAATTGGTTCCGTGAGGTCACTATTGGCCATATGTGAACAGTATGCAATGACTCATGGTCTAAAGTACAATGTTGAGAAGAGCGAGCTGCTAGTTTTTAAAGCCGGAACTAAAACTTACCCTATTCCTCCGATAACCCTAAATGGCACCGCCCTAAGGCAAGTGTTCAAATTCAAGTACTTGGGCCACTGGGTCAATGAAAAACTGAATGATGACATGGACATGGATAGGGAGCGCAGAGCGTTGTCGGTAAGGGGTAATATGCTTTCTCGCAGGTTCGCACGATGCTCACGTGATGTTAAAGTCACACTTTTCAAAAGCTATTGCCAACCGTTATACACGTGCAACCTGTGGAACAATTACACTCAAAAAGCCTACAATGCTCTGCGCGTGCAATATAACAACGCGTTCAGGGGCTTGTTGGGGCTTCCATGGCGGTGCAGTGCCTCTGGCATGTTCGCAAATCAAAGAACGGACGGCTTCCAGGCGGTGCTTCGTAACAGAACAGCCTCACTGTGGTCGCGGGTAAGAGGTAGCACCAACACGCTTCTGAGCGTGGTGTCGGGCAGGGTGGACAGCCAATTCCTGAGGCATTGGTCGCTCATGCATGTCCGTAGTAATAATAATTTTAAATTCTACTAACATAGCTATAAGTATCTGCCTACTAACATAATATGGACTTGTACTTGTGCTTGGTCTGAAATAAATATTTTCAATTTCAATTTCAATTAATATGGGTCAACTTGTTATGTTTTTTTTTTATAATTACAGTGATGCCATGTTGTGAAAGTTTTGAACTTTTACTTATGGATGCTACTCCATAAATAAAAGTTAGAATAAGTTGTAATAAATAATTTCTTATTACTCAAAAAGTAATTTATGTAGAGACCAGAATATCAAAAGTGTTGGTTTAACGCTAAGCCATCTTAATGAATCATAATACATCATTGTTCCTCAAGAGAAAAACAGTGAATGATTAATATCATAAATGTATCTTTCCGTCTGGGGGTGAACGAACTCGAAGGCAGTAATCGCTGAGAAAGTACAATACCCTTTGCACGAGTTTTCAGTATTTGAGACGTAAAGTAAACTGGAACTTTGACAATTTCAAATTGACAGTTTTTAAGGTAAAAATTAGTTCCTTCTTCGCACACCAGAGGCGCTGTTCCATTTTTCATACAAAAAACGCTGTAAATACTCGAAAGACGCTGTAAAGTAAAAGAGTGAAAACTCGTGCTAGGGGTACTGGACATGGTCGCGGGTCTTATACCGTCACCGTGATCCCGGAACATAAAGGGCTATTGAAGGACACCGTGGAATTTATTCAGTACAAGTCTGACAGTACCTCTCGCCCTGCCCGGGGTGGGAGGTCTCATTCGATGATTTTACCACGTAAAAAAAAAAAGGGGTATTCGACATCAACTTACCACAACTTGTTAAACCCAATCAAACATGAATCTTTTCCTTTTGTGATAAAGTTGAAAGTCTATTAAAGAAATTTGAAGATTGGGTTGATGTGTTGCGTAGCTGTACATGAAATTCCTTTAAAAGGATGTTTTCTTTTTATTGGCGTTTACCCTATGAATTAGGAATTGGAAGGCAAAAGAGTAAGTTCAATGTAATGTATGCACATAATATGTAAAATACCAATGAACCTTATAATAATATGGACTGAGATGTAAATTAAACAAAAATGGTACCTATCTAGATATTTAATTCCTAACTATAGATCCACACTAACGGAAAATTTCGTCAATTCACGTTAATTGACGTTTATACAAAAATTTAAAGACGTATCACGAAAAACAGCGAGACATACCGTTAGGTTGACCAGGGGCCTTAGTCAAACAGCATTCGACAGTAAACGACAATCCTTATCGTTCATCAGTCACCAATACATTTTCAACTTTATACCCCAGCGCGTAAAGTTGAAAATCTATTAAAAACTGCTAATCGATAACGAACGAAACAAACGAAAACGATCTGTGAACTTCAATAGATTTTCAACTTTACGCGCTGGGGTCTAAAGTTGAAAATGTATTGGTGGCTGATGAACGATAACGATTGTCGTTTACTGACGAATGCTGTTTGACTAAGGCCCCTGGCTATTAAGGAGTCAATGTATCTTGTCGCCAACCACGTTAGGTTGGTAAAGGTTAATGAACAACTCACGAGGTGTTGGGGTAGATATCTGGTTACGCGGAGATCTTTGACCGAATGGCCAAGGTTGAGCCAAAGAAAAACTGATCATCCAAGAGCGTGTTGGGTTATTGTCCAAATCACAGGAATTCTTAGTACGTATACATATATCTGTATATATCTAAAAAAAAATAAGTGATCAGTAGCATAAGCTGTTTTTTTTTTGTACAAAATATAAAAATTATATACAAAATTTATATTTTTAAATAAAAAATCTAAAATCAGAAAAAAAACATGAAAGATTTCGATTTTTCAAAGCGGCCGCAAACTTTTTTGATGTGTGTACATATATCGCCCGAAATCAATAAAAAGATGAAAGTTAAAACAATAAAACGGAAACAACTTCTCGCTCCAATGTTTAAACGGCTTATTAAACATCTTTATGTCTCGGATAAACAAATTGGATTGTTTTGGCTACAGAAAAATATTTTTCAACAAACGAATATAGCTAATTAGTATTACTAGCTCTTTCCAAATTTTCCACAAAACAACTGAGTTTCACGTAAGAACAATAAAAAGAAACTAAAAAGTACTTTGTTAACTCAGAAAATTGGGTTAGAAACAAAGTTATAACATATTAGTTAGAGTTTTATTCTTGATTGTTAGTCTGCGATTTGTCCCGACGGATCCTTTCAATTAAATTTATAATGAATACCTTTAAGGCGAAATTACCAGCTCTGATTTTTTTTTCTCTCAACTCGGCAATTTGCACGTAATTTTCAGGTTTTATAATACTTGAAATAATAAGTTCATGTACATTAAAATTATCAATACATCTTTCAAGTTTACATTATAAATTTAATAAATATTTTATAATAAAAGTTTATCGGCTAAAGTTACATTTATACCAGTCACTTAAGTGCACCCGAAAATGTACCACACCAAAGCTCTAAGAAACGACATTCGAATGTAGTCGGGACGGTGGAACATCATCAAATAAATAAGCCAAATTTTTTATTATAATTATATTAACAATATTTATACCTACCAAAGTATCTTAATTACTATATTTTTTAAAGCTGGAGTCAAATTAAAAATAAGCTTTAAAATAATAATAATATAAAACTGAAGAGTTCTTTTTGTTGTTGAATGTTTTAATCTCAGCAAGTTTGGTTGGAATTAATTAATTATTTATTATGAATTTTGTTGTAAAGTCTATTTATTGAGGAAGGCTATAGGGTGTAATACATCATGCTGCAACCAGAAGGAGCCTAGCAGCAGGGGAAAAAACACGGGAATCAGGTAATCATGATTTTAAATGAAATGTTAAATTAAAAAGTTGTAATGTTGATTCTTATATTTTTAATAATAAACACATTCCTATTTTTTTTCTGTTGGAAATCACAAGAAAATGCTTATTTCGCGGGTTAACGAACATTTGCCCCTTAACAGGCCAAACTCTTTCCACGGCTTGCTTTATAATTTCAAGGGCCTTTATTACTGGATTAGTATAACTTTTTTATTTACGTTCGAGCCCCGATTTCGTTGAAAAACTAAGGTTACTTAATGCTAATAATAAGTTCTAAGATTCTAGAGGTAGGTAAATGAAATATTTTACGATAAAAAATGGAATTGGAAACGATTACTTAAAACTTAGTATTAAAAATTGTTAGGCATAGGAAGTAAAGCAAGGAAAGGTGGTCTCTCATCTTTAGCTGACTCAAGTCTGGCTTGAAAGTAAAATTGTATACTTAAGTCAAAGGGTTAAAGGTTATAATATAATATCATTTGACATTCTCACCCAAATCATTGACAAGGGTCCATGTATTTGTCAAAAACATTACGTTCATCCCTATCAAATAGGTAATCGAGTCTATACAAACAATTATTCACCAATCAGACATTCCCGGCTCACCAAAAGCGCAATTCGGAGTCCACACAGTATCGGGGGCGACACACAAACGCGCCAATGACCACTCAATCAGCGCAAGTTTTACCCGCGTCACATCCATCGAATCACGCAATTAATTTAGAAGGTCACCCGACTCTGTTTGCTTTGACAACCCCTGTAATCGAGTTTCGAGCGGCGCACACTCCCAACGGCTGTAAATCATTAAATTTAATTCCGGAGCGACGTTTGCATTTCAGGCCAGTCTTGCACTAGTTCTAGCCGTTGTATTGACGTGTTTGGCCTCCGCTGGCGCTAAATTAAATTCGCTTTCCACTTTATAACACAATTTTTCTCTGAAACGTTTCAAATGTACAGATGCATATTACGAAATGATTTAATTTTTTCGCCTGTCAAGCCCAGGTTAAATACAATTATGTGAACTTAGTTTACTCTTATGTTTCGAGGCGTGCATGCTAAGTTAATGCTGCACGGTCGGGGTTAGCGTTGCATGTTGATGTTGGGCGGAGTCTGAAAAGATTGATAATGTTATTTGCGGGTTGTGAAGCAGCTGGTACAATTAACCGAGGCATGATAGCTTCGCATACATTAGGTACTGCACTTTGTTGTGATTACTTTAACATTCTAGACTTTACTTAAGTCTTCTCATCCGAACAGTTGAGACTGAATTTCTGATTTACTCAAAGTGACGGCCATCTAAACTCCGCAATCCATTCATTTGGGAATACTCTTAGATTGAATGGGACGTCGGGTTTTCGGGTTTGAAAACCACCCAAATCAAACGGTATCAAAGGCAGACAACGCTGAAGTAAAAATAAAACGTGCTCCTTTATAAAAATAAAACAGTTACAAGTCCCGTTCCAAATGGGACCAACCCAGTTTCCTTAATGCTTTAAGTTGACCGGAAAAGATCACCGAATACGGTCCCATATCCTTTCATTACCCAATCAGGACGCAGATCGTGCATAAAATTGTACAAACTCGCACACAATGTATTTGTGCTTGTCCAGCCGTATTTTTGGTTTCCAATCATCGAAAAAAACAAAGAGAGTATGGGCACATAATGACTAATAGCCGATCCGCTCGGGATAAAAATTGGAACAAATAAATACAAGCGACTCAACAAAAAAAGCGAGCGCACAAAACCTTTCACCACATATTTTTACGTGTAACAAACAAAAGCGGAACATTATCCGGCTGATTCATGTCATAGATAGAATCTATTTGTCTGAGTATTTCACTTTGATCTTTGTTTATGCGAGCGCGGATCTGAATCCGTATTGCAAACTTCTGAATCAAACTTATCTCATCTTACGTTGGTGCGGATTCAATCAAATTCGGGACGCAATCGATTTTACGTCTAGTTTTTGTTGTTGAATGTCTGACCATTCTACGACTGGGCCACTGTCGATAATTGGATGTCGATTTCGTAAACTACTGCTGTCTCTTGCCAAAAAAAGTATTTGACGCCATTCGTTAAGTCCCCAGTGTTACGTAACTGTTCTTTCCAAATCGTCTTTCGAGTATTCTTCATTCAATACTTTATCTAGCGATAAATAATAGGTATCATCTATTTCAGTTTGATCACATTTCTTTGTTTATTTGAACTGAAAATATTTGCATAATTATATAACTGTAATTCAGTGTTAATTACGTGACTATTAAATAATTAGGATCTAGACAGACTGACTGCATTTGAACTGCACTCCGACCACAAATGTTTGAATGAAGATAGTATAACTGCAATTACACTGCAAACCAACTGTGAAGTCCGTTTGCAGTGTGTTTGCTGTCGTGTCGCTGTTGGCGTGCAGTTCAAACGATTACTCGCTGACTGTAAGGTAGCTGCACTGCATGCAGTCCAAATTGACTGGCCTGTTGCTCTATTGGTTAGTGACTGCTATGCCGGGGGTAGTGGGTTCGATTTCCACCCAGGACAAAAATGTTTGTGTGATGAGCATGATCATTTGTTCTGTGTCTGGGTGTAGGCAACTCGTTTAATATTATATTTTTTGTTTTATTACGCGCGATGCGAACTAGCAACGTACCATTTAATTAACGTACCAATTTTCCCACCCTAACTTATACTGGGGGTAATTTAACTATAATATGTATGTGCATGCATTTATAAATATATAAGTATGTTTATCAGTTGTCTAGTACCCATAACACAAGCTCTGCTTAGCTTGGGACTAGATTGCGTTGTGTGACAGTTGTGAAAATATTATATTATAATTTATAAATAGCAGGACCAACTTGTATACACAATACTTACCTACTACAGTCAGAGTGCAGTTGAAATTCAGTCCATCTGTCTAGAGCCTTATTCATTTGAAAATTAGTATGATTTTCAATACAAAATCAAATAGTTTAATTTTTGTATTGATGCTTTTGTTACTGATATTATTCATTGCGATTAAATTTTGCTGTCTAAGATTTGAATGGGACTGAGCTAAAATTTGCTAGTTTGTTATTATTATCTTTTTTTTAAACTAAAAACAAGATTTTTTATGAAATGAGATCAAAATCAAACCTTACTTTGAACAAAAAAATATTATCTTTCACATAGGCACCAAAATCCAGGTCATTAATTCCGAGCCTATATCGCTGTTATTTTTTAACCACGCACTGTTATTATTGCTTAATTTTGGTTTTAAACAGGATAATCATTAAGTTCAAATTCCTAGAAGGAATGCCTATACATAAAGTTTCAGGTATAAGCGAATAAGAACATTATGATACGTTACTTGTAAAACTGCTAGGTACACAATAGTGCGTGGAACATGAATACGTAAATAACGCGTATGTTGTTCCACAAAAACAAAACACAACTCATTAATAAACAACAAATAAAGACGGGCTTACATTTAAAAAGAATTAATGAAATCATATGATGCGCCGTACGCGCCGCATCTAATAAGTCGTTAACTTATATGAAATCATATGATGCGCCGTACGCGCCGCATCTAATAAGTTTTTAACATTTATATGAAATCATGTGAAACCTCGCACCGGTTTTTTCTCATCGGATTTCTCTCTTGGTGTATTCGTAGCAACGCTGCTTTGTAATTAAGCGGCGCTATCAGTGTTTTGGCGTTTTAACAAGCGTTTCCAAGTGATGTTTTGTTCAGTGTGTCAAGATTTTCCAGTAAAAAGAAGGAAGTGGTGTGTTCGAAAATATGGAATAGAAAGATTCGTTAACAGACACTGTGACACTAGATTATTATTTATTAGATATGACAAGAGTCAAAATAAATAAGCGGTATTTAACAATAAAAAATATCTACTCATCTTTGATTTCAAGTTTCGTAGCTATTTCATTCATTTTAAACAAAGGATGACTTGAAAGCTATAACACCGGCTGCCACTTGGCTAATAATCATTTCGGATGACATTATGTTGACATACTACTATTTCGGAAGGATCGCATTCGCACACAGGCTCTATCGAAAACTAGTTGCATGCACGAAACGCGACTATGCACGCTACAATACACGCTGGAACGCTCCGCTGCACGCCCCGCCGTTCCGAATACCCGGCCTTAGAAAACGGACCAGAAAAAACCATTTTCATTCTCACGGTCCATAAACCGTAAAAAAAAAACAGAATACCTATCCTACCGGTGCCAACATACCTACAGGGAAAAACTACTGAGCAACGACACACGCGTCCGGTGTCGCGGGGAACCGGACCGGTCACGTATTGCTACACCGTACGCCTGAAGGCGATACACTGTTTAATTTGGGTAGAAGTGTAAGGTATGAGCGGAGAGCGGGTTAGATTTTTGTAACACAACGCTGTCACGTTTATTTTGATCGTGTGATCGTGTCGACAGAGAACTGGCTTCAGCGTACAAATGAGTGGTTTAACTAACGTATTCACATAAAATAAAGATTCGCATAACTTTTGTTTACGGCTGAAATTCAAGCAATAAAAACTAATTAGTATTTTCAAACATTCGAGGCGTTAGCACGAGTATTAGCTAACCTTAATCGTCGAGTAAATACTTCGATTTTTAAATTGAAAATACGCAATGCTTTCCATAAATATTTACTTAACTTATTTCAGTGAAAGAAACAAAATTAGACCATCATTCTAGAGGATACTGGACTAGAACTTTTGACTCAAAAACCTATATAATTTACTTTAAATGGACACACATCATTGCTTACCATCAGACGATATAGTAGTCAAAAACAAATCCATTGTTACAAAAAAGTAACTCGCTCTTGCTAGCTTCTCCATTTCCAGTCAGTTCAAAAACGCTGCCAGCTTATGACTTGCTTACCAGAATAAAACCTCAGTGTTGGTCAGCAATATTAACTCGCCCACCTTGCAGCCGTGATTGAGTCACAAGTTGTTAATTGAACAATTCTTTGCTCTTGTTTCCCGTTTGCTGGTCTTTTAGTTAAATAATGCAACCTGCACATTTTTAAGTTTTAGTTTTAATTCGTGAGATTGGACGAAAGAGGTTTCATTTTTCTTAGGTTGAAAAACGTACAGGGCTTAAATGAGGCCTCTCGCCCTAGGTGGAGTAGAATCGTACTGAAATCTATCATGTTCCTTTAATTGCCCTTTACATTTCAGGGTCACGGTGAACTGTTAAGTCAGTCCCGCGACCCCAGTAAAGTAAACGAGTAGTACTTACTATGGAAAAAATGTAATTTCTTATGGTACTACTAGATCGCTCAGTAGTACCGCGGGAAGTAACGGAAATTAAAACATTACCCACATTCTCAAGTATAAAATAACAAACTTTCGGTAAAGCTAACATAGCAACACGTACTGAAACAAGTTAAATATTTTAATTGAAATAAATTTATGTTAAACTTTGTTTAACTAACCGGATCTTTGAGAAAGTTAACTTCGAAAATGTGTAACAGGACCGTCAAATTAATGAATTTCAAAAAGTTTTTATTACTCTAACTTTCGTTGTATTTGCTACCTCTGATTAGCATAGCTCCAGTTAACTACTGTCTCGTCTACCAAGATGATAAAATTAATGAAGATAATTTATTAAAATTAATGATTTTTAAGTTACTTGACTGTTTTGGTAATTATCCACAGCTGTAAAACTGAAGGCGAAAACCTAGCTTTAAACTTGGATAAAACTTACAAACACCATTTTATATTTTAGCACGAATAGCTCAGTGGTTCGCGATTGACTGCTACGTTTCGAGTACGATACGCGCTTTGAAGAAATATTTGTATATCTTACAAATATGTAGTTGGTACGATTCTGTGTAACTGTGAATGTGAATTAATTAATTGTTCACTACAAATCGAATACGCCGGCAGTAGTTAGTAAGCTGTAAATCAATACTGCATGAAATCGAACGATACGGCTTAACCAAATATTCGTTCAAATTTTTTTGGAAATATAGCATTATTATTCAAATAATTATAAATGAAGAGAAAAACTGCGTATTTACTGGAAACAATTTATTTTATTTATACCTTTATTTCAGGCCACTATGGCCCTTAACATAGAATACATACCATTACTATATTAATAATTATAAATAAACTAATACATATTAAAATCGCTTACAAACTATACTTATTAACTGTTACACACGAAGAGGCGGCGTCGTGTTTCGCTGACTGGTGCCGCGCAGCAGGCCTCGAAAACACGACACCTTTCGGCCGGAACACATCCTTGAGGAATCTCTCGAGACAATGCGTCGGTACCCGTACCACAAAAGACTTGAAGTTGGTTTCATGGCGCTCCAACCTCTCGACCCTCAAATTCCAGGAGGTCTTCACTCGCTTACCCGCTTTGGCTTGTTGTTTCTGCGACTCAGCAGGCTTGCCCTCGGTTACGATAGCGGCGTAGGCACGTTTAGGAATCGGTGAACCTACGCGAGCAATCCGATCTACCTGTGACGTAGTCTCTATCGCACGTGCGGGACGATCGACGGAGTGACTCGATGCATTTTCGTCGATTCGTGCAGGTGACGACACATCTATATGAGGTGACTCAAAACTGCTGACGGATGCGTTTTGCTGTGCCGCGCCTCGGCGCGTGTTCACATTCGTGGCGCTCAACGGTGACCTTCTTGCAGAGACAATATTGCGCAATGACAATACTTCGGCACGTAGGTCTGCGATGGTGTTTTCCGATGCTGCCAACTTAGACTTCACCTCAGCCAGGCTTGTCTGCAACGATGTGATGTCCTTCAACAACCTGGTGACATCGACATGATCGAAGGTGACAGGGGGCAGTCTATGCAGCTTCTTTGCCACGAACGCAGGAACGTCGTCAGAATCAGTCACCTTTGACAAGGTGATAATATCCTGAATGCTCTTCTCAGTGCCATCTCTTCGTCGGGGTGGCATCTCTTCGAGCTTTCCCGTAACTTCGAATAACAGCCTCTTGCTACTACTTATCTCCTCTTCTTTGAAGTTAGATTTGCAAATCTGCAAAATACTAACTTCGTCCATGGTATCGATGGCATGTTGAATGAATGCCAGCAGTTCCTTGGCTATAAGATTTTGAGAACTCATAGCGTCAACTAGCAGCGGCTAGTGCCACGCTCCTCGCGAACAAATATTTGTATCAGTTTACACGTCCGTATTCAAGCGCGCGTTGCATTAGACCGAATTTATGAATGCGAGTTCTTAAATTAAATATATAATAATATATATATTCCTAATATGGTACTTAACCTTACATTTTATGATAACAAAATCTATCTAAACTTTTATATAGACAAATTATTATGTAGACAATACCCTAAAATGTGTGTACGTTTAATCTGTAATAGATAAACTCTAATACTACTTGGCCGATTTTTTAATTTATTTTCGTTTATAAAAAGACACAGTATCAGCGAGTAACATGACAGTATTTTATTTTAAAACTGCTAGCACAAAACCGGAGCCGGAAGTACACCTATCAAAGCAAAAGAAGGTAATATTAAAACAGTTCCGGGTTCATTCTGAATACTACATTCGTTTCGCAAAAGCTAGAATACTCGTAGCGCCGTAGGCGGCTCGTCTCGCTACGCCACATGTCGTGCTACGCCGTAGCTCGCCTTGTGCTACGAGAGCGCCGCGCGACGCTTGAACGCGTTCAGGATACTCATGACTGAACTTTATTTTTATATTAAACCCTGGCTTATGCACCTTTTTCTTTTAAATGAATCCACAATCGTGATAACCAATAAAATATTAGGCATTTGAACTCAATTTAAATAAAACTCGTCACACTGAAATTGATAGTGAGTTGTACAGTAATTTTTTCTATAACATTTTAATGTGTCTGTGTACAGTCAAATAGTGCATACATACAGCATGTAGCATCATCATCTTCATCAGCCTTTAATGTCTCCGAGGTTGGGACACAGGCCTCTTCTCTAAAAGAGGGAGTCAAGTGGGCCGTAATCCCCTACGTGGGCCCAGTGCAAAATACTGTTTCAAGCTTGTTGCATATTGTATACCTCCACACTACCTACCACATTTTTGCTGGTTGTATATTATGAGCTGACCGTTGCAAGACACTGTTTTACGGCTCAATCGAATGGTCTGAAAAAGCAATAGGTTTTAATTATCGGAACAAAGCGTTTGGATTGACACGACAAAAAGGGAGATTTGATTGCGTTCCATTCTTTAACGTTTTTTACAACGACCTGTCGTGATGTCGCCATTTTAATAATGTGTAGGTGTCATTGTGAATTGATGTATGGATATTCAGTGGTTTTTGGTGTCATATTGACGTGGTAATAATTAATTTATTAACCAGGTAATGCAAAATATATTAATATATATCGAGGGGTGAAAGGTCATTTGTCTTAATTGGCATTTTCCGATGATATTAAATTATATGAATAGCTACTAGCTGCTTGTGAATTTGCTCGTGAAATTTAGGAATTTGGTAGTCAATTCAGGTTGTACTCAGCTAGTAAAAAAATAGTTTAATTAAAATGCATACATATACATAACACAACCTCAAAGCAGCTTACCTGCTGGAAACTCTCACACCATCCCAATCCAATACTTAGGTAAAACATTCATCCAACTACATACAAACTATTGACAATGGACATTCACACAAACTACCACAGAGGTATCTGTTTCATATGATAGAAACTTCCAGAATCTATCCCCAAGCCTGTTTCACGTTCATTGTCAAGCGATGCCAGGGCGGAACACATAAAGGAGGGTATAGACTAGACTAGACTTCTTTCTTTTCTTTATATTTGAAAGAGCAAGTTTAAACCAATGGTGCACACACACGTAATGTTCAGTTTTCTAAAAACATTTCCGTGTAATGCGTGATCGAATCCGAAATGAGGATGAGCAAGCTGAAGTGGCAATGGGCAGGCCATATTGCTCGCAGAGCGGATGGCCGATGGGGTCGAAAAGTGCTAGAGTGGAGACCACGGACTAGCAAGCGCAGCGTAGGACGTCCACCAACAAGGTGGACAGACGACCTTATGAAGGTCGCCGGAAGAAGCTGGATGCATGTCGCTTCCAACCGGTACATGTGGAGATCAAAAGGGGAGGCCTATGTTCAGCAGTGGACGTCCTATGGCTGAGATGATGATGATGATGATGATTTCCGTGTAATGTAACGTTCTAGCGAATGTGCGGCCTGTGTATCGACCTGGGTGAAGCACGGAGACTTTCTAATTCGATTTGGGTTCTACGCTTCAACTGATGACGTAAAGTATAATTTATATTTTCTATTTATCTCTATAATCCTCTTATAATAGACTGGCATGCAGTCTCTAAATCATTTGCTCAACAAAATAGTTCAGCAACGTTAGTTTTTAATATCAGGTTGTAACAGAACATCGAGCGTCGTGTTCGAAATGTGGTTTGAGTAAATTAAAAACAGAAAATGCTCGATGTCATCAAAATTTCAATGCTCATTGTTTGTTCGATCAAAAGCGCTTTACTAGAATGAGCATTCGCTTGTTTACTCAAAACCTACTTTTACAAGTAAATTCTCTAGCCTATACCCACCTTAAGGGGGAAGGGGGAGCCAAGGTAGTTACGACATAAAACGAGGGCATCCAGGCATGAAATTAAACAGCTTGCACTAAGTTGTTAATCGTCTGGACTCCTGCCAGCGACCAATTTGAAGAAATTGCTGACGAGTCCGCTAAGTTTCTGCGACATTTAATTGAAGGCGGTCTCTGAAGGTAAGGAAAAGAAGACATTTCTTTTTTTTTTTCGAGAAATTATGTTATTGAACGAGCCAATATTTGATATTAAATCTATAAAAATATATCTGGAAAAACGAGTTTATTTACAGATTCTTTAATAAATAGAACTACACTTCTATAATAACTCGACACCTTTCTTGGAAAACATCTTAACTTAAACGAACATGGAAGCGTTACGGTGTGGCCACGACACAAGTGCGAAGAAGGAAGTAAGTAAGTAAGAATCAGGAAATTGGTAAGAGCACGCAACGTCGGGACTTGCTACACGACGCTTACGTCGTGGTGTAAGGACCTTCGCTACGACTAATTACACACAGGAAATAAGTAAAGCTCGCGAAGGTAGGTCGACCTAAGATCAGCCATTGCCATAATAAGACGTCCGGAGCTCGACGTGGCTCGTTACATTACGTGCCGTGTGAAGCAAGCATAATTCGCATCGCCTTGAGGTTGTGTCGAGGCCTTAGTTCAACATTTTATAAAAGGTACTGTTCGTGTTTCGTATTTCCGTGAAACGATTCACCGTCTTATTCCAAAGCATTACAGTTTCAATTTGTTGGTTACATTAATTAGTAGATCAACCAGTTATTATTTGTTCAATTACGACTTTTGATACTAGGATTTCAGGACTGTATGGATGGATGGATAGTTAATATAAAATATGAATGAAAACTAAAGGCAATAAATCTAATATATTTTGAAGACAACATGAAATATTTATTTTACAACGACAATAACCAGATAGCACAAGAAGCAAAATCAATAATAATTCTTATTTATCAACGTAATTTATTTTAAAATAGAAACCCGCGTGAATCGGGAGCCGCGGGAATTATGGAAAATTTAGCTATGTTTAATCACCGGTGTCCTTTTCTTTAATAGTGTTACGAGCTGCTTTAAGGGTACGCTAGTCGGTCATTCTTCCATACAAACGTAGTTTGGCGATTATTCCAATATTTGACGGTTTCAATTCACAATAAACAATGATCTACATTCATCTCATCATTATCTAGCCCTGTATGGAATCAAAAAAGTAAAAAAAAAACATCTATTATTAGTTATGGGTTAATAATCAGGGTATAAACTAGAAACTTCCATTGCAATCTTCAGTAGAATTGTCGAGAACCTTGTGGATCCTTCGAGAAGCGTTTATATTGCTCTCGCAATTCAGTCGACGTAAAAATAGGAAATCTTGAAATTACTTTTCCCAACCTTGGTAAAGATAAATAATCCTAGAAAGAGTCTACAGCATAAGTCCACTTTTAACAGATAGTGAACTAAACACAGGCATTAAAGTCGCTTGAAACCCTCTGGCTGATTAATCAAGCGCACAAACAACACTAATTCTCATACATTATACAAGTTAATTAAAATTAAAACTAGCCCGGAACACGCGAAACAGTCACTTAGCAACAAACCGGGTTTATCCGAAAATGTTGAAATGTAATCAACGAACCCGCCTTAATCACTGAAGCCTTCCAACCTTTGGCACAACCTTTTTCTCTCTAAATGGAATGTCGAAATCAAACTGTGAACTAACAGGATTTAATTTTTCACTTTCACACAATTTTTGACTTCAAAAAAAGGACGATGTTCTCAATTTGGATGGTTATAGGTATACTAGCTTGTGCCCGCGGTTTCGTCCGCGTAATCAGTCAAAAATGTAAGAAGATTTATACAAACTGTCATCCCCTATTTTATCCCCTTGGGGGTAGAATTTATCAAAAACCTTTCTTAGGGGATGCTTACGTCATAACATCTACCTGTATGCCAAATTTCAGCCAGATCCATCCAAAATCTTAAAAAAATGTATACATACTTTCATTAGGGGGGTTCTTGCCCAGCCATGAGACACAATTGTCCTGATAAAAAATCCTTTTCAAAAAGAAATAAGTCCTTATACTATTCTACCAATCGCATTTTCTAACTCTGCCTGTACAGTACATGCACGTATTAGTTTGGACGTGTTTGAAACTAACCTAATTGGAACTGAAGAGAGTTTGATTGATATATTTCGTTATTTTGTTTCGCCGAACGTGAATTGATTGACATATTCAACTATTGCCACTTTCGTATATTTTTCTACACCAACTTCATGTGCGCTAAAAAATATTTTAGATTCTGTGAATATTGTTTATTTTGATTCTGAAGCCTTGTTACGGTCTTTGAAATAAAAAATGAATATTTCATCCAGCAATGTTGGCTGCCGAATTGAAGTAAAATTTAATTATAACTGGAAATAAGTGGATTGACTACTGAGCTGAGTTAATAATATAAAGATTTAACGGATTTTGGAACTCACAAATCCGCCCTGACGCAACAAAAAAAACATACTAATTTTAATATTATAAAATATAATTATTTAAATAGATGGATGGATGATTGTTACTTAAACACACCAGAGTCCTTTTAACATGTGTACTGTATTTTATTTACACCGTATATCAAGACAGTATTCACTACGTTTTTTGTATGTACGAATGAAAACTACTTTATCCTTCAATTTAACGTCAAAATTCCAGTTTACTTCATATCACACGGGTTTTTTTCTATAGTTAGAGTGATTCAAGACGAAGGTTTTTATGTATATAACATGCATAATATAGTAGAGATTGCACCCGTGCGGAGCCGGGGCGGGTTGCTAGTAAGTATTACAAATGCGAAATTTAGAATCGATGCATAATAACTCAATAACGTAAGTATAATAGTCTGATATAACGCATAGGATACCGTTTATCCCGGTTTCCAGTGGAATAATTTTTGAGTTACACGTGGGCGAAGCCACTGGCAATTACCAATGTTCAGAGCAACATATCTCCAAAATAGATTCTATTATAAAGCTACTCAAGAAAAATCTAATAAAAAATAACGTTAAAAATGGTGCTAGTAACTGTAGCAAAAGAGTTCTAAATGCTGTGGAAAAAGAACCTGCCAATATAACTTACCGGTGATTTGTGTACTATGCTTCGTCGACGAAAAGCGTGTCTAGAATTTTGGCTTACACCTCCGACGAAGGATTAGCAATGACAGGCCAAGCTACCAGCCTTGGAGGCAAGCTGCCAAGTGTGCCAGAAGGATTTTTTAAATTAGCCTCGACTTTTTAAATGGAACTTAAAAG
This sequence comes from Agrotis ipsilon, assembly GCA_028554685.1. Taxonomy (NCBI): domain Eukaryota; kingdom Metazoa; phylum Arthropoda; class Insecta; order Lepidoptera; family Noctuidae; genus Agrotis; species Agrotis ipsilon. The sequence continues at coordinate 12,662,839 of CM052966.1, forward strand.
CTATTCTTGAAAATTTATGGCCAGTCTTTCGAGGAGGAAAAAATAAACGTCAAGTTTCAATGTTTGGCAGTATGTGATTTTTTTAACTCACTTTTGACCTTTATTTTGCTGATGTTAAGCGAAGACGTGACAAGCAGTCGCTCCATGTAAAATACTGATATACAGCAGAATCTGGTTTGACTGGAAGCCGACCCCAATACAGTCGGGAAAAGGTTAGGCAGATGATGATGAAGCGAAGATGTGGTCGATGGTGAAGCACGCTTGTCTTGAAGTAACCTAGTATGTATTATTGACGTGTTTGTTTTATGCTTCTCGAAAATTAAGTACATGGTATTAAGGAGGTTGGATACTAGCTGCCCGCTAGCCGGTACTAGGACATTTTCTTTTGATCGTCATTGTTGTTTAGATGTTTAGATCTAAGCTTTTAATTTTATTTTTACTCTTTTAATGTTGAATTGTAACGATGTTAATGCTGTCTGCAGTCGTGGGATGTGCCGACTAAATGTATTTTTAGTTCATTCTTTAGGTACTAAAATAAACTGTTATACTGAAAATTAATAGCTCTATAGTTCAAAAGGTAATGTTTCTTCTTTGAGCTCAAATGAATCCTAAAACAAGAGACAGTCGTATCAAAATAACTAGAAGTAAATTTAGCTTAAAATAAAAAAAAATGTTAACATTATTTCAGTTTTGTAATGCCACTAGTTGATTGTTTTCAGTCGAGTAAATAATAATCACGGAAGATATCCCGTAAGTGACATTTTAAGTTATGAGTAAATAATAGTTTGATAACCATCGAAAATAAAAAGCAGTATCTCAAGTCCATGTACCTATATTTTTTTCATATTTAGTATCTCCTTATATAATTATTATTATTTTATGTCCTCCTCCATAGCAAATCCCGGAACTGTTATGAGTTTTTCTGTAACTGCTCGTAATTATTGCGAAAGAATAGTGGAATGGCGCACTTAGGGCAATGTTCTTTGTAATAAAATTAAAATAGAGCATTATGTGCTTTGCTATTTTCTAGTATCTACATTTTAATGAAGTATTTTTTCTCTTAACTCTAGTCTAGATTTTAGGTGACGAAGACAAACCTTCTAAACCAGAATAAGCTATAGCTTTAGTATGGATGTTTTCATGTGAAAAAGAGATAAAGAAGATTTTTTTTTTGCTTGGTAAAATCAAATGAGTTTTCCCACCCCGGACAGGGTGGGAGGGACTGTCAGACTTGTACTGACTAAAATCCACGGTGTTCTTCAATAGCCCTTTATGTTCCGGGGTCACGGTGATGGAAATAAGTCCCGCGACCCCGGCAGGCTTTGGCCCTGATAAAGAAGACTTAAGAATTTATAAAAATTCGATCATGAACCCAACACCTTAGTTTTCAGACCATTACCGCCGAATCGAGGCTTGTAATCAAATGTTATCACTTATCAGTATGCAATGGATGGTGCTGTCCAACCACCTGATGAAATCCCATCGCATTTACGACACTTTCAGGAAGCGAGCGTAAAAATTAACATTTTTATAGATTTTGTGACCTATTCGACAGAGACCCTCATTTCTACGTTTTATGGAGCACAATAAAATTGTCCAAGTAATTTCGTAGCCGGTTTCCATTATTCCCCAAACTATATCAACGTGGAAATGTTCAATTTTCTTGTCGGTGATCGTGTGCACTTTATTCCAACAAAACCACTTAAATTCTGCAGCGTTTGTAGGTACCTGACATTTCTGAACGACACACCAATCACAAAAACGCCTAGATTTTATGTCCAACCACACTACCGGAAAACCCAATTCGTATATTCCACATTCGCCTCAAAAACCTTAAAAGAATTTGCATAACGACTCCGCCTTCATATCAAAACCCTTCCCGCGAAAATTTAGTTTCACACGGTGGGAAGTGGGGTAATTTTTATGATAAATATCTACACTCAGAGGAGGTAATGTTGGGAAAATTTTGGGAGCCAAAGAAAGCTCCGTCCCGTGAAACACGGGGATAAAAGATATTCTAAAAGTTCCAGTTCCGTTCTTATTGTTTTTAAAGTGTTGTTAACGCACGATCAGCTGTTATAGCAGTTTGTCTTTGAAGGTTTTCGTTGAAGAATAAATGGTGGAGGTAAATTCCAAGAAAGAAAAAATTTATACCAACCATGGTCGGTTACATGTTTATGGAAATCTTTTTGTATCGAGAACATTCTATCGTGTTTTTTGTTCTTGTAAAATACTAGGTCGTAATACCTACCAGTTAATAACCATAATTACTGAGTTATTAAATCATAATAGTAGGATTACAGATATGAAATAAGGAAGGGAAAATATAAAACTCCGGCAAACAGAACAAAAATTCTGTAAAACCTAAACGAATAATGCTTTTCTTGGAACACTCATCGGACCTCAGCAACAGCGTACATTTCCCCACTCACCACTTCAAGAATTCTCCCAAGTAATCGATTCTTCACTCGAACTCCTCAGAGCAGCGCTCTAAACGAGTACAACGTTCACGACAAGTTTCTCTTGGCTACTCCAACTATTCGTTCAACAAACATAATATACTGTTACTTTATGGACCGCGATAAGTACTGACAAATGAATATTACATAAAACCGACGAAACCAGACTGACGATAGCACAAATTCTCCGAGTGTAAAGCAGACTGGACTGTAATGTTTGATACATTACAGTCTAGTCTACTTTAACACTTCTCTCAATTACTAGAATCACAAACGAGAAACTTGTTTTTTGTTCCAACTATAAAATTAATGCACCAAACTTTACCAAATGGCGTTGTTCCCGGCGTCGTCGTGAAAAGGAGCTAGTTTCTTTCATTCGTCAAGGCAGAAGCGCGCTGTGAATAAAATCGTAGTTCGGTGTGGTAAGTTCAACTAGTAATGCGGCCACCCGTGCGGTTTGAAGTGAACTTCGAACAACTTTAACTCCAATTAGTAATAAAACAGGCAACGAAACGAATCGAGGTGTTGCCTCTTTACGACAGATTTGATTTATCGCTACCAACACGGAACACGGCAAACTTTTCTAATATTCATTGATGTTGCGTGCTTGTTCTTCGTTGTGTTAAGTATATAACTATAAAAGATAATTAAACTTTCTCTATAATTTAGAACTGATATTAAACGTTATGGACAATTAAAGAAAGTTTTCTTCGCTTCGATCTCATTACATTGAAAGGCTCCTATAGTATAATGAGAAAGCGTTTGTTTTGCTAGCTCGAATAAATCTGAAAAGTTCAAAGGTATGGTTATCTGGTGTTGGAGAATTAAAGCAGTTTAATATTAGAACGAGCAGAGATTGAAGGGTTAACGACCTAATACCTAAATTTACGAAAACAACAAGGGAAAGTAGTTCAATAGCCCCGTAAAGGGGTGAGAAATAACTAAGATGAAGACGCAAGTAAACGCTAGTTACGTATAATTAGTTGAGGAACTTAATCACTCAGTTTGCCCTCTCGACTCCTACTGTTCCTGTGGCGGGACAATGGCCACTTCTATTCCATTGTGATTCTAACTACTTGAAGAAGGTCTTGTATTCTTGGTTCTTGTATTCGTTGAGTGATGGGCGGAAAGTGCTACGTGGTATTCAACAATGGGTAAATCCATCTACCTAGAGGTAAATTGTTATTATTTTATTATTAATATAAAAAATGTAATGCTACCTAAAAGTTGTGGTATGGGTGTATAGCTGTCTATTGCAACACAACTCCCTAACGGATGATCCGGATATTGTTGATCGGATGATGATGATTTTTCCAATTTAAGCACTTCTTCCTAAACAAAAATGAATCGAAACGAAACATTTTTTTTAATCAAAACTGACAGTGGACAACCCTTTAAATCCAATCTTTCGATCTAATACTAGATTAGAAAAGGAATGAGACAGAACAGACATGATTATAACAGAGACAGACATGTATTATAACAACATTGTGTAATACTTAGCTTTATACGTAGAATAGGTACTTCGATCCCAGAATGTATACACATCAAAAAAAGTTTTTTTTTACTTGGTAAAATTATCAAATGAGTCCTCCCACCCAGGCAGGGTTTTTTTTTACGTGGTAATATCATGAGTTGAGGCCTCCCACCCCGGGCAGGGCGGGAGGGACTGACAGACTACTGACTAAAATCCACGGTGTCCTTCAATAGCCCCATATATTCCGGGGTCACGTTAATGAGATAAGTCCCGTAGTTCTGTTTTCACTAAAATTAAAAATCTAGCTTCTGCCGGACTTCGTACGGGATCCTGCTGTTATGCCAGCGACAACTGGTCGTAAATCGAAAATATGAGTCTTGATTCTGCAGTAAAAAATGGAGTTTTGTCATAATCCATTTTAATTTATAACCATCAATAGGCTTAAAGCTTCCGTTCACGCAGAGGTACAAGTTAGTATTTTATGGATACTTGATTATAGCTGTTCAACTCTAAAAGAGTGCCACAATTAAACCAATTTTGGCAAACGTTTTCCTAAAATTTTTGAGTGGGCCTTTTTCTTGAGGTGTTCAATCTTCAATTTTTTTCTCAACAAGAAGCTCATCACGTGATAATTGAATCGTATTTCTTTATATGTTTATAGTGTAGCTTGGGCTCTTGGAGTTCCACATCTGGTTCCAAATCTTCATTTTTATATGTCAACAGAGAGTGATCATTAGGCCGAACAACTTTGTGTAAAGACGTCATTCTGTATATGTATAGTTTCAGCTAGTGCTTTTGGTGTTCCACAACAGTTGTTCCAGATCTTCAAGTTTTATACGTCAACAGAGAGTGCTCATCAGGTGAACACCTCTTGCTAACGTCATCTGTATATGTTACTAGTGTATCTGGGCTCTTGGTGTTCCACAACAGGTGTTCCAGATCTTCAAATTTGATACGTCAACAGATAGTGCTCATCATGCTAACACTCTTGCTAAGACTCTTCCTGTATATGTTATAGTGGTAGGCTGGGCTCTTGGAGTTCCACATCAGGTGTTCCAGATCTTCCACTTTTTTATATGTCAACAGAGAGTGCTCAAAGGCCGAACAACTTTGCAAGACGTCATTCCTGGTATATGTTATGGTGTAGCTTGGCTCTTGTAGTTTCCACATCAGGTGTTCAGATCCTCAATTTTATACTCTCAGCAGAAAATGCTCATCACGTGGAACAATTTTTGCTACCGCACCATTTTTGTATCTCTTATAGTTTAGCTGGTCTGTTGCGGTTCTGCGCCAGGTGTTCAATTTTTCCAAAATAAATTATAGCCTATGTTTTGGCCAGACTTAATACCTATACAACAAAAAAAGAATCATTCAAATCCGTCCAGTTACTTTTTGAGTTTATCACGGACTACATACAGACAACAGATAAACAGACAAACAGACAACAGATAAACAGACAACAGACAAAAATTCTAAAAATATATTTTTGGCTTCGGTATCGATTGTAGATCACACCCCAAGTATTCTTTTAAAAAATATTCATGTACAGTTTTGACTTTCCCACTATTTTATTATATGTTAGATATAGATATAATGCTAGTGACATCATAGCGTTTTTTGATGTGTGTGCGTAAGAAAATGCTTTCAATACCCAGAAGAAAGCCTATGTAAATCCATCACTATTTTGTCTTGATGCATGTAGACAACAAATAAATTCCTTTGTCAAATCAATCCCATCTTTAACCTTAGTGACATGTTTAACATGTACCTATGAAGCAGGGAATAAAAATATTTTCTTTGATATCTTCGCAACCGTTTTTATTACCGACATGTTTATGTGATGAGCATTAAATATAGACTTTATTTCTCGAAACTTCAACGAGGTAAGTGACGTAACGCGGGAAGATAAATTGAAGGAATAGAATGTTTTTAGTCTGACAGCTATGGAGGAGCTCGTGACTAAATACTTACAGCCACACAGGCCAATCTTCCGCGTTAAGCCGCACTTGCCGAGATTAGTCTGTGGATAGGTGACCATCTGTCATACCGAGTTTCCTCCGTGTCTCGGAGAGCACGTAGGTAAAGCGTTGGTCCCGTCTAAATTCTGACAACCAATCTTACCATGGGGTATCGTATTATCCAGTAACTGGGTTGTCGAGGTCCGATAGGCAGTCGCTCCATGTGCATCTGGTTCGACTGGAAGGCAACACCTGTGGCAACACCAATAAAGCTGGGAAAAGGCTAGGCAGATGATGACTAGTTTGACAGCTAGTTCTGCTACAACCAGAATGGAAGAAGTCATTTTTCATCCCAAAATATGACGCATTTGACATGTGGATCGATACTACCTTCACAAAAAATTACAATTTGCATCGTCTCTGAAGTCTTCAGAGCTTCGGGAAAAAGCTGGATTGACTCACGTAGCCAACTGTCTCACCTCAAGCAGAACAGTCCTTTAAGACCTTACCGCTGTGGGTAGCGACAAAGCGCAGCGTGGCAAGCGGTAAGATCAAATGTGTAGAAATTTTTGAAACACTACACGAGGCGTCGCTTATAGTGATTTCGCGTATTTCTAAAGTAGCTAATGTCTTATTCGCGCCGCACGCCGCACCACTCACCGCTTAGACCAAAGTCATGAACGGGCAGTAACAGACCACATAAATATCGCGAAATAAACAAATGCGGAAAAGGGAGTCTTTAATAATAGTTATACAAGTCCCAAAATAAAGTTGTTGAAATAATCTCCACAAGCTATATATATTTTTATCTGGCGATGGAACAAAAAATGGCGGGTTTCCCTGACTATTAAATTTCATGCACAAAAAGTACTTGACGTTGTTCAATAAAGTATGAACTATAGATAAAATAAAACGAGAAAAAATACTCAAAGGGTTATTTTTTTTTGGCGTCAGTGAAAAACATCCTACTCTGTAAAAACAATATAATACAATCCGGTGAAAACAATTAAAACTACGGTGAAGTGTTCATGACTTTGTGAGTGTTACTGTCGTCGCGTGTCTTTTATATTTTTATAGATGGTGAATGTTATGAATTTGAAGAGTGTCAAATTATAGAAAAGTGAAGTGATATGATAAAAAGGATGGTTTTATAAAATTTGGACCAATTTTACTTATAGAAAGCAGTTTCATTCCCTGCAATATTCAGAAGAGTTGAGCCACGAGGATAAATATATAGGCCAGGAGAAGAATGAGAGAGAAGTTCTCGAACATACGGAGACCCTTACCATGTTGCATTTATAGACACTTTGTACATTATTAACTTCAAAAAAAAACCCAGGTTTTTGACGGAAGTCTGTGGCAAAAAAGTCAATGAAATAAAAAACACAAGCCACGGACTTCCAAAAGAAGTTGTTTTATAGGTTAGTTTATCAATTTTTGTTGTTTTTGAAGTCGGTTACATTTTAGATGATGTAAATTATTGCGAAAGTTTGAACTGACCCACTCAAAAAGGGAAAATGGTCATCACTGTATAACGATATATGTAACTAACATGTATACTTTACGTAAACAAAACACAATATAATATCCAACATTTTCCCAACAAATGGACATTTCCAGTGGTTTTCTGCTACTATGTAATATTACACAGTACATACAGTCCAAATTAAACCAAAAGTTGTAATAAAGCAAATTAGACATTATAATATTCGCTAACGAGGCATTCCCGAGAACTAAATGAACTAAAATTAATTACACTAATACGAACCGCATGGCTCTGCGGAAGTAAAAGTTAAATTAAAGCTCATTTTATTCATGACAGGCTAGTTTAAATTAATTATATCTGCAAAATGGACGGCGACATATGTCTGAAACATGAAATCTAAATAAAAGTTGGATTTGTGTTGACTGAATACTTTGTTGTTAGACAGAGCGTGGAATCTGCCTTCCCGCTCCACCCAAACCACGAGAAGTCATGTGATGATTTTCAAAACCAAAACTGCTTTTAATTTTTACGGTGTCATTTGGCGCAACCCAGCTAGTACAAGTATATATGATAGTATAGAGCTATTCACAGTTAAAAATCACCCATCCATGCACTGACTTAATCTATCTTGGCCACCTACATTTTAATGTAACCTACATTTCATGCAAATAAATGATTTGATTTGATTCATTTGATAATCAAGTGTCAGGTTGTTGGATTAGTAGTTAAGTAAACTATTAATTAAAATTATTTTTAACTCGTTTCCCTTATGTTGAAGATCGATACGTGTGCTATTAGCTAGGAGCTTAGACATTTTAATAATTAATTTTACGACTGTTAATAAGACCAGTATCCATTATCACAAAATAAAATAAGTTATATTGGACCTACTTAGATGGAAACGTCTAAATTCGAAACAACAAAGTTTTATTCAAAATCCTGATCCAAATTCCAAATGGACGAGTAAATTAACGTAGTATAAATTAGTTGGAATCTTCATCAAGGTCGGTAGTCTACTGGGACTCTTCAGAGAGCAGCTTTGGTATGGGAAATGGTCATTCCCACAAGGATACCCTGAAGTTAATAAGATTTTCGCGAATTACAACTTAGTGAATTGACCTGGCTTTGCATGAATTTTCAACTCGCCCCTTCATAAGGGGCGAATGGGTACACCAAAATAAATAAATACGGGGCGAATCGGTCATTTTAATCATAAGGGGCAAGATCCAAGGGGCGAGCGGACCCTACACCATTATTATGACTTAATATTTGAATTTTCAGTGTTGTACATAATATGTATTTGTTAGTTTGATATTACATTACTTTTTGTAAGTACTCGTATATTTGTAATAGGTAGTAAAATTCGCACAAAAATTAAAGCAGTTTGGAAGAACCACTAGAGGCCCTAGCAGGACTTTAACCGCTTTGGTGACGTAAAGTAAACTAGAACTTTGACGTTAATTTACCTAATGGTAAAAATAGTTAGTATTCCAAAGTAGTTATTAGTAAGTCTTCCATGCAATAAACGCAGCAATTACGTTGTTAAACACAGAAATCTTGTACTAGGCCACAGAGATATACGAAAACAAACTCGGCAGGTAATTTAAGTGGTGCTTACTCATTTCATAACCACAACTGTATAAAAAATGAAGAAAACTGTGGCAAAAATCAGCATCTCCTAGTTTCAAATATCAACCAATCCACATTGGGTTGGGATGTGATTAATAGACAATATCTTCCTCAAGCAAGAGTGCAACTCAGCAAAGGTACCATTAAAACTAATAATTTTATGTTAATAAACCCTGAGCTCCACATAAGAGAAAGCACTAAGTCTAAGTCGCAAACCGGTTCAGAGAAACTCTAAAATCACAACCCCTAAAACTAAACCGGTTTCAAGCCCCACTTCGTGAGTTAAACTTGATCCGTCGACTTTGTTTATCCGTTCACTAAAGATTAAGTAAGTAGGGTAAATTAAGTAATGCTTTTCAATCGGTAGAAGTCGGTGTTGAGCCCTCTTGAGGCGGACAAAGGCGAGAATCGCAACGGGCGATCTCTAAGGGCCATTTATTCAATTCGCGTTAGTCCGTCGGCCAGTGAAGCTTTTAGGCTAAGGCTTCGTCCCACTGACAATTCTGCTTAGGTTTTGTTAAATATTACTTTTGATGTAAGGTAAGACTGTAGGCGATACGCTTCCAGTACCCTTAGCACGAATTTTCAGTAAATGAGACGTAAAGTAAACTGGAACTTTGAACTTTGACCCTTTCAAATTGACAATTTTCAAGGAAAAAATGGAACAGCGCCTCTAGTGTGCGAAGAAGGAACTAATATTTTCCTTGAAAATTGACAATTTGGAAGTGTATAAGTTCCAGTTTACTTTACGTCTCATTTACTGAAAACTAGTGCTAAGGGTACAGAACAGAACCGGAAGCCTTAGTTTAAGCGATCAGCGTGAAATATGTACAGCGTTTTTTGTATGGAAAATGACAGAATACCCGTAGTGTATGAACGAGAAACAATTTTCATACTAACGTCAAAGTTTCCATTTCTGAGGGGGTTTTTGTCGCCACAAAAATAATTCACCACGAAAAAAAGTTTTGATCCTGTTCTCCTAGTACTTTCTGTTCAGACTCCACATTGTGTCCTCGTTTTCGTTACCTATGTGGATTTTATTCTTTAATTTTTCTGTTATCCGCGCGGAAAAAAGAAATAGGGCGAACATACAATAATCAAAAATAAAAACCTTTGACTAATTTATATATACTTTTTTTCGTGAGGAATTATGTTTGTGGCGAACATACAACAACCCTTCTGAAGAACCTCACTAATAAGGTCGTAGAAACACGAACGCACAAAACAAGCTATCAGATGGCATGTGTATTTAAGTTTTAACAAGATAAAAATATTCTTTGATATATTTCCAAGAAAATACTTATCCTTTTTCAGCAAAAACCTTCAACAGAAAGTTACAAAAGCAAACATGGGGTCTAATTTGTAAGCACGAAACCCGTGGTTTCGGTCTAGTTACAGACTTTTCCTATGCCCTGTTACATCGAGCCCGAACTAAGAATAAATTATTGATATTACTATTTGACAGATAGCTCCTTAGAGTTCGCGCCACCACTTACCTGTGAAAAATTCGTGATACTACATTTTTTATATAATTTGATGTAATGACATAGACTTTGACTGCGTCGGAAGGACTTCTGTCTTTGTGGTATTATCCATCCGATTTTACGTTACTTACGTTTGTAAATCCGTATACCCGTGTTTTCGTTCACGGACTTAGAAAGTATACCCCCTGTTTCCATCATTTCCTCTACTAAATATTATAACATTTCATGTCTTATTCCGTCCGGTATTCTATGAATAATTTCTCAAACAATAGGAAGACTGTGTTACAACATTAGCATATCACTTTCGTAAGCAGCTAACCGCTAACCACTGCACTCTTGGCCTCAGCTTAAAGCAACACTTGCTGCGGATTTCATCACACCCCTTGCATTAAGGCGCGTTTACACGAAGATTTATTACACTAACTTGTTTATACTCGTCGTGGTTTGCTGTTGAACGTATGAGTACGACAAATCGCCTGGTGATTTTACTTTTAGTCTCGCATAGAAGGAAACTCGTCGAAGGTCGAGTAAACTGTTCATGTAAACGCACCTTGAAGTCATTGTTCAAAAGAGTCCTGATGATACCAATTTCAATCCGTATTTTTATAAAATTACAAGTTCGAATTAGTTCGTATTATCAAAAAATGCTGTGTAAATGGAGCTAGCACAGGCCGCATTAGTAAGGAGTACGGCGTCCGGAGTACTGATCTGGAAGAACTCGTATACTATGTAGATTCGCTCGCAGCCGATTTTTTTTTTCTCGAAAAAGCATCGAGTATTTTAGTAGTACTTTAAGTAAACTAATAAGGCATTGGAAAAATAATTAAATTTATTTTATGTGAAAACAAAATAATACATTTAAGTGTACTGATTTTTATAGCACGAATTTCAGTAGCTATCTTTCAGCACTCGCCTTACAGCAAAACTTGATGTAGAATTAGACACGCCTCCTGCATTAAGCCAGCTTCGAGAGCCAGCAGTTATTGTGGCAACATAAAACGAAGCGCCCGAGCTAATTGCAAGACGGACGTGGCAAGAATAATAGCGTTCTTCATGAGATATTGCCTCGCTTTCTTGCGCGTACGCTTTTTATTTTAGTTTTTTTTTTCAGATTGCCAGTAAGTTGTGTGGTGTTTGCTAAAAGGTTTTTGGTTTTATACCAAGACTAAGGATTTCTTAATTTTGTATAGGATACAGTTTTACCGAGCAATGAAAAGAAGAGATTTTTTTAAAGTTTTGGGTGAGGAGGACCAAAAGAACCATGGATGAAGTTTTTTTTGTTTTTCGTAGTGAAATCATCAAATGAGGCCTCCCACCCCGGGCAGGGCGCGAGGGACTGTCAGACTAAAATCCACGATTTTAGTCAGTACAAGTCTGACAGTCCTTGTCCTTGTCCTTCAATAGCCTTTTATATTCCGGAGTCACGATAATGAAATAAGTCCCGCGACCAACCATGGATGGACTGCGTAAAGAATGATGTGGCTAGAGAGAAGGTGGCTGCTGAGATTACAGATCGAAGTATGAAAGAATGAGACATACTTTAACAGGCCTGTTGGTCTAGTGGTTAGTGACCCTGACTGCTATGCCGGAGGTCGTGGGTTCGATTCCCACCCAGGACAAATGTTTGTGTGATGAGCACGATCATTTTTGTTGTGTCTGGGTGTAATTTATCTATAATATGTATGTATTTAGAAATAAATAAGTATGTTTATCAGTTATCTAGTACCCATAACACAAGCTTTGCTTAGCTTGGGACTAGATGGCGTTGTGTGATAGTTGTGGAATATTATTATTATTTTTACTAAATCTTTAAAGATCTCGGGATCATGGGATCCCGGACTTTTAGAAGGCATGCCAGGAGCCGAAGCCGTCTTGCAGAGGCCCATTAAGTAATTTAAATGAGATGAGGCCCAAACCGGCGGTTATCCCTGTATGCACTATGCCAGTATACACAAGGATAACCCCCGGTTAGAGTTAGACTATTGCGGAATGTGGAAACAAAAGACTGGGTTATGGCGTTTGGTGGGTTTGGTGGACTGGTTATATATATCTATGGAAACACTATGGCCCCTGCCTAATCAATGTTTAATATACATAGATACGCTGGCAGGGGGTGACTCGCACACTCAACAAATGGGCCCCCAAACATATCGCTAGCACTAGGTGACGTAGCGACAAGGGGCAAACATATCCTGAGGTGCTTGAGGAGTGGAGAGGTATTTCACGGTTCTCAGAATCGACCAGGAACCCTGAAGTATGGTCGATCCCTACAAACACTTACTGAAATACTTCCTTCCTCCGAGCACGTTTGCTCTTGCGAATCTCCACTCAAGCCAGCCGATTAAGGCAAGAAAGAGGTGGGAGGTCTGTTCCTCGTCAGTGTTCACTCTGACCGGCCAATAAAGGCAAGCCAGAGATGAGGAACGAAATATCTCTCGGGAGATCAGGTCCGTGTGGGTCGCAACTGCCCAACAGCTCGCCACAAGCTGCCCGGCGTTATTATACTCGCGCCTCGTCCTCCAGATTAGTAATTTACACATGTAGTTACGCTAGGTGTCACCACTCATGCACTTAGTTGAGAAAAAAATATATTTTCTTTTATCTATGGCAATTTAATTTGACATACCCGCAAAACTCTTTTTTATTTTTATTTTTATCAACCTGTGGGTACCTCGTCTAGTTCCGCTCTCATACTATGCCGCTAATCATACGCATTTTAGTGCTCAACCACTCAACATTATTAATTTATTTCGCGTCTACGCACAGTTTTTTTTTTTTAATAGAAATGCCGAAACGTAAGACTTCTAGGTCTCGTGAAGAAGACATTAATCATTACAAAAATAAAATTCGAAAGTTAGAACGCAAAATTCGCGCTAGACAAATTAGTTCTTCGGAAAGTATATCGGACTTGGAGGAAGCGATTGTTCAACAAGATGAGGATATTGGTGCAGGTATATATATACCCTTTTTCTCATATTAAGTGATAAGCATTTTTTTATTGCTCTTTTTACGAAATTTAAGTATCTACTTAAGTTACTTATGCAACCTGAACAGTCACTGGGGCTGTTTCAAAGCATTTAAAATACGGTTGGCGTTCCTTCCGCTGGGGATTGTAACCTAACTTATTAATTATCATGACTATGACTAGTTGACAAAGAACAATTATGTACCCACACAGTCGAAATTGTATTCTTTGTCTTTAGATAAAAGAATACCTAGGTACCCTTTTAATAAAACATAGTCATGGACTTATTTAAGTCCACCTTTTTATGTTCGTAAGTTATTTAGCTTACATTTTAAAATTATCATATTTATGATAATTTTCAGACACGCCCGCACTGCGACCAGATGATTGGTTATTAGATTGGCCTCCTGATTATGAAACAGTTCAGGATTCAAATGAAACCTGTGAACCCCAGCCGGGCCCTAGTACTTCGACGGATGTACCTCCCGAGGAGACTACTCATGATGTCAATATTCCTGATCTGGATATGGAAATACTAGAAATTTTAGGCGATGATCCTACAAACACTGACAAATGTGGGCCTGAAATACGCAACGAACTGGCAAATCGTTTATTACATATTGTAAAAGACGGTCTTAATAAGGAAAATCGTAAAAATTTGATCTCAAAATTCATATTACCTAAAAATTGTATTCAACTTGATGCCCCTAAAATAAATCTAGAAATTAAGGCGGCAATTGCTGATACTGCCGTTAAACGCGACAAAGGCATAGAAAATAAGCAAAAACAAATGACTAGTGCAATTGCTGGTCTGGCCGACATCATTAATTCACAATTAAATTCAAAAACAGTAACCAAAGACGTGCTGGAAAAAATAATGGATATATGCAGAATCTTATGCGATTTACAACACGCAGACTCCATTACACGTCGAAATTTTATTTTATTTGCCCTCAAAAACGACATGAAGGAACATCTCAAAAACACCAAGATAGACACGTTCCTGTTCGGTGAAAATTTAGCAGAGACTTTAAGATCAGCGAAGGCTGTTAATAAATCGGGGATCGAGCTGAAAGCCGAATCCAGCAACAAGGCTGCGCATGCCAACATTAGAGGAACAACATCGAGAGCTTTAAACCGCAGAGCTCCCCCCCAGGCGCGCAGGCAGCCCGCGGGGACGGCGCCAGCGCCGAGGAGCCGCGAGCCTGCAGCGTCGCGCGCGCAGTTTCCTGCGCCGCAGATGCAGTACACGCCCCACGCGCACTCATCGAAGCCGTCATTGCGGGGCCATCAGTCGACATATCCCCGTCGCCGCTTCTAGCTACAGTTAAGTACGCAGGCCGCTTATCTAACTTCTTTCATAAATGGGCTGTAATTACAAACGATCACACTATACTCTCTTGGATAAAGGGCTATAAAATACCGTTTGTAGCACCAGTTGTACAAGGTATAATTCCTGCTGAAACAACTTATTCGGTTAATGAAAGACCTCATTATTTAGAAGCAATTAATAATTTACTAAAAATAGGCGCAATAACAGAATGTTCTCCATGTAAAAATCAATTTATCTCGAGTATTTTCTTGGTACCCAAACCAAATGGCAAGATGCGTTTTATTTTAAACTTAAAAAATCTAAATAAATTCGTTAAAACAGATCATTTTAAGTTAGAGGATTTGAGAATAGCATTAAAAATGGTAACACAAAATTGCCAAATGGCGTCAATCGACTTAAAGGACGCATATTTCTTAATCAATATGCATAAAGAATCTCGTAAATACCTGAGATTTTATTTTGAGGGTAAATTGTTTGAATTTAATGTATTACCATTTGGATTAAGTACAGCCCCGTATGTTTTTACAAAAATATGTAAACCTATAGCTAAATTATTGCGCTCCGCAGGCCTTCTGTCCACGGTTTATTTAGATGATTGGTTTCTGTTGGGACATTGCCGTCAGGAATGCCTAACTAATATAAATCTAACTAAAGGATTATTAACCTCACTTGGTTTTATTATAAACGGGGAAAAAAGCGCACTTCTTCCTTCGACAAAATGCAGATTCTTAGGTATGATCATAAATTCAGAGGAGTTTCAAATTAGTTTACCAACAGATAAAAGGTTACGAATAAAAGAGCAACTTATAATGTTTTCTAAATTAAATCGTTGTAAAATTAGGAGTTTTGCTCAGTTATTAGGATTATTAGTTTCTTCTTGTCCAGCGATCGAATACGGATGGCTGCACACTAAAGAAATGGAAAGATGTAAATATCTCAACTTAAAAGATCACGATGATTATAATAAATTTATGATTTTACCTGAATCACTACAACCCGACTTTGACTGGTGGATAAGTAAAATAGATCATTCTGTCCATCGAATAAGAATCGATGTTTACAAAGTTGAGATATTCTCTGACGCCTCAACTACGGGGTGGGGGGCCGCCTGTGATGGAAGATCTGCGAGCGGGCAGTGGTCCAGTACCGAACGAGAACATCACATAAATTATTTAGAACTGCTCGCCGCGTTTATTGCCTTAAAAGTTTTTGCTAAAGATCTTTATAATTTCCAAATATTATTACGCGTTGATAATTCAACAGCATTGGCATATATAAACAAAATGGGGGGTATACAATACCCTCATCTCACAAAAATAACTCGCGATATTTGGAATTGGTGCGAAAACAAAAAGCTGTTCGTAGTTGCCTCGTACATTAAATCTAGTGACAATACTATTGCCGATTACGAATCACGAAAAACTCATCCGGACATAGAATGGGAGCTGTCTGATTGGGCCTTTGACAGCCTCACACGCACATTTGGTCATCCAAATATTGATTTGTTTGCTAGTCGCATCAATAACAAATGTCCCAAATACATATCCTGGCACCGAGACCCCGACGCATTCGCGATAGACGCGTTTACGGTTTCATGGGAAAAATATGATTTCTATGCATTCCCACCATTTTCAGTCATACTAAAAACTCTTAGGAAAATAATAACAGATAAGGCACGGGGTATCATGATTGTACCATTTTGGCCAACACAGCCATGGTACCCCATGTTTACATCTCTCCTTATTTCGGAAACTGTTAAATTTCCACCTCAAAGCCATGCCTTACTGTCTCATTCCAGCAGCCGACGGATATACGAATCGATTACCCTGGTGGCAGGCGTATTATCCGGGACGCATTTTCAAGGCGAAGCATACCAGAATCATCACTTGATATAATGTTAGCATCTTTAGCACCTAATACCATGAAACAATACGACGTTTATTTGAAGAAATGGTGGGATTTCTGTAAAATTAATTTGTTAAATGTTTATGATGCCTCTGTACCTACAGTAATTTCCTTTTTCACTCAATTGTTTAATGACGGTTGCCAGTATGGTACACTAAATTCATGCAGATCTGCTCTGTCCCTGGTGCTGAGCCCGGCACTCATTAGTGACGATAGAATAAAAAGATTCATCAAGGGTGTTTTTAGACTAAAGCCACCAACACCTAAATATGAAGTTACTTGGGATACCAACCTAGTACTGGATAAATTGTGTACATGGTATCCTAATGAGGATTTAACATTAGAAAAGCTCACAAATAAAACTATTACCTTACTAGCTTTGTCAACTGCACACAGAGTTCAAACTCTCTCTAAGATTAAAATGAACAACATTCATAACCTTCCTCAGCGTATCACAATTAAAGTTCCGGATATCATAAAAACTACTAGACCAGGATTTCAACAACCAATTATTCATTTACCTTTCTTTACTGAAAAAACAGCCATTTGCCCAGCTACTACATTACTGTGTTACATAGAACGAACCTCATTATTAAGAACATCTGACGATTTATTTGTTGGTATTAGGAAACCCCATAAACCAGTTGGAACACAAACATTGAGCCGCTGGATAAAACAAACTCTCAGCGAGTGTGGGGTTGACACGAGTGTGTTCAGTGCACACAGCACGAGACATGCAGCATCGTCGCGTGCGCACTCACTTGGCGTTAGCTTAGATACTATCCGTAAAACGGCAGGCTGGAGTAGGAATTCTACAACTTTTGCAAAATTCTATCAGAGAATTATTATTGGGGATGATAGTACTGCCTTAGTAGAATCAATAATCAATCAACATTAATTATAGTTTATTACGACAAGTTAAGTCTCACACAGAGCAGATATTATTAAGATTTCAATTTTAAGTAATTGTCTACAACTAACTATGATAGCTATTATAAGAATAATTATTCCTTAGTCAGTACCTAATTACACAATTACATTCTTATGTCTGAAATTGATATTATTGTTAATACTAAGAGTTTTAAGTTACTATTTCTGTTTATTGATTGTACCAAATTAAAATTATTTTGATGTTTGTAAATGTTATTATTCATTGATAATATTCCCAAAATACTCTCAAAGTCTACATGTGTAAATTACTAATCTGGAGGACGAGGCGCGAGTATAATTTATGATTAAACGAACTTACCTGTACGTGAAGTTCTATCATAATTATACGAGCGCCGAGTCCGAAGAGATTAGTAATCCCACCCTCCCAGTGCTGTACAAGTACATACCTATCCCAAAATTACTTGTATGTTTGGAAAGGACATTGGGAAATCGATGTATGGGATTTGGGCCCACCCTTCAATAGTAACATGTTATATACCGTTGGATAGGGCTCTTTAAGGGGAACATTTCTTGCTAATAAACATATGGTCTAACGTTAGTACTTTCGGAGATATGAGGTCTTAAAGTTATCTCGTCTAACATTTTATTTGTATCACATTTAATTAAAAAGGGCTATATACTTCGTGAATATCCTTGTTTAGAGTGAAAGTGATTTGAATTTAGAATGTTGATATTGTTAGTGTACGAGCTGAATGACTAAGGCTGCGGTTCCACTGGAGCGGAACGGAGGCAAGCTGTGCCGTGCCGGGATTAATACGAAATTATAAAAAGTACAGATGTATGATGGCCCACCCTTCAATAGTAACATGTTATATACCGTTGGATAGGGCTCTTTAAGGGGAACATTACTTGCTAACAAACATATGGTCTAACGTTAGTACTTTCGGAGATATGAGGTCTTAAAGTTGTCTCGTCTAACATTTTATTTGTTTCACATTTAATTAAAAAGGGCTATATTCTTCGTGAACATCCTTGTTTAGAGTGAAAGTGATTTGAATTTAGAATGTTGATATTGTTAGTGTACGAGCTGAATGACTAAGGCTGCGGTTCCACTGGAGCGGAACGGAGACAAGCTGTGCCGTGCCGGGATTAATACAAAATTATAAAAAGTACAGATGTGGCGCCTAGTCGGTAAAAACGTTTGAGTCTCTGAGTCAGTCATACTTGCAGTGTCCTGGCTGCATATATTATTTTTAGAAGAAAACTCGATTGGCGTGATAATTACATTAAACGAGTCCTCCCGCCCTGTGTGGAGCAGAAGGGACTGTACGACTTCTACTTACTAACAATCCACCCCATGTTATTCATCATAAGCGGCTGCTGGCTCTAGGGTAAGCTCGTTTTTTTTTCGCAAATCGCTATGCAGTGTACTTTGTTTTAGTTTTTTTTTTAATACAAGTTAATTGTTATACTATTTAATTTCATTGTCAACATTCAAAGTTAAGACAGTTGGAATAACTTAGGTGTTGTGTAAACATAAAGAATACATTTCCGGTTTTAAGTTCTCTTAAATTCTCAGATAGGAGAACATTCCCGAGAACATAATATATCAAATGTGTCCTCCCAACCCACCTTGGGTGGAGCGTCATGCGTCCGGGTAATGTTTATCTCAAAATGAATTAAACTACGATCATTGATTGCTTAGATCGGGATAATATATGGTACCTAGTACTCACGGCTACACATCAAGCTATACAAAACCAGTTTGTCTTGGTTTCGCTTCTTGCGAATTTCACATACAATGAACGGTCAGCTAATACAGGTTTTGCATAGCTTGATGTGTAGCCGTGTGTATTAGGACTCTGCCCGCAACTTCGTCCGTGCGTATTTCGAACTTCACATTCGTGAATTTTAACTTCCGGCAACACTCTTTATGGGATACTTTTGGAAAATCTAAATACGTACCGTGTCACTTCATTTGAATTTGGGTTTAAAAAGATTAAGTTCGTTAACCCACTAACAACCCTTCAAGGAAAAATTAATTAAAATAACCTTAATCAATTACTAAAAGAAAAAGAGTTTTGCGATTTTCACACTACTAGGGGTTGGCTTTTTAAGAATAGATAAATACGCATCGTTTAATTGATTAAGAGATAATGTATGCCAAGTTTTGAGCTCATCGAAGCAAGCAGTAAAATCCTTCCGTTAAAACCTTATTACTCCTTTTCACCAGCTTGGGGGGCGATTTTCGAAAAATCCTAAAATACGTATTTAATTATTTTTTATCGTCTTTCTATATAATGAGTTTCAAATTCATGGGCTCACGCATTATCAATGTCCCATACAAACTTTAACACCATCTAAATCACCAATGGAGGGTAGTTTTAAAAAACTAATGACGCCAATCATTTTCATTTACTTATGCTCGTATTCATGCTAAGTTTCAAGTTTATTAACCCAAGGAATAAGATTTTGCATACAAAGGTTTTCGCCCCCTTTCAACCTTTAATAGGAAGATTTTTGCAAAATCACTTCTTAGTGGCCACTTACATAATAAACTGTAATTATTGTAAAAAAAAAACATGTTTTTACGTTTAGCGATTTAGGCTGTAGGAGAGTCTTACGACCGTACCCTGATCTTTAATTTTTTATAGATAACTCCGAAAGTACAGACTTTTGATCTTAGTCGTAATACTAAGTTTTATTCAGCATAAAAATACCTATTCATTCATATGTATCTTATTCCTATTGAGAGGTGGGCCCACTTTTTCCCAATATCCTTTATCAATGAATCAAAAGAGTTTTTTCTTCTCTGAACTAAATGATTAGCGGCATAGTATGAGAGCGGAACTAGACGAGGTACCCACAGGTTGATAAAAATAAAAATAAAAAAGAGTTTTGCGGGTATGTCAAATTAAATTGCCATAGATAAAAGAAAATATATTTTTTTCTCAACTAAGTGCATGAGTGGTGACACCTAGCGTAACTACATGTGTAAATTACTAATCTCTTCGGACTCGGCGCTCGTATAATTATGATAGAACTTCACGTACAGGTAAGTTCGTTTAATCATAAATTATTATACTGCCTCGACCTCAAATGAATTGGTATAAGAACACAAAAAAATGGTGACAGTCTCACCGAGTTTCTGTTGTGTAAGTAATATTAAAGTAACAACATAAAAGTTACGTCTTTCACAACTCATCACTGTCTCATAAAAATCTTAAAAAGACATATACAGTATCAACTTTGTAACCGGCAACGTTACGTAAAACTTCCTCCATGACGAGAAAGTATGCAAAGTAAGTCTAAACGTACCCGAGGCGTATCTAACAAACTATGTATTCTTCTTTCGTACAAGTTCGTTATAAATTTTACGACATGAGCGTAAAGAACTTAAAACTAAGGTTAGACTTGAGGAAACCTTATAAAATTCATGTTATTTTTGTTAGTTAAACTGCAACTAAGTTACGGTGGAATCTAGCTAAGTTTTAAGCACCGACGTTAATGACTGGCTGATGAATATTTATGCTCCGTATATAACTTTCTAGTGTTTGGAACACAAACGCTTACAGCTCACGTGTGCGCGTAAACAATTATATCACACTAGCTTCTGCCAGCGACTTCGTTCGCGGATCCTGTTGCTTATACCAGCGACAATGGGGTCGTCAAAATCGAAGATCTGAAACATCTGATGTCGAATTCTTAGAGCATGACGGGAAAACAACGGGACGCGCATGACGATTCCAGACTTTCCAAGTCTTTCATTTTTTTAAGTCAACAGGAAATGCCCATCAGACTAAACAACTCTTGCTAAGACGTCATTTCTATATGTTATAGTGTAGGTAGCTGGGCTCTTGGAGTTCTACATCAGGTGTTCCAGATCTTCAGTTTTATACGACAACAGCAAGTGCTCATCAGGCTAAACAACTCTTGCTCAGACGTCGTTACTGTATATAATGTAATAGTGTAGTTGGGCTCTTGGAGTTCCACATCAGGTGTTCCATATCTTCAAATATATTTTCTCAGCAGAAAATGCTCATCACGCGGAACAATTTTTGCTATGGCGCTATTTTTGTATCTCTTATAGTTTAGCTGATCTATTGCAGTTCTGCATCAGGTTTTTAAGTTTCCAAGATAAATTATAGCTTATATGTTGCCTAGACTTAATAGCTATACAACAAAAAAAACAATCGAATCCGTCCAGTAATTCCGAAGATTAGCGTGTATGGAGTAACTTCTCCCGTTTTTCTAACATTTCCCTTCACTGCTCTGCTCCTATTGATTGTAGCGTGATGAAAAGTATATTAATATCAGCGCAGGATAATGAAAAATAATTGTACCAAGTTTCGTCAAAATCCGTCGAGTAGTTTTTGTTTCCATAACGGTTATAAAGACAGACAATAATTTTACAGATTGCATTTTTGGCATCAGTATCGATCCCTAATCACCCCCTGATAGTTATTTTGGAAATATATTTCATGTACAGAATTGACCTCTCTACAGATTTATTATAAGTATAGATTTTTTTTTGCTTGTTTAACTCAAGTAAAGACTAAAATTATAAAGTTAAGTATAAGCGGCATATAGAAAATAAAAAAAATACTTGTAGTGTACGAAATCTAATTGAAGTCTAAGTTCCCGTTTGTGTGAAGTAATTATGGCATTTAAGGCGGAACCACACTATTAAAACGCGACGCGACCCCCATGAAACGTGTTGCGTGTAGACCTGAATCAAATGTGCAGGCATGGCGGCGTCGCGTCGGATGTTCATAATGTGATTCTGGTCAATAGAAAACAATACATTTGATTCGACTCAACCCGCATCGAGTTTCATCGGGTCGTGTCGCGTTTTAATAATGTGTGTTTCTGCCTTCACCCTAAAACAATTGTTTCTGAAACAACCAAATTGAACTTTCAACTGTCTCACCCTCATAACACTGATTAACGAAACTAAACACCGAATGACAAGAGATTTATAATTCATAGCAAGTACTACCTTTGCAGTATCTTGTATGTACAGATTAGGGTAATGAGATTACCTATTCAATCCGCCATTCATTCAATTTATATTCATAGAATCGTACGGAACAGAACATAAGGGATTAGTGGTCGCGAGTTATTTACTGATAGGATACCTGAACGATTTTAGCGCTTTGTGTTTGTTTATTTTAATCTATTTTAGGTTTGCATACACAAGTTTGCAGTCCACTGCTGAGCCATTGTCTCTCCCAAGCAACGCCATGATATCTTGTCCATGGCTTTCTGCATCGACTCTGACCCAGTAACTTGGAGAAATTACCCTATAGCAGTAACTTCTGAGTTTGTTTCGGCTGTTTCTTCTCAAAGTAGTCAGGTACGAAACACCGGGCTTATCTATGATTGTAAAAAGATGGTAAAGATTTTCTAAATGACGACACGGTTGGCGCGCTGGCTCAGTGATTAACTGCTGTGCAGTGTGTTGCGGGTTCGATCCTCGCGCGGAACAAAAATATTTGTATGATCTGGAAGTACCTACTTGTCCCGGTACTGGGTGTTTGTGCATGTAAGTTTCAATTTTTGAAAATGCAATTCCTAGTGTCGGGCTAGGCTTAAAAAAATGTCTCATTTCACTTTACCTTATTTTTAACGTGGTAAAATCATCAAATACGTCCTGCCACCCAAGAAGGGCGGGAGTGACTAAGACTAAGAGTCGTACCTACTGACTAAAGTCCAAGGTGCTCTTTTATTAAACCTTTACGTTCCAGGGTCACGGTTACCTGATGACAGTCCCACGAACCTGACAGATTTAGGCTCTCAATTTGCCTGAACTGGAAATTAAACCCGGGAGCTGAAGCTCAGCAGTCGCGACCATTAAGCCAACGAGACGGTAAATTCGATGACGCTTCCAATTTGCTATTCCTGTGCAAAGTCATTCGTCCGTGAATCTAATATAATTAGCTTATTGAGGTTTAACCCAAATTGTATCCAATAATAGGCTTTACTAATCAGTCATGAAATATAATTGGCTCATTAATTTCTTATCACGGTGTTTAGTTTCGCAAATTACTGGATCGTGGTCAGAATAGGTCATGGTTTGTAGTCAAATCTGACAGTCCTTTGCGATGATATGATATTCCCCCCGAAAAAGTTATCACTGAAACTAATTATCATAGATCGGAATAGGAAGAGCTATTTAGGATAGCTATTTTTTTTTTTATTGACGCATGTTTTTTTTTATATACAAGCTGACATTTCCTTTTTTTTATACTATCTGACATTTTCGATTTTTTTATATACAATCTGACATGCATTTTTTTTTTTACACTTTTTATATACAACCTGACATGTATGATTTTTTTATTTTATATACAATTTTTATTTTTGTGTGAGTACTTGGATCCGTGTGGGTCAACTTGTTGTGTTTTTATTTATTTTTTATAATTATTGTGATGTCTGACAGTTTGAGTAACTTACGCGGCCTACACAAGTCCTTTCTTTGGTATTGTTCGTCGTGTCGTTGAGCTCCTTGAGTTATGAGTCGAGCTCCACGGTAACTGACAAATGCTTGCACTGACTGGACAGGTCCACTTAAATTTGTGTGGTTTCATCAAAAGACCATTTCAGACCCGGCCTGCATGATCCTCGTATAACCTTTTCTGCATTTATAATGTCTGGACTTTATAAGAGACAGTGACCTCTGAGTTTGTTTCGGCTGTTTCTTCTCAGAGTAGTCAGGTACGAAACACCGGCCTCTTCTAGTTTTATGAAAAGACGTGTAAAAGTGTTGATATAACCTACTTGCAAAAATAAACATCATTTCATTTCATTAGGTTCATTGAGCGTAAACATTGATGTTGATATGGATATTCTACGGGATTCCAACTAATACTAGAATACTAAACAATAGCAGGATGTTTCTGTCGCTAGAGTGACTCATGTATTTTTGTCGCGCCACTACAATTTAATTCTTACCAACAGTAACTTGTTGTCTCACTCCAAATTCGGGGACTCGAGGAATATCCATATTATTCTTACCTATGGCAAGTACATAAAACAGCTCTACATATTCCGATCTATTGCTATTATGTACTGAAATCAATTTACTGTCGGAAATTATTATACTTGGTTATGTATTGTTTATTTATAAGCGTAATAAACTAAATCATTAGCATTAGTTAAAACTCAAAATAAACACAATATTGTTTACAAATTCTCTGGTTTCCATGCACCATATTTTACAATCGAGACTACCTGTCATCATTAATGTTATTTTTAAGTACATATAAATCAAAATCCTGCAACATAATAATTTTATTTATTTACCTCAGTGTTCAAGGCCCACATAATAGTAGATTACGCACCAAGGGAGTAAAGCATTGCCTTACGTCACGGGCGTATTGAATCCCGAAACGACACTAAGGATTCTGAGGTGAACCTCCGTAGCGCAGCGAGGAGGCTCAAGTGTTAATTCCCGAGTGAAACGAGGGAATTAAGTTAAGAATCCTTAGTGTAGCGAGGGATTCAAGTCAGCCCAAGACAAGGCAGCTTTACTCCCGAGGAGCGTACTCTGCTTTTCACACCTACTGCGAGGAAATAAATTCGATTTTTGAAATTTGATGTGGTACGACAACCTTCGAACGTAAAGTTGGCACCACTGTAAGCGATCAGCTGTTGCTGCCAGCGGCCGCCATTACTGATACGACTCCTTGGTGAAAGTTCATACGGTTTTCTTTGAGGTTCCAAATTCAAATCACATTATTCCCACGGGAATAATGAAATTCAGTACATATATTATTCCCGGCTCGAGCGAGGGGGAATAATGTCATGCTTTACAGTAGGTTTGCCTGACGTATAATATGACATTTACAAGCAAGTAGTGTGAAATAGTAGATTATTAACCAAGGGGATAAAGCAGAGTCTTCTGTCGCGGGTGGTGAATTAAATCGCGAGCGTAACGAAGGACTCTAGGTTTACTCCCGAGCGTAGCGAGGGTGTTAAAAACTTAAATCACGAGCGAAGCGAGGGATTTAAGACGAGTCCTGAGTGTAGCGAGGGATTTAAGTTCACCCAAGACTAAGACAGCTTTATCACCGAGGAAAATACTCTACTTTTCGTACCATTTGCGAAAAAATAACACAGTAATAATATGAGATACGCATTTTAAACATTAATATTTAACATTAACTTATTTATAAAAATAAGTAAACATAAACTCAACGTTTAATGTATTTGAAGAATACCAAAACGCGGCAAATTAAAAAAGCAAAGGCATCAAGCTCATACGGCCTCGTCGGTTTTCGTAATTTTATTTAACTAGATGAAAATCCGGCTTCGCTCGGGTGAAACGTGTGTCCCAAATACTACACATCAAGGTACTAAATGTAGGTGTCACGGTAAGTCATAGGCCTAAAATAAAGAAAGAAAAAAAAAACTCAACATGATAACCGATGTCAATAATGGCGGCTGCGATCTGTCTGGTCAGAAAATCATTAGAAATTTACAAAATACTCGACAATCCGAATTTTGCGGATATATGTTGTCGACTCGAAATCTTTATTTTTTAATGTTTTATTATTCTGGTTAGCTTTCGATACACGAAAAATACTTTTCGTACCACTTGCTCAAAAAAGTGACATTCTATGCCACAAAAAGCGAACATAACAATAGTCATTTTTAATCTGTGAAAAACAGGGAAAGAATGTTGTACTGAATTTCATTCTCTCTCTAGGGAGAGAATGTGATTAAAATTTGGAATACTTAGATTACGGTAGACTCGATCGAAAGCTAACCAGAATAATAAAACATTAAAAAATAAAGATTTCGAGTCGACAACATATATCCGCAAAATTCGGATTGTCGAGTATTTTGTAAATTTCTAATGATTTTCTGACCAGACAGATCGCAGCCGCCATTATTGACAACGGTTATCATGTTGAGTTTTTTTTTTCTTTCTTTATTTTAGGCCTATGACTTACCGTGACACCTACATTTAGTACCTTGATGTGTAGTATTTGGGACACACGTTTCACCCGAGCGAAGCCGGATTTTCATCTAGTTAAATAAAATTACGAAAACCGACGAGGCCGTATGAGCTTGATGCCTTTGCTTTTTTAATTTGCCGCGTTTTTGTATTCTTCAAATACATAAACGTTGAGTTTATTTTTACTTATTTTTATAAATAAGTTAATGTTAAATATTAATGTTTAAAATGCGTATCTCATATTATTACTGTGTTATTTTTTTCGCAAATGGTACGAAAAGTAGAGTATTTTCCTCGGTGATAAAGCTGTCTTAGTCTTGGGTGAACTTAAATACCTCGCTACACTCAAGACTTGTCTTAAATCCCTCGCTTCGCTCGTGATTTATGTTTTTAACACCCTCGCTACGCTCGGGAGTAAACCTCGAGTCTTTCGTTACGCTCGCGATTTAATTC
Source organism: Agrotis ipsilon (assembly GCA_028554685.1). NCBI lineage: Eukaryota > Metazoa > Arthropoda > Insecta > Lepidoptera > Noctuidae > Agrotis > Agrotis ipsilon. Next base: position 12,689,841 of record CM052966.1, read on the forward strand.
GCCATCCGCGACAGAAGACCCTGCTTTATCCCCTTGGTTAATAATCTACTAATAATACAATACATTATGAACCTTGACTAATAAAATGATTCAATACAAAAACACTACTAGGTATATATAACATTAATTCACAGTAGCGTCGGCGTAAACACAATGGTAGGTATACCTTTGCATGCATGTAAATGTCATGGCACCTAATTCTGTTAGCCTCAACACATTCATAGCCGTATTATTCAATCAACCTGCACTGGAACTTTCCTCTAGCATTTATGCCTGGCGGTGAACCCCAAATCTGACGTATGTCTTACGTCAAAGGGTCTTTGAAACCTCTGGAAACGTACCTATTTCGAATTGACATCGAGACAAATGTAATATTTATAACGAGTATTTGTAGATACCTAATTATTTATTTTATTTGTTTATTTATTTATATAAACACACATACAACTATCATCACAGGCTTAAACTAATACAATAGTGTAGTTATAGGAGTTATAGTTATGAATATAGGACTAGATACATTATTGAATTATTATTTAACATGAAGCTACAAAACAAAATGCGGCCCGTGTGAACTTCCCTCAAAGTACAATCGAAACAGTCAATCCGTTGTGACACCATATTGAGTGTTTATTATGTATTTATTAATCAGTTTAAACAATGGTCGATATTGATCTCACAGTTAAACTGCGTAAGAGAAATAAATTAAATTAAATTCGTTTAATTCAGACCACAAAATCCATATAGTGTTAGTACTTAGCATTAAAACAACTTATTATTAACTAATAAAGCATTTATTCATTCATTTTCGTACTGAAGCTATTTCGTATCAAACAGCAAACTTGAGCGCATGGCGTAATTCTGTTATTGTATGAATGTTTGTGTACCAGGATCGAATGTATTTTGATGGACAGAATTCGCTTGTTTGGCATAATTATATCTACAATAATTAACTGAAATCTGTCAACAATTTGTTGAAGCTGAAATCTGAAAACAATAGGTCATATTATTCGTCACCTGCCAATTCACTTTGTTGTTGTGAAATGAAATGATATTAATTTGTATATGAAGGTTCCTTTAAACACTTACACGTTCCTTTCACAAATTAAATTAGGCTGATGTTTCGAACTAGGTACATAAGAAGGAACCTGTCTCTTTTAAATCCAGATATTTTGGTTTGGTTAATTCTGGCCTTATGACACTTTTGAGTGTCCAACCAACCAACAACCTGAGATTTGAGCTTTTCCGGAAATCAAAAATCTAACTTGGGTTAATAAAACACCTAATTTGGGTTATGACCGTCAACTTTGATGTTTCAATTGTTTACACTCTCGTGCAAAATAATTTTGTTCGAGTATAATCCAATTGGCTCGAGCGTTAACTCTGCTGTAATAACTGTGGAAAACGTTAGCTATTGTACTACGATAGCGTCCCAGCTTTAGTCATGAATATTCATTTCGAAATATCGTCGGGGGACATTCCGTCTTTCAGAATAGAAGAATAATCCATAAATTTTGTTCACAGGTACCTAAACTGACGTTCTTTAAATTCGACAGTTGTTTATGCTGACCTGTTTTTAAAGCCTTGTTCATACCATCGTAGGATGAGACTTGTTGAAGCGCCAAGCAACACGCACACGTGTTTCTTCTTAAAGTGGTATCAACATAACAAAATATATAAATGTTTTTTTCCCTTTTATAACCAAAATCATTCATGCACATGCATAAACGATGCACCCATACTATATGATAAGGTAAAGTATCTCGCATGATAATCATCTCAGCGTATATTGATTGACCAATGACGTAACATTATCTTGGACTTACGTCAAACTATCACCACATTGTTCCACGACTATTGTTTCTCAGTTTCGCTTTGTACGTAGATTATTGCAGTAGTTGAGATATTATGCGATGGTCAGACGTCCAATCAATAGTAGCTTAAAGACGTCTGGAGCATTCCAGTTATATTACCGGATAATAGCCGATGAAACCAATCTCAGGGCATTGGAAAGTAATAAAAATCGGCAAACGGTGGAAGAGTTTCTAAGAAACTTTATATCTTTGCAAATACTAGCAGCCATTAATATCAGAAATCTTATTCTTTTTTTTTTTTCTAGCGACTTAAAACAAACCAAATGAATAAAACAAAACATCTGCAAACAATTCTTTCCGTCTTTCCATCTGAAAGAGCGTCACTAAGAATCGGAAGCGCGAAACGGAATAATTCCATTACGTAGAAAAAATGGGACAACTTTTTATTTCAGTAATTTAATTAAAAAGATTGGTTACATTCGCGTGAGTCGACAACACGGAATGTTCGGTTATTGTAGGAGAATTCTTTGTAATTCGGTTGGGCGCACGGAAGCGGTCGGGAGAGCTCGGCTAGAGCCCCGGAAAATCTCGGAACCAACAAATTCGTCCGCCAACGAACATTCTGCAGTCTCACGACCAATTGCGCCGCTTTTTATGATGCTCCGCTATTGTTCAACGAATATTTAAAAAAATATCTCCATGATTTCCTGGAGCGAAAGGAAAAATAGCGCGTCAGCTGCTTAACGTGTCACGAAATTTAAATGGAAAAATGTTAAGGAAATGTTGGTGCAATAATAATGTTGGTACAATTGAAAATACTTTTTATTACCATTGTTTATTATGTAATATTTGCGACTGTACTATTTGAATGATAGATTAACCAAACTGTGGGAAAAAATAACGAAATTATTAAAGAATTATGAAAGAAGATGACTTGCAGTGCCAACACGGTACATTATTATTGTAATGGACACGGGCATAACGAATTGGCAAGTCGAACGAAGTTGTGGAGGATATGTGATAATGTAGCTGCGAAACGCCCCAAAAACTCATTAAAACCCGTTAAATATCCGTAAGCCCCTAAATTTTATCTTACAAATTACACGAACCATCACAATTATAAACGTGTCATTATTACAACGTAAAAGGTGTACTTAATTGTTACGGTTATGCCGTACTTCAGTAACCACAGTAAGGCTATAAACACACTGTTAAAAGCCCATAATCGTGTACCGTGCGAAAATACTCTCTTGTTGATAATTTACGTTAGGCTAATGATTCCGAGAATCAAAACCACGCCGCCTATCGATACCAAGCCTTATTCGATGTCCGTTGACAACTCATTTGGATTTCCGTAACACATGTACCGTCAGCACGAGTTTCAGTATTGGACCCTACAATAATGGAACTTGACGACTTCAACTTGTCAATTTTCAATGAAACAAAACTTGGTTTCCTTCTTCGCACCACCAGGGCGCTGTTCCATATTTTTTCATACAAGAAACGCTGTAAAATACTGGACAAACTCTGTAAAGTTAAAATAGTGACAAACTCGTTGCTAGGGGTACTGTACCCAATATAATACCTACGTATAGTAGAAATTGTTTTCCTACTCCTTTTCTATTATTTTCTAATAATTACTTATTAGACACCGTGTCATCCATTCATTATCAAAATCTGTTTTTCTTATTCCTCATCACCGAGGCTGCGCTATACTTTTTTGAGTTGAAATGTAAAAGCTGTCACTACACAGACATGGTTTAAAATATGGTAGAGACAAAGTAGAGAGGAAACAGGAAACAGCAAGTTATTGAACAAAAAATAAAAAAGAGGAACGTCATAAAACGTACATCATAAAATTATAAATTGTTCGTTAATATCCAAAGTATGTTCCCGAAAGTTAAATCAATTATGCACGATATGCACATGTTAATTTCGGGAACACGGCAACCAATATTGTTGACAAATTGTTTTCATTAATAGTGCGGGATTTTCAATTAATTTCTGAGAACAATTTATATGTTTCCTTCTTCAATATTGATGAATAATTAATTCAATATCTATAAATAGTGTTATGATTGCCATGATAATTAGCCGCAACTTAAAAAAACGGAACCTCTATTGTCGCTTTATTGTACGTCTGTCAAACACTTTTCTCATGAACCTATAGAGATATCAAGTTGAAAATATCGAACGCAATCTTTCCTAGGTCAACGTAATCAAAAGATGTGGCTGTCTACGCGACATATTTTGATACCCGGAAGTAAATCAGAATAAACAGGGCACTTTTAGTTGACTTCGAATCATGAAAATTTGCATGAAGGTCTCATAATATTATGCGTTAACATCCCGGTATTGAGCATGAGGACGGCGAGTAATGGGTGACTTGCCGTCTGATCATCTGATTTATTTACCGTCTGATTTATACCTTCCCGACCCCCGAGTAATCGCGTCGTATTGCTCGCACGTCTCAAAGAGCTGTCAGCAACCTGACAGCAGGGCCAAAGCTTGCCGGGGTCGCGGGACTGTCTTATCAGGTAATCGTGACCCTGGAACGTAAAGGGTTATTGAAGGATTATCGTGGATGTTATTCAATATCGTCCCGCCCTAGGTGGGAGGACACATTTGATGACTTTTCCGCGATAAAAACAAAAAAACATCCCGGTATTAGATTCCCGTGGGATAATTATCGTGATACACGCGGGCGAAGCTGTTTTTTTTTTTTTTTTCAAAAACCCTGTAGGTATACTCTAAGACGTCAAGTCATCCTTTACTCACTTTTCTTTCAAATCATTCTCGTACAATCCATCCACAATCCCACAGCAACCTTATAAGTTTCTTAATTTCGTTGTACTTAATTTGTGGCCTGAAGAAACCTATTTAATTCTTCGTTAATTAAAATTTAAGCACATTGTTAGCATAAGTAAGGAACTCAGACGTTAGCTTCTTTACTTTGGATTCTGTCGTCTCTTGGACAACTATTTATACTTAGATCTTGAAATACGCCTCAATATCTGTCTAGCAGATTCCTTAGAAGTCACAAATTCTTTGAGAACTTCGTCTTAATTAAAATGGTGTCGTTAGTGGGTTAGGTTGTCTTTAAATAGTTTTAATCACTTACTAAATAGGTATTTATGAATGAACCAGAACCCTTATCACAAATTTTCGGTATTTACTTTACAGCGTCTTTCCAGTATTTACAGCGTTTCTTGTATGGAAAAATGGAACAGCGCCTCTGGTGTACGAAGAAGGAACAATTATGTTCTTCTGATAAAACATATGTTGAAACATATGTTGTATCAGAAGAACAGAATTGTCCTTAAAAATTATACAAGATAAATAAAAAAGAAACAAGAACTTTTTCTCGACGACCATTAGAAAATGTTTTCTTTTAAATACACGAGTACAGCCACTACATTAAACCATAGCCTTTTGAGACAAAGTATAAATAAAATACACATAACACCCAACACAAATTGACGTTAGATATAACTGGCCATTACTTCAAGAAATGTGAACGAGCAAAAGCCACGATAGCTTTTTCCAGTCCATGATTTTATCTGCTCTATTTTTTTTCCGCTATAACTCGTTTTGACGGTAAGGTGCTTACATGATATCGTTAGTTACGTTCATTCATTATTATCTTCGACAAATTACCTTTATACTGACATCTTGCTTTTGGTCGGATAAAAATAAATTTTCTTGACGTAATAACAACAAAGACTGCCGAGGATCCTTTGGTGGTAGTAAATAAGATAATTAGGAATGTTCTACTTATTTATTTTTAATAATGTTTCCTGATAATCTACATATTTCGTTTTACATTAACATTTCCGGGAAATGTTATTGACAACAACTTCTGTTTCTTTGAAATACGTATACTGGAAAAGATGAGGAAAGTAATGTGATATTGTAAAGGAAATAATTAGGATATTGGTATTTATTTTTATTACACATTTTGTAACAAATTCCAAGAATACCAATGCAAACATAACAACGAAACTTATATTTGGCTCGCGAGGTTGTTGATTTGCGGGATGCGCATTTAACGATCATTGTGCCCTTAGTCGTGTCGGCCCATGGCTTAATTGCCAAGAGCGTAGACCAACATCTAAGAGCTGTTACACACGAGCGGCATGTTCTCAACGGCAGAGGTAACCATATCTCTAAGTAGTCTGTGGAGGTAACTGCAGCCGTCGACGGGCGTCAGCGGCATGTCGACGGCTGCCGTCGACGCGTCAACGGAAGCCGTCGTCGTGTCGACGTCAGCCGTCGCTACAACTGCAGCAGTCGACGCGCGTCGGCGGCAACCGTCGACGCGTCGACGGCAGCAGTCGAATTAAAACGACACTTGCAGTTGTAGCGACGGCTGCCGTCGACGCATCGACGGCTTTCGTTCACGCGTCGACGGCAGCCGTCGACATGCCGCCGACGCCCGTCGACGGCTGCAGTTACCTCTGCCGTTGGGAACATGCCGCTCGTGTGTAAGAGCTCTAAGGAGTCTGTTTAGGCAGCAGGATCAAGGGCCTCATGCAGAAAGCAGTGCTTTGCACACAAGGCGCATAGTGACAAGGAACCCTAAACACCTGCAGCTTAGTTAGTTAGCTTCCCGATGCTGGTGAACTACTATTCATGAATGGTTTTTTTATTTTCTGAGAAATATTTAAAAATGTTACTAATATGTGTGATAAATGAATAAAGTTTTAAACTTATGATTATCTACCTACTTACTTATTTATTTTAGTACAAGAAGGACTTACCTACAGCTGATACAATAAAAAGGAGACCCTGTATAGTCACTTAATATCCTATTAAAAATCCTCACGTATAAAATTATGTTGATGTTGCAGGTTTTTGGGGTGGATGAGATCCAAAAATATGTCGTCCGGTGTCTCCCAGAAGTTAAATATTTTTTATCTTCGTAAAATGCCCATGCTAGGCGAAACCCTTGACATTTTATCTAGGCCGAGTAGGTGTTCGCTCCGGTGTTCTGAGCTTCGCAAATATAAAGGCGTATAAATAAGTATCAATATCGTTAAACCTCTACATAAACTTAATATTAATACTCCTTTACATCATTCATGCATCTTGCTCATAGAGCAGATTATAGACAATTTTGTTCGGATAGGTTAACTATACCTAAGTATAACATTACCTACTCGATAGAGTTTGAAACGACTGCAAAAAAACGCAAGATTTTTTATAAATACATTGTTTTTTCTTACAAAATCTGCGAGATGTCAATCCGGACTAGGAATTGCAATATCAATGATTCAGTTTTATTTTTCATTAGTTGACTTCATGAGTATTTCGCAACTCCTCAAATATCTGGATTTGATCGGCATCCACGCACGTGGAATGTCAAATGTCTCAGTTGTCTTTATTTGGGAGACAAGATTTAACAAAAGAGTAATGTAATAAACCATTCAAAATTCGAATGTCACCATTTTGTCTTCTAAACCTACAGTAGAATTTATGAAATAAGAACCGCACCTGCGAAATGTAGTTTGGTAAGCACATAAAGAAACCTTCTTTCTATTTATTTCCTGGAGCGAAACGAAGAGAAATGGGAATTTGCAATGTATGCATTTTTGACAGCGTGAGGTGTACCAATCTACCCGTGCAAAGCAAAGTTTTGTAAGTAAAAAGACGGTGTGGGTACTGGGTACGCTTTTGCTGTGTTGTGTGTAGAAATCTGTGAAAATGTTTCTCTCCAACTTTAGTTTGCCTGAATTTGTAACTGTTAGACGTAGAATAAACATTGAATGTTATCAACTTTAAAGCCAAGACTTTAACGTTGGTTTTGTGTTCTTTTTCTGGCAAAATGTCCGAAGTTCCGCCTGATCAGAGGCATACGTTTTCACGTCTTTGTGACGTAAAGTAAACGGGAACTTTGACTTTAAATTGATTGAAAAAAAAACAGTTTAGTATATATCATTTAATATTACCTATAATAATCTGAAAGGATAAGTATACATATTTTGTAAACACGCAAGAACGTATTTTTTTTTAATGCAAATTAATTAAAGGCAAATTTTATAGCACCCAATAATGTGAGTAGGAAGCTCTATCTTGCGCACACAAGTGGAATGAGTGAAGCCACGGGCAATAACTAGTCTTCTCAAACAACCTCGTTTCTACGAGCTAAGTACCAACAGTAATACAGCATATTTAAAGAAGTGTCGGTTTAAATCATTTTAAAGGCAGTCAGGAGCTAAAGGAGTTAGTCTGGTGCAGTCGCAAGTCTTGCAAGTTGGCATAATGGGCCTCCATCTGTCTTTTTAAGCGGCGCATTTAAGTCGAGCTCAGCCCTCTCGATGGGAACAACTTTGGTTGCTTCGGTATTCATTTCAACTCGGATTTTATATTAATCTTTATGGCGTTTGTAATTTGTTCTCAGAGAGAATATTATAAGTTACATTAGAATACAAAGCAAGATCATTATGTAGTACGGAAATGTAGAGTTATCGAATTACAATGGAATAATATTTGTGAGCTCGTTCGTATAAAGCATCCGAAAGTAAAAATAAAAATTTTACACTGATATGCTATTTAAGTTCGTTTTCTAATGAAGAGCGACTGAGCTAGGCATGGGCTAACCTTAAATTCGCTCGATTATTCTCAACGTTGGCCATTCACGTCTAGCTCTGAGTTAAAGTATAAGGAAGGCTTAGCATAGGAAATTCTCCCATCGTCTAGCTCTGAGTTAAAGTATAAGGAAGGCTTAGCATAGGAAATTCTCCCACCTGTCTGTTTTAAAATAAAAAGACGCGCGATTTTGACACAATTCTCGCATCGTCTAACGCTCATTGGTGCATTCTTGCAACTTCGTGAAGAATTTTGACGCTTCGATACGCTCGGATTCTACGCTAGAATGAATATACGCACAACAGGGCCACACTAACGTGAAATCCTGTTAATGATTGCGACAATAGACTTTAAATAATCGTATAAACGTCCATCATCTAATGCTGGGGATTACAGAATAAGTTACTTCATACCAGTGGCCAATCAAATCAGTACCCTTAGCACGAGTTTTCAGTATCTGAGACGTAAAGTAAAATGGGACTTTGACAATTTCAAATTGTCAATTTTCAAGGAAAAAATTAGTTCCTTCTTCGCACACTAGAGGCGGCATTTTTCCATACGAGAAACGCTGTAAATACTGGAAAGACTCTGTAAAGTAAAATAGTGAAAACTCGTGCTAGGGGTACTGAAGTATCATTTTAAGTCTTTCATCTAAATAGTATCTACGTAATAACATTTTATATTTATTACATTTTGACATAATAAAGTTCAAAGTAGGTTAAAGTTAAGCACTAAGTTTGGAATTATACTTCCAACCTAATCATAACTACAAGTTAATCTGGGACTAGCTAGGTATAAACCCAGTGACCCGGACCCCAATCCTAAAACTAATAATTGAATAAAAAGTTGTTCTGTGAATCCTGAATCCCAATCCCACAGGACGCGTACTTCCAGTCTATACAAGGCCAGAACGCAGCCATGCCCATAGGAAACTGCTCGCGTATAGGTACTTTAGCTACTTTTACCTAAGTACCTAATGCTATCTTTTTAAATCTGTGATTGATTACAATCCGTAGATACCTAGTTTGTAAAGTGGATGCGGACATACTTACTGGATCCAAACTATACTCGGTTCGGAAGTTCGGTTTGGTTAGTGAACGAAATTGTAGGAGTGTAATAGAGGCGGAGGGCAGAGACTTCGTTGCAAGAAGGGCCGTTTTATCCATTAGGCACTATAGGCAACTGCCTAGGCCCCGCGTAAGGGGCCCCTCGGAAAGATGGGCATGTTTCCAAAAAATTTTTGAAATTTGCTCTGTACTTACATCGGCTATTTAATACATCCGGAACGCATTCCAATAATATGATAACCCAGTTTAAAAAACTTTTGGAAATTTGTTGTTAACAAAAAATTAGAAATGGTAGGGGCCCCGATGAGCATTGCCTACCGACAGGCATACCCGGCCTAGGGCCTTATCAAACGATTCGACATAAACGACATCGTTATCGTGATCGTCACATACATTGCAACGCTACCCCACGCGTAAGTTGAAAATCTATTGACAAGATCGTTTCGTTGTTTCGGTCGTTACGATTGCGGTTTAATGATTGTACTTTACGCGTGGGGTTATAAAGTTAAAATGTATTGTGACTGATGACGAAACGATGTCGTTACTTCTGCTGTTTGACTGGCCCTGGTTGCAGACAGTTATGGACACGCAGTCATCTCGAAACTGGGCTCCCATGCGGCTGATTGGTAAATACATCCGTAGGTTGAAAGATACAAAAATTTTGGAAAAAGATTGAAATTACCACGTAATAACTCTACACATAACATACTATCGATAATAATGGCTCTACAGTGTGCACCGCTCCCAGACTCTATGACAAGTACTTGTGTCATTTGTACCTGTGGTGTGTTAATAACCCAAATATTACACTGATTGAGATCATTAAAATCTACGGTAACGTTTTAGTGAAGCTATTTTGTTAAATATGTGTGAATAATTAAGACTCAAAAGACTAAAACATTTTTTACCAGTACCACAAGCATTATCATGGCAACACTATTTTTATTGGAAGCATTTATAATTTTTTTCATGAACTTTGTAATCATTAATAATTATTCGTGTTTAAATTAAAATATCTATCCTATTTTGATTTTTTCTATAGAATGGTTTTAATGTGAACTTTAAAGTGACAAAGACCTTTGCCCGTTTAAAAAACTGGTTAAGTGACCAAAGCGACCTCTCGCGGGAATTTCTTCACGAAAATACATCGTGAATGTGGCGTGTGTTGTTTGGAACACTGTGAGTCGTAAATAAAAATGCTTTTGATGCATTACTAAATCTTGTTATAAGTGAACTTCGGGTGTGTTAGAACGTTAAACAACCAGGAAGCCTTCAGTGAATAACAAAATCTAGCGCTATAAAGTGATTTGCTTTTGGTATTTTGTCATATGTTGCACGCCTGCCTTGGGATTTCAATGAAGACAAAAAAAAATAATCAGTAATTCCGATGCTAAATTGATAATGCTGTAAGTTTTATATTATTATTTTTGGTCTTTCTTTTACAGAATATGTAGAATTCGTAAGATTTCGTTCTTGAAGTGTGTTTTCGTGCATTTATTACTGGCAGGTTACTTACGTTAATGTCAATCTTGAGAATCGTAAATTCGTAACCATCATCGTCTACAGTATTTTGGCGATCAATGAAACGATACACCATAGGACTTTACAGTATCAACACTAGTTTCTGTTGTACTTGCAGTAGAATGATTTCAACTGTAATATTTTTTTGTTACAGAAATAGACACAACCAGTCTTCCGGCACGTTATTGCGCTTTCTCGTGACAATGCGGTGCCTTAAATGCGAATACAGTTTCTAAAATGTTCATGTCATTGATTCATGATGATGGTTGTTAGAGCTGAAACTGAATAATATCAGAATGAGTCACAATCTGGCTGGAATGCCATCCTACAGGCTGCCAGGCCCTGGACTAGGGCCTCCAGACTTCAAGCCTCCGATGGACACGCCGACCCCGCCGGCGCCAGCACCGAGCAACCCCAAGAAGCGGAGGAAAACTTCAAATGCTAACAATGCATTAACACCTCCCCAACCACCTCCCACGGCTCAAGATCTCCTGCCACCACCTTTAACAGGATATGGGGATACAATTGTTGCCTCAAACCCTTTTGATGACTCTCCATCCACCGTATCTCATAATGGCCCTATGATGAGTCAGAATGGATCAATGATGAGTCAGAATGGCCCTATGGGAATGATGCCAATGCACAGTATGGGTGGCCCACCGATGAGACTCATGAGCCCGCATGGCATGAACCCTATGAGCCAACAAATGCCTCCAAGAGGCGGGATTAGCCCAATGGGAAATATGAGTCCTATGGGACATATGGGTGGCATGTCACCTATGGGAGGCCCTAATATGAGTATGAGTAACCACAGCATGGGTCCAGGAATGGGCCCTAATTCAAGATCAATGGGTAGTCCAATGAGTCCCATGAATTCAATGCCAATGGGCTCACCAATGTCATCAGGACCTATGGGAAGCCCTATGAATATGGGCTCAATGGCAGGAAGCCATATGAGTAACAGTCCTATGGGACCACCTATGCACAGTCCTCTTGGTGCAGGATCAATGAATGGGCCCATGAATGGTCCTATGGGTGGTGGAGGACCCGGTATGAATGTTCCCCGTATGAATGGACCAATGGGCCCTAGTTGCTCTAATGGTTCTATGGGCCCCAGTAATTCTATAATGTCTTCTAATCCAATGCAAGGTGGTGGTATGGGACCAGGTCATTGTGGTCCCATGAGACATGGAAGTCCAATGCCCTCAGGCATGGGGAGTGGTCCTATGGGTGGTAATGGACCAATGACCTCTATGGGCCCAGGCCCACCTTATTCAAGCAGTCACATGGGACATGGTGGACCAATGGGAATGGGAGGTAATGGCTCTATGGGGATGGGTCCAGGTCCAGGAAACATGGGCAATTGTGGTCCACTAGCTGGAATGAGTGGAATGGCCATGGGTGGTCCTGGGGGACAGGGAGTGGGTCCAATGGGCCAGAGTATGGGAATGTTTGGACCAAAACCTATGCCAGTGAGTGCGGGTAAAGTGTACCCTCCTGACCAACCGATGGTGTTTAATCCTCAGAACCCTAATGCTCCACCCATATATCCGTGTGGAGTGTGTCACAAAGAAGTGCATGACAATGATCAAGCTATACTATGTGAATCTGGATGCAACTTTTGGTTTCATAGGTATGTACCATTTAAAGTTTATAACTGCTAAAAACATATCATAATTAAATTACAAAAAATTCAGTGATATTTATATAACAAGAGTCATGAACGGTTGAATAAAAGTAAACAAATAACCAACATGATAATCAATATGTTTTTAATTGCTGAAAGAATGTACTTACAATGCAAAATTTTGCTGATAAGATGTTACAAAATTTCATATAATAAATTAACAATTGTAGTGAATGTGTTTAAAAGATAAGTAGAACTGGTGACACATCATTGGTAAAACCAAATTAACAACTTCATATTATAATAAGCACTATTTAGTATACTGAAATGTTACTGTTTACAATTTAATTCTTTATTGTAACATTTATGCAGAGGAATTAATATTGTCATATTGTATCGTTCCAGGGGCTGCACAGGGCTAACGGAGCCAGCATTTCAGTTACTGACAGCTGAAGTGTATGCTGAATGGGTTTGTGACAAGTGCCTGCAATCTAAGAACATACCTCTGGTGAAGTTCAAACCATAGCGATGCGCCGTTCCCCCCTCGCCCCCCCTCCTGCCACCCATTTAAGTCAAAACCCCCTCCTAACATCACAAAATATTTATTTCACTTCATCAAATAAGATGGACACTGAATGTGAACACAAGTAGGCTTGGGCATGAAGTCGGTCTGTCCGATCAATTTAAGAATTGGTCTGTTGGTACCCTTGCTAAGGAAGATCTCATGTTGGATAGTTACATTAAATTAAGAAAAACTAAATGTATTGAAGACTTAAAATCGTCTTTTATATTATGTTAAATCAATATACAATTTGATCGCTAGTAACTCCACAGAATGGTTGGTGAATAGGTTATTGATGAAAGTGCAGACGGTCCTGTTATGTCTAGTCTGTTATGATTGTCATTTTATTTATTTTAACCTAAATCTAAGAAATCGTGGTTAATAAGCCTTGTATGGAATATATATAACATGTGTTCCTCATAACGCATATCTGTTGAAGCAAATAAATGTTAAAAGTATTGGTAGCACATAAATGGATACAGAACTCCAAGTATAAGCAATAAAAATGTCTGCCCAAGAAGTTTTTGATGCCTGTTATGCGTGTTGCTTTAGTCTCTGTGCATATTGTAAATATTTTTAGGTAAATAAGTTATAAACATTCTCCGCCTTATGAAAATGGTGACCTAAATGTCTGCATTCTATTTTGAATGTAGTACAACAGATCCGTGGTTTGGTCTTTTACACACTGTATTAAATCAGTCAAATTTGCAACTCAAGTTGACTGTGTCAGTACAATTTGTAAGACACCTTAGGCGATCCTAGTTTCACTATATTGATAATGATAATAATGTACTTATTATTTTGGTGCCCTAGTTTGCATGTAACATTACGCGCGTTATCTTTATGTACTTGTAAATATGATGAATCCATACGCTTTGTTAAGTATAAGGGTGTTAAATGTGTTTGTCAATTTTTTAACTTTTGGAGATTTTTTTAATAATAATTAACTTGTAATATAAGTTGTGTAAATATACAAGTAGCTTAATAGTGAACTGAGATTATACACTGGAGATGTTGGCTCCTACACGCGTGGTTGTGACGTCACGTGCTCGCGGAGTTATCGCGTGCGACTTGTTTTGATTTTATTATACACATTTTGGAGCCAGTGCATATACATATTGCGAATCTTTGTTGCAGTCATTACAATATTAGTTTAATATATGATATAATTTTGAATATATAGAAACCAATTGATAGTTTACGCCCAGTGAACTGGTCTTCGTAGACTGCAAGCCTTAATTTGTCTCTGATCATAAAACTAGCCGTCGACTTTTTATACAGCTTAAATTGAATAGGCATTCAATATACGATGATTGTTGGGTGGGCAGATATACAGCAGTTCACATTGTATTGGAAGTACAACTCTCCTTAACATAATTTACAGATGATAATTATCTATAATCAACTTAAGTTACATACATCATAAATAAAATAATCATCAATATTTGTTGACTAATGAAAAATGTGAAGGAAAAATATAGCCCAATGGGACTAAATTCTCTTGTCTTCCAGCTAAACTTACTAAATAAAACTACTATCGTCTGACAAATGTAAGAAGAATCAATAACAATAATTAGTGAATTCTAATCTCTTTCAAATATTAGCAAGAAAGCACAGTAATTTAGTTGGTGCACAAGAAAATTAGGTCACATATTATTACATCTTATTTTGCATGAACATGGCCCTATTTTTTAAATTAATGCAGTACTAAATTTTTTTTTTTTTGTTTTATTCGTTTACAAACATCCATTTCTAAAACTGCAACATATGGGTTTACCTCCGTTTATTTAGTCATCACATCAAAAAGGGCATGATGACTATTAGAATAATTGATTAATAAAGATCATTAAAAAAAAAGTAGAACTACACAAGTTCACATTTTCGTTGTTAAGTACTTCATCATCAGCCTATCAATTTTCCCACTGCTGGGACATCGGCCTCCTGTTTGTGAGCAATACCTACCAAATAATTATCTTTTTTGGCATAGTTACTACCTATGTACTCGTACTTATTAAGAATTAAAAGTCGATAAAAACAGGAAGGTTGTCTGTATGTACATAATGACGAATTAAATATCTTAAATTATTTAAAAATGTGGAAAACAATGACATTATGTATTTTCAATTATGTGTTTTTTTTTAATTCAGATAGTTGGCGGCAGCATATTTACGCCTGTTTCTTCAAGGTATCACAAATTGCATCTGTTTGCACTATTAAAGTACATTATTTTAGCTATGAGTAAAAACAAAAATTTGAAGTACAATATCAAAAATGTACGTTTCAAATGCTTTCCAATTAGTTATCACTGATTATAAGTTCATAATAAATGTATAGACGCACACTTTAATGTAATATATTACGTAGGTTGTGCAAAGCATACAATACTTCCGTACATTTTATGTCTAAATGTATAGCAGATATTATACTTTTTTTTAACTTATTTTACTTTTTGATTATTTATATTTTCAATTTTAGCCCAGAATGGGCCACTTGTTTGATCGGTAGAAATGTTATTAGTTAAAATGCTATACATTAAAATTATGGTTAAAATTTACGTTTTACCGAAATTTACTTAATTACTGATTAAATAACTCGCCTTAAGTATCTACAGTGAATGTGCTACATGTCCTATAAACATTCTAGTGAGATTTTTTAAAATGGCTATATAAGCGCATCACTACGTTCAATTTTAAATTAACTAATATTTTCGTTCTTCATAATTTTCAATAAAGTGCAAGTATTTTTTTTTTTGTAAACAGATTATGAATGCAGTAGAATCAAAGGTAGTATTTTTTTTTTAAACTACATAATCTAAGATTCTTTCTGCACAAATGCTTGATTTTTTTTCACTACCATGACATTTATTTAAGAACATAATGATATATATTTGAATATCTCATGTGTAATCATTGACATTATTTCTGGTTCGTGCGCAAAATGTATTTTTATCGCACGCACTCTGTATTTTGTGCTAAAATAATATTATTATCGTTCTACGAAACGATTGGCAAACGAGAGAAATACATAAGTATTTATAATTGTGTAAATATATTTAATATGACTCCACGAATAATTGCTGATAATTGTACAGTTACTTATAATAGAACTTTACATAGGATATTCGGCCATGAATGTAATAATAATTTTAATGCGGTGAGCACATCACAATTAGTTGACGAAGGACTGCAGCTATTGTATATTAATTTCACTTGTAAATGTTACTTACGTGTTACACTATACATGCAACGCAAATGTTGTGAATGTCAGAGTTGTAATTCAGAATATTTTATGAAGTCTAAAATAGAATATCAGTGGTCTTAAACTTGTGCATAGTTTATTTTGTATTATGTGAATAATAACAAGCAATAATAAAATTGTTATTGAGGAATTTTATTGTAATTATTACTTGCCCTGCTTATACTGCTGAAACAGTGTCTCAACCATTTTCTTTAAAAAGTCATAAATATGCTTCAATGGTACGGAAATGTGTCATGGGTTCGATGCCCGTATGTAATCTACACTTCTGTAGTACTAATACTTCCCTTGGTTTCAGCCACGTTGATCGGCTCCTATTGATTGTAGCCGTACCTTAAATAGCCTTCCTCGATATTTGGCCCCAGAAATATTTTTTGAAATCGAACCTGTAGTAGTTCCTGAGATTACCGCGTTCAACCTAACAAACTCTTCAACTTATATATTCAAGAGACTGGCGGCGTTTCTTCAAATATTTTTGTGTTGGATAGGTCATATAACATGGAAGGCTGTATAACATCACGCTACTAATATATGCCACGGGGAACAGCTCGAGTTAGAAATAATAGGTAGGTAAAAGTAAAATCTAAACGTACGTGAGAGAAATACCGGTAGTATGTCATTGTCAGTATTACAATGTGCCTACTCTGCTGAGATAATTGGCGTGGCCCTAGCAAAAATTCACGATCTTTGAATTTTGTCAGTAATGAAGTCGTCTTTCCCAAACTGTGTTTTTAAAGCTGTTAGCATTGACTGATGCGACATAAATAATGTGTAGGTACTCACTAGGAGAATGGAAACATCAATGCCGACAATGCATTCGTCGTAGATCTTTAGTTTCGACGAATCTAATTTTCTTTTTAAAATTAAAAAGAAAATTAATATTTATGTAAGAAGGAGGCTGGTGTCATAATACTTATATCTTGTGACCTCATGCCAAATACCTACGTTTTTTCTGGCCAAAATTTGAAAGACCATATTTGGCATACACAATAAAACCGTATTTTTTTTAAACTAGCTTTGCCCTCATTGTAAACGAATTTACCGCCCGTAATTTTTAACTCTGGAAACCATCAATAATTATGATTGATTGAAATAAATTAACTTGGCTCGGGCAGACTTTGTCGATAATAATGTCAGTAATTTCGTGGGATTTGACTAAGCGTGTATAAGTTGTTTTTTTTTTAATGAAATCTGTAAAAATATAATCTTCATTTTTTAATTAATCGTAACGATACTTAATTCAAATAATAATGATTGGTTGATTTCGCTATTGTATTATACCTACAGGGTGAATTTTCCATGAGTGCGTGGATAGAAAAGCGAAAAATACACAAAGGCGTTACGATTTTGATGAAAACTAAAATTGCATCATTTGGTTTTTCAAATATAAATAACTAGGTACCTACTTATGTGCTTTTCACTCAATTATTCTATAATGTCACTAACAAGGATCAAATCCTGTAGATAATGATATACCTACCAAAAAAAAATCCACACCTACTTAGAAAATGAACACTGCATATACTAAGGTGAGGCAATCAATATAAGAACATAAAACAATAAATAATGATAACAAAACTTGGTTGAGTATCATTTTATTGACTGTAATGTCAGTATGGCATACATAAACCTTATCACTATGTTAAAGAAGTCTCTATACCTTGCTAAAAATATCTGCATGAGTACAACAAATTAATCTACTAAGTAGTAACCAGTTTTAAATGAAATATTTAAAAAATAAAATTTACAACAAAAATGCATTGACCATAATTATTAAACAAAAACTTTAAAAGAATTATAAATCAAAATAGACGAAATTATAAAATTAAATCTTACATTTAAATATATTGGACAGATTACACTTAATGATAAATAATATTGGACACATGAATGGTATGTAGGAATACTTGAATTGGTAATGTAAAAAAAATGAAGTGCACACTTTCAAATCAGTCGCTTGATATGTTTCAAAACCTTTGAAACGTTTGTACTTTGCTACAACATTTGTGATCAGTACAGTAAATAGTTTCTCTGAGAATTTAATAAAATTATTATACCTAGTTACTATACATTTTTATTTACATAAAATAGTAATGGAACAGACTTAATCTTGGGGACACTATTATATAATGTTAAAATACTGATTCTATGGCAGGACTGCATCATTTTTGCAGTCAAAAACTATTTGTGCCTTACAACATAAGTTTTTATAAGCAACATATTATATTATGAATATGTATATTTTTATATTATAAAGGAATATGATTCGATTCATATTTAGAAGTTTAAAATGAGAACCAATATTAGCCATAATCTGTTCCAAATGTAGTCAAGCCTTTACTCTGTATGGCAAATGACACTGCTGCATCTAGGAAATCGTGGTGATTCTCATCCTCAATTTCCACATCATCAGATGCTTCATCAGTGTTGTGGAGATTCTCATAATTTACAGTTAAGTTTGATGTGCCATGGAATGTTGGGGATGGTATGGTTTCATTACTCTCGTTTCTCAGTCCATTTGACAATCTCCATTGTACATTGTTCAAGGGATAGTCTTGTTGACTATCTTCTTCAGACTCGTCATCTGATTCGTCAACATTACCAATATAGGGTCCAAAACTTATTCTTATAGCAGGTGACGATGTTAGTCCAGCCTGTCTTATTTCTTCTAAACTTTCAGAAAAATAAGAAGAAGAAGCGTTTTGTAAACCATGTGCAGATATTGCCATGAGAATTCCTTCATTTTCAATACTGTTGACTCCTTCTTCTAGAGTTGCAACTTCTCCTGCAGCTTGTAAATGCATGGTTTCCAAGATACGGTTGATTGAGTTGTCAAGATTTACTTTTTCCCTCTGTAAAAGGCCATAAATAATTTTAAAAAGTTGACCAAAGTTTTTTAAAGGTACTACAATATTTCCTTATTTATAAAAATAAAAAAAAAAGCAAATCTTTTTACCTGTCTGTATTGCCATCTTCTAATACACTGCTCTTCTGTTTCCACCCAGTTATCATAATCGTAAGCAGGTACTATAGTCCAATGTGACATTTTTTCTTGAGACCTACCAATTAATGTTTCAATTGAGCTTAGGATTAGAGATTCAGAATGCTCTTGAGAGCTAAAACTTTTTTGTGGATTTATGATGTCTGTTGGCAATGTTTCATCTAGTGTGAAAACCATGGTCAGGTTTGTCTTCAGAGCCGTGATTGCCTATACTTGGCTTGCAAATAGATTTATCTGGCTCATCAACCACAGATTTAGAAGAATACAAGTTTCTATTTACTTCTGTTGTGCTATTGTCTTGTCCTATGTTGCTAATTTCACTTGTATAACTTTCACTACCTGATGGACCAGCCATTTCAGTAGCAGTGGATTCTGTAGTTATTGTTTTAGCTGGATCATTATTTTCATTTTTCAAGTGATATTTCCCTTTAACTTGCCACGCATAACGTGCTTTCTTGAGTGGGCGCTCGGAACCATTGAATCCGTCGCCATTTTCTTGTCCATTACACGACGAACCTCCTGACGATTCTTCAGAGTTCATAGCGAATATTTACAAAATTTGAGATTCAATACTAATGTTTCATTAGTAAACAAACTGACATCGCTAATTGCAAACATATGATTGAGTGACAAGTCTGTAATTACACGATAACTACTGTTCATAACTTCACTATTAAAGGGCACTTCTAAATGAAATCACACAAGAACTCAATGAAATATTTATTTATAGATTTTAATATTATTGAAGTTTTATTTTACAAGAAATTGCTCTTGCTTTATGTCATTTTACAAAAAAATCAATATCGTATGAATTAAGTAGACAAGTTCGTTCAGTAGTTTAGAATCTATTATCTGTGGCGCTATGCAAATTGTCAAATTGCGAAACTATGACCTCGAATACTTTCTCGTGAACTAACTTGCGCAATAACTATTAATCAAAAGTCTTCTGTTATTCAGGGTACACAGAATTATATAAAATAAGAACTGTTTGTTTCATAAAGACTTTCACTAGTATGAAATAATTTAGCGCAAGACTCAAGTTTGATAAAATGCTGGTTTTAAAAACTGGTAACACTATTGTATCAACCATAGACTTTCAATTTTTTATTGTCTATGAATTTAATCGAAGACATTGAATAAAGAAGACATGGTTTCGGCCTTGATTTTAACATAGAAAGACAAGAAAGAAAAGAAGAATTGGAAGAAAAAGAAAAATAAATCGACTTGGCTGTATGGGCTCAGCTCCCTTTGCCTGTCCTAAAGAGGACGAAGAGAACCAAAAAAAATGTCTATGAATTTAGCCAACCCCGGGAAAATTCAAGTAAAAATTTGTTTAATTTTATATTCATTTAAAATCTTCTTTAATATTATCATTACAGGTTTGATTTGTACCTAGTGCGATAGTGAGGCATATAAATTATTAAATTAATAACAATGAAATTAAACAATAAAAATTACAATAGTATAAAAAACGAAGATCTAATGTTATTTATAGCAGCCCGCGAAATTCAATTTTTCATGTGCTTTTTGCAATTTGCTTAACAGTGAAAAGTTGATCAAGTTACAAACTTGTCACTGATAAGCAAATTATAATACGGAGTCAGCGAATTCACTCAAATGTATCATTTTGTTCATTATTGTCACGAATTGCATGGCTAACTGTTCTCTTAGCTCGTAAGTTGGCCCTAGTTGTTGGCACGGCTAGCAGCATTCAGGTAATCCAGTGTTCAACAATGCCCTGAAGGGAAAATACACCCTAAATATCATCATCATCAACCTATAATGTTCCCACTGCTGGGACACAGGCCTCCTCTCTGAGAGAGGGAGTGGGCCATAATCCACCACGCGGGCCCAGTGCGGATTGGTAGATGTCACATATCTTCGAATTTTTGGTTCTAGGACATGCCGGTTTCCTCACGATGTTTTCCTTCACCGTTTTGAGAGCAGTGGTGATGAAATAAATTACACAAAGTACTACGCCTGGCGGGGTTCGAACCCACGACCTACAACTCGTAAGTCGTAAAAAAACTCTCGTTAGCCCTAAAATATAATTTTGCTCAAAATATATTTATCTTTTGTTAAACTGAATGGTTGTGACAATA
This sequence comes from Agrotis ipsilon, assembly GCA_028554685.1. Taxonomy (NCBI): domain Eukaryota; kingdom Metazoa; phylum Arthropoda; class Insecta; order Lepidoptera; family Noctuidae; genus Agrotis; species Agrotis ipsilon. The sequence continues at coordinate 12,711,378 of CM052966.1, forward strand.
TTCATGGCGTCGATCTGCCCCGTTAATTTTGTACAGCTATGCATTATTACAGGGCAATACGACACGACACAACTCCACCAAAACTCTTCACAGCATTTCTTGAAGACGTCATTAAAACCTTAAACTGGGATTACTGAAGTAATAATTAACATCAATGGTGCTTACCCTGTGTCACTTAAAATGACCTAGTGGTTTTTTCTGGTGGGCTGTGGATGATGATGATGCATTACTTGAATAGTTTTATGCACAGACTTAGTAGAGAGTATACACTGTTTTATGTAACCTAGGTAGGTAACTATCTGTTGAGCCCATAGACATAGAGCATGGACAGAGGAATAACTAAGTAAATCATGTATGAGAATTATGACGGTGGTTCTTAAGATTCTGAAACACAGTGTGAAAATCGCTATTCGTAATTACTCCTTTTCTGTAATTATGTTCTAAACACGGTTCCCGGTTACAATAGTAATGAGATGTAAAAGTTGACTTTTCAGTTTTGTAGAACTTATAACTCCATAGTTACAACATAAGACTCAGCCCGCGCCAGGGCAGCGTTAAAGCTACGATTTGTCTGTAATAGATTTTCAACTTTATTTTTAGTGAATATAGGTACTTAGTTGAAAATAGACTAAAGACAATCTGCCGCAGCGATGTCTTATTAATTAGATTCGTTCTACTGATTGATTATGCTTTATATGATACGATACGATATCCGATAGTTTAAATATTAAGCACTATAATGAGGTCTTGTTTTTACTCGCGACATAACCCGCAAAAAAAAAGTGACACTCTACAAAGAATCCTATACCAACTAGTTTCAGAGATTATCTCAAAAACAACAAATTTTGCCTCTTGATACTTAACAAGCAAGGGATAATGAAATACGGCACACGTTACTCACTGACAGTGAAAATATAAGTAACTCTGTACAGGAACAAGACTCTCAGAAATCGGTAAAGTAGTTTTTGAGTTTAACCCATTACAAACGAACATACAAAATAACAAGTTTTCTCTTCATTAAACCCTTTATTAGTTTAGATAAATAAGAACGACCTAATAAGCCGATATCATTAACTACGTATTACATGTTTCCAAGTACTTCAAATTGAATTTGTTTAACCCAAAACGTTGAAGTACAAAAAGGCGGAGAGGCGTATTAGGAAACTATACCTTCAGCCAACGCTCATGACGTCAGAGATCGTGTTGCCGTCGGTCATATTTTCAAATACAGAAACAAAGAATTAACTCAATAAAGTGTACCTTTACCTAACATTTGTGACGTCACTGGCCGAGTTGACATCGGGTATACTTTCAGATTTATGATTTCGCGCGTAGGTATTTTAAAACATACCCGACCGCAACGAAGTAATCGTTCGGTATTCTTTTGTCACGTTACTATTTCAATCGGGATTTGACCCCGTGTGTACGAAACGGGGCAATGAGAAAAAAAAAATCGTTAAAACGACTTGGGGCACCCCGACACGGACAGGTTAGGTTAGAAGGGGATGGCGGGGTCTGAAAGACCCCGCCATTCCCTTCGTGGTTATTTTTTTTTAAACCACCCAGAAGTAGGAGCACCGCTTGCGGTGCTCCGTCGACGTTTTCTGACATTTTACTAGATTTAGCTTAGTTTCAAATGAAAAGTTATTTTTGTCATTTCGCTGAACCAATTTAGGAATTTGTTTTGATCACCAAATTTGCTTAGGCAAATGATAAAATCGTGTTGTTATTCTAACATCCTCCGTGATTTGATCAAATCCCTTAGGGATGTGGCCAAAACCCTGTGTTTATCATATCCCTGCGACAGAGACAGTAAAACGGGTATACATTACAGTATATTAAAATGGAATGTCCTACATGAAAGTATACCCCAGCAAAATGTTGGGATCGGGTATATTTTGAAATCCCTAACACGGGCGTATATATTTTTAACGTATACCTGAACTCAACACTACAGAGCGTTGGCTGAAGGTATAGTTTCCAAATACGCGGCGGAGAGCCCTAACGAGATAATCGCCACACAAAGAGGGGAGGACGACATTCCCGGCTACAATATTAACACGATGATAGTACTAGCCAGTCGTTCCCAAATCGTTGCTCTGGTGTAACCCAATTCTTTGACACCGTTTACACATCAAGTTCAGTGTTAATTGTAATAAAATCTGTGTAAAAGTGGGCGTTGTAAACATGCAGGTAGGAATTTATTACATTTACGTCACTATATCTCCGATTTATATGTAAAAAATAAAGTTATAATTAATTTTAAAATGTTAAGAAGACTTCATTTACAAAATAGTGGAATTCCCGATTTCAAGTTTCTCGTGCTAGTAAAATGTTGCGTGGTAGTTATTCAATCGGTTTCAACGGAACTTTGTAATCATATTCGTTTAAAAACGCTATGTGAGTCATTGGTGCCGCCCTGGGTTCACCGGCTTTTTAAATTAAATTAAAAAAAGACCACGTTGTATCCTTCTTAACTCTTTTCGTAAGTACGATGGTGTGATATTTACCTATTTATTAATTGTTTATTTTTTTGAATCGCATAATTTATTTTTAACTAATTTTATGTTTATAGATAAAAGTCTTATGTACTTAAATAAAAATACCACATTGAATCCTCTTTGTGACTCTGTTCTTATTACTGGTGTGATCGTTACCTACTTATCATTTGTGGAATGTTTTCTTATTCATTAATTTTAAAGATTGAGGAAAAATTAAAACTACTAGGACACATAGGCTACTAAGTCCTATCATGTCCTATCATGTATGTCCTATTCAGACCTGACATGGTTATTCAGATAGGTATTCTTGAAACATTCGAATGATGGATAATATTGATGATAATTTCTAATATTTTATCAACGTATACCCAACTTAACGTTAAAGTAATTTAAAAATATTTTATTTCTCCCCAATTTTTAATCATTATACATTTTATTTGATTAAAACCCGCACACACCTCATTAAAAACAATGCGCAGGCACTGATAAAAATATTGACCCAACCTGGTTACGGCTTACGACTCAAACGTCATAAACAAAAAAAAAAGAACCAACATTTGAAATCGGTGAACAACCTGTCCTTAAACATCATAAACCTCTACAGTTCCTTTATTGTACCTCTACTTTAAACCTTATTACAATAGGAATAAAGGCGTAATACAAAGTCAGAGGTAAAAAAAAGGTTTTGTTATGACAGTTATCTTTTTTTTTTCAGTTCGTCGTATTTGTATGTGTCATCAGTGTGGCTTTCGTCGCCGGTCTACATGTCCAGGCTGGGTCTCAAATGACTGACGCACAGTTAGAACAGACCCTAGCTGATAGAAACACGATGCAGAGACACATTAAATGCGCACTTGGGGAAGGACCTTGCGATCCAGTTGGGAGGCGACTTCGAAGTGAGTTCAAAATGAGTACCTACCAGTAGTAGTACCTAAAATTTTAGTAGGAGTTTTTATTGCAGAGGCTCGATTAATTATTTTCAGTTAATTGTCAGATCGAGTACCTATCAAACAGTTGTAAACTATTGATGGCCACGGCAAAAGCCTCCCTATATTTTTCTAATTGCCATATTAGCCAGCTTTAGTGCACAAAGGAGGGACATTTTTTTCCATCAAATTAACATCTCACGTTCACTTTTCACAAAACATGAAAAGTCGTGCTAGGGCCTCTGAGCCTATTCGGTGCATTACCTACCTGTTATATTATTTTTAGTTTGCTTTATAAAAAACAAACATTAAGTCAAATAAACGTATTAACCTTCTTTTTGTTTCTTAAATCTTTGCTACTAATTCTTTTCTTTATTGCTTTTATTATAAATTCATGGTCGATTGAAATCCTTCGTGGTCATTTTATATATGTTATTGTATTGTCCGTAGATGACTATGTTTTCTATATGCATGAAAAATATTGATTACTAGCTGCTGCCAGCGGTTTCACCCGCTACAACTCGAAAATTATCCCACGGGAACGTAAAATCGGGATAAAAACTATCCTATGTGTTAATCCAGGTTATAAACTATCTGTTTACCAAATTTCAGCCAAATCCGTTCAGAAGTTTTTGCGTGAAAGAGTAACAAACATCCATACATCCATACATACAAACTTTCACGTTTATAATATTAGTAGGATCATGTGCAGCTCTTAAAAAATATGTAAGAGCCACTGTCTTTTTTGATCGTTGACATATTGTACTTTAAGCCTACCTACATCCCACTGGGCAAAATTACTTCCAGTTTTTTCGATGCGAGACAGAAATGGACCTAAAAATGAACTCCTATCATTTTTCTGGGTCTTTTCTGTACCAAAGAAAAAAAATGTAGTCTAGATATGGATAATTGCAGTTAGTAGGTACTCATTTGGAGCAAAGTTTCTGTGGCACAAAAATTTTAGAATTTCTCTCAGCCAAGATAAACAAGTTCAAAAATACTTACGTTATTTTCATACATTTGTTGATTTCTTAAAGTGCTGAGAAAAATAAAACACTTCCAGAGAAGACCCAAGAATGTATGAAAAGTTAATGAGCTCCTTTGATTAAAATCGTAAACACCCAATACTTATAAAAAAATCTTAGTATCGGAAACATCAGTTTTGTTACTTACAACACTTACGCGTCTTGCGCAAGCGCATCTGTTTGGCACTAGGTTCGATTCCTTGTTAATTCGAAAGTGATACTGGGTTTTTCTGTTAAGAAACTCAGTAACCACTACTGTGTTGGGAAATGCGCGAGTGTATATGTTTTGTGAAATGGTATGTCCATTCAGAAAACAGAAGAACTGAAGAAACAAGGTGTTTGTTTTGATGAATTCGTAGAAGTATTTTGTCATGTTATCTACGCAGTGCCGTTAATAGCCTTATAGGCAACCAGTGCGAACTTCTTTAACTGAGTGACAGAGCTATACAAGTCGTCTAGCCTCATCTCATTCACTCACTGGAACAAGCCTGGTTTTAAGACGTTGTAATACGGCCCCTGATGGCCTACCATGACGTCTTAAAGCGAGACTTGGGAAAGAGACCGAGCTATACAAGTCGTCTAGCGCCATCTCGTTTACTCACTGGAACAAGCCTGGTTTTAAGACGTTGTGATACGGCCCCTGATGGCCTACCATGACGTCTTAAAGCGAGACTTGGGAAAGAGACCGAGCTATACAAGTCGTCTAGCGCCATCTCGTTTACTCACTGGAACAAGCCTGGTTTTAAGACGTTGTGATACGGCCCCTGATGGCCTACCATGACGTCTTAAAGCGAGACTTGGGAAAGAGACAGAGCTATACAAGTCGTCTAGCGCCATCTCGTTTACTCACTGGAACAAGCCTGGTTTTAAGACGTTGTAATACGGCCCCTGATGGCCTACCATGACGTCTTAAAGCGAGACTTGGGAAAGAGACAGAGCTATACAAATCGCCTAGCGCCATCTCGTTCCCACACTGGAATTAGTCTCGCTTTAAGATATTAGGGTAGGCCACCTACAGGGCTTTTGGCTAACTTGATAGTCACTGACCAGCAGTTGTCCACTGAGCTTGCATGGCTTGATACTTGTTATGAGGCTCGGTTGAGGAGTGGAGAGCCTGAAGAGCGTTAGAATAGAGTAGATTTTAGGGAACATTTACATTTATCAGTGTCATTGCAAATGCAAAAGCCCATACGAAAATGACATTTTGATAGCTATTTGATGATCACCACACATACACAGTATCTGTTATGAGGCTAAGTTGAGGAGTGGAGTGTCTGAAGAGCGTGAGAATAGTTGATTTTAGGGAACAATTACAATTATTAGTGTCATTGCAAATGCAAAAACCCAATGCTAACTTTACCTTTTAATAGCTATTTGATGATCACCACACAGACACCGTGATACGCAATAGCCCCGCTGGTCTGGCCAAATGTGGTCAATTCCGCTTTAGTTGGCACAACCCTCTTCTCGGCACTGCTTATTCGATAACTATTTTTTTTTTCATTGATTGCAGAATTTGACTCTCTATAACACCTCGAACTAGTTTAAGGTCACGAATAACAATGTGTTCAGATAAAAACTAAAATGACATTTATTTCTTTCGGAAGCTTAGTCACTTTCCAGCCATGTTTTTTTTTCACATGAAACCACAGACACCGTTGATTAATTTTATTGGTTGTGGTTGAATTTGCATGCTCGGTCGCCAGCATTGACTAAGCAAGTAGAGTCAGTGTGGCTCGTGTGGCTATTACGTTAACATAGATATTTTAGAAGAGAGGTTAATGTAGATTCATTCCTAAAACTTCTTACGTAGGTTGATACTTTATTCAATCAAGTACCAATATAATATAATTCAGTGTTCTATAATAAGTTATTTTGACATTCCATAAAATCAAATTCCAAAAATCTTTTTAAAGTTCCGTACCCAAAGGCTCAAAGGGTCAGTCTGTCTGCCTGTCCGTCTGTCGGAGGCTGTATGTATCTCATAAACAGGCTCTTATAACAAATAGTAAAAAAAGATATGATATCTAGTTATGTATTTAACGGCGCCCATATAATACAACAGACGTGATTTTGTCGTGGTTTTGGTAGTGCGTGAGTCCGCGCGCTACGGTTTTTGTAACTAAACTAAACTAACAGCTTCATTTTAATTAAAAAATTAAAATGAAGCAGTTATTGTCTTCATACTGAACTTACCCAAGTCAGTCATCAACTGACTAATCGAAGATATATCCTGAATGGCTTTTGTAGGTAGAGGTACCTAACATTACATTTTGTTCCAGCCCTAGCACCGTTGGTACTCCGAGGTGCTTGCCCTCAGTGTTCGATGCAAGAAACCCGCCAAATTCGACGAACGCTCGCATTCGTCCAACGGAACTACCCCTGGGAGTGGGCGAAAATCGTGCGCCAATACGGCTGAATTTAAATTAAGAATGTCTGTCACTTAATCAGTACTACCAACCAAACATAACTAAGTTTTATTTTTTTATACGAAAGGAATAATGTAATGGAATTGGTGCATAATAGGGATAGGATGGAAGATGGCACATAATGCGTTAAAAACTTTTTTTTTTATATAATTATGTTTCACATAAAGTACCTAAAAGGTCAACAAAAGTTACATCATGAGGTAAATCCGGTGTAAATCTGTAGCCGTTTTGATTGATATCTGCAATTCCTAGACGGACTTTATTTTCTCGAAAACAAGTCTCAATTCAACTAAAATGTTTGGTAATTTTTCACGCATCCGGAAAATATTTATCTACCTGGACAACCTGGATCTTATGTAGCTTTGGCAACTTTTTATGGAAACGTTTGGATATTGCATCTAGACATGTTATTCGTCCGTGTGTCCCAGTTTCATAAGTCGATATTTCATACTGATTAGCTATAAGAAATGAACAATTATGGGAATATTTTACACCTTTCAGTATTGTTCGTTTTTCACTCAGAATTTTATACAGAGTAAAATAATAATTTTCTCTTGGCTAAGGCAATAATAAAATAGAGTGCTTTTGTAGAGCTCGTAATTATCTCAACCTAAAAATAATCGATATGTTTGAAAAGTCAAACTAGACTGCCACAAGGCCATAAGTCCCAATTAATTAATTGTCAATATTATTGTTAATCTGATTACATTATTAAATTATATTAGTAAACATTTAGATTAATTAAATATCTAGGAAACTAATCGGTAATTAATCTAAGTAGGTTCCAAAATAAATCGGTATGAAACATTAGAATAATTCGTCACAGCTATTGTTACTGTTTATGGATTAAATACTAATTATTAAACAATTAATTTGTTTATCTAATTATCAGCTAACGAAATTGACCTAAAACTGTGTCTACAAAGAAATAGTTTACTTAGATATGTATATTTACTGACCTACTTATTAATCTTCTTTCTATGTTATATATCTACAGGGAGTATCTACTTTTGTTTGTGTACATTTGTAACGTCATATAGGTAAGCTTTCAGAAAGAGGAAAAACTAAAAACAATGGTACATTCGTGCAGTCTATGTAACATCATTTCTTGCAACTTTTTTTATTTCCAAACACATGTAACATAATCCGTTTCCTGTTCTCATTATGTGCCTAAAATAAAATAATATATGAATGCAATAATTAGTGTTTTATTCACACTGCGCGCTCACGTAACGCCGAGTGGTTGACGCACAATCTTAGTGCAGAACATCGAGTATGTACTGCAAGTTAAAAAGGGGGGATTGTCGAGTTAAGTAAGAGGTTACGGCACCACGGTTCGCTCCAGCATTCTCCAACCAGACGCACGCTTAAACGCTTCACTGGCTACGAGAAAATATCGTGAAATACTGTAGAAATCATAACACAGATCCGGGTCAATCGCTAACTAATCGGCTCACTAGTGCAACAAAAGTAAAAGTGTTTCGATTCTTCGAGCTACCACTATCTACGTCACCTTCTAACATGCAGGTAAGTCGCAATTTCTCTATAATATCTGTTTTCCTGTTGGTGACACGTTAAGAGCTTTTGATAATGTTGGTAGGCCGTCGAAGGACAGTTGGTTTCTCGATTTTACTACCTGTTAAGGTCTACACACTTTGCCTTTATAAACGAGTACAGGTTTCTGTTGATATTTTTGCTAATTTATGTAAATTTATCGTGCTCTTTTGGCACAAAGATTTGCATTACAAGATAGAATGTCGATCTTATCTGGAAAATGTGTGGTTCTATTAGTAATTAATAAGGAAAACTGTATGAAATAAGGTTGCAGTTTGCAATCACCTGTTATCTAATTTCCTAAATAATTTGCGGTGCAATTATAGCAATCTTATACACGCGTCAAGTTAATGTTTGTATGGGCCAGCTTGATGACCGCTTACATAAGCTGGTGTCCTAGTTAAAATCGTATTAGGGAATTTGGTCTACTTTGTTGCTTATTTCGTTATTAAAGCGTCATTTTCTGAATATTTGCGTAACATGTGCCGATTAGTCGGCGGTTACAACGCGCGTGTATAGGTATGTCCACATAACACACCATGAGCAAAGAAAATTTCGCGATTGTTTACAAACTATTATTTGACAAGATATAAGAATGACATAATAAATATGCCTTTGATTTGGCCAATCATCCAAGAAGTCTTGACTCGTTTTTCCTAAAAATATCCTCAATTTTCATTGGATTTCGCCTGCTGTTAAGTAATCTGAATAAACCAAAACAACCTTTATTTATTTACTAAAAAACATTGTAGATAATTATTATGTGTTCTCAAAACTGGTTTGGTTCCATTGATTCTTCATTGATTCGAAGGTCATTCGTGCGAATATTTCTCTGAGATTTTAATAATTAGGCACTCCATATATCTACCTATATTCTGCTTCATATACCTGCTCACAATACTGTTTGATAATCCTTTCTTGCAACCATTGTTTAGGATTTACGTAGGTACCTGCTCTTGAACTCTACTTGGCTCGCACACATCCTTACACTTATAATCATTATTTTTTAAACATGTTTTTTTTTTTATTGTGCCTTAAACGGTATGGTGGATTAGCCTTATTTTGATCAAAATTAAAACCAGTCCAAATGACTTAAACTTTTTGCGATGATAATAGATACGAGTACCTACATACAATCTTGTCTTGCCCAAAAACCAGCCCATGTATACTTTATTATTTGCTTACCTGGTTCTTTCTTTCACAAAACTCGTAAGACACTTAGAGCTGTGTAAAATCGACTCATTTTCCGCAGATGGCATTGGTACTTGGACCTTTACAACCAATGGGATTCTATTGAAATATGTTATATGGTTGTTTATAATTGTTGTTATTTTAACGTCTTGAACTCTATCCTGTTTCTTCTATACATAAATGAATAGGTATCCCTTTACCGGCAAGCTCTTGTTGAATGTCCTACAGGGTCACCATTGCCTTGTGTACTACTACACAAAAGTCACGCATTTGTAATTATTGTTGTTTGTTCTCCTTCTTTGTGTCGCTGGCGTAACATACTTCAAAGTTTGGTACCGTAATACTTTTACAAAACCATGCTATACTGCTGTTATGTCACTTCGTCACAAAATTGGCGTCACTTAAATCCAAATAGAGAAGTCACAATTTCAGTTAACACGCAACGAAATTTGTACCTGCACTATTTACGTATTCTGTGGTTTAAGCCGTAGAGATTATATCATAATCCTCTCATTTTAATTCTCCAGTCGTTTGGAAGTAGGCGAAGGGCGACAATTTCGTTGATTTATCACGTCAGTGCAATTTTACATTATCTGTGGGAACGAGAACGTTAAAATGATGGATCCCATCATAGGATTGTTTGCAATGTATTACATGGTCACCGTTTACAAAAAAAAAATGAGAATAATTCAAGGCTTTATCTGTATGTTTGTGAGATGGTCGATTGGATGTTACTATCGACTGGTTATCAGACAAAAAAGTTTGAGAAACATTGTTTGATTCATTCAATGTTAAGTTAGGAAGGTTATTAACTAACTAGCTTTCTTCTGAGTCGGCTTCTAGTGTAACGGGTAACAGGGATGCTGTTGAATACCAGTATTTTACATAGAGAAACTGCTCCTACAATTCTGTACTTACTTACTGGGGAATCTACGATACCCTTTTAGTGAGACTGGTTATCCTGACTATCTGGTATGATGTCTGGTATATCAGTATCTGGACATTGACTACCTGTAACGTCTATCAAGAGGGTACAACTTAATTCAAGGCATAAGTACATTTGTAAGTATAAAATCTCCGATCTTGGTGACGTTTCAAAGCAAGCAGCTTTGTTTTGTAATACAATGTGCGACCACAAACCCATCAAACTGTCCGTTTATCATATTTTCTTAATATTCTAAATGTAATTGAAGATCTTGAGTTTGTGGTTTTAATTTTCTTTTGTAGACTTTTTGTGTCGTTGTTTTAACTTGGTTGGTTGCTGTCAATTTGGCGGACATATTTAACGGTTTTTACTTTAACTGTAGATCACTCAAATAAAGGTTACAAAGAATTTCAGTTAAGTATATTTTAACTGCAAAAATTCCGTTAGTTAAACAAACAGTTTTAATGGTACAGTTAACAAACTTTATTTCATATGGAAATGTCTGTTCTTGCAGCAAGAGTTCGTTCAATATGTGCGTCTTCTGTGATAATAGCTAGTCGGTAGTAAACTCCATTCATTCATTCAATTTGAATACGTCTTACGTTCTGTTATGACTGTTATGTTACTTAGACTGTCACCTTTTAAAATCGATCGATATCTGGATGTAACTGAATATGAGTATTTTGCGTGGAAAACGTCCTCTCAAAGACTTTTACGGTTAATTACCTGTTACTTGATTTACCTTCCCTTATTCTGCTGATGCTGTATAAAACGCTTACGAGGCTGACGTCCAGCAGTGGACGGCAATTAGCTGAAAAAGAGAGACAGATCAATTATTATTGTCATTAAGTTTTAGGTAAGTATTAGGTAATTATTGAAAACGGGCATAACTGGGCTAAACTATGCATTTATCTAAAGTTGGTATAAATTATAGTGTCCTAAAGTGAGTGAAATAAGAGCACACGTGTTGACATTAGGTATAAAAGCATTTATCTTAAAATAATTAAGGCTTTAGTGAACTAAATAGTGCGTTACTTGAAATACTAATTGCAATATAATTGCAGTTTTAAATTACCATGCCTACTCGTATTTCCCATGGTTTAACATTTTTCTTAAAATTAAAATTGAATTGGTTACAACTAATTTTGAGGTAATGAAAGGTATTTTTATAATGATTTAAAACCGGTTCGCTATTGTCTTCAATCTATCTCAAAAACAATGAGACCTAAAGATGGTGCGAGCTCACCCAAAAGGACTGGAACTCCTGCGCACCGACGGAACATAGTAAAAAATACCGACCGAATCGAGAACCTCCTCCTTTTTTGAAGTCGACTAAAAAATGGCGTCTCACTCTGACAGAATGATGGCCAAAGCCAGGCCGCCCTAGTGAGGCCCAAGGCCACCGCCACCAGTTGCTTTTACCTTTAGCCTTTACCGCGGTTTACAGATAGCCTGTGATTCCAATGCCCGAGCTGGATCGCTAGAGGCCGATTTAGCCCCTTCGTACACCAGGCGACGCGGACGCAAGTCTCCGATACCTTAAGACTTTGACATACATTGACGAGTGCGTGTTTACGAACCTCTATGGATTGTATTGCGATAGTGGCTTGGATACCGATATCGTAAGGTATCGGAAACTTGCGTCGCCTTGTGTACGAAGGGCCTTATACATCCATCAGTAAGTAAGAAGGTATACTTAAATTATGCAAGTTTGTATACCTACTCATTAACTAGCAACTTAGGTAGCTACTCACTTACTTACACCGGGTTTTTACTTAGGTACTTACTTACTTGGTTTTTACTTACTTATGGATGTGTATATCGGCCTTTAGAGGAGGATCGGTGGCGTTTACCCAAATTGCGCGATCCCTTTCGGGGATCCGATCATTTACAATGATATAAAAAATCATGGATTCGTATATTATACGACAGTATTAGTCATTCGGGTCTAATTCCAGCTAGCGAAACTTCAAAAATGTGACGATTAGGAGGTGATGCCTCCTATCGTCTTAAGTATCGATATCATCTAACTAAACACGAGAAAAAAAAAAGTTGATTGTTGTCTTTGGGTCATTGTCCGTAGTTGTTAAGTAATTCAATTTGATGGTCTGTAGGTACGTATCTACATCTTATTATTAATTACAAATTGCAAACTTACAGTAGTAAGTAGGGAGGCATCTTTAGATTAAGATCGCCGTCTTATATACATTGTTATTATTTTCTGTTATGGGAGTTTTTATGTTAATTTTTTTATGCAATTTGTAATTAATAATAAGATGATTATAGTAATAATCTCCAGTAGAAAACTTGAAAATGACCTTGAAGTTACATTTTCCATAACGTATGCTATAGGTCAAATCTCGCTAACCAAAATACAAACGAAGGACAAGGATGTAGGAAGACTAATAAAACAATAGAGTCGCATCATACCACGCTCTACCATTAAACGGCCGCGTAACGTATTGCTGGGACATCGATCATTTTGATTACAAACTCATTAGTTAACAAGACACGTGCGACTCGATAGCATTCGATACTGACTTTTGTACAAGCACAGCAGAAACTATTGAGTAGTCAAGCTATAAAAACCATTTTATCGTGGTCTCGTTTTGTATGATCTTGCTGCACATTCAACAATCAGATTATACTGGTTTTGCATAGCTTGATTTTTAACTGTATGTACAATCCCTGACAAAATGGGTAGGTACTCATTTGTTTTTTTAGTGGATGATTAGAAAGTTTATTAAAAGGCAAGCGAATACATTGTGCCTCGGTCTTACTTAGCAAGGAGTAACGTGCTCCCCAGTAACTGGAGTGTGGAGGTCATAAGTAGTTGATCCATTAATTGGTATTTGTTAGATTTAAGCCCAACCCTTACATACTTGGGAAAAGGCTGCCATTCACGTGGACATTATTATATCTGGTGAATTTCTTATATTTTATATATATATTAAATTTAAGAGTCTGTTTGGTTGAACGCACTAATCTCAAGAACTACTGGTTCGAATTGAAAAACCACAAACAAACGCTTTAGGTAGGCTATATGACATCGCGCAAAGACCAATAGGAGTTGAGCAAAGGGTCAAAGGGGAACATCAAGTTTAAAAAAAAAAAAAAAAAATTAAGGAAATGGTTTTACTGATTGTATATCCATAATATCTGTGGTGTTTACCAAGTTGGTATGGTATTTTAAAATTGATCAGATCGTAGAGCTCAATTTTCACATCGTGCATTGTAATTAAATAACTCTGATATTTTACTTACTTCCAAGTCTTCTTTTACGACCCCGGATATCCTACATAATTAACCTGACGTATTTGTTTTGCGCGGTGATTGAACCTGTAACCTTGTAGCAGAAAGATTGAAACACCTTTCTTTGTGTACTTATCTCACTTTAAAGATTCACAAAATCACGATAAAGTTATAATTTTGCAAAAGTTTGCTTTTTTGGGTGGTAAAATCATATTTTTTTAAAGTCCTGAACCCTGGGAGCATAAATGCTCTGTTTGCTAAACGATCATAATTGAAATAATATTAGGGAACTTTTTAAGAGATGCCTACGCTCAAGTTAAGCTTGACCACATAGTAAATATTTTGCAAGATAGTAAATGCAGTTAATTAAAATTGACATACCTAACTCCTTTATTTACGACTTTACACTCTTGCAAATCGGAGAGTCCCAACTAGATGGTTTTGTCCTTCTCCGATGACTCCATTGACTCTTGTGCAATCACTGTTAACTAGCAATCGAGCCTGACCGATCAATTTAATAAATTCGTGCCTCATAATTTGTTGATAACTTTATGAACCTAAGTTAAAACCTGTTTTGTAGCTAATTTAGTTAGCCTACATTTATTCGAATTTATAATTAATATGTTGACAAATTAATTAGTTTTAAAGATTTATTATTTCTAAATTGGGTTTCAAATTGTAGATTTACAAGTAAATACTTACTTGTAAATGTAGATTGAGTTTTTAAAACACAATTTGAAACCCAATTTGTGTTTTAAAAAAGTTAAATTTTTTAAACATTCAAGGCTGCCTCTTTAATTTCGAATCACGTAATTTTCCTAAATTTTGCAACAGTTGGTAGTGCACAGGCAATGAATAATAGATGGGTGCTGTGTGGCGTCATCGACGGACATGTTGTGATGTGCTAGTATCGATCAAACTCTTGTTAATTAATAACACGTCGGGTTCAAGAGTCGCAGTCGAAGAAAGAATAATAATTTAGGTATGCATAGGTACCTACTCAAGTAGAAGCCAGGAGGTCACTTCGTAGTGAGAACAATTCTTGACTACCTGCCAAGAATAGACAAACTTAATTCCATTCCGACACGACCCTTTCGATTTTTTCTTCATTTGAAGCCGCAAAGGCCGGCCCAGAAGAAGGTAGCGAGACGACCAAGAAGTCCTGGAAGGAGTATGGGAAAGCCTTTGCTCAAGCTAAGGAAAAAAAAAGCATAGAATAGAAATCTTACTAAATTCTGTCCAGTGTCATTTACTTGGTCGCAGGACGTAATATCAGGACCCCGGAATGTAAAAGACTATTATCGAAGGACACCGTGGATTTTACTCAGTACGAGTCTAACAGTCCCTCCCGCCCTGCCCTGGGTGGGAGGGCTCATTTGATGATATTAGCGCGTAAAAAAAGTGTCGTTTACTTCATGTTTTTTTGCCTGCAGGCCTCATTTAAAAAATTACTAGCTTATATGAAAAAGTTTATCCGCCCATTAAATGTGCCATGTGTCCATATGAACATACCACATTGATAAGCCGACCAGTGTACCTGATAATAGTGTAAAACAAAATAGTGATAAAACATAAAAACCTATCACTTTACGCCTATTGACGACATTTGAAATAATTAATTAACGAACATAAATTGACCACAAGGAGATTGTGGGATGAAATTAACTTATTTTTAAAGGACTGGCCAAAAATTGCTCTGAATCGCGAAAAGTAGAAAAGGTGTTTTCACTTCAGTAGCTCAAAAATGTAGGTTTTGCTGCCTGAAAGCAGTGAGCAAAATGCGATTTTGCTCACTGAGTGAGACAAAGTAACTTTTTAATTTTTGTTATCAGAAAGCCACGACGAATATCTTATTCAGCCTTGGTTTAATCCTACAATTCGAAACATTTACACTCCATCTCTTTCCCGCCATTAGAAAGAGAGAGAGACAAAGCATCCCTTTTTCCTTCTTCCTTTAGGACAGGCAAAGAATCAAGCCCATACAGCCACAAAGACCAGCCCTTTCGAAGTTCCGATTTTGAATTCTACCTAAACAAAGACAAACACGTTCGGAAATTAAAGATTTTTTTAAAAACTAATGAATTTTTGCAAAAAGATAATTATGTCTTTTATGTAATTTATTATTGAATTTTTAACTTATTGATGTATTTAAACGAAAATAAGTATTTACTGCGAATAAAACTGATATTTAACCTGTAAATATTTATTTCTAGTTTCAATAATGTTATGTAAAATTAAATATTTTGAATAATAAAATATCATGGGTGCTATTTCCGAATACGCCTTAATTTAAATAAAAGAGCGGGAATAAAATATCGTGGCTATCGTAAAGAGTGTTTATTATTTTATCTCCTAAAGTGTTCTCGCTGCTGAAGTGAAAAGTAATGTGTGTTACACGAGAGCAAAGTTTTTTCCATCTCGTGCCTTTGAATCCCTCGCCACACTCAGGATTCAAATTTAGAATCACTCGCTACGCTCGTGATTCAATCGTTGAATCCTTCGCTTGCTCAGGATTCAAAATCGGCACTCGCAGCAAAAAACGACTTTGCTCTCTTGTTGCACAAATAACTATTTTCCTTTTGCTCTGTAATGGGACTACCTAACAAATAGGTTTACGAAAATAGCAATCAAAACGTAAACCTTTTCGGAAGTCGGTTAAAAATATCACTCACAGGAGTCACAGGTACTCTTGTGGTTTGACAATATAATTCATTTTTGGATTTAAACCGTTTAATCAATGATATTATAAGTGAAAAATATCATTGGGTATTAATGCATAAAGTAAAAGTATAACGACTCTTTTTCCTCGTGACAAATTCGGTGACAAATACGACGAATCTTTTTGTTAAAGTTTACAAAAATAATGCGCGTGCTGAACTGCTGACTTTCCATTTCTTTTTATTTAAAAACATCTGTTCATCGTTACTACAACAGCTATTGTTGAAGATTTGTTTTCTAAATTTGAAATAAATAATCTCAAAACTGTGATTACGGTGTCGTTCTATTGTTTCGTGACGCTGACACGACATTACCCATAATTATAATGTTAGTCAGAACTTCGCGACTTTGACGACCTCGGTACACTCTGGATGCACGTTTTTTGAGCGAGCAAGGCGATTTTAGCCAAAAAACAGAGGTGGGTAGTGTAGGTGAAGGTGATAACAGCATAGTTTGCTAAGTGTCGCAGCAAGAAACAGATGAATATGAAAAGATTTTGAAAAATTCACTACCGTATACCTACCTACTTTTGGATGGCAATTCTTCTATCAACGTCTTATAAAAGAAAGACCTTTGACTTTGAGCCATTGTGCTTGAATAGGTAGCTATTTGTAATTTATTTATCACTCGTCTAAAATATTATATTTTGCTTTTTCAGATCAAATACGCGCTATTGTTATGTTGCGTCGCTGCAGTATCAGTTGCGCAGACGCAGCGACCTGCCGTGTCAGACACCGCCCTGGAAGACGCCCTTCAAGACAAGCGCTTCATTCAGAGACAGCTCAAGTGCGCGCTAGGCGAAGCACCCTGTGATCCTATCGGAAAACGGCTAAAGAGTACGTTGATAATTTTACAATTTGATTTTTTCCTTCAATATCTTAAGGATCACCTCACGCCGATACGCGACGCGGTGCGACGTGACGCAACGATATTGCAAATGTGTATCTGTACCTATCTTTTCGTATAGTAAATAGGTAAAGTTAGAGCCTATATTTATAAGTCATAATCTCGAGGCTCCTCGTCGCAGTCTATTAAAATGTGCGCGCAGCATCGCGTCTCAGTGTGGCTGGATCCTAAGATCTTCAATTCTAATTTTTTCATTACGTACCTAGTCTTCAGTAACGATTAGTTATCATGATTTAAGTCTACATGAGATTTTAACCAAGTTACCATTGTCTTTTTCAGCTCTTGCGCCGCTAGTACTTCGGGGAGCCTGTCCTCAATGCACGCCACAAGAAACTAAGCAGATACAGCGCACTCTATCGTACGTTCAACGAAACTTTCCACAACAGTGGGCCAAAATAGTTCGCCAGTACGCGGGATAATTTAAATATAAGTTACATGTAAAACACATGATTGGATTAAATCATTATAAATTGTGATTTTAATTGGGATTTGTGCATGTCTCTAATTTTTTTTTTATAGTGTTTAATAAAATGTTACGAAAATAGCGCATGACACAAATCACCAATTTTTTATTTCCAAAAATGTTCGACGCTATTATTTATGTTCATAAAAAAAAAGTTATTACTGTAAATTAATGAGCAGTATGTTTTTTTTAATTTTCTCAATTTAAGATATAGATTAAATGTAAATTGGTTTCCGCAGTTAGTGAATAGTGTCCAGTATAATATTAGGTAATATAGGTCTAAGTGGTACTTCCCTAAACATGATTAAGATCCACCTAAATTATATTTTTGTTATGTAAATTATGTTTCTAAATAAATAAACATAAAATATACTTTGAATGTTATGATTTTCTATAAAATTGCGGTGAGTACCTATAGGAAGTATATCTCACACTTACAGAGAGGAGTCCTGAGTTCCAGCAATGGAAACATGTATGTATCCCAAAAATTCGATGGGCACCATTTATGATTGAATGCTTTTTAAAAGACACCTAATTTTTATTTTTTTTATAATAATATATTTTTTAATTATAATGGAATGGCCTGACAAATTGGATGCATTGTAGGCAAAAATGCAGTTAAAACACCATCTCAGCAGACTACAATAGATTTAATTGGTAAGAAGAGATTGTTAAATATGCCAGGGCGGCCTGGCTAGAGACGAATCGAAGAACGCATACCCTTATCAAGAAATGAAATCGTCATGTTTTATATTATAATTTTACTAGAGCGCAAAGGGCAAATACTGAAGCGACATACAGAAGAAATGGGCAAAACTGGAACTATATTATGGGGCATTCTGAATTAATAAACCCTAGGAATGTGGTATTTTTTAAAACTGAATAAAATTCTGCCCTGCGCTACCGCATACTGTAAATTTCTGTCAGAAAAAATCTGATGCTCCTTGGAAGGCACTCGCTGGTGATGCTCTAAAAACAAAACTGCGACGTCAAAATGTAATAGCCGGCCCTTGTGACAACGTGAGAACTAGTTTTTAATATGATTGACGGCAAGGTGTACAATACTCCTTAGAAATTGTCTATGGGTAATAGAACTGGCAACACACATTTTAATTTTGGAATGTTGGTATCTGCTGACGCCGACCATTTTTTAAATTTCCGGTTTAATTGTTCATAAACTTTTAATATAATGAAATATTATTTGTATTAGAAGATTATCAATCAAGTTTCTAAAATGAAAATATTTATTTTAAAATCAAGTTTACTTTACATTGAGTCGTAAATAACTGTAATTGCAACTTCCCATTCAATCAATGCTACCAACATACGCATGAAATAAAATAATTTCGTACGCAGTCGGTGATATTTACAAGTAATATTTTGCTACTGTTTTGACAAATAAAATACAAATTCTATCATTTTCTTCTAATTGAAGACGCTCTTGATTGTTTCAGTGACTAGAGATTGATATATGACTTGATTTGAAGGAAATGTTGTAATAACTGTTGCACTCGGCATCCAGTGTCTACTTGATAAAATATGGTCGTGCGTTTTGCCTGAACATATTAGTGGTGATGTGTGAAAACTCTGAAGTTAGTTATTCGGATGGGGAGGTGGTATGGGTGAAGCTTGGCTCCTGCTTTTGGCCAGGCGAGGTGGTCGGTCCAGAGAAGCTGCCACCAGATGTCCTGCCTTCGTTTCGGAAGCCACCTATAGCCGTTGTCAAGTTCTTCCAGGAGGACACCTAGTAAGTTTGCAAGTATAACCAGGAGCGTTATGGCGATCTAGAATTAATATCTGTTATATCTAGTAATTCCATGTGGTTTGCAGTTTCTTTGTTCTAAAAGTTTGCCAGGATGAATATTTACATAATAATGCGAGCTAGGTCGCATTCCAGGCATCCTGAAAGATAATTATTTTTAACATACTAGAAAATAAATTCTGTGATTTTGAAATGGTCTGAACACTATTGTTTGTAATGAACTTGCATATTTTCCATTAATAATATTGTCATCTTGATTATATGCTCATCTTTTATTTTAATTCAATATTCAGGACTTATTATAAGCTCTCAAAATCATATTATTTGTAATCCTTTGATTGATATCTTGAGATATTCTAGATGTAAGAGTCTGAATCATCATAACCACTAAAACATCCCAAAAAATGTTGACAGACCAATTTACAGTGAAGTAAAAAAAAACCAAATTAGCTTAGCGGGCTATAATTGTTGTATATAGACCAAAACAAAAATGTCTTCAGTCAATAAAGACCAAGGAAATCACTGGTCATATGACAACCAGCTCAGCTTGGACGTTTGACGTTTACTGTTTCCCGCAGAATGTTCTGCTGGAAGTCAGTCGTTGGACATTTTAGTCGAGAAAGAAAGACTATATCAATTGATTTTAGAAATTGATTTTACATGCTGTGCTATCCATAAATTAAATTATGGTACAAATTGTTATTTTTTTAACATTTGGTTAAATCACCAAATTAATCCTACCACTCAAGGTGTTGACGGACATGCACTTACTAAAATTCGCAGTGTCCTTCAATAGCCCTTAACATTCTGGGGTCACAGTAGCTGTTTAGTCCTGCGACCCCAGCACGCTTCGGCCCTCTAAGCGGGCCAGTGGTAACAGGCTTGAGAGGTCGTCAGAGGCTAACATTATGAAACACTTCGAAAAAAAAAAACAAAAATAGTGCTGTCTTCATCATCGAATGCTGTTAAAGATCTTAATATTTTTATTGAGTTTAGTATCACTATGCAAAAGCAATGTTCACAATATTTTAATTTTGAATTATATTTTATGAATTCAATTAAAATCCTGAAGAGCCTAACAGCTGTTAAAAACTCAGCGTTGAATCATAGACAAGTCACCCTATTTAAAAAAGGAAAAGTATTTTGCCTAACTTATCAGTTTCATAACTTATTCATTAACATTTAAACTGTCTGTCCTTGTAGTTCTTGGTAGAAGCACCATTCTAGTTATAAAACACAGAGTGACCTTAGAAAAAACACAGAGCCTCACATGACTTAAATATTTATACATCCTCTATCTTAATATCAAAATAGGTAACATGTAAACTTTGTTCTGTTTTCAAAGTCAAATGGAAGGAGAATTATCATATTGTTGACACAGCTAGCAAGATACTGTTTGGCTTTTTGTTGTTATCCTAAAACTGAAATTATACATACACATGGTCACTGTCTGACTTCATTTTAGGGGGGTGCAATTGCCTGTACATACTTTTTACTAATATAATATGTGTTAAGGATGCCAATAAACCTGATGAATTAAGCATCAGGTTTTTATTACAATATACACTCATGCTATATCCCCTTGGGGGTCAGCATAAACCACAGAGCTGCTTACACAACTCTTACATACTCCATTCTCTCTCATCCACATTCATACATCTGATCAATACAGGCTCATTGTGAGTACTATGCACCCTCCCTTTATTAAGACATTTACTAAACCTTCAAGTAGTAACACAGGGTCTCACAGACTTGTGACACTTGACAATATAATAAAATATTATAGGCTTCTCCACATCCCCAATTCCTCGTCAGGTCAGTAGTTTCATGTTTAGTTACAAAATGCCCAGCATTGAAAGATAAACTCATTATCTTCATAGCAATACTTCCTCGCACTGCCATGTAACTTAGCATCAGTGGAAAATGGTCACTTAGCTACCTTTCACTACATCTGAGGTGGATATTAAATGCTTTTTAGAATGTTAAACTCAATTGCATCTTTCAATAGACAGAAAACATGTGTTGGATTCCTTCTATTAAACTATTTAACCTTTTGTTTAAGGCAATATGAAACCTTTGTAACTGTAGAATATGAATGTAAGAATAAAATTCTGTTGTGTCATCCATTCTTGTTTCTGATGAAGTTTGATGTGTGCCTATTCAGTATTATGCTCATAGGGTAAATCTCTCTATTTATCGCTTTCATGGATCAGTGTTTTTGGATTCAAAATGTCACAATAAAATATTCATAATCGTTCGAGTATTTTCTTAAAATTTTGTCTTTTTTACTTTCAGTGAATATGTCAAAAATGCCAGCTCAATTTTCAAATATGACTGCAGTCGTAAAAATGAATTCATCAATAAAGGACTTTGTAAGTTGTTATTTTATACACTTCAATTATGTTCTTTACTTATTTCTTATAAGAAAGTAATAATGTTTTATATTTCAATTAATTTTAATATCAATTTTGTCCTCAGATGCATTTAGAACTAAGCGTGGTCACATGGAAAAGTTTCCAGAAGATGTGATCCGGGCTGAAACTGCAGTTGGAGGTGACATAAAAATCTTGACAAGAGATGAATTTCAAGAAAAGAAAAAGGAAAGCTATGCAGGAATTTTCGGGGATCCACATAAGAAAACTCCAGGCTCTGGTAAAAAAGGTAGCATTCCTGGTACTTTTTAGGAAGAAGAATAAGAAATTGAAAGACTTGAATTTCAAATGATTAATTTGATTTTAGGTAGACCCGCTGGACGAGGAAAATCTGCTGAGCCTGCGAGGATTTCAACTCCATTTAGAAAGGTATTCATTGTTTTACATTCCCACTTTATATTATTCGAGAATAATATGAAGTGAAATAAATTTGAAGTGTGTGAGCTATAGCATTTCGATTTCTTCTGTTCCAGGGTAAAGAAAAAGTCGACTATAAAGTACATATATTGGTACAAGGTAATAGACCCAGCACTGACACTCCATCTACAGAAACTATAGCCCCTACGCCATCCACAAGTACTGAGCCGGTATCATCAGAAAACAGAGACGAAGTACGATTAGGCAGTGAGGAACAAGAGAAACAAGACAAAGACAATTCAGTACCATCTTGTTCAACTCCCACAGCTTCCACATTCGACGCATCCACATCCGCGGCATCTACATCCGCGGCATCCACACCAACAGCATCCATTTCCGGAATCTATTCCTGCCACGCATGTCCATTTACAACAGTTCGACTTAACGTTTTAATCTTACATAGCAAAACACATAGTGTTTCATTTACACCTTATACACCATCGCCAGTAAGGAAAAAAGTGATTACAAAATCTGTAACAAAATCAACTCCTGATACGCCGAACAAAACGCCGAAGGCACGAAAGCCACGAGAAAAGAAAGAGAAAAAAGTAATACTGAAGGAAGTGAAAGAACCCAAGAAGAGTCCGGAAAACAAGAAAAAGCGGCCGTCAGATGATGAAAACAATCATATTGAACCCAAAAAGGTAAAAACGGACGAAGAAATCAAAAGCAGCCTTCTGGCTGATTGGGATGATGGAGATGAAGAATCTAATGATGAATCCTCAACCACTGTTATGGCCGGATCGCCAGAAGTACCGGAAGCTACAGAATCTCCAGCAGTGCCAACATCAGCAGAATTGTCGAGTGTGCAGTTATTGCCCGAACTATCGTCACCCACTGAAAAGAAATCTAATGGTTCACCTACAAGTGAAAAACCGGAATCGTCCAGTGATTCTAAATACGAGTTTTGTGAAGATGAAGACTGGCCGCTGGAAGCTGATGGCGGTAGAAAAATACCTCGAGTGAAGAACCCGAAACGGAAGGAAGACACAAAGAGCATAAGTTTAGATGACGACGATATGGCGAGGGAAGTTGCTGAATTACTCAATAAGACTACTGTTCCTGAATTACCCTCAGCTCCCGAACCATTAAAAGTTGAGGAAAATTTTCCTGAGCCCTCCATCGTAAAATCTCCGGACAAACAAGAAAAGTCGCCTGAGAAGTCTGAAAAACCTCCTGCTGAAACACCACCAACGAAAGCAATTTTCAAGACTAAAACTTTTTTTCGAAGCCGACATTCTAGAAGCCAAGATGCCATCGGAAAGTATGTCGCAGAACAACTAAATGCTAACGCCGTTGAAAGGATGGACATTTCTGAGAGCGAAATTAATGGCTCAGAAGCAGTTTCATCACCGGAAGCTAGAGAATCTCCTCCTATCGAACACGTAAAAGTTGCACGTCTTGCGCCAAAAATACAACTGAAAAAGATGAAAGCTGAACTACGTGAGAAAAGTAATTTCGAGAATTTTGGAGATATAACAGACTTCAGTCAATTTACTGATATGGCTGAACCTAGTAAAATCAGTGCACAATCAATTACTTCACCTAAAGTGAAAGAAAGTAGAATACTACAGGATGTATTGTATCCAACGCAAGAAATTAAACCCGTAAATACAGACATACCTGATCCAATTAAGTCGAATTTAAATAGAGCAGAACTTATAGAGGACACAGCACACAGACCGGAAACTATAGAGTTCACTTCAAATAAACCCGAAATATTAGATAACCAAATAAACAACTTAAACAGTAATATGAAAGATACCATAAATGAATCTGAAGTTGCGGATACGACACACGTTGCTATTGCAGAAATTGCAACAAGCAATATGGAAATTACAATTGACGCAACAGACAAAACTGAGCATACTAGTGATACAGAAGCCAAAAGAGATACTATTGAGGATGATATAATCACACCTCAAAATGTAGAGGATGATGCAAACACACTGGGCAATGTAGTACAACATACAAGTGAAACTCCAGAAATGGAGGTAACTTTTGACAAAGATGAAGAAGTAGAAGATATGCCAATTGTGACTGAAAATATAGAAGTAACAGCTGCAGAAGAAGTAGTATACGACAAAATAGAACAAGAGATTGATGATCAAAACATGGTAGATGTTGTAGATAACAAAGTTGAACAAGTTGAATCCGAAAAAATGGAAATTGCTCAAGGAATTGCAGATGAAGTAGATACTTCAGTACCTGCTGTCAAATATCCTGAAACCATTGTTCAGAAATCGTATGAGCCATACATGAATGAATCTACTGCGTCGGCCGTAGACGCTTTACTGAGTGTTTCCAGAGAAGCTGACAGAGTCACACGAATAATCAGCGACGATCCTCCCGAAGATTTGTTCGAAGATGACCATAAAGACAACAGTGGGACATGCAACAATCATGATTTCAATGAAAATGCCAATGTTGATAAAAATGCCAATGGTATACAATACCCGAACCCCAAGGAATACCTAGAAGATACAAATACTGCAGAGATAAACAACGACTTGAATGTTATTACTACCGAGCATCATTCCGAAGTTGTAGAAGATACTGTAATCTCTTCAGGTGAAACCAATGTACCAACTATTGATGAGATGAACATTACAATTAGTGATCAAACCGAAACTGTTTCTAGCAGTATTGATGATAACGTTTCTACCTGCGTCATTGACAACGTGACGAACAATGTTATTGAGAGCATTCCGTCTGAATCAGATCTTCAAATAGCAGAAACTCTAATTAACTTGCCATCGACAGCTATTCAAAATAAAACAACTAGCGAGTTACAGACTGAACAATTTAATGTACCAATGCCTGATGAAGTTGTCGAAGAACTTCCTCAGACTCATTCAGTTGAAGAAATGATTATAGAAGATAAACCTCAAGAAATAATTTTAGAACCAGAACCAATAGTTCATCAACCTAAATCTCTTTTAATTTCAAATAATGAAAACCTGATCCGGTTTGAAACTGAACAAGAAAAAAGTGAAAACTTAAACGCTGCTCAATCCCTTGTCCAAATGTCGGAATCAATCGACCACAAAATTAATATTGATCATAATTTATCTAGTAATGTAAGTAAAAATAAGGCAATGTCTGATAAAGGTTTATTTAAAACCAAAACAAAATAATGGCTTGGATAGCTTACATTCAGTGGAACAAAAATTGGCAAGTATGTCTAACGACAATAACAGTGAACATAAAAACGGAAAAAGCTCTAGAGTAGAAACTTCTTCATCGAGGCTGTTAAAGATTTTAGAAGAACCATGCACGCCTAAATTTACTAATAAGCCAGCAGCTGCTAAGACAACATTAATGTCTGGTAAAGAAAAAATATTGAACTTTGATGTTGCCAAAACGTCTTTCAAGGGTAAATCGGAGTCGCCGAAACAGAAAATAATAATTAGGCGTACCACGCCAAACAAAAATATTATCAACAATATGAGTGAAATAACTACTCCAGACAAAATCATTTTATCACGAAGCAGCAACCCTGCGCAGGACGGTTCTGTGCAAACGTACACTATACAGACAACACCCGAAGCGCCGTCAGATGCCAATACCATCATAATACAACAGAAGATAAGAAAAATAGCAAAGCCGCCGGCTAAAATACAGAAAATGAAAGCCCCAAACTCGCTTATACCTCCACTAAATGAAACATCGAAAATAATCAACGATTCATCTGCTGATGACAGCATGTTTGATATAAATTCTATGCCTATCGTATTATCTGAGGATCTGTTAACTCCTGAAAGTATTGAGAAGATGCCGATTGTGATGTCAGACGGAAATATCATAACTCATACACCAAATCCTCCCAAACTCGTAAAAACAAAACAAACTGTAGAAAATGAGAAAGTTGCCATAAGTGCAACACCAAATAAAAATGAAATGAAAACCTTGCTAATGAATCCAGTCAGTGACAGTAGTAAAGTTAGTACTCCAAATATCCTTTCTAAATCATCAAAATTACGAGGGGCTAAACCTATGTTAGTTATTGACAAAACCACAGGGAAGCAGAAAATTATTATGACTAAGGGCGAGACTAATGTTAAGGAAGTCAAACAAGCACCAGCATTAATCCAGTCAGTTCCCCAGAGCACAGGCAAATCTGAGAAATTCATAATTTTACCAACACCTAACTCGCCGCGCCCTGGCCGGACACAAAAGATTGTCATAGACCCGCAAACTGGAAAAGCTCATGTTCTCGTAGCCAAGGGTTCGGAGCCGCAGATAACTTCTACGGACAACAAGCCTGTTTCAGCGAAACTAATTCCATCATCGTCAGATAATAGCTCTCCTGGAAATACCGTAATGATCATAACCAACGCTCAAGGTGCACAATCTAGGATAGTCCTCACTCCAGAGCATGAGAAAATGCTTTTTCCAAAGAAACAACAACCCAATGTATCTCAACTGAAAACCATAGCTCATAGAATATCGACTAATCCAGGTGCATCACAGAAAACTATAGTAACTACTATGGCGCATGGCGCAAAAACGCAACACGTCGCACCGGTAAAGACACAAACTAGGATTGTACCTAAACAAAAAAGTGCAATAATAACGTCTAAGGGCCAATTGATTGTTGGAGGACGAGTAACAACTACTACACAAAACATAGCGCCGATGCCAGAAATAAGACCTGTTCCAAAGCGGATAATGGCATCAGAGCCAAAAAAGTTAGTACAGACAATTCAAAAGACGACTTCAGAGCCGTTAATATTTTTACAACAGAAATCTGGGTCTGTAATGCAACTTACACCTGCCCAATTTGAACATCTACAGAGGACCGGGCAAATTATACAGCAGAAGACATCAGCACCGCCCGTGCAAGAGAAAGTTGTGGTCCAAAAAACTATAACTATTTCACCAAACGAGGCTGGGGTGCCTACAGTACATAAGCCGAGAGTACGTAAAACAGTATCTGAATCACCAACGCCAGCGAAAAAAATGAAACAAGAAATAGCTATAGCACCGGCGCCTGCGGCTTTGTCGCATATGCCTCCAGCCCTTTCCCCTTTGTCACATACCAATCCATCCAATGTGCCATCCGTATCAAACACAGTATCTGTTGCCACAACGAATGCCTATCCTGAATTTGAAAACTTTGAAGAACTGTTGCCGTCAACCGCTATCGTGCGGCAGCAGCCAGAGCCCGTAGTCCCGCCAGCGCCGCAACCCGAGCCGGTCTCCGCGCCTCCTCCGGGGCTGGCAGACAGCCAATTGCTTGCGGTGCCTGGAGAACATTTTGGTGGTCCTAATGGATGCTTTTACCTTTGCATTGAAGAAAACGGAACTTTAACTCCTGTTGACAACCGACCCCTGATTCTAGAGAATAATCAGCTGGTTCCGATGCCGGAACCTCTACCTGTACAATCGGCTCAACCAGAGCGTAGAGACATTCTTGAGGCGGCTTTAGCCAACAGCGATGTTTTCCAAGCGGATTCCGCCCGAGACGAAGCCCCTGATTTCCGTGATTTAAACGCAAATGTGTCAGTACATTGTCGAGTGTCAGAGACTAGTACGACACTTAACCAACCTATCATGACACCAGTTGAAGTGCCCTCGAAGGTGGACAGCGAACCGGCCGTTCCATCTAATTTAGAAGATGGTCTTGCAGTAATTGGTGTTACTCCTCAGACTGTCCCAACCTCACTAGAATTACCTATTACAGTGACAGACCCTAGGATAGCACCTGCCAAGACGACAGACCCGCTAAGTAACAACAACTATGGGGCTGGTGTATCACTGCTACCGTCACCTAATACTGAAATGACTTACGTCACAACAGACGATGTGCCGATGGGCGGTCCTATTTCAATGCCACTACTCACGGAAGAAGAGTCTGTTGGGAAGTCCATGCCAATACTGACAGATGACATAGCTGAGCGGACTGTTTCTTCGGTCGATTCGGCTGTGGGATCTCCATCGTCTATCGATGTGCGGGAATCGGAAACTGAGGAAGGTGGGCAATGGACTCGCCGGCTGCTAACTCCTGGCTCCGACACATCTGAAGCTTCTGCTGAGATCCCGCTGCAGCCGGCCATTCAGTTGTCTGTAAGTGAACTATCGCGCCACAGTTAGAGGGACGCTCTGGTCTCTTCTTTTGTGTAAATAATATTTCTCAAATGTTTGCACAGTCCCGATCAAATGTGAACACATCGCGTGATATACTTTCAAAATATGCAAACCAATCGTAACTGCAAAATACTTTAAACATCGCTACATAAAATACATGATTTTACTTACATGTCTGTATCATATTACAATAAGAAAATACATAATACTAGTGGCATTTATCAAAAATATTTGACATTGATATGTCAGTATTTTTTACTTTATATGAACACACATTAAGTAATTTAAAATAACGTTTCATTTATACTTGCAATAAAAATAACTGCTATTTAGTTCATTAATAGTGAAATAAGAATTCAGTAGATTTGAGGAATACTGTTTATTTAGGAGAAGAGATGGCGGGAGTTACCTCTAGTCCAGTCGAACACTAACATCACTTATAGTTAACGTTGTGGCTGTCGTCATTGATGTTCTTTAGAGTTTTTATTTATTTGTGGCTATTTTAAACTTTCAACATGTTACTAGTGCAATAGATTGTTTAAACTTGTTTCTTTGTTCAATCTTGGCGTTTCAAGTCTAAATTTTATATAATAGGAATATTTTTATCTGTTGTGGACCCTTTGACCGAGTTTTATTATAAATGGTGCCGCTATTATCTGAGAATGATTGTGAGCGTTTGAAACGCGTATAGAGACATGACTGTAAATATATCTAGTTATAAAATAAAAATGCAAATTGAAGAAAGTGAACCATGTCTCGGATGGACTTGTCATTTAAAAGAATTAAGGATAATGCATTACTGCATACAATATGTAGATTAAGAATTTACGATTGTAAATTTAAATTGAATTATGATATTTGTTGGATTGTATGTGTAATATATAAAAAAGTAGTTATATATTATTTTTATAACGTCTAGCGAGGTATGTGAGCTGTCGCGGACTTGTACATGGAAAGTGATGTTAAGTTATGGTGAATTATGTCCACTTGTGGACAAGTAATGTTGAAGTATAAGAGAGATATGTGAAAGCGGTGGTCCGCCGTCAGTTAAAAAGGAAAAAATTCTTATATCAATAATGTAGGGTTAATATTAAGTACAATATTGTTGAAGTAATTTTTAAACATAAATGTCAAAAGCACTTATTGGTTTGTTTGAGTGATCTATGTAAAATCTAGGTCAGACTATAAAATGGAGTCTTTAGAATAACCTGTGTAGTTTTATTAAATAAATTTAATCAATATCTTGTTATTATTTATAGTCGAGCTAATACTCAGGCCAATAAATGGAAGCCAAGTATCAAATGAAACAACACAGTTTAACTTTGATGATTTACTCATTTCTCTTCAGGTGACACTTTACTTATTTAAATAAAACTAAGGCACTGAAATGAATTTAGGAAAATATATTGCATTGTAATTAATAAAGTGTTTCATGGTTCTGAAAAATGCACATTATGTACAATGCAAAGATTTGATCCAAACTTTATTATATCACAACTCGTGTTTTTATAATTTGACTACGTACTACATAACTACAAACTACAATAACAATGGTAATTTATAAATTCGTAATATTAAAATAGTTGCAATAATATACAACAATGATAATGAAAATGATTCTTATCCTATAATACTTTATCAATAAAAGATCTGACGCGAAACTTTACTCTGGTTTACAATTTCAAACAAATGTTTAACTTATTAAGTTATAACAACCTACAACAGTCAATTGTTTTATTTACTAGGAATATGTATCGTTCGTACTTTCATTTATTTCATAAATAAAAACATTTTATTAAATTAATATAAAACTATTGTACAAATATGTAAAAAAAACTAGTTACATCAATGGATCTTTCGATGAGATTAACACTTAAAATCTTATATTAATTTTATATATCACATGGCAGGCCAAAGTACTCAGACAAAATGCCGTAATTTAGTCTTTTTCGAAATTGACATTACAAATAAATATTTTTGTACGGCAAGAAAAAGGTCGTGGGTATGTGGCAGTTTGTATGAGTAGTGGCGATGTTAGGAGAGGGCCTGCCGCGTGGTGTTGGGCAGGAAGAGGCACATGAGGCCGCCGCTGGCCAGGAGGAAGGCCACGATGAAGGTGGGCGCGGGGCAGTACGTGTCCAGCAGCGCGGCGATCACCACGTTGCCGATGATACCGCCCAACCGGGCTGCCACCATCGATACCGCTACACCGGTAGCGCTGCAAACAAACAAAAAAAAAACTGTAATAACATGTTTTCAATACTTCTAATTTCACACCCTGCTATTGCCGAAGTTTTAGACACTTCGGATTTCGAATATTGGCCTACTTTAGGCAATACAAATGAATAATCTTAGTAAACGTAGACAATTAGAAAATAAACCACTGACAATGGAACGGGCTCCTAGTGAACCACAAATTGATTTTTCAGTCCATAGGCTGCAAGCCATTATAAGACTTACTCAGGTGTGTTAAAGCACACATTGTAGCCAAGTTTATAACCAAATCTTACCGTAAGTTGGTAGGGAAGACTTCTGTGATGAGACAGTCGAGCGAGGCGTTACCACAGGATATCACCGAACTGAAGATGGCGCTTACGATTAAGTTGTTAGTCTTATTGTACACGAAGTACATAGCTGCTGAACATAAACCAGCGGAGAATGTTGCGAACACTGAAAAGATAGGAAAGAATTAGTAAGATAGATGCATCAGTGTAGGTATATTGATCTCTTGAGAAGAACGAGAGTAAAGCTATTGGGCGTCATCATCATCATCAGCCTTTAATGTTCCCATTGCTGGGACGCAGGGCCCCACGCTGTGAGCCATAGAGTCATGTGGGTCAAGTGTGCGCAGCGTCTAAGTGTGCGCATTCTAAATATCTCGAATATTAAAAAGCGGCCAGGAACGGCAACCCCTCTCTTCGGTACCCCGCGGGATGTCCTGCGAAGCGTTCGTATTACAGCTGCTTCCCGCGCGCCATTTTGGATTGACAGGTAGAAGAAGATTTTTGCTAGAATATTTACGATATTTTGTCACATTTGACGCGTAATCTTTTGTAGTCATGTATTTTTTTTGAAAATATGCGTTTTGGTATCGAGTGCAACATAATTTCAAGTTTGTTATTTGCCAGTTTTTTGTTAGAATAGTATTTTAACACAACATGACATCACTATATTTATTTAGATCTGACAACACTAAATAGTTTTTTGTTCCGTTTCCTGAACGAGTTATTTCTCTTCTCTCTAAGTTGTCTGTGGTTCTGTTAGCGTTCTGATATATGTCCGGGTCTAGTACAAGATTAATTAATAATTATCTTAAGTATTTTCATGAAGTTCAATTTGCTTGTCATCGTTTATTTTATAGTAATAAACGTGCAAACATCAAAGCTAGAAGACCATCTTTTATTTTACATCTCCGACTACACCTGGCTGCCACCACGTGCGAACAGCTTCCACACAAAGCACTTTGCAACAGGTTCTGCACCCAGCGTTCTATCTGGGATTGGCAGCGAGAAGCAAAAAGCAAAGGAATTGGTGAGAAATATTATTATAATTATAACCTATAAATAGTCGGAGAAATGTCGCATGAAAATCCAATTGCTCATGCACAAGATGGCGACATGCACCATGTGCCGGGTGCTAACTTCAATAACATGAATGTTCCAAAACTGGAAGGTGTTTCCAATTACACCACATGGAAATTCATTATGAAAATGTTGCTGACCTTGGACGGAACGTGGGGTTGTGTGACCGGAGTGGACCTGGATGTTAATCGCAACCAACGTGCGCTTGCGCGCATTTGCTTAACAATTGATGTCAATCTTCATCAATATGTGCGTACAGCAAGCAAGGCAAAGGAAGCATGGGATAATCTGGCATCTGTTTTCGAAGATAAAGGCCTTTACAGGCGTGTTTTGTTGCTGCGTCAGTTGCACAGAATCAGTCTGTGTGAATTTACAAACATGTCACAGTATATTTCGACAGCTATGACGCTTGTGCAACAACTCGCAGATATTGGGCGTACTATAGAGGATGGCGAGGTAGCCGAGATACTGCTCAGTGGTCTGACTGCGGAGTATGATGTCCTAGTATCTAGTTTGGAGACGGCCTGCATGAGCCGTGTGCTTTCCAGCGAGTTGGTGCGGACACGTTTGCTACAGGAGGAGCATAGGAAGAATGGTTCTTCAGAAAGTAATGGTGTTAATAGTGCGGCTTATGTTGCTGGCAAGAAAGTGTTAAAAGTGTGTAATTATTGTAAAAAGCCAGGGCATATTAAATCTAAATGTTATAAGTGGAAAAAAGACAATAAGCAATCTTCTGAAAAAACTCTTATTGTGACAGAATCTGCTTGTTTAGCTGCACACCATGATTGGATAGTGGACTCAGGATGCACAGCGCATATGTGCAACAACAAAAAGTTATTTATGGACTTTAAAAATAATATAACTAAAGTTACAATAGCAAATAATGATCTTCTTAACAGTGAGGGCACTGGTAAGATTAATTTTGTTTGTAATAAGCATGAGTTTGTTGCTGAGGACACTATGTTTGTCCCTGAGTTGTCCACAAATCTCCTCTCTGTAAACAAACTAGTGAAGTCTGGTTACTCTGTTGTCTTTGATCAACGAGGTTGTAACTTTTATAAAAATCCTCAGATTATAGGTAATTCCTTAGGTTATGCTAACAACCATAATGGTGTTTATAGATTGAATTGTGTCATTCCTGTGTGTCAAAGTTCTGGTGAGGAGCATTCTTCAGTCCCTCTGAAGAATCTAGTTCAGAGTGAACAGAGTGCAATGGTTGCTACTGAGATGGAATCTTTATGGCATAGGAGACTTGGTCATTTGAGTCATGGGGGATTATGTACTCTGCGGAGAAATAAACAGTTAATGTTTCAGGAAGTTCCTGGAAGTAACTTGGATGAGTGTGTTGCATGCCTGCAGGGGAAACTCGTTGCAAAACCGTTTCCTGTCGGCGAGGCAAAGCGCGCTACTCAACCGCTGGAGCTGATCCATTCAGATGTCTGTGGCCCGATGTCTGTCTGTAGCTGGGGTGGAGCCAGATATCTGTTGACACTGACAGATGACTACAGTAGGAAAACCTGGGGTTACCTGCTTAAGAACAAATCCGAGCTCCTGACTCAGACTCTGAGTATTGTACGGGCAGTGAGGAGGACACGAGCTGTTCGAGTCCTGCGGCCGGGGACTGCAGCTCGAGTACTTCCGACGTGTCGACTACTGGTAGGGATGTAGCCGTGGCCAGCTCTGAACTTAAGTTATCAGTGGCTACCACTAGCCGCCCCGTGCGTGGTACGCGTGGAGTGAAGCCCATAAGGTACCAAGATTATTCTTTATTTACACATGCAGAGTTGGAGCCTGTATCTTATGAGGAGGCCATATCTTCTCCTAGTAGTGAGGAGTGGCAGCGTTCTATGAAAAGAGAGTTCGATGCTCTTACTAATAATAATGTATGGAAGCTTGTCGATCGCCCATTGGATCAAAACGTAGTGAAATGCAAGTGGGTGTATAAGATTAAAAATGACACTTCAGGCAACCGTACCTATAAGTCGCGTCTTGTTGCCCGCGGGTTCTCACAAACTTATGGGGTTGATTATGACGATACTTTTTCGCCAGTGGTACGCCATAGCACTCTGCGTACTTTGTTTGCGCTAGCTACTGAGATGAATATGAACATAGAACATTTGGATGTAGATACAGCATTTCTTAATAGCAGTTTGAATGAGCGCATTTATATGGAGCAACCTGAAGGGTTTATTGAGAATAAAAGTAAAGTGTGCCTACTTTTAAAAAGCATATATGGGCTAAAACAAGCAAGCCGTATGTGGAACATGACTGTACATAATTTACTGATTGGTAACAATTTTTCACAAAGTAAATGCGAACCTTGTGTTTATGTTAAGAGAGATAAAGGTGTGTTGACAATAATTGCATTATATGTGGATGATTTTTATGTTTTTTCTGCTCATAAGGCATCCATAGATGAATTGTATACTTTATTAAAAAAGGAATTTAATGTTAAAAAATTAGGCCCTATTAAAGTTTGTCTTGGCATGCATGTATCTCATGATGTATCAAAAGGTGTATTAAGATTAGATCAATCACAGTATATAAAAACATTGTTGGTTCGCTATGGCATGGAAAATTGTAAGCCTGTGTCTACACCTTTAGCACTAAATATAAAGCTGGATAAAGCTGAAAAGGAAGTGCTTGATGATAATGTGTATAAGTATAGAGAATTATTAGGTTCCCTTATGTACCTATCTGTATGCACTAGGCCTGACATAACGTATGCATGCAGTCAGCTAAGCCAGTTCAATAATTGTTTCGGCAGAGAACATTGGCTCGCGGGAAAACGAATTTTAAGGTATCTTGCAGGCACTTTAAATTATTCCCTATGTTTTAATAGGTCTGGTAGTTTAAATATTACTGCTTATGCCGATGCCGACTGGGCTAATAATATTGTAGACCGAAAGTCTTATACTGGATTTGTGATTCAGATGGGTGGGAATACCATTAACTGGGAAGCACGGAAACAAAAGTGCATAGCATTATCAAGCACTGAGGCGGAATATTTGGCTATAGGTGAGGTGTGTAAAGATTTAAGTTTCCTTAAGAATTTTTTGGCAGAAATTGTAAATGTTCAAATAGACATAATGTTATTCAATGATAATCAAAGTGCCCTCAAACTGTTACAAGCCAAAGAATACTGTCATAAGAAAACTAAACACATAGACTTAAGATATCACTATATTAAAGATCTGATACAACATAAGTTTGCTAATGTACAGTATATGTCAACTCATAATATGATTGCTGATGTATTGACGAAGGCTTTATGTTCCACTAAACATAAGGATTTTATAAATAAGATAATGAATGTTAAATAGGTAAGAACGCTGTGCAATTGTGATTTGAAATGTTTTTTAACTGTTGACTTGTCATGTTGAGTAAAAAGGAGAGCATGTTAGAATAGTATTTTAACACAACATGACATCACTATATTTATTTAGATCTGACAACACTAAATAGTTTTTTGTTCCGTTTCCTGAACGAGTTATTTCTCTTCTCTCTAAGTTGTCTGTGGTTCTGTTAGCGTTCTGATATATGTCCGGGTCTAGTACAAGATTAATTAATAATTATCTTAAGTATTTTCATGAAGTTCAATTTGCTTGTCATCGTTTATTTTATAGTAATAAACGTGCAAACATCAAAGCTAGAAGACCATCTTTTATTTTACATCTCCGACTACACCTGGCTGCCACCACGTGCGAACAGCTTCCACACAAAGCACTTTGCAACATTTTTAAGTTGTTGTGATGACGCAATAATCAACGATATTCCTCTAATCCTGTTTCGATGGTGTGGGTTAAGTGTGCGCAGCGTCACCACATATACCTATGATCGTCACAGATGTACGCTGGAAGGAAGTCTCTATAAATCTGAGTTATGAGTTAAGAAAGAAGAGCAAGAAGAGAAATTAGGTATAAAGATAGAACGACTAACTTAAATGTAGCCTTTTTAGCCCTTTAGCCTGGTGGCACGAACAGTGCACCAGCTCCGAACACGGCACTTTTATTTGTGATACATGTAATGACGAAGTTGATCCCTTATTTTGATTTAAGATGATTATTATGTTGATTACTTTAAGTGCCTATAATGAAAAAAATACATTTTAATATGGTTTATCTTCCAAAACATATATTTTTTGTTGTTGCGCACACTTACCCACAGTGCTGCGTACACATACCCCGATACTGGGGTAAAAGTGCGCATACGAAAGGGTCTTTGTTTTCTTTAGTTTCTTAAAATATAAGCTACTGATAATATTAGTGTTGTATCTAAGGGGATTACAAATAAACAGTCTTTCTAAATAATACAGTTTTATTTCATTCTACTAATAATATTCGAGTTTGTGAAGCATCAAAGAAAAAATGCGCACACTTGACCCACATGACTCTAATGCAGTAGGTGCGGTGCGGATTAGTAGATGTCACATGTCTTCGTTCTTCCTCACGATATTTGCCTGTAGTGCTGTCTAAATCTAAGCACTGCAATAGCGCCGAAACTATGGTTTTTATTTAATGGATTTTCAATTTTATGCTTAATGGCACATAGTTGGAAATATAGAGTTTCGGTTCTCGTCGTTGAGACAATTTGTCTTTACCTATTGGATTTTCAACTTTATGCATAGCCAATAAAGTTGAAAATCTATTACAAGCTAGTCGTACAGTCATGATATTTGGATACACACTGCGATGCGTGGTCCGAGCTAAGAAAAAGAGCATTGAGAAAGATATGAGCAAGGACTGCTCAGCAGTGGGACCACAAGATGCTATCAAAAAAAAAAAAAAAAAAATTAGGTACTTACCAAGGAAGAACTTCCTTCCGAGCCTGTCCATTCCAAGTACTGCGAAGATATTAGATGGAATGGCAGCAGCCACAGTGATGAGCGACTCCATGAAGACATCGGAGTTGATGTGAGCGTCACACTGCGCTGCCGTCGAATGTGTTCCGTATTGCGTGACGTATGCAGTTACCATGCATATGTCCGCCTCTGCGTTGTCGTGTGTCCTGGACCATTCGTCGAAACGGTTGAACATCTCGGGGAACCACATCATGAGGCCGTAGTACCTGGAGAATAATTTTAGGTTAGTTCCTTAATTGCATATTTTATCTTCAGATTCAAAAATAATTAACTGATATTGACCCAAACTAAACCATTCATTATTTAAAGAGTCGATCGATCACAAACAGCAATCGATCTCAAGGAATCGAACCTTGGGCCACGCTAGGAAATTTACCCAGTCATGTCTTGCATTTGTAATTAGTCATTTGAAAAAAAAGTTTGCTAGTGTTACTCACCCAATATGGAATGTGAAATTAATTGTGATAGAGATCGTAGTAAACTTGAGTATAGGCGGCACGAATAGCTGTTTGCTGTGTTCCACAATATCGCTAAACATTTTCCTTAACTTAGATTTAGGCTCCTTATTAGCTTCAATTTGTTTCTCTGGCTTTGAGTGATAAGTTTCTTCAATCAGTAATTGTTTGACTGGGTATTCCTCTTTGCTACGTCCTGTGTTCATCATATAGATACCCTTGAAGACTTCTAACGCTTCGTCGTGGCGACCAGTTGATATCAAGAACTTAGGCGACTCGGGCAACAAGAAAAGTAATGCGGCTACCAGGAATGAGGGTAGTGACATAACCAGTAAGAAGATTCGCCATGAGTTGTATACGAATCCATTTGTTTCACCTCCAATTTCTGGAATAAAGAATATTCTGATAAATACGGTGATCATAAAAGTCAAAGATGATAATGAACTATACAAGGGGATCATATTATATGTCCAAGTGGATCTTATTTTTCAGGCGTCTGGCAGCGGTCGGTCCACTGTTTTTAGTGAAGTCCTTAGATAGGTCCCTAATAGTTGTATCTGTAGTCAATCTGATTAGGTAATCAAGAAGAAAAGTGATAATTACCAGCAGGGATGATAACCCAAGCTAAACCAGCGACGAACAGGTTGCCCAGGGTCCAGAAAGCCGCCATGAAACTCAACATGGCTCCTCGCTTATTCTTCGGCTGGAACTCCGCGAAGTATGACCAGATCACAGGACCGGATCCACCTAAACTGTTAACAAAAACAAAGGGAAATAAATCGACGGTCCTCCGTACATAATAAAACTCTTACATTAAATTTAACATTCTCTGAGCGTGTTTAAAATCATTGGAGAATATCATTCAAGTTGTTTAGACGGCTCGGTTGACGCAATGGCAGAGCGTTCGACTGCTGCGCTGCGTGTCGTGGGTTCAATTCCCACATGGAACAAATATATGTATGATCTGCAAGTAAGTTCGTCCAGGTCTAGTTGTTTATTTATATGAGTTTCTATGTCTGAAAAAGCACCCACGTTACAGGAGAAATTCCTAGGGAAGGGATCTTTTTGCTAAGCGTTTGATTAAGTTAATAATACTCCTTCATGTTTAATTAGTCTACTTTAATAAAAACGTCTTCCATTCGACAAGGTCGGCCGAAAAAGTATTTCTCGCTCGTTACCTTAATCGTATCCTGAGGCACACGGCGGTTCGTTACGAGATATCCTGCTTGATGCAAGCGATACTAATTTCAGTAGGAAAGGCAAGTTATTTGAACACTATTCCTAACCAATTGTTTGTGTAGACGTCTATTTATCGCCATAATTAACGGCAGTTCCCGTTAGTGTAGCCCTAGTATTAGAAGTTGGTTTATTTTTCCACAAACAAAACGTGAAAACGATATTAGTAGAGATTTAATTAGTCGCTGTCAGTCACGATCATGAAGCCGCATTTTTACTAGGCGACCTAGTCGCAGAGGACATGTTGCCAGACTTTTAGATAGCCATATCCCTACGACAATGTGGGACAATGTCGCTCGACATTTTTCTTGTTTACAATAAACCAGTTTTTACTATCGTCGACTCTTGCGTCAAGTCCCGCAACTCGTACATAGATGTCACAAGCGACGTCGGGCAACATCGCACAACACGAATATTTCGTGTCGAAAGACGTCGACGATCGTCGGTCGGGTCGCGGGATAATGAAAATGCGGTTTAATTTCATAATTATTATAAACAAAAGATGAAAATAAACAGGTTCTACTTACGCGGCTCCATTGATAAAGCGGAAGAGCATGAAGAGTTCGTAGTTCTGACTGAAGGATGAGGCGACGATGGCGAGCGCGTTGACGATAGAGATGGCAATGAGCACCCGCTTGCGGCCCAGAGAGTCCGCCACGGAGCCCCACGCGTACGCACCCACCATCATACCAATGAAGATTATACTGTTCAGCCATCCCTGGAAAAAATTGTGTCATTTAGTTCGATGTTCAAAAAATATCTAAGTATTTTTTTTGTTTTTCTAGTCGGAGTAACGGAATTTTGCACAAGAGTTCCATATTATTTACAATATATGTGCAAGTTGCTCCTTCTTTCTCTCTCTGTATTATGTCATATCGTACGAATGGACGACGTTGAATGACTTTAATGTTTATAGTTTAGCCTACCCGCCCCCATACTATGCACCTGATTAGTGCATCCGGCAAACAAGCCTGGATTTTTGTCCCGGAATTAAAACTAAAACATTGAATGTCACGGATTTCCACAAAGTAATGCCTGATTCTATAATTTATCTGATAGGCTGATACTGACAGCTGAAATGACAGCAAAATAAATGATAAAAACAATATTTATAAAAAGATGCGATACTACTTTGCCATATACCCATACTTTATTTAGGAAGGCCAAGCCATACACTACAAAACAAGTCTAAAAATGACATAATAGATTCAATAATCGAATCAAATACCTGCTACGCTGTGGCCTGAGCATAATGACCCTAGTAATGTAATATGCCCAAACAATTTGAGAGGCCATGACATGCTCTAACTACTAAAGTTAATATCACATGAGAGCCAAAGGACACAAAAAGCCTTGAAGAAACCTACCTAAACATATTGAAGGTTACGTACGAACAACAATATTTCAACTAATGGTAATAGAGGAATAGAGCCTTTCTGTAGTAAAAAGCGGCCCCTAATCCACGAATGCCCAATGAAAAAGAGTCAAAGAGTCCGCGCAGAGTTGATGTCACCGATAATCACATTTTGATCTAGAGCCTTCGCTGCCCGTACGAGGCCTTATCATTGCAAGATTGCTGGAAAAACCAAGATATTTTGCATCAGGCCTTGCAAATGGAACAGGGTTTCGCTGATGCGTTTAACCCCTCAAAATTAGGTATGGCTACGCCACTAAAAATTCCATACAATTTTTAACGATTTAAACACATCAAAAATAACGACGCAGGGCCAAGCGGAGGAAAGTCATATTTTTCGTCCTGAAATGATAAGGCCTCGCTGATGCGTTTTGCCCCTTCCTACATTCGTCGCACGACGCCACTAGTCTTTACATAGTATAAACCAAAATCGCTTAAGTCTGTACGCGGTCAACTTCCGAACGAGTGCACTAAATTAGATAATTCCTTTTTTTATGTATTCTTTACTGATAGGTTACAAGTTATCAAGGTTGGTATTATGTAAAAAAGCTTTCGTTTACCGCCGGGTAGGTCGAATAGTGCGAAGTCGAGGCGGGCCATTTTTTTATACGTTGCCCCACACTAGGAATTTCTCCTGTGTTGTGGGTGCGTTTACGAACATTTAACCTCACATACACAAACCCCCAGATCCGGAAGAATTACCTGTAGATCATACAAATATTTGCTCCGTGCGGAAATCCAACCCGCGATACGCAGCGCAGCAGTTTGATTGATCAGCCACTGCGCTAACCGTGCCGTCATTATTTTGCAAATAATTCGCACTGTGCGAAATCGAATTATTACTGCTACTATATGACATCAGTATTTAGCTATAAACGTTTACCAAACGAGAATCTTATTTATTGTCGGTCATTCGGTTTTCCTCAAGATTCTATATGATTTATATTGAATTTAAATGCCATCGTTATTTATTTAATTATGACAGTTTGATTTGTTGCTTGTCTATTTTTTATTGTGTTTTTCTATACTATCTATCTATTGTTTCTGAAGTAGCCTGATTCAATGTATAAAATATACATTGTATCAGAGATGACAGGAACTGCAATGTGCATCTCTTCTAGGATTGCCAAAGATAGAGTAACCTTCATCTTTTATGGTAGACACGGAAACTCGCGTATAATGATCGCGGTCATCTTACACCGATTTATCCATTTCTAATGTGTGTCATACAAAGTCATACAAGTTATATGAATAGGTTCATTGATAACAATGTTAACAATGGAAAAAATCGATCGGTATTCCCATAAAATACCTAAGACTGCAACGATAATTGGTTTGAACTAAGATATTAATTATAATAGCAAGTTATAAACACGTGTCTTGATGAAACTGTGATATTTGTAGTGGCATCACGTGACGCGGCAATACAATGCTTGACTCTAACGTTTGGCGCAGTGGTTGAGCGAATGATTGTGGCGCTGCGTGTCGCGGGTTTGATTCCCACACGGAACAAATTTTGTGTGATTTATAAGTGAGTATTGTACCGGGTCTGTGAGTTATTAAATGTTTGTTAAGGCACCCAGAACTGAAGTTCCTAAAGTAGGACACGTACAGATGCCAGAAGGTTAAACCCGAATCTGACAAATTTTACCAATCGTAACGTTAACCTTCCGCTGTTGTGATAAGGTAGAAAATCTATTTAAAAAAATGACAGATTGTGATAGCCTGATGTGCTGTCTGTACCTTTGTGGCATAGATGTCAACAAGTCCATGGGCCAATAGGGAAGCAGGGATAAACGCTAGTCACTGGTCATATCGAGGCCTACGCAGTTTAGTTCCTAAACGAGTGGAACCCCAACTAAATTGTAGAGGGGACAAAATTTATTACATTAGGACAACAACAACTCTGTCTTGTTAGACAAAGAGGAATTTGTTTCACAGATTCCTGAGACGTTTATTTAACCGTATCAGACTTTGGCCGTGAAAATGGAAAACCTGAATAGTGATTCACGTTAATTGTTAAATTAGTTCTGTTTTTACGTGAACCGATTAACTAACGAATTCCATCTATAAAATGAATCGTCCAATTTGTTTGTGCACTAATGCAGCTTGTTCAAACCTAAAGAAATTAGATTCGTATCATCCAAAAATAAAACGTTTTAAAAATGATGCAAGACGTTGTATCAAAGTGAACGAAGTTTGAAATTAGAACGCAAAATATGTAATAGACGAGTCAATATCAATGCTTGCATGTTTTTTTTTTTTTGTTTTCATGTACGTTCAAAAATGTCTGTAGCAGAAAATTTCTACAGCAAATGAATATTTAGGTACACCAAGTGCAAAATAGAAACACTGTCAGGATCCAGTAGTTAATTTTTGCCTACAACGTTTGTTTTACGATAAAATAGTTAAGTACACATCCGACTTTGTTTACTGAATGATATTAAAACAGTAGCTATGTAGGCCGCAAAAAAAAAAATGGTTACCTACGTAATGTAAATTTTTACTTTATGAATGGGTTTTTTCCATGAATTTTTGCAAAGGGTTTTGCCAGCTAACCACTACTCTACAATTAGGTCATCAGGTAAAACCTTTGAAAATAGTAGGTACTACTAAACTATTCCGTGACAGCAGGAATAATTTTAATATTCATAATATTTAACTCAAACGAAAGAACCATAGACAATTAGTCCCTTGCAAAAAACCATAGATACGGCAACGTTTAGTGACAATAACGTAAAAGAGCCTTACCTTCGTCTGTGTGGTGAGGTCTAAGTCGCACTGTGCCGAAGGGAGGATGAAGGACATCGAGATGACGTCCATCTCCTCGGAGGTGCTGACCAGGCCGCACACCGCCAGGAGGAGGTAGTGGAACCGTCCATATCCTGTACAAAAAAATGTAGCTCGTGACTTCAAAGGGTTTGTCAATACAGTGGCGGATTGCCCCTAAGGCCCATAAGACCCGGGAGGTTAGATATTAGGGGCGGCAAATCGTGTCATAAAATCACTGGTTATCAATACTGACAACAAAATAAGTCAAATGCAAAGTATCTTAATATTTAAAGACTCGCATACCTTATTTTTCGAAATAACTATTGAGTTTAAATAATTTCGTAGAAAAATAGTTCGTAGTCAGTTTACCTTACGTTAAAAAAACAGTAATACTGATTAAAGTGGCCAATGAAGTAAATTCATTAATAAGTAATTTAGTCAATGATTGCTGAGATAGGGGCGACAGGTGTGGGGCCTAGAGCGGCTAGCATTGCAAATCCGTTAATCCGCCACTGTCAATACCGGAAACATTTCCTATACATCGATTGTGTGGACGATTTCAAAACAATTTCAACAGGTGAACGATGTCATCGAGTTTTTTTGCAGTCACACATTCTATTGTTAACTTGAAAAATTCAACAAACTCATTTGGACAAGCCTAATGGCGATAGTATTTCCTAAGTGCCACTGTATATGGTCCTAATTACCAGGAGTTAATTATCCTTTGTTGTTTACAAGTAAGGAAGTGTTAATAACAGAGGAACGCGTTGAAAAACATTAGTTGGAGCTCGTGTAGAGAGTCAAGTTTCAATCAGGGAGTAATCATAACCCTGATCGTACGATGCGGTTCTTAGTAATGGCGTGTTTACATCGTTGAACGACGAAGAATGCAATTTGAGCACTCTCCATTCATAAAAGTTCGTTCATGTTACTGTTTTATTTACCAATGAAGTCGTATAATGTTTCATTATTGTTTTTATTATGCAATTGAATGTCAACAATGCTTTGTAAT
The DNA here is from genome assembly GCA_028554685.1 of Agrotis ipsilon. NCBI lineage: Eukaryota > Metazoa > Arthropoda > Insecta > Lepidoptera > Noctuidae > Agrotis > Agrotis ipsilon. The sequence goes on from CM052966.1 coordinate 12,755,300, forward strand.
TACGTATTAAGATTTAGTTTTGTAGGTCGACGGCAAAGGATCGATTTACAAAACGATATGTGTGACATTCTTATAATTTGATACGGACAATTCCTCCATTATTCGATTACCTACTTTGTATCATTATGAAATATCTACTGTGTCGAAGAGTTATATTATTTTAGCGGAATAATAAATAAACAATGAGGTTGTTGAGTCGTCAACATAGTTTTAGTACTTATCCATAGTAAATTTATAGCGTGTCAAGTGAAGGTGTCCATTTGTTTTTTATTTTACCTTATAAATAACAATCAACTAGTATTACAGGCACGTACAGTGTGAATATTTAGTAAATGTTTAAGTATTTGACAAGCATTCTAACACAAGCAAACTACACATTGCTGAAATAGAATACTTTAGGTACTAATTATGAGGTTTTAGAGGTAATCAATTTTGTTAATAATTGAATATTTAATGTACTGAAAGGTATTATGTTGCTAAGTATCTACTTAAGTACTTAATGTATTATTTTTATTTGTTGCTCAGTCCATGTTTCTGTGTCATCATCAATATCAGCAGTGATTACCACTCATTGGGCATTGATTATAGACAAAACTTAAAAAAAAAATTCTTTTACCGACAAGATTTGCAAATAAAGACTTTTTAATCTTTAAAAATTAAGATCCTAAGTTGAACTAACTATTACTTAAAATAAATTCACTATTTACGGTTTTATAAACAACCGGTTTTATAAGCGTAGAACTGATTTTAAACTTACCGGTTAATTCGATAGCCCTTTCGAAGTCAGCTTTTTCCGAGCCGGGGCCCTTCTCGGGATCGAGCTTGACTTGTGTCTTTAACGACGGTACGACGCCTGCGGACAAAATAAATAGAAGATTAAAAATAATAAAACATTAAATACCACAAATTAAAATAGACTATCGAAGATGAATTCAGAAAATCCAGTAAAAAAATGGACTTTTCTGTCTACCAGTCTTTTAGTCCAAGCGGTGAGGATGACGGGCGGGCGGCGCGACTTGGAAGTATGCGTATTCGAAACTAGCGGCGCCTCGTGGTGTTTTTCAAACTTTCCTAAACATTTGTCCATCCGCTCGCCGCCCGCGCTATGTCACCACTCACAGCGGCAACGGTTACAATTTCTTAGGTCCTAATTTATGGAGAAAATGAAAAGACCATTTCCATAGAGCTTGCTTTTTATAATTATGCCTTTATTAAAATTTTATTGTACTTTACACTGGTTGATTAATCCATCCTATTAAATTAAAAATAATGAATCATTCGAATCGTTAACAAAGAAACTTAAGATTATAATGTTATCAAGCGGAAAAAATCTAAATAACCGATTGTTATCGTTATTGCATCGGTAAGATATAGCCTACATACATCTGGTGGCCGTCCTAAAGCGAGATTTTTTCTGTGGTGAAAGAGACAGCTATACAAGTTGCTTGGCGCCATCTCGTTCCCACACTGGAATTGGTAGGCCACCTGATAAGCGCAGCCGCAGCTGGGACTGGGATTGGGTAACTTATATGTATAATAAAAGATGGATATTTTAAATCTTTAAACCAGCCATTCTCAAAGTGTGCTCCGCGGAGCCCTGGGGCTCCGCAAAGCCTTTGAGGAGGCTACACGACAATACTAGTAATGATGAGAAAAAATACACCTCCTCTACCATCTATGCGTACTACCAAACTTAGATACCGCAATGGACTAGGATGGAGGATCCGCCCCCAAAAAGTTTGAGAACCGCTGCATTAAACGTTCTTGAAAGAGTTGACTTACCAAGCTCGGCGGTTTTGGAACCTGGGCCGTTTAGTTGAAGGTCCCTTTTTACATCACAATCTGAAACAAAACGAAATTCATGTGTTATTTATTTTCCAATCTAGGGTAGGTAGTATAAACAGTACAAGTCTGACAGTCCTTGCCACTATGCCCTGGGTGGGAGTACTCATAAAAAAAGGGTAATCTCAATATCAATGGCTGTCAAAGTTTAGGGAATGTCTGTTTTCATGTTTAGATATTTCGATGTCCTGAAAACTTGGACAAAAAGAGACATTCGGAAATGATGCAGAAAAGTGTCCAAAATGTGTAAGATGTCCTTAAGACGAAAAATAAACTGTCCATCTTATTGATAGTTATTATAAAAATACGAATTCTATTTATCTGCTTCTAAATGATTTAAGAATATCCTATTGTTTTGTTATGTTGTGTATCTAATGCATAACATTACATATTTCTATCTATTGACACGTGGCATTACACTACACGTGCTTCGAAACAAAAACAAAACTTGATTGTAGCAAAACCTAAGAAAAACTTTCACAAGAGAAATAAAAAATACATATTATTGTCTATGATCTGATCCGATATTTTTTCTTCAATACTTCTGCATCAAGTGAGCCGTTACTTAATAGGACATTGTGTATACAAAATGCCATCTGGATATTTAAGTATACATAGTATAAGGTATCGTTATTGGTAGGTGACCGGTAGTTCGGCAAGGTCTCACTAACAATATTTGGCGCAGCCGCGTACACAATACGTCAGGATGTAACGTAAGTACGGGTGGCAACACAAACAGTAAGCCAGGATTTTCTGTGTATAATTGTCAGAAAGCACAAAATTATCTTGTCACCCGCGTTATTGGCACTTGCTATTTCCATACAGGAAAAATAGTAAATGTGTTCCAAAATGTACAAGTGCTCGCATAAACTTTTGTGATTTAGTAGCCAAGTAGAGACAAATCAATTTTAGTCGTGTCACATCGATTACAAAATTTAAAAGCACTAATGTCTAATTGTTTTCTGGATATTTTCAGCCACTTTTTCTTCGATTCATACCCAGAATGACATGATTGGAATACTTTTTATTAACGCTGTAGCGTTAAACAGTCAGTCAGTACCTCGTGTTACCTTGAGATGTGCATAATCTCCGTGTGAGGTTACGAAATGGACAGGTGACTTCGACAAGGTGGACATTGTTGCCGCTTTTAAACAAATAATACTTGGACATTCCTTGTTGTGAGTCATGGTCCATCTTACAGGAACGCAGACAGCAGGTGCTCTAAGCAATCTAAAACTGTGGACCCCCTATCCTGTTTACGGTACTGTTTTCTGCACTGAACTTGGGAAATTATGATAGTTTTATGGGTCCATTCAAACACGGATGTTCTTTGTTAGTCAATTTAAAACAGCCTTTCATGCGCTAGCAAACAATTCTGTCCTGTTTATGGTGCTCCCTGAGATGCGATGCACTAAGCAATTGCTTAATTTACTTATGGGTTTACTACTAAACTGTTTACAGGAAGATCTCGCGGCCAAATACTAACAATTGCATGGTTTGATTGAAGTTTGGGTGCTGGAGTTGCGGGACTGTCAAGCATAATACCGTGGCTCTGTAACGCAAAAGGCAACCGCGATATTCTGACAGTCCCTCCCTCACCCAGGTCGAGGATTCATTTTTTTATTTTCATCCAAGCAAAGCTCGACCTTATAGCAGGTTTAATAAAAGGTTGATGGCTAGATAATGCCTTGTGGAATTATGTCCGCCTTTATTCTTATTGTACCTATTTATAAGAGTAAAATGGATACTCAAGTTCATGGAAATAACTAGTTAAAAGCAAAAGACTATCAACATAATAATATTTATGCATCTACCCAAAAGTGTGCTCAGAAAACGTGACTCTGTTGCTGTGACAATAGAACCCTTTTTCTTTTTTTCATAAAACTTGAAATGGCTTTGGACATCTGGCATTTATGATTTCACCTACTTTGATCTCTATTTCTATGTGTAATGTACCGGTTTTCCGGACACGTTACATTATACCTGAGTAGCTGTATAACATTTATTTAAGAGGAAAATTAACGCCAAATTTTTTAAGCACTCGAGTTCTAAAGCTCTGTTGAATTTTTATCCAGTCCTCTTTTCCTAACAGGTTCTAAGGACTTCAACACGACGCGCCTCTGACCCGGTCGGACGGCAAGTCACCCCATAACTCGCCGTCCGCATGCCTGCACCTACGATGGCCGGAAATCGCTTTGCAAACGTACTGATCTCTCCTCCACGCGACCCGCTCCTCCTTCGTTATTGAATCGCAGTAGGAGGTGATATAATCACTACATTGTCATAGCAAAAGTTTTTAGATACTTACTGTGAGATTTCTTAGGCCCGGGGTCAGTTTCTACCATCCTATGCGGGCGGGCGTCTGGGTATGGCGGCGGTCGCGCGGACTGAACTAAGATTACTGGGCTGTGGGTCGCTTACAACGGCGCACGGCTCGTCTGAAACAATACAAATAACTGTCATTAGTACATACAATATAGATAACCATGCAGTTTTTTCTTTAATAAGACTAGGAATTTCTTATCTATTGTGGGCGCGTTTACAAATATTACACAACATCTACTTGAACATCTTGTCAATCGCACATATATTATTGGTTGCGTGCGGTAATCGACCCCGCGATGCACAGTGGAGTAGTCAATCGCTTAGCTACTGCGCCGATTGTCCTTTATGACTGCTACACACCTTACGAAAAATCGTTACGATTTTATATTACCTACGGTACAGTTTAAACTGCAACGATCAATCTACAAGTCTGTATGAGAAAATCGAACAAACTTTACAGTTTTTCTCATTCACACTTGTAGATTTATCGTTGCAGTTTGAACTGTACCGTCCCAATCGTAACGATTTTTCGTAAGGTGTGTAGCTGCCATTAAGCACACACATATGTACTTAGTTATTGCGATAAAATTCTGGAGGAGGTTGCTTTCGCTCAGAAGTGGGTAAAGTGACATCCGTGGATAATGTATATTGATGAAATGCAAAGTTTTGATAAGGACATTTTCGTACTTATATAATTCTCCTCATTCATTTTGTCGCGTTGATTAAGCATTAAGGCTGCTGTATTTGTTTGGTCAATTGTATTCATTGTCAATTAATAGTCTGCAAATGTAAGTAGTAAAAGTTGCATGCATCTCGCAATCAAATTCTTGCAGAGTAAAGGAATATTATACACGATGACACGATCAACGTTCATAATCAAAAAGTAGATAGAAGTTGATTCATGGAGTTCTTATAACTGCTTTATTATAAATAAACATAGTCGCCAATTAACCAGGTATATCACAATTTATGGACTACGTCACTATATAAACCGTGCAACATGGAAAATCCAAAGTAAATAGAAAATCTGTATGTACGGAAGCTTACACGGTGATAATTCATTCACTTAGCAATTACTGTTATTGTAACGAACTAGTTTGAGAGTCTGTCACGTTTGACCAACATTCGTTTGGTCCATGAACTGTTTGTCAACATTTTTTTTGACCCATGAACTTTTCATCCAAAGAACTTTTGACCCACGAACGTTTCGCCCACAGAACTTTACGCCAATGAATGTTTAACCAACAGAATGTTTTGTCCAATAACTTTTCACCCAAAGTACGATTGGCCAACATACACCGGGATCGCTGTTTGAATATTTTTCTTCGCGGTTAAGACTACGATGCAGTTTGTATATATATGAGAGTGGATATTATTCTGATGATAACATTAATTATATATCATTGATTTATTTTAATGCTATTGTTGACATTCTATTGAATTGTTGTGCACTTGTGCCCGACAGGGTCCATGTGAACTTACTTTCCGTTTGAACAGTTCACACAGCGATTTTAACGCACTGTTACAGGTTGTCGTTTCTTTGATTATAATTCTCTGTAACACTATTGTCGGGCTTACATTGTGTGCAAAAACTCTTTGCAAACACTCGCCCGGCTTCGTGTAAAATAGTTCTAAATTCGGCACATCAATCAAGTTTTATAGCCTGAAATTGAAATTTAAAGACAGAAATTTTGTCGAGTAACGTAGATCGTAAGTTCACATGGACCCCCATTAATTTTAATTACTTTTAAATATACATGTGAATGTAAATGCAAAGATAATTGATTTGAGTGGGCGGGCTGTAATTCCTCGTACCCAGTCCGTAGATTTTACATGTTGTCTATGACTTTTTGATTCTAGAACATGTCTATTCTTTAACGATGTTTTCCTTCTATTCACACGTTTTGATAGCAGTGGTGATGAAATAAATTACACAAAGTTATGCACGTCTGGGTTCGAATCACGATCAACATCTTGTAATTGGACTTGTGTGTTGACTGGTCTACTTGCTGATCTTTGGTTTCGTTATTTGTAATTTAATTTCTTTTACTGGGGGCCTTGTTTATAATTTTGTGCCTCCTAGTCACGATTGGGATGTAATTTCGGATTTGTTGTAATGTGAATGTTCTATTGAATTACATAAAACCTTGGTTACTTCTAACCGCACAGACAGATGTTTTGCTGCGGGAGTTTGTTCCGCCACTTTTTCTTCCCAGCCAAAACACACTAGGATTTATAGAAGGGGGACGCTTTGTGGGACTGTCTTATGTAAAAATTACCTTGCAAAATGTGCTGACAAACCAGCCTGTTTTGAATAAATGACTTTAGTTTTTGTAATTCAGGGTTGTTACCAATGGGTCGCCACTGCTCTTAAATATAAATACTTAAGTGGGCCAAAGTAACTACAACGACTGATAAAACCGTCACGGTAGAGTAGTTTCAAATAATTTTGGAATGCGCCACTCCCAGCCCTAGTTCAGTATTTCATGACAATACTACAAGGTCCCATTTCCTAATCCACGCGATATGTGTAAACATAAAACACATTTATTAGTTAACAGCCTTGATGAAGTGCGTAGCTTTCTGGTTTATTACGATTTTTTAGATTAGAAGCGTTATTTATTTATTTTTATTGCTTCCTCTGCGTCAATTAATTATGATTATGTAATTATTGACACCGTTTAGCTAGTGTTTGGTCCTTCGAGATGAAGGTAACATATCAGCCATACTTACTTTAATTTATAGGACAGTATCGGGTTTTTTATTGGGTGTTTATTTAAATTTTCTAGACTATTTATGAAACAAAACATAAATTTAAGAATATATGAAAGGAGTCAAGACCGAAGAAGTAATTGTTACTCAGGGCTCCAGAGATTGGACAGTTTTTCAAAAACATGAGTACGTGTGCTATATTAAATTTTTATTTTAAAATGTGCAATTATTGGCGAAATGTGACTTAATTCCGCCGGCAAAGTTTTACAGTTCATACATCAATTGTAACATTTCTCATTATTAGTTGTAATTTCTTTGATTGTAATTCTCCGTAACACAATTGTCGGGCTCGCAATATGTGCAAAAACTCTTTGCAAACACTCGCCCGCCTTCATGTAAAATAGTTCTAAATTCGGCACATCTATCAAGTTTTATAGCCTTCGCACTGAAATTTTGACGAGTTACGTCGATCGTAAAAGTAATGGAGTTTTCTGACTACATCATGTTTTCACCAGACACCCCTTATTATAAATAAATCCTGCAAATAAAATTCTTGTATATATTTAAATCTGCCAAAATGCGCACTGGAGAAGAAAAGTTCCTGTGAAAGACGTAGCTATTTTGAACTTTGTTTTTTTAAATTTTAATAGGATATAATCCTATATTTTTACGAGTTTGCTCATCGTTCACCTCTGACGCAAATTATGCAGTTTTTATTACCAACTGAGTCTTATCTCAAACCGTTTTTGAAAAAGAGATACATCAAGTAAAAAAGATAAAAGCAAGCATTTCAATTTTAATTGACTTTTGAACAATTTATTGCATTCAGGAAAAGGGGGTTAATTCCTCGCGTAGGTATCACTCAGGTAAAAAACAAGATTAAATTAGTTAATTGAGCCGAAGTGGGTTATTCTGACAAAGTACATAAGTACTTACATTAAAAACATGAAAAAAAAGGCTTTTTGATTAAAACGCGTAATTATTGTCGGTTTGATGTGTTGAAATTGAAAGAGCATAAACTTGCCACACTTTTGAATTGTCAAAAAGACATAAAAATAAAACTAGTACAAAATAGTTATGGTGCTACAGTCCCAGTCACATGACATAAAAACTGTGAAAGTACCGTAGGTGCTCATTCCAAAGCGTAGATCTATGGAGAAGAATGAGCAAGAAACTCCATGGACACTCTTTTTCAATCGCCAAAATCATTACAAAACTTTTTTTACATCATTCATCATCAGATGGTACATTATGTGAGAACGATGTGGCATGTTATTAGTGTCCACAGTAAATATAAAAAGACAATTCAAAAATAAAGTTATTAATAATTAGAATAGACCGTGGCAGCCAAGAGATGACCAGTCTCAACTGACAGCGCCCGTTCACGAACATGACACATATATCAGCACCACTCAGCTCAACCATTTTGAAGGGAGCTAAATGACCCGACACACGCGCCACCATCAGCGAGACATTCGAGTGAGCATGACATAACTTTCAACCGCCAGGGTTATTCAAGTCAATAAAGTGAATAAAACATGTTTTTTACTTAATGAGAAACACACTTAATTAGCTTAAAAAGTGTGAAAAATACCTCGGGATAATGAAAATAAACTGCAAAAATGATAACATGGAAAAATATAGTCAATAGTTTGAAAATGGCGCCTATCTAGTTTTGATGCAAGCTATATGAGGCACAAAACTATTTTAGGAATAACCCCAGTAGTTGCGTATATACTGCGTATATCATACGTCATGTTACATAAAACTAAGATGATATAGGAGTTTTACATAGCCATGACGAGTCACACACAACAAAAGACGGGAAGCAGCCGTCAACACGGCGGCGCTCCGTCGTCATCGGCCACCGAGCAAACCAGACCTGACCAACTAATGATAAATGAAGTTACGCCATTATTTACCTGACCTTTCATTGCCATATTAATTATTTCGTATAGTATAATTTATAAATAATCAGATGACATTAACCTTGCATGAAGACAAATCTTACGGGAGGATAGAAAAACAAAACCTATTCTAGTTTTAAATCTAGGTAAATCAGCTGTTTGGCATTTAAGTTTTAAAAAACAAGAATAAAAGTTTGTCATTGACAAAAAAAAAACCCTTTTCCTCTCAAACGAGTTTGCAGCCAGATGCCATAAAAAAACTAGTATCTATAAAGTAAATTAATTCCATTCGACATTTAAAGTGTACGTAATTATTTAATTAGCATAGAGTAGGCTGGCTTGATTGTCTGGTAACGTGTTACAACAGACTGGCTGGATGTACTCAGTTGGTCAGTCCTTGGCATTACATGCATCATGCGATTGTGTGCAGCTTGGAATCTTGAACCATATCAGATTACCTTAGCTAATTTCTGCATTCAACCTTCCGATTTCAGCACGTCTTGTACAGACAACAACAAAATTAGATGATCAAAATCAGAAATTCAATACTTATGAACGGAGTTCGCGTCAGAACGGGGCGTAGATGAACTAGTAGTACCTAAATATTTGGTAAGTTACAATCACATATCTACTTTTGAATCACTTCGACGTCGCACAGTTCTGACGCGAACTCCGTTCATTATAGTAATTCATTAGTTAGTATTGAATTTCTGATTTTGGTCATCTACTTTTGTTGTTGACTGTACTATATCTAATTAAAAATGAACATTATCTTAATTCACGTGTTAAAGATGGATGGTTGAATCACACTACTTTTTTACACTAATGCAAAAAATATACAATTTGTAATCAAACGGTGTGCTTAACAATTCTGAGAAGAAACCACAAATGTGTATTACCCAGGATAATGTGGTTAATGTTCAAGAACTTAGTACACAAATTAGGTACTAAGAAACCGCTAATTAACAAGATCAAACATTAAAAAACAATAATAGTTCTATGTGTAATGTTGATTCTAGACAGTGTCCTGGAAATACCTACCTACAGACAAATACACAGGAAAATTTATCAGTTTTGATTTGATTCTGAGGCTAAATAATTCTTTCCTTCAAATCGACGTCAAAGTTCCAGTTTACTGTGTAAGTAAAGTGTTGTAAGTTACAATTTAATTCTTAGCTATCTTTAGTACCTATTATTTATGCTGATTTTATAGAATCACTTCAGCCCACCCCGCTAATTTGTCCCACTTTAGGGACCATGCAGGTACTACTAAAATAATGTTCTTTATTGGGTTTTTGCTTAAAGAATTTCTTAGCAATTCAGCAGCAGCCAAAGCCACAGGGTCTAGATCTAGAAGGTTTAACTGTGAAATTTATATTTGATTTTCAAGTGTATTAAAATCACGCTATTATATAAGGAGCTACCCCGGATCAATTCCAAGAAAGTGATTCCCTACTTTTGTTACCTAGTGTATTAATCACACCTCCGTCAACTCTTTTGGGATTATTGGCGTGACGTCTCGTTTTTTTTTACCGTGGTAAAAATCATGAAATGAGTCCTCTTACCAGGGCAGGGCGGGAGGGGCTGTTAGACTAGTAGTGACTAAAATCCACGGTGATCCTTCAATAGCCCTTTATGGTGCACTTTTTCGTGAACGGACAGTCCCGTGAACCCGGCAGGCAGGTGTCTTTGTCCCACTCTGATAGGAAAAAGTTCTGGAACGAAGTGGAATAATCCACGTAACGTACCAACCTATTCTTGTAAGAGTAAATTGATTTGAAGGTTAAAAGGTTACGATGCATTCGGCCGCCATTCAGCGAGAATTTGAAAAGTTTATCCTATTGAATAGTTGCATTGAACCGAGCGTTCATTGTGCTCGTTCTAGTTTCGTGATACGTTCGTATTTACTTATTTGTGGGCTGGTCGAATGGCCGCCGGCCGGCTGGGGAGTCACTCATGCAGCTCATGTTATGCAAAAGTATGTAACTTCCAGAAAAGTGAAAAAAAAAAATGTTCAGATTAGGACTTTAGGTACTGTACGTGCACATTTGTGGCACGGAGTTCATCCAGGAACTGCCCATAAATAGTCTTTCATTTTTTTTTCGGGAAGCATTTTTAAGTTTTAAAAATTAATAATAATTGACTAAATTGTAAACACAAAAAAATTACAAGCTTATAATATTAAGCAAGACATGTATGCACTGTATTTTATTTTGTATCATCTTTTATACCATGTTTTTATGCTAATAAATATTATTCTATTCTATTCTTTTTTTTTCAAAAATTGGGCCAAAAATGTTTTCCTACTTGGTACCTTTATGTGAGACGGGTATGCTCTTGACCTTAGTCTAGGTCAGGAGTAAATAAGGCAAGGTTTCGACGATGGAGTTGGTCGACTTTGAAGAAATTAGGGTTGTATGCGTTCGGATACACAGACATACTTTCGTAATTCTAATTCTTGAGAAATAATCAAAAGTAAAGAGGTAATATAAAAGTTATTAAAGGTGCAGAAGGTTTTGATAAATAACTATAATAAAGTAAACAATATTTATGATGAATGAACTAGCAATCGTGAAGTGATTGAACATGTGATACAAGGCTGTTTGATACAAACAGACGAAGTGACATATCCGCTAATGTATCGTATGGTCGAAGACTGTAAGCAGGTACAAGAATAAAATAAAAATTAAATATTTTAATCGCTAAAGTTTAACATAATATAACGGAACTGTTTTTTAATAAAATAAACGTCATTTGCTACTACGCAAAACGGAAGCATTATTACGATTTTTTTGACAAAAACGTGATATTTAATTAATAACCATGAACTCTACCACGTTTTGGACACAAACTGCCGAAGTATCAAGTTATATCTGCAGATAAACAAATATTTATTGAATTAAAACCTGTTCAAAAAGTTAGTTGCTTAAGATTTCAATGACTACTTGAAAAGGGTAAGTAAAAACGCAAAATAAGCTAAAACGTCTAACGTTAAAAGCGCAAAACCTCTCGTGGGGTAACTCGGCCCATGTTACTGAACAATGTTTGTTCTAAGACTTTTAGAAATTCGTAACAAAAAAAAATGATTTTTCATACTGATGGTCTCGATCAATTTCTCATTATGTATGAAAAACCAATTTTTTTTTTGCGAATTTCTAAAAGTCTTAGAACAAACATTGTTCAGTAACATGTGCTGAGTTACCCCACGAGAGGTTTTGCGCTTTTTACGTTACACGTTGTATAAATAATTAACATAATTAATAACCGTTCTCCTGTTCTGTATTTAGAGGACGTATTTATGCCACTCTGTTAGATAGAATATTTATTTCAAACAAGACACTTATTTTTTTTAACTTTTTTTAAAAGTTCAGTGATAAAAACGTCAAGCACCGTATGTCATTTTGCAAAAATTCAAATAGAGAAGGTGTCATTAAATGTTTCTAAATGACCTCTGTTTAACGATTATTTTATTAAAAAGGCATTCAAATGTTAACGGCTATTGATATTAATCGACTGATGAAATGTGCAAATGATATAACGCTCTACATTTTTTATATACAAAAAAATATATCATAAATATGACGTGATGTTTGTCCTCTCGAAGGACGATGACGAAATAATTTCAAATACCTAGTTAAATTTAAAATCATCTATGTCAAGAGAATATTTCACATCGAACATTAAAAATCTCATTTTACAAGTTTTAGACCATTTGTTGCATATAGGTAGATCCCTAATGCTGAACCGAAAATCAATCGATTTCTTCACAAGGAAATTAAGGAAGTGACGTAATTTTGATTTGATATCAGCACATCAACCTACCTCAATCTGTCAAATTTCTTTTGTGGATTTTAAATCTTTACGAATTTATTTTGGTTTCCTATTACTTCGGCGTCAAGATTGACTGGTTTAGTTATCGTGTTCACAGTTTCAGGGTTACTGTCACACGCGACATTGCGACCAGATTAAGGCTTGGCTACGTAAGCCTTTCATTAACATATTTTTCTCTTTTGCCTAATTACCTAATGGGTAGTTTGCGAAATTTAATGAGCTAAAGTTTACACGCCTGTTTTTTTGTCAGTTCTTGTTTTTCAATCATTTTAAATTTAGATTTAAAATGACATACTAACTGTAAGCTTTTTTTAGAAAAGCTTACATAACTATGTTTGAAAATGGGAAAGAGATTATTCTGAGATTTATACTTGTGAATACGGATGTTTAAAAAGCCGTTGGTCCCGGCTGTCATTTGTAGATCTTTGAGAGTCTTTACGATTAGTCAGAAGCTCTAAAAGTCAGTCTTACCATGTAGCATCGTATTACCCAGTTGCTGGGTTGTGGAGGTCCGATAGGCAGTTGCTCCACGTAAAACTCTGATATTCAGCTGCATCTGATTCGACTGGAAGCCGACCCCAGTTTTCCCGAACTGGGAAAAGGCTAGGCAGATGTTGATGATGCATGCATGTACAATTTATTGTCAACATCTATTTTCGCAGAATAAGATCAATTAGGGCTGCATACACAATCGATTAAGTGTTGTTCTTGCACGTGTGTCTGCTGCGTCTATGTTTTATATTAATTACCACGCAAATGACTGTTCAGATAAATAACAATTAAATATAAAAATTTAAATAAATAATCGTAAAACCGGTTGGGCGCATTAAACTTTATACTTAATGATATTTAGGTACATTATATGTGCCTCTTTAGGTACTGTTCGGGTCATTCCAAAGACTTTCAGTAAAAAATCTCGATAACGATCGGTTTAAGGTAGAGACTGTCTACCGTGACCCAAGAACGCAAAGGGCAACTGAAGGAATGTGATGAGTAAGTCAGTAAGAGTCTGACAAAAAATATTAAAAAAAGTTTGGTTATAATATATTTAATTAACTCCCTGCCCTGGTGGGGACTAATTTAATGATTTTAACACCAAAAAAAAAATTAATAAAAAATGCCAAATGCCACGGACATTAATTTATTTGTACAAGATCATTTCGTGCATTACCGGCATTTATATTCCATTCAATATTATAGACATTTTTTTTCTGATAACATGTTTATTTTGATTCGATAGCGACTTGAACCTGTTTTGCAAGTTAGCAGCATAAATATTGTGCATCGTAAACAATGGTTGGCGATCGCATATTTTTTTATTTACTTCGCATCATGTTAGTACTTGTAGGATAACCTCGGAAAACTAACGGCCGATCTAGATAACTTATTCCGCATTTACAGCCTAGTTAATAAGAGATAAATATAGATTCTTCATAAATTTTTCTCAAGTAATTAGTTAAAGACCGAAAACCTAATAGGTTAGTTTAGTTATTTGAAAACTGAATGCTGATTTTTACAATTAATATCAGCCTATAATAACCTAACAACATGACTTAATTCCGAATAATATTGATATACTAGCTGTTGCCAGCGGCTTCACCCGCTACAACTATCCTATGTGTTAAACCAGGTTATAAACTATCTGTGTACCAAATTTCAGCCAAATCCGTTCAGGAGTTTTTGCGTGAAAGAGTAACAAACATCCATACATCCATACATACAAACTTTCACATTTATAATATTAGTAGGTACATCCATACATACAAACTTTCACGTTTATAATATGAGTAGGATTTTTGTGTTTAAACGAAGGCTGTCAAAAACTTGAAAACAAATGTGGCAGTCCCGACCCCAATAGGGCGACTTCATGTCACTCCAAGATCCCACGATGATCAGACTCTTGTTATATTGAAGCTGTTTTTCTGTGCATGTCGCCGAAACAGGAAAAAATCTCCGATTATGTTTGATAACAGGTAGCAAAGGTGCTCAAACTTTATTTTCAAACCTATAAAAATAGAGGCAGTTTTCTACTTTAAAATTCGCTGAAGAGAGTTAAAACAGCTCTTAGTAACAATCAATTACAATCGAATTAAAGAATTTAATCACCTACTTTAATATATATTACATAATATTATTCTAATGTCCCAATACCGGTTTTATTTACAAACTTCACGGTTTTCATAACATGTATTGTTTTATGGAAATCAGGTTGAAATCCGAAGCGTATTACGAATAATTCAATACCGTTTATATTAATGTAATCAGCGAAAACTGGTTTTTGACGAATCTTAATAAACTTGAAACCTGCACGTGACCGCTTGTTGTTTTTATTTAATGTTTATGTTGCTATAAGAATAATTATGGTTTATGACTACAAGAAACAATAACAAATCAAGTTCTGTGGTTATTTACTTTCAATTTTATACATTTATTCTAACTAAATCATTTACATTCTGTAAATGGTTGAGTATTAAAAACGAGTTGTCAAAAAAATCAATTGAATCGTTGTCAACGAGAAAAGCAAAAGAAAAGCAAGGCTTATTTTTAAGCTAAGAAATGGCCAGAGTTCTTTTATGGTTGAAGAATAAGCTTTAATTTTCGCAAAGGTTGGTTTCAATTTTTTATTCTTCATTTAATCTGAATTATAACAAAACATATATACCTACCTATGTGCTAAAAAAGAGGCAGAGACAAAAAAAAACAAGTCTCGTACATAGTGATTGAAAAGACCTTAATTAATATAAAATAGTACTTATTTAGGACACTTGGGTTACACCTACTGCAATGTTTAATATTTTTAAATGTTAATAAATGAAAAATAATAAAAAGAAAACAAATCAGAGACTACAAAAAAAAATAGAAAGCCGTTAAGCAGGTCTTTCAATACGAATAACTTATAGGAGTGTGTACATGTATGGCCTCTAGCATACCTACCTACATACACACGTTTTGTATAGTGCTATAATTGCAATTACACTTCCTACTCAGTAGGCTTAGGTCACCAGGCGACCTACAGGCCCTAAAGAAAAGGCCACTGGTTCTAGCCACGCCGAAAGTTGTTCGCAAAAATTATTTATAGTTTTAACACACGATGATGAATGCAAACATGATAAGGAAGAAGGTGAATTGTTTTCTTAGCACCTATGTGTGGCACAGATAAGATTTTATTCTTCCTAATTTATAGATTCCATGGAAATTATAGAGGTATCAACTATGTGAGAGGGAGTGGGCCATAATCCGACACGCGGACCCATTGCGGGTGAGTAGATAGTTCCAGGACATGCCGGTTTCCTCACGAGGTTTTCCTTCACCCTTTTCAGAACAGTGCAGCAGTGATGATGAAATAAACTAAACAAAGTAATGCACTATACTGGGTTCGAACCTACGATTTGTAAGTCGGGGTTGATACCACTACCGCTCACATAGAGGAGACCTTGTCCCAGCAGTGGTAACATTATAGGCTGATGATGATAGAAATTATGCTGCGAATTATCAAGCGCCGAGAACTGTGGTTAAAACTGAATCAATTATGTTTTATAACGATGGCTTATTATTTTAATAATTAGTGCAGAAATTAGAACAAAACCATTAGAGTCGCCGCCATTATTATCAGGCATCAATGTCGCATAGATAATAGAGAGCATTTTTTATTAAGATAAAACGTTGAACGTCGGATGGTTCACGGTACCATAATGGTTAAGTAATTAGTTTCATTTTTATATGGACACTAGCTTTTACTTGCGGTTTCATGTGTTAGAATTCAGGTTTTTTTCAGGCTTCTTCTTCAGGTTTTAACCCGATTTGAAAGTTGAAAAGCGTTACAAACTATTTTTTTCAATTTTAATATTAGTCATAATTAAATCTCTAGGCAACCCAAAGTGATAGGATCCAAATATATTTCCAAAGGATATACCTAGAATTAATCGAGTTAAAAAAAAATACTAGATAAAACAAGAAAATTGATGACAATGTTTAGACGAAAAACAAACAACTACGTATAAAGCTCTACATTGTAATGCTTTTATTACAAGTTTCTTAAGACTCGCATTTTATTTTTTAAACGTTGCCCCACACTAGGAGTTTCTCCTGTATCGTGGGTGCGTTTACAAACATAAACTCACATACACAAACGCCCAAAACTACTTGTAGATCATACAAATATTTGCCCCCAGAGGTGTCTCACGCAAAAATGGAAGAAAAATTTTTATTAACATTAGGGCCGCGTTAGACCACTAAACAATGCTGTGTTTGACGGTAAAGGACGCTTGTCTAGAAGTAAAGTACCTAATTGGTGTTTTTTATTGCAAGAAAATAATTATCCCTTCACCCCATTACAGCAAAAACTACAAAACTCTAGATTTTCCGACACCTTATTTTTTTTTTATTCAAATTAATTTATTTGCACAAATGATTAACTGTGGGGTTTTGAATTTCTTAATCGTATTTTAAATATCGTGTAAAGCCTACCTACCTAAAAACCAATCGTTTATTTAAAAAATTACAGTTATTATAAGTCAATACACTGACTCAATGTTTAGTTTCCTATGGCCCCATAGGTTTGTTTACTTCAAGCTCGTTCATAACAAACTGACGTAGGCATATACAGCGTGTTGTCAGTTGTCATTTGTCTATGAATTGCTAGGCTAGGCAGTTATAGCCCACGTCACTACTGCAGTCCTTTTGACACGGCGCTAGTGTCTATGCCATAACATAAAAATGCAGTTAAAAAATATAGTTCCACGAACTTTCCACAAGACTTGAGTGGTAGCGCCGACTTTATTAGCGATTTCGAGTGACAACTGCCGGCATACATAATGCTGGTTTAGTATTAGTATTAGGAGAAACATGTGCCTTACAGTCTATTCATTCAGTCATTACGATATTTAAATGTTACAGGCCACTTTGTTTTGTTTTATTTTTTAATGAAAAAAGTTGTAGAACGCAACAGTATGAACTAAAAGATTAAAAAGAAAATTACCAACAGGGTGTAGTTTTTTTGAGTTGTCACTTTTTGGTGGTTAAGTAAGTTTCCTTTGCACTTGAATTTTTATAGAAATCAAGAATCTAATGTTTTATAACCTGATTGTTGATGCTGTATGGAACACTAACCATACAAACACACACGTTAAATTGATATGACGTATGTTGTTTTACTCTTATTTGTACTCATAATGTTTACAGAGTTTTTTGTTGCGGTTGCAGTTTCTTATTAAGTACGTAATTGTTGCGGTTACTTTGATTGTAGTGTGCATACAAGTAACCAAATACATTGCATAGCACCGATAGTATACGTAATTCGTGATTTGTTTCGTTCCTACTGCGTTCTACATGTTTGAGAAGCTGACCACTGAACCATTCAGTTTAAAATTTTCAGGTAAAATTATAATGGATGTTATGTGTTCGAAAAAAATAACTAGAAATCTTTTCACTTACCAAAACAGTAGTGCAGGATCAAAATACAAAAAAAAAACAATTTTCAGTCAAAAGTTCCAAATATGAGCATTGTTTTCATGAAATCTAGAGTTAAGATGAACGTCACAAAAAGTGGTGAAAACTCGCGTCAAATAACACTTTTGAGAAACATTTCACGACACTTCCGGTTTCGAACGTCCGCATAGGGGGAAATGTGGTTCCGGGGATCACAGGAGCCGAGAGGTCGGGAGGCTGTGGCGCACTGTTTGTTGTGGTCGAGTGAGAGGCGCGGGCGAGAGGCGCGAGGCGTGTGCTCGGACAGAGGCGGCGCGGGATTGTGCTGCTCGGAGGCTCGCGACTACACTTTTGCACCTCCTGCCGACCACCGCCCCACTCTCATATTGTTTGTGATAATTAACTTATTTTAAGGTTGCAATAGTTTAGTTCCGTGAGCTATTAAACGATTTGTGTCTCGCAAATAGGAAAAACGTTTTGTTTCAAGGTGTCATCTTTGCATCATTCATCTTCAGGAAATAGATTAGGTATTTCGCGATTTTAATCATAGAGCTATTAATTTCTGAACGTAACTCGATATTTTTTCTTGGTCAATGTTTATTTATTTACATATTGGCATGTTTATGTAATAATTTCATGGCCATACAGGTAACGTTTATCCTCCGATTAGTTATGCAATTTAAATTTATTTGATCATAGCGCTTGCAACAGTGCCGAAATATCGAAAACTCAAAACAAATATTGGCTCAATGGTTAAGAAGTTGCATAATTCTCAGTAATTATAAAATTTATAATTTTTATTTACGTCCTGCGTGTTTATATTAATATTAATTACATTCGTTCAAGCTCAGGTTGTAAAGTCTACATAAAAATGATCACACGCGTATCTTGAGTAAAATCAAGTTGAATTAAAATCATAAACGTGACTCTACTCACTTAACTTGAATAAGAATGATATATAATTAATTATACAAAAATATTTAATATATAAATTATTACTATTTTATCACATACTACTTACAAAGTAACAATAACTACGCAGGAATTACTTCAAAAAGGGGGAGAAACGATGTTTGTTTGTTACTCAAAAACGCCAGAATGGCTTGACGGATCTTGATGAAAGGCTCCGAGATATAGTCATAATTTGGAATATTATACGTATAATACGTTCCTGTAGGATAAATTCAACTACACCCGAGTGAAATCGCTCATGATTACTAATTAACCCTATAAAGATTATTAATTGATTAATAGATTATTCATGAACATGTGTATGTAATATTTTATTTACAATATTATATACCTATTCGATCACGCGACGGTAATAAATCATTAATATTGGTAGTCACTTTCAGCTCCAAAAAAAACAAAGGTCTGAAAAAAGGTTTCGGTAAAGTAAATAATTATGATCATGAATATAATTTGCAACTTTGAAAAAGCTCTTAGTGCCTAAGTTTTTATCAAGTACCTAAGTAGGGACGAGAACAAAAATATTGTGCCGTGAATGTTTATTCTAACTCAGCATTTAACTGAAAAGTCACTTTTTCTGAAGCATTGCTGAACCTCAGTGTTCCGTATCTCAATAAATCATAAAAAGTTGCATGTAACCAGCAATTTCAAAATATACTAAAAGGATGAACAGATAGAAGGCTAAAAGCTGCAGCAGTCGCGGGACTGTTTTATCTGGTAACCGTAACCATGAAACGTAAAAGGCTATTGAAGGACCACCGTGAATTTTAGTCAGTCCAAGTCTGACAGTCCTTCCCTTCCCGCTCTAGGTGGTAGGACTCATTTGATAATTTTCTTTTACCACAATAAAAAAAGGAGATGCCTGTAACGAGCAATTTCAAAATATTCATACTACAAGGTTTGTCAGGTTTAAAATATATCTCTACACAATTATATTTTTATCTGTCATGCATAGACACTTGGCGCCACCTAAAAAAACTAGTCTATAATATTTTTTTTATAACTAGTCAATTAATTTTTACTTTCATGTGTCACAATTGGTCTACATTTTAAATCGAACTACTGTATAATTACTGAGTATGTTTAAAGCAAAAACTGTTGCAGAACCAGAGCAAGGATTATTTTTTTCATTTTATGTATTTTCCCACTGTTGGGACACATATGTCCTCTCCGTGATACCAGTGGGTTGTAGATGTGTCATCTAGTTTTTTTTTTTCGTTCTAGCACATACCGGTCGCCTCACGAAGTTTTCCTCACTGTTTTTAGAGCAGTGATGATTGAAATAAATTATACAAACTAATTGGCGCCTGGTTGGGTTCGAACCTATAACTCGAACTTTTTATAATACGTGTCAGTATTTTATAAAAAGGATAACTTGCGCCAAAACATGTGCTCACGAGTACACATAAGTGGTTTTCAAACATACTACCGCAGTTTGTACAAAATAAATGTTTTTTATGCATTAAAATAAATATCGCCGCAAGTTTAGTGTATTTTCGTTCATAATTTATCGGTGAAGAATAAATAATTAAGAAGCATTTCACGACTGTGCTAGGATCTAAGTAGGTAGCATATTTGCTTCCATAATATTGTCAAGTTCATGGTAAGGTCAATGCATTTCAAACAAGTTATTGATATAATACCTAAGTTGCCCAATCTACGACTATTTTTATTATAGTTTAGGAGACTGAGTTTTTTTTTAAATCCTGTTTATTTATTTATACTACTTTCACCTGATGTATAACAGTATATTTAATTTGTGAAAAATCCCCGGAACGTAAGGGACAATTGAAAGAGTAAGAGGACAGTATAAGTCTGAGAGTCGTTCCCGTCCTGCCGCGGGTCGGAGGACACATTTCATTCACATGATTTAAATTTTTACAAGAAGGCTTTAAAAAAGTTTACCTAATCATATAAAGTAAAGGCCAGAATACGTAAGTAATGTGATTTCAAGTGTATTAGCAACTGTCAAATAATAAGTTATGACGTACATATTTTGACGATGAAGTAGTCATTACGATTTATAATAACATACATGTGTGAAACGGTTATCCCTCGTAGGTCATATATGTATGAGGTAAGAAAAAAACAGGGTTTCCAAAATCGTTTACTACGTGATAAAGAGGTTTTCCTGTTTATATAGGAAATGTTTTTATGTTTTCATAGCTGCAAAGCTGGGTTTTTATTTAGTTGATTTAGTTATTAAAATAAGTAAGTTGTAGCCTTAATAGAATCTAGTTAAATGCAAATTAAGAAGGTAAAAATTTCATTGATAATTTCTTGTCCACCATCATTTTTTCACTACAGTGACAACTGAATAAAATAATTAACTGGATAAACAGATTAAAACTAAAACGATTGACATTTAATGACGATAATTTTTCTTAATCAACCTTGCAAACAACACAATTGACAGAAGGTGATAAATAATAGATGGCTTAAAGGTAACTTAATCAGCAGTTTAGTATTGAAGTTTTTAGCATTGATTTATAGGAACAATAGTTACGACAATCCTAGGCTGTGTGTTATTGAGATTAATAACAGATAAACTATTAGATGTAACTGTCCCAGTGTTGATCACGCCATGACGGTAATTACCACGATAAAGATTTTCTGGTTATGTTTAGTCTGACCTTTTGATTTGTTAATGAGACATTAACCTTATTTTAACTCATTATTGAGGATCTATTTCCATAATTATCGATAATATCTTTATTGAAGAGATTTTTTAATTAATTGTAAGAATCTGAGGAATGCTTGATTGGAACTGGTTATTAATTACAAAGTTAATCTATGGTAAACAAAACAATTATATACAAAAGTAGTACCCTACATACATAACATTATCTATCTAAAGCGTATTTAAGGTGGCTTCGATTCCTGGGTTGGTTAAAGTGATGTGAGGCAAATTATGTACGCTAAAATAATATATGTCTTATAAATGAAACCGGAAAGTTTCCCATACATACAGTAAAATGGTGGTATGATCTCATAGAAATAAGAAAACGTGAAATCATAACCGCAAAGTTTATTAGCACAATTTGTTGATGTTTTTCGTACATGCGAAGAAAAAAGTGTATTTAATTGGGTACAACAAGACGTATAGCTAATAAAAACTAAGTTACCTACCTACTTTGCACTCGCAGGTACCTACTGCATTACTTTTATTTTTAATACAATTAATTACTAAGTAGTTTTTCTGATTAAGAAGACATAATTGGCCTCAAACAGCAAATCGTGTGTTATTTTTTCTGTAGTGGAAAATCCAGGCTATTTTTTTTTATATTCACCTACGGTAGCCGCAATTGCTTTAATTTATTACGTTCCGTTCTTATGTAATTCAAATTATAATTTATACTACCTCTTAAACTAGAGCTTCGTCGAAGGAATTGATTGTAGAATGAAAATGATTGCAATGATTATGAATTATAGTATTACATTTACTTGAGTGATCAGTTAATCTTTCATTTTATTGTGTAGTTAGACATTGTTTCGAAGATTATGAAGTAACAACAAATAAATGAATAATTATTTGGATATTCCAATCCCCTCTCACATGAGAACTGTCTCCCTTCAACGGGAACATTTTTAGACACAGCAGATATCAATAAAAGAAAAATAAAGTTACCAAATTATCAGCCGGAATACGTCCACTCCGGAACAAAGAACTTTAAATAATTTAATTACTTTTTACGAAAAAAAAATTCACCATGTTCGATGCGGGTGTACTTGAAAAAAGTAAAACAATTTAATTAGGTACCTTTTTTTTAGAACCTCAATTAAAACAAACTCACAAACACTTGTGTGATCGTATATATCTTGTCATGCGAATAAAAAGCGTCGCCGTCGTCCTGAGATAATATTTACTATTTACTAATACGTAGTTATGTTTGCCGAGCCTACCGACTGGTGCTTCCCCTTACCCCTATAGTATTTAATTATTTATTGACTTTTACAAGTAATTAACTGATCGTTTCTTGCACAAAACGGCAATGTTGTCAGCATTAATCCCGCTTTGGATAGAGCGGGACTGTCAGACTTTACTGACTGAAAAACACCCTGCCCTTTGTGTTCCCCAGACCAGTAGAAATATTTTAAGACAGTCCCTTAATCTCAGCTGGCATTTGACACTGTCAACTCTTTCTTTTAGGCGGAAAAATCATCAAATGCCCTGGATGGAGTGGAAACTACCTAGAATCTACTATATTCCTTGATTTTCCCAAAAGTAACCGTAACCCTGTAATATCAAAATATTACAGGGTCACGATTACCCGTAGACAGTTCCAAGGCAGGAGGTCTACCACACTTGGGTAAGAGCACATTGAAGGAGGTTTTGAAGTATGCTTACTTCAAAACCTCCTTCAAAGTGCCAACTTACCCAAGTAAAGCAAACCTCCTTCGACCGTTTACGTTCCCGATCATTCCACTCTAGTGTTACGTAGTACGTAGCTGTAACTAGCCCCTATCGATCAAGCCCGACCTCACACGTCCCGCACGTGTTCTGGACACCTCGGCAATGATCCCGCAAGGCCGCAACGTGCTCCTGACCAGCGGGAATGGACCAGCAAGGTGAAGGCTATCGCTATGATATTGGTATTACGTGGCTAGGTGACCTAAGATAAATTTTAGAGCAGTTAACCAGTTCAGTTTAGTTTTGGAGATATTTGATATATTTGGCGACTAATTAAAGCTGAGCGCATACTACAGTTGACAGTTTTCAAAAAGATTGGTCTCCCATTATATTACTATACCAAAATTCAAAAGAAACGATTGTAAATATGTACCATGCAGCGGACACTACGAAAAACGACGACGTAATTTTTTCAAAAATCAAAATCAAAATATTTTATTTTACATGGGCCTCAATGGGCACTTATAAAACGTAAGGAAGAAAAAAAAATGCCACGGTTCGGGTTGGTCGTTTCCATGGAGAAGAACTCCATGGTTACCCATGGAGTTTGCTTGCCGGTGTCATGCAGTTTCTTCTTCTTTTAAAATAATAATTTCTTTTACAATGTTTTTCTTACAGTTGTATTTAGACATGAGAGAACATCGTAAACATCGTAAGCACGATAAGAAGAGGGACCTTCTTACTAAAACTAAACAAAAAAAAATATATATATAAAAATAAAATAAAAGAGTATATAATAATATATACGTAATAGAATAGACGATAAGATTTTAGCAACGCACACTTTTTTCTGTGATTTTCTTTTTCAGTATAAAAATGAACTTTAGCAATACTGCTATTCAGTGCTAACAGCTTTGGTAATGGAAGCCGACAGTCGTTATCAAAACTTGACGACCTGCATTTTTTGTCGTGACAAGCTAGTTATTAAAAAATTCGATAAAAATGGTCGTAATTATAAAATAGGTAAATCAACAAGTTATTTGTAACCGGGCGGTATCTCAAGATATCTATTTTTCTCTTATCTCAAGAATCTTTTGGGGATTCATAAGGAACTTAGAATACCTAGAAAAGTACTGATTTCGATAAAAGGACTTGATTGTATGTACACTAGGCATCTATCTATCTAAGTACCAGGAAAACAGCGAAAGGCAAAGTTAAATATTTTGGCCAACTTCAACGAACTATCTTTTCCTATAATTTGTGAGTTGTCAATACGACCACTGTTTGTCATTACTCACAGTTTTTGTGGTAATTACAATGAAGGAACATCGCCACCACAGCAGTGTTTATGTTAATTGACACGTAGGTGCCATTGCGTTTTATTTTATTGAGTTGTTTTAAAAAAGTGGTAGCTACCTAGCCTTTGTTTTTGTAAATAGCAAAAAGTTTCATGGCTTCGATAATTTAGTAAGTAACAACAATTAACTACATACACGTGATTTCAAATATTTATAAGTTACGAAATAGGTATAGGTATATTATTATTATTTTTTTAATTAAGTCCTCCTACTCCTACGCGAAAGGGACTCTAAGACTTGACTGACTAAAAATTTTTAGTCAGTGTGAAAAGAACATGTTGGTTTTTAGTAAAAACCAACTTGTTCCTTCAATTGTCCTTTGCGTTCTATGGTCGTGGTGCTCTTTCAAGACAGTCCCGTGAAGTATATCGCCCCTTACGTTTTTAAATTATACTGTAAATATTAGGTCGGTTGAACAATAAAATGAAAGTTTATAGTAAAATAGTTTTCCAGGCAATTTCATGTTTAGGATTGATTTGTTCAGTCTTATCTACACACTATTAATATAACTAAATAAAGGTATCAATATTACTATAATGATATTCGCCTCGTGGCCATCCATTTACTTAATCTTAACTACATTGTTACAAAACATGTAAAAACAAACTATATTTTAATGCAGCATTAGTAATGATTTTACTTCTAATGAACTTACGAATGGATTTACCATTTGATTAGTATGCAAATCGTATAGCAAGCGTGCGGTTAAGAACAAATTATTTGTTTTAGTGGACGTTTTATAGCAGACTCTGCCTGCGAATAAATGGCGTAGCGCAGGCGTAGTCGTAGCGATGTTGTAGCGGTACCGTAGCGCTCACGTAGCGATGTCGTAGCACTTGTGTAGCGGTGACGAACCGTAGCAGTACCATAGAGCTCGCGTAGCGTTGTCGTAGCACTCGTATAGCGGTTTCGTAGCGCTCGCGTAGCGGTGTCGTAGCTCTCGCGTAGCTTTGCCGTAGCGGTACCGTAGCGATACCATAGCGCTTGAGTTAGAAATCGTTTTCCACAGAGTACGTTTTTTGACTAAATATTGAATGAGTATCTACCGTTATAAATACTACTGAGATCTACCCACCAAGCCAAAATCAAAAGAAGAAACAAAGAACCACAAACTGCGGCTTCTGACTATATATTATGCTGGTAAATATTTATTATATACCCATGTCAATATTTACCTACATAGTCAGTTAAAAATATTTTAATAGAAAGCTGTTTCTGTACTAGACTTTCTCTAGCGAGTATCAAGGTGAGATAAATTTTGGGTCATTTTTATAGGTGACAATTTAAAATATTGTTTGATATATAGACGAGTATGCAAATCTGAGTAGTAGGTACGTATTTGCATGTCTAGTGTGGTGGCGCCGGCGCCAATTGTCAAGAACGAATCGAATTATCCAAGTTTACATTTGTATATTACAAGATACATGTCACAAACAGGTTTAATGAAATCAGGAAATATTTCATATATTTCTAAAGACTACATTTTGGCTCTACAATACTGCATACAATTTTTTTAACTGAAATGACGTTTCCAGGACTTTTTTGTTAATATTACAACAAAGGATTATCAATTTTATTAATATTACACAAAGGATTATCAATTTTATTAATGTAGGATATTGAAAAAATAAGATTGCGATTAAAGCATCATGGCACGATTAGCGCTTTGGCTGAGCGATACACTGCTGCACTGCGTTTTACGGGTTCTATTCCCGCACAGAGCAATCATTTATACAGGGTTACTGGTTAAGTCGACCTATTCCCTTTGTGGGGTTAAAGTAGACATCATTCTTGACTGATTTTACTATGGGAACCCCTATCCTAATCCTTACCGTTTTTGAGTTATTAGACTTTTAATATTTTTCAAAAATATTCCACCTCTGTGTCTTAAACTGGTTATTGTAAGAATATTACGACGTTTAGGACGCTAAAGTGATACTTTTTCGATAGCTTACAAACGACTCATTCTATTAAAGCCAGTACATTTGATAAATTACTCAAGCCTTGGGAAATAAATGGCTGTAAAGTTCAAATATTGAATTTTTTTGGGAGCTACCTTTGTCTTTCAGGTCAAATTTCTCAAAATAAGTGTACGGTACTAGATGTGCAGATTGCAGCAAAAACACTGCTGTCTCATTAGCTTTCTAAAATGATACCACAATATCCACTTATATTAAGAATATGGCCGAAAAATAAGGGTTGATACTGACAAGGTGGTTTTTTAACCAAACTCGTCAATACACTTTTTACCGATTTCATTAGAAGAAGGAGGTTCTAAATTCGAATTTAAATTTCTATTTGTCTGTTACAACTGTTTACTCTGTTTTTTTTTTTTTGTTACTTATCGCTATGTTATTCTTGTTTATTCTTTCGCTGTATAAGTACATGACTCCATGGTTGTGACAAAACACAACGAATTGGCCATGCGAGAGATATTGAGTCAAAAAGCTAAGGCCACGTATGATATCAGGAAAAAATCGTAACAAAGAAGATACATGAAAAAAAAAACAGTTTACAATTAGCGGAGAAGACATTTCGGTGGGAGAAGATCATCCACATAAAAAAAAACACAGTCGAATTTAGAATATGCTATTTTTTTTGAAATTCGTCGAA
The DNA here is from genome assembly GCA_028554685.1 of Agrotis ipsilon. Lineage (NCBI taxonomy): Eukaryota > Metazoa > Arthropoda > Insecta > Lepidoptera > Noctuidae > Agrotis > Agrotis ipsilon. The sequence continues at coordinate 12,782,635 of CM052966.1, forward strand.
AACTAATGTAACGAAAAACTTGTTCGTCCAGAACAAGTTTTGTTAAAATACCTACCACCTTGTCAGTATCAACCCTTATTTTTCGGCCATATTCTTAATAAAAGTGGATATTGTGGTACCATTTTAGAAAGCTAATGAGACAGCAGTGTTTTTGCTGCAATCTGCACATCTAGTACCGTACACTTATTTTGAGAAATTGGACCTGAAAGACAAAGGTAGCTCCCAAAAAAAAACAATATTTGAACTTTACAGCCATTTATTTCCCAAGGCTTGAGTAATTTATCAAATGTACTGGCTTTAATAGAATGAGTCGTTCGTAAGCTATCGAAAAAGTATCACTTTAGCGTCCTAAACGTCGTAAAATTATTACAATAACCAGTTTATGACGCAGAGGTGGAATATTTTTGAAAAATATTAAAAGTCTAATAACTCAAAAACGGTAAGGATTAGGATAGGGATTCTTATAGTAAAATCAGTCAAGAATGATGTCTACTTTAACCCCTCAAAGGGAATAGGTCGACTTAACCAATAACCCTGTATAACCTACTAGTAGTTCATCCTGTTTGCATAAGTACGAGTACCTATGTTTAAATTTTTGTAAACGCACCTTTTTTTTTTTTTTTTTTAAGTGGTAAAATCATCAAATGAGTCCTCCCGCCCTGGGTGGGGCGGAAGGGACTGTCAGACTCTTACTGACTAAAATCCACCCGTGTTCCTTCGGATGCCCTGTACGTTCCGGGGCCGCGGTAACCTGGGTTAAGAAAAAACCCGCGACCCCAGCAGGCATTTGGCGCGAAACACGACGCGCCACCAACCCGGGCTTGGTCCTCGATCGGACGGCGAGCCACCCAGTACTCACCGTCCGCAAGCCCGCTCCGCCGCTGTGCCCTCTGCTGATCAGAGGGACACGCGTTGGAGCGTCCACACGACAGGCTATTCGCATACGGGCAAAGACTCCTTAGGCACACAGAGCCTAAAGAAGAGTTTTTGCCCGCATCCCAGGGTGCACCGGCCCGAAAAACTGGTCTTCCCCCCGGACGTATCCGAGAGGGAACTCCAGTCCACGGGCGCACGTGGAGGTTTCCTGCCTTAGCACCCCTGTAAACGCACCTACGATGAAGGAGTTAATTCTAGAAAAGTGACGTTTAAAAATAATAGTTTGATTTTGACTAAGCCCGCCTCCGGCAAGATGCCAGCCACCTTCTTCAGGTCGATGAACTGAAGAAGGTAGCTGGCAGAGGCTGGATGAAAAAAGCGATCGTGCGTTGTAGCGCTCTCTGAGAGAGGCCTATGTCCAGCAGTGGACTGCAATAGGCCGAAATGATTATGATGATGATTTATGGAATCAAAGATGCTAATAAATTCTGCAAGATTTTTTCAAAACCAGAAATAAAACTTACAACACAAGTTCTAGTTGTCAGTTTCTAAAGAATCTGATTCCGCTACATTTTTTTCTTGAATCCTTATTAATTGTTTTGTAACTGTGCTATACAACGATTACAGTCTCATTAATTTATTACAACTTGTAACGCAGGGATAGACTAGTTAACTTCTCGCCTATTGTTCTAAATCAAACAATTTTCTTAATTCCATTGCGATCAGTCGCTATTGCGGGCGCTTAGAACATCGTGTGCTTATGCAATGACTAATTAGAATCCTATTAGGTCAATTATTACTTGCAATTTAGTCACGTGATGGCGGTAATATTGGCGAAATAGATCAGTAATTACGTACACGGATCTTTTGGCGTGTGGCAAAAATTGGAACTAACGCTGTTTTTTTGCTCCTTAAGGCAATTTGAGAGCATCATGCTCTCAAATTAAATTACAAATCTTATTATTCCGTCAATTAGAGTTTTGAAATTAATGGAAAAATATTTTTTCATCCCTCCAGCTCGGAAAGGGTACTTTTGCTCTTCGATATCTGAGCGTAAAAGCCGTTTTTATCCTTAAGTGAGTAAAAGCCGTTTTTATCCTCTAGTGAATAAAGTAAATTTGAATTTAGAACATCGTATGAACAAAAGAGTAGCAGCAGTAATGGCGGCCGGTGACCGCAACAGCTGATCGCTTGCTGTGGTGCCCACTTGACGTTCGAAGTTTGTCGTACCACATCAAATTTCAAAAATAGAATTTGTTTCCTCACCTTAGGTGTGAAAAGCAGAGTACGCTCCTCCGGTGTAAGGCTGCGTTGCCTTGGGCTAACTTGAATCCCTCGCTACACTAAGGATTTTTAAATTTAGGTATTCCCTCGTTTCTTTCGGGAATTAACACTTGAACCTCCTCGCTGCGCTACGGACGGAGGTTCACCCCCAGAATCCTTAGTATCGCTTCGGAATTCAATACCCCTCCTTGGGCGGAATCTACTATTATTTTGTTAAAATCTCAGACTCGGAACATTCTGGACTCAGTACTTTTTTTTTACCTTTTTTTATTTGCTTTGTGCGGTTTTCCTTTCACGTCTTTTTGTTATGTTATGACAAACCAAGATAAAAATAAGTAACTTTGAAAACTACTACATATGTATTATTTGTTTTAATTTAAAAATAATTCTGTTCACTATAATGTATTAGTTAATACCTAAACTGAAATAAAAGCCTATCTTGTGTTTGTACAATGTACATCTGTTTTTATTTGTTTTTGCATTTAGTCATTTCCTCGCTGAGGTGGGATGAAAAGTTACGTGTTGCACTCGAATGCAAAGATTTTTCACATTGTGCTCTTTTGATTCCCTCGCTATCGCTCATGATTCTAATTTTGAATCACTCGTTGCACTCGTGATTCAATTTTAGAATCATTCGCTTGCTCGGTCATCAAACATGAGCACGCGGTTAAAAATCAACTTTGCACTCTTGTATAACAAATAACTATTCTTAACTGGGTTGCTCGTGACGTTGGAAGTTGTGACGTATAGAACATATCAACGTCTTAACTCCATAAATTTTAGTTTACATACTAAAAGATCGGTTCAAATATTTTTTAACAATCTAACTGACAGACTACATGATAAGATTGTTTCAGTCAAATACCCAATTTTACAAAGTTTACCAGCAACACCTCTTAAATACCATCCACGTGCCAAAATATCTTTGTATCGCTGGTAGACACCTAGACACACTTTCAGAGCAGATAATTGATAGGTAGGCCACGCAAAGTTGCGTTTCAAGATGACGTTATAGTGTTGATCTATAAAATTATCATAATGTTACACGAACTGAATCGCAAATTCGGTTAAATCGCATTGATATAATGCGATTTAACCCTTTTATCTTTTTATGCTTCATTTTTTAATCTTAAAGGTATAAAGTAACTTGATGGCCTTAACCTGCAGGTTTTTGTACTTATAAATAGTAACAGGAAAATCTTTACATTCGTCTTAATAATTTCGAAAATAATGTATGAACACGTCAATTAATATGAGGAAGTATGTATTTCGACGACAGATATTACAAGCTTTATGATTCGTGCATAATTTTTGCATAAAGAAGAATGGGCAGAAATGTATGGACCCCGTCCCTTTCCTTGTAACACTCCCATCCATATATGAAATGAAAGAGTACATGAAAAGTGTATCATTTCAATGTATGACAGCAAACCTGCAAACTATAGGAGAAAAAAGTTATTGAGACTTTTATGTCAAAAGATGAATTTCGATTTTCAGAAGAAAACATTGCTCTTAGCTTTTTATCATGATAATTTGTGTATAGATCATGAGAAAGAGTAACATTGTTGACTTAGCGGCATCCACATCTGACTCTTTAAAAGAAAATCATAGTACTTAGTAGTAATAATTGTATGAAAATGATGAATTTAAACTAGATTGGGGCTTTAGAGGCTCAAAGCTGTGGTAGGGGTACCACAGGCCCTACTTAGAAGAACATGGCCATAAGACCGTCACATGCCGCCACAACCAAAACGTTACTCAACTGACTAACGAGGAAGCAAAGGAGTAAAAAAAAAACACCAGTGTACTATGGATGGTCGTTGAAGTCATTTTTTGGTTTCCTTCATTAGTGTCCGAAGTGCTAACAGTGTCTGAATAGCTTTTTGTCATGGTAATGATGCGTACCAACGCCAACGCTTGTACCCATCATTTCCATGTGAAAATCTATGAACATCGCCGTGTGGAGACACGTTATAGAGAATATGGAAATATGTGGCACGACTATAATATCGCCGCGATTCTATCGATTGTGGAGATAGCGCCTTATTGTTTTTCAAAAACGCTAAAATTAAATATTAAAACTGACATTTTCAAAATCAATGTGTGCCATTATAAACTCTGTGAATCCCGGCCGATCTTCCATATACATATTCTCGTAATAACATACTATGACGAATTCTGATTCGAAGTAAAGATCGCGAACACGTAACACATAGTTGACGCCTGTCTTCTACTTTCATAGTCGACAAACCCAATCGTTAAGGCACAGAACCGTGGCCGAGCTGAAGGTAGTCCGAGAATCGGTTAAAGAAACTAGCAAGTTTTTATTTTTTTTGCATATCATGTGACATTTTTTTTTAATACAGTAATGTCAACGATGCATTAGCACACAGTATTGAGTATGGATTAATATAATTTAAGACATACATGACTTCTGCCTAACATTATGTATCGTCGGTATTTTGACATAAAAGTCTCAATAACTTTTTTCTCCCATGGTTTACAGGTTTGCTGTCTTACAATGAAATGATACACTTGCCAAGTGGTTTCATTTGATATATAGATGGAAGTGTTACAAGGGGTGGGACGTTTTGTCCATCCTTCTTTAAAAACACACCGTGTAGAGTATTTTCTTAGAGGTTAACAAAAATACTCGTAGTGTTTGTGGTTATATTTAGCACTACATAATTATCTTTAGCACCGTATCTATATAACAACTTATGAGGGGAAATATCGTGAGGAAACCAGCATATCCTAGGACCAACAATTAGAAGACAGGTGACATCTACCAACCTGGCTGTTGTGGATTATGGCCCACTCCCTCTCACAGAGAGGAGGCCTGTGTCCTAGCAGTGGGATCATTATAGGCTGGTGATGATGATATTGTAATATATTTATGAAAATGATTTTTTATAGAGGTGGTTTCAGTTTTATTTGGACAATAATGAGTTACGTTAACATTTGTGGGTTCCCACTTTGTTTCCCTGAAACTTCCTATCTTCTATCTGTAGCATAATCCCTGCCGTAATTAAAAGTAATTAAACAAAAATTATGACATCTAAAGATGCGAGATTTTTCAGCTCAACCCCTAGGTAATACAGAATTTTTGCCTGCAACGATGACATAAGCAACTCCTAATTTTAGCACTAAAAACATTGATTATCATATTTTTATGTCGTCAGTGGAAACGAGAATATTGACTCAGCGATGTGTGTCGCAGTGATTTATCATTGTTTGCCTTTATTGTCCTCTTTGAGCTCGAGATTGTTGATCAGAGATAGTACGGAGGATGCTGTCGCTTCTGCTACCGAACTGCCACTTCAACATGTATCAACATGAGATAAACGGGCGAAAATAGACGAAGTTCATAGAATTACTTCTGAACAATTAACTAAAGGAAATAATACGTCGTTTGCCACTTTATCAGTAGGTACCTTCAATCAGTTCTTAACTGTTTGCAACGTGTAAACGTTCGATACGATTTTCTCACGTTACGTTCTATATTTTAACGGTTTTTTTCATGGGAACTCAACGTATTTTTACACAACCAGCTTTATGATTATTTTGCATTGACGGTTAAGACACTCATTAAATTGAATAAGATTTTACATAATTATGCTGGCAAATAAACTACGTCTCGAGTCTCGAGACAGAATCTGAATCAGGTCATTCAGTATTGTTAGAATGGTATAAATGCGTGTAAGCTGTTAAGGAGCACTTTACACCTCCGCAAAGGACGGGTTAACTTGTTATTTACTCATTGCAAATAAAATGCGTATTTTTTATTAAAACATTGATATCATCTGACTATTTTTAACATCACTGTCGCCGTGTTTGTTAAATAATGAGCGATAAAAATCACACACCGTAAACCGAAGACGAATCATCTAGTTTCGAGAAGGAAATATAAGGTCCTGTCCTACATTCATCTGATTCAGCTCACTAAGTAAGTAATGATGGATAATAAAGAACGATCACTCGTTGAAATAGGACGCACTAGCTACTCGCAGCTCCTACGTGCTCTCACAAGCGTAGGGCTTCAAAGTATCTCATTGTTAAGACTTTAGAAAACAAAATAAAGATTTTCACTTAATTATAAACAAAAAGGGGAACATTTTAGAACGTTTTTTTGTGTTAAGACGAAGATACGACACGGAACGTTGACACGTTTGTGTAAAATTTGGCGGCTGACTAAGTCAGTGCTAATGGTCGGGCAGAGGTCTGTGTGAGGTTCGTGAGGAGGCAATTATCATGGTTCACTTACCGGTCGGCCTGTAGTGCCTCTCCTGCTTCTTCGTGAGGTGAAGTTGTTCCGCCACTGAGGTGGCTATGAACGAAAACTTGGATGAAAGATGAGAAAGTGAACTTAAGGCTAGAGTGGTCGTCTCAGAGAACACTCTCGAAGGAGTGTGTGGCCACACGTCGTTGTCTCTTCTATATATCGAGCGACAGGCCTCGAGCAATCAACATCGACGATCCTAAGGTAAATACTACGCAAAACACCTAAATACTGTTTGTATGAAGATTTGTTACGTCGACGTTCAGCGAAAAGTTTCTAAGCCGTAGGTTTCTGGGGATTTGAAGAACATTTTTGATGTATATAGTAGAGTAGATACACACAGGCACATGTCATAATGTTTCCTGTTGTCCATGGAGGGCACAGAGTTTAAACAGGTCGCATTTTAGCCAATTAATTAGGTAATAATGCTTGTTCTTTCGATTAATAAATTACTCAGACCTTACAGGTACCAGTACCTTGCTCAATAAACAATTACCTATAATTCGACTGACAGCGACATCGATGGCAGGTTTTTATTGGAATCCTTGGTATCTTTGTTATAAAGACAGCTGTTATGAAGAATAAATAAAAAGTATGTTGCTGTTATAAATAGTAAAGTCTGATTGCGTCACAAAGACGTGCTGTTTCTGTCAGTCGTTTGAAGAAGACAGATGGAATGATGTTTTACCTAAATATGATTGACGCATTAAGTTATTTGTGGTGTAAGCACATGAAATTATTTTGACAGAATCACATAATAATGTGCGTAAAGCTATATCTTTTTTTCAAACATCATCATATGAGTCCTCCCGGCTAGGGTGGGACGGAAACGACCGTCAAAATCCAAGGCGATCCGTCAACATTTCCCTTCACGCTCCCGTGCCACGGCCACCTTATAAAGACTGTCCCGCGACCCCGGCAGGCTTAGGCCCTCTAAAGGCACTTTTACACTGACGTTCTGTTTTCTTTAAAATGTAAACGTATTATGGTTGAATTTTGAGCACTAGGCTTCTGTCAAATTGTAAGAAGTGACATGGTATAAACGGCTACACATCAAGCTATACAAAACCAGTTTGTATTGGTTTCGCTTTGTACGATTTTTACACACAATAAACGGTCAGCTAATACTGATTTTGTATAGCTTGATGTGTAGCCGTGTGTACATAAAAAGTATAGAAACCCTCAAAAATCAAAAACATAATTATCGAGTCATTTAACACCTTCGGAAATCAATAACAAAGACAAAATGGAGTTTCCGAAATGTACATAAAAGTTATCGAATAAATATCGTTTTATGTTTTACAGCTTTACATGTTTATACTTCTTTTTTTTATGAAATGAATTACGTTCCTATTTTTTTACGTATTTGTTGAAAAAAGTGGATTGGTGGATGAAGTGGTATTGAATAATAACTAGAGGAGAGCCAACTATGGCTTGCCTAGCATTCAGGGATATCTGCAATGTGTAATAGGGTATTTGACTGCACAAATACATAGTGAAAAAATAATGAACAGGTATTTTTTTAAATCAATAACATTTACAAAGATAAAAGGGAGTCGGCTTGTTACGTCATTGCGCTTGTAAAATTGTAACGACCGAGTGACGTCTGGTGATTTTTAGAAGCGTTGTATCCTTGTATCATCGTCAATTTTGGTTTACCTGACAAAAGCAAAAATACGGGTAAATACTAATATTTTTTAATAATCTATATTTCGCACTTATATTTTTTTGAGTAAAATACCCTACTATGAATATGGCCAGACAGTGCCGATTGTCCTGAAAAAACGGTACCTAGGTATGCTGACTAATAGTTAGTGAGGTCGCTCCCTGACTAGTCAATATTGAGATAGATACCTTTTTTATCTTGATTAATTTTCAAATGAATTGGCAGGGTGGGACGAGACGGACTGTCAGACTTGTACTTGTGCTAAAATAAAGTGATCCATCAATGGCCCTTTACGTTCCCCGACGGATTACGGTCATGGTTAGCCCCGCAACCCCGGAATCGGTAAAAGTAAAGGAAACCTTATTGTTTGTCATTTCAAGTCAACCCCCAAAGTGACACTGCAATAATAGGTAATTAAGAACGAATAAATACTAATTAAAACTTAGTCAATGGCAGGCTGGCAGCCATTGTTAAATGAACTGCTAAATAGGTTCCAGCCTTTTTTAATAGATCTATTACATTTCAAGGGGACAAAATTACTTCATTCATGCGCTTGAGCAGGATCTTAGATCTGTCTAAATCTGACCATAGTAGTTAATTTATCAGCTGAATTTGATTCGTTTTGCAGTAGGTAAAAATATTAAGCAGTTTGTAAGATTATTATCTTACAAACTGCTTAATATTTTTATTTATACTGGCTTTTACCGACCGCTTTTTATTGACTGTGGACGGAGGCAGCGAAAGGCACAATTTTGGTATTTTTAAGATGTTTTTTAAAATATAAAATTGTAATTACGCTTGAGGTTCACCATGGAGACGCCGCAAGTACTCAGAAAATCGCTAGATTTGTTTAACTGTGGACTGTTTTGGTCATCAATACTAGTGTCACATGACTTTAGTTCAAAACCTAATAGAGTAGTACTAAGTACAGGAAACACAACAAAGCTCACGCGAGCTATTCATAAATCAAAGAATTTGACAAAACAGTAGGTATTATTTTGGTGATAAAAAGTCTTCATCATACTTTAAACATTTGAAATATTTGTTCAATGATTACGAACACTATTTTAATTCTGTTTAAGTAGCCCTAAATTTAAAGATAAGATCTGGCTACCAAAACAAAAAAAGTAAAAACACGTTGTTTCAATAAATTATTGCGAAGAATGGAGTTCATATCATTAAGAAAACTTTGGTATCTTTTTCTTGTAATCTCCTGAATTTTGATGACGACGATTCATGAAAATAAAGGTTTTCTTTGTTACGTCTTACACATATAAAAAAAGTTTGTGATCACTAGCAATAAGTTAATATAATAAAATATTATTTAATTTTAGTAAAAAATATTTATTACTATTACTTTTTACTTTTATAGTAAAAAGTGAAAAACTGTTTTATATTCTTAATCTATATTTAAAAAAAAAATCATACTGAAATCTACCGTTACAAAAAAGATTTCGATTTTTCAAAGTGATCTTTTGATGTGTGTATTTAAGAAAGAAAGAAAATTAAAGAAAGAAAGTATATCTTATCTACCGTTTATATTTCAGAATATTTCATCTTTTTGTGGAAACGTTAATTTTATCCAATTCTAGCAAATAACGAGGCTGCATCAAGTTTGTATTAGTTACCTGGTTGTTTTTAGCAGTCCAACAATAGTAACTACAGCTTAGTCATTATTAAAATTGACAAATTAATGCTTTTTGCGGAATTTAATGGAAAACGCAGGTTTTTTGTTAGACTGACGTCGTTTCGTGAATGAACTCTGACAAGAAAGAAGAAATTATAAACCTTTGACATAATTACCTTTTAATTAGTCTTTAGTTTGAAAACACTGTTTAAAAAACAAAGAATTTTTAAAACTAATCAGTAGGTAATCTGATCAAAATCGAACAAATTATGGATGATAGTCTGAAATAAATGATAATTTAGTTAAATTCATCTAAGCAATTTTATAAATGCTGGATGATAGAAGGATTGATGTTTTTATACTCAAGCACGTCAGAACGAATTTTCTGCTCTTCTTGAATTATCTGATCACGTCAGAACAAATTTTCTGATTTTCTGATCTTGTGGGCTCAGAGATAGGTTTTAGTCAGAAATAATACATAGGAAAACCGTTAGACTATTTTCGAGTTACTAATCAACAGCTAGTCACATTTAGAATTTAATCAATTTAACGTTAAAATAATTTCGAGGAGCTCGTGGCTAAATAATAACAGCCGCACAGGCCGATCTTCCGGGTTAAGCCGCGCTTGCCGAGGTTGGTCTGTAGATGGGTGACCATCTGTCATAGCGAGTTTCCTCCGTGCCTCGGAAAGCACGTTAAGCCGTTGGTCCCGGCTGTCATTTGTGAATCTTTGACAGTCGTTACTATTAGTCAGAAGCTCTAAAGTCTGACAACCAGTCTTACCATGGGGTATGGTATTGCCCAGTTACTGGGTTGTGGAGGTCCGACAGGCAGTCGCTCCATGTAAAATACTGATATCCAGCTGAATAGCTGGTTTGACTGGAAGCCGACCCCAATATACTTGGGAAAAAGGCAGATGATGAACGTTTAAATAATTTCAGTCCAACTTTTAAATATCCATTTCTAACATACAGCTGTAATCGACAAAGCTTGTTAGGCAGGGATATATAAACCCTAAATTTTGTCAGATATGTTTATTACTGTCAAATCTTGTGTAAAACAGAGCGAGTCCTGTCAACCAATGCAGACTCCGTAGTTTCTGCTAGAATAACGCATTACTACTTTGCCCAACCCTGGATTTTTGAACACAGGATATCATCCACGTATATTGGGCCAAAACAGTTTTTCATAATTCATTCTTTCTTTTATTTCATACTAGCTTCTGCCCGCGACTTCGTACGCGTATCCTGTTGCTTATGCCAGCGAAAACGGGATCGTCAAAATCTAAGATCTGAAAAGTCTATTACCCAACTCCAAGAGCCCGGCAAAAAAAAATAATGGCTTTTGGCCAGTAGAGTACAATAATATTCATCGTCATCGAAAATCGGTCCTAAACTGTTACCGCCTTTACTGCGTGGAAGAAATCCCAGCTTATGTTATTTTATAATTTGTATCATTATAAAATACTCACTATACTAATTTCACTGTATGTGAAATTAGTGATAGCTTTGATTTCCATATCAGGTGTTCCATATCTTAATTTTTTATACATAAACAAATAGTGCTCATCACGCTGAAAAACTTTTGCTAAGACGTCATTCCTCGGGCACGCCGCAATAGCGGCGGTAAGACCCGTCTTAGAGGAGTGGCTGGAGAGACGTCACGGCGTCCTTACCTACCTCATGACGCAGGTCCTCACCGGACACAGAAGTTTCGGGAGGTATCTATGTCTGATGAGAAAGGAGGAAACCCCTGGGTGTCACCACTGCGAAGATCGCCCGAAGGACACAGTAGAGCACACGGTGCAAGACTGCCCAGCTTAGGCAGAGCACCTACGTGTCCTCACGGCGGTGATAGGCGGAGACCTCTCGCGCCCGTCATTGGTCGAGGACATGCTGCGGGGCGAGACGGAGTGGGAAGCGGTCACCTCCTGCTGCGAAGCAGCTATGCTCGTGAAGGAGGGGGCGGGCCGCGAGAGGGAGAGGACAGCGTCCTCCCTCCGCCCCAACCGCAGTGGGTAGACGCCCACGGCGTCGGACGTCGGCAGACGACCTCCAGTCACCGTAGGCGCGGGCATGCGGACAGTGAGTAAAGGACAACTCGCTGTCCGACCATGGACCATGCCCGGGTCGACGGCGCGTCGTGTTCCACGCGCGCCTAAAGAGCGTCAGCAAAATGACGGGGCCCCCTCACAGAGGGCCAAAGCCTGACGGGGTCGCGGGACTTATTTCCATCACCGTGACTCCGGAACATAAAGGGCTATTGGAAGACACCGTGGATTTTAGTCAGTACAAGTCTGACAATGGTGGTGGGAGGCCTCATTTGATGATTTACCACGCAAAAAAAAAGACGTCATTCCTATATGTTATAGTGTAGCTGGGCTCTTGGAGTTCCACATTAGGTGTTCCAGATCCTCAATTTTTATACGTCAACAGAGAGTGCTCATCAGGCTGAACAACTTTGCTTAGACGTCATTCCTGTACATGTTATAGTGTAGCTGGGCTCTTGGAGTACGACATCAGGTGTTCCAGATCTTCAATTTTATTCTCTCAGCAGAAAATGCTCATCACGTGGAACATTTTTTGCTATCGCACCATTTTTGTATCTCTTATAGTTTAACTGGTCTGTTGCGGTTCTGCGCCAGGTGTTCAAGTTTCCAGAATAATTTATAGCCTATGTTTTGACCAGATTTAATACCTATACAACAAAAAAAGAATCATTCAAATCCGTCCAGGTTTATCCCGATCCGTTTATCTGTTTGTCTGTTTGTCTGTATGTATCAGACAAACAGATAAACAGACAAACAGACAAAAATTCTAAAAACTATATTTTTGGCTTCGGTATCGATTGTAGATCACATCCCAAGTATTCTTTTAAAAAAATATTCAATGTACAGTTTTGACTTTCCTACTATTTTATTATATGTATAGATTGTGGAGGCAGGTTTTATTGATCCTTTTTTAACTACCTGCCTTCGTACCTATCAAAATTGAAATATTCGTCCGGGTACCTAATAAAAACAATGGCTTGCCTTATCAAGGAATTCGGCAGATGGCGTGACGGAAGTTGGAACCCTCGACGTATGCGTTTTGAGACATGTTTCCGCTTATCTTACGAGTGTAAACAATGCGCCGAAAACATATAATATAAACAACTGATACAGATCACGCCTTCCTGCTGTAATTTCGTGAAATGATGTCGTTTGTCAGAATGACGGATGTTGGACGTAAAGTCTGAACTTGGCTTAATTTCTTGGTTGAGAAAAAATGTAACTAAGAGGAGGGTTAATTACAGGCATATGCGCCTAAATAGGCACAGTTAAAATAGTGAATACTTCAGGATATCATGGTTTCTGAGGCGAATGTGTGTGTTTATTTGTTCCGTTTTCACGTTTAAACGGCTATATCTTGATGAATTCTCGTAGAGAGATAAATGGTACCGTAGATACGAGTAGGGCAAGGCTGCTGTGGCCCGCGGGCAGTAGCTGGTATTCAATAAGAGTTGTATTGTTTCGTGTTTTCTTATTTTGAGATAATATAACTAGATAATTAAACCATTTATTAGTTTTAATTTTTTAACTACTAAATGGAGTACATTTTTATAGACAAAACGAATCAAAAACATTTCTTACACTTACAATGAACTATGAAAGGGCATTTTATTTCCCAGTTAGATATGTACTTATTAATAACAAAAAAAAAATGGTTTTCGATTTCTTGCTTTAAAATTAATTTATTTCATACGAATAATACATTTAGTACAACAGCTAACTCGTTTAATTAATTACGAAAATAGGATAAATTGACAATTTTAGTTCAATTAATGCACTCGAACTTTTGGCAATGATTTTCTCTCATTTCAATATTGTCTTTTCACCAGTTTTGGGAAACGTCACTTTAAAGATTACGGATTTACCTTGCTGTTAGTTCTCACAAAAATATTTAATTTTTCACAGCCTGTGAGAACTTAAGGGCATTAATTCCATTTTCAATGTCCAAAGCAATTTTGCATATGAAATTTTCAGTCTTTACATGAACATTAGACATACTCGTAAATACTTTACATGTAGACATACTCGTAAGATCTTGATAGAAAATGCTTAAAATTATCAATAAAGCTCTCGAATCATTAAGAAAAAAAAACATTCAATGTTTTAAAGCAACAGCTGTTTAAAAAACTGCGATTTATATGCAATTTTATGCACTCCGTCGACCTCAACTTAGTGTTACTTAAAATAAAACAAAGAGAGACGTAGAAGATATATGATTTTAAAAAGGTCAAGAATTACGTAAGCAATCTGCCTAAACTTGACTTTTGTCTTTGATCATTTGTTGCGAACCAATTAAATATTCTATGATGCCACTTCGGACTCTCTAATCAAATACTAAGGCATTTATCACAGTGGTTTACAGTATATTTTTGGACAGGGACTGCTTGTTGTGTCGCTACTTCTAAGACAGGACAGTTCTTATAATTGAAACATCATCAACATCGACTAAAGGTAACTTTTGCTTTTTTTTTAAACATTAAAATAATAAAATTTTAGGTGTTTTCAACACAACATATCTACCTACATTCCAAACATATTTTATGCGTCTAAAACTGTTCAGCTCTTCAATAAAGTTTGAATAAAATAAGAAAATCAGGAGGTCCTTTCTGGCTTTCTATTTTTTAACTGTATGATAAGATTTTACGTTAAGTTTTCTTCTTTTTTTCAGAGAACTTTCCCTGTGTTTTCCAAACTTTATTCAACTTTTTCCGACAAGCTTAACTGAAGCTTTGACCCACAATTTCCTACTCTGTTTAGGCACTATAGAACAAAATATCCTGCAGGCTATTGTATATTCTAATACCATTGCAATAGAGCAACAGGATGCATGTCTACGAGTGATAGAGAGACGTCTAACGACTTACTTATTTTAAATTGAGATGTCGCACAGGAAAGGCGTGATAACATAATAATATTGTTAAGGTACCCATGTACCTACTGTACTTGTAAGACGAATGAGTAAGGAAGATCTTATTAGTTCCACAGACTTAGTGTTACTGGGTAAGATTGTTTCCAAGAAAAAGAGGATTTAACCAGCTTCAATTATCTGTACTCATTGTATTCTAGCCCGAGCTACTCATACTACATACTGCAAAATTTCTACGTTCATAAATCATTTGGACTAAAAAACAAATATTATAAAATTTATTTTAAAGAAACTGATATGGATCCTATTAAAAGCAAGGTTGCCTATTAAAAATATGACCGCAATTAATTAAAATTAAAAGGAGATTGAGCCCCATATTGACAAATTCCCCAAGATCCAATAGCCAACAATTACTCATCATGAAATATTGCCAAAAAATGCTGAACTAAAAGTTGAAGAATTATACCCGTTTACAACATAAACGGGTATAATCCTTCAACCTTTTCATTCATAGCATTATATTTTATCTCAGTCTTACAATCTGCTGGAAAAATAACTAGGTAAATCCATAAGGGTGAAGCCGCGGACGGAAACTTGTTTTCTTCTAAAAATATCACGCATGTTGCAGACTTGCAGCTATCAGTTATCTTGACGAAGTGACATTGGAAAATTAGCGAGAGAAGTGTTACTAGCAGTGAGGCTGCACTCGAGGCGTCAGGCGACAGATTAAGCAGCAAATTGACGTCGCGGCAATTTATCAATAACGACAGTGTCAAGTGTTCCGGCTGCGTGTGCGCCGATTTCGGCCATCATCAACTGCTGCGTCCGCCCCGTTCTATCACGCGATCACACACAAATAGTGTTAGCGTGTGTTCTTAAAATTGCGATCTATCTTCTGGGAATGACAGGATTACTGGGAAGTTGATGCGATTGTTTTTCCTGTTGTTTTGAACTCCTGCAGGGCGGTTGTGTATCTCTGTTGACAGTTCAAATGATGATCACTTGCTCTGGTCAAATAGCTGTCAAAAGGTAAATTTTGTATTGGCATTTGCAATGAAACTGATAAATGTAAAGATTCTCTAAAATCAACTATTCTAACTCTCTTGAGGCACGGCTACTTAGCCCGTATCAGTCCATAAATTCAGTTGATAACTGCTGGTCAGTGACTATCAAGTTAGCCAATAGCCCTGCCAGAGCTCTAATTGAACTGAAATGAAGGAACCTTAAACTCATCCCAGAGGCCTTGAATTAACTGTTACGTAGACTAATCTAAAAGAAGAAACATTTTGACAGAAGAAATCTATGAATGAAGTAAACAATAGTAACAAACGCAGCCTTCCACATAAATCATAATAAATTATGAGGTCGATGTTACAGAAAATGAAACAAGCAATAAATTAATCAAACCAGTTAATAATTTATCTGTTCTCAATAATATCTACATCTTAATTTATCTGGTCGTTTATTTTTGTACGGCGACAAAAAGGAAGTGAGTGTAACTTTCGCGGTTCCAAAGAATTCGGTGCACTGACACCACATTGATCAAAAAGAAATGAAGGCTAACAAGACGGCTATAAATAAATATAGTTTTTTTACCCCTAATAATGAAGGTGGAAGGCTAATAATCCAAGATATTACTACGCTACTATTGTAGATGTGTAAGTTAATTATAAAGCATAATTTAGGATCGATGATTGTTTGTTTGAAAGCCTTTGACGCAAAAAATACTGCACGTATTTCTCTGTTTGGCACATAGATATTCTACATTTTTGGAACAGGGTGGATAAGTCTGTATCCGTATTACTAAAAAAACTTAAACATTTGTTGAACACTTTTAGACAAGTGTTTAACAGATATTTAACTTTTATAGTAACGCAATAATAGTCTGGAGGGCAAGAGGACTCGTTAGAAGTTGTTAGCATCGCAAAAAAAAAATGTCTCTTTCCATGAAAAAAGGACGATCTAAGAATACTACACAAACATTAAAATCGAGTTATAACTGAACCAGATTAATTGATATGATATGACGTTTATTTACCTAAGGTGTGCTGAATTAAATAATTAAAATTAAACAAACAACAATCACGTTGGGGATTATGTTTACAATGGCTTCCTTTGAAGATAATTTTATTATGAACGTGGTAAGTATTAGAAGTAATTGTGTTATTGTATGACTGAAAAGGAGATAAATAATTGTATAATTTTCATTCATCAAGGATTGTTTTACAGGAACAGCGCTCTCGCTTTTTCTTAAGGTATACACACATCGGGCCATTTCGGATAAGTGTCGATAGATCTTAACGCATGCGGGCAAGGGTACGGGCAGTGCCAAAATCAGGTGTGTGCCAACGGGGCGGTGCCCAGGCGCAGTTCGCAGATCCTTGAGGGGCTAGTTACAGGACTGGATAGATCGACGTGGACATACCAAGATTTTACGAGAAGTCGTTCCTACGCTAGCTATCCAGTTCTGGCCAGATTTCAGGCACGCCGGCCCCGTCATGTCTCGAGCATTTCCCCGATGATTGTGTGTGACTAGATCTTAAGACTCGCCTAAATGAATTTTTGACAAAACGAGTTTCCTCCGTACCTCACACAGCCAGTACAAGCTGTAATTTGTAAATCTTTGACAGTCGTTAGAGCTAATAGTTTCCCGAAAGTCTAACAATTGAGTAGTCTAACCGAGGGGTTCCGTATTAACTAGTTGTGGAGTTTACATAGAGATCCGCTCCATCTAAAATACTGGAACTGAACAAAATTGGGAAACGATTGGCAGATGATGATTAAAATACCTATGTAAAGCGGAATAAGAAACCAGTGTTGTCGTAATTTTTGAGGGTCTGAAGGTCGACATCATACCTACCATATTAATGATCGTATTTTTTCAAAAAGGTAACTGCTCTACCAATACGTTTCGGTGGTGGAGACTATCATATCGATCGCAGCGCAGGACGCAACAGAGAGCCGAACCCTCGGAATGAAGGATGTGTCAAATAAAATACGCACCACAACCTTTCCAATTTTTATTTAATTTTTTACCCAAATATGTTTTTCTAAATAGATATTTTAGCTTTTGCTAGATACGTAGCAAAACTTAACAGAATATTATGGCCGCCAATAATGTGATGACTGGGAAGCGCTGTCATCGCGCAGACTGCCTACCTACATGCATAATGCGTAAAGAATAAAAGAGAAAATCTCATGTATCACTCCCGTGACTCATGCAATAGGCCTATCTATTAAAATAACTGCAATGATTAGTACATAACAACATGGAGTGTATCAAAGGTATACAATACATATACATACGTTATGTGAACGTAAAGTCTACCTACTTTAATAAGTGATAAGGTCTAGTTTATTTGATACTTAATTCATTACCGTTGACAAATATAACACATTTACATAAGTACAAAGTATAGTAGAGAGTAATTGTAGTGGTAGTTTTGTAGAGTTTAATTGTAGCTTTTTATAAAGCCCTTAAGAGCCCATTCGCACGAGCGCTTTTTAATGGGCGTTAAAAAAGCTCCCAAATATCTATTCACACGTCAGCGCTTTTGAAACGCGGTGCATTTTTTTAACTGTACCTATAGGGCTTTATAAGCTGGGCGGTAACATTTAAGTTTAAGTTACCTTTTCATTCAAACTCAGCGCTTTTTTAACGCTCGTACGTTCTCATACTAGCAAGAATTTTGAACGCAAAATTAGCAAAAATGGTCGCTAAATAATAATTATTAAAAAGACTTAAGATAATTATCAACTTTAAACAAATCATTTTAAAAATAAACAGCAGCGCCACAGATAATGTAAATTACCGAAGTGTCTATCTACAAAACACGTGAAACATTATTTGTTCCGCTGCGCTGCCGTGATTGATTCGTAAACATGCACGGTGACACATGCCAGCAGAAACTTACGAGATCATTCTTTCACTTCCCGTAGTTAAAGATGATATTGCACTCAGATGCCGAAAGTTCCAATACACCACTAGAATTGTTTTCATGCCGCGTACTTCGAAGATATTCACAATTTAACACTGATATATTTAGTACAATATATTGTATTAAAAGTTAGGATATACGCGTTCGTCTCTTGGTACTTGAACACAGGAGTGTGCCTGTCGTCGTACCGCTAACCAGTGGGCCAGTTCAATAGTTGACTGAGTAATAGCGCAGGATTGCACGTCCTGTCCCGTCGACCCTACATCATTTCACTTTATGAAATAATTTTATTATAACAACCACATTACTCATACGTCATTTTGGTCAATCAATCAATTACTGACTAGGACGTATGTTTTGTGACTGACTCATCTTCTGGATGTGGGTGGAATTAAAAACTGAAACAGAAGTAGTCTGGCAATATCACGCTAATGATGGCTTCATGCGTTCAGTTCAGTGACCGGGCGAGTGAAAAATATTGAAAAACACGTTAATGAGAAGAGGAAAACGTGTCTCGGGGTACTATAATTTCGTGGCTTTTCACGATAAAATTATTGGCCTACATGAAGTGACGACAAGGTGCGCGCTGCTATCAAAAACATTGAAAGAAAATGTCGTGAGGCATTGTCCTAAAACTAAAGACTTCGAACATTTTGACCAACATTGGGCCCTCGTGGTGAATTACAGACTATTCTCTTTCACAGAGAAGAGGTTTGTATTCCGGCAGCTTTAATGTTTTTTTGTGGGTAGTGGTTGAGCGATAAAGTGCTGAGACTGTCGTGGGTTTGATTCCCGCTCGGATCAATTATTAGTATGACCTGCAATTTGTTGTTCAGGGTGTGGGTAATTATGTATGTGTGTTTCAATGCTCACATAAGCCCATTTTTTTTTTTTTTTTTTTTTTTTTTTATCGTGGTAAAATCATCAAATGAGACCTCCAACCCCGGGCAGGGCGGGAGGTACTGTCAGACTTGTACTGACTAAAATCCACGGTGTCCTTCAGTAGCCCTTTATGTTCCGGGGTCACGGTAATAGAAATAAATCCCGCGACCCCGGCAGGCTTTGGCCCTCTGAGAGGGGGCCCCGTCATTTTTTGCTGACAGCTCTTTGAGGCGCGCGTGGAACACGACGCGCCGTCGACCCGGGCATGGTCCATGGTCGGACAGCGAGTTGCCCTTTACTCGCTGTCCGCATGCCCGCGCCTACGGTGGCCGGAGATCGTCTTGCGACGTGCGGCGCCGTGGGCGTACACCACTGCGGTTGGGGCGGAGGGAGGACGCTGTCCTCTCTCTCTCGCGGCCCGCCGCCTCCTTCACGAGCATTACTGCCTCGCAGAAGGCGGCGACCGCTTCCCACTCCGTCTCGCTCCGCAGCATGGCCGAAACCAATGCCGGGCGCGAGAGGTCTCCGCCTATCGCCGCCGTGAGGACACGTCGGTGCTCTGCCCAAGCTGGGCAGTCTTGCACCGTATGCTCTACTGTGTCCTCCGGGCGATCTTCGCAGTGGTGACACCCCGGCGTTTCCTCCTTTCCCATCAGCCACAGGTACCTCCCGAAACTTCCGTGTCCGGTGAGGACCTGCGTCATGCGATAGGTCAGGACGCCGTGACGTCTCTCCAGCCACTCCTCAAAGAGGGGTCTTACCGCCGCGATTGCGGCGTGCCCGGCCGTCGGTTGCGACAGTCGTCCAATCCATACTACTCACATAAGCCCATGAGAAATTCTTAAATTGGTAAAAATCCCCTACTATCTATTTATAAACTTCTGCACTCTGCAGTGATTATCACCTTGTGAAACAATGGAAAGTAAGAAAACGGCTAAAACATTTAAACAAGATGCTTTCATACTCTTTGTATAATCTATTGTTTTGTAAAGGTAATTGACTTATTTAGTTATTTCCTTACTCGTATCTAATCGCAGACGTGTGCAATGTGTTCATTGAGAGTTAAACAGTTATTTATTATTTAAAATATCTACAATGTAGATACAATGTGTAAAGCGAAACACTTGACAATTTTGGTTTTGGTCTACTACATTCCCACATTAAAGTCTCCGTTTATATTGAGAGGGAATTTATTAAGATAATAAGTGCGCAACTCGACTCAAGCAATCATCCGTATCCGCTCTCACAGTCCGCGGAGCAGTGGGCACATTACTTGAATATTTCTATGTAGATAAACATCCCCAAATGTAGGATGCAAGCTTTATTGTTCTGGTTCACGGTAGCGCAGCCCATTCACATACCATTGATCTCCTTTCGTGTGAACTTCTCTTGAGATACCTCGTAGGACCTACTAAGTTTCCTCTTTCGTCCTGGAATTTCAGGAACAACTGCGGGAATTAATCTTTCTAGTTAATAAAGTTGTGTGATGCCAAGATCGGAATCATAACTTTAAGAATGATTTTTTTAACGTGGTAAAATCATCCATTATATCCTCCCACAAAGGGCGGGGCAGGAGGAGCTGTCAGACTTGTATTGGCTAGAATCCACGGTATCCTTCAATAGCGGTTTACGTTCCGGGTAACGGTAACTCGTTAGACCTGCATCCCGGCAGGCCAAGAAGAATGATAGCGATAATGGAAGTGAACATTCCCAACTCCTAAGGTTTTCCTTGCTTCTGCAAATACATACAGAGACGAAAATACAAGTACTTCATACAAAATTTCAATTTAATAGGACGCCTCTTCTTTAGAAATTTAGAAATAAAAGCCAGAGTCAACGGCTTCCAGGATCTCGCGCATACCTACGTGGCCCAAAGCATGAAGTAAACAGCGCGTAAGGTTGCGTGTCTCATGCGGGCGGACGCCGCGCCCAATCTTCTCGTTACGAGTGACCCCAACCACGTAGAGGAGTGGCCGTCGCAGCCCCGGACAAATCGTAAACATGAATAACTATTTAAGGTCAATGTTAACCCATGCCTACATTTGGAAGCTAGTGCGTCGAATAATGAACAGTTTGTTTTAAATATGTCGATATCTTTTATAGTAAAAGCATAATTCCAGCAGCACACAGTGCAGGGCCGCGCCGACCCATTGCAGCGCCTGTGTGCAAAACCTATAGAGCGCCTGTGTGCAAAACCTATGAAGCGCCTTTTATCTAGTCGTCTTTCAAATTATTTTAATAAATTCCATTTTTTTTGTGAACTATTTTCATCACTTTTATCTATTTATCAGTTTCTTGCCATCTACTTATCGATACTCAAGTATTAAAATGTTGTAATGTAAGAAAAGTATGTTCAACATATTGGCACTATGGCCACCCGGCGCCTCTATTGCCCTGGCGCCTGTGTGCGCCGCACACTTCGCACATAGGGGCGGCGCGGCCCTGACACAGTGTTGTAAGTAGGCCATTATGCGGCCCGTGGCTGGGCATCGGTGGCTTTTCCGTATTTTCGGCACTGTGCAAAAGTGCTGTCGCAGCATTATTGGTCTTCATCACCATTTAGTATAAAAAAGTCGCTTCCCGCTTCCTGTCCCCTTGTATGGTTATATCTTTAAATACCTACGCAACGGATTTTGATACGGATTTTTAAATAGATAGAGTGATTCAAGAGGAAGGTTTTAATGTATATAACGTACATAATATAGTAGAGACTGCACCCGTGCGGAGCCGGGGTGGGTCGCTAGTATTCTATAAAATAAACATTCCGAGCCATGTAGCAATGGCACAGCAGCAATGCTGTGGAAGCACTGCTGCGTAGGAGTAGCGCCACCGCCACGCCTGCTGCCTTGCTTGGAATCAGCGCAATGCTGTCGAGATCTGAATTATAGCTTCTAGGAGAATGACAGCAGCGGTGGAAATAGAGGTGTGAACTGCAGAGGATTTCCTTTCTGAGCTTCTGATCTACTTTTTCTTTCTGTTAATAACTTTCGGCAGTGCGACAAGTGCCTGGAGTGTCGTCAATGCAATCACACCTTGACGTTACTACGAAGTAAGATAAATGGAGAAACGGGTTCGAGATAATAGAGTTAAGGACAGCTTTCTGTCCTAGATATTTATTTATTTTATAAGAGATAGCTTCACAGCTGACAGGTAGTAAACATATTATAATAGTTCCAAACAATACGCCAATTACGAAGTACACAGATAAAATAATTAAAAACAAACATAGCAGAGAGTGACATTTTATAATGTGTATAGTGTTAGCTTCTGTGTATCTGTACGGTGTGGGTGTCTGTAAACGAGTGTGATGATGTGTGTGTGTGTGTATATGAGGAACTCACTGGCACTACAAGCTACACTATATCAAACAAACTAATCCAACTGTTTTTTATTTCTTTCTCAAACCTATCGTTGTCTCTATCTACATCACCCGGTCTATCTGGTGGGGTCCACTGGTAGAAAATGTCTAAGGCATTGTACATTAAGAGTTAATAAATAAATAAACAAAAAACATGTATGATATGTTTGCCGTATATGATAACTTCCCAGAATTTGACCCTTATTGTCCTTATTAGCAACACTATCGAATGGTTTAATAATACAGGTGTGATTTTTTTTTCCAAAATCATTGGGTTCGATTCTTGGCTAGGAATATTGAATTTTCCAAAACCCAATGATGTGATTATAGTTTTCAATAAAATTGGCTTCGAGACTCCTTTCAACGTTTTTCGATATTCCTCGTAGTTTCGAATATAGCCATCCACGCCCAGTTGAAAAATTCACCCTGTATATCATAAAGGAAATTAAAAAGGAGATCAAGCTTAACAGCCAACTCTATTTCTATTTTTAAGATTCTTAGTGAAAAAAGTGACTTTTTGTATTTGAAATAAGTTTGCTCTTTACAATAGTAGAGTAAGCAACAAGGGAGTAAAGTATTGCCTCACGTCACGGGCGTATTAAATCCCGAAGCGACATTACGGATTCTGGGGGTGTCAAGTGTTAATTCTCGAGTGAAACGAGGGAATTAAGTTAAGAATCCTTAGTCAAGCGAGGAATTCAAGTTAGCCCAAGACAAGGCAGCTTTACTCCCGAGGAGCGTACTCTGCTTTTCACACCTACTGCGAGAAAAAGAATTCGATTTTTGAAATTTGATGTGGTACGACAACCTTCGAACGTGAAGTTGGCACCGCTGCAAGCGATCAGCTGTTCTGCCCTCCTTAAGCGCCGTATTCACGTTCCATCTGCTGTACGTCCCGCCAAGGCCATGCACGATGACGACGCAAAAACACCGTGAATGGGCTTGACGTACGTCAATTTTTTTTTAAATTGTTTGCTGGACGTGCACGACCCATTTTTCATCCAGCGAGCACCCCCACCACCGCGAACGTCGTGCAGATGGACAGTGAATAACGCGGACGTACGTCAGAGCAGTCCAGCATCGTGCATGCTGGACCGTGTATAGGCTTGCTGTACAGCAGATTTAACATTTAGAGCTTGTCTCGAGAGAAGACTGCACGTGAAAATGAAAAAAAAAAAACATAAACACTTTCAAGATTTATTTGAAAAATATAAGTTCCGCACTTGCGTGTATTCTGTACGTTTATGATAATTTTTTTTAATCCAAAATCTTTTCCTTTTTCTTTTCCTCTTTTCTGTTGCTGCTGACAACATCAGAAGAAGTCCCATTTTTTGGCGTTTTGTTAAAACTGCTGGCAATTTCTAAAACACGTCTTTATTAGTTCTATTGATTCTGCTCGCTGGATGGTATGCTGGTGTGTATGCTACATCCATCACAGCGACCTTGAGCTGACGTACAGCCGTGACAGATGGTGAATACGGCGCTCAGCAAATGCAGTACTTGCAAAATGGCGGTTTCAAGAAAAACGCGGTTAAGTCTTTTTTCTGAATGTCTACTAAAACGTATATAACGCTCAGAAATAATGGCTTGGTAAATAATTGTGGACGGTATAAATGCAATCAATTATATTTCCTTGCTTTAACAAATTATGAAGAGTCTCATGATATTATTATGCACACTCGTATTTTCCACGGCACACGGCTGACTGACGTGCAACCATAAAGTTACATGCTCTGTGACAACAACTGACACATCATTCCCTGTAAATAAGACTCCTTGGTCACATCCTCTCACAAGATCAGGCCTGATATCGTGGAAGGATGTGACGGCATGGCTAGCGGCTTAGCAGGCTTGCTAAATGGCTTTTGGCATTGGCTGGCTGGCTGGCTGGCTATGGTGGCCCGACCAAGGCTGGGCTGCAGAGGCAGTGTCTTGCTCTGTCTGGCTGGCTGGCTGGCTGGCTGCCGATAGCTGGCTGTGGCTGACTGGCCAAGGCGGAACTGCAGAGGCGATATCTTGCTAGGCGTTACACGTATTAAAAAACTCATATCTTTTGTTACAGATTAAGTACAAAAAATACAACTAGACCTTTCGTAGAATACTGGTCAACCTGATCCAGCTGTTTTTTCAGAGGTTTTTCTTCGATTCTTAGTCGACGACAACATGCTATGGCTTGGAGTAGCAAACTAGGATTATTCCGTAATAAATTAATCTTCTACCTTATTTCAATGGAGTTAGTGGTGAAATTCCACGTTGTTTTTTAGGAATTAGTTTAAATGTCCCGCGGGAAAATGCGTGGTGAAACGGTATGCCACGGGCCACGGCACGCTGCTGCATCATATCCGACGCATAGGTTACTTACATGTTGATACAGGAATGCGAGGCCCGCCGGAACGGCAATCTCAGGTACGACCGTCGTGGAGTGCCACAGTGCACAAGACCCAAGACCCTGAGGCGTGGCACGTCGGCATAATAATATGCCATGGTCCAGTGGGACCATACATACCGGGTCAATGAACACCTTTGCTAACCGTCCACAGAATTCGATATAGCCGATAAGCCACTTTCATCTCCATGGGTAAACGCTAACGAACGATTTTCGGCGTTTAAGCCGTCCATACATAACCAATGAGGGCTAGCAAGACCCATTCGTTAACTCGGTGTGTACGCAGCATTATTGATAACAATGTTTATTTGCATAAAAAAAATAAGCTTTCGGGTTTACCGTGTCTGGCACGTGGTTAAGAAAATACAATTGAAAAACTAAAGTTTTGATCCAATTTAATTTATTATTTAAACATGAGTTACAACAAATGGCATCTTAAAACATATAAATAGTAAAGCTGCTCGTTATATAAAGTAATTTATTATAACACTTCAATATCCCTGATTAATGTGTAAATAGTTTGAATTCATTTCAATTAAACATTATCAAGTTCATCAACAAAGTTTTAATTGTGACAAAAATACATTTAAATTAATAAGAAAAAAATACTTTACGATTTTCAATTGATTAAGTTATATAATATCTCTAAAATCAAACTATTTACACGAGTATAAGAGAATCAATATAATTTTGATGTCAATTGGAAAAGAAAATATAATTTTGATCCCAAAATTCGATTAATTGAAGTTGGCTCAGGTTTTGCTGTCGCACGAATGCTAATCATTCGACAATTTAATCTACGTGTAGTCATTATACACAAAAAAGGCAATCAAACTGTAAATCTTATACCTACACTATTATTGACTATTGTAAACTATTTATTTCACTAGTTAAGTACATATTTGAATTTTCTGAATTAACTAACTGTTACTATAAAGATAAATTCACGGATATTTTAACGGGAATAATAATATGTCTATCTGTGGTACAAATGGTAGACTGATCGTGTCTTAGCTATAAGGCGAAGATTCTTTGAGATACAGGTGCAAGTGCAAGCGAAAAACAAACATATTTTTTTAAGTATCTGGTTTTAGTGTTTACTGTTCTAAGATATTGTCTAAAAGTGCACTCTATTTTGAATCTTAATAACAAAGAGGTGTAACAGTAAGTTTCTATACCATTGTAGAATACATAGTGTAAATTCATTTAAATGACATAAATAATCAAGGTTTTTGTTCATGATTGAATGTTAAAATGATTTTGATGAACATTTGTACTAGGTTTTGGGACCAAATGACCTCAACATATGCTGCTAAATTATAAGATTAATTAGCACAAGCCAGAATAAAGGCAAATACTATAAAAAAGTATTTCTTAATAATACAAAAAATCACTGAAAAGTTAAGTTACTAAGAAAAGAATAATAACTAACAGTATTTTACAAATAAATTAGAAACAAAAACAACTTTGTTCTCCATGATCACAATTTCAAGGCTTAGCATGAGAGAGGCGCACGCGCCGCGTGTCACGTGCACAAGATAAACAAGCAGAGACTTCATAGAGGACTAACATAGGGTCCGTACAGTAAGCAATATATTATCATTTGATTTAACATAAAACAACCAACCACCTTAAACGCTACTATATGTACAACGTATACTAACCAAAGTATAAAAAATTAGAGAGATTTTAGTGCGTGACGTAAGGCATGAGTGTGCGTCCTGCCCTGCTGCTGCAAGCACGTATTAAATGACCAGACGATTGAAACATAATCTACTTCCTCTAACTCTTAATCTAGCGGAAGATGATTAAAAAAAGAATAATAATAATTAATCACTAATATTAAATTAACAACCTCCCAAACAACACTTCTGTATCTAACCTCTATTAAAACTCTTCAACGTTCAACATCAGTTCGCACCAGTGGTCGTTAACTAATAATTTCATTAGCCTACACTTTATCGTACAGTTACATGTATAAATAACTACAACAATACTCCTCTCGCTCCTCTTATGTAAAAATATAACTATTCGCAGTACACTAAGTCTAAGTTAGGGAATCGGGTCGAATAATAATTAAATTATGCTGCACTACAACATCGCGGCGGAGCACGAAACTTAAATAAAAAGAACCTTCAAAATCATGAGTTTAAACTTAAACGGGAGATTACATCCGAGAGTTCCCGAGCGGCCCGAGCGATGTACCGGGCCGTCGGGACTACCGACTTGCAAAAATAGCACATTCCTTGTCGCTCCAGTCAGTTCTTTCTTGTCAGTTCAGTCAGCGGCGGCGCAGCACACGCAGCGTCAGGAGAGCGCGCGTCGGGCCCGCCGCGGAGCCAGCAGGTAGCTCGCGTCCAGCGCCGCGCCGCGCGCGCCCAGCCGCGCCAGCAGCCGCCGCGCGATGCCGTTCACGCGCTCCTTCTGGGCCGAGCGCGCGCGAGGACCCGCGCCGCCTGCAGCCCCCGCACCTGCGCCCGCAGTACTGCTGGCACTCTGTAACATAGCAATCGTTTAGTACAACCAGCCTACAAATATTACACAGCTAGGAGACAGGTCTTCCATCTGTAATACGAAGAGCTGAACCATAATATTCGAATCCACCACAGGTTGATGGTGAAACAGCCATTTAACGCACCTAATAATCTTCATAGACCAAACGATACGAAAAGTTAGCGGAAAATTAGTGTCCAATGTTATGTAAAAAACAAATTGAGAGAAATAATTATAAATACTTAGCTAACCTTAACAGCAGCATCCGTAGCACTAACGGCAGGCACTTTCTTTTTCGCTTCTTTTGTTGTAGTTTTATTGTTTTTCTCAGTAATTGCAGCAGCGTTCTTAGCTGCTTTCCCTTTCAGATACTCAGGAGAAACTTCGTGAGGCTGCAATAATAATTACACGCATGAGAATCAACACCATATATTAAAAATCTCCCAATATTATATTAGGGCCATATTTTTAAGTGGATAGAACAGTGTTGCCAATTTGCCAATGATGGTGACCAACGCTTGAAACTAATATTTTAATCCAATTCCGTGTTCCGTGACTGTTTATTTGTGTTTGGACATCTGTTAAACCGGGATTGGCAAATTCGGTCGTTGATTGATCGCAGACCGAACGATCGAGATAAGATCGTGACCGAGATACATTATTCTGGAATAAGACGCTCATATCTACATACCGCATAAGTGCGCGTGATCTTAAGCCGGTGCGGGAAGTGGTCGAAGGCGTACTCTCGTGTGCAGATGGGATACTTGGGCCGCGACACCTTCGTGAACAGTCGCGCGCCGCGGTCCACGCGCAGCTCGCAGATGTACACGTGCGCCTCGGCCGCGCCCACTGGACGACCCTAGGGGAGAAAATCATTTTTAATATTAGCAACTTCTGGAATTGAAAACTTCAATGGCATACAAGATAAACTTAAAGGTCTTTATTTTTATCACAGTCAATAAGAAATCAACTTAGGCTCTCTCACACGAAAGTAGATAGCTGATTTACCAAGTCAAATTACTTTTATCTGACAAATATAACAATTTGATACATTTTCAACTTGAAAAATATTTCAGTTACATTCATAAAGTTCCTATATGCCTTACTATCATGTCCAGGAGCATTTCCTAAGTATCTTTCCACATTAATAATGTTGATTATGATTACCTTGCAATAAGTGTTAAGGTCCATGACCCAACACTGCGACATGACGAGTTCAATAGGCACCGCTTCGTATAGCGGCACCCGCATCACCTCATTGTGGAAGAACCTAGAAGAAAAATATTAAATTAGTTTAAGACTTCACTCGAGCTTCGATGCCAAAGCATGTTAGACCTAAGGCCCATTTACACGCTGCCAAAAATTTGAATGACAGTTGCATGCAATTTTGATTACATTGCGCGTACTTTTAAATGAGCAATGAATTCAGTTGATCAAACAAATACCGCAATGTAGTCAAAATTGCATGCAACTGTCATAAAACTTATTGTATCGTCTAAATGAGGCTAACCCCAGTAATAATATTTTTATTTAAATTTCTACAAATGAGAAACATGTAAGAGTTTAAATAGTATTTAGCTGCATCGGGTTTAGAAATTGTATGAGAAGAAACTGTTTTTTTTTTACGACTTTTTTCCTAATTTCCAGTTCATGCTGCTAGATTAGAGACAAGCATTACTAGGCTACATAGATAAAAGTGGAATACTCACTTCCTAGTGGGCTCGTGGAATGTCTCGTGCGGCCTCAGGTAGTGATGGCCGTACACGTACCGCTCCTGCGTGTCCTTGTGCTTCCACAGTCGCTCCACGCGGAAGATGTCCAGCTCCGACACGGAGATCTCACCGATGGTCTGGTAAGTGTGCTTACGGACTTCACCCTCCTGGAATAAATTTATTGTATTTACAATGTGATAGGATATACGTTTTTAGGGTTTCTGCAGATCAATACTGACTTATTAAAATGGTTATGTTTACCTGCCTCTTTTTTTAGATATCTTTTGCAGGCAACAGTCAAGGACAAGTTATTGAACCGTGACAGATTTGTTTTTGTGTAAATTATTTTTTCTCTCTTTCTGCAATCTAAGTGATTTCATAAAATGGGACGAAAATATAACAACAAGGGAAGTACGCGCTCTATTTGATTTGACTAATAGTTCCGCGCGGTTGTCGATTTAGGTTGGGAGACCAAGGTCTTGCAAATCTTGGCAACATGACCAAGTAAAGGAACTCTTGCCGATGTCAAGCATGGATGTGTAGAACTTACGCATTATTTTCTAGAAGCGGTGTTTTTAAATGCGTAGTGTTTAGGTGTTTATGAATGCGTATGTGTATCGAAAGAATTCACTAAAGCAGTGTTTACTAACCTTATTCTGTGTTGAATCATCAGTCTTATCTTTTCCCTTAGCAATATTCTTGACTTTCTTTCTATCTACGCGTTTTGTCTTCGGCGACTCGGGTTTGTCCGCCTTGTCGCCATTTTTCTGACTGACGTCAGGGTTTTTCTCATCGATGGGTATGTCGCGGAGGACGTACACGGTGTCTCCTTGTCGCACTTGCAGGTCACCTCGCATTAGAGACAGGTAGAATTGGTGTCCTTCTTCTGTGTACTCGTCTAGCGGTATTTCGCGGTCCACCTGGAGTGAAAAGAATATTTATTAATTTATCTCGCAGGTGATACAATAGTGTACATGTGTCTGGGGATGAAAAAATCCAGGACCATCTAAGATACCAGCGTTGCAGATATAAGGTAATAAATACCTTGTTGTTATGACAGTGGTGACAGTAGTGCGGCACGCTGGTGTCAGTGACTCTCATGCAGCGCGCGTGTTGCCACACGCCGCAGCCCGGGCTGCCACACTGCACCATGAGTCCCTCCTCCACGTGTAGTCCACAGATGCACATGATCACCTCTTCTGCAAATAAAACACGCAAGAATGCATAAGATATGGTCAACATATAAAGAGGTAATACTGTTTAAATGGTCTTGGAAAGTGAGTGTTCACTCTCGCACGCCTAGCGCGGGCAGGTGAGGCGCGCGGCACTACAACGTTGCGCACCCACGACATGGTATGTGAAATGGACGCGACGGCCGGCCGGCGTGCGGCGACCGAACAAAGGAGTGACGTTCAAACCGAGCGAGCGAGCAGGGCTCATGTGCCCTTTTGTTACCAATGTAGTTTTTAATCTTGTAACCTTTCATTCATTATACCATCATCATTACATTCCACTTTTATTGAAGAGCACCCCAAACAGTGAGACACGTCTCACGCCACTCACATCAATCACACAAACATCTCTGGGGAAAAATGCAGCATAAAAACGTCCAAGCCTAGACTGACCAAGCTAAAATTTTGTGTTAGACTGTTGGGTTGCGTGTAATACTTAAAAACAGTACTCACCAGTCTTAGTTTTCTGCAGGAACCCAGGTGGTAAGGATTCTTCTGGGCCAAGTATTTTAGTCAGCATATCCGCATAATCCGACTTGGCCGAATTGTATACCTACAAGAATAAATGTATCATCAAGCGTAAGGTTTTTATATATGTTAATAGCACGCATAATATAGTAGAGATTTCACCCGTGCGGAGCCGGGGCGGGTCGCTAGTAAATTAATAAAATGCAGTACCTACTCGGGTTGAAAACACATCAGCATAGGAAAAATTCAAATTTGAAAAGCGACTTTTTTTTTGTTAGAAATAGTATGTTCTTTTTTGGTTTCATATTTTAAGAAAATTCGGGCTTTCGAAATGAAGTTATTTAAATTAACATTCTATTCACAGTATCTAAGCGTAAAAAAATATCATTCTTACCTTTTTAATCTGCGCGGCTGCAGAGCCTAAAGTGGACAGGCGGCCATTTTCCCTCATGATAGCGTTGAGTAGTGAGTTGACATCAGCATCGAACTTGGTCAGTGTGTCGTAATGTCCGGCCTCCAGTTCACTCTCGATGGCCGCGAGGTCTGCCGGTCCGGACTCCTGTACCTTGCCACGCTCGGCTTTAGCTCGCACTAGCTGTGATGATAACGGTCGGTCTTTTTCGTCTGAAAATATATAAATACTGTAGATAAAATGTTTTCATTGTAAAGATGAGTAAAGAAGATGGTGCATGCTTGAAATCATTTCAATTAACGTAATTTTGTTGCTTTGGAGCAATTTCATTAAGTGATATCATCTATTTGAGGACCTAAAACCGTTGGTTTTTAGCTGTATTTGACTTTTTACATAAAAGTCTATAGTAGTTATCATATCATCATCAAAAACTGTGTCAGCAATTGTTTGCAGACAATAAGTTTTGAACGTTTTTCTAATGTTGTGTTACAAGCTGCAATGTGCCTGCATACATAACTCTTTAAAAAGTGCTTACATAGAGCATTAAGTATACATGCCTAAAGTATACAGGAAATGTTTCCAATGTTCTGTGCTAGTCCAAATATTTTTCTTTCTTTAGCTCACCTTTTAGTTCCTTGAGCGCCCGACAGATGGCCTTCAAGACATTGTTGAGACGTTGCGCACGCGGCTGCGTAGGATCATCCTTTGGTTTGGGTACCCTGGTGACGTCACGCAGCGCCCGCAGTCTCGCTAACGCACCGGCCTCGTCCACACTGCTGGCAGGAGCCAGCGGGTCCACCGTGCAGGAGGAGGAGGAGGGGGCGGGGGGAGCGGGGGCGGGCGGAGGAGGAGGAGAGGGGGCGGGGGGACACGCCGGGGGGGAGCCTGGCATGGACAGGTTCAGACGATCACGGATACGACGCACCTGGGGAGGTAGAATGCTCATGAGGAATAGCACCAACGAAAATATACAAGTCCAAGGTGATATCAAAAAGTTGTGCATCATCCATATACCTACCAAATGTATGTAATGTTATTAGCTAACTGCTATGCAGAAACATATTGTTTCTTTAACAAATGACACTAGATTATATCAGGCTCCTAAAAAAAACATTACGAAAATTATTTTGATTGATTGACCTTCAATAAATACTTACATTATCCAAATTCCTCAAAAGGAAGCAGTGTCGCTCTTTAACGATATTCTTCTCCTTAGCAGTGAGAGGCTTCATCTGCGGCTCCTGCCACAGCTTGTTCAAATGTTGCTGGTACTTGAGTATGGTCATCGTCTTGATATCACACGTACTGACTGCTTGTTGCTCTGACTTCTTGTTACATTTGACAGCTTTGCGCGGTCGACCAACCCTCGGTTGATTCCCGTTGGAACCTTGAGACTGGTTGGATGCATTCGATGGTGTCCGTGATTGAGTCTTCACTGGTTGTTTGGTTATTCTTTGAGATTTACCTCCGATCACGCCGCGGCAGTCTTCTGAGTCGCATTTGCAGGGCTGTAATTTGATTAATAAGATTTAATTACTGTGCTAAACAAACTTGAAATGTCGATAAATAATAATTTTTGATACATACCTGTCCCACTGCAGGATTGAACAGTGAAAAATTGTAATCATAAGTCAGTTCTTCACCAGGATCAATGTCTCTGAGGGCAAAAAGAGCCATTCTGAAGGTGCCTGAAATATAAATTCCTTATTAGTTTTGAAGTCACCAGAAATTCGAGAGAATAAATTCATGGGAATATTACAGTGAATTGTATTCTTCCAGGTGAATACAGCTTATTGGAATAAAATATGCAAAATAATAGTACAAAAAAGTAAGCGTTTTTGTTGATTTTACGCGCACACTGCTCTTTGGAACACGCTCTTGAGGGACTTATTACACGCTTTAGTTCCTACGAAATACGGCTCAGCGCCGAGTGTCTTCCGTGGTCAGCTAAGAAAATCGGCAAA
Organism: Agrotis ipsilon; assembly: GCA_028554685.1. Taxonomy (NCBI): domain Eukaryota; kingdom Metazoa; phylum Arthropoda; class Insecta; order Lepidoptera; family Noctuidae; genus Agrotis; species Agrotis ipsilon. Next base: position 12,816,128 of record CM052966.1, read on the forward strand.
TGGCCAATTTTCGTTCGACGTGCCGATCTAAGGAGAAGCAATGTTGTGCAGTGGACATCTTAAAGCTGATGATGAAGAAGAAACTCAGTACATACCGTTAGAAGTCCACTTCTGCATCTCACAGTTGGGTCGGCAGGAGTGGTTCACGAATCGACCATCACCTCCCATACGATGTCCATCAATGACGAGACCACCGTCGAGGTGCAGGCAGTAGTGATGTGTGTCGCGGGCGTAACGGGTGGCCATACGCTCCTGGGAAACAAAACCAAATTAGAATTGAATTTTAAAGACAAGTCATTTATTTGCAGAATTATTAATTAGTCAATTTTAACTCGATTAACTATAGGTACTGTAACGTGTTATAAACAACTGAATTTTATTTCTCACCTTAAACTCCTTATCAGAAACGACCTCTCCGACATACTCCAGTATGAAGTCTCCGGAAGTGATCCTGTGTTTGGTCCGCACGCCCCAGCCCTTGTTCTCAGTCATAAACTTTTCCAAGCCAGACGCCCATTCATGTCTCTGTATGCGTTGGTTCTTACACCTATCGCTGGCAATAACAAACAATAATTTTATACCGTTCGCGAAAGTGTTACAAGAAACGCTGAAGTCTTAAGGCAAACGTTTTGCCACTAAACCATCAATGAATATCTCCATGCTCCTTCCAAAACCCGTAATTAATAAAATTTTATCTCAATCCAATGAATCCATTTCCTTTGACGGATATGCAAATTCGGTCGGTGTGGTTACAAAGTTCGGGGTCAAGATTACAACAGAATATTAGTCTCTAGCTAAAATGTTTCATAAAGGAAATCAACTTACCTTAGTTTATAAGGTAATATCTCAACTTAGCAGTTAGCAGTGCGCTTCCGACTAAGAGACAGTAAATAGTAAATATTTATCATCAATAACATAAATAAGTATTAATGAAATTACCCGCAAGGACACAGCTGTGGCGAGCACTCCGCGTACACTAATCTGTTAATACAGTCCTCGTTGCATCCCGACGACGGAGCGCAGTTGCATGCCACACTCTCACATTCCTCCGCCGATGGTTTCACGTCGTAGTATACGTCTGAAATAACAAACATTTAAGATTAGACTGAAATAATATTATATGCTGATGAATACAAGATATGTTGTAATGCCAGAAAATAATATGAGCTAAAACTTTTAAAAAGAAACTTTTAGAAATGCTAAAATATGATAAAATCTGCATCAATGGTTTTTCCCTAGCCTGCTTAGTTCTAAGTTTGGCTTACTTGTACGTATCTTCTTATAGTTCCATGATGGTACTGGCTGATTATAATGTTGTTGCCACCAAATATCGTAGGGCAGAGAGAAGTGTTGCAACCTTCGACGGACCCAACGCTCGCAATATGGAGGCGGAGCCAACAATCCAGGCGGGAATTCGGTTTGGGTCACCAAATTCTTTCCTTTCCCTTCCGGTTTCGGACTGAAATATCAAAGAAAAATAAGTACAATGCAAAATAGTTAATAGATACAAGTAACCAATGAAATATTTATACTTACTCTTCTTTGTAGTAATCTGAAAACAATCCAGCGGCCAAGAATTTCTTCCGAAGTCGCGGATTCCTTTTCGATATAACAGGTTTGTCTCTGTTGTCCACACTGCTAGCCGGGCTGTCGTCGCGAGATGACGCAACCCGTTTCTTGCAAATTATATTCTTGGATAAAACATCAATACTCTTTTCGAAATCTATTTCTTTTTCATTGAGCGGTAGAGGATCATTTTCGAGCGTGTCCAAAGAAGGCTCTCGAGATTTTGAATCTATCTTACGACTGACGATTGTGTCTACAGAACTCTCACGAGAACTTGACTGCACTTCTCTCTTCTTATTTACTTGACAAGATCTCGACTTTCTTCTATTAGCTATAGCAACAGGTTTAGTTATTTTCTCAACAACTTTCTCAATAACTTTCTCAGGTTCAACTACTGTTTTCTTGGCCTCTGTTTTCTTCGTCTTGGTCGGTTTAGGTTCTTCATTTGTGTTATCTGAGCTCCTTGTCTGCCTTCTTTCACTTGGACATAAGATTGCAAGACTGGATTTCGGCCTCAAACCAATTTTACAGTTCCTCTCGACAACTTTTCTCTTTGAAAATATTTCTTCAATTTCATGAGAAGGTGACATTGCTCTTGTCTTACGTTTCATTCTTTCTAAGTTATCTAGTCGACTGACTGGCCGGTAGGGTTTCAAATTCAAAAGGCTCAGGGGTATGCTGTCTTCTGGATCATTACTTAGGGAACTAGCCAGAGAAGGAATACTATCCGTCTCACTGAGTACTTCCCATTTATTGATGTGATTTTTGACCTCTTTCTCAGTCTTACTCTTTAGCTGGAGGGCTGGAGCTCTGAGAATAGATGAATTCATTACTCTTTTCTCGCTAACTACAGTTTCAGTATTACTGCTTATTTTGTTATTGTTGTCATTTGGGACTTCTTTGCCTTGTAATTTCTCAAGAGCTACCACCGTCAATCTGCCTTGTTTAGGGCATTCATCCTTATTTAGCACTACTTTTAGTTCGGGTTTCTTGCTAGTAGTACGTTCCAAGAAACTACTCGTTGCCTCGCCATCTTTCGGCACTCGCTCGAATGCGGAAGAATTATTATCAGTATCAGAAGTGAAATGACTATCGGAGGTAATGTTGCTTTCAACTTTCTTCTTCTTCCTTTTAATACTAGGGAAGCCAGTTCTATTGATTGCTTTACGCCTCCTAGGCTTCTTCTTTGATGATTCAACTGTTCTGCTGTCACTAGAGTCGTTTGCTTCTGACTTTTTGGCATTCAAAATGATCTTCTTTGTAGTATCTGTGATGGCCAGGCGTTCTGCTTGAACTTTTGGGACTAAAACCCTAGCAGGCAAAACCAGTTTGCTTTCTCTTAAAATGTTATTCGTTTTCTTCTTTTTCTTGGTATCATTGGCATCTTCACTGTCGGTAGTTAAATTCCTCTTAGTCTGTCGCAGATTGTGACCACCAGTTTCCTGGAGTTTGTCAGATATCACTGCGGCGATAGACTCTCCTCTTTTTGGCCTTATAATAGGGTCCGGTGTTTCTGAAATTAATGCCAGCGGTATCTCGGACTCTGTATCAATAGGCGCTAGTAAAGAGTTGGTTGATTTTACATCGTTATTTTTTGTCTTTGATTTAGCTTTACTGGCATCAGATATAATATTGCTCACACAGATTGATGATTTTGGAATCTGTTCTTCCAAATCAACAGATGGCTCAAATATGCCTGTTGGTTTATCGATATTGACAACAATCGATTGTTCAACCTGTGGTTCTGATGACTTTGACTTCTTCGTGTCTATAACTTTGCCCTTCGACACTGGAGATTTAATAACTGTAGCTCTTGTGCTAATTTGTGATACTTCCTTACTTTTATGTTTTTCATCAGTCACTTTAGTTGAAGAGTCTGTACTATTTTTCTCTTTTTCTAAGATACGAGATTCTATAGATTTACGTATATTATTATTTAACAATGTATCTAAAACTTTAGTAGCTGCACTTGGATTTATTTTAGAAACTAAATTACTAGTTAGACCTTCTAATCTATTTTTCTTTCGAGTCATTATTTCAGACTTTTGTGCTGGTGGAATGGAGCTTTTGTATAAAGAGCGAGCAGACATACTCTTTAGCGGATCAATGGTTGTGCTGTTTGCTGAAGATGTGGTACCCGGTGTTGCAGCATCAGACTTTTCTTCCTCTTTAGAATCTTCCTTGGAGTTATTTTGATTAACATCCTTGGTTTCTTTTGTATCTGATGATGTAACAGGTTTATCTTCTGATAGCTTTTTAGATAAAGACTGCACAACTTGATCTAGACTCGAGTGTGATATAACCTTTTCCGCTTCAAGTCTATGTCGCTTCTTCGGAGTTACAATCGGAGCGGAATGACGTGTAGGTGAAGATTTATTTTCAGATCTTGGTGAAGAAACTTTATTTGTTTCTTGTTTAGAGGACTCTGGTTTTGCTTCACCATCTTTGGATTTAGGTAGGCATTTCTCTAAATCATGAACCATTTTATGTACCGCTTTCAATTTCTCAGATGTTTCATAAATCTTCTTTGAGAGTTCTGATTGTTCGGCAGTGGGTTTTTTGATGGATAGTTCATCATCAGTTGCGCTCAGACCATTGGTAGAATTATTCTTTGTTGGAGTATGATTATTATCGTCTTCTTTCGTGGAAATGTTATCTCCAATCGTACTACTGCTTAACTTTGCACTTTTCAATGCATTGTCCGTATTTTGATTTTTGTTTTCTTGGGTGCTGGTGGTCTGAGCAGTTTTTGAGTTATCAGTGTTCTTTTTTCCCTTCTCTGGTGGTGTTTTCAGTTTAGGTGAATCTTCAGGTGTATTGCTTGTGACATCTCCCGTACAATCAGTTTCGGTACATAAGAACTTTTCTGGACTAGTGCCATTCTTCGAGTTCTCATCAAATTCTGATGTAACCAGGCTCAAACTCAAAGAATTTCCGGTAGAAGAGTTAATGTGATAATGTCGCTTTTTAAGTGGCAACTTATGCTCATTAGTATCCTTACCACCTTTGTTCTGAGATTCTGCTAATTGTTTTTTGTGCCTCCTTTTAGAAGTAGGTGTAGCGATTTCTTGATTATCTGATGTTTTACGTTTTTTCGACCCTCTTTTCACTACTTTAGTAGGCGCCGACTCTGTGGATGTCTTCTCCGTTGTTTTAAGGGGGTTTTGAGCGACATTAGTTAACTTCGGCATTAATTTTGGCGCTATTTGACATAATTTTATAAAATTGGAAATCAAATTGTCCATATCCTGAGTAAACTTTTGATCCACTAGTTCTATAGCTTTTGTGTAAGTTTCTCGACACTTCGAAACGGATCTAGATCGATGTCGCCGTTTACTCCTGTGTCGATGATGTTTATTTTCAGTTTTAACTGTGACTCTTGAAAGTCTCTCTGTGGGCTTCAAATTTATCTTAGGTGGAGCTAATACTACTGTTCTCCTATGCTTTCTGATGTGAAAAGACGGCTTTATATGTGGTTTCTTAAAGTTCAGAAAAACATTTCTCGTTAAAGACTTGTTTGGAACGTAACTGTTCTTAGCTTTTTCAAAAATACTAGGAAGTGGTTTAGGTGATACCTCTTTTTTCGATCCACTCGAAAATGAAGTATTTCCGTTTTTTAACTGTTTACGGTTCTTAGGTGATAGTGTTCTAGGGAAATATTTGAAACTGTTATCACTCTCCTTCTTTGATCCTGATGATTTAGAAGCTATACATATAGGTGACGATCCAAATTTGTGCGTAAAAGCAGGTTTTAATGCTGGCAATGAATTTCCTATGTGGCTAGATTTAGTTGGTGACTTGAGGAGAGTATTATTATTGTTGTTGTTACTCACTTTGAAGATATTACAAGTAGTTACAGGTCGTTGTAAACCACTAAACACTGGACCTGGGGCAAATGGGTCTGACGAGTTCAGTCTTAACACATGCTTTTGGCTCATTTTCGAGAATCCAAAGTCGAACTTTGATGTCAAAGGATATTTCGTACAAACACTAATATACTTTGGACTAGCACTGGGTTTCCTCAAGTAAGTTTCACATTCAGAATCACTAGAACTGTGACCTAATGTTAAGCTGCTGAATGTTTTATTTGTTAACGCCAGTATCTCTTGATCTGAGACAAAATGTTTTTGATTTTTATAGTATGACCTATCTCTTACTGACCTAGTCTTCTTCAGTTTTCTCATCCGCCTGCGCATGCTCCTAACACTGTTGTCTGTTTTATATCCCGATTTATCACTTTTGTAACCGGACTTATGGTCACTTTTATAGCCCGAACGGTAGTAATCGCTTTTATATCCAGATCTACAGCCGTAATCACTCTTGTAGCCTGACTCTATGAGGCGACTACAACTTTTGTACGGCTTGAATTCGTGGTCACTTTTATAACCCGATAAGATATCCTTATATTTAGGATTCAGATCAATTTGTTTCCAAGTAGGATCTAACGGATCATCTGCAGCTGCTTCATTTTCACTTTGATTATCTCTCCAAGTGTTCCCAAACGTTTTATTATTCTTTTTCGGTAAGCTAGCGAGTTTACTATTTAGTTCTTTACGTTTGGCATACACCCCTGACAACACCGACCTGTTGGTTGGTGCGGTCTCTTCGTCTGATTCAGCGGAGTCATACTGATTCTTGTCCTTTAAAGTTTTGGGAGTATTCTTTGTAGATTTTGCTTTACTTTGCGGTTTGCGGCCAACTTTCTTTCTAGGAGGATACAATACCCTGTCCGTAGCATATAACATTCTATCTAATGCAGCTATATCCAGTTTATGATCATTCTTCTTGTTCTTTTCAAATTTATTTTGTTCTTGTTTGAGTGGAACTGGTGATGGTGCTTCTGTTTTGATTTGTTTGATTTCATTCTCTATTCTCTTTTTCTGGTAATCACAATCGCTAGAATCTGACCTGTTCTGGGCACGGCTTCGACTTTTGGATTTTGATCGCATGGCTCTTCTTGTGGTGTTCTCTTTTTGAATAGATTTCCTTCCTAGTCTACTGTGGCCTTCATCAACGTCGTGCCGCCGCAACGGAGAATGTGTGGGTGAGTTGTGATTCGACAGAATGCCAGAATCCGGAGAAACATTTGGAGGATCGTTATTGTTGTGAAAATTAATTACGTTAACTACCGATTTCGATGCTTTGTGAGATTCCATACCTTTGTTTTCAAATTCGTCTGCTTTTCTTACTTTTCGAGGCCTGCCTCTTTTTCTTCTAGATTCTACGATAACATTTTTAACGTCTTCTTGAGATTCAACTGAATTCGTGCTGATTGTATCTAACTTTTGAGAATCAATGTGGTTTAAGTGATTTAAATCCGTACCGACTACGGTGATAGGAGAACTTTTCAACAAATCACTGGCACTTCCTAGCTCGGATGCTCCTTGAGTGATGTCCAACGTCATGAAATCATTATTATCGACACAGTCTTCAAGACTCGGTGGGTTGGTTATCGATATATCCACAGAATCCGTCACAGAAGTGATCTCTTCAAGATCTTTATAATTTTGCGAAAGCTCTTCTGTTTGTTGAGGACTCAAGTGCTGACTTGATGATAAGAAGTTTGGCGCAATAGGTGTTATTTCAGGCAAAGTATTTATTTGTCCGAGTACACAATCACTGATGGTCCCGACACCGTCTATCGGAGTTGGATTTAATCCACACGATAACGAAGTCGTTGCTGCCGTACTAATAGATGTCAAAGGCGCCGTACTGCTCAGCAGTTGTGTTTGATGCACGAACTGCTGCAGCAGACTGGAAGCGTAGTGCGTGGTGTTCTGATGCCCGGTATCCGAGTTAGAACACTCATTTTCCGATCCTGAGGAATCGGCTGTTGCCCTCTGTATTGCAGCAGTCACCAGCTGAGGCGTAAGTTCCATTTCACTACTGGATCCATCACCTGAAATATTTACGACTTGATAACATTGAAGATTTACTGGTGGAAAGTAAGTACAACAACTAACACATAGCTATCTTAAGTGAACATATTGAAGAACGCTTACCATTATCAGCAATGGACTTGTCGTCGTTATCTGGCGCGGCGTTGTGGACAGTAAAGGTCGAGAAATTGGGCTGTTGCGCCGGCGCGCTCGATGTTTGTTCTGGAAATAGTTCCGCAAGGTCTGCATCGTCGATGAGCTGCAAAATATATTTCAGTATACTGCTCCAAATAGACACGGTAAACACAGACGAACGTTATGCTACCTATCTATGCAGGGTTAACAGCAAACTCGGGTCGTGTCTGACGACCTAGTTGTTACTGGAAATATCTTTTAATATTCATTTTGAATAGCTCTCGGGGCCTGCTTAAAAAGTCAGACAAAGTAGTTGATTTCAAAGTGTTTGTAAGGCACATGAAATAAACAGAACTGGAAAATGTCGTGAAGAAAGCTTTGAGTAAGAATTTGGATATAGGAATAGAAAATACCACAAAATAAAAATGGACCGTGTGAAACATCATAATGGCTACAAAGAGGGTAACAGAGAAACGAGAGAAGACTCATGAGCAGTCAGAATGTTAACTTGGACAAGGGTGATTAGGGTGATTGATTATGATGCACGGTGTAAGGTCCCTCCAAAATTGATTAATACGCTTTCTTCACCTGTAGTTGGCAGTCGACCGCAAGGGCAGCGTTAGAGTCATCAGGCGAGGCGTGCGCTGAGCCGCCAGCGGCGTCAGCGGTGTCCGAGTCCGACGACGACGACGATGAAGACGATGACGACGACGACGACGACGAGCTTGATGATGAAGAACTAGTTCCACACGCCGCGCTCTCTGCCGCACCCGATGTGAACTACAACAAATAAAAAGAATGTTTTAATGAAAAAAAAAAAATCTTGACTATCTTTTGTTGCGCAGTTGTTAACAAATCACATCCATCTTTAATTTGCAAGTACATTTGGTTTATGAAACCAAATAGCATAATCACGAAATTATTTCAATTATGCATTACGCACTTAGCTGTACTTGTTTTGGTCGAATCGAACGTAATTGTGGTAGTTTGATATTGCAAACTATTTCAACGGGACGGCGAGAGGTGCGATTAGCTCCCAAGATTGATTTGGCGCAACCAGTACCGACAGTTGGGTGACGCAACTCTGCGAGTAAGTTCCTCGCTGACCGCAATACACACCTTAACACTCGTAAGTACCCATTCAGATCTCATACACAGCTGCATAAAATTTAACGATCACCAATCGAAGCTTATAAACACATACATTTGTAAAGTTCACTTTAATTTGACATGTTCTGCAATATAAACGTGACTTCGGCCATAATGCACTTAATTAGTCTGGAGTTGAGCCATAGGCATGCAGCAACGATTATGTGGACCGTGCATGTATTTGTCCTTCTATTCCCAGATTGCCTTTTCAAGAATGAATGTACAGCTCACGATTCTCGATAGTACAATGAAAGCAAGGGATTTACAACACACTCGTATTATTTAACTTAACTAACACGGCTCGATCGGTGTAACTGGTTCGCGCTCGCACGGTTTACTATAAACTAATAATAGGGAATGGCCCTATCTCTATCAAACAACATTTACTTGGTTCGCAGAAATTCAATAAGCATTTGAATCCGTTAGAGTCTAATGAACCGGTGGCAATTTCATAACTTAGGTAAGTAGTTAGTATAAGAGGAAAACGTTCATAAAATGCTAATGTAACTCTTAAGAAGACTTAGCAATTTTTCTATGTCTGTTGAAATAAACATTTCAGCTGACGAAGAGCTACAAATGCAAACTTCGTGTACAACTCCGTTCATTATTTCAAAAAGAAAAAAAAGTTAGTTGACTGGTTATTCTTTTGTTTTCGCTGAAACAAATTGTGAACGCCACAGGGTCATTCAGGTAGAATATTTTATACAAAAAAAAAACCTTGTTTACCACGCTAGCTTATATTGCACGAGTTCGTCGACGTGTGTGTTGTTTTCACCATTAAGTTAATTCTCCGAGGGTGCTAATCAATAAGGCGGAAGGGCGACCAACCCTCGGCACTGGAAGGGGTTGAGCAAGTGTCGCGTGGCCGCCGGGTCTTATCACGGCTAGCATATCAAATACAGCGGAAACTACCGAGTACGGACCCTAACTCCCACAGCCATGTAGACAACACAGGTAAGAATTACCCCAAGTACTTATACGACTTTAAACAAAAATACCTTAATTTGCAACTGCTCATTGCGTGAGGCTATCGAAAAAACTACCGTTAACACAGAACAGCTACTATGTGAGTCATGTCTTTAAATCAGACAATAACAATAATTATTTCTGTACAAAGCGAAGATTATAATAATTGATTCAGATTAACTCGCACTATCGCGCTAAGATCTCTAAGATAGGAATCGCACAAGTATTCAAATACGTTTAAAAGCTTCGTAATGCTACCCATAAGTACATGTATTGGAAAGATATCGATCTGTTGACTTGCACGGAACTAAATCTTACAATAGCTGTACATAGACAAATATGAAAGCGCGGAACATTTGAATCGACAATGGGATAACAGTACCTATCTGAGCCGGCGCCGACACGACTATCACATTAACGACCTCGTGATCTACGGAGATTTATATCTGACAGCCAACGCCAAACAAACGGAAAATGTGGTGCGCGTCGATAATGTTTTGTATATTTACAATAATTGATTAGAGATTCAAATTGCGAAACACGTCAAATTACCTTGCCGTCGTTCAAAACAAACCATTTCTGAATAGATCCCAATTAATCGGCAGTTTAAAAAAGCTGTGAAGAGAGAACTGGTAAACAACTTTTTATACAGAAGTAACTTACGGTCAACTCTATGAACGGATAAGTTTAAAATGCGTAACGGCATTTTTTTAAAGGCCTACTTATTGCCTACCGTTTTCAAAAGTGGTAAATATTCTTGTAACGCTGTAAATGTCAATACATACACTTTTCGTACTTTTACGTAATGTAAGAGGATACAATGCAACTTTATGACAAATCCATTTTCGCCATTAGATCGACAAACATTTGCTTGATTTGGTCGTCGACCCCGCGCTAATGTTGAGAACAATACACGTGGAGCGCTTCAAATGACTGAATAACATCGAGACACTCAAATCGACTATAATTTATAATAGACGTAGGTAACATAAAAAAGAACCTCGTTGTCAAGCGTTCCGTGATGGAACGTGTTACTACAATCGTAACAAGGAACTATAAAGCGGTCTTATTTATGTATAAATTATGTACAGTAATTGAAGGAGATCTGAAAACAATAAAAGTACAATAAAGAAATTGAGTGTCGTAAGTAAGCTGCGAGACAAGGCTATCAATTACAATGCTTTCGATACAATATATCGCAATGATAAATACGGAGTAACGAGACAGAACGAGGAAATGTTGCGGAACGTTGGCCGAGGAGCCGAAGAGTCCGTGAACTTGACTGTGACAGACTGTCGAGCGTCGCGCCTCCGAGACTCGCCGTCAGATTTGTTGTGGCGAGAAACTTACAATACACGAAAAAAACAAGGTATCAATGGTAGGCTGGTATGTAAATTTATACTATTTTGTTTTAATACGTCGTAAGCAATTAATAAAGATATGACTTAACACAAAAACAGCAAGAAACATTTCCACTAATTCCTGCAAATATTATGCAAAGCTGAGGCTGGTGTCACTGGAAAATTAGCTTTATAAGCTTCAGCAAGTGACAGTGATTTGTTAAGTACTATTAATCATAATCATAATATTCATTCTTATTTTTCATTTTTTTTTTGTTACAATCATATTTTTCTATTAAGTTATTTAGGAATTTTCGCATTTGCGGGTTCCAGTTTTCTGTTACCTACATAAAATTTAGATGTAAGATATATTGTAATGTAGATACTGCAGCAAAGAAATTCCCCATTTAAAGTTACGTACCACGCGCTTACAGAAAAGTCTTGTTAGTACGCATGTTTTCATCAATGATCTACAATTTAGTAAAGCCAAATAATGGTACTTAAACATCTCGTACAAGCACACAACACTAATGATTGAACTCGTACTTCTTAAAGACATAACTGGTTTTCCTCTTATGAATCATACCATGTGTACCACTTTGATCTAAGTATCTATTCTCATTATTTGATAAATATTTCGTCACGTTGTAATGAGACGAACAAATAGGTACCTACATTATAACCAAATTATTACCCTGCTGACAAACTTCTGTTGAGGTATTGCACGATTGTGCGGTTGATTTAAATTCCATTTCATTATATTAGTGCATATTTATGCAATTGGCGACAAAGACCGGCGAGCTTGTCTAGTGTTTAGAGTTAGGGCCACTCTTATTTGCAGTTTGTCAGCGATGGTTTCATAACGTCCAACAATTCTCGCGGTGCCGGCGCGGCGGACCGGCCGGCGCGCCTCACGACGACGTTGCCACGGACCAAAAAGACCAATCAAAGTCCCATTCGACAATTCATTTTCTCCCTTACATGCCACCGCAAAAAGATCTTAATCCTTCGTAGTAATCGCTCGTTACAGCATTTCTGCAAAGATTGATAGTGCGGTACGAGGCCGAACGCTCACGTAATTGGTAACGATTATTAAGAGAATTTATATTCGATAAGTTGACAGGTCGTGGCTCGAGTTAAATTCAATTTAAGCTGCGGTTGGATTTTACACGTGACATGTTTACGTACTCGTTTCGATTAAAACGTATTACATAGATGGCTGGATGTATGGAGAGATAAATACTGACTACCGGAAATCTCTGCAATCGTAATCTACATTGGAATAATTTATGAATATTTACATTAGATACAGGTATGTATGCTCTTACTATTTAGTATTTGGACATGTTTTATGATGAATACGTTTTAGACACTCAAATTAAATGATTATCTACAAAATAAAGAACGCAGCTGCTTTTGGAAAAATAAAAAGCATAAAGATATGCGTCCAATAATAACAGCGATATATTGTAACAGTCGAACAACACGTATAGAACACAGTTAAGATATTTTATGTCGAGTTGCGTATAATCACCTATTTACAAATACGGCTAGTGGTCCGCATTTGAGCATGTATTGCTAGCGACCTCACCGCTAATAGGCGTTTCGCGCACATTTATTTTCAGTTTTAGTTTTTGTCGTCACACTTGCTAGCACCTACGCTATATCGGTAATCTAGGGCTGTACTGCGATGCCTAGGATTTCATAAACATTTTGCTTCATATTCAGTTCAATTCCTAACTGACGGAGCTTCATCAATATTGCGAGAAGCACTGCAAAACGTTAAGAAAGCAAGTCATAATGACTAATAGATAAACATAACTAGTTTACGCAACAAGTGGACATTAAACAAGTTGAATTGAAATAGACTCCGCAACTCGCCTTACATGTAGTTAAAATATTAATTGGCAGCCCTGAACGGAGACGACTATCCGGTGGCGGTTGATTGTACTCATCAAGGATTTCTGCACTCAAGGACGATGGCGGCTAGACGATCGTGGCTGTCGAACGCCTCTTATTATTTCTCTTCAGACACATCTTGTTTTTGTCTTGACTCATTTATATTCATGATACGTATCGACGGTTATCTCTATAAATTAAAATATTTCCATTCGCCTCTGATGGAAATCTATCGAGCAAAATACTTGAGTATTCGTTAGACTGCTATAGATAGATCATTTTAATCTTGGGCGTTCTTAGCAATTCAGTAGAGGCTTTAAAAAAATATTAGTAGATGAGTAGGTTTACTGGTAATTTTTTGAACTATAACTCTCAGCAACAGAGTTAAGTATGGGGACGTGGCTCTGAAGTCCTCTACCTTTCGTGAATAATAAGAACCTAACTCAAACCTGAATGAAAATGCCATTGAATAATTGTCATTTTCAATCAGCACCTAAATCTCCTTTCAATTCATACTATCTTAATTACGTATCATTGAATCTCCACGTCCTTCACATAATAAGGTATGACGTAGCACTACCGCAGTCCATATTTCAATTGCTACAAAATCACTGTAATTAGCGGCTGCTACTTCGGTGCCATTAGCCACCTATTTGAGTTCAAATGATATCGAGTACAAACAAGCGAGCGCTTGTAAAGATATATCTCATTGCTCAGGGCAATTTATTTCAAGAAGTTTTTGTAAATCAACAAAAACGATTGACTATGTTCTGTTCACGGGTTCAGTCACCTCGATATTTTCGAATGTGCGAACCTCATTGTCTGCTACTATTTTTTGTGGCATATGGCTAGTTCATGGTAATAGCAGATGCTAAATATTACGCCAGTGGATTTGTAATAATAATGACCGCAAACTTTGCTGTTTTACATTAGATTTTGTTCAAGCTTAGCAATGATATGTTATGAACATGTCATCAAGTGAACAATGCAGTTACGTTTGACAAGGCAGTCGTTGAGTCAAGGGTATATGCAAATACACATCACGTCAACAAAGCGCATTGCTCGGCGGACCCAAAAAATAAAACAAGAATAATATAAGGACAAAAGGACTACCAAACAAATCGTAAGTAAGGTTTGTATGTCCATGGGTACGACCAGATAAAGGCATTTTTTATTTGTTTATTTTATGTATATCGGCAAACTATATCGACACAACGGAGTATAATTAAAATATTACCTTATCTTTATGGATCCAATTTATTAAGGACACGAACATGTGTGAAGTTTTAATTAAAGGATCAGAGGTATTGTGAGTGTAAAATGAAAACTGAAGTTTTATAATAAAATGCTGATGGAGGAGGACAAAAAAGATGGTATGCATCAGCTGCTCTTCATCCGGTGCAATAGGAGTTCATTCAGTTATTGGGTTAATTTTATGATCGCAGGCCGCAGGTTCGCAAATATTTAATTGTAGGTATGCACAATACTTCAGCCGTTATTGTATATTTATTTACTCACTATTTTTAGATAAGTCTGGGAACTTATTAGTACATTTTTGAAGGCTAATGACGACTGTTTAATTTACAATTGTTTAGAAACGTTTATTATTTATGTTTCCAAATGACCATTTATTTGCTAAAACAATAAATACGCCAAAAATAGTTTCAAAATCCATCATTTAGCTGATTTTATTCAGAACAATGAACATAACATATCCTCAAACGGAAGACGTGTACGTATTACAAACAAGATGACGTACCGAGGCGGTTAATGGATACGTTCTGGTAAACCCGCGTAAGTAAATAAGAGTAATTTGCAGTGCACTTGCATACGCCATATAATTCAACAAGGAACCCACGCGATATGTATAAAAATAAATACCACCACAATTACGACCACTTAAATTTGTACCGGATATCTTCAAGAATGATGAGTTAAGAAAATAATTGATTCGACCCAACAACCTTCTTTAGCAGAAGCAGTGAACGGTGGCTCTTTATTCACCCCAAAATATTTCAAGTGTGAATTCATTAGTGCGATGCTTGGTTTGTAAATTATATTTTGAAGAAGCTTGTCACAGTAATATACCGAAAGTTTTGGAGCTCATTGAAATTACTGACACGTTTACTACTTTCATCAGTTAGCACGGTCTACATAGAGGCAATAATTTATTTAGGTGTCCATCTGCTGCTTACATTAAACGCGAATTTCGTGTTATTTAAACCCGGAGCCACGTAACGTTGAAGTTTTATTACAGCTAGCACCGTCAGAACTTCCTAGCCGTCCGTCTAAATTAATGACGCTACACAAACATGAAACTATACAAATAAAACATCTTAGTCGCTTACACGCTAAACCTGTTTTCTATCTAAGAATTAATAAAATCATAGCACCTTCTACATTAGTTAGTAATACGTCATGTCTATCATGTCTAATACATGACTATCAAATAAACTGTTGAGGAGTTAGTCAAATGTGCGCTTTATGTGAGGTTAATCAAAATTTCGCGCTTCGTTGGTGGATCGGTTTGGCTTCCTATTACCCGATAAATTGATAATCGATTCAAGCGTAATCCATTATCTGTACAACTTATCCATTACATGGCATGTCTTAAGCATAATAATGATCGAGATTGTAACTTTTAATTGTCACAAACACCCTGATTGATGTCAGTGTCACAACCGCTTCTAATTTGATTAAAATGGCATCATATCTTTATAATTAGACGTTCTCAACATTATCGACGAAGAAAAAAGTATTATTATAATATAACCGACCACATGTGCCGGTTAGCGTGAAGGTCATTTACACGACTCACTGGAACTCAGACGGGACGCAACGAATAATGACATCATTATTTTTCAGAGATCACTTGATTAAGTAGGTAATTATAGGTATGTACAACAACGCGGTATATACTGTACCAAGTGGAGAAACCGCAAGAGTAATGTAATACGAAGTGTACGCAACAGTTCATGTCATAAAATCATCTAGGTACACGTGCAAGATAGGTACAAGTTTAGAACACTAGTGATGTACCAAAATTATTCTTTTTTAGAAAGCAGTTTGTAGGGGGGATAACTAGACAAAACCCTTTAATTAACTAAACTATTTTTTTCAGGCCCGAAATTTCCTATGATATATAGAAATACACTACTTTTCGGCAGTGGCTAAAAGCCACGGGAATCGGAAATGATTTAAAAGCCATAGTACGATTTAATCTAAGTATCTAATCATTTAATGCAATTGTTATGACTTGGAAACATATGTTAAACATCTAAAATCTCACTGACCTAGCGACCGGATTAAAGAGATTAATTTAATGGGGGCTGGCAAACGGGTGCGGTCAGAAGCTAACAAATAAATCACACTGCGGGCGGGAAAGTCCGTGCTAGAGGTGGCGTTAGCAACCAATACAGATTCCTATCAATGGGTCGCTTCAGTACATGGATACTAATATCCCAAAAATACTCCATTTCAGTATGATTTATAGGTCCATTATTTAATGCTTGCTATCGTCAAACAAGTCCAGAAATACGTTACATCCAGGCGTGGGCTGTGTTGTGAGCTCAAGGCTTGTTAGTGAATTAAGTAATTGAAGCAATCAAAGTTTATTATGGATTCTATTACAGGCGAAGGAAACCGTCAAGTAAACCTCATGTGGAGCTGTTCTTCTTTCTGTTTTATTTAGTCGTTATTAAAACAATGTACATTTTAGTCAGTCATTCACGACAGACATTCGTGAGACGTGATGTCACTCATTCGCTTTGTCACGTTGTTTGTGCACACAACTGCTGGGAGCCTGCGATGTGCCCAAATAAAAACATGATACTGTTTGTGGGTTTATCGGATACACTTCAAAATTAATGTATTTAAACGACTAAAAGGAAGACAGCGAAACAGGAAAATTAATTCTAAATACTCATTCATAAACTGACCCGTAGGTATATTTGAGAATTTAACATGATTTATCAATTCGTTATTATTTGAATTAATGACTGGTATTTTTAGCTATTTGATTGCAGGAAAGGAAAAACAAACGGTTTTTCTGAAGGTCTGCGCCATGTGGCGTAATCTGCCAAATTAGTTTACTTACTGGAACGTACCTAGGACTTTTATACATAATGAAATGACTTTTATAAATATTTAGTGTTTTTAATTAAAGTAATTTAATAATTTTAACATTCGTTCGTTAACTTTCGTTTAGTTAAATACTATTGAAATCGCGAAACAAAATCAGCCATCGTCAACATTGTTCCGATTTATATGAGCAGACCAGCATGCTCGGGCTGTCTTTTTACCATTTTTATTGTTACTGAGTTAATCCTATACGTAATTATAGATGTTTTAATGATGATTAAAATGACCCCTACTGACATTTTTATTTATTTACTCGAGTAAAAATATATCACCACTCAGCGACTAAAGAAATCAATAGTTACTGAATTCGCAGGTCTCAATACTCTCAATACAGAATAATAGCTTTCGGAGGTAACGATAGATACGTATGTCTATTAATAAATTGTAAGTTAGAAGCGTTCAAGTTACTTCAGTTCTGCAATGGACGATAGGTTAATGGATTTTTTTTTGTTCAATACAGCCCAGAAGCAAAGATGACGACTAAGGAGCGAGCGACCCAGAATCTAGACCTGCTGAAATTAGAAAGACGTGATATTTTGCAAATCCTTTTCAATACGTATGCAACAAGGGATGCACAATCTGTTCTTAATAATCTTAATAAGTTTTGTTACAAATATTATAGACAGCTTGTTTGGATTTATAATGGTGACCTTAGTTTCAGAAATTACACATAGCAAAAGATGCCTCACATGTTTTCACCATAAAGAAAAAAACAGCTTGTGCGATAACAAGCGTCTTGTAAAACAACTATAATCGGAGAACATCCGTCCCATCAGGTA
Organism: Agrotis ipsilon; assembly: GCA_028554685.1. Lineage (NCBI taxonomy): Eukaryota > Metazoa > Arthropoda > Insecta > Lepidoptera > Noctuidae > Agrotis > Agrotis ipsilon. The sequence goes on from CM052966.1 coordinate 12,833,981, forward strand.
GTGCCACAAAACGTACCATGTCGAACATAATTCTTCGGTAGCTTACCACAATTGTATTAATGGTGTATTGATAGAACCCAATAAACAGTGAACTGTATTGTTATGACCCACGTGGGTTTTCTGTGGCTTTGTTTTACTTTTTGTACGATGATCCGAGGGTTGGCCCGTTCCAGTCGGACGCACTTCACATAGAACGCGCTGTGAGCCGCGCCGGCGCCGATCCGTCCGTGACTCGGAATTAGGCGCACTATTACCATACCTGCAATCACAATCTACCGCCACGGATCCCGGCCGCACTTAATTAACGCATACACATTTAGGGTGCGAAACGAACGGAAAACCTCGTGTAATAATACCCCAACATTTAATAACACTCGTGCATTAGTCGAAGGCGTGTTTGTTATGCTTCAGTGTGCGGTTTAGAGTCAAGAAGGCTGTTTTAATAAACTTTCATTATTATTTGACGTGTATCAGACTATAAACCGAGACTCTGGCGATGTTAATTCTCATTTATGTAAAACATTACATTCCTATTTAACATCGAGACTACCTCCTCAATAACGGAACAGTGATAAGCTCCGCGAGGAAATCGTAATTACATTTAAGTTTATTGCACTGCGGATTTGCCAAGCAAGTTTCTAATCCATGAGCTGATTTTATATTGCTTTAAAAGGAATTGAAAATTGATATCGAACAAATAACAAAGTTTAATTCATGTTATTTAACAACAGGAAAAAATTAAATCATGTTTCTTTGTCTCTGGTAATCAAAAATGTCAAACAAGGGTTTCATAAATTGTACCTGTACCTAACAAGACTGCACTTGTTACCCAAAGGCACAGTGGCAGCGTACTTGTCGATGATATGATAGCAGCTCGCGACTTCCTTATCCGTTACGCGATACAATCTGCTTAAGAACGACGTCTCATTTGAATAACTACCGACCTGCATTTATTAGCTAAGAAAATAACTGACATCCTTGATAAAAAAAGCCCTCACGGATAGAATGCTCATTATAAACGCAGTGAGAATTTAATTAATGGATTATAAATATAAATTCAAAATGGGCACAGTGAAGTCGTCAACATACCTAACTTTTATTTCATTCTTGATTAGAAAGTTCATAAAAGGGAATCAAATCATGGAAACGTTGAGTCGTTAAAACAGTCGAGCCAGTGTGTATCGGTGGAGATACCGCCATTAATATCTGTGTAGCATTTACGTTGGAATTCTCTAGAAACTCTCCCGGGTTCCCGCGAGGTTCAGATCGTGACTGCGCGTCGCGTCGGCGCAATTTGCTTACCCATACAGTGCCAGTGTGCGCCGCTCTAATCATGTGTAAAATATTGCCGTGCCTCGTCACTGCAACACGGAATCAGGACGGCACGTCAAAAGTCACAGAAGTGCAAGATTAATTGACTGCGATAGCTGCATCACGATTAAGGTCGTCGACACTGGTTGCTTTAAGACACTTCTACATAAGACCTAATCACTCAATATTTATGGGAAACCGATTTAACTCTTGATTTTAAAGTTGGAGTAAACTGAAATTTATGAAGAGGGTAAATATTTCCTTAAAAGCGCCAATTAAAGTTGTGGTGTGGTGTGGGTGTGACACAGAAGGTATATGAGGCGTATCCTAAGGTTTTATTCACGAAGACGATGAAACTTTGCAATAATGCATTATTATATCATTTTTTTTTTCGTTACATTATGACCACTGAATAAACTGCCTACCAACCTATGAAATTAATTTAAATGTAACAATCTGTTGGAATAAAAATAACTGGCAACGTCGTCGTTCAAACAATTCCCATATAAGCGTAGAAAATCGGCAAGATCAAGTTGAACGCGTGACCTTAAGTCGGAGTAACGAGACGGGTGTTAGTATGAGAGGCGCGAGCGAGGGCTGAGGGCCCATTAGAACAATAGTAGCGCGCAAGAAGCGTGCGATCATAAAGTTACACCTACAATCAGCGCGAAGCCGTAAGAATTCCCGACCTGCCCCAACTTAGCGCCGCGAGTCTTCGGCGGCTTTCACTGAGCTCTGGTTTAACTTGACATTACACGAACATTTCATTACCAGCTTTTGTATGTAACTACGTTCACACGACCTTCTGGATTGCATGCTTATTGATTAAAAGACTCTGATTGCGATATAGAAACAAACAAATAGTTTACAAAGCAATTTCACAGCGTTTAATCCAAAGAAATTAAGGAAAATGTATCGTTTTTTTTTCCCACGAATATCTTTTGAAGTCAATTTAAGTAACTACGTGTAATACATTAAAATGCAAAATATCAAGTATTTTCAAATAAACCAAACGACAAACACAACATTAAACTCTGTTCGTAAGATATGTGTCAGACTACAATTTCAAATTCTCATCAAAATGCAATACTATTTTTTTAGATTTAAAATAGCACAAATTCTTCATGAATACTTGGCAAGGATCCCAAATTCCTTCAGAATTTAACACGTTCACTCATACGAGAACAAGAAATCTACGCTAATTTAAGAGTTATTATGCAGTAGACATAACTATTATGGCTCAGTAAACACCAATTAGATACACAATTAAAGAACAAAGACACGAAATATACACTTTTTCATACCCTCTGCGATCAGCCAAATAATAAAATTGAAAGAAACTGTATTATTGGATTACATAAGCTCAATATGATGATGAATGAACTTCAGTAATAAAATTGGGATTGGATGCAATGTTCAATTCTGCTCAGCATTGATTTATATAAGGAAATCAGAATTGATTTTCGAGGGTAGCCAAACACCGACTCTGTAGTTTCATTTAAAAAAATATCTTAACCTCATCTTTAAAGTATTAAATGTTTTCAATATTTTATACAGTATATCCAAAGATGAGATTTATGATTTGTGCCTTTAACCTTTTCGTTTACGACTCCTACTGGCTTACAAATTGAGCCATAAAGGTTCTTCACAACGCCCTGTTTGTGGTGTGTAAAAAGGGTGTGGAGCAATGCAGCTAAGGCATTCCCACGCATACAAGCCAACACACGCGGATACGCCGGTTCCGATCACCGCCCGCACTAATTGAGTAGACGATGCTATGCGCGACTACCAAGGACGCTAAACCGACCTATGTCGGTAACGAGATCATCTAGATTAGGTCTACATTTTAATATTATTTAAATAAAACAGGTAAAATGGATTCTATTGTAACTATGTAGATCTCATAACATTGGAAGCCGAACAATACTAAAGAAGCCTACGCTATGATAACGCTTTGTTTTGAGTTTCATCAATTTCTTTTTTTATTATTAACCTTTTTTGGTTACAAAACGGATTTTATCGATGTACCGCTTTCGTTTTTTTTTTTTACTTTCATTAATTATTTCCACCTTTTGAGTCAGGGCAACAAACATAAAGCAAAAATTATTCGACCGTGTACCAATAGTAAGAAAATATTTAAAAAAAAATAAGAATCGACGCTATCTCGATTCTCAATAAAGAGATGCCAAGGTGGGGTTACAAGAGTAACAGATGCCAGTTCGGCGCTAAAATGTTTACAGTATCCTTAGTTATAAAAACACTTCGTGTCTCGTCTACAGTATTTTACAAAGCAGATTAAAAGATTTTAGTGGAACCTTTGAGATTGTGATGTCAGTTTCAAATTGGCTTCGAAAGCGTTTGAAACTGTGAAATTAAAGCCATGACATATAAATAAAAACATCTTATTGTTCCCCTGATCATAAGTAACGAGACAGCCGTAATCGGCAAAACGCTGCGTGGGTGACGATTATCTGATGTTATCGGTACCATTGCTCTCACTGACTTAACGTCTATTTGTAGACATTTAGCCAAAATAAAACAATTGCATACTAATTCAATATTGAATACATTCAATTCATCCCTGTTAGACAAAGTAACTTTCGAAACATCAGTATCCATGCACGAGTTTTCACTCTTTTACTTTACAGTATTTACAGCCTTTTTTTGTATGAAAAAATGAAACAGCGCCTCTGATGTGCGAAGAAGGAACTAATTTTTTCCTTGAAAATTGTCAATTAGAAATTGTCAAAGTTCCAGTTTACTTTACGTCTCAAATACTGAAAACTCGTGCTAAGGGTACTGATCTTTAAACATTTGTCTGTAAAATCAAATCTGTAATAACTTGCAATCGCTGGAATGAGCACTTAGAAGTACATAATAATATGGGCCCGGCACAGCATTAAGTGGAGATGAATCTGAATACTCAACCGCAATAACAGCTAAAGATAAACACGAACCTCTTTAACAAAACTTCCCTATTAGCTTGGAATATCTTAAAGCCAACAAAAACCGCAAAATAATGTATAAAATAAGACCTTGTCGTGGAAGTAAACAGTGGTCAATTACGGTGGTAGCGCCCGGCTCTATGGCGCGTTCAGAAACAATCGAAGCGGTGCGATGGGCGAGATACCAGACGGTAATAACTCTAATGGCGAGATAAGACCGCCACTGCCGCGGATACATGCCGTACCGACCACACAAATGTATTCCAACGTTGTGCGTACGCAACATTCAGATGCGGCATCTTTTATTCCTAGTCAACTAAAATCAAATGGATTACTAAGTCCTCCATCAGCTTCATTATTTAGTTTAACACTTCCCACAATTTTCTCAACCTTAAGATTATTTAAGTGAAATGAGCATTTAATCCCCTATTAAGGTATAGTTTTATCAAAGTGTACCTACGATGACTATTGGTAATCGAGTGTGATTTCCTACGTCCGTGTGGTATCGCGCCGAGTCGCGCTGCGACCAGCGGGACCAGTTTACGCCGACAACCATGTAAACGATTTATTCCCGAGTCTCGTTTTGCATTACCCGATCGGAAGCCAGGGCTGGATCACCGTCGCCAAGCTCCGTATTGCAGGTGCTTTTATTGCATAAATTACAATGAAATGTATATTCAGTTAATATTATCAACACTAACTTCCCTTCGAATCTTTCAACATTGAATTGAGAATGAATAATAACCTCACATTTTAATAAAAACGTGAGTGTTCCTTCATATTATATCAAGTCCATTGATCAAAGCTTGCTTTCTTTATGGGATGGACTTCAGGGTCGCTAAGGTGAGGTTGTCTGTAAGACAGCCCTGTTAAAGCATGCAGTTGTCGCGGGGGCTTTATTAAACGACGATGCCATGGTGAGACGGCCGTTGGACCGGCTTATCCCGATTCCCGGTGCACCCTTCTCACTGTTCTCAATACGCAATGCTTGTTTAATACTTGTTTATTTATCTAATCTCAAGAAAACAAGTTTTGTGCAATGACAGCTATTAATATTCCGCGTATGTGCTGGTATATTTTTATACTATTTTCTAAAGAAATCAGGTTGATTAAAGTTGTGGCTATTTTGAATTGCAGCAAATATAGTTATCGCCAAAATGAAGAATTACTGCCGTGGCTAAAAGAATTTAGATGCCTTCACAACCACGTTACAATAAAGTGATATAATAAAAATTGAACTAATCTTATTTGGGACCATGGTCGCTAAGTGCGGCAATTTTAGCAGCTCGCTTTTGCGATGGCCTCACTTCAGATACATTTTTTTTTTAAGAATGATGGATAATGATTACACGCTCTATTCGCACTCTACAGAACGACACTGTCTCAATAATTTGTATTGCTTTATATCAATTTACTCGAAACAAGATAAAAAGCTTTTCGAAAATAATAAGAGAAAGTATTATGATGAAATACAAAATCATCAACATCTGTGATAATGGTCAAAAGAAACGCGGTGAAGATTGCCCTTATACATATTTAATTGGCACGTAAGGACGAGCCTGATTGAACGCGTTTATTATTAATACAACAGGCCCCTATGAGGGTCGGCGAATTATTTATAAAGAGGTCGATTCAATATGAGTTTGTGGCGATGGTGCATATAATCGATGTGACCGAGACTCCGAGTCCAACACGTGACGAACACGCAAAATGCAGTCGCCAACAACAAATATCCATCCATCATGAGATTTCTATTCCAGTTTATTTAACACGTTACACACTGCAACTATGAATTTTACAGTTAAATTATATGGCAATATTTAATGGCAATAAAACCAATACCATCATTGTCCTTGAATTCACCATAACAATACATAGCAGTGTTGTTTGCGTCAACAAGTCGTAATAAAACGTTTAAATGTAATCATGAAGAATATGTTTTTGTTCCGTTTTATACGTTTTGAATAACCTCAGTTACTAAGTTCCCTGTCGTAAATTGACTCCAGAAGTCAAATTTAAAATTTCAGCAATATACATATTCGTCCTAAATTGCTAATTCTAATAGAAAGATTATCTGTTTCACGTTGAGAAAAGTTGAAACACAACGCGTTCGTGTAAATATAAGATAAGTATGTACATGGAATAGACAGGGATCCAACCGGTTCAAATAGCAATTCCAGCAAATCAATGCCTTGTATAATGAGATCGAGTATAGCAAGCGACTGTGGTCGTTAACTGAGGTATCTGCGCATCGATTAAGAACCAACCAAACTCACTTCACATGCCATTGCGCACTTTTTGCGGATATCACCAAAAGCCGGTGGTTGCGCGGCGACAAAGGTGTCCAACCGGTTTATGTTACCGCCGCCTCCCGCCGTCGTCATAAGCGCGTCTGCAAATTCAACACTCGTCAAATACCGCAAAATGCAATACAACCACATGCTGTTGCGGCATTGATGCAAGCATCGTTCGATGTAATGTCCTCTGTAACCCGTCAACATAATCATTTTTATATCCAAGTTGCGGTGTTGCCATAATTGATGATTGTGTTATAAAACAAACGTTAATGTGTTTATCATCGACTGCAACGACATTAATTGATATGTGCTTATTATGATCTTTATTGACCATTAATTATGGAATATGATAACTTCGCACGAAGTAGGGTACTCACTAATGACAATACATTTTTGTTTACCTCAACTTTTAAATACACAACGATGCCTATTGTATCATTATCATATCAGGGAGGAAAATTATCTTTATTGTACTTAATTGTATCAACATTGATGAGCTTAATAGGTTGACAATTAATCAATATACGTCACTACAAGCATGCGATGGCAAGAATAAACGCACATGAACAAACTGCATTGAATCATCGCCTACATTAGATGAAACTGTATGCGTTGCGTAATCGGTCATTAAAGCAGATCGTTATAATAACGGCGGGATCGCTCTCAATGACAAACAACGACTCCATCGAACAAAAGAATACTGAAGTATGCATAATGAAGACTCGCTATGTAGTGCTTGGATAACGCAATGAGTTGCGTACTCTATCTACATTTATGGCATGGCAATCCCGGGACCAAAGTTGCAAAACTACTTGGAAAAAAATATTCATTACAATTTTACTTTTTAATAACTGACCATTCACAAAATAATTGACAGTTTTCCTGCCTACAAAGCATCACCAGGTGCACAGCGATCAAGGAAATATTATGTAAATTCTTGGATGGGTACCGTAATCTCGTTAAACCCATTAGATAGGTAAGATAAGATCAAGCAGGGCTTTAACGGCGTACGACATCAATCAGGATTGCCTTCACTCTACTATTAAACAGTAACTGCTTATATTCCTATATCCTACTGGTTCTACTCTGGGGCGGCCCCACATTCATAGATTAATTTTGTTATTTTAAACATTACAATAGGTTACCAAATGGTAATAATCTACCGTGGCGACCTTGACTTCGGTCACATTTTTTCCATCGTTAACATAAATTGGTATTATGTATTCTATCAATTCACATAAAATTCTTGGTGGGAACAAAAACTGGTTCTTGATTTAAATGAATTTATTTTTTGTCAAATTAGTATCAACGTGATTTAATTAACTATGTAGATGTCAGTGACATTTAAATTATGCGATACTATAGTGAAAATGTTATCGGATATTGATAAAACAAGATAATTTGACGTTGGATTGTTGTAGATCTTAACGGCTGCAATGTGAATCTGTTATCTTCGATAAAGACCAGCTATTTATAGTAGATGTGAGTGCGTTCCATAGGTAAGTACGCGAAGTGGTCACGCTCGGTCGATCACAATTTCACGGTCAAATAGGCCGAGTTTGATTTGTCTATTACATGGCACTTTATTGCTTCCATTTGGACAAACAAGTTCAACGTACAGAAGCCGAAGTCACTGTTAATTTTATGAGCTATTTTAACTGATAAGTGATTTATTATTGTATCTGCAAAAGCGATTTAGGAAAGTCCAATTTATGTTTATACTAACGAACTTTTCATAAAGAATTTTGAAGCTTTTAATATTTTGGCGCGAACTGAGCTAGTTCAACTAAATTGAAAAGTTTAATTGATAATTTTATTTATTGCTAGAATATCAAACTTATGTTTTTAAGAATAGAGAAAATGCTTAATACGTAATGTTTTAAGTATTTTGAAGTTTTATTACATACGAATTATAAACAACAGTTAGAAAATCTATTTAGGATTAGCTTGGTCAAAATGAATCATGATTTTGTGTACCTACTAGTACTGGAAAATGATAAAACAGGAACAGACAAGAACGTCTGTCATGAAATTGAAGCAAGTTCTTAGCTAATAAAAAAGGTACACATTCATAAATTGTCTATCAGCCACGACGCTAACTAGGTCTTGTGCATGTATAATGCTAACATGTGAATTACAAGAGGCGTTAATAAGCGACGTGAGCCGTGAGTCACACGTGTGTTGTGTTATTATCGATGCGCTCGAGTGCTCATGTACTTGACTAGCTAGAGGGGTAGAGGTAGAGCACCTGGCAGTCATGTTGGTCGTGGTACGAGCTGACGAGTTGGCTGACGTACTCCCAGACTTCTCCGGGCGCCGTCCAAGCCGATGTCGCATTCGCCGCGTGCCGCATCATGCCCGCATTACGCGCCTCCTGCTAATTTTGCGCACTGAACTTCTAATCCGATCTCGTGAGCACTTCACTCGCACAAACAGTGTCCGTAACGCACTAGTTAGTGTTACGCGGGCGGTTAGTTCTCGCCGCTCACGTCCACTAGCGTTGACGAGCTATTTATATTGTTTTATCCTCAATCACGCGCAACTAGGTCGCGATCTACATCACACACGCTGAAACAGATTTACGTCGGAACGAACCTTAGCACACCTTATTGTAAACAATTACCCATAATAAAATTCTTGCTTGCTCTTGGGATTAAAATCGATACCTGACGCAGTTTCGCAGTTTATGCACCGTAATATTATATGAATGGTTTCATTCAGAACGTTTTATGATGTTTTTAACTTTTTTATTTACATTAAATTTTAAGGATCAACCTGTAGAAATAAAAACAGTATTCCCAGATATTTTTGTATCTAACTCTAATTTATATACTTAATGAACTTTAATGAAAGTTGCTAATTTAAGACAAATATGAATGTTCTATTTGCATTTAGGTGTACTTAATTTTTTTTTTTTTTTAAAAGCCGTTCTCAATTATCTACAGCTATTTCCATTCTGTCAGTTTACATTCATCAATTTGAGGTCCGAAAAAATTCAAATGCATCGATATGATTAGTGCAGCGATGCGCGCAATCACGGAACGAATCCATCGGCGACGCGCGAGCCAGTGATAAGGCGTGACCTTGAGCTGCGCTAAACGTTTGATAAGGGAATTTCGGCGACCGCCCCCGCGCCGCTCTCAGTCTCTTATCGCACGCCGTGTTTGTTTTGCATGAAATTAGTGTCGCGGTCCAAATAATAATGCGGTGACATGATCACGATTTAATGAACTGTTGCTTAGTGATATGATAACATTTTTTAAGATGAATTTCACTACAGACAAAATATTGTAAATTGTAAAAAAAGCAAAACCAGATTTTTGCATTTGGCACTTTAATTAATTAACTATGGTATCGTATCTTTGCAGTTTATTATAGGTAATCACTTTCATCATTTCAATCCCAAAAACAGCAAAATTTTAGCAACTAACCACATCACTCAACAAAACTAAGAAAACACTTCAGTTAGATATAATTATAATATTTATGTTTTGAACTTTGTTTCACACTAAAGCACAAGATCACATCAGCCAATCAATCGAAGACGACATCGCGCGTGTGTACACATCTGACGGATGTGTGCGGCGTGTACGTTCGGAGCACCGCGTACGCAAGAGGTCGGAACGCGCGCGCGTCTCGCCGCGATCCAGCTAATGACCGGCGTGGCGCGTATTCGCGACCCCCACTCCGCCACCGTACGCGCTATCAAACCAGTTTACGTGAAAAATTTTAATTCCTCAGCGCGGGTGACGACCGGTCGCGCTTTCCTTGCACGGTGCGGCCTCCCCCGGCCGCTAGGAAAAAGCGCAGCGCCCCGGGGGCGAGCCGGAAGTGCACCGCGGCCGGCACGCGAGCCAAGCGCACCCACCGCCTTCATTAAATGCTGCACGCTGCACACCTACCCCTTCGTAGCGTCACTGCCCCTATGCACCACCTACCATTTCTATTACTATCACAAATTACCTTTATTTACATTTACAATGATAGAGTAAACTTCGTAAGTTTCTTTATTGCGACCAGATAACGAGCAATAATTAATTACTGGATTTCTTGAATGAGACAATTTGTAGAAATAAATAAGCTATTCAAGTGAATGTTCAAGTCACTAAAGCCGTGTTTAATCATCTCTACTAAGACTAGCGGTAGTGATTAGCAATAGAAATTAATTCGGTCACGAGTGAATAACCGCTCTTCAAACGCAGTGTTATGATGTGAACATCGATCTAGATACTTTCACGCATCCACACATCACAATGACTCATGCTACAAATTCATAAATCACTTCGAAAACTATGCAATTTCTCATTTCAGCCTTAAATATTTCCAAGTCAACTTTTTTTGTAATCAATACAGTATCACAGAATACCACAGTATTAAAAAATATTAAAATGAATGATTGATTGGTTCCAGAACGAATTTCAATATTATCGTTCGCCCAGATGAAAATACAAGTGTTTCAAAAAGTGCAAAGTTGCAAACTTTTTGGCCGAAAGCCAAGAAAATTAAATCCAATTGATTACGGAGAGCTACAGAGGTATACCACAGCCTGAACTTCAAAATCGTGTGTCTGATGAAAATGTATTCAGAAGAATGCATGACCTAAGGTCGTTACTAGTACTCGGATATCAATGATGCTGATGATCAATACTAATTTAGGTAACGTAATCTTCAGAAATATTTCGAAACCTCAAGCCGGCAAAGCAATAACTTTCAGTTATTACCAAACGGCTATATAGATGAGGCAGACGAATTTAATCATTTCTTATACATACATAATTCAACATGGCTATTAAAATACAAAGAATGAGATCACATGACACATATGTGTCGACGAAATACGATTAAAAGGGGGAATTATTGTTCAAGCCACTGGTACAGTCGAGTTCAATAATATGTTGGCATTGTCAATGATTCAAAATATTGTGAGCGTTGATAAGCTCAAAAAATTCTACTAATCTAGATATAAAAAAATATGTACTCAAGTGAAGGTTCAATAATATATAATTTGCATTAGGCAATAATATGTGATGACCTTTTAATAATATATGTATACTGTATAAGCTTTAATAATATCTGAGCAGGGTAAGCTTTATAAATATGTCTACATGCACAGGATAGTATATTATTTGCTCGAATAAATAGGATCCAGTTTACATTGTTATAGAAATGACAGTATTTCAATTGTTTTCCGCGCGAATGCTTTTTAGGTCTTTACAAATGAGTATTTCAATGACATAGTATATTTTTTTATGAATGACATGTGCGTCAGTTCTTTCTTTTTAGTAAAAAAAAACAACGTCACTTGATGGAAAACTAGCCAGTATACCTAAATAATGTTGCAAACTCCTTGACCACGCAATTTTAAGATTGCTAGTAAAATCATCTTTATGACGTTGTAATAAGTTTGAATTTTAATTACATTTACGTGTTGTGAACTTACATAATTGTGAATTGTAAAGTAAACACTGTTAAGATATTTATGATCTTAAAGTTGTTCATATAAAAATGTCCTTTTGGCTGTATACATGTTATTGATAAAAAGTAGTCACATATTAATGGATCTGAATCTTGATCACAATTTAATGATGCTTTAGTTGTCACAATATTCTGAATTATTTAGATGTTCATATATTTTTGAAGTCCAGACGTGCCAACATCTTAATGAACGCGACTGTACCTTCTCATACCGAGTGAGTACTCATGTGGTAAACAAGAATAATAAAAGGTAAAGAAAAAAACTGGACCAGATTAAGGCGCCACATAGGGTTCCTTTTGATTTCAATAGTAATTCACCCATACATTAAAAGCCCCCTTGCTAAACTTCTTTAGAACCCTCCGACTTATGAACAAGTTAAACAGTTACGAACAGCTTTTACGCAATTATTCGTAGGGATCATTTTATGAAGTCTGTTTATAGATAATGGTTCTAAATACAGCACAACAAGAATTAAATCATTTAATCTGAATGCGGCTAGCAAATGGCTATGAATCATACATATGTAAATAGTAAATGGTTAATACTTGAAGTAAAAAACGAAAAGTCTACAGGCATTTGCGTGTTTTCCCGACATGTTGCTATGAAAGCACATTAATATTTATGTTAACTTGTGCAAACATTTCTTTGTCACGAAGAATAAGAAAACCCTACATTTATTTTTCAGGCAATCTGTTTAATTCGTTCATTCGGAGTTTTTACCTAGTTGAATAAAAAGTCAACCTAAATGGGTAACATGTATTGAAAACAGAATAAAATTTTACGCTTCGTTCTTTTTTTTACAGAAACGTTGTCATGACTAGGGAAATACACTTTTTATGATTTTAATGCACAAAAAGTAACGTGTACAAATGTAGCTGGTGTCGTAAGTTCTTTTTTAGGTGTATATGTATTTCATACTTTTAATTTATTTTGGAATTCACTAGAAATAAAACTATAATAGTCGTGAAGTTTTACATTTAAAAAATAAAACGAGATAAGATTTTCAGTCATTATTTAGAGTGGAGCGGTCCACCACTGTTTAAAATTTTCGACCCATCCTGTAGATTTTTCGAGTCAAATAATAATTATGTGATGCATCCCTTCAGAAATTACGCGTGTACAGACTAATTTTAGCGGGTTTTTAAATTTAAAGATAGAAATCATAAAGAATAACCTTTTGTTTTGACAGATAAAAAAATAATCTAGAGGGATATTAGTTACCTGATAAGGCAACTGATCATTGCCAGCGAGTACTAATTTGACATTGCGGCAAGGTAGTATCTAATGAAAGACGATACTTTTCTTGGGAATTTCACTCTTATGAACAGTGAAGGAAAATATTGCAATGTATTTGACAGACCGAAAAATCAGTCTCAGAATACAGAAAATATCAAGTTTGATCAAAAGCGCAGCTCACAAGTTACCTTGTTGCATACAAATAATTCTTGACTTTGGGAAAAACTTAGATAAAGTTAATACCTCAGTGCGCCCAAGTTAAGTGGCGTTTGATAGTTACTTCCTGAGCAGGATGTTCTTCAAAACTAAACTTACTTCGGTTCTTCACGTGTACTCTTTTCAAAGCAGCAACAACGGGAATACCCCAAGGGTCGACATTAGGGCCTATTCCCAATGTCAACATGTTGAATTAATTAAATATTCAGATTTCATTATTTCAAATACTTAACAATAAGATAGCCAACTACAAAAATAACACATTTAAGCTAAATTGGTAAGCGAATTCAAGCAAAGCAATAAGCAACTAAAAGCATTTGGATTAGAGAGTCCAATCCACAAAATATCCTATCTTTATAATTAAAAAATCTTCTTTCTGGAATTACTTTTTATCATAGCATTCTATTTTTCAGCCAATACGAGACATGCTTTATAATATCGTCTAAAATAACGACAAAAAAGCTAATGATTTTTGTTTGAAGATATGGTATGATACCTGTAGATTTTGCATATTTTGTAAAATGCTGAGGAGTCTAACGTCCAGCACATATGCAATCTGCGAATTGGAGATTAAGCAAATTAGACTCTCGAAAAAGTAAATAACAGTATGATTAACGCAAGATGCTAGCAGCTTGTAAGCTATTAATAATTTTAAGGTAATGAAAAAAAAATGTATTATGATGATTGATAAAATAAATAAAATGAGGCTGAAGGTTCTTCCGACACGTCTCCCAACTTGCCTGTGGAACTCTTAGAAATATGCATCAGGAACTTTTTCGACTGACTTGTTGGTCTAGTGGTTAGTGGCTCTGACTGCTATGCCGGAGGTCGTGGGTGCGATTCCCACCCAGGCCAAATATTTGTGTGATGAGCATGATCATTTGTTCCGTGTCTGGGTGTAATTTATCTATAATATTTGTGTATTTAGAAATATTTAAGTATGTTTATCATTTCTCTAGTGCCCATAACACAAGCTCTGCTTAGCTTGGGACTAGATGGCGTTGTGTGATAGTTGTGGAATATTATTATATTTTAATAAACTAGTTATATCAAAATGATATTTTATAATTTCTGTTATTTATGCAATCGTCAGGGTATGAATGTAGGGGATTTATGTAGAGGTTTAATCTGTCATCTGCAATGACGCAGCAACCGTGACTTTTCTATTCGGATAGTTCAATGACCTTTGGACTTGCGAAAGCATCTTTGCACACGCGATCTTTTGTCTCTTCCTCATAAAAAGGACTCACTGATGGTCAATCCTGGACACATCCATTCCACACTGGGGAGAAAATAATATTTTAACCATATCTAGGAACATCAACCTTAAAACTTGTTAGAACTAGTAGTTGCTTATAGGAACTTCTTGTTCCTTCTTTTTCTACATCAGTCCTTCAATGCTGAGAATCGCAACCACAATCAGCAAAGCTTCTAGACTTTGTGTTCTTCTGCAACATGGATTACTTGTTGCCTCCAACAATCACATATCTAACATTCAGAACATAGTGGGAGATATTGCAGTCCACTGCAACAAAACATCTGGCACAAATGTCAACATCATCTATTTAAGCTGGTGGTTCTTACAGTACACTTTTTAGAACATTCCATAACAATAGTATCTGGCTTCCATGCCATGGTGTTCATTTTTATCATAAGTATACCAGATGGCTAACAATGGAAATTAAATTACGACTATGAAGCCGTGCCTACAGGAAAACTACTTCACGTTATTCCATAGTAATCAACATCCCAAATACTATATTATGTAAATATATCAAAGTCACAACCTGTTGTGCACATCCTTTATTTCTGATCTTCAAGCCATTTTTACCAATCCCGTTTATTTTTACATTCATCTGTGTGCTGGCTATCATACCCTGGGTATCCCGGGTACTCCATACTTAGTATGTTTATAATAGTAATTTGGATATAAACATTAACCGTCTTACCATAAGAAAGATACACATCTATTGTACAATTGTCTAAAAAAACTGTTAACGTCAAAATGACAATTCACTTTAATATGTGTTTCATTTTGCAGTTACACTTTTTTTAGAGAAGCGTTCCACGTGTTAATCATTTTGTGATAAAGCAGTAAAAGTTAGGCACTTGATCATAATCTGGGATTATTTCTTAGTCTATGGCACAATGTGTATTACCCTCCTTGGAAGCATGTTTGTTAATTGGGATAACCAATACATAAAGACCATCATACAAGCAAACTGCTACAAACTAAGCCACCACCAGGTATTTAGCAATAAAACAGTAAAAACTAAATAGACTTACCTTTTAACTTTCAAGCCAAATCCAAAGTAGAAAATAAGCTCACAGAAATGTTCGACCAAATTCAAACCAAAATCAAAAATAATGATCTGTTCACAACTGCTTTTATCCTACTTTTATCTAATTTACTATTATAATTACTTATTTACTCAGTATTGGTGTAATGCTAAACTACTCTAAGCTTACCTTTGTTCTGGGTCGCCCTCTTCCTCTCTTCAAAGGTTCATGAGAAGATTCATCACTTTTAGTTTTTTTCACATTAACATTAGTCTTTGAAGCACATTGTTTATCTTTGTTATTTATTTTAGTCCCATTATCTTTAGAGTCACATGGTTTTCTGCCTTCTTCACTATCCCCCTTCGTAGTATTCTTTACTTTAGTTGATGTTTTTGCTGTACACTTTGATGGTAAAGATTTAGAGACTGCTTTAAGTGGCAAATCATCATCACTTGATGAATCAGATGAGCACTTACTACATGATTCTGAACTTGATGTGGTGTCCGACAGTTGAGATTTCTTCTTCACAGGGGTTCTTTCTTTGCTTTGACTTTTATTATTAGTCAATTTCTTTTTCACTGATGGTTTACTGGTCCTTTTTGGTGATACTTTTCTGGGTGGTATAGCAGCAATCTTTAATTTTAACCCAGTATCACACGAAGTGACCGAGAAGTGTGCCTTCCGGGAAGCACTCTGCTTTGCATCAGAACACTCCCACTCACTTCTTGTTGAATCACTGGAGGAACTGTTCTGTAATACCAAATAAAAAAAGAAAATTATGATTGTATGAGCTTATGACAAAATATCCATTACCAAACAATAAAATAACAATTAATAATTGAATGATTGATGATAATAATAGAATGATTTAAATTAAACAATTTTTAGTTCCAACTAAAAATGGCAATGATAGCCTCAAAATCTCAGATTACACAACACACATCACTTTTGATAATTTATATACATCTAAGTTTCTAATTAATCAAAGGACCAAGGAATACATTCATGCATGAAAATTCAACACACTTAAACATAGAATACTAGAAAGGCCAATAATCTTTATGTGTTTGGATTCACAAAGATAATACATACCTCAGAATCACTATTAGAGTCTGAATCACCACTTGAATCATGAGTTTTTGGCAACTCTGTGCCCATTTCTGGAACATAAATATTAAAATACAAATAAACAACCTCAAAGCCACTGATGGTTTAAAAGGTTACAGCAAAATTATCTAAGTATTTGTAATCATGAACTTGAAAATCAACAAAAACATGGCAAAACAGAGTTATGCAAAACACTTGTTAGGAGTGATAGCACAAGATAAGGAAATGATAATTTTGATCATGACAAGCACTAATTAGACAAATTTAAGTAAATCATGAAAGAATTTGCTGGTCGAAACTGTTATTGAACTGTAACTAATAGTAATGACGCTATAATATTGGCTTCAAATGGTTGAGGTACTTACTTCAAGGTTGGTCAAGATGTTTCCAAATACAACAGTGTGATTGTCTTCATTTCAGTCGCAAATTGTCCATAGTATTAAAATTTTCTGGAATGAGACACTGAAATCAATGAAAGTCTAAGTTCTACAGCGTTATTTTAAGAAATATCTTATTTCCACTCCACATAATTTGTTGAAATGACAGATCTGACGACACTCGTAAGACCAGTTTATTCACGATGAAACTTGGTGATGTTGTACAACGCAGTCTAGAAATATCGCCAAAAAAACTATGATGTTACTTTAAAACATGCCTAGATCGTTAGTTAAATCATAATATGCGATCATAACGGTCTTTTAGGACATTGGCGCCAAATAAGTGCATACGTTTACATTCCTATGTGGAAATATAATGCATAATGATGATAGGTTACACTATGATATTCTGATTATAGTGCCATAATAAACTACATGTCATACTAACCACATCCGAAAACTTCGTAACACAAATAATACACGGCAAAACGATGAAATTACTTCACACTAGCATAACACTTGGCCTCCATGTTTACAAATCATTCGTATAAAAATGTACATAACTACGTAACTCAAGAGAAAGTCAGTGAATTTTGCATCTTATTCTTTTGCTCATATGAAAGTTACGTATGAAAGAATGAGACTTATTACCATTGTATCTATATGAAATGCGGCGCAAAATGGCGTCGTATAATATTAAGAAACGCTTTGAATTAACTTGTTGGTGAGCTACTAATTATACCACAAAGCTTTTTACTCATTTGAATGGCTACAAAGGCTTTCCACCTTTCTACCGCTATCATATTTTTGTTATTATCAAAACAGTTAAATAAAAGCTGATTTGAATGCGAAAACATATATAGACAGTCACGCCATCTATTGTCACATTACAATAACTGAAAGTACAGAAACATTCCATTTCATCATACTACTAATAAAAAATCCTGAATTTGAGCAAAATAAGCATGAAATTAAATTACTGGAGAATGCTCACGCGGCAGAAACGAGTTGAATTTCAGACTATAACATTCTTAGGATTTACGCTTTTCATCTTGGCATTTTGATGAAAGGCCCAACCCTACAACTTGAAGTTACTATTCTTCAAAAAGTAAGATCTACATAATAAAAGAAATTAATCAAGAAAGAAATGGAAGGTTAGGTTAGGTTAGGTTAGGTAGGCTAAGTTTGTTTTTTTACTACACCTCCGCTAGGTGTAGTAAAAAATATTCCACTTCCTTCCATATCAAGAAGGAGACAGAACAAAACAAGACCAAGACCAAAAGTAATTTTCTTCTAGGGCTTAGGACAATTCAACAGCGAGCGAAGCGCATGCATTGGATTTTAAAGCCTCTTGAAGCTGGTGGTATCGATGGCGCCCGGATCCCGTGTCCTGCCTTCCACTGCCCCATTCAGGATCCGGCACAGAGGCCGCTACTGCTGTGTACTTAAAGGTAAAACGTTAAGTGATGGTGTGGTCTAAGTGTGGTCTAGACTGTAAGAAAAGGCAAACGCTTGGAAACTAAGTTTGTTTTTTTGTAATATCTCTGGATATTCCATTGCCTGTCCCAAAGAGGGACAAAAATAACCAAAATAAAAATGTCTCTGGATACGGCATCTAGGCGAAAAGCTAAAGTAAAACCTCCTCAACACTACTCGCAAAGTTGAACGATGTAGTGTACACCTTAGATAGATGTACACTACATCGTTCAACTTTGCCTGCCTCTGTTTGTGGTGTAGACGTAGAGGAGCTTTCGGCTTGCTTCGTCAAAACAACAACTGACAATAACGTTCGACGGCTTGCTTGCATTCGTACTTTACTTCCAGTCAAAGGGTTCAATGAGCTCATCGCGAAGTTGAACGAGTGTGTAGTGTTGACTTTGGATTTCGCGGGTAGTGTAGAGACGGCAGTTTATTGGATGGGTAGTGATCTTTTGTCTTTCGTCTTTGAATGATTTTGTCATTGACGTATTAATGACATTGAAATGAATGACAGTGACGTGACAACTTCGCAGTTCGCACCTCACGTTCACATTATTTATCAGCAAACCAATTTAGATTCAATTAATTTTATTATTCTCAAAATCTCAAACACATTTCCGTCGATCAAAAAATAATAAACATAGATACTGCACCGTAATTCTAAGTAAAACTCGACAAGTACACCAATAGAAACTAAATAAGTGTATGATGATGGAAGGACCTCATTTGGTTTTCTGACATGAGTTACAGTGTTTTAATTTTTTAACATCCTTTATAATTACTTATTTAATTGATAATAGGTAATGGTAATCTGTAAAAATATAAAATACCTATTATTATATTAGACTGCTGAATTATGTTACAAAAACATTTAATTTCAGAATTGAAATGGAAGAGTTGGATGTCTGGGATGACCTTTCAAACATACCAGCTGATCCTCCAGTTATGCGCAAACTTTGTGCAACCTGCAAGTAAGTAGCTCTGTCTGGACGTTTTATGTATGTAGCATAAATAAATGTTTTTGTTTTAATATCATTTTATAAAATATAAATTATTCAATATACCAGCAGTGGGTGTTTCCACACCCGAATGATGATGATTTGTAGTACATATTTAATTCAAAACACAAATGTATGGATGTGAAACATAAAGAATGTAACTGGTTGTATAGCTTGAACTAGAATAGAAAATTAACATTAAAATAACACAAGTTCTGGAAAACAGTATTATAGCTAATAGTGAATCCTTTTATTTCCAGGCGACCTGCCGTTGTTTGCTGGTGCTCTGCATTACCGCCTGAAAAATTAAATCCTCGCAGCACAGTCATACTGCTACAGCACCCTGCAGAAGAAAAGAGATGTCTACGAACTGCTCCGATGTTACAATTAGGTTTAGCTGCTGATAAGTGCCTTATATTCAAAGGGAAAAGGTTTCCACAACCAAAACATAAAGACTTAGAAAATTTACTTAAGCAACCAAACACACTACTACTTTATCCAAGTAAAACTGCCATAGATATAAGAGATATGGAGAATGATACTGACAGTTACAATCTTGTACTGATTGATGGGACTTGGCCTCAGGCTAAGGCAATATATGCCTCCTGTCCTATTCTTCATAATATTAAACAAGTTAAATTAATGACAAGCAATACTAGTAGTTATATTATAAGGACACAGCCAACAGAAGGATGTTTAAGCACACTTGAAACTGCCGCTGAAGCTTTAACACAATTAGAAAAGGATCCAAGATATACGGAACAGTTATTACAGCCATTGCATGCTTTATGTAAGTATCAGTTAGAGAATGGGGCTGTGACACACCAATCAAAAGAGTTTCTCCTTAAAACAAGAACATACCCCAAACTGATTGGAAAAAGGTTATCAAAGCTATTAAGATCTACACAAGAAGAAATAGTTGAAGAAACGTGATATGGAATACATTCAATGAAAGTACTTGATTTGCTCGTTTTATTTTTTATCATTCATGTTTTTTATTTATGTGGAATTGCATTTATGTTCTAGTTGTTTTCTAGATATTTTCTTCCCCATCTTTTCCTATGATATTGTTTAATTTTATTGGTGGTTAGTTTATCTAAAGTCTTGCCGCTCTGAGCAGGGGCTTAGCGTGGGGTGGCTAACAGTGAGATCAAATGTTTTAAAACACGCTACGATGCGCCGCCAACGTGAACTTTTCGAGTATTATAAGAGGATAAATTGAATAACCCAAAGCCAACCAACAACAAATTCAAAATTGTAAGAATCAGTTTGTAAAACAATACCATATTTTAATAGAGTGACCATGGAGTTTCTTGCCGGTTCTTCATGGAATCGACCAACCCGAACCGAGCACCTTTTGTCGACTTTTTATAAGTGCCCTCATGAGCCTATGTGAAATAAAAATTTTGATTTTGAACCCGCCAAACGATTCATAACATTGCTAAGTGCTAGTCTGACGCCGCGTACAGGCCAATCCAAAAATGGCCAGCTAGAACCATTCGCTACCTTCGTGGGCCCGGTGTGTACGTGGGCTCAAATGAATCCTCCCTCCCTTTCATTACTAAACGTACACATTTTTAAAGTTATATTTATTTTTATTTTGAGTACCTTTTTCAAAGCTTCTTTCTTCATAATAAACGACATTTCAAATAAGTTTTGTAAAATCTATACTAATATTATAAAGCTGAAGAGTTTGTTTGTTTGTTTGTTTGTTTGTTTGTTTGTTTGTTTGTTTGTTTGAACGCGCTAATCTCAGGATCTACTGGTTGGAATTGAAAAATTCTTTTTGTGTTGGATAGTCCATTTATCGAGGAAGGCTATAGGCTATATAACATCACGCTATCACCTATAGGAGCGGAGCAGTAATGAGAAATGTTTCAAAATCGGGAAAATGTATTCCTTTTTTAGAGCTTCCGTTGCGTGCGCTGCGTAAACGGTTAGAGTTTCGCAAAAATTATGTACTACGGAATTATTCCTCATAAAATTTTCTAAAATAAAGTCCGCGAGAGCATATATCTATCTTTAAAGGTTAAGTCACCATAACCTTTTTTATGGAAAACAAATTTGTTTTAAAGTAATGCATTATTTGCGAAGGTATTTTCATTAACATGATATTAATCCTTATCCAAATAAATACATTAATCATCACAAGCATTTAATTTTGAACGAAATTGCCCTTTACATCATTTGATTTCAATGAATATCTTAGGAGATATCACAGTTTCAAAATAATACCGCGACAAAATAATGACGGGCTGGGTAATATGTCACGATTGCGTCGCTAAAATCCCTGTTTAGGCCGGTCAATATCGCCATCAAACATTGCAAACGCGTATGTAACTACCATTTTGTTATAATTTGCAACCTTAAAAACCCTGTGCTGTCAATTTAGTTGCTTTTGCGTGTGTATCTCATGAACCGTGATAGCCAGAGAGTTGAAATTCCACAGGTGATGTACTTCTGTTGCCGCTATAACAAAACATACTAAAACCTAATAAATATTAAGGGCTCCCATTGGTCGCGGGACTTATTTCATTACCGTGACCCCGGAACATAAACGGCTATTGAAAGACACCGTGGATTTTAGTCAGTACTATTCTGACAGTTCCTCCCTGCCCGGTGTGGGAGGACTCATTTGATGATTTAGCACGTAAAAAAAAAGGGGGCTCCCATACAAAAAACGTGATTTTGTTGCTGGTTTTTGTAGATGTTATAAAGTAATGTAATGTTTCGGAGGCTGTTTCTCACGAACCGTGACCGTAGTTAGATAGTTTAAATTTTCACAGATGATGTGTGTCTATTGCCACTATAACAACAAATACTAAAAACTGGTTAAGTGCGAGTCTGGTTTTTAGTATGTTTTGGTATAACGGCAACAGCAGTACATCACCTGTGAACATTTCAACTCTCTAGCTATCACGGTTCGTGAGATATACACGCAAAAACTACTGAACGGATTTTGATTCGACATTGACATTGACAGAACAGGGTTAGCAGGGTTGCAAACTTGGGTGTTAAATACTCTAAAGGGATCTAACAACATATAAAAGAATCGTAGTTACATGCGTGTTTGGTTTTTATGTCGATATTGACCGGCCTACTTTGAGGATCGTTTGGAAAGGCGCTACGGGCTGCGTCCTCACCTTCAGTCTGACGTAGTCCTCCCGGTTTTCGTTTTTTCGTTTCGGGAGGTACCTCAAGATTTAGTGGCAAGTAAGGGGAATGGTTAGCAGTCGGAATGCGTGAGGGAAAAGACATCCTCTACCTCTCGCCCCAGCCACCACTGAAGATGCCCACGACGTCGGAAATCGCGCTCTTCAAGGGACTGATGGGGACTGGACCATAGGACCAAAAGCCTAACATGACGCGGGTGAAACCGCGGGCAGAAGCTAGTTAATTAATAAAATAGTATAGTAATCTAATTAAAATCCACTCATATCTCATATCTCCATCTCTTTTCGTATGAAAAGCCACTTATCTGGATTAAATAATGTTTGAGTTTTATTAACTGGCAATACTGTGGTTCTGTCAGTTTGACGTGTTCGTGTTTCTTTCCTTTTCTTTCGGTTCTGTCAAACAAATCGGAAACATGGCTGAGGTTTGTAAAATATTTTATGGAAATTATCGGCATTTATATCAGTAATCATTGAAGAAATCTGAGAATTAGTGACGGTGCTATCTATTGGTGTTAGTAAAGGATTGTGTCCAAGTGCTATTTTCCTGTAGTGAGATACAATGTTTACGTTTTACAGGTCGATGAAACTCTCAAGAAAAAGCGTACCTTCAGGAAGTTTACCTTCCGAGGTGTCGATCTCGACCAGCTTCTTGATATGCCCAAGTAAGTATCTATTTATTTCTCCTACTACAGCGCTGATATAATTTTGTACATATTAAGTTGCGAGGCTAACTGTCAGACTCCTTGTTTCCTATGATTTATCGTAGTTTTCCATGTTTTGAAAGCAATGCATAACTCTTAAATAGCTAAACTAATCTTACCCTGATTAAGGCGGCTTAAATATGTAGATGTGGTCCTAATTTTGTCCGGTGTTTGAAACTATGTAACATAACCTCAAAATGTAATTTCCAGTGAGCAACTCATGGAGCTGATGCACGCCCGCGCTCGCAGGCGGTTCGCCCGTGGTCTGAAGCGCAAGCCGATGGCACTGGTGAAGAAACTGCGCCGCGCAAAGAAGGAAGCCCCGCCAAATGAGAAGCCCGAGATTGTTAAGACACATTTGAGGAACATGATCATTGTCCCCGAGATGGTTGGATCCATTGTTGGTATCTACAACGGAAAGACTTTTAACCAGGTGGGTTTTTTTTCTGTTATACAAGGTTTGAAAGCTTATGAGCTTGGTTTTTCAGAACTTTAACTGAAATTAAAAAAAATAAGGTTAATACACATCTTGAACAACAATGAATGCACTTTGAAAATGGTCAAAAATACAGAAAAACTGGTACTGTTGAGTTGGTGACTAATGAAAGCAGTAGTCATTAGTATGTCCTTGACTTCCAGTACTGTAAACCCATAGCTAATGTACTCTGCTATTAATTACCACAACATGGTACATTTTTCTTTTGTTACAATTGGTTGCAAGGGTTTTGTTAATGGCAAGTATTTAATGCAGCAACTAAGTAAAATGAAAATAGGTTATAAAAAATAATAGAATGGGTACCATTTATAATGGGTTGGCAGCTAATAAGGGGTATCGTAATAAGTAAAAGGTAGCATATTAATATATCAGTTATAGGCTCCGTTTTAAATTAAACTAGCATCGAGTTTTTCTTTTGGGAACTGAATTAATATCTAAGCGAAAACTTAATGATGAAAATAAAATAGAAAATGGGCATTCATAAATAATACAAATCAGATTCTATTTAAAATTATTTGTATGAAGAATAAATATAAACTAGCTTATATTATACATATATTGTGCGACTTTTTAATAGCTTTAAATAAACTCTAAAATGGCATGAAGAAAAAATATTTTGCGGCTTTTATTTTCAAAATTATAGGCAAATAGCAATTTGTTATTTGTTTGTTACTTTGGTTTTCAAAAGAAACAAATTCTAACTGGGTTATGAAATGGTCGACGGAGCCCCGCGTGGTTTAAAAAAAAAAACCACGAAGAGGATGGCGGGGTCTTTCAGACCCCGCCATCCTCTTCTAACCTAAATTGTCCGAGTCGGGGTGCCAGCAAGTCCCGAGCTCGCTTCGCTCGCTCTTAAAAACTGCATCCAACCATCGCATCTTCCGCCGTTTTCACGAAATTATAATAAAAAAATATTAAAAATTAACTCTTATTCCTTTTTATTGTATTCCTTTTAACATTTAGAGCTGTCCGCAAAGCGAAGCCTGAAATTGGGTTTTTAGGCGGCACGAAATAGTTGGTAATATATTATCTTTGCCACCCTACTAACATTATTAGTCGCCAAGTCATTATATATAGCTCCTCGCCTAATATTTCAATTGACTGGTATAGTTTATTTGCCACCCAAACGCAGCTGCTAGTTTTTAGTTTTTATAACACCCTTAATTTTGAACCTTAAATAATATAATAGTCGCGAAAATATTAAATCGCTGGCAAGTTATTTTATTTGTTGCAAACATTTAGTCGACTTTTAAGTTATTAGTCACTCGGAAAATAATAAGCCTTTGTTAATAAGGGAAATATTTTTGTATGAAGCTAGGCCCAAGTTACCCTCATTTCATTTACAAAATAGCAGCCAGTATGAATATATGAATCCAGTCATCATAAACAATTCCTGACAACAAAGTTAACAAGACAGTCTTTTTTGTTTTTCTTCTGAATTAATAATGTAGAATATAATAGATTCAACTTTGATACCATTTAGGACAACTTACAAATTATTAAATACTTTAGTTGTGTGTTCCGTTTAACAGGGTGAATAGACAATGGGAAAAGGATGAATAGTGACTAACATTGAATTAGGATTTTAACCTTGAATAGACATAGTATACGAAAAAAAAAAATTAATACCTTAAAGCTAAAGGGTTATCAGTAGACCATTATAATTCAACGTTAAAATCCCTTTTCATTCATTTTTTCTATTCACCGTGTTTTACCGTTACTGATCAGTAAATCAACACTGTTATAAAGATTCATGTTTTGTTTTACAGGTTGAAATCAAGCCTGAGATGATCGGCCACTACCTTGGCGAGTTCTCAGTCACATACAAGCCAGTCAAGCACGGTAGGCCCGGTATCGGTGCCACCCACAGCTCCAGGTTTATCCCCCTCAAGTAGTGTGCTGACCAACACCTAGGCTTAAGTCCAAAACAAAAAATGTGCACAGGAGTACAATAAAAGTATCTTGTGTGGCAATTACTGTTTTTTATTTATTTTGAACCTTATTAATTACATTATAAGCTGTAAACTTTTCAAAGTCATCGCTAAGCGTATAGTCGACGCCTCGCGTGACCAGAGGGCTGGCCTATATCTTGGGCAAAGGATCAGCATTGCGATCCAACGAGGCAATGCCGCCAGCGTTCTGGGCACTTTCCCCATTGACAGCGATGTGGATGAATTTTTTGACGCCCTGTAATCTTTAGTTTTATTTCGATCATTTTTGTAAATATTTTATCTTTATTTTTAGTTTTTAAATGTAGTATTTTAGTAACTAGTTCTGTTCATTATGTTAAAAATTCTTTAAATAAAAAGTACCAAGCTGTAAAGTAAATACACATATAGAGCTTAGTGATCAATTTACACAGACTCGCGACGCTGCGCGCACATTTCAATGAGCGACTGAGAATCTAGTGTTACAAGCTGTTCTTTGTCGTTTCACTTCCGCTGCTCGGCTCCTATTGGTCGGAGCGCGATTTTGTATAGCCTGTAGCCTGTCTCCATAAATGCACTATCCAACAAAAAGATACTTTCAATTCGAGCCAGTAGTTCCTGAGATTAATGCGCTCAAACAAACAAACTATTAAGCTTTATGATATTAGTGTAGAATACTGCGAACTCTAGAATAATGCGTCGTGCCACGTTGCGTCACATCACTGTGTAAATTGAGCCCCTACTTAAAAAGACAACTAGTTCTCGTGCATTTGATGACGAATATTGAAAAAACTGCATGCAAAGCAGTTTGTTGCACCCTTACATTCCGTTCACGACTTTTTCTTAGAACCAAAATAATCTGATCTTTAAAGGGCCTGCCTAAACTTGATTATAAAAGCTGCTGATCATTCCGTGAGTATAAGGGCTCGTTTACATAGAGCATCCGTACTTTCAGGATTGATTTTAGCTTATCCGTCGCTACTGAAGGTAATGTTCACATTGCAACACCATTACAGTACCTACAGTTTTTAACGCACCCATCGAACAAGTATCATACTATTAAATAAGCCATTGCCGAATAAATGTAAAACAGCCACTTGTGACAGACAGCGAAGTCTTAGTAATAGGGTTCCGTTTTTCCTTTTGATACGGAACCATTAAAAAAACTACACACTTCTGTGGCAACATAAGGCTGTTGAATTGTAGTCGAATTGTATCTCTGTGTAAGACACAAATTGTCCATTTTTTTTTATCGTGGTAAACTCATCAAATGATTCCCAGGGTAGGGCGGAAGGGACTGACAGAGATGTACTGAATAAAATCAACGGTGTCCTATAGCCCTTTACTTTCCAGGGACACGAAAATTTGATAAGTCCTGCGACCCCGGCTGGATTTGTTCATGGTCCGACAGCAAATCGCCCATTACTCACCTCCCGCATGCCCGAGCCTACGGTGGCCGGAGGTCGTCTGTCGACGTTCGTCGCCGTGGGCGTCTATGACCAGACGCCCATAGCGACTTGTCCCTTTATTCAAATAAAGAAGTACACGAGCATAGGCTGAGCAATTGCACTGCTTCTATCTTTGTATCAATCATAACGAGTTGGTTATTGAACTGAATTTAGGGTAGGACATTGCCCCACAGTGACCCCTGATCAATATACGATCCCGTCGACTGCCCTCAGTAACTATAGGTATTGTTGTGTGGTGTAGGTGTTTTCCCATCAAATCAGAAAGCAGGGACCTACCTATTACCAGCAGCTATTACCAGTAAGAGCGTCACTGTGGTCACTTGCGCAAATAATTCAAAGTGGAAAATACGTTTCTGCAGTATATTTTTTTAATAGATCATACTATTGTTTATTATCCTGTACATTTTGTCGTATTTCTGCTTACGTAAAGCAGAAAGATAAACGCAAATTGAATGGTAGCGTAGTTTCAGCTTTGCGCACCTACCTACTACCTCTACTACCCAACACGGTTCCAGGGGCCTTAGTCAAACAGCATACGACAATTGTTATCGTTCATCAGTCACCAATACATTTTCAACTTTATACTCCAGCGCGTAAACTTGAAAATCTATTGAAGTTCACAGATCGTTTTCGTTTGTTTCGTTCGTTATCGATTAGCAGTTTTTAATAGATTTTCAACTTTACGCGCTGAGGTATAAAGTTGAAAATGTATTGGTGACTGATGAACGATAACGATTGTCGTTTACTGTCGTATGCTGTTTGACTAAGGACCCATCTTCTTTGGCTGACGATGTTCAAACATAATGAAAATGTAATGTTTTGCACCTTCCTATTCGTGTAATTATTTTATTAACAGACCAAAGAAAAGATGGATGGATTGTATAAGGAATGATATGAATGAAAAAGAAGTAAGTGATACTGTGACGTCTGATAGGGGAGAATGGAAGAAAAAAACGCGTTGCGCCGACCGACCCCAAGTAAAATGGGATAAGGACAGGAAGATGATGATTACCTTTACTACGCTATCCGACTACTTATTTCTGCGGCGTTATGGTGATAAAGTCACCAAATAAGTCCTCCTACTCTGGGTGAAAAATGTCCCCCTTTTATTCCTTCAGTTGCCTTTTGCATTTCAGGACCACGGGGGTTTCCGCTATGGCCTAAAACAGCCGACCGATATAACCGCTGCTTTCAAAAACAAACAAAGTTACCCTTTATCTGACTGCATACTAGTGCGATAGGTACGTTAGTCTTGGATAGAAATACTGGCATCAATTAAGAATCTATTTCTCTAACATTAAGGTCACACGCTTTCTACTACCTGCTATACATAGTGTCATGACCAAGGGTATTACGTTTGCAGAGTTAGCATTCTTTGCACACGAGGTAAACCCCCTGGTCACGCGCACTAATCTACTATAGGTAATTTTACGTAAATAATGTCGATTTAAATAGAAAAATAGCACTAAACATCGACAAGTGCCCCCTACATTGTCACATATTAGATGGCTATCTACATGATTATGAATCACAAACAATTACAAGTGGTCGCGTGTAGCTACACAACCACGTGAAGTTGCAAAATTAAAATTTACAAACATGAAATGCCTACTTATTAAGTGTTTTATAGTTCTTATCAATTATAAAGGCTGCCTGTGACGTGTAACAACAGTGTAACCACATCTTTGGGGTTAATAGAAGTGCATTTACCCATCAGCTCGGCATATCGTGGTTGGGTGGACTTCTTGAAACCAGCTAAAACCGGAACGGGCTGCCGCGGGCCGAACAAGCCCGGCTGCGCCGCGACACCACATCGCTACAACCGTTTGTTTGACGACTGACCCTTTTTGTCTCGACTCAACACCTAAAAAGGACATACGAATCATTTAAACACATAAAGACTTGCGATACGTTTGGAAATTTTCGCCTCAACAGAAGTGCTTCAAACTTTGTTGAAGCAAGGCTGTCTGTATATTAAAATAGTTTATGAATTTCGTGCCAATAAAATAAACTACGTTAGCGTAAGTATTTACGATAATTGCTGATTACTTTGTCGACGAAAGGAGACTATGTAGGTAGCAGATGATATTAGACTTATGTTCTTCGGATCCGGCTGTAGATATTTATTTAACGAGAAAGAAAAAATATAAGTCAGTTCTAATAGTTACAAAGTTTGTAACTTCATAAAGAAGTTGGACCACCTCACCAAAAGAAACGAAAAAATACAGTTCCCATCATAAGTCATATGACAAAACCGTCATTAATTATTAATTTCCAGTTGACGGCAGTTCAGCTAGAACACTGACTTCATCGCTGAAGCACGCTAGTGAAATGATCTTGCAATTAATTTGTATGTCGTATATCTTAATTAGTCATGTCTCTGTTCATCATACTACCTCTGTAAACAACATTAAACAGGTTCAGGAGGTTCTTTCAATCATCAGTTCCAGAGACTACTCCAAAGAAGTAAGTAATTTTCCTTCGCGCCAATTTATTTACGCCTTTAGTTTTTAAAGATAATTGGTCATGGATTTTCATATGAATACAAGTTACTCACTCGCAACTCATTAGTAATCAGAATAATATAAACTGAGGCATGAGATTTAAGCAGTTTTAACTAGATTTGTCTGCCACATATGCGTGTACTTTGTACGCAGAAAACCTGTACCTATTCTAATTAGTTCGCAGTAGTTAAGCTTCTAAACGGTCTTTTGGCATCTGAATCCTATGACAATAATTAATTAAGTTAATTGCTTCTAATGCTCCCATAACTGGGACACAAGCTTCTCTGCAAAGTACGGGGCAAACACACTAGCCAATGGACACATTTCGCGATATAATTTCTCACTTAGTCTTAATTCAAAACTAGGGGAAAACCCTCCGATTGTCAGCTTCTATAATGAATAACGAGTTTAGAAGCCTTCAGAAAATATAGATCCGCAAAGAAGTAGACAAAAATACTAGCTAGAAGCGTGTAGGTCCCGAGGTCCGTAAATGTGGAACTGAAAGAAATAACAGTGACTCTACTGAACAAGCAGGAGGCGACATGGAAGAAAATTGTGTGAAAACGGAGGAAAAAAAAACTTAACAATTTAATGCCAAAGGGCTGAGGCCCAGTATAGGTATGCCAGATGGCAACACAAAGTTTGCCAACTGACGCTGATTTTCAGCTGCAGCCCACGAGTGTCATACGCTCGAAATCAAATACGTAAATTAAATTTACATAAATGGAATGGAACTCAGAAACCTTTGGCTCTCTAAGCAGACGCTCTGGCTATTGTGCTGACTGCTCTTAGAGTTAAAAAGTTTTACTTGTAATAAATACATGCATGTTTTGCCTGCAGGTTACAGGTACTACAATAGAAGAATCAATAACGAGCATTTTTTTTTGAACACCCACACCTCGCTCGACTTACGAGTTGTAGGTCGTGGGTTCGAACCCCGTCAGGCGCATTACTTTGTGTAATTTATTTCATCACCACTGCTCTCAAAACGGTGAAGGAAAACATCGTGAGGAAACCGGCATGTCCTAGAACCAAAAATTCGAAGACATGTGACATTTACCAACCCGCATTGGGCCCGCGTGGTGGGTAATGGCCCACTCCCTCTCACAGAGAGGAGGCCTGTGTCCCAGCAGTGGGAACATTATAGGCTGATGATGATGATGATGATGACACCTCGTTCACTGAATTTCTTCTGTAGGTAAAGTAGGTGAATCTATACCTAAACGCTAAATTTCACAAACACAAATAACTGGGGCCGGGAGCAACTATAACTATGTAGTCCATTCAAATATTTACTTCTTGCGGGAATCGAACCCGCGATTATGCAGCGTAGGTTGCTTAGCTACTGTGTCAACAGTATGCCTACTGCTGCATTCACTTGGTGGTCTCACTGTTCGATTATGTTATCATGCGAAATGTGACTCACGTTTCGACTGGAATTAACAGCAACTTAATCTTTTTGCCACGTCCGTCCTGTAGCTTTTGCATGACAGGCATCCACAAAAACTTTCATATTTATTGTTAAGCTTAGTAAAAATTACCTTAGGTTTTGGCTAAATGGTCGCGGGACTTATTCCATTACCGTGACCCCGGTACATAAAGGTCTATTGAAAGACATCACCGTGGATTTTAGTCAGTACAAGTCTGACAGTCCCTAGTTTTGACTAAATACCTATACCATCGACATCTCAATTCAATTTTTTATTTTCAAATTAGTACCGGCTTCAGCATGAACTGATTGTGGGAACTAAGCTTGAAACAGCTGTTGAAGAGTCAAATCGCCCAAGTTATATAAAATACATACAGTAAAGGTCAAGGTTGTTCAACTATGGAAATTTTAAAACGATCATCACTTCAACATGTTCATATTTTTTTATAGATTACAATGCGTAACAAATGGTTGCTTCTGTTTTGTTTGAAAAATGGTTCTCAGACGTAATCATTTCGGTTGTTTTTAAAAGTTAAAGCCAAGTTTTCAAACCGGTATCATTATTATCAACAGCTTACTGAAGTTCTGAGGCCTTACCAGGAGCTCTTAATGGGAAAGAGACAGAGCTATATAAGTCGTCCAGTGCCATCTCTTTCCCACAGCCTAAAAACTCACGCTTTAAGAGTTCATAGTAGGCCACCTGAAGTATAATTACGAGTAAGCCAGTAGTGCCCGTGTCAACAGTAAGTCCACAATTTGTCTTTGAATCCATTTGACTGATCCGTACCCTCTAAGGGTGCATTCGCACCAGAGATTCTACGAAAATGTAAAAGCTGAACAACGAAACTATGTGACCGTTTCCACTAATGCTATCGCGCTATGTAGCGGTGCGAGTAAGATGTGCTATGAAGATTCGCTTCGCCGCCGTAAAGTAGCTCAGCGAGGAAGATGCGCAGCTCGAGCTATCCGATGTATCGATAGTTAGGGAAGAGGACCCAAAGCAGGCATCCATAGCACGCATCCTTCCATATAAAAACACATCTTAGTTGAATCCGTTTGCACCAGGTGCTATGTGCAATTGTGCACCAATGAAATGATTGGTGCATATCAAACGCATCCATAGCAACGTAGCATAACACATCTCTGCTGGAAAAGCAGCCTTATGCTTTACCTATCTTTGCTATATCTACAAATAATTGAAGATCTTGAGGAAATATTTAGATATTAGCTTGAACCTACATCTGAGATCGTTACTTTACATAAATTGCTTTCGACAACTCTAACAGATTGCACTGTGCTGGATTTACTGAGAGAGATATGTACGTGTGCCATAATAATGTGCTGCCCAAGATACTTACTTTATTGCTACTCAATGTTTATTGGCTTTTATGACCATGTGGTATGTGGATTACCGAAAATTTGTTGAGCAGAAGATTTACGACCGGGATAAAGTACGAGTAACCGTGCGTTATGTCCGTGAAGACATACATACCTATGAGCATATTTTATAGTCGATTCACTTGCTCTCCAATGTAAATAATATTCGGTATTGACTAAAAATAAACACATACATAAACAAAGCGAATGGAATGAAGATTCGGCTCCACAAACGGTCGCTGGAACTGGCAGAAATCTCGTCCTAACTAGAACGAATCATTGTTGTAATTAAAAACTGCCGTTCGTAAGGGCGCTTGATGTTGGTGTGTTTATAAAGAGTCGGGGCGCAGGCTTCGCGGGCTCTGGTCGACCGGTACCGCGCCACAGGCCGCACGCGCCGTGCGATTTTCCGCCTCGCGAAATTAAGACGCGATCTTCGCGTGTTTTACTTTAGTTAAAAAAATTATAAATTGACTTTGAAAAAATAAGAACATTTCTTCGGTCAATTAATGATTTGCATAATTAAACAAGTTAGTGACTCTTAATTTGGTGTGTTTAAGTGAACAGTGATAAATATTGTAGTTCTAAAGGACATTTTCTACACTGCAAACATTTTAAGGTGAGGAAAAACCGGATAAAAGCGCTTTTTTATCACTAGACAATACGTTTATTTGTTAAGCTGTCACCTCATCAGTGTCGAACACAACGGTATTGAAGAAACAGCTGTTTCGTTTTATTCTCGAAAAACCCTCTCACAGAGAGGAGGCCTGTGTCCCAGCAGTGGGAACATTATAGGCTGATGATGATGATGACACCTCGTTCACTGAATTTCTTCTGTAGGTAAAGTAGGTGAATCTATACCTAAACGCTAAATTTCACAAACACAAATAACTGGGGCCGGGAGCAACTATAACTATGTAGTCCATTCAAATATTTACTTCTTGCGGGAATCGAACCCGCGATTATGCAGCGTAGGTTGCTTAGCTACTGTGTCAACAGTATGCCTACTGCTGCATTCACTTGGTGGTCTCACTGTTCGATTATGTTATCATGCGAAATGTGACTCACGTTTCGACTGGAATTAACAGCAACTTAATCTTTTTGCCACGTCCGTCCTGTAGCTTTTGCATGACAGGCATCCACAAAAACTTTCATATTTATTGTTAAGCTTAGTAAAAATTACCTTAGGTTTTGGCTAAATGGTCGCGGGACTTATTCCATTACCGTGACCCCGGTACATAAAGGTCTATTGAAAGACATCACCGTGGATTTTAGTCAGTACAAGTCTGACAGTCCCTAGTTTTGACTAAATACCTATACCATCGACATCTCAATTCAATTTTTTATTTTCAAATTAGTACCGGCTTCAGCATGAACTGATTGTGGGAACTAAGCTTGAAACAGCTGTTGAAGAGTCAAATCGCCCAAGTTATATAAAATACATACAGTAAAGGTCAAGGTTGTTCAACTATGGAAATTTTAAAACGATCATCACTTCAACATGTTCATATTTTTTTATAGATTACAATGCGTAACAAATGGTTGCTTCTGTTTTGTTTGAAAAATGGTTCTCAGACGTAATCATTTCGGTTGTTTTTAAAAGTTAAAGCCAAGTTTTCAAACCGGTATCATTATTATCAACAGCTTACTGAAGTTCTGAGGCCTTACCAGGAGCTCTTAATGGGAAAGAGACAGAGCTATATAAGTCGTCCAGTGCCATCTCTTTCCCACAGCCTAAAAACTCACGCTTTAAGAGTTCATAGTAGGCCACCTGAAGTATAATTACGAGTAAGCCAGTAGTGCCCGTGTCAACAGTAAGTCCACAATTTGTCTTTGAATCCATTTGACTGATCCGTACCCTCTAAGGGTGCATTCGCACCAGAGATTCTACGAAAATGTAAAAGCTGAACAACGAAACTATGTGACCGTTTCCACTAATGCTATCGCGCTATGTAGCGGTGCGAGTAAGATGTGCTATGAAGATTCGCTTCGCCGCCGTAAAGTAGCTCAGCGAGGAAGATGCGCAGCTCGAGCTATCCGATGTATCGATAGTTAGGGAAGAGGACCCAAAGCAGGCATCCATAGCACGCATCCTTCCATATAAAAACACATCTTAGTTGAATCCGTTTGCACCAGGTGCTATGTGCAATTGTGCACCAATGAAATGATTGGTGCATATCAAACGCATCCATAGCAACGTAGCATAACACATCTCTGCTGGAAAAGCAGCCTTATGCTTTACCTATCTTTGCTATATCTACAAATAATTGAAGATCTTGAGGAAATATTTAGATATTAGCTTGAACCTACATCTGAGATCGTTACTTTACATAAATTGCTTTCGACAACTCTAACAGATTGCACTGTGCTGGATTTACTGAGAGAGATATGTACGTGTGCCATAATAATGTGCTGCCCAAGATACTTACTTTATTGCTACTCAATGTTTATTGGCTTTTATGACCATGTGGTATGTGGATTACCGAAAATTTGTTGAGCAGAAGATTTACGACCGGGATAAAGTACGAGTAACCGTGCGTTATGTCCGTGAAGACATACATACCTATGAGCATATTTTATAGTCGATTCACTTGCTCTCCAATGTAAATAATATTCGGTATTGACTAAAAATAAACACATACATAAACAAAGCGAATGGAATGAAGATTCGGCTCCACAAACGGTCGCTGGAACTGGCAGAAATCTCGTCCTAACTAGAACGAATCATTGTTGTAATTAAAAACTGCCGTTCGTAAGGGCGCTTGATGTTGGTGTGTTTATAAAGAGTCGGGGCGCAGGCTTCGCGGGCTCTGGTCGACCGGTACCGCGCCACAGGCCGCACGCGCCGTGCGATTTTCCGCCTCGCGAAATTAAGACGCGATCTTCGCGTGTTTTACTTTAGTTAAAAAAATTATAAATTGACTTTGAAAAAATAAGAACATTTCTTCGGTCAATTAATGATTTGCATAATTAAACAAGTTAGTGACTCTTAATTTGGTGTGTTTAAGTGAACAGTGATAAATATTGTAGTTCTAAAGGACATTTTCTACACTGCAAACATTTTAAGGTGAGGAAAAACCGGATAAAAGCGCTTTTTTATCACTAGACAATACGTTTATTTGTTAAGCTGTCACCTCATCAGTGTCGAACACAACGGTATTGAAGAAACAGCTGTTTCGTTTTATTCTCGAAAAACTATAAATTATTTCTTCCAAGTAATATTTTTTTAATACTACAGCAACTAAAGTAATGAAAACCAATCATATTTACCTCAAACAATTTATTTATATCAAGAATTTAGTTAAAATAATTCAATGTAACTTAAATTGACACCTGACGACCGAAATAAAACATTTTCCTGTTACCTTTACCTAGGTATACATAATTAAAAGCAACAAATACTAAAAGGAGCCAATTTAAATTTGCATTTAATATCAATAAACTACAGAACTCTTCAGTTTTCTTATGCTGTGTTAAAGAAAACATAGTGACATTTCCGGAAGCGTTTTTAAACCTCGTGTCATCGTTGTCATATTCTGCCGGCAATTACTCTAAAATTCCTGAAAACGCGATAAGAAATTACAGTCCAGCTTTATTTAATTTATGTATCACATGTTATTAAGTCGTTTTTATTCCAACGCCTCCCCAACCCCCAGTCCATCTGTTTTTTTTTTCAGTGCATTGTGGACCTGCCTCTCAAATACAGCCTCCCAAATCACGTTATTATAAGTATGTATAGTTAATTGGATCTAGGGAATTTTCATTCACTTGATAAAGAAAAAAAAGTACCTTTTTTTTACGTGGTAAAATCATCAAATGAGTCCTCCCACCCCGGGCAGGGCGGGAGGGACTGTCAGACTTGTACTGACTAAAATCCACGGTGTCCTTCAATAGCCCTTTATGTTCCGGGGTATTGGAATAAATCCCGCGACCGAAATAAAGAACCTACCTACAGTATTTTTCTAAATACTTTCAGGAAAATACCAAATATACAAATAATACTTAGTGAGCGATTATTAACACAGTGTCATCATAATTATATATCCACCTACTTATTTACTTAGATACCTACAACACCTTCTAACTCGAAATAGTCAGTCAGCCGTTACAAAGAAAATTGTCACATTAACTTAATTGCAAGGGACGCTAAACGGTAATTTGATGGGCGATAATTATCGCAGCGTTAATTGCTTAGATTAATTAGATAAATAATTAGCGGCTATAAACAAGGTGTAGTTGATAACGCTTGAGGACGTATGTCTGAATTTTACAAACTAGTTATGTGTGTAAATCAGTAATTCATAAAGAAGTAAGTCACGTGCCGCCTTAATGGATTCATGGATACGAGTATAAATAAAATATTTCGACAAAAACTCTACATTTTTGAAGTCCGGCTCAGTGGCGATACCGAATCTAGGCGGGCAAGACGAGGCTTTACTTTCAGAACGAAAAACAAATCTCTATGTTTTTTTTTTTTAAACCGATCGAATATCGTACAATGAAAAAGGTTAAAAGGTCACCAAAATACACATCAAATTATAATTATGTTAAAAAAAACTGTACTTCAAAAGTAAAACGTGAGATCGCCAGTGATATCAGCTTTCGGAGAACTCTTTCAGGTCTCTGAAACATAGCATTACCAAGGCATCGTGCAACAAGGCCTCGCGCGAGTAGCGGAAACGATAGTGGCACAAAACCCGTGTGTATGTGCTGAAAATTATACGTTGTATTTATACATAGTATTTGATTTCAGGTGCTGAAAACATAAACCGCCTTTATCTCTCTGAAATCTTGTTGTGTTGTGTTAAAAACATCAGTTTGTTTTCTTAAAATACATTATAATTATTATCTACACTAATATTAAAAGAGGAAAGATTCCATTGTTTGTTTGTATTGAATAGGCTCAGAAACTACTGGATCGATTTCAAAAAGTTTTCACCAGTTGAAAGCTGATAAGCCGCTGGCCAATCCTAGTTGTTAAATAAAAAACATGCTGAAACTTGCTGTTATGCTGAAAACAAATCATTAAGCGCTGAAAAGTTTAAACTACTTCGATACCGAATTCCTCAAATCTAAAGGTTTTATTGAAAATACCGCTTTTAGCGATGAGATTTTTTCATTCTATATAAAAGATATATTTGTAAAACAATAAAATGTGTATGGTGTGCATAACTTTGAATTATTCTTTGAATTATTTAAATTTCAAAGCTACCAATAATCCAAAAATGGCTAACATTCAGTAGGGATTGGTTTACAAACCCAAATGAATAATAGTTTTATTGACAGAATTGAGCATGATAGCTCCCCTAGACCGAAACCATACAGAAACTGAGATATTTCCAAAATTTTACTTATAACTATCAAATCGATCACACCGCTGTGATCGATAAAAGTAAGTAAAGTATAAAAGTTTAGTTGTTTAAGGACTGATTTTTCAACAGTCAGATAACTTTAATCTGCGTTTATTTTGCGCATCCGCGGTTTGAATGGTAACCTACTTAATTTTTAATTAAGAACAATTAAGCCGAAAATGTTTAATATCAAATTATTTGGCAGGATTGTCAGAATTTACTGTTTTAATAAATATGAATCATTAACAGAAGCGGCAATAAGGTAAATAACCTAAAATACCTACCCACTATTGTTTCAAAAGTCGATTTGATCTACGTCACAATTCTCTCCTGAAAATATCCAATAAACCCGGTAGCTACGTAGTCGGCCGCTGACTGTGAATACCGTTGATTCATTATCCCGATGACGTAAACAGATATAGGTATTGTTTTAAAAATGGGAGAGGTTGTCTACGTTTGTATTGGCGTCATAAGTCCGACGCGGGTGTAGTAGTGATTCATAATCGTCAACAGATTCTTTGATCGTTTCAAAAAGCGTGCAACGGTCACGAGAATAAATATTTGGGTTATTATACAGATTATACAGCACAATTAAATAAAGAAGATATGTAGAAGTAGAAGAAAGTAATAAAGAAACAACAGCAAAATTATTTAAAAACAACATAATCCCGTCGTGTGCTTTTGGTGGATTCCACTCTACCACTTTCATTACAAATTATAGGTACTATGCGAAGAACGAAAAGACATTCTATATGTACGCAATTTGAGAAATTCTGTATACAGGGTGAATTTTTCAACTGGGCGTGGATGGCTACTTTCGAAACTATGAGGAATATCGAAAAACGTTGAAAGGAGTCTCGAGGCCGATTTTGACGAAAACTAAAACTGCATCATTGGATTTTAGAAAAATCAAAAATCCTTACCAGGAATCGAACCCGCTGATTTTGGAAAAAAATCACACCCTGTATTATTACACCGTTCGATAGTGTTGCTAATTAGAATCAAATTCTGGGAAGTAATCATATACGGCAAACTTAAGGAAATGGCTGATTTTTATGAAATTGCTATTTTTCCATGTTACTTTACGTCTACTGAGCCATAATTTATTCGAAATATAAAATTTCATTGTTTTCAATGTGTCTCTGGATTTGACGTTTCAGCAATCCCACTGTACTTAACAAATACGACATTATTGAGTTGAACTAAAAATAGCATTATTTTAAAGAAGAAACGGTAACTTATGTTTCAAAAATACAGTCTTTGCCTTGAAGATTAATCAGTTTTTTTGTAATTATACGTTTTCCTTAAGTTTGCCGTAGATGATTACTTCCTAGAATTTGATCCTTATTAGCAACACTATCGAACGGTATAATAATACAGGGTGTGATTTTTTTTTCCAAATCAGCGGGTTCGATTCCTGACCAGGATTTTTGATTTTTCTAAAATCCAATGATGCAGTTTTAGATTTCGTCAAAATCGGCCTCGAGACTCCTTTCAACGTTTTTCGATATTCCTCATAGTTTCGAAAGAAGCCATCCACGCCCAGTTGAAAAATTCACCCTGTATATTATACATTTTTTTTTTTAGCTTGGTAAAATCATCAAATGAGTCCTCCAACCCCGGGCAGGGCGGGAGGGACTGTCAGACTTGTACTGACTAAAATCCACGGTGTCCTTCAGTAGCCCTTTATGTTCGGGGGTCACGGTAATAGAAATAAGTCCCGCGACCCCGGCAGGCTTTGGCCCTCTGAGAGGGGGCCCCGTCATTTTGCTGACAGCTCTTTGAGGCGCGCGTGGAACACGACGCGCCGTCGACCCGGGCATGGTCCATGGTCGGACAGCGAGTTGCCCTTTACTCGCTGACAGCATGCCCGCGCCTACGGTGGCCGGAGATCGTCTTGCGACGTCCGACGCCGTGGGCGTACACCACTGCGGTTGGGGCGGAGGGAGGGGACGCTGTCGTCTCTCGCTCGCGGCCCGTCACCTCCTTCACGAGCATTACTGCCTCGCAGAAGGTGCACTCCGTCTCGCTCCGCAGCATGGCCGAAACCAATGCCGGGCGCGAGAGGTCTCCGCCTATCGCCGCCGTGAGGACACGTCGGTGCTCTGCCCAGTCTGGGCAGTCTTGCACCGTATGCTCTACTGTGTCCTCCGGGCGATCTTCGCAGTGGTGACACCCAGGCGTTTCCTCCTTTCCCATCAGCCACAGGTACTTCCCGAAACTTCCGTGTCCGGTGAGGACCTGCGTCATGCGATAAGAAAGGACGCCGTGACGTCTCTCCAGCCACTCCTCAAAGAGGGGTCTTACCGCCGCTATTGCGGCGTGCCCGTGTATAGAGTAACTACGGCGATAGTAAGTTATAGACTATTTCTTACAACAAATTATCTGTTCTGTTTATCATAACGTATGTATAAATATGTCTGTTCAATCAAATTTACATAAATTCATATGATACTTATCAGACGTTTCAAGATCGTTTGATCTGTAAAATTTTAACAAATCATGAACATCGGAAGTCGTGCAAAAATAATATACTATCCATATTTCACCTTTAAATATAATCAAAGATGACCAGATAATATATGAAACTCGAGCATTAACTTCACTTGTTAGACAGGTAGTATTTATTATGAAAATGATTCCATTTTGCAACAGGAATCTGAGCTTGTTCCGCCATTCTGTAGCCATGACAAATGACGATACAACGTCGCTGCAGCAGCGATTTAGCAGTATCGTATTCCCGTCTGAACATTTCAGGATTATACGTAATACCTACTTCAGTTGCTATGCACGTTGTAAACCGACATTATTGAAGATCTAAGTAATTAAATGTAGGAGGAAATTGCTCTGAAAACATCCCATAGTATCGCTAATTCAGTGAACAATTTGTTATATTGTACGTATACTTTTTATATTATATCTTCTCCCTCCACCGGATGAGCTGAAGCTTGTGCTGTCCTTTTTGAGAGCTTTTTACGATGTCTGTCAACCCTTGGAACTTATAATAACTCTAAAATGTGTGCAAAAATCTACGAAAGTCCAAATGTCCAAGAAACGGGGCCAATATTGTCTGGGAAAAGACCAAATGACCATTCAAAAGGACCAAAAACTCCCACATCATGAACTCGATAGCGAAAAGTACACCTCGTTGACTTTCTTTCTGACCTACAATGCAACAGGCGTGCTCGTACACTCACCCAATCGATACGTTGATACAAGAGCTATGTAGTGTAGCTATGATTGTCTTCATCAGACGTCCTATTACTTGATTACCATCGGAGCTGGCCGCACCCCGCCCGCGTCACCGCTATACAATAATGACATAAAGTTGCATATGACCTTGTGCTGTGTCTCCTAGTTTAAATATTAGATCTAGTAATTTAAGAGGGTGGCTTTTGAGTAGTTTTTTCTAAGAATAGAAATCGATTAGATCAAGCTACAATATCCCACGTGTAAGTACCAAAAAATCGCAATTCAAACCTACAGTCGCCCACGGGTCCATGTCAGCTTCATAAGTAAGCTCTAGATAGCCCAACGAGCTATGAAAGGTCTATGTTAAGAAGCTCTCTGCGTGATCGAGTCAGAAATGAGGAGATTCGTAGACGAAAAAAGTTGCCGACATAGACCAGGTAATTAGCAAGTTGACATGGCAGTGGGCAGGCCACATAGCACGCAGAACTGATGGTCAAACGGGCCGTAAGCTTTTCGAATGGAGACCACGCACCGGCAAGCGCCTCGAAGACGATCACCTACTAGGTGGACAGACGATCTGATGAAGACCAAAGGATCGCGCTGGATGCAAGCCGCTTCCAACCAGTCTTATTGGAAATCTATAGGGGAGGTCTATTTTCAGCAGTGGACATCCTCAGGCTGGGTCTGGTTTCGTTTCCCTGGTCAGGGAAAGTGTTATTGGGATCAGTAACGCCTGTTATGTGGATCAGAATAATATTATATCTAAAAAAAAGAGTTTTTCCCGGGTCAGCATTGCTCTGTGATTTAAACTAATCATAAGTTTCATGCATTGTATACTGCATCTGTTCCTTGTCAACACAATAATGCATATTTTCCCACGAATTTAGACAATAACAATACGTGGTATCGTAATAGGTAGTACCTAGATACGGTTAGACATCCGTCCTCATCAACCAACGTGTCACTTCAACAGGTTGTATGTCAGACTAACCATTTAAACAATGTTATTGTCGCAGCATCCTTTGGAAATCAAGTGTTATTAGGTAAATAGGTATTTTTTTCCCATGGCAAGGCAGGAGGAACTATCAGACTAAATCAAAAAAAAATCCACGGTGTCTTTCAATAGCCATTTACGTTTCAGAGCTACGGTTACTCATTGGTCCCGGATTCCCGGCGGGCATTAGGTAAATACTTAGATTAAATATGGCCAGATACCTAATAAACCACTGAGAATTGAAGCCAAAAAAGAA
The DNA here is from genome assembly GCA_028554685.1 of Agrotis ipsilon. Lineage (NCBI taxonomy): Eukaryota > Metazoa > Arthropoda > Insecta > Lepidoptera > Noctuidae > Agrotis > Agrotis ipsilon. The sequence continues at coordinate 12,876,576 of CM052966.1, forward strand.
GAATTACCCCTTCGTTCAATCCTTACGTCCCATGCCAAGGAATTATTTTTTTTGGGCGTGGAGCTCACTCACACCACACATTATAAAAGAGTGGTTTCACGAAAAACGTAACGTTTCGTTTTGAATACGGAATCTGGTCATTTTATATTCTAAGAGTAATTATCTCTAACGAGTATTTTTGCATTGTGAGGTGAATCATTACCGGCCAAGAAACAAGAATGAAAACAATAAGTTGAAAATTCGTGGGTTTGTTGGGAACAACATTAGATAGGTAAATGGATGATATATGTAGGTAAGAATTTATATATAGATTCTTAAAATAATTTAGGCAGGTAAGTTGTATTGCATTTTTGGAAAACCCCAAGTTCAGAATGCACGCAAATGGAATTAATGACTGCTTTGAGGAAAGTTCACGATGTATATTAGAAGGTGGTTTAAATATGGAATGTTCCATTTTGCGTAACCTGTTAAGGTCGTCGTGACCCTGGAATGCAAAGGACAATTGATGGAAAAGGATTTTTAGTTAGTAGAGTCTGACTTTCTTCCCCACACAAAGTGTGGTGATTTCTCCACCCAAAAGGGAATCCGCCATGATCTATTTGTAGGTAGGTCTGTTTCAAGTGTGTGTTAGAAAGATGTCAAATATGTAGTTGTCTCTTTAAACTCTAACCAACAAAAGATAATCTCGAAATGTTATCAGTTATCACTGTCTCAATGTTTATGTGCACGAATTAAAAAAACCGAGACAGATAAGACATGGCAGACAGCTTCCAGAAGTAGTAGGTACCTTGGTCATCTTTTTACGATTATTATTTTCTTAGATTATTTTATTTAGTACAAAGTTAATCTGACTTATTCGTCAACTCGCCCGCAATTATCTCGCCCGGTCGGGCGAGTTGGCACCTTCCGATTTTACCTATTTTTGTTGTCGTCAACTCGCGACTAAGCGAAAATCTGACGAAATAATTGCGGGCGAGTTGACGAATAAGTCGTTAATCTTCAGGGTTGTCCAAAAGATGTTGATATTTTCTGTGTGATTATTACTCGTACCTACTTTTGTATTAAGTATACTAGCTGTTGCCCGCGGTTTCACCTATTGCTTGGTTCCTATTGGTCGTTGTCATGTAGCATATAGCCTATACCTTTCCTCGATAAATAGACTATCCAACACAAAAAGAATTACTCAATTTGAAACAGTAGTTCCTGAGATAAGCGCATAATATTAGTATAGGATTAACCTTTGATCCCAGAAAGATAATTGTTTCAACTTTTAATTTAAACTATATTATCCCACTGCTGGGACTGCTGTAAGACTAGCTGTAACTTCCATAGACTCTTTTCTTTGTACAGTTTTCTCAGGCCAATCTCGCATAAGCGGTTCTGAGTCCTCGCGCTAGCGTTTGCACGCTTTTTTTTTTTTTAGGTGGTAAAATCATCAAATGAGTCCTCCCGCCCTGGGTGGGCTGAAAGGGACTGTCAGACTCTTACTGACTAAAATCCACGTTTCCTGTCTTAGCACCCCTAGTTTGCGCCCTTTGCACCCTTAGTAACGACCAGACGCCGCCCGCTCCGCACTGCGTGATGACTCTGGCATATCGATCCTCCTGCATTCTACAAACATGCCACGTGCAATCCCACTTTGAAAAAATAAAAAGTGCTATGCACATTGCACAGTGCTATGTCTCTTTTCTGCTCAAGTACCATACTAAAAATATATAAAAATAATTATTATAAAAAGCCACAAATAAAATGAAAATATCTAGCATCGCTTCCGCAACGAGTATATATTTATGTGGCCATAATTTATGTGAACAGTGTCATTTTAAAAATCGTCAGTAGCTTCAAAACTGTGCGGCCGCGAGATTACAATTGTCAAACGATCGCTCATTATGTTTTATAATATTCACGTGCTTTTGTACGACTCTTTATATGCACAGAATGATGTACATTTATACTTATAATTTACTTGTAACTGTAATGTTTCAAATAATTTGCCTGTAACAATGGTAACTGCGAGTAAGAATTCATAAAACTAATTACGTGCATTGTTGTGCAGCAATCTGAGGAGCTTATAGCTCAATTATAACTACTACTCGGCTCGAGGTTCAAGGTTCAAACCATGCATGCCTGGGTAAATTCGATGGGAAGCAATAAGTTTCTACCCTCTTTTATCCATGCTAAATCAACTAAAAAGTCTTCCCACTCAGGGCAGGACGGGAGGGACTGTCAGACTTGTACTGACTAAAATCCACATGTCCATGTCCTTCAATAGTCCTTAACGTTCCAGGGTCACTGTTCCCTGTCAGATTGTTGGAGGCTCTTTGGGTCGTGCATGGAACACGACGCGCTGTCGACCCGGGCCTGGTCAATGATCGGACGGCGAGTCATAGGTACCATGTTTACTTACCCGATGCCTTTGAAAGCACGTTAAGTTGTTGGCTCTCAGTAATTGTAGGTCTTAGTCAGTGGTTAAAATGGAGCTAAACCGAACTTATAAAAATAATTATATAGTTAGAAAAGTATTAAAATATTTTTGAAACTTATTACAAAACTATGTACCTACCTACAGAATAAACAAACAAAAATGATTGACTTACTTATAATATTATAGTTTTCAAATAAAGTAGAAAGACTCAATAATTACTTGCATCGCGTAGCAGGTGCTACGAAAAAACTTCGTAGCACGCGCGGCCGTTGGGATAGCCGATAGTAAGTAATTATTCCAAACGTTATTTTTGCTAACTATTTTGTTAGCTTTATATTTAGCTAAATTGGGATCTTGGGGTCGGGTCTTGACATGGATAGGATAGATAGTAATTTGAAAATTGAATACGATGGAATAATATGGACACGCTTAGCTTTTTCTATGCGTAATCTATATATATAAAAATGAAACCCGTTTTCCGTTGTCACGACATAATATGAGAACGGCTTGACCGATTCGGATAATTATTTTTTGTTGTGTTTGTAACCATCGGGACTGGGTTTTAGACCGGGTACTCCACCCGTGCGAAGCCGGGACGGGCCGCTAGTAGTTTAAAAATTAGTACTAACTCATTTTTTTTTTGAGTTTATATTTACTAAGAAAAAGATGTAATGACGGACGTGTAAAAAACAAACTTTGTTTATTGTGTAAAATACAATTGTCTTAAAGTTGAAAAATATATAAATCAGTTTCTAAATTTCGTTTTGATTTTTTAATTTCTGAACTCACCTTGTCCCTTCTTTTCACTCTAATAACACGTCTAAATAGTGTACTCGTAAACTATTCACCATCAAGCCCAATGGACGTCGTCGTGTAAACAGTAATTTTCAAAGATGGCGGAAGTCATCGTAACCTTTGGGAAGCCGCCAAAAATATCCATAGACACGTGAGGTCAGTACACGTGAACAGTCTGTTTATGGTGTGCCTACATTGGCTGGAGACTTTATAATATATGACCTAGCAAAGAAGATATTACTACTTATATCACTATTTTGAGTGGTATATACCATACCAAGTAAAAAAAAACCGGAAAAGCGGAAAAGCGGCAATCCGATCTACACTCATTTTTTCTTTAGCTACTAACAAATTATGTTCTTAATTTAACTTTATTCATACAGGTAACCCTCGGATTAATTAATGACTTATTTAGTTCCTCGATCAGCACCCATACTACGTTACGGGCCCCAATGGCGCCAAACCCAGTCTCGGTATTAAATGAGCCACTTTCACCCCTTGAATAACATGTACGAGCGATCGTAATAATACGTGACGTCGTGACCGCAACTAATTCTACTGAAAGGAGTATAATGTACAGATTATTTACAATGTTCATTGAATAATATTTCCTGATTTCCTGTATGCGATTTTTATTGCCTCGCCTCATCGCTACGAAGATTTTCTCCAAAGTAAAGGAGAACGAGCATCATCTGCCCGTGTCTTCAAAGTGGTATATATGAGCGATCCTAGTAATATTAGGTCGAGAGTTTGGTTGAAGAGTCAACGAAGACATGGAATCACGTCATTTTGACCTGAATAAGCTGTAAAGTTTCTCGCATAATCCAAACAATTTGTTTTTTTTTTTACCCACCACACTATTCCCAAACCACTGCAACTCCTGAGAGCCAGAATCAACAGTGGCAACCACCAGAAAAGCGCCGAGACAATGAAGCTCGACGTGTCCCGGAGAATGAATTTACCTGTCTTGGATCCTGCAACGAAATTAACCAGAAGAGAATAGTGGAGGAGTAGGAAAAATAAAGACAATTTGTTTATTTAACCTTAATGCATGACATACATAAGTAATATTTACATGCCTAATATAATAACACAATACTGCTACTTTATCGATTTGTTTACCAGAAGATTCGATGAGTAGGCTTCACTATTATCATTGTATTTGATTTAGCAGTAAGCTGCGATCTCTAAGAATGCTGACTTCAAAAGGCGACTGGGATCTGATGATAACAATATGGACAATCTACGTAGGTTTAAACTAACTACGTTTAACTGAGGTGTTAAAACCAATCCCTTTGCCAATAATGAGCATTGTATTCTTGGTGTAAAGGTCATTTATTAATAAATAAGTTGGTTTTAATATTTGTTTTTGGAATTATTAAATGCCCAAAATTGTTTTAAGTATTGGTATTTCGAGTAAGTAATAAGAACTGCTACTTCAACGTTTTATTTATGTATTCAAATTATGTAGATCTTCGTTAATAATTTTTCGTTAAATCGGTTGGTTTCTAATTCCTATGTTTTTTTTTATATATTAGACCTTGGAACTGACCTGTTTTAACAAAGTTTCTAGTAGTCATACTAAATATAAAGTAGGTACCTTTAATAAAAAATAAAGGCTTGTTAAAGTCTGGTTAGTTATATTTAAAATACACGTGACGGCTTGGCATTACTTATATATCTATAAGTATCATCTTAAACCGGTTTAATGACACTTTGATCGCGGCTCGTTGAACTTGGTCAGGTTTATAGAGTCTAATCTAATACCATAGATATCGTTTTTTTTTTTTTTAAAGTCAGGCTCTGAATAAATGGGTATCTAAATTTAAAAATTCAGGGACATGACACAAATAAAGTCAATCTCTATAAATGGCAAAAAGCTTGAAACTTTTAAATTTAAAACTGTCAAAAAAATAAAAATTAAACCAGTCCATTTACTAGAGCCCCATACCTAACTAAAATTAAATTAATTTGTATCTCTATCTTGTAATTATAATCTACATGAATAATACAAGTAAGTAAAAAGCTCATGCTTTGGCCAAACATTGAATAAAAACAAAAGGATCATTTCGCATCAAATGACTTCTTTCGACCAGTTCTAGCCGCCCTGGACTGGACAGTCAGACTTGTACTGATTACATTCCACGGTTTTCCTTCAATAGCCCTTTACGTTCCAGGGTCACAATTACCTGATAAGAAAGTCCTGCGACTCCGGTTAGCTTTGGTCTTATGGCCCCCTTCAGAATTGCTGACAGGTCTTTGAGGGGCGCGTGGAACACCACACGCCGTCGACTTAGGGAAATTTACAGTGTGGCCTTAAATCTATGTCGCCGATTCGTTTATTATTTCATCATCATCATCATCAGCCTATAATGTTCCCACTGCTGGGACACAGGCCTCCTCTCTGAGAGAGGGAGTGGGCCATAATCCACCACGCGGGCCCAGTGCGGATTGGTAGATGTCACATATCTTCGAATTTTTGGTTCTAGAACATGCCGGTTTCCTCACGATGTTTTCCTTCACCGTTTTGAGAGCAGTGGTGATGAAATAAATTACACAAAGTAATGCGCCTGGCGGGGTTCGAACCCACGACCTACAACTCGTAAGTCGGGACCGATACCACTGGGCCACCACTGCTCATTTATTATTTATCTCAGGAATATCTGCGACGAACAGACACATGTCTTTCCTTCAACGACTCCATATAAAACGATTAGTCACTGCACTAGACTGTTCTATCCAATCCATTAAAGTATTTATAGAAAAATGGACATTACAAAATAAAATTATGGTATTCAGTTGCACCCAGACTAAAAGTCGACTACAGCTTAGTTAAGAAAAGACGGCAAACATTTTAACTCTGAAACTTAAACTTCTGTTAACTTTGGATAATTTTTGTTCAAAACGATCGATCTTTCGATGCGTTTATCTCGGGTTGCAATCAAGGTGGGTGAGTGTTGGTCACGTGATGTTCTCGACTCTCGGCCACAGTGGCTGGCCTGGCCGCATGGCTGCTGTCTGTGTTTCCCCAAGAACCGGCCGCAACCGGCCAAAACCGCCGTGAAGCCTTCGCGAGAACTTGTTAAGGTTTTAAGTGCAAATAACGGAGATTCTTTTGAATGAACTCAGAGCTTACTGCAAAGGAATATTGAGTACTTGAATATTTTATCACTGTCAGTTTTTTTTGGATATGTATTTAGTTGTCTGTCTGTTTTTTTGGGATATATAATTAATAATGTCTGGGTTTGATAAAGTACCTATTAGGTCTTTTCTATTAGGGGAAAAATATGATATCAGTGACACTGCTTGATCAGCTGATTGATGTATTTTTCAACTGGGCGTGGATTACTATAGGAGTCTGAAACTATGCGGAATGTTGAAAAATACTAAAATACACTGAAAGGAGTCTTGGGGCCGTTTTTCTTGCTATAGCATTTTATTTTCATTCATTTTATAGGATTTTAGAAAAATCAATAATCCTGGTCAGGAATCGCAACAGACGCTGTATTATTATATAAAATCCGATACTGGTGTCAATATAAAAATCTTTGACGGCACGGTTAGCGTAGTGACTAAGCGATTGGACTGCTGCGCTGCGTATTGTGGGTTCGATTCCCACACGGAGCAACCATTTGTGTTATCCACAAGTAGTTGGTTCGGGTCTGGGCGTTTGTGTATGTGAGTTTATATGTTTGTAAACGCACCCACGATACAGGAGAAATTTCTAGTGTGGAGAACGTTTTCTTTAAAACAAACAAACGACAATTCTAGGAAGTAAGGTTGCACGTGCTATACCTACATTTGTAGCAAAAATGATACCAACTTCGGAAGTAAACAATGTTAAGATAACACTATCAATAACTAGCAATATTAACTGTAACGATTGGTAATCGTTAAATCATAGATAAGAAGCAATTCAAAGGAACCACTGAAAACTGAAGTGCTCTCTATAAAGTTGCACTTCGTAATATACAATATTAAATAATATGATTTACGAATATGATAACCAAAACGAAATTCATGACTAAAACGAGCATACCGCCTTTGAAGAGAGTATAAGTGGTAATGAAATAGTAACATTACACGAAGCGAATTTTATTTCTTTTCAATAGATATCTGTGTAACCGCCATTTTTATTCCTCAGATATTTATCTGACTGTTGAAAAATTGGCCCTTACTATCCTAAGGGCTGACAGACATATTTCAATCGTCGTATAACTTTTATCTGAGGAATAAAAATAGCGATTTGACATATTTTCTATAGATAAGCTGTCAAACCGACCATTTTATTCCTCAGATAAAAGTTATCTGACTATTGAAAAATCAGCCCTTAGTAACATAAATATGGCGTGCCCATAGCCCATTATAGGTAAGGAATATTTATATTCCCTTGTGTTTGTGAAAAAATATGTAAACATACATTAGCTGCTTAATTGAAAGAGGAACCGCATCCAACTAGATTAAGTAATTATCGGTTCATGTTAATATCAATGTATAGTGTATCTACCCCCCCTAAAATAGTCTAATATTAAGTACATTTAAATGACTTTATCTAAAAACTATAATCCTCCACGTCCATCGCGCTGCTACTCAGATACAGCGAAGCTTCTAACCTACCCGTATCTTCTCAACCATTATGTAGATCTTTGACGTCATCAACTATTCCTAATTCAAATGTTTCTTTTTTCTTTTTGTCCAGCAGATATCGAGCAAAGAAAATTATGTGGTTGGGCGCAACATCGAAGAAGTATTTCGTTACAATTAAGCTACGTGAAGTAGTTTCATACAAGTGCAGCTTCCGGTAGTCCACCGACCTCATACTATCATGGAAGAAAACAGGTGAGGGAATTTATTCAAATTACCACTTTGCTAAATATTTCCTGTTGAAAGAAAAATTCAACCTGACAAGGATTTGAACCTTGCTCTTGTTTGGATTTAAAAGTACTGAGAAGGCAATCATTATTTGATTATGATTTCGATTTTTTTTCACATAAACAAAACTTGCTCATAAATCATTAAATTAAACAGCAATTGAAATAGTTGGAATTCATAAGCTTCGTAGATACTATAGGTAAAGGGTAAAGGAAAGCATAAAGCAAACTGAACCATCTTAATTCTCAAAACCAGGTTCAAAGTCTCCACTGTGGAGGCCGAATCCAAGAAGAACGGCATCCACATGGGTGCCAACATCATTACGAGACCACTTCGAACCTCCGCCGAGACGGTGGAACGAGGAGTAGCAGTAGTTGCCCCAAATGGGCAGCCAGACACTTGGCTCCATGATGCTGGTTGGAGACGAAAGAGGTCGCTAGCACAGCTCACCAGGGAAGCCCTGCCAAGGCTCGACAACTACAGAAATTCGAAGAGGGCGTTGAAAAGGCCAAGTCTTGGTGAACTGCATGGGGACCATCTTATTACAGAAGAGGTAAGTTCATTGCACAAACTCGTAATTAATGAAAAATAAAACAATTATAAAAAGATAGAGAGTTATGTCTGTTCTAAAGTTATTCAAAGTTAAGTCAAGAAAGTTTTGAAGAATTATTATTTGTCAAGTACAGCTCTGCTTCGACGTACAAAGATATGTGCGGAAAATTCACAATAATGGAAAAACTCAGTAAGCGCAACAGGAAAATTTCAATGAAATTCACTCTTCTCATACAAATGTAAGATTTTAGTACACATATTGTTGTATGCATTTGAAAAACCCATAATAGCCTGTATCGCGTGTAACGCTAAACTTATGAAATTCTCACCAAAAATTCAATGTCATGCAAAACTCATCATTGATCTCGTATTAATCAAAATGTCGTTAGGCGACATCCATTTAGGATTTTGGCGTAAACCAAGAAATTATGTATTATTACAACACGAATTACCTTGTATGGGGTTATCAGATAATTAAGATGAGCATCTAATCGGTTCTCCAGTTTAATAGACATATTGGATTTTCTAAAAGAAATGGTAATAGGTACAGGATATATATTATGACCGATTGGATCTAGTTTTACAGTCAAGAAGATTATGCTTCAATATAATTGTGTTATCTGTTTGTACAAAGATCACCTCTTGGAGCATAAAACATGCAATTTTGGTTTATAACCAAAATTGCCTGTTTTATAATTTAGTACTCGTAAGTATCGTTGCTAACAAAGTGTCACTAAAAATGATAAGCATCACTTGTTTAGTTTTATAGCTTTGAAATAACTCACAGATAAATGATGATTAATTATGTAGCACCTCATGAATTCTCATATTTTACGAATGCGGTGTTGTGAACAATTCTATTGAACAAAGAGTCACTCCACACTTTCAAGATCATCGCATACAACAATCTGAGTAATTTTCTCCTGATTAATCGTGCAAACATAACAAGTGGGTTTATGTGCTTATTATTTTATCTGTTCAAACTGTCGATAATAAACAAACAATTTATGTTTCATATACAAAGATTCATAGAAGCGCAACATAACAATGCAAATATGGCAAGATGTCATCGCAAACATTATTATTTTTTGCATAAAGTCCACGTGCGTCTTTGGAAAACCCATTAGAGAGTAAAAAAGTTCCCAATTTCAGTCACTTTCGTTGATCAAACAGTAAATTTATAAAAGCATCAATTAGTGGGTAATGTTTTGCGTGAGGAGAAGTCTAAAAAGTGGATAGGACCGGTGCGAGCCGGCGCTATCTGCTCCCAACGAGTCGGCTCTTCGTTCTCGGGAGCTTGACGGTTATAGCTACGTAGTACTCGTACGCTACGTAGGATATATACAATCTCTATGTAGTCTTTGTAGAGCTATATGTACTCTGTGCATGAAGTTTTAATAAATAAATAAATACTTCGCTGCTGATATAATTATTTCTAAATTAACATTTTCTGATTTATTTAAATATGGAAATTAAATTTATCCAAGTTATCCTTTGACAATAAGAGGCCAGTAAGTGATGCCTTTGCAGCCTGGGAAAAACTGGACCAATAAAGAAAACATGCAGGATTTGTAGGTTATTTTCAACGCATTCAAATAAAATCATTATTGCGCTAACATAAACAAAAGAAAATCTCCATCGCGATACACGTTGATGTCGTCTGGAAACAATACCAAGGCGCATCAACAAAGTGCGGGACAGACGGTGTCCATCATGGCGGACGGCAATGGCGGCAGGCGCAGTCAGCTGTCACTCACTAAACTCATTATATACATCCATGATAATCACGTGCATCATAGACGACAGCAACAATAAACTTGTTTAGTATTGTTTGGACATACTCAAACTGATTTCCTACACCTGGATTTTGCTGATTTAATGAGGGAAATAAAGGAGAATTACAATGTCTTGTTTGGTTTCAGGACGAGAAAGTACAACAAACGAGAGAAACAAAGTCTCCAACTCCTGCAATGGGAATTAAGTTAGGATGGATTCAGGTATGTTTAGGAAGAAAATAAAACAAAATCTAAAATTAAAACTGACTGACAACTATGTACAATCTGATTACATAAGTCCTTTAAGATCACAAGGACCATCAATTCAATTGTTTCGAGAAGTCAGTAGAAGATGCTTTCATAGGTGTAAGTTTAAGATGATGCTCCAGCTTAAATTCTATTGTAGGGCGTGCTGATACCATGTCTGCTGAACATCTGGGGTGTGATGCTGTTCCTGCGGATATCGTGGGTGGTGTCACAGGCGGGCATCGGGTTTTCTCTCATCATAATTGCCATTTCAGCCTTTGTCTGTGTCATAACAACGCTCTCCATGAGCGCTATATGCACAAATGGCGAAGTAAAAGGAGGTTTGTTTGATTACTTTTAAAATTACAATCTGACCAAGTCGTTCTTCAACTACTCATTTAGAGATTTCGAACTACTTTCTAGAATTTTAATAAGGATCTAGCTACATAAAAAGTAGCTCTAGTATCTCTCAATGCTCACATACGACCAAAAATTGCTTTCAATTCATTTGGCTGAAGAATAGTTTAAAAAAAAACCTGCTGCTACTGCTACTAAACAAGAGATGATTTAATTCTCTTTAAAATTGAATCGTATGTTTCTAACAAGTTTCGACAAAAGTTAATTGTTTTCCAACATGTATGTTAGGTAGATACAACTACTGTTTTTGTGATGGATTGAGTCATGGTGGCTCTCAATGATTACTGCCGAAAAAAAGATTCATGGGATTTCATAGGCTATTCCGAATTCTACCCTGTTTAGATTGATTTCGAAGAGCCATAAAGACTAGACTCTCGTCAAGTAGCCAGGTAGGTATTTATATTGTTGAGGCTAACGTCCTCACCGTCCTTACTCTTAACCGGTCTAGAACTGTATCGTATTTCGTAAAGAAATATGGCCTCGAACCTCCTCTTTTTTTGGTGTAGATTTAAATGTTTCTTTAAATGTTAAATGTTTCGACTTTAAAAGAAGCAACATCTTATAAGAAGAAACTATAGAATACCTTATAAGAAATATATACAATTATAACTGTTTAACAAACATCATTTAATGTATTCGCATTATTTTGTCCGAATTTGGAAAGATCTAAGTACCCAGGAAGAATTTCAATAAAATCTTATAAGAGTTTGAAATACTATAGTTTTAAGACTTGTTAATTGGTATTATAATTAGCGAAGCGACAACAGAGCACGATGTTAACAATGTGCGCCTGTCATCCGTTACATTTCCTCCTACCTTTTGTGCAAAGCACGGAAAAAGCAACGAGTCACTTAGCAACGCAGTGCTTCTAACTAAAATGACGTCATTTACACAATAGGCCACTGTAATCTCTATTAAGATTATCATCGGTATAATGTATGATCGCGGAGTGCATACAATCTTTTACAATGGTATTTGTATGTACTTAGTTATAGAACATATACCTAACACCAGAGAATAATCGTGTGAAACGAAGAACCAGTTTTAAATAAAACAATGTAGACATTAGCAGCTGAGTTATTAAACACCCAAATAGTATAAAATAATTGTGTTTTGCTAAAATATTTCTAAGATACATTCTTATTTCTAACACTGAAATTAAAAATTTTGTAGTTTCTAAACTCCTTTTGCGGATCATAGTAAGACTTTTGACGATGTTGATATAATAAAAACAATAATTAAAGGAAAACTATTGAAACATTTTACACTGTTGACTGTAAAAACGTTCGTTATGCCTTGATTTTATTATATTTTTTAAATTTTCTAGGTGGAATCTACTATATAATCTCAAGATCACTGGGTCCTGAATTTGGTGCTTCAGTGGGCATTATCTTTGCCTTCGCCAATGCAGTCGCTGCCAGTATGAACACTATTGGCTTCTGCGACTCTTTGAACGACCTACTGAAGAGTTACGACTTGAAGATCATCGATGGAGGACTCAATGATGTGAGGATCGTGGGGGCAGTAGCGCTGCTCGTCATGTGCTTCATCTGCGCTGTGGGCATGGACTGGGAGAGCAAAGCACAGGTTAGATTTTTTGTTTGTATGTTTCAACTACGGATGGGTGACCATCTGTCATAACGAGTTTCCTCCGTGCCTCGAAAAGCACGTAAAGCTGTTGACCCCAACTTTCATTTGTAGATCTTTGATAGTCGTTACTGTTAGTCAGAAGCTCTAAAGTCTGACAATCAGTCTTACCATGGGGTATCCTATTACCCAGTTGCTGGGTTGTGGAGGTCCGATCACACAGACAGTCACACAGACACAGACAGCCGTTCCTTGTAAATTACTGATGTTCAGCTGCATCTGGTTCGATTTGAAGCCGACCCCAGTATAGTTGGGAAAAAGCTACTCAGATGATGATATTTGAACTTATGATTTTTTATTATCATTAAGTATATTATTATTATTTTCATTCAGGTACTTTCCATGGGTTTATATGACTATGATTTTAAACTAATTAACTTTGACGTCCATGTTACCAGTTGTTTAACAAAACGTTCCATTGCTATAGGCTATAGATCAGTCTAAAATTGGTTCCTCAGGTCACAAGCTTGAGTATTGGCAATTGCTACAAAAATAGATTTCCTGATATGATTTACAACGATTCTACAATTATACGTACGCTTTATAAAACGTGCTTGAGATTGATTTGCATCGTAACTTTGGTAGAGAATATTGAGTGTTGTTTGATATTATTTTAAGACTAAATCAATCATCGTTCATCATTATCAGCCGATAAATTTTTCTACTGCTGGGTCACAACAGGCCTCCTCTCTGTGAGAGAGGAGTGGGTCATAATCCACCATGCGGGCCCAGTGCGGGTTCGTAGCTGTCACATCTCCGAATTTTGGTCCTAGAACATGCCGGTTTACTCATGATGTTTTCTTTCACCGTTTTGAGAGCAGTAGTGAAGAAATAAATTTCACAAAAAAAAGGGGCCAGGACGGGTTCGAACTCACTACCTAAAACTCGTCGATACCCCTGGGTCACTACTAGTCTTGAAAATAAATAGGTAAAATAATTTGACAAAAGTATAATATGTAACATATATGTACATATCACCAAGCAGGCCACATAACTACTATATAAATGACCACTGAAATACTTTGTCGTTGATAATATGGCAATAATCATCAAACAAATTTTGAGCAAAACTGTACATACAAACTTTGCACAGCGAGCGTTGCTATTATTTAATTATAATCATTTTAACAAGGTACAGTAACTATTACCAAGGGTAGGTAAGGTATTATTATGGAAATGAAACACGCAACAGGTCCGTCCGTCCGTCGTGGCTTGCCAACTAGCCGGGCCATTCAGCCTCAATCAGGGTTGCCAGATTGCCGGGAAATCCGGGATTGCCCGGAATTAGGTAACTTGTCCCGCGTCCAGGAATTACAGTTTATTGTTACGGATTTCCAATACCTAGATACCACTGGTTTTTTTTTGTCATGTTGTTACGCGTAGGGTAAGATGCAACGTGCATACGTTTCGCTGTCTGCGCTTCACGCTGTTTATGTTGATTTTTTACATTTAAAAATGATGTAGGTAGGTAAGTTAGTTGTTACCACAGATATCTTATAATTTTTGCAAAATATAACGCGATTTACAAAAATAATAATCAATTTTCGAATACTTTCCTACCGACCGAATTCGTAAGCCAACCCTGGCCCCTATTGACCTCTCTGGAAGTAAACAAACTGTCCTTCAACCCACTGACAATCAATAGAGTATTCATTTACTCCCTGCGACCACCGCCGCCGGGAAATTGGATGAAATGTGGGAGCATCGCTTGTTATTCCATTACTGCGTAAAAGCTGCTAACAACAAGCTTTGAAAAACAAACGTTTTTACGCCATGTTTTGTTGCTACAGGTCTGAACGTAGTAAGTTCTTGATGATGAAAGAGTTATTTTTATTTTGTTCTCGTAAATAAGTACGTCTGTCTACCTTGAAATGAAAAAATAGGTAAACAATAAACATTATCGTAATGTGTTTCCTTTGCTTTTGTTTGTTTGTTTGAATATTTGCCAAATCGTCAAGTATAGGTATATCTTCTTTTGAGAACATGTTCGAATCGTGATGAAATGCGTTATGAAAGTTTAATGAAAAGCTTGTACTGAATATACCAATCTTGCGCGACTACAGCGGCTGGCAACAACCTAAAAAAAAATTCTATCAAGGTTTTGGTTTCTGACCAAGGCATTAACTTGGTCAGGAAAACAATTAATAATTGATTAAATATTAATAATTGATTATTTTGGAAACAATTAATTATTGTACAGACAATTTTGTTTGTCAACACGTAGGAAGCTGAACTGAAAGAGTGTCAGTCAATTCTTAATCAAAACCTAGAAATACTCATAAACTAACAATATAGCAAACAGACACCACTCATGTTTTCTTGAACAATTTATAAATGATGCATGCATTTCTATTTCACGTCATGTTTGCGTCGCAGTGCACTGTTAGCGCCCAGCGAAGTCTTTCAGCAAACATATGGACGATTATATCCCGCAAATAACAGTAATATGGTACAAACGTTTATGATTTAAATCATACTACAGCTACTCACAACTTTGTCCATGTATTCCATCTTGTAAATACGGAATAGGTAATTGAACTTTTATATCTACGAGTACCTCTGGATTGTGTTGGTCGCGGGACTTATTTCTACGCGACGAGGGGCTATTGAAGGACACCGTGACACATTTTAGTCAGTACAAGTCTGACAGTCCCTTCCACCCTGCCCGGGCTGGGAGGACTAATTTGATGATTTATACCTATGGATTGTGTTGTAGGATAAAACAAACAAACAAATAAAAATGAAATGTACAAGGTATATAATTTACAAGGTAATTGGAGCTAAATAAACCCTGATGGCTATCTTCATTACTGACAAAAAGCTCATTTCTCGCTACTAGGAGTCGCACTGAGCTTTCTCTTACGAAGCCCCTTCACACAACGCGACGAAAGTCTGATACCCCTTACGACTTTGGTATCCAGGCGACTATCATAGTACAAATTTTATAGACGTTCATACACAGGCACTTGTCAATGGATACCAAAGTCGTAAGGTATCGGCGAATTCCGAAGCGTTGTGTACGAAGTGGGTTAACAGACACGTGAAAATTGTCCTTATTTCACTAAAATCATTACTTTTTTTTTGTATTTTAATTGGACACACAATAATTTTACTTGTATAGATGATACAGAAAGCCGGCTTGCTAGGTCGTACTATTATTAACTTAATTGTATTAATTTTCAGTATAAAAGCAAGTGCTGTCCGGCAAATTATATTTAAAAGTCGTTAATCAACTGTTAGCGTAGCTTTTTGTCTGATTGCCTTTTATTTGAATGGGTTGATGATAACTGCGCAATTAGCTCAAAAGCCTTGAATACCATGGGGGATGCTACGGCTACGCGAAATTTATAGTAAATGGTTTACGTTTACCGAAATCTACACGGAAGTTTATGTGTTTTTTTTTAAATACACTTTTAGGAGATATTGATGTTTTCATTCAATACAGTTATTGTAACATTAAAATGATCAAACAGGAACTGACTCTAAAGCAATCAATATTTCTTCACGTCTTCTAATGTTTTTAAATGCCTAACTTCTGATGTTATTTCGTATAACTCTTCAAAAACATCATGAAATATGAAAGCGTCTAATGCCGACTATAAGCTCAAACTTCTAACAAAATTGTATACGATCAACATCCTTTCTGAATAATTATAGATTTGTAATGTAAATCAAACCGAAATTAATTTTAGCATCGGGATCTATTCCGGGAACATTTCCCGGAAACCGAAGTTATTAAATCGGAAAACTAGTGACCTTTCCCAATACAAAGTCCAGTTTATAAATAGCTATATGAAACAAAGGGTGTTTTCAATGTTAGTAAATCTGGTCTTATGTGCAACTCCATTGTTTCCTATGATGCAATCATATTTGTTGGAAGGGAGAAATCGAAGGCTTTAATTTAGCTTATAGAAGAAAAATAATATTATTATGTGAATTTGAAAATAGAGGTATGACTCAAAAACCTGATAATCGATTACCAGAGACAACGGTCTACAAAACCCTATTTTTTATCTCAATGCACCATTTTGATTACGGCCGAGTAGGATTGTAATTGATTTCGCCTACAGCATGTTTAATATCTGGTTGAATGGTAAATACATTTACCAGCACTGAGTAAACAAATATGGCTGAAATCATAATAACAAACACGCAATACCCAATAAATACTGATTTAATGATTTACTAGAATTACGAATCCACATATATATAATTTGTTTTGTAAAGGTGTGTTCATTCAATTTGCAAATTGGAAAGCTTTTAGGTTGATATTTAATTACACAGTAGGTAATTACCTATTTGGTAACCATAGACTTACCAAAGTTTCGGACGATTTCAAGGGGAAATTGCCATATTAACCACGCTTGGCAGGCGAATATAGTATCTGGTTAGTAGCCCATTTCTTAGGTGCCACAATGAGAAGTTATTTCCTAGGAGACATTGTAACCTTAAGAGATTTAATTACCTAGTAACAACACTTTTACCAGGTGGATAAATTGAGGTACAGTGCAAACCACTAACGCTTCCTTTTACAACGAAATGTAGCTCTTGTTTTAGCTCCGTAAAATCTTCAAATTACCACCTCAGGCCCTAATAGGAGCAGAAGGGACTATTAGACTCGTACTGACTACAATACAAAGTATTCCTTCCATAGCCCTTCTAGTTCCATGATCACAGTAAACCTGTTTAGACCGTCGCGTGACAAATTAAATATTTTTTAAATGAATGGCATGTTAATTATTTATTAAAGAAATGTTAAGTGTGTGTATGTTTACTAAACTACTGGTAAAACAATTTGGCTCTAACGACTTTAAAAATTAACTGTTACGAGTACATAATTGAAGATATTTGCGGAGCTTATCTTTAAATGATATTTTATTTATTGTCCACAGAATTTCCTGATCGCCATCATCGTAGGAGCTATGGTGGACTTTGTAGTGGGAACAATAATGGGTCCTAGTAGTACTCAGGAAATCGCCAATGGATTCGTCGGACTGAGCAGTAAGTTATCAAACTTTTTTTTCTTTCATAAGTATTGGTTTACACTAGGAATTTAACGTTTGCAAACATAGAAAATCATAACAGACGCGAAACAATTACTTACAGATCTCTCAAATATGAAATGAAAATAAAAGTTAAAGATAAGAATCACCCTAATAACTGAAGTGACTCTAAGTACCATTCGGTAGTATGCAGCCGTATTCAACACGACAGTATTTTGGTTTATAAAGAAAAAATACGAAATATTTATTGATTTACCTATGTACCTACTCTCTTTATACTATAAAACTGAGGACTGACTGACTTGCCCCGTGAGGTTTCTAGCAAAAAAAAAACTAAAGTGCATATGAAATGTAGGTACCTATATGTTACTGACACAATAAAAAATAGTACGATTCGGAATCGACAATTCCAAGACAATCGACAAGTCGCTTCCTTGTTTGTAGCACAGGTAAAGGAAAATGTTAAAGTTTTTATAACACATTTGCTCGTAAATAGTTATTTATGATACTAGTGCGGAAAGTTGGTTTTTACAAACGAGTAGACAACGTACGCCCGAGGCGCCGAAGGCGCCCGAGGGCGTACCGTAGTCACGAGTTTGTAAATACCAATTTCTGCACGTGTGTCATACAATGTTTTTCAACACATTTATCCATATTAATATCAGATTCCTCCCTTGAACTCAGATTAGCCGCAACAATTTTTGAAGTTCCTAATATGAAAATGGCGCGACTTTGAAAATGGCGCCACATGCACGTGGTGAAAATTAGAACTACATCTTTCATCTCATTTACTCTTTAGTATTAAAGTGAGACAACGTATTGAGCAAAAGCTCTTCCAAGGAGGTTCGATCAGTCAGGTTGTTTATTTTCATAATGTGAAACTCTTTGGTGGAATTCTTTTTTTTTTTTGGAAATTAAAAAAAAACGGTAATGAAAACGCACGCTGCTCTACAAGGGGGCGTGCGGTAAAATAGGTACTTAGGTGAGAGTACCTATTTTACCGCACGCTGCGTTGTATGGTCCGTAATTTTTAACTTTCGAACACTGTATACAGGCTTTGTAAATGCATTTTACGAGCAAATGTGTTGAAAAGGTCTTTTACTGCACCACTATCAGTACTGTAATGTGCCTCATTACGCACTAGTGCGGTAATGTAAAACACATCAAGATGTTCTGTCTAAAACGAACGGTACTTTTTTAAATCTTAGCAAAGAGTTTTTATGTCAGAAAAGTGGTCAACATTTTATGAATAAAATTAACTTTGAGAGATAAAATATAATAAAAAAACATTTAATTCTTTAATTTAATCAATTTTGACATTTAATTACAACCATTTATCCGTAACAAAAATACAAAAGTATTAATTTACTTTATTAGTAATACTGGCTGTTTTTGTGCCTTTGCCATAAACAAAAGACGTCGATGCGCGAACTTCTCAACTTGGTAACCGATGTCAAAAATGGCGGCTGCGATCTGTCTTGTAAGAAAACCATTACAATTTTACAAAATACTCCTCAACCCGAATTTTGCGGATATATGTTGTCGACTCGAAATCTCTATTTTTTAATGTTTTATTATTCAGGTTAGCTTTCGATCGAGTCTACCGTAGACCTGCACAAAATTATTATTAAGTACAGATGTACAGATGTCAAGTAATAATGAATTTATTCGTTTAATAAAGTCCGAATTTTATTTATTTCCTCACAAATGTGTTATAAAACGTCGTATGACATACGTGCGGTTTGATAATTACAGCCTCTGCTTTCTTATAGCACTCGCCCTGCGGGCTCGTGCGAGCAATATCGCCTCGGCTGTAATGATCAACTTACCGCACTTGTATCATAATGTACTATTAAATGACGTCATTATAGTGGTAACATTATGACGTCATTAAAGGATGATTTAATAAGGTTAATGGGTTGGTTTTATGACTTTACCTAAGGAAGAAATTATAGGGAAGCCCTTGGCCATGGCGATAGGCCTTGACCTTGATCGTGTTTATTTATTTGATGTTATAAAATGTCACAGGCACATCTTGTCAACAACTGAAAAATGCCTTATAATTTCAATATTGTTCCCAGAATTACATTTTAGTACCTAATTGAATTTTTTAAGAGTGTAATTTAGGGTTGCGTACCTAAAGAGTAAAACCGAACCCTATTATTAAGACTCCACTGCCGCTGTCTATCCGTCTGTCACCAGGCTGTAACACTTAAACCGAGACAGTTCTAAGACACTTGAAATATTGTATTTCGGTTGCTGCTATAACAACAAATTAACTTTACTAATTAGAAACAGAATAAAAATAAAATTAAAATTTTATCCTGTTATAGGATACTCTTAAGAAAAAGGCATGTTTTTTTTATAGACATTGGGTCTTTTTGACTTTTATTCGACTCGCACTTTGCCGATTTTTGTTTACTAATCAGAATCTACCTTACTTAGCTTACCTTATAATTAAGCCTTTACTAATATGTGCCTTTACTCTGAAATCATGTTGTTTATGCGACTAGAACATGTTTACAAGAGTGCCCTTTCAATTCTAGCGGCCACGTTGTCGGCGAACTTCAAACCTGATTATCGCTTCAGTGAGAAGATGGACCATGACTTCTTCAGTGTATTCGCTATCTTCTTCCCCTCTGTCACCGGCATCCAGGCTGGTGCTAATATTTCTGGAGATCTGAAGGTAAGGAATTTTACTACAAGTTGCTTCGTACACAAGGCGACGCAAGTCTCCGACACTTTACGACTTTGGTAGGTATCCAAGCGAATATCGCAATACAAGCCCATTAAGGTTCGTACACTGGCATGCGTTAACGGATGCTAAAGATACACACGCCTACACATCAAGCTACACATAACCAGTATTAGCTGACCGTTTATTGTGTGTAAAAATCGTACGAAGCCAAGACAAACTGGTTAAGTGTATAGCTTGATGTGTAGCCGTGTGTACGTAAGGAATCGGAGACTTGTGTAAGAATGGGCTAAAACTTAAACTTTCAGAAATAAATGCTTAACATCCTCAAACATACTAAACTTCTTCATGTGGTCGACCAGTTCGGCACAGCATGTCTTCTTTTTTAATGATTTACTAATGTAACATCTAACTAATTACTCCTTTTCTAGCTTTATTTTATACTAGCAGCTCGTCGCGGTTTCGCACGGGTGGACTTATCTTTTCTTGCAATAAATATTTAACCGCAATTTTACTCAGCGTGAAAAATGTTTGAATTAGGCACAGCAATTTTTTATTTTATTCATTACAAAGATGCACACGCAGAAATACAAATCTCCTCTTTATAATAGATAATCGTGCAGATGAGAGTTCTTCTATCGTTTTTTGTTCATCTCTCGAAGTACGTCAGTACATCCGTATAAGTACTTTTTTCAAAAACTACTAGTTTGATTTGAAATATTATTTTTCTGTTGGATAGTCTATGTATAGGGGAAGGCTATATAACATCACGTTACTATTTACGAACTAGTAATACATAAATCATCTTGTATGTATGTCATACTACGGTTAAAAGAAAAGATATACCTACCTATAAGTATAGGTATACCTTACAATAACAAGTTGTTACATAGAACTTCCTCTTCGATACTGAGAACACCTCCACAAGCTCTCCATCAAAATGAGGGTGTTCTAATTATGGCAGTCGTTTCCACTCCTCCCTCTTTCGACCGGTTTTGAGAGTACATTGTATTCTCGTTTCGGGCAGTTCCAAGAACACCCTTGTTTAGGGATGCCATCAGTCCGGGTTTCCGGGGATTTGTCTTAGAGGGCATCCGGGGAGCGTCCGAAGAGGACTTCATTTGTAGTCCGGGGTTAAAAATTTAAAGTAATTTTAAACTTAAATTTTTAACGTCACTGTCCCCCCCACTCCTCCCGACGCACTTCGACTCATGTCCGGTTCAGAACTCTAAAATCCGGGGTTTTCACACAATCTTGTCCTGATTTCCAAATTTTAGAGATGGCAACCCTAACCTTGTTACTGTAACCCAACGCCTACTCTTCACAATACCCGTTCAGTTTTGAGAATAGTATATTTTTCACCGTAGGTAGTTGAATAATGTAATATTGGACAACATGTCCTGTGAATGTATATTGGCACCGATTGAGACCCGGTTTCCACCAAAGCGAAGAGGAGCGGAGACTAGAGGATCACTATCGAAGCTAAGCGGAAAGGAGATGTGGAAATCTAATTGGTAATTCAAAAAAACATCTCCTCTCGTCTCCGCTCCTCTCCTCTTTGTTGGAAACCGGGCCTGATGTGACCATATTTATAATAATTACTATTTTAATACATAAAACTGGCTGTTTGTAATATGGCTCCTGAAAAATTGACATGGTTCACTTAGACTTTGAAAAGATTCGGGTTATATGGTTTGTAATTATCCTGTATTTTGTTGTACTCTACACTTACTTCCCAGTATAAAGTTTACCCTTTGATGCCTAGTATTCCCTATGTCTTAATCAGTAATTCGCGTATCACTGATGGTGGGCCTAGAAGCATCCCTTCACTCTTTCTAACACAGTCACTGAAAATCTGACGCATTTACTGGTGAGCTATTTAAATTTTCATTTTTTTATTAATTTAAGGTTCCTATAATTAAAAGCAAAGGTACAGTGCCTACACGTGGTATTGCAATCGATCCGTGGCTAATGTTTGCTCGGGAGAGCACGCGCGCTCTACATCTACCTAGTACAGGACCAGTACCACTCTCCGCACGTGTACTCAGTGTCAATGACAGCACCACGTGACGTCATCACCAAACACACGTCACGGGTTCGTAAAACAAATGAATCATTAGCAACTACGCCAATATCTTCTCCAGAATTCATTCATACATTTTTTAACTATAAATAGTGGTTGGAACAAATCCATGGTGAATGCTTTGCTTCCACTAGAACGCATTTCAGTGTGTGTTCACATGTTGGATGTCTTTGACAGCACAGAGCGTAATGTCACAGGTTCTGAAACGTGACGACAAGGTTGGAGACTCTGGGGACTTACATGTTACCGGAAAAACATTCTATCTTTATGCAAATATTTTGTGAAATAAAATCTCGATTTAATTTGTTTTTTATGCTCAAAGCTCGTGAATCTCCGTTACGGGACAGATCGCTTTTTATTACTACCGATAATTTTGTTGGTATCGATCATACGAGTTTTTTTTCTCACTAAACGTAAAACTAAGCTCAAGGCAAGAAGATCATTAAGAAATAACAATTCGTACGATGAATCAATTGAATCTTTCTACACAATATGAAATTATCGAATTGAAACATGCGAATTTATTGCTCCGAAAAGAAACTGAATCTGTCTAAGCCGAATCTATCCTGATACGGGATGCACCATGGTTTGTATAAATCAATAGTGATGTCAACCAAATCGAATCATCGAAAGAGGTGGTGTGGAGAATAACAATATTACTTGAATGCCAAATTAATCTGTACCTAATGTTTCGCGTGACACAAATCGAATGAAACGAACTCAACTTGAAGTTCAATTAAATTAACCTCGCAATTTTTCGGTATCTTGTTTCTTAGCTCAGACTCTCATCGATTCATTAAAATCAATTGATATAGTGTCGGCAGTGAGTCATCTTGCCTGCAAAACAGTAAATGATAAACAAGATACTTCTGGGAAAGGAACTTCATCAAAATGTCGATTACTTTCTTTATTTATGAGATAATTTAGTAACCTATCAATTTACTGTATGAATAAGATCATTTTCTTTGAAATGAGCAGTTTGGAAGTCTTTGGAACAAATTATCGTGAGTGTCTTGTGACGTCATGCAATGAGGAAAGAAAGTATTGGTAGCCGTTTCTTATTTTCCTTATAGAGGTTCCAGAAGCTGTTAACGTTCTGCAGATTATTCACGAGGTTAATAGTTTTTAGAGTTCTGCGGGGCTCGATAGGGCCTCATGTACCAGGGTTACGTATTGTTGAACGCAAAAGGCAAGTCAAGGGACATCCCGGGCTTAAGACAGCATTAGTGTGACACTCGCTTCTGATACACCCAGAACGGGAGCAGTCACTAAATTTTGATGATTTCCCACCACCCCAATGTCGTCTTATGCGACCTATATTTTATAACTAATTTAAAATCAAAGCTACATGTAGTAACTTCAAAATGTTTTTCAGGATCCAGCTTCAGCAATTCCCAAGGGTACATTACTCGCGCTAGCTATATCCATGGTGAGCTACGCTGCGATGGTGCTCTTTTCTGGTGCGAGCGCCCTAAGGGACGCTACTGGTAACCTGACTGACTTGGTGATTGAAAACGGCACCGTTGTAGACTACAGTGGCCTCGCCAAATGCGTTGCTAACAACACTTGCGAGTATGGACTTCACAACAGCTATTCGGTAAGTTAAATGCTATTCCTTAAGCTGTCTACGCACCAAAGGGCAAGGCCGACGGCCTGATTTTAACGATTTAGCATTGTCCAGTCTCGTAAATTCTAAAGCCGTTGGATTAAAAGGTTGTGGCGGCGGCTTCAGTGTGTAGACAGCTTTACAAGCTATTCCTTGAATAAAGAAAAATTGAAAAAAAAAGAGATTATATTTCGCGAGTTCTTAGGCTGCCTACAGAAGCGGAGCTAAGCTGCGAAGCGGAGAAATATTAATAAATATTAAGATAGGTACTTGTAAATCTTCTTCCTCTTCAGTTCTGCCACCAATATGATGCTATTGGTTAATATTTCTCCATTACTCCGCTTTACAGCCTCACTGCGCTCCTGTGGACAGGCAGTTTCACTCGTACTCTCAAAATATATATTATCACAAAACACGTTGCATTCAGAAGTTTTTGCCTATCAAAGTTTTGATTATGTCTTTACAAGAAGTGAGAAATTCTTTCAATATCATATCATTCAGTATTACGGGTATTTGCTCTCACGAAAAATTTCTCCCGTATCGTGAATGCAATTAAAAACATTTAAACTCACTTAACACAATCAGCTTTTGAGTTGCTCCTTTTCCCGCATTGTAAAACTTTAGGGCCTCATTTCCTTTTTTTTTTTTATCTTTACAAATTCAATCCTTGTCGTAATCAGGTGATGCAGCTCATGTCAGCGTGGGGGCCATTCATCTATGGTGGTTGTTGGGCCGCCACACTGTCGACAGCACTCACCAACCTGCTGTCAGTCCCACGTCTGATCCAAGCCCTGGGTACGGACCGCATCTACCCTGGACTCATCTTTTTCTCCAAACCTTATGGAAGAACTGGGGAGCCGTACAGAGGATATGTGCTTACATTCTTTGTTTCGTTGATGTTTTTACTTATCGGTAAGTTTGAATATTATAAATTGACATGTTTTTTTAGGAATTTGATGTACCTATCTACCCATATTTTGTTACGTGGCATGAAATATTTCTAATGGGGAAGGCTTGTCAAAGCTAATTGTAGATGGCGCCACCATAACTTAGTCCTAATCCGACCAATGACGTAGTACTATTTTGAAGTACGTTTAAGATTTCAACTCATTTGAACCAATGACGATGCTGGGAACTAGCTAGCGCCATTAGTCCCCCAGTTGCCATCCCCATTTGTAGTACGTGGCACGTGACTGCTGTGAAAAAGAATGTTTCTAGAAACACGCAACAAGACACGCGGTGTCTAAACCGGGGGCCTACGATAACGTCTTGAAGCGAGCGTAGTTCCACTGCACACTGTGGGAAAGAGGCAGAACTATAGAAGTCGTCTAGCGCCATCTCGTTCCCACAATGGAACTATACTCTTGCTGTAAGACGTCATAGTAGGCCACCAGTACCTACCGTCTTAAAATGTATGGTTTTAAAGTTTAGTAGTCAGCTGCAAAGCAGGTCGTTGTATCCTGGATTAGTTTTTTTGGGACAATACCTGATTTTATTTTTTTATCATCAGCATCAAATATGTTTCTTCCACAGCTGACCTAAACACAATAGCACCCCTGATCTCTAACTTCTACCTCGCATCGTACGCCCTCATTAATTTCTGCACCTTCCACGCGGCCGTCGTGCGACCTCTGGGATGGCGGCCTACATTCAGAGTAAGCAACACTATAACATACCTATATACAATGTAATTCGATGTTAAATTGAATAGCAGTGACTCATGCAGACGAAAATATATATCTGTACCATCGCTATAATACATTATTCATCATTTTCAGTCACGGCGTTATGGGATTTGTTGTAAAATCTGATGTGGTTTTAAATGCATTCCGATGAATATGACGAATTTGGATGACTGCTGTAAAAAAAATGTGAATTCCCTTTGTAATGACATTTTTTGTTTTTAACATCTACCTACTCCTCTAAATGTTAAAATCCACTTTCTAAAACAGTGGTCGTTCGAACCGGAATAATACATTTTCTATTCCAGTATAAATATTTAAGTTTTTTAGCCATACAATATTTTTGTCGTTCTGATTATTTATCCGTCGTCGTGACTCTCAAACATACTTTTAAATACTTGGAATTAAAAACCATCAAAATTCATTCATAATGAAATTGGCCTTCATTATTGGCATTAAAACCTTTGTTTTTAAATATTTTTGTTGTTTGTTATTTAGCTGTCGACATGAATCTGAAATACACTTTTAAAGAAGTTCATATCTTCAATATTGTCTCTTGTTCTTAATTCCAGTACTACAACGTGTGGCTGTCTCTGATCGGGTTCCTGAGTTGCGTGGCCATCATGCTGCTCATCAGTTGGATCATGTCGCTTATCACCTTCGCTATCTTCTTCACACTATACCTCATCGTTCACTATAGGGATCCAGGTTGGTATGAATTTATGTAGTTTGACCTTACCCCTCATTTTCACTAAGTTATAATACATCGGCAGACGATCTCCGGCCACCGTAGGCGCGGACAGCGAGTAAAGGGCAACTCGCTGTTTGACTATGGACCATGCCCGGGTTAACAGCGCGTCTTATTCCACGCGCGACTCAAAGAGCTTCAGCGAAGTCGCGGATTCGATCCCCGCACGGAACAAATATGTTAATTGTATGACCTATAAGTAGTAGCTCCGGGTCTGGGTGTTTTCTTGTGTCATAAATGTTTAACGCACTCACAACACAGGCTAAATTCCTGATAGGGACTTTTTTTTCAAAGAAAATTAGTAAGCATTTCTAGAAATCAGCTATTCGAACAGGGTTTATAAAACACATATTTAAGCACTGTTTAGTAACATAAAAACCCTGTAACCCAAGTGAAGTACTGCTAAGAAACGAGAATAACCGTTGTTGACCCAATCTAAATCCGTTTGAACTCCATGAAAGATTGCATCATTTGCTCCCTACTCCGTTCGCATTTGATTCATATCGCTGAACCGTTCGTTTGTATATAATACCGTTTCCGAAAGTTATATATTATAAATTCTTCAGATTTATTGGCATGCGGCGCTGTATTATGAATCTTCCGTTGAAATTTCGTGAAAGGTAGCGTTGATGGGTACTGGGACTTGATAAGACCATTAAAATTCAAATAATGAAATTGGCCTTCATTATATTGGCACTGATTCTGGTAATAAAAAACGGTTCTTTTATGGTGCTATTAATCAGGCAGACCCACATTTGAATGAATGGATGCCCAACAGATTCTGAAACACAAAGATAGAAAAATTGCCTATAGGCTAGTATTAGTTGACAAAATAATGAAATGAATCAACTTCGGAAGCTTTATCACGAATTTTCACGTTTTTATGACGTAAATTAAACGGAGACTTTAGTGTTGATTTCAAAGATAAAGTTCTTTAAAAGCGCTTTTTAATTTTCCATACAATTCAAATACCTACGCTGTAGGTACGACCAGCCAAATACGAATTCATGCTAGAGCCTCAGCTCAAGAGAAAACATTCTTGAAAACGCTCCTAATAATGAGATATGAATAATATCTTTGATCGATCAAAAAGGGATATAGGTCACAAAATGATCTTGAATCATCGTTATTTACAGACGTAAACTGGGGCAGCAGTACTCAAGCCCAGATATACAAGACAGCTCTATCGAGTGCCTACAACTTGGCCAAGACTGGGGAGCATGTGAAGAACTATTGGCCTCAAATATTGGTGTTGGCTGGACGTCCTCAGACCAGGCCTGCGCTGGTTGACCTTGGCAACCTCATCACTAAGGCTGGATCGCTGATGATTGTTGGTGATATATCACAGGTAAAGAAATATTTTTTGCCATACAACATCTGTGGACATACGATCTGATAAAGACCACAGGATCGCGCTGGATGCAAGCCGCTTCCAACCGGTCCTATTGGAAATCTATGGGGTGGCCTATGTTCAGCAGTGGACGTCCTACGGCTGATATGATTATGAAGAAATTTAAACATTTTTATGCTTAACA
The DNA here is from genome assembly GCA_028554685.1 of Agrotis ipsilon. Taxonomy (NCBI): domain Eukaryota; kingdom Metazoa; phylum Arthropoda; class Insecta; order Lepidoptera; family Noctuidae; genus Agrotis; species Agrotis ipsilon. The sequence continues at coordinate 12,904,657 of CM052966.1, forward strand.
GTCTACCCATGTATGCAAGAACAAACTATAACAGTTTCTCCATGAATTGCAATTTCTTGATGTCATAACGGTAACAGTTGCTTTTGATTATCCGTCTAATAATAGGCCTTATCTTCCAGGAAAAGGTTTCCTACAAGGAGCGCTCGACCCGTGCCCGCACGGATACAGAATGGCTGCGTCTGCGCAAAGTCCGTGCGTTCTGCTCGCGCGTGCACGGCTTCGGCTTCGAGGCCGGTGCTCGTGCACTCGTGCAGGCCGCCGGGGTCGGTCGTCTGGCACCCAATGTACTGCTCATGGGCTTCAAACAGGACTGGACCTCTTGTCCTTCAGAAGACTTGGTTTCTTACTTCAATGTTTTGCAGTAAGTACCCGAACGATTTGAGTTTTCATTAGCGATAATACTGTAGATGCATCCGCAAACTAGCATTGTATTGTAGGTGTGGGAGCGTTGTTGTGGATTTGAAACTACATTACAGTACCTAATCTACCAAAATTAGCGACTTTTCAAATACGGTAGACACAAGTATCTTGTGACATCGGTAGCACATCCATATAAGAACAACTCAGACACAATATTTAAAACTATAAACACACAACGCAATCATACTTGAAAGACCTTCTACGGGCGTGTGCAAGGTCTTTTAATTTATTTACTCATCCACTCCTTTCACAGTACTGCCTTTGAGAGTCGTCTGGCCGTAGCTATCGTGAGGGTGGCAGGAGGACTGGACTTCGGCGTCCTGAGCTCCGAGACGGCGGCCAGCAGCTCCCTGACGGGCACGTCGTCCGGCAGCGCGGACGAGCTGCGCGTGCGGCGCGCGCCCCTCATGCTGCACGCGGACTCGGACCTGGACATCCGCGGCGCTGACCAGCAGCACAGACACAACCTGTCCAGTACGTTACCCATAGATGATAGTAAGTACTACACACCTATGGGATGGTGGTGGTACTAGCTTAAGTTGTATGTGTCCATTTACCTATAGTCATGGGAATCATTACAATACTATCTATAACAATATTTGTGTCCTCGTGCTGTACTTGCATTCAAGCCTGAAGACAGAGTCTCTGCCAATAGTAAGTGAGGTAAGTTTCTAAGCATAAGCTTATAATATGAGACAAGTCTCATATATTATGGTGATGACCACAACGTTGTTAACATTACCCTATCTCAAGTAAAAATCTGACATGACTTTTTTATTAACAATAATTTCTTTAAAATCAGCTTCACAACTTCAGATACTTTAGTTGGACTATTATAATTCAGACCGAGACACGATGCTATACGCACATTTTAATAGAGCAACTCAAGATCTAACTTATTTACCACACGAAAAGATGCACATTTCCAGTATAGTCGGGCCACGTTGCGACTCTGTGTGAACTGACCACTGTTGACTAAAAAAACACCACAAAGCGGTACCTGCAAAAGTAATGAAAGATGTTTACGAACAAAGCGATGTACCTAACAAAAACCCAAAACATTGGAAACCAGCACAATTATCACAAGGACATACTATTCTTTGATAGAAGGTCATGCACATTTCCGCATCAATTCATTTTCCTCATTATGTAAGGTTTTTCCCCAGGTATACTGACATTGTCGACGTCACGTTCGTTCACGATATCAGAGTGTAACAGCACAAAGGAACGGAAGAAGAAAGATAAGAAGAATGACATGCGACAGATTATTTACAACACGTCCACCGGGCTGGAGCTGTCGAAGGATCAGTTGACGCAGATGACGATATTCCAGAGGAAACAGGTAATGCAAATGTGAAGTTTGGTAATGCAAATGTTTTGTACAGTTACAACTAAGTCGATATTAAAAAGTAATTTTTCTATTACAAAAATGTGGCTGCAAAACTAAAGAAATAAATCTATTATAAGGCTGAAGAATTCGTTTGGTTGAACTCGCTAATTTTAGGAACTCCTGGTTCGAATTTTAAATAATAATATGTTTGTGTTGGAAATAGCCCATTAATCGGGGAGGGCTATAAAAACCACAATACGGCCAATATGAGCCGAGCAGCGGGGGTGAAAGCACTTACACACACAAGTTTGGAACAAAAACTAACGTTACAATTTCTTCCCTCTGTGCAGCTGCGCTGTGTAGATGTGATTTGTATCGCTGCCGTAATTAATTACGTTTTTCGTGTTTCGTTGTTAATTACCGGCTCGTGAATTGATCCTAGCTGTGTGCTTTTGTGCTTAGTGGTGGTATTGTAAGTTTTTTAAGTGTTATTACGCGTATTTTATTGGTAACTATACTTTTAAATTAGTTCATCAACGCTCGGTGAGTACTTTTTATTTTTTTTGGGTGTGGGGGTACCGGTAAAGAAAAAAATATTTTCTTGTTTGTTCTCGTTTTTGCGATCTGATTTAAATCTTTTTGTAGTTTTGCTTTAAAAATGTTGTCCAGTAATGATGACCCACCGGATGGTGGAGGAAAAAACACATCGCGACGCGTAAATAAACCTCCCAGGTCACCGACCTCCGCCTCCACTAAACGATTGTTTACGGAAATGTCTCCGTCTTATTTAACACCCGATGATAGTGCGAAGAGACAACATTTGACCGATTCTGTTGAGAAATCGCCGTTATCAATTATGAATGTCAGTAATTCAAACGAAGACTATTGCGATTTAGTTACTCAGGCGTCTGCATACTTGTCAAAAATAAACGACCTTGTGAATGATCAGGGGTCCCGTATTAATGTAGCCAATAAATCCGCGATTATGGACATGACACAGCGGATTACGTCCATTGTTTCTTTGTTAGCCATACGGTCATCTTCTAACGAAACGAAGTTAGCCAATATTGAGCGCGAAATGGACAAAATTAAACTAAATAGTAATGTCAGCGTTGTAAAAACAAATCCCAATAAACTTTCTTATTCCGATTCTCTGAAACTTCGTCTGCCGAAGGTGGCTCCAGTTATGGAGTCTAGACCACCGCTGCCGTGTGTAATAGCTTACCCCTCCAACGAAAGATCAGCTGAATTCGCGACCTCCTCAGCCACTAAAGCGCTTAAAAAAGCGATTAAGCCAAGTGACGACGGATTTCAAATTGTTGGCATGAAAAAAATCGCGAAATCGGGCGTTGTATTACGTGTCGCTAACGACAGTCAATTAAATAAACTGGAATCGGTTGATGCTATTAAGACCGCCGGGTTAAGACTTGAAAAACCGAAAGGCCGCAGGCCACGCTTATTAATTAAAGATGTCCCATCCTCAATGGAAGACAAACCTTTTTTGCATGCTTTATACCGTCAAAATATCAAAGACGAATTGGCAATTAGTGAAGAAGAATTTATTAAGTCGACAAAAATTATACGTAGACGTGTATTAGACAATGGTCGGAAGTGGGTAGGCATCGAAATCGATAACGCCATACGAAAGCATTTAATTAGTACCAAAGAGAAGCTTTTTATTGACTTCGCGACTTGTCGGTTTTTTGATGATATCGATGTAGTTCGTTGTTTACATTGCCAGCAGTTCGGTCACGTGAAAAAATACTGCGTTAATAAATTGCCTACCTGTGCTAACTGCTCAGAAGCACATGAAACCAAAGAATGCCCGCATAAGGATAATTTAAATTTTACACCGGTATGTGTGGCGTGTAAACGTTATAAAAAACCGTTTGACCATCGGTGCGGCTCTCAGCAGTGTACCAGTTACAAAATTAGGCTCGAACAGTTAATACGCAACTGTTTAGAATTATAATTATTATTTTATTACGTAGTGCAAGGCGCCTACTACTTTTTAATAGCAAGCAGTTCACGCGTGTCTTATTGCGTCAACAAACTTTCAGTTTTTATCAATTTGATTTCTATGTATACCGCCTAGTTTTATTTTTTCTGTTCTCCTCTGTAATTCGCACGGAATACAAGCATTATAACGTTGCTGGAATATTTTATTTAAAAACTAAACCTAATAATCCCCAACATGGCCATTCGTGCCGGATTATTAAAGAAAGTCATTAAGTAATCAGCGAGTATAAGAAGAATCACGGATTTATACTGGAATTACTATATTGAAGATTGGACGAAGCCACTTTGTACGGGGTACAAAGGTCATCACAAAGTTCGACGTGAATATCAAGGAATATTTGAGGTCCTGGATTTTTGGATACGGTGTTCAGTGTTCATTATCATAATTAGTAACGCCCAGTATTCTAAATTAGGTTTGTTTAAGGTAATACGTTGAGTAAGTTTCAACAATTTGTTAAGGTCAGTACCTACTTCATTTATTTTATAGATTGTTATAACCAGATAATTATTTTCTGCAGTTAACCGATTACATTGTTATAATAATTGAGCAGGAACTAGGGTTATATTGTCATAAATATCCCACAAAGTATGTTGTAGTTTCCTAGTTTGATTTTTTTTGTGTGTAAAAGGTATTAAACAATCTGAGAGGTAGACGTTAACTTGTACTTTAAATATTGTTTTTATTCCAGCTGTAAGACGTATTGTAAGCTGTAATTGTATTGTGATTGCGTGCGTTATTAATTTGTTAATTCGGTATATTTCAGTAAAGAACCGGTTTCCCAGAATGACTGACAAAGAGGAGAAGGAGCTAACCAAAAGACGGGCAAGTTATAAGGGACGTTTGACTGCGTTCTCAAATTATTTAAACGGTTTGGAGGATTCGTTAAATCCGTCACAAGTTAACGAATTGCAACTACGCCTAGGTAAGATGGAACATTTATTTACTCAATACGACGAGGTTCAATTAAAATTAGAGTGTTTAGTGGATGACGTCAATAGTCAAATATCGGAACGAAACGACTTTGAGTCTACATATTATAAGTTGTTTTCTGAAGCTCAAGACTTGCTGTCACGAAACATAAAATCAAACAACGATGCGTTTCCGGGGAGTGACAAAGGTTCGTCACGGATTAATAATCATAGGCTCGTTAAATTACCTACCATACAACTGCCAAAATTTAACGGTTCTTTTGAAAATTGGTTGGAGTTTCGAGACACATTCTCTAGTTTGATTCACTCTAATGATGAGATGGATGACGTAAACAAGTTCCACTATCTAAGGACCTCTCTCGAGGGTTCAGCTGCTGTGGTGATTCAATCCATAGAATTTTCTGCCATCAATTATCCTGTCGCATGGAAAATATTGTGCGAAAGGTTCGATAATAAACGTCTTTTGATTCAGAATCACGTATCTGCATTATTTAATATTGAGACAGTAAAAAAGGAATCATCTTTTATTTTAAAACGAACCATTGATATTGTTAATAAAAACTTGCGTTCTTTGGAGTCATTAGGGGAACCAACAAAGTATTGGGACACACTTTTAATTTATATTGTAACGAATAAATTAGATTCAAAAACTTATCGTGAATGGGAAGAATATTTAGAGGTAATCTGGATGATGGTAAGATAATTACTTTAAAAATGTTTCTTGAGTTTATTCGAAAACGTGCAGACTTATTAGAAACTTTAGAAATGTCACATAACAATACAACTTATCCTAAAACAAATAATAAAATTAAAAGCATGGTATCTGTTACCAGTACGCCAAGCAGTCAGTCAAATAGTGGTACTAGCTCATCAAAACCGTGTCCCAAATGTCGAGGTGAACATAGTCTCACTAACTGTTCACAATTCTTGGGACTTAGTAATGAACAGAGGTTAGAATTGCTACCGCAATACAAAGTATGTTTTAATTGCTTCCGTACTGGCCATTACGCTAACCATTGCAAATCAAGTGGATGCAAAGTGTGCAAACGCAAGCACAATACACTTGTTCATGTGGATACCAAAGTCAAGTCGACATTAAAACCTGTGACTTCTGTTGTTGACAGCGATGCCACTGGTAAGGATAGTGATCAGTCGCCCAACAGTAACGTCACATTGTCTGCACGAGTTACGACATTTGTACACAATAAATGTCAAGTTCTTTTAGCCACATCATTATTAAAGATTTATGATAGAAATAACCGAGAATATCTATGTCGCGCTATTCTCGACAGTGGCAGTACATCTTGCCTTATAACAGAAAAATTCTATAATTTATTGAATTTACCAACCATTCAAGTAAACGAGTCACTGATGGGTATTAATAATTCTACCTCACCTATAAGTAAAATGTGTTGTGTCCCAATTAAATCTTTAAATGAAAACTTTTCTACAAACATTTATTGTTTTATTTTACCTTCTATAACTGATGAAGTACCTTGCCGTCAATTAAATCTTAGTAATTTAAATATTCCGAGTGATTTGTGTCTTGCTGATCCACACTTTTATACCCCTGCCTCTGTCGATTTGATTATAGGTGCAGATGTGTTCTGGGATCTACTGGGTACACAACGAATTAACCTCGGTATAGGTAAGCCAGTACTATTCGAAACGAGACTTGGTTGGATAGCTTCAGGCCCTATGGTAAATAGTAATCAACTATCACAACCGTCTCCTATAATTTGCAATTTTGCAAATATTAATGAGAATAATAATAGTTCTCTGATTAACTCGAATACTGATGATATTCAAAACCATTTAATGCGTTTTTGGCAGCTCGAGGAAGTTGGCCATCAGTCATCAGTCTATTCTCGAGAAGAAAAGATGTGTGAAGAACACTTTATCACAAATACAACTCGTCTTAAAGACGGCCGTTTTTGTGTGAGAATACCTTTAAAGAAATCATGTGATAACTTAGGTGACTCTCTGCAGCGAGCCAAGCATTGTCTCTTCTCTCTAGAGCGCAGGTTTAGAAGTCAACCATCATTTAAAATAAGTTACTGTGATTTCATGAAAGAGTATGCTGTTTTAAACCATATACATATAGGATCAGGTACACACTCAGACATGTCTGAGTGTGTACCTGATCCTCAAAAGGTATCATATTTTATTCCTCACCATGGCGTTGTGCGTGAGAGCAGTACAACCACCAAGCTCAGGGTGGTGTTTAATGCCAGTAGTCCAACTAGTTCAGGGTCATCTTTTAATCATTTACAAATGATAGGACCCACTGTACAAGATGACTTGCTGTCAATTCTTCTCCGATTTAGAAAATATAAATATGTTATTTCAGGAGATGTTGAGAAAATGTACAGGCAAGTCATTGTACACCCTGATGACAGGCACCTGCAGCAAATCTTATGGCGTGAGGATCCCTCGAAGCCTATGGTAACCTATCAGATAGATACGGTTACATATGGTACCGCTAGTGCTCCATATCTTGCTACGAGGTGTCTGCGTCAGATAGGCCTTGATTGTACTGATAGTACAATTGCAACGATAATAAAACACGATTTTTACGTTGATGATTTGCTCTCTGGTGGGGATACAATTGAGGAAGTACTTGACATACGTCGTAAGGTAACAGCTGAATTGGCATCAGCTGGAATGTCATTACGCAAATGGAAATCTAATGATTACCGTGTAGTGTCTGATAACACAGAACACTCTTCAATTTAAATATTGGCTCCATAGAACCCTGTAAAACTTTAGGACTCAGTTGGCTGACTGATTCAGATGTGTTGTGTTTTTTAATTAACTCTGATATCTCCAGCCCAATGACAAAACGTGGAATACTTTCTGCTATTTCTCAAATTTTTGATCCGCTGGGTCTCTTGGCCCCGTGTATTATCGTTATGAAAATGATAATTCAAAAATTATGGATTTTAAAATTGGGATGGGATGATCAGTTACCACCTGATCTTTTAAAAATATGGACCGATATAATGCATAGCTTGCCTATTCTAAATGAATTACGTATTCCACGTATTGTACTGTGTGACTTCTACAAGTACATAGACTTGCACATATTTAGTGATGCGTCGCTAATTGCATATGGTGCATGTTTATATGTTCGAAGTTCACATCATGATAATAATGTACTGGTACGTTTACTTACAGCCAAAAGCAGAGTGGCCCCAATCAAACCAACTACCATACCAAGGCTCGAGCTTTGTGCTGTGTTGGTTGGTGTTCGTCTTTACGAAAAGGTGATTGAGTCACTCCGAGCTCAAGTCAGAAGTGTCACCTTTTGGACTGACTCGATGGTAGTGTTGGGCTGGCTTAACATGTTACCAAGCAAATTACAACCCTTTGTGCGCAACCGTGTTGCTGAGATATTGGACAAGACTGGTGCATGTTCTTGGAGGCACGTGCCAACTAATCTAAATCCAGCAGATCACATATCCCGTGGAATCGATGTAAGTCTTTTAAAATCTTTAGAACTGTGGTGGTCAGGCCCAGACTTTTTAAAATATGATTCCTCAAAGTGGCCTAATAGTCCAACAGTAACGACTGAGAAATTACCGGAAGTGCGATCGGAGATTTCTTTACTTGTTACATCGGTGAATCAACCTATTATAGATTTTCATAGATTTTCAAATTTTTCAAGGCTTAAACGCACGGTGGCCTACATATTAAGGTTTATAAATATTTGCAAAAAGCAGCCATCTAAACATCAGTATCTTAGTGATGATGAGTTAAAACAATCTTTACATTTAATTATAAAACTCTCACAAGCTGAATCCTTTCCTGAATATAAAGTTCTATTAAATAAGCAGCAATTGCCAAAAAAGAGTCAATTAATCAAATTTAATATTTTTCTAGATGACAATAATTTAATGCGTGTCGGTGGTCGCCTAGAAAATTCTCAATTTAGTTACGACAAAAAGCACCCCTTATTATTACAGTCCACTCATGTTGTTACAAAATTATTATTTGTTTACATGCATAAGAAGCTTATGCACGCAGGACCACAACTTTTATTAGCGTCTATTAAAGAAAATTACTGGCCGATTGGTGGTCTAACTTTAGCAAAGGCAGTTTATCGCAAATGTGTGATATGTTGTCGCATTAAAGGGCAGGTAATCTCTCCTCTCATGGGTAATTTACCGCAGCAGCGCTTGAATCCCGGGGGATATCCATTTGAAACTGTTGGTGTCGACTACGCTGGGCCCATTTTATCAGCTAGTAGACAAGGGCGTGGATGTCGCCTCACTAAAGTTTACATCGTTTTATTTGTTTGCTTCACCACAAAAGCCGTTCATATAGAGTTGGTAGGTGATTTAACGAGCAACAATTTTTTATTATGTCTTCGTAGATTTGTATCGCGTAGAGGAAAGCCTAAACACATCTACTCTGATAATGGGACCTCGTTTGTTGGAGCTTATAACGAAATTGGCAAGTTTATTAGGGATAATTGCAATTCGTTATCTGATGATTTGGCGAATGAAGAAATTAATTTTCATTTTGTCCCTCCGTACGCTCCACACTTTGGAGGTCTCTGGGAAGCCGGTATTAAAAGTACTAAGTATCACTTAAAGAGAATACTGGGAAATTGTAATCTTACATATGAGGAACTGAACACTGTGTTAGTCCAAATAGAAGCCCTGCTGAATTCTCGTCCACTCACACCACTCTCATCGGACCCCAATGATTTGCTGCCGCTAACCCCTGGACACTTCATCATAGGACGGCCACTCACAGCACTGCCCACTCAAAATTTGGAGGACTGCTCCAAGCATCACTTGACCAGATATCAGAGAATTGAGCAACTGCGTCAGCATTTTTGGTCAAGGTGGAGCAAAGAATATGTGTCGGAGCTACAGCAGCGAGTGAAATGGAGATCCTGCACTACGGCTCTTAAACCGAACGCTCTTGTGCTCATCAAAGATGATCATCTACCACCATTGAAATGGCGATTAGGCAGAGTTACGACGGTCTACCCGGGGCAAGATGGCATCAGTCGAGTCGCAGATATCAGGACGGCATGTGGAGTGGTTCGTCGCGCCTTCAGTAAAATATGTCCATTGCCTCAAGATGAAGAATCTGGTTGAGAGACAGTCTCTCAACGCCTGGGGGCATGTTTAGAATTATAATTATTATTTTATTACGTAGTGCAAGGCGCCTACTACTTTTTAATAGCAAGCAGTTCACGCGTGTCTTATTGCGTCAACAAACTTTCAGTTTTTATCAATTTGATTTCTATGTATACCGCCTAGTTTTATTTTTTCTGTTCTCCTCTGTAATTCGCACGGAATACAAGCATTATAACGTTGCTGGAATATTTTATTTAAAAACTAAACCTAATAATCCCCAACACTACAACAACTAATTATTAATATAATGGATAGTTTAAAAATAGGTCAACTAAATCTACATAACGATAGGGTGGCGACTTCAGAATTGGACAAATTAATTATCGATTATAATTTAGACATTGTACTCGTTCAAGAACAATACCAAATCACGCGCTTACGTCACAAGGTAGTTCAGTTGGATAGCAAGGCACGAGCCGGAATTTATGTGTCGCGTTCTTCTAACTATACAGTAACGTCCTTACGTAATCTCATGACGCCTCACTGTGCAGTTGCGGAAGTCTCATCTGATACTTTTAGAGTTTTCGCTGTCAGCTGCTATTTTCAATATTCTGATCCTGTTGATGGTCACATACATAACCTCCGTCACGTCTTGCGGTCACTCGCGGGCTGCAAAGTTATCGTAGGCGCAGACGTTAATGCGTCTTCGTCCTTGTGGTATGGCAAAGTCCGGTCCACGGATTACGTACGGCGTTGCGCTGTAGAAGACTTCATTGCTGAAATGAACCTAACTATTCATAACACCCCCGACGCACCACCTACTTTTTGCAGCCAAATGGGCGAATCTTGTATTGACGTCACACTTTCTAGTGCAGACGTACGCTTGGATAGGTGGCGTGTCCTGCCGGACGCGTCTAGTAGTGATCATCGCTTGATCGTGTACGAATTTGTTCCGGTTTCTACTCATGGTTCTTCACATGTAATTGGTAACTTTAGGTATAAAAGTAAGGGTGCTAATTGGGAATTTTTTAGATCGCTTTTTGCGTGTCATGCCAAAGATTTCACTCGTGATGGGCTGTCAGCTGAAGAAAGTGCTGAAATTATGTCAGACACCTTCATTTACTGTGCTGACATTGCCATTGGTCGCGGACCTATGACCAACATACGTAGATGTGATTGGTGGTGTGACTACCTAACCGAACAGCGTAAAACCTATCGTCGAGCCCGTAAACATCTTAACAAGCTTAAAAAATGTCAAGTCACCGGAGACTCACTAACCTCAGCCTTAAATACATTTAGAGTTGCCAGGTCCCGTTACAGAGCATCGGTTGAAAAATCTAAGGGTAATTTGTTGCGTAAAGTAGTTGATAAATTAGAAAAGGAAGGTCCGTGGTCTCCTTTATATCATGAGTTTAAAGCCAATCGATCGGTCGACCTCGCGTACGTTCAGAATATTAAAGTAAATAATAAACACACCTCCGGTATTGAAGAAACGACGGAAGTTTTATTAAATACTCTTATCCCTGATGATTCACCCGTTAATGATAATGACTACCACCAGCAGATTAGAGCATGGGCTACAGTCGCGCCTGAATCACCAGCGTCAGACCTACCATCCACTGACGAATTCATTAATGTTGTTAAGAGACTGCCCCTTAACAAATCATCAGGTGAAGATAAAATATCTAATCGTATGATAAAGGAAGCGTGTAAAACAGCGGGCGACGCGTTATTAACTGTTTACAACCGGTGTATTACTGAAGGCGTTTTTCCTCGCATATGGAGACATGGCTTTATACGAATAATACCTAAAAGCGGCGACAAGCCACCAGATGACCCTAAGTCTTACCGGCCCATAACATTATTACCATCTTTGGGAAAGCTCCTGGAGCGTCTTATCGTCTCACGATTGTTACCGGACGGTCCCAAATTCCATAAAAATCAATTCGGTTTTACTACCGGGAAATCAACCGTTGACGCGGCACTTTCTGTTAGGAAAATGGTTAATAGCTCCAAGCACAAGTATGTACTTGGAATCTTTCTAGATATTTCCGGGGCTTTTGATAACGCATGGTGGCCAATGCTACTACTTAAAATAAAAGCTCGTGGTTGCTATAATAATATCTTTAAACTTCTTTGCTCGTACTTTTCTAATGGATCCGCGAAACTTAAACTCGGACATCATTCCGTATCGAAACCTCTTACCATGGGCTGTCCTCAAGGTTCGGTTATCGGTCCTATTATTTATGGAATCTAGGCTTCGATGATTTCCTCGCTATTCCACTTCCAAGTGGTTGTTCTTTAACTGGTTATGCGGACGATGGCCTTCTGCTCATTCAGTCGAATACTCGTGCTGGACTCGAGAATTTGGCTGACACTTGCCTACGATTAATATCTCAGTGGGGTGATCGAAACCGTCTGACCTTTGCACCACAAAAAACCTATCAACTACTTTTAAAAGGTGAGCTTAAATCGTTGCCTAGTATTAAATTCAATAATGTTCCCGTTAAGAGAAAACAATCGGTGTGCTATCTTGGTTTAGTCTTAGAGAGAAATTTCACATTCATAGAACATATTAAAACAGTTGGTGAAAAAGCTAAAAATAACTTTTATGCCCTAACTAGAATATCAAAATCTACTTGGGGTCTGTCATTTCTAACCTTAAAAACTATTTATGGGGCTACTTACTTGGGCTGTATGTGCTACGGAGCACCTGTTTGGGCCGATAGGGCCACCATAGGGGCGGCACGACGTAAATTGCTCCAAAGTCAGCGCTTGGCTTTGTTATTCTTAAGTAAAGCGTATAGGACCGTCAGTACTGAAGCTTTGCCGGTGCTTGCTGGTGTACTTCCAGTCGATCTTGAAGTGCAGCGACGTGCTGCAATGTACTTTTCCGCACGGGAGACCACTGACGCTGATTTTCTACCGCAACGTGACCGTGATAAGATATCTAGATTGTTCAAACCTCAGAGCGACGTCTGGGAGGATCTTTTATCCGAATGGCAAAGTAGGTGGGATAATTCTATCAAGGGGCGGCACCTCCACCAGTTCTTTCCATCCGTTCGTGAGCGGCTGGCTAGGACGTGGCTGGAGGTGGATCACTGTGTTGCCCAATTTCTCACGGGACATGGTAACTTTAAAAGTAAATTGTTTTCCTTTAAGCTAGTTCCCTCGCCTTTTTGTCAATGTTCGACCCCTGACTGTGAATATGAACAATCAGCACATCATATTCTTTGGGAGTGTATTCTTTGGCAGAACGAACGCAATATTATGTTGGATACTGTTCAGACTACATCCGGAGTCATTTATTATTCGGACCTTGTGGAAACTCGAACAAACTACCGCGCGTTCAAGCGTTTCTGCCATACCTATTATTGGAATCAAATATAGCAGCTCACAATTTAGGTCCCATTAATATTATTAGTCATTTTACCCGTGGTGCTAGGCAACTGGGCTTCTCCCAGTTGTAATATCCCTTTGTGCCTATTGGCCTTGTTTTGTTCTGTCTCCTGCTTGCATGGAGGGAAGTGGAAACATATTTTTTCCTACTCCTCCACTATTCTTTTCTGATTAATTTCGTTGCAGGACCCAAGACAGGTAAATTCATTCTCCGGGACACGTCGAGCTTCATTGTCTCGGCGCTTTTCTGGTGGTTGCCACTGTTGATTCTGGCTCTCAGGAGTTGCAGTGGTTTGGGAACAGTGTGGTGGGTTTGTCCCAAAAAAAAATAACGTTACAATTTATTGTTCGGTTAAACACCGCATTAGTTAGGAACGGTTGTCGTGCGTTAATAGTGCTCACCTCGAAGACACTGATGACATCAACGTTTCAGATTAAGATGAACGACTAAGCGTACCTATCCAATACACAAACGAAATAAAAACAAAAGTTTTTGAAGAAACAAGTGATTAAAAAAAAATGCATAGATATAAAGGTGATCAATACAGAATGTATTTTAGTTTTTTTTTCCCTTACCTCCATAAAAAATTAAGATTTCATCTAATGTAAGCTTTGCTCTTGTGTTAGGAGGCCGGTACTCTGGACGTGTGGTGGTTGTATGATGACGGCGGGCTGACGATCCTGCTGCCCTACATCATCTCTCAGCGCTCCACCTGGGGGAACTGCAAGCTGAGGATCTTCGCGCTCGCCAACAGGCTGCACGAGATGGAACTCGAGGAGAGGAAGTGAGTATGCTTCTACTCTACTCTATAAATGAAGAGACCTCAATTGTGAGATTGTTATAGAGCATATTTTCCTGAGGAACTATTAACACTTGATTTGTGTTACTATTGCTACTTAGATTGATTGAAGTATGGGCCAAAGTCTACCGTGCCGCAGTATCTAAACAGGTAACATTCAGTACCATTACCACCCTGAGCAGGAGGACTCATTTGATGATTTTCTCCCGATAAAAAAGTAGCATTTCTGCTAGACAATTAGATTATTGTTTTCCACAGTGATATCTCAATTCACTAATATTTTACTTTACAAGTATTCTTATACAAAAACCTTATTTCTAGTATGGCCAACCTGCTAGCAAAGTTCCGCATAGACTACTCGTCCCTGACGATGGTACAGGATATTACGGAGCCACCACAGCCAGAGACTATGAAACTCTTTGAAGAAGTTACCAAGAAGTTCACTGATGAATCTGCTAATCCAGGTAATTGTGTCAAGATGTTCTTTAATTATTATATCTATGGTCGAGATTTTTTTATATCTTTCGAGATGCCTTCCCTGCTTACATTCATCATAAAGATTTTTTAAGAAAAGAAAAATTAAGCTGCGAGAGGAACTCGCAGTTACGCCATAGCAAAATACTCGTAAAACGTTGAAAAACAAGAAAATAAAGATTCTGCTTCAACCGAGTGTGTTGCGATGGCCTAATTGGAAAGGCGTCTAGAGTACTTATCCAGAAGACGCGGGTTCGAATCGCACTCGCAGTAGATTTTTCCTTACCTCATTTTTTTTAACGAAAACGCGTTGCAGGCGTTATTGCATGGATACATATAAAACTTAACATTAACATTACCTAAGTATAAGTAGTCATGTATTATTTTTTCTTCTTTACGACAGAATGTTGCATCAGCGAGACCGAGTTACTAACACTATCTGAAAAGACAAAGCGCCAACTGAGGTTACGGGAACTGTTACTCACTAACTCGAAGGAAGCCCGCCTCATCGTCATGTCATTACCTATGCCTAGGAAGGTACGTAATTACTATTGCCATATTTATCTTGAGTTTCTAGTCTTTGTTATCATCTTGTTACTTGTTATTCTTACAAAATTTCTTTCTTCTGTTTCTGCTACCCTGGTCCGTGCAGTCGGTACGATATTTACAAAAATTACTCCTTTTGTTTATTTTGTTGTTGTTGTCAATAATGTATTTCTCTTTGACACAGGGTTCCGTTTCGGCCCCACTGTACATGGCGTGGCTGGAGATGATGAGTCGCGACATGCCGCCGATGATGTTTGTTCGCGGCAACCATACCTCCGTGCTCACCTTCTACTCTTAGTTCTCTATTTCAATGATTATTCCATTCCCATTTGCATTGTTTTGTAAAAATATGTACAGGATTATTATTGCTATCCTACAAACATTGCTATACATTTACATTTTTGTATTATAAAATTTAAATATTTTTTGGAAAATTGAATTCAAGCCAGTTGCAAGTAGATTTTTATCATAGTTCGAAAATATATAAATGTTTGGTCCTGAAACTAGGAACCGATTTTCTCATTTTTTACCAGTGTTAGTTACTTATGTAATGCAACAATTTTTTTTATAAGGTAAACAGTTTTTACGTAAAAGCAAAGAATAAATAATATTACTACGCAGGCTGCGTTTAAGTCAACCATCCAGATAAAAATTAAATTATCGAGAGTTCGCTGAACGGAGTCATAGGTTTAACTGTCAAATTCAATTGACAGCTCAGCTTGTTATTAATTATTCTCATTTTTTTCAAATCTTATTTACTTGTCACACACAAATAAAGTTCACGGAGGTGATAAAATAAGTACTTGTTACAAATATTTGTTTCTAGAGAGCGAATTGAGCAAACAGCTCCATGTCAAAGTCAATCTGACAGCCATCTGACAGCAGGATAAAATTTAGAGAGCTAAAAAGGTCGCTAAGATTTATCCTAGTAGGCGAAAACTTATACAAGCGGACACCGTGAACGGGGCATATAAAATTTTAGTCAGTTTAATTTTTCAACTCTCGGTGTACTTGAACGGGGTGTTTAACGTTTAGTCCGTATAAATTTTAAACTGGATGGTTGACTTAAACGCACCCCTGGTAAAAGGCCAGTAGTGAGTTGATAAAGTATCAGCTGACAGGTATTTTAAAAAGAAATTTAATTATTTAGCAACCTGTGGTAGCTACCTACTTTTTCAGCGAAAAGCAGCAACATAGTTTTCTGTGGTGAAAGTAGTTTTAAGATAATTACGACTAGTTTAAGATAAATTATTATAAAATACAATATGTTTGAATTTAGAGACTGTTGTAATTACCAACTGTACAATATTGAAGAAACGACTACAGTAAGAATATTAAAATCATGAACAATTTGTCACACACAATCCACAAGAATCCTTTAAACTCACAGCATTTTATCATTAAATATTAAGACAGTAATTAGATAAAGAGTTAGTGTTAAATAAGTTATTCGAATAAAACTTAGTTGTAAGGTTTTAACAAACCAATAAAATGAACAAAATCTTTTACCAAAGCACAATAAAAGTATTATGTAATTATTTATACAATTTAGAAGTTACGTCTATTTTATTTAACGACGTCTATGAGACGAATATATATGTTTAAAGCCCCCGTACACACTAAAAAGGAGTAATGGAGGTCCAGTATTTGTATATGTGCAAAGTTTCAGCTATACTCGAGGTCCAAGTGAGAAATAGTCTTAAAAAGAGTGGGCATAAGATTGTACCCTGAGGAAACCCCGCAGTTTGTAGATTTGTAATTCAATTACTTATGTTCGGTATCATTACTTAACATGTTAATTTAGTACTGATATTTAAGATGCTTTAAGAAAATATTTAGAAATAAGTATTAGATATGTACTTGTGATTTACGCAGAATCTTGTTAATTGTATTTTACCTTGACTCCATTTTTATCATTTTTATTTGAAGCCTTGACTTGTTGTACCTTTATCTAACTTGCAAAATATTAATCAAGAGGGAAGACCAAACTTTTTTTGCAATAAATTTGACTACCCATTAATGCAGGTGTTTGATTTATTCCCACGTTTTTATTTTTCTATCGAAGGCACATTGACACATTGATGTTGTACCCTGAATAAAATTATAACCAGGCTTTATTATAAACGGAAGCTTAAATCTAATCTATGGAAAGTATCTAATCTATGGAAATACTGACCCAATTCTTCTACACTATATAACATGCATAATATAGTAGATATTATACCCGTGCGCAGCCGGGGTGAGTCGCTCGTTAGATTTAAATGAAGAATGCATGTCGGTAGCTAAACATAAACTGATTGCTTAGTCTTGGTTACAATGGGGCAACTGGTGAAGTGCGGTAGTAAAGCAGTTTCTGCGAGAATGCGTCCGCGAAACATTACCGTTAATTAGTGCAGTTTAATTACTTTAAATTGAAACGTATTCTACCGTTCATTTTTTTAAGAACACGTTTCACAAAAAAAGTTTTCATGTTTATATAATGAATGAACATCTTTTGAAAAACTATATCGAACTAGGTAAGTGAGAAATTTCAGATTAAAGATACAGGCAGATAGAGCGTTCAGAACACGCGAGTGAAGCCAACAAAGCAAATACAAAATCAAAAGCGAATTGGTCTGAGTTGCCAGTTTCTACGGTAAAAAACCTTGAATTAGCACCAATTCTATGCAGTTGAAGTTAAGATTGCACTAAATGCTTTGTATAGAAAAGTTAGAAACGATTAGGTACTTACCTGTAGGTGCGCGGACATGCGGGTGGCGAGTAATGTGTGACTCAGATCGGGATCGGGATCGGGACGACGACGCGTCATGTTCCATGTGCGCCTCAAAGAGCTGCCAGCGATCTGAGGGGCCTTCCGGGCCAAAGCCTGCCGGGGGGTCGCGAGAGTGTCTCATCAGGTAACCATGACTCCGGAACATAAAACTTCCAACCAGTCGGACTGTAAGGTGGATGGACTCATTTGGTGATTTTATCATGTAAAAAAGGCCTTCGCACTTTCATAGTTTTAAAACTGTATTTCACACTATCACACTACTTTTCACAGTGGTGAAAGTAGAAGTTGTAAAGATCACATCTTTATTAAATTACCAGTGAAGTCTGTCAAAATAAAAGTGATCTGTCAGAAGTTAAATATTTTTGTCTACTACCTACATATTAAATCACACTAAATATCGCCGTAATATTTGGGTGACTGACAAATGTATCAAAACCAATTACCTACACTAAGCGCGCGAGTTGAATGCAGAGCTTAGGAATGCGGTAGTGCTGTTGACAAGGATGGCAAAGTACGACAAGGCAGGCGCGCGAGGTGGGGCGTGCGGGTAGCGGGGAGCTCTTCAACTCAGACCCCGACTGCATTCAACTCGCGCGCTATCTGTATGTATATTGTTTTAATTATAGTCCATACGGATAGGTACATATTTGTATTTCGAAAATTCAAATACTTACCGGTAAAATTGCAATGTTCTAAAGATCGAAAAGTGGTAAGTAAAATAACTAAAATCATCTAAAATCGAATTTCTGAAGTATTGAAATACTGAGTATCTATCGAATGTCCTAAATATCGATATTCTTTGATAATATCATTCTTGTCTAGCCATGTAGCAGAACATAGGGCAAATAGGAAGCTTCGTAACGAACAAGCCTAGCTTCTTTCATACCATTCGTGTTTGAGAGATATAATAGGAGCCCCACTAAGCAGGGCTCCATCGTAGAGGCTCCTATATACCAAATACATTATTTACCTGAGTATAAAATTACATGGCAAGTGTACAATTTTAAGATATTTTATGCTTCCTACCCAATGGTGAATGAAACTATTTATGTAAATATATTACAAGATTTTTTTATTTCACACATATTTCACAAGGGTTTTTAATTTAGATTTAGAACAGAAAATAATGATAGAATATTTACAGATACAAGAATCAACAGACCACAGATCACGGAGACGCCTGCATGGCTGCTTCTAGAGGCTAGACAACTCGTTCTATGCAAACCTACTGAACGGTTTTCAAAAACTACGGCACATATTATTCACCTACACATTGAATGCCGACACTGAAGACAATCCGTTACAAAAGTTGTACACCTTTTTTATTATAACCGTCGCCTCTAGACGCTGCCAGCGGCGAATCCGCGCGTTGTGCAACAGACGTTTCGGATTAACAATTTACTTAACACGAAACAATGTTATAAGAGAACAAGTTGTGATACACCGTTATTAGTGCAGTGCCAGACGGACTCACTGTCGTTCGCAAATTGCATAACAAATATTTACACCAAGTGCCAAATAAAATACGATATATTGTTTAAAAATGACTGCGATCGACAGTAAGTCTGAGCAAGACACTCGACACATAGAATACACGATAGTTAACATAATCATACGTTCGAGCAACATACTGCTTGTGCACGGAAGTGGGTGACGAACTGTACAGGAGATTCTCGATGCAGGAAGGAAACGCTGTCCGCGGCGGAACACGGCGGGAGCAAACAAACGTCTACTGCGATATGTACGTTACGTAACAGGACGGCGATTCAAAATATATAATCTGTCATTAGATATGTCGCTATGCTTTATATGAAAAATAAATATGTTGTATGTTGTCACATCAAAATATTTCACTTACTTTCACATTTATTGTTATACGTTTTTACATCTTTTTATAAGAACACATTAGAAATAAAGATTGATTTCAACATGAAGGTTATAGTAAATTTACGCTAGTACGACGGGCCGCATGTAAACTTTTAGAACATATTAACATTACTCAGTCTATGTAAAATTTATAATGTATAGTCGCAGAATGTCCGATCTGCAAATGTGGTGATCGCAAACATCCAGTACTCGATATTGTAACTCACAGACTGTCTAAATAGAGGTATTATTGGTTATTTATATCTTGACACTTTCACGTCTGCATGGTTCGTTCCAACGGTTCACTTTTTTTTTAAACGGCATCAGTCCTATACAGCAGTCGCTCACACAACCACTGTAAAACATCGCGTTGCCACAGGTATCTTGCAAATAGGACATTCTGCTAATGAGACATTAATTAGCGAATTGGACATTCGGTGACTAAACTATTTATAATATAATAATTTATAATAATTCGTAACGACGTCTAGATGCCTCAGTGCATTATCATAAATTCATATAATAGCTCGACGTGAGCGTTGACGATTATAAAAATGTACAATACACATCATTATGCGACACAGCGCGAATCAAATATATAAATGATTAACATGAATTAACGTTTTAAGCCTACCAGCACCTCAACGTATATTAAATCGTGCGAAACTTTCAAACTCAGCTGTCACATGTAGATATTATAATGATTTCATGGCATTTACATAAAATTAATTTATTGAAATAAAAATAAACATAACTACATAAGTTACAGACAAAAACTTCACACAGCCATAACTCCTTACATCATATAAATAAATATTAAAATCCTAAATAATCGTGGAAATATTTTTTGGTTACAAAGATTTATAATATGCAAATAAATACTTGTGTTAGGAGGCTTCCTTCCCATTACCTGATTATATTTCAGTTCTTATTCATGCTACAGGAACGTTTTCATTTCAATGTATATCTTCTTATGCTATGAGCGGATAGCGTGTTGATTCAGCCGATCGAGGCGCAACGTCGTACACAAACATTCCTCATCGTTCCACCAGCAGGTCTGTCGGAGGCGTGACGTCACGCGGGTCGTACTTCAGCCACTATTCTAATGAACACATCTGTTGTGCAGTTCAGTGGCGGCGGCAGGTTCCGTACAGTCAGCAGCGCTCCTGTCAGCGGAGAGCGCACGTGGCGGGTGGAGAGCGATATAAACACTGTAGTCTGTTAGAGCAGTCACTTGGCTAAGGGTCACTGTACACTGTCACTCGTAGAGTCGCGGGCGGTCCGATGCCGCTACAGCACGGCGCAGGACGGACGAGACAGTCTTCATTCAGACTCTTCCTCGTTATCTTCGTCGAATCCGGTCAAGTCAGCGGAGTCTAGGTAGCCGTGCATCACCTGTGATGCAAGAAAAAACATTAAAATGGATTAATTCAGACATTTTTCTATGTCAAATTCAAAGTCATCCTCATCAAATAGACCATGCTGCCAAGATGAGGTACTTTGCGCAGTTATTTGCAAGTTTAGGCTATGATTGTATATGTTTTGTCAAGACGGATCATAGCAGCGAAAAGTATATGTTGCAGCCGGGGGCCGGGTTTACCTGCAGTAGTTGCTTACTTGAAATGGTATGGTAAATAAAAAAGTGGTACTAACCGCGTACTCGAGCAGCGCGAGGTGACAGAACACGTACTGGTCGGGCATCTGTATGGAGTGCGCGCGCTGCGAGCGGATGCGCTCCACCGTGCCGCGCACGTCCAGGGAGCCCTCCACCGACAGCCGGGACGAGCACGTGTCCAGGGTCAGGAACGTGCCTGCGCAGGGGGAGCTTACAGATACAGGGGAAGATTCACAAGAGTAACGAAAAAACTTTAGCTCTCTTGTGATGTTAACAATATTGACATAATATATATTTCTTTGCTCAAGTGTAAAAACTAGAGAGAATACTAACCTGTCCTGCCGATACCAGCTGAACAATGGACGACTATCGGCGGCCCCCTACTGTGTCCCGCCCACGCATCGCCTAAGCTGGAAACAAATTTGATTGTTATTTAAAAACATTCTAGAATGACTTGTATTATGAGAACTCATCTTTCAAAAGTACCGTGTCACTTTCGCAGCATTCAGGGATCCAGGGACTGTAGCACCATAACTATTTTTAGCACTAGTTTTATTTTTTGTCTTGACATTTCAAAAGTGCCTATATTTGGCTTAGTTGAAATAAACGATTTGATTTGTGTAAAACCTGCTATTGTAGCAAATCTTAAAATTTTGATCATGAGTGTCGTTTTCATGATAGAAGCTCGTGTACTGACAGTGTGGTGAAGTGATACGTACTCTTGTAGCGCAACATGTTGCGCTCGTCGCACGAGCGAGAGGAAGCGCAGCACGGGCTGCGCGCTGCCTCCTCCGGGCACGCCGTAGTCCGGCCAGCGAGTGTACTGTCCGTGCCAGATGCGACGCGACTGCTCGCGCTGTGAACATCGTGAATTTATATTGCAGCTTACATTTTATAGATCATACGGTAAAAGAGGCTGAAAAACAAAAATCATCACAACTGGCATTCGTGCTTTATAGTATTAAGTAGCTGATTTATAGGATTATTCCCAATAGTCCCCTCTAGACTGCTCCGGGTGACAGCTGGAATTGTCTTCCCGTTGTCACCGGGTGAGAATTGTGCGATGTTTTGAAAACTGACTAGGGACAAATGGGAAGTCTGTTTCTTAGTAGGGGAGGGGTGACATTACTCCCATTCATTTCCTAATTACAATTATTATTTGATTCTGTTTTTTAGAATTTTTATTGGTTCCATCAAATACTACATTCTTCAACTACTACCGATTACTACGGTCGAAAGATCTATCGGTGGTACGACTATGGTCGTTTCAGTTGTTCACTAATGTACGAATACCGGATAATTCCCCGGACCACCTAGTTAAATATCTACGGTTAATTTAACTAGGGTATATTTAGCTACAATTAATATGCCTGTTACGGTATATGTGATAACATATAAACGTCAACGGAGCATCGCTTAGCGGTGCTCCTACTTCTGGGTGGTTTGAAAAAAAATAACCACGAAGGGGATGGTGGGGTCTGAAAGACGCGCCATCCCCTTCGTGGTATCCATCCCATCCCGCGTAGCGGGGCTCCGTCGACCTTTCTTCGAAAGCCCTCATCCTCCGCTTTAGAAATAAAATGAGTGGGTTTTACTTATTAAAAAAAATACTGTAGGCGAGTCGTCCATTAGGTATTTCAAGCGTAGTTAAGACAACCAATATCTTAAAAGAACATTAGATGAGTCGTTCGTTAGTGCAATCAATTTTAGTTCAATCAAAATTATGTCAGGTGAACAGTAGTTGAGTCGTCCAATGTGTGTCTTGAACTTATGTGAGTCAATCGTAGCTATATCGACAGTAGTTTAAATGAACGTAGTTATTTTGATACGGAACCTTTTATTTACTTACCGAATATGTAGTTAATATTTTTCTAACGTTGTAAGCATATTGTGTTGACATTGTGTTAATTTTTTATTTGATTCTATGTAGCATGAGAAATAAAAAAAAGTAAGGTATTATTTTTTTCTTGAAAGGAAGAGATCGTAGCAAAATATGTCACCCCAGGTGACAACTGAGAAACAAACTTCCCATTTGTCCCCTTTAGTCAGATTTCAAAGGGAACAGTTGGCACAAATTGTCACCCCGGTGACAACTGGGAAGACAATTCCCAGCTGTCACCCCGGAGGACAGGGCTAGAGGGGACTATTGGGAATAATTCGATTTATATGCAATTTCCAATCACATATCTAAAATATAGCGAGTAACGACTAGCTTAAAGTCGATTATTCTATAATAGAAGGCGATTTTAGTCTGGTACAAAGGCAAATGGACGACCATCTTTACCTGTATGGACATCAAGACGGCATGCAGTTCTTAAGTTTTTTTTTTGTACATCTTGCGATCGGCCCTACAGGCCCATAACACATTTGTTAAAGGAGTTCTTTGGCAGGAGAGACTGTTCCTCCAGTGAGGAAACCGTCTCATATTATATTATAAGTTGTTACTGAACCAGATCCCATATGTGTTGTCTTTTGAGCCTTCTGACGTTTATTGGTTCGCATAACGCCGCTGCTAGGTTGTTAGTGTGAGCTTTTATACGGTCTTGGTAAGCTTTTGTTCTTTTTTCGACTTCCTCCTTAACAGTTATAATTTCTGTGTGCTCATGTAATTCATTGGTTCTGATAAACAGAGGTGCATCAGTTATCATTCTGAGTGCCTTATTCTGAAACCGTTGTATGATCTCCACATTAGAGTTTTTTGCTGATCCCCACAACTCAATGCCATAAGTCCAAACTGGCTTGAGTATAGTTTTATAGATTAGTATCTTATTTTCCATAGTGACGTGTGATCTTCTGCCTATCAGCCAGTTTAGGCCCCTGAGCCGTATATTTAACTCGTCTCGTTTTTTTATAATATGTGGTTTCCATGTTTGCTTCCTGTCAAGATGCATTCCTAAATATTTAGGTGAATCTTGGTGGGGTAGAATGTCATTACCAAGTTTAATTGGGGGGCAGTTGTCCTTTCTCAGAGAAAATGTGACATGCACCGATTTGTTGGAGCTAGCCTTGATGCGCCACTTTGCCATCCATTTATTAACTTTTTCTAAGTGGTTCTGCAGTACCAAAGACGCTACACTAGCGCTTTCATGGTTGCAGAGCGCAGCGGTGTCATCAGCGTTCTTAAGTAGTTTGCAGTTCTTAAGTAGCGCAAAAATTTAATTTCAGTGGGGAATCCTTTAAAAAATCTTTAAATCCAAGAATACAGAATGCTCACCCTTAGGTCCGTTAGCAGTAAATGCGTGATGGTGTAATCTTCCTCGTGCTCGACGGCCTGCGTGGTGACGGCGAAGTCCCCGTACACCTGGCGCGCGCCCTCGCCGAGCGGCCAGTACTGTCCGCACTTGACCCGGCCGCGCTCCACGGCGCGCGTCGTCATCACCACCACCAGCGTGCCCTGCTCCCACACCATGCGCCAGAAGTCGCCGAACGTCTTCGGGAGGGGTCCTGTAATGTTCAACATAACATATGGTTACTGAACACTTTTTTGACTAAACCCTCTTTTGACTAAACAATTTTCAATTTATTTTTGCAGTAAGTGTTCGGTTCAAATAACTATCTATTTTTGTTCCAATGAATATCCATTTTGTTGCGATGAATATCCATACCCTCTAACATAACATTCCAATTATTGATTCATCATAAATTAGTAAATTCTGATAATTATTAACAATTTTTAAACGAATCATTTATTTACCATTTCACTTGAAATAGAAATGTTCAAACGAACGTTTCCAGGTAAACATGCATATTTATCGGACATACAAGGTCGCTTCCAATAACATAGAAAGAAAAAAAGATTACTCGTGCAAAAAGAACGCCATTGCTATTATTCGCCGAGCGAATTCTACGAAGTGAGGATTTCCCTTGCGTTTATTTCCAATTCGCGCAACAGGGCTTTATTATTAATAATTCACAGAATACGTATTTCCATCGTAAACAATTTTCGCGAATAGTTCCAGGTACTGTGGGATCGCAGCCAAATTGAAAACTAGCGAGAAAATCTTACAAGTATATTTATTTTATAAAGAAAAGATTACTTTACTGAAATTACAATGTTATTTTATACCTGTTTGTAAGTCAAGCCTCGCTTAAATTAAACATTTTTATGAGCGGACGGATCAATAAAGCCATGAGTGACGACTGAACTAACAAAGTTATCGATCGTCTGCTTAACTGAACACATCACTCAATGGAGGTGTAGGTGTTCACAAAACATTTTACTAATGACATTTAAACTTTGGCAGAGGTGTACTTTTCATTATACACCCACATTTAGTTTTAAGTACCATGTAATAGGGTGCCCGCCACGGGAAACGCCCACGGCCACGGATCGGATCGCATAGCAATTTCCGGCCACCGTAGGCGCGGACGGCGAGATATGGGTGACTTGCCGTCTTATCATGGACCATGCCCGTGTCGAAAGAGAGTCGGGGCTTAAGTCTGCTGGGGCTGTCTTATCAGGTAACCGATAAATAAAATAAGGCGAGCCTAAAGCCATTATCAATCATAATACCCATTGCTTTTTATTTTGAAAATGACGTCTAGCGAAACATTGTGCGTGGTATTATTAGATGTTTTACAATTACAACTCATGAGACTTATATGCGTGAAAAGTTAGTCGCAATATACATTGCTCTGTGTGAACGAACACGTGTTTTTTGTTTATCATCAATGTTACTGATAACAACGTAATCGCTTATTTTCAAACAAGCACAATTAACATTATATTCGTTTTATCGTTTATCATGATAATGTTTCCGGCATTAGATGTTGATGATATGAAGTGTTTTAACACATTGACACTAAAAATATATTATATTATAGTATGTCAGTTTGTCGATTTTTAACAAAAATAAATATTAGACAAGTACCAATAGTTTTCGGGTAAACAAAGTATCCGTAAGTGGCGCATGACTCACGTTTTTATAAAACCTAATTTTAATACGTTTGATTTTGGTTAACGTAAAATGAAAAAACATGCTCACCTTGTGTACAAATATATGCATTTTTCTGTTTATATCCGTCAACATAGTTGGCGTTGATATAGTCTGTGGTGGGGTCGTCGGGGTCCGTCTGCGACAGCAACACGCGCGAGTGGTCGTAACACAACACGTCCGTGTAACGGTTCTTGGCTAGATTGCTCGGCAATCTGGAAAATAAATATAGACCTTATTAGCTTAGATTTAAGGTCCAATTTGTGTGGTGTGGTGGTCAATTATCTTTCTTACTCTTAGCTATGAAAGTTTTTAATCTACTTAGTGATGAAAAAAAAAAAATTGACGGGGACTCGCAAATTAAACAACGTGGTAAAGATGTTCCTTAATGATAACGTAGGGAAATTCCTGTACATTTTTGTAGATTTAAAATGAGGGAGAAAAAATACGTGAAAATGTTTTCATTTTTGCCGATGGAAATTCCCATCGAGCGCACAACTTGTAGATAACATGGCTTATAGCGTAGGAGTCACTTAGAGGGAATGCAATTAACTATGTAGAACTAATTGGTGTTGGATTAAACCTGTTATCGAAAACAGGTTTCTTTTTATGGAGGTAACTATTCCTCGAAGATGAAACAATGTCATGTCTATAAAAAATATTTCAGGGAAATAAAAACACAATGCGGTTGTGAGTAAGATTCTATTTAGGTAACTGATAATATGGCGCGGTTTGCCACACCGCAAATTATGGTGAATCCGACTAGATGTCACAGGCCTAAAAGGACTTGTCAAAGTGGATGCGTTCTGCGTCCTGATACTGACCGGCCCGGTTCGCTGACAGATTGCCCAGAGCATGAAGTACGCGTACTGGGCAGCGTTCGAGTTGATCGGACCGGAGGACGAAGAACGCATCCAGTGCGCATAAGTAAGTCTTAGTAGTCGCGATCGTGGAAAGCTAGCTTAACAAAGAACCTATCGCGTATCACGGTGGCGCGACCATTTCTTCGCTACTGTCGGGCGCGTCGCTACGCGGTTCCCCGGAGCGGATCACTTTTTTCCATGGAACCGCGTAACGCAGCTGTCGCCTGTCAGGTATGAGGAGGGAATTGTGTGTATAGTGTAGTGCGGTGTGGTGATACTCACTTGGCGTGGTGGAAGGTGCCGGTGGGCGGGCGCGCGCGTATTTCGTCGTACTCCAGCTGCAGGCCGCGCCGGCCCAGAGCCCTCACTCTGGCCAGCAGCGCGGCCGGCGTCTCCCCCGCCCCGCCGCCCCCCGCCTCCTCGTCCGACAGTCCCGGCGACACCTCGCCCGACGACCACGTGCCGCGCGCTTGAACAACATGACATATCAAGCCTGATCGCCAGCTATTAGACTTGCTTCACACGACACGTGATACCTCTCCTAGTAT
The DNA here is from genome assembly GCA_028554685.1 of Agrotis ipsilon. Classification (NCBI taxonomy): domain Eukaryota; kingdom Metazoa; phylum Arthropoda; class Insecta; order Lepidoptera; family Noctuidae; genus Agrotis; species Agrotis ipsilon. Next base: position 12,932,267 of record CM052966.1, read on the forward strand.
TTCTTTAAAAAATTGGACGCACCAGCCGGCGCCGCTGTATGCACACGCAGAGCGGCACGGTGTTTCTACGTGCCGTGTGAAGCAAGTGTTGGATTGGTGTCTATCATCCATCACATCAAGGAAAAGTTACCAAGTAATATTTCGCAATCCCATTGCTAATTGTTGACTACTACTTATTGGTATGCCAAAAACAACAAAACGGCATGGTTGAACGCTACGTGCCCGTCGTCAATTGAGAAAAAAATAATGCTCCACAATTTCAACTAACGAAAGATAACCTTTGACCTTATTTTACTTGAGACGCAGAAAGGACATATACGAGAGACCAGTTCTAAGAGAGCCGAATTGAAGGTATAATTATACAATTTTTCAAATTATTTTCTCCCATTTTAAGGACGCTCGCAGACCGCACTGACTTGGTGATAAATACTCAAGAGTTTCGACAATTTATAAGAAAACCTACAACTGTAGTGGATATTTAGGAGCTTAGTTAACTTATCCGTCTTTACAGCTTAAAAGATTACTTACTTAGAAGAGCCTGCTGCATTAACACTAAACAAAATTAAAGCGAATTGTATTTGACTACGACCTTGACCTTCAAAGACCAAAAATGGTACTTTTAAAGAATGTTTCCTATTATTGTAAATCACTTATCTTTTAACACTTTAAATGCTTCATTAAACTAAAAAAATATCAAAATATTTACATTAACATTTCAAGCGATAAAAATTGGGCAACGATCTATACTAAAACAGGGGGTAAGAGACGAGTTCTTCTAAATTTAGGTACCGAACCCAATCGCCGCGGTTCAATCATGTGGATGGACCTTTACAAGTCAGACCCTTGAAGAACCCTATTTACCCTGCACCCTCAACATAGACAAGTACGAGGTTATAAACGTACTCTTCGTATGTCCAATTCACCCAATTCCTTACTCCAGTTGTGACTGAGTATTCAGAATTTAATTTGCTCTAGCGACCCATATAAAGGCACACGCAAAGAAGTAATTTCAAAGGGGTCGCCGTTCTCGCAATCGATAAGGTGAACTACATTATGTAACTGAAATTATTCAATTATTGTTACGACTTGGTTCTAATAAACTATCTTAAAATAGCAAAATATATCAACTTCGACTAATTTTGCGAAATGTTTATAAACTCACTTTTTATGTTTACCACAAACACGAGAAATAATGTGAATATAACGTTGACAGTCGAGAAAATTTTGCACTTCATGTCTCTTTCAATCACACGAGATTTTGCGTAACTAACTTTGTCTATTAAATTCTTGCTTCAACTTTGCTGTATATGGAAGATTCAATCAAGAGTGTCCTATTGTTTTGAGAGAAGCAATCGCCAGCGTCTTCGAATCAACGGATTCGGTCGAACGAATGCAAAACAAAACCTGCACACGCGACTAATTCCAATCAAACAAGTATAGTAACACAGCTATGTGGTATGATTGTAGTACTGGGCCGCACAATACATAGTGCGGGGGGGAACGACGCGACTGCGAATGAAGCCAATCGAGATTTTGCAACAATCGCATATGTGTTGCATTCACAGCATCGCTTGATAAACATCAATTTATTTTTATGCGAGTACCAACTTCAGAAGTTGTATTTTTCTCAGATGGAAACGATCGTAAATTTCGAAAGTATAGTTTGAGTGTATCAAGAAAAAATTAATATAAAACAAAAAACAGTAATGACTAAAGAAAAACTATTTTCTGCTTATTCCGTGAAAACATTCTGTCAGTCTTTAGTTCGCAAAAACTTTCAATAACGAGATACTTAACGGCATTTCACGTTAGTATGGGCTAATGCGGCCCTAAATAGTGTAATGTATTATTGACCAAACACGAGCCATAAAAGACTTACCGCACCGCGTTATATTTTGGCCCACTGTGGCGCTAGAACTGTTCATCATTATCTAATTTACTCATTCAAAAACATACCCATTGCTTTTTGGCCGGAAATCATTAGTACTATAATGTGAATATTTTTTTGCTAACATATAAAATAGTAAACAATCATCAAAACCAGTCACAATGACATATATTATTTTTCAGCGTTTAAAAGTTTGACAGACAAAAAGAGTTTTATTGTTAGAAAAAAGTTTTTATTTACCCTTTCAGTGCCGGGAACCTTTTGTGGGTTCACACACAAGTCGTAATTTATTGCGAATACGGGAACCAACTTAGATGCTCATTTTAAATGTAGGATTTTCTTATAGAAAATAGAACTTAAATAGTTAGAAAATAAATAGTAATATTTATTTGTTTATGAAAAAAAAAAACAATTTCTAAATGCCAAGGACCTAAAATAAGATAACATATAAAAAGAGAGCTATATTTCAGTGTACAGCACTTTGTAGAATTTAGTTAGAGGCATAGCTGTCGGGATGGCAGGAATGTTCAAAAGAATTACAGCTGCCCTGGAACGCAGACAAAAAGGGATACACACAGACGACTTAAGCCCACCCGGTTTTAGTCAGTACGACCCAAAAACTATGTGGCGGGATGACCCATTAGTTTTTGAAAATTGGGTAGACTCTGAGTGTTTCAAGAAAATATTATAAGTATACTTACTGCTTATATCCATATCATCTTCGTCTCCAGAATTTATATGCCTGCTCTTCATGTCACCATTGTAACCATGTGTGTGCCTAGAACAATAAAGATTTATCAATACAAAATCGATTCACTTCAGAATGAGAATTCCCGAAATCATTTTATTTAGAACTAGCTTTTGCCCGCGACTTGGTTCGCATGGAATTCAGGATCATGTATATAATTATATCTATACTTATATTATAAAGCTAAAGAGTTTTTTTATTTGGTTAGTTGAATGCGCTAATGTCATGAACTACTTGTTAGAATTGAATATATCGAGTAAGGTTATAGGCTATAATAACATCATTTTACGACCAATAGGAGCCAAGCAGAGGTGAAACCACGGGGAACAGTTAGTCCTACTAATATTATAAACGTGAAAGTTTGTATGTATGGATGGATGTTTGTTACTCTTTCACGTATACAGATAGTTTTTAACCTGGATTAACACATAGGATAGTTTTTATCCCGATTTTATGTTCCCGTGGGATAATTTTGGAGTTGTAGCGGGTGAAGCCGCTGGCAACAGCTAGTTTAAAATAATTGCGATATTATTCTGCGGAAACATGGAACTTACAGATACACGCAGTATTTTTTGCGTCATATGTTCGACCATACAGATATAACAAAGTTCTGGTGCTCTATTAAACACCCGAATATTGTTATTAAATAATCTAAAATATACAGACATCGACCTGTTACAATTTTATAACATTTATGTGTCTAGTCAATTAAAGAGCTACATTCCAGTCATCTTGCGTTATTAATGTTTAAAAATTACAATAGTTTGAACTTATAAAATTCACAAATTAATATAATTAGCATAACAGGTCTGCGTGGCAAGATTCGTAACACAATACAATTTAGAAAAAAATACAAGGGGAATGCAGACAGTATTCATAACTCAACACCGGTCTATTAAATTAAAATTATAATATTATTTGTTCACTCAAAATTTAAAAACCGTGAATCAAAATGAATGGGTATGCAAAGCGAAGAAAACTGGCTAAAATTTTACATTAATTTAAGATATAACGAGTATAAAATTGGTTTATTCCTATAATCTTAACAATGCTAGGTAGGTATATCATTGCACATTTTTTTGGCCCACGCTAGGAAATATTTCTATGTCGTAGGTATGTTTACAGATATTTTAAGTCATAAGTACAGCCAGATCTGAACAAACTACCTGTAGGTCATACAAATATTTGTTTCGTGTTTGGATCGAACACACGACACGAGAGGCAGCAGCCGATCGCTTAACCGTTGCGCCAACCACCGTAGGCAGAAACTACAGAGCGCTACCTGCTACGATTCTTACATACTGCTGGTCATACCAGCACGCCGTTATAATTAGGGCGGCCACATACATCAGTTTTTTTTTCCGTTTGGAATTCTAAATGATACACATACAAAACATGCACACACATTGTATAATTCACTGTGTTCGGGTAGAAAACGGATCAGGATTCCTGATCAGGAAAACTGATGTACGTGGCCGCTTTTATTGTTGTCACTGCTCCTTCTTTGAGAACCAATGGAAGGTGTGGTTGAAAACTTACCAAAAAGAAAAATAAACATGTGTATTACCTTCCTATTATTTCTGATACTATGTTATCTAGCAAAAAATAATCCTTATGACGATCGGTATGATAAAACTACTGGGTAATTATTTTTTTCGTGAAGCGGGTTCGATTCCCGGTTCAACCATGTAACTACTTAAAAATCTATGAATGCAGTTTAAATTGTTTTTAAAATTAAAATGATATCTTCTTTCAGTAAAATGTTCTATCTACAATATTTAGGGTACTTTCCCTCCATGTGGCATCGCCGTGGGATGCCCTGTATACCTTTGCAACAGTCTGTTTCTACAGCTCGATGTATTATATTAATGCTGAGAGATTACCCAAGGGTCAGTATTGACTAATAACTCGTTGAATAATAATGTGGTTACCTGAGCGGGCTGGGGTCGCAGGTGTAGGGGGGGTCGCCGCTGATGTGCATGTCTGTCTTGTTGTCGCCCAGTCGCGTCGCGCGGTCACTGGTCATGTCACATGCACCTTCGTGTTCTATTATACCTGCACAAAAAATTACAATACAAATAAGGGAAGGAGTGGAGGGAGGCCCTTGCCCAGGAGTGGGACAGACCAGGCTTACAAAAATATAAAGGAAGTTACCCATGACGCGATTTGCAATTTCTACAAAATAAAATATCGACCTTGATACTACGATATAATGATGCAACTCGATTGACTTGACGTAGTCGTGTTTTGTTTTTCATCTACCCGTAGACCGTAACCGCGCATTTTATGTCACATGCCGTAGTGATAAGGTTGATTATCACTTGTAGTTGAAATCGGTCGAATCGCGTCGCGTCGCACCATGGATAACCTCCTTATCTAAATTAACAAGGTCGAGCCAGAAAGTATCTGGACACGCCAAACCCCAATCCTAATCTTAATTAATATTTATAGCCTGCTAGGGTCGCGGGACTGTCTCATCCGTGACCCTGGGACGTAAAGGGCTATTGAAGGATCACCGTGGATTTTTGTTATTACAAGCACAGATTGTACAAGTCTAATAGTCCCTCCTGCCCAGCCTAAGATGAAATGCCTCATTTGATGATTTTACCAGGGCAAAAAAACTTATATTATAATTGCTAAATTAATTTTGCTTTTTTTTCACGTCCATAACTGAACCGCTCATCTTGAAAACGTCCATATAATAACAGATGGCGCCACACGTAAGAAACGATTATCAAATTCTAAATGAACGAGATCGAAAACGCTGGCAAAAACTAGTCTATTATAAAAAGGCGTCGCTTGGTTATCAATTACTTGGTTTCATTTATTATCAAAGAAATATTGAATTACTTTTCTCAAATTGAATTTACAGCCCACAGACATTAATTTAATTTAGTCCTGTCCAAAGGCGGCAAAAATAACAATTCTCAGTTATTATTATTTTCTTGAAAAAAGACGTTTTCTTGTTAAAGTTCAAGAGTTCAAGACACACATTTGTCGTTTGTGGGAGTATTAGGATTATATAACGCTCCAATGCTCCTTGTCGGGAATGTTATATCTATCCCTTCGACGGTGTGCGAATATTGAATCCTAAAAAAAAATTTGTAAGTGGTTGCAGTTCATTTTTTTTGATGGTTTCAAGTTTTTTTACTTATAAAATCATCAAATGAGTCCTCCCATCCCGGGCAGGGCGGGAGAGACTGTCAGAATTGTACTGACTAAAATCCACGGTGTCCTTCAATAGCCCTTTAAGTTCCGGGGTCACGGTGGTGGAATAAGTCCCGCGACCGCAGTTCATACCCTTAATAATTTCCAGTCAGTCGAAATGTTCCATAAATCATATTTGTAGAACTCACCATTTTGCGGCTTGATCGGCGGTATGTGATTACTGATTACATATTCATCAATGACGCCGTCTAGCTTGGCGTTCTGCAGATTGTTCGTGTAACAGTTCTTGCAATGCTCCAACCTGCAGACAAAAGAAAAGCTACTATAAAACTATCTCCAGGAAAAAAAGAAGAAAATAACAATAAAAAAAGCAAAATAACAACTTACACCCACATGATGTAGATAACTAGATACAAGGTATATGTGATCGATAAAATCTGTGGGATTGCAAGTAGTGTGCTCTTTCAATAAACAATTCAGAGAAGTAAGTGACTAGGATTCATCCAGTTATCTTATCTTGTATTATTGTTATTTCTACGATAGTGATATGAATCACATTGACGCGACCTCATATTTCGTAGCAAACACCTGAAGTCGGTGAAGTTAATGAGCTCTATAACAACCGTCCTCGCTGAAATTCAGCTCCATTTATCATTGGTATAGAAACGAACCGCTTCATTACGTGCTCTATAAATCTCTATGGTATATTATGTAAGACGAGTCTTCGCGTTTCAGGTGCCAAGTTTTAGACACTTAAAATCGATTCAGCAGACGACGGTCTCACAGGATTTACGTAAACACCCTGTAGTATGCATGTATGTACGGTCAATGCGTAGGTAGGCAAATTACTCACGTGTAGAGGGAATCGTTAGAGATCATATATCACGCTTGTCACTACACAAACAGAGATAGTGATGTTATAGATTTTCCTGTAAGTCGCTTCGTTAACTTAACCACCAAGTGAACCTTGCGTGGGTTGAGGGTTCCTATTAATTTCTAATTCACAGGATCGTTTAATCGGCTTAGCATTTATGTTCTCAATGCTGAATACAAGACAATAATGAATTTTCACTTAGTATATTGTCGCTCAACTTCGCTGAACACGTTAATTGAGGTTCAAGCGTTGACAATAAGCGTTCATTACAGCGCAACGTGAAATATAATTATATCGCGTAGCGTAGTGCCTATATTACAGTAGCTAGTATTGTTAATTAGTGGAACAATACAAATCAAATTAGACACGAACATGATACAAGCACCAAAGGACATCGTTGTCATTTCAAAGTTTGAAGTCTCTTGGAAGTTCTTACTAGATTGCACCGCGCAATGCAGTGAAAAGACGAGAAGCCAATGTATTATGCAGTAGAGCCACATAAGCCCGGTGAGACTGACAAAGCAAACGTGTAAGCACTTTGATGTTACATAACAGATAAGTCGCTGACAAAAGGAAACTTCGCCTCAGGAAGGAAGCATGGCTCGACAACATGCAAGATAGCAAGAAGTTGTGGTCGCTGCAGCTTTGTTACCTACATCGCTTGAGACCGAAAGCGGCAAGAACTGGAAGTTTCTTTAATAGTTTCTCTAACAGACATTAATTCAGTACAGTGGGAGTTGATGAATAGTTATGACATCGACGTTCATCCATTGCATCTTACATTCAGTCTTAAACCTGCACGAGCCTCCCTCATCCGGAGCAATACGTGGCTATTTTCAAGGTTAAGCCACGCTTGCCTTGTGGCTGGGTATGATATACATACCAACTTAGGCAAGCTTCGGAAGGGAGTTTAAGCCGTCAGTAATGGCTATCAATTGTAGATAATAATAGTCATGACCGCTTTCGGCCACGGTGGCCAATCTCAACGGAGATTAGACAACTGCGCTGGACATATTATTGTGCACAAGTCTGTGCGCAGTCACAGCTGCACTCTCTGTTTCTTTACTCTCATAGTCCATTGGAACGGCAATCCGAAACGAACGGAGAGAAACCGTCAACTTTTAAACACCGGGCTGCTCCTGAAAAAACCACGAGATCAATCCAACGGGGGGGGGGGGGGGGGTTACATGTTGTCCGTGGTCTGTCAACCAGTCTTACCAAGAAGTATAGTATGACACAATAGTATTGGGTTGTGCGTGAGACTCAAGCATCAGGTTGCTTGATGCATGCGAACCTGGAACGTCAGATGTGCAGACTCAGTTGCGACGCATTAACAGCATTCAGCGCCGTGCCTAAACCGCGCGGAGCGTTATGCGACGCCTTTCGTAAAAACAAGCCTTTGGCAAAAACAATTTCCCACGGCGCCTGACGCGCCACGTGTGCTTGAAAGAGTTCCGAGTTCTAACGCTAACCAAATAAATATCAACACATACCAAGCTGCGTGGTCTGGTTCGAGCAGCCCCCCCAGCTGCTTGGGCAGACTGGAGCGCGGCACGTGGAGCCCCAGTTGTGGCGCGTTCACAGTGTGCACGCGTTCACGCAACTTCTCGCGCACGAACAGCCGCAGGATACGGAACGGCGCCTTGAACCACAGCGGCGCAGTCACTATCAGCACCTTCTTCAATTTTGCTGGATAGCCACCCTAGAACAAACAAATATTTTGCTGTGAATATGGTTTTAAGATATTTGGTTCCAGCTCGTCCCGACAGCTGCTACGAGTTGTGCCGCGACACCTTCTGGTTTTGTCAGGGCTCCACATGTAGTTATTTAGCCTAAAGATCAATGGGCATGCGACAGACGTGGCCGGCCCATTTTAGTGAACCGGCCTTTTGACCAACGTCAACAATTTGTGTTTTTGAAGGCAGCGTTGTTGCGTACACGTCCAATTTGGCCCTGGATCGTCAAAACTGGAAGTCATGGGGAGAAGCCTTAGCTAGCCCAGAAGTTATCTATATATAATTTTAAAGAAATTAACTTAATTATTTTAAGCCATTTATTGTACAAAGTTGAAAAATGTAATTGCTAAAATGGAGAGCATTTTATGACCGTGTCAAAAATCATTCACCACTCCCGAGTCCTAACTCAGTTAATGGAAATAGCACGGTAGTAGGTCATATCATTTTACTTTACCCGTTATTTTAATAGTACATGAATTTTAACATATTTTTACCATGTTTCTACCAGACATTTATTAAATGTAATATCCCCAATTTTATATCGGGCAAATAAATCCTGTTACATATTTTATACGAAACGACGAGCGCTCATAAATTATGTATAGAAATATTGTTGCGAAAATATCAATGACAAAAAAGGTTTCGATAAAACGTAACGAAATTCACAATATGAACGAATTAAACATTCGTGTCAGCCGCAGTGCGGGATGACTGGTTACCAGGGAAGAAATTTTTTCATTAATTAACCGTATTAATGATAAAATACGATGCTTTTTTCAAGACCTCGGCTTGAAGAGTGTTCGGAATTTAATCACATGAATGTTTCGTATTTAATCGATCTGACGGTATCAACGCAAAAAGTAAGAAAAAAACTGCTTATTACGCAGGATATAATTATATGAAATCTACAGTCAGTAAATACGACGCAGAAAACTCAACATTTTTATAATTAGCTTCAAAGACAAGAACCCTGAAACCGTGGGATGAATACAACGTCCATAGAGAATTTGTGGCCAAATAATACTTTGTAGGCAAGCCGGGTTATTAGGGGCACACCGGCCTCGCGAGCATTACTTCGCACGAGCCAAAACGACGCTGTCCAAATAGCCGACCCGGCGCTGCGAAGTGACGCAATCATCTACGTCGAAGCCCACGTATATTATAATTAATCCAAACGTATTTACATTTGACACCGCCTGTACGTAAAACAGGCAATCTATAAAGGTCAAGCTCATTCATTTATCACTTGGAATATACGGTAAATGCTAGAGTCAATCTTAAATAGATTAATCCTAACGAATCTCTAAGGACAAGTGACAAAACTTGATAATAAATCCGACCGGAATGGAAGCTGGCCTTATAAATATTCAGGACTGGAACGATCTGAAATCGCTCGAGGGTAAAATGAGGTCTACTGTAGAGGCACGACAAAAAACTTAGCTTAACAATCTACGTCACTGTCGGACTACGCTATACACTACGTATAAGTACTCTCCACCCAACTATCTCACTATAATATAATTTTAATGACGAACCTAATTTGCACTGCTTACATAATTACCTTATTTCTGAAATATCATACATTATTTAAATAAAATAAGTATTTGTGTTTATCTCAAAAAAGCATCTCGAAAAGATTAGACGTTCATAAAACTTTCTAATTTAAAAAACTAAAGAAAGAAAACATTTGTTTTTTCAGTTGGCCATTCCTGGTAGTTGTTTGGAAAAAGGTCACAGTTTACGACGAAAAGTCCTTAGCGAGGAAATGGGAAAATCGTGAGTGTTTTGTTGATTGTTATCATTACGTGAGCCAATTTGTAGGTCCGGTCCGGAGTCCACCTAGCCAGGTAGAATATATATCATATATACGGCAATTTGCAAGCAGGCTTGGACTCGTTTTAGGTATATTTTCGTATATATCATAAAACCTACGATCATATACAGCCCATGCGGGGGCTACAATTCATCTTCCAATATATTTTACGACCTGTGCTAAGAAAAGTAACGAGTTTTCTGAAATGTTTCCATTTCTGCGACGGAAAACCAGAGCCACGTAAAAGGGAAACTGTGTCACTTATCTCTGAATAACTTGTAGTTTTCTTTTTTTATATAATTATTTTTTACGATTCTAATGTATCCATTATTTACCAAGGTAGTTTTGTTTATTATTTATTAATTTGATGACATTAGAGTGATGAATAGAAGCTACTGCTGTGGTATATTTTTTGCATCTGACTGAATGCTTGATCACTCACTGTATATAGCATTTTAACTTGTATCTTGTTTCAAGTATTGTTTCAAGCCAGCTTCTACTATTTCAGTGTTAAGTTACTCGTCGAGAATGAATAAGTAAAGATCGAAACATTTGAAAGGTAAAGGGGGGAGGAGCGTAGTGCACAGGCTCGCTTATGAACGCTAAGAAAACTAAGGGTGAGAGGTCATTGCCCCCCGGTTTTTGGCTCCCTCACTCATGAAATCACATACCTGGCACCGAATCCCCCTGCTTCTAGTAGATTCGTTTAAAAGCTCAATGTGACGCATTCACGCATACCGCTAATTTTTACCACGAGTCTGTCATCAACTTGTAATTTTGGATTCTGCTCAAAGAAAACAAGCATTATGTGTAGAAGCAGACGGGTCGCGGAAATATTTTGGTTGTGAAAATAAAATAAAAACACATAATAGAGTAGAACAAAAAAAAAACATAGTATAGAAGGAGACTTAGTGCATTGTCCGGGGTCTTCCTCATAGCCTTTATAGTCTAGACGAGTCCTGTGACGTCAGACAGAGGGGTTCAAGCCCTAGACGAAAGTTCCAGACGCCATCAACCACTGTTTCAATAAACAACATAAATCGATTGTTTGTTTACAAACTTACTTAATTTTATTAAGTAGCGTATATTGAAACGATAGACAGCTAATTTATTGACAGAAAAAATAAATGAAATGTGCGAGAACTTCCAGTTATTCAAAGCCCTAAAAATGTTCCGTTAATTGGGTATACGACATTGCCAGTTAAGAAAGAAAACGCGAGATGAGATAAGACTCGATGGCGTCCGTCAAGGGATTCTTCATCAAGCTGAAAATGAAACTCCAGAGACGGTTATAATTGAAATTGATTTTAGATAAATAGAGCTCAGCCGAGTTATCAGACCCAAACCAAGTCAAGTAATATAATACTATTTAAAACACAAATGACATCGACGAAAGTAATATTGGGAGATACGCGAATAACGTAGATACCTACTTTGAAATATAGACATCAAAGCGTCTGCCTAACTGCCCATGCCACATGTACCTCTCATCACTAACGATCTTCTGGTAAATGATAATTGGGAAGGACAATAATTCTCATATTTAACAAACTAGGAAAGTTCTAAGGACTCTCGAAAAAATACACCAAACATACAATTGAGGACTTACTATAGCATTTTCAAACACAGCAAAATGTTGAGAATTCCTCTTTAGAAACAGTTCCTAGAAAAAATATAAGCTAGGCAGATGCCCGCTTTCTACCGGTACATACGTATATGGCAACGTGCGCGCATAACACTTCCCTTTTTAAATGTAGGCCAGTTACCCAGGCCGCTGGAACTTCATCCATCATTTATATTCCACGCAAATAGTTCGAAGTGTCTGATTAGGCAATGTTAGAAATATTCTTATGTATTAGTTTAAGTGTGGTGATATAGGTATTCAAGTTACTTTCAAACGAGCAAGCACAGACAATCGTAGCTATTCACAAAAACCCCCAGCAATTGTTATGTACCCCTGTCTAGACATTCGATCCTCTATTTGGCAGAGAGCTAAGGCAACCGAATTTATCAAGCGAACGAGGCGGGCACCCCGGTGGCGGTGTAAAGTTCAACAATGGCTTGACAACCCGGCAAAGGTATTGTAGGAAGTAGGTCGCGACTCGCGGGTCGTGTGGACGGGGCAAGATAAACCTCCTCTTTGAGACTAAGCCAGAAGCACTCAAGTTGACGCCTAGGCACTCCACATTGCGTGTGTACTGTACGTACCACAAACTAACAAACGACACCGTCTATTGTGACTAACTTAGTTTACTCATAAGTTCTACTGCAAATTGTAATTTATACTTAGCTTCCTATAAATTTAACTGTAGTTTATTAAAGTGAATCATGCTAACTCCGAGAATTTCTGAAGTCAGCGCGATAAGACTGATGCAAACTGACTGTGCATAAAACTGAATACTTAAAGAAGAAACACAGCCCAATATAATATGAATGGATAGTTTTCTTAAAATCCGCTCTGTAGAGATGTGAGTTGCACCCGAGACGCTTTTCATTTACAGCCTGAATACGGTTCATTTTCTTCACTGAAATGGAAGGTGCCTCCTTTGAACCTTTGATGCTTTTGAAACGCTTCGACTCTTTAGAACATAAGTACGTGACACTGCACTGAGGTAAAAGCGCTCAGAAAGGACAGCATACGCTTTGATTGGCGACACTTTGACCTTTGGCTATCTTGGGAGTGAGAAATGAACGATGTTTCGCTTTTCCAATATCGCACACCTTATTTTGCAGTGATATATAAATTGGAAATGATTGGTTCCTCGTAACTGACAAAACTGTTCCATATTCAAGTAATTGTACCACTCGTACTTTCCGTGAATGTTAACGGAAGCTATTCTGGGGAGTGCAAGTAAGTAGTCAGGAAAAACATCATTTGTATAGAAGCGCAGCTGTGACGGCTCGTCTGAATGTAGGCAGTTAAAGTGCAACCCTTTTGTGATTTCGAGAGCTCTCTCCCTTTCACTCTCGTGTACCTGTGCTCACACCTGGGCCAAGCCTCATTTGGACTACGCTACTCATTTGTGATGGCCGTTTACAAAGATAAAATCCTCTGTACACACCATGTTTTCGCTATTAATAAAAACGGGTCACAAGGGTTGATAGCTTTTGTGTATTTTACAGATTAATATGGCGCATTGAATTTAAAACGTCACCCGCAGTATTGTCCTGAAAACGTTTCATTAACCAGTTTGAAGGTTTTTTTTAAAATTATTTTGTTGTTTATGTAGCTACTTATTTTGTTGCGTAGTATCATTTCGATGAAATGTAATGGGTAACCAAGTTTAGGAATATTTATTCTCGTACTAAAGTTAGTTAAAATAAGAATTGCCCCTCGTTAATGCAAATCAATGATATCGAAGTTGCATTCTAGAACAGAGTGGTTACAAGAAATGAATTGGCTCTACTTGAGATATCTTGAATATTGGCTGAGAAACTTCGAAGGCTAGAGGCGAACTAATACACTTTTAAGTTTTTCTTCCTAATAGAATTAATATGGAATTATGGAAATTAAAAGTTTGTCAGATTAGAGTTAATTTACTATGGATAGATCAAATAGATGTCTATAACTCTCTATGGCGCTTATCAAAATAGCTGATTTATATGTATAAAACTAGCTGTTCCCCGTGGTTTCCCCCTGCTCGTCTTCTATTGGTCGTAGCGTGCTGTTACGATAGCAGTTATATCCTTTCTCTATAAATTAAATGTCCATTACAAAAAATAAATGGATCCAGTAGTTCCTAAGATTACCGCGTTCAAACAATCAAGCAAGCAAACGCTTCAGCTTTATAATATTAGTACAGATTTGGCGTTACATTTCATAACCTGGATATGGGAATACAAGGTAATACGCCCTAGTTGACAAAACGCCCCGTCATTCTAACACTCAAAGTTACTGCTCAGAACCACACGCGAGGGTGACCTCTGTTGGAATGCTAGAATGATGGGGCGTTTTGTCAACTAGGGTGTATAACCTAGTTTTACCCTAAAAGGGTATTACTGCTTATCCTTGTAGTAAAACTTCGTGGGACAATGAGCGAACTCACTGCGGAGCAAATCGCGGCATTTTTATTTTATCGTGCCAAAATTATCAAATGAGTACTTCTAGCCAGGGCGGGGCGGAATTGAACGGTCAGACTTGTACTGACTAAATTCCACAGTGATCCTTCAATCAAATCCTTCAAAGTTCCATCGTCACGGTTACCTGATGAGACCATCCCCCATAAAGGACCAAACCTGGCAGGCTTTGGTCCTTTATGGGGGAAGTCGTGGCCACAAGGTAGTATCTTAATAAAGGCGTGTTAAAACACCATTTGGCTATTTTCTTTTGTGGATGTGGTTAAATGAGTAACCTTGTAGACAAAAGATAGCGTCCAACCGTGAAACAATGGAAACGACTATGAAACCTTGTATTCCATGGAAACCAAGACCATGAAAATAGGAAGAAGTACAGACAGGATGTACGGTGAAGTTTGAAAGACAGATAAAATGTTGAGCACATTGGCGGTGACATTGTGTCAACGGTGTTTCGTCAGAATTGATGGAACGATTTCGCAAACACGGTGTCGCTGCTACGTCGCCTGTCGCTGGCACGACGCCAGACACAAATAACATTGATCATCTTTACACTACTTTCTAACTACACTAAGGTATAAGTATAATATTCAGGTTTCCGTTGGAGACGTCTAGATTGTAATAGGCTATGTATGATTGTAATAGGGTGTGTATGAGACGTATGAATGTGGATCAAGCAAAAGGAGTAATATGGATCGTAGCAGGCGGCACTCGTGTAGTTTCAGCCTAGTCCTATGGAAAGAAGGCGTTAGTTTATGTATGCATGTATGTTCGTCTAGATCCTCTTAAAATTGAACATCACTGCGTTTTTCTACATCTACATCTTAATAATATAGCAAGCACTCGTATTACCATAATTTATCAACTATCATGAATTTACGTCGTTATCAAACATTATATATGAAAGCCCACGTAATAAAACCTACGTAAGATCGCAATCTAAGCTTCTTGTCTTCATTCTACGTCACTCTATGAATATTCAAATGGAAAATAAAGTTCCGTTCATGAATTAAAAGGGTAATAACTTAAAAACTTTTTCGTTGAAAAATTTGGTACGGTCTTCCAAAGAGTGGTTGCCTCAGGTGACGCATGAAAGTATTGGAAAACTGCAGTGCCTACCCTAAAACAACAGCTCACGATTTCGTGAGCTGTTGTTTTGCCCACTTTGAGGAATTAACATAAAAGTGTAAATAATATTGATACATGTGTAATTGTTCTTAAAAAGGAAATGATTAAGAAAAACTCTGCACTGACTAATATGACTGTGTCGTGTGAAGTGAGAAGTCCTAATAACTGTCATTGTGTTACATTTTTTATTTAAAACTTCGTCCATACATTTTTAAGCCAACATTAGCTATTGAAAATAATGTCTAGGAGCTCAGTTCTTTCTTGATCTTATTTCCAATAATCTTTAAATATTCATATCATTTATGTATTAAACACAATTACCGCTAACAGAATTTGTAATACATGCGAAGATGGTAAATGCTCAGTGACCTTTACAGTGTTATTATTTTCACCAGTGGCGGCGTCGTCGGTGGCTCGGTGGCGCGTCTAGCTGAGCGAACATTACTCAATTTCCTACACTCACATACATCGTTGGTTACACGTACACAGTGATCATAGCTACTATGTCTATAGGCTACCTGTCGTCCACGTTTGACCTTTGCACATAAATGCCACCGGTGTTTAATCACACTTTGCTATAACTTCAACTTCTACGAAACATCTCTATTTCTGAAAATATTCCACTGAGAAAATTGAATTGAAACAGGAAACGATATTAACGTCTCCAGGAAAATGTCACTTTAAAAATAGTAAATAGCAATTACGGAACTGATTCAATGACGGTTTCAGCCCGTAATTTTAACTTGTTTTACTACATATTGGTGGACGCTTGAGCACTTCAACAAACTAATTAACATGATAGCAAAACAACACACTTCGTGTATATGAATGTCACATTTACTCGTTTTATTCGATACAATTTCGAGTATATAGTTTATAGTTCATTTGCATACAATAAAGCGGAATGTCCAGGCACACCCATATCGAGGACGTTGAAAATGACATAAGAGTGAATGATATCGTGTGATAGGTATTGAAGCGTATCGGTGTTACAGTGATGCACCGGAGGCGTGCGCCCGCGCCGGCTGCGACCCTGCCAGCACTGAGCCTGTCCCCGATGCATAAATAATCCTTATCACAGCTAGCAACAAACATGCGTGAACATCGCGCATTCACGCCACGCACGACCACAACGCGAAACCAATGCTATCATACAACACAACATCTGTTTATACGATCATTTAAATACAACGATAAAAAAGCACTACATGTTGGTACACAAAGTACACCGAAAGCAATATTGGGCACAAAACATAATAAAATACTAGGTATCACATAGATTTCCCAATACTACGGTAAATCGTCTATCTATTTGTGCAAGAAATTCTTATTATAGTAAGTAGTTGTAATTCATACAACTACCCGTAATAAATTGATTCCTAATCGAATTCGTCTTGACGTAATATTTCAATGATTAACCATTTTATCCAAGTTTTGATAGTTACAAAGAAGCGGAAAACATAACGAAGTCTGACGCTGAAAACATTTCAGACAGGAGTCTCAAAGAACTTATCGCTATTTCAATATTAAGCTATAACATTATGTTAAGTATCACATTTCACTTTGCAAATACAGCACAATAATTATAAATGAGTAATAATTATATTTATAATACCAACCCCGTAAAACAGTAACAGGAGGAGTCTTAAATATTCCGCTGAATATATTCCAAAGTTTGGATTTGAATAACAAAGATGTTTCGGATATTTTGACTAACAAACAAGAAGTAGATATGCCCAAGTTTTACAATAATGAGGATTATATTTCAAGGACGACGTATAACCCACTGAGAGAAAACAGGGTTAACTGTGCTATAATAAAGATTGTAAACTTTATAAACCAGTAACCACCACAAAATGATGCTTTAAGTGCAAATAAACTGTTTTTATAACAATGCGCTGCGGTTGTGCGTCATAACGAGCGACAGAAAAATAAACTTTATCGACATTCAACGCGTTGAAAATTTGCATTGAAAACGCTTTTAACGCAAATACTTAAAATAGATTCCATTGCAACATGCTCCGTCATAATCATAATCTTAACATTTTCATTTTATATTAGACGTTGCATATCAATAAATCAAACTATCACCTCATGAAATCAACGACCGAGCCATGCTATTTGCACAGCATTTTTATTATTAGTTTTAAAATAAATAATTGCCCTCTCTGACCTGGTTTCTCTAAGCGATGTTGTTTTATAAATGCAGCAATTTCGAAAACAAGATATTTTCAGTGCATGTCCTATTTGTTCCAACATTATGTTCCAGGGATGGGAGTTGGCGATGTCCCAGACAACCCCGTTGTGATGTAGGTCAGGAATGGCGTCCCCATTTTGCAGTGCGACGCTTACGACCGCTCCGGCACCGGGGGCGCCGGCAACAAATACGGTAAAGTTCACTCGAGTGTAAAACACAGACCGAGCTCCGCGACAGGAACCATCGGTTATAAACCAATTTGACACGACTGACGTAACATCGACCGCACACCTACCCCTATCGCTCACTTCACACAGAGGCTTATGCCGCAACATGATGAGTTAACTGACATAACGCCGACAAGCTACCGCCGAGTTAATCTTAGCGAAAGTGAATCACTTTAATTTCAAATTAAGAATGCTTTTAATGAGCTTCAGTAACCGCTTGACAGATGCATCTATAGCTTTTAACACAATACGTAACGAATTCCATATCACAAAAAAAGTGATGGCGACATGAACAGCTGTTGCTCTCTATTCGACGTGAGCCAGGTGCGACCCCTTGGGTATTTTTTTTCTTTTAGTACTATGATCAAGTCGAACAAAATAGTGCAAAACCGTTCAAACTTAAAGAAGTACAGTATTTATAAGATACTGTCGCAATAATCAAAATTCGATCGAATATGACAGGCCATTGTCATGCGAAAGGCGGAAGCAAGTCAGTTAGACTTCCGCAAATATTTGATTTAAGCATCGCATTCTGAATGCCAACAAATATTTTATATTTGATAGAGAGACCATACTGGCTCCGTACCTATCTGGGTTACTTGGAAAACTAATTAACTGGCACAGCAATTTATACTGGAATCTAAAGACAGGGGATTACAGTTCTACGAAACGACATAGATAGGTACCCTTAGGTAAACTCAAGTTAGTATCGACATTTTTCTGGCCCCGAAGTGTCGTCAATTTCTGCATTGGATTTTTTTAATAAGTGTGACGTTGACATTATATCATGGACACAAATATAAGCAAGGAGAATGTGAGTGTGCTCTCAGCGCTCGTTAGCAAGCCCCGGTACAATGAACTAGCTCGCTTGCATAAGCACAAAGATATACGCCGATCTCATTATACCGGTCGAGCGATGAAAAGCGCATGCCAGCCGGGAACAAACTGCACTCGATAAATGGGGCAATCCTATTGTCTCACTGGTCCATATCCTATTGTGTGGCGACGATCTGCGGATAAACAGCCGCTCCCGAATAGGCGTGTACTTTTGGAATGGGACAGAGGATTTATGGAAGTGGACAAATTGCAGATCCCTTTTCCTCGTTGCAGTAACCAGCTTATGGTCTACTTTCGTATCTTTGTTAGATCTGAGGATCTGTCTTCTTGCTGCCTATATTTAACTGAACATGAAGAAGTTAAAGAAAACTTAGTGTAATCTTCATTCTTCAAAGGTAATGGAGTAGATATTAATTCCATTCATTACCCGTGCTGAAATATTTTATATTAGAAGAAAATATATCCCTAGTAATAGATTACAAAAAGTAATCTCCAGCGAAAGCCATTAAGCCGAAGTCTGTGGGAGTACTTTGGAGCGTACTTTCCTCACTAATTTTCAATAGAAGTCGTTCAGTGTATTTCTAGTACATTCTTTTTAATTTCGAGTCTTCTGATACCTATTGGAAGGTATAGATTTTCTGTCGTAATTAATATTTCAATATGTCATCAATCAGGGTTTATATTTTATTAAACGTGGCCACAAAAATTAATAGAACGACATAGTTCCCAGTATTGTATCTATTATGAGATAAAACGGTAGATAAGGATGTTTTTAGTTAATAACAAAATTATTGATATTTTATATCCGTCTTCAGCACTACTTTTCTTAGTACCTAGCTTTTTTTACATTAAAAATATAAATTGAGATTTAGATAACCAACATAATTATGGTTAAATACTTAAAAAACATCAACACGATTAAAAATTATGAAACAGCACGTGCTATAGGTAATCATATATGGCATTACATACATAGTTAAGTCGCTTCTGAATATCGGGCGTGCACGATATTGCTAAGCCTTTATAATGAAGTCCACGTATGGCGAGCGGAAGTGGAACGCTGGCGGAGGTGACGTCAGGCACCGCCCGGCGCCCGCGACCTTCTCCCGACGGATATTAATCATCCCGGTGCCAATGCCCAATTCCACGTACATCGGCGAACATCGGCTAATTGAAAACTAGACCTTCATAACTGATCGTAACATGTCTTCTCGATTTACACCTATCTTTTAGGAAAATCTGAGGATAACGGTAAAAAAAATGGAGGTAATTTATTGGAATGCGTATGTTCAAAGTGGTTTACATGCCAAACCATAATATGCACTATAAATTCATGTGGGTTGGTTTAATTTAATCCATAAACCAACACTATCATACATAATATCAACAACATGAAAGGTCACAGCAGAATTTAATAAACTCGCGAACTAACGTCGACGTCCGTATCAAATGAGATAATTATACAAGTCAAAGAAACTACGCAATAGATGAGTTGTGTTTACTAGCATACGAGAAGCTGTGAGTCAGCAAGGACACGTGACTTCAAGGTGAAGATTGAAACATATCGACATGACATAAAAACATCCCACCAGTTTCCACATTATAGTAGAAGAGGAAACATTTCGCCGACACGAGTCAATAAAATTCGTGAATGAACAATCGACCTTCAAGCAATCAGATAAATACATTTAGCTAGCGATGTTGCTGGTGTTTGTATTTCATACACACACCGCGCATATTATGAGTAGTTATTAAGTGCCCTCGCGGCGTTAGATGCCACGTTTGGCATTGATGTGGTCGACTCAAAGAAGAAAATTGTTGATGTTGTGGTAGGCTTCCAGTCAGCTCCTAATATAGCACAGACGAAACTCTCAGTAGACTTGACTAACGCGGTACGAGATGATTCATTCAATGTTTTGTTTCCACTGCCAGATGCATGGGTGGAGGTAAGTGGATTGGTAGATAGATAAAGAGCTTTATAAATAGCAAAAACATAAAACGTTGGCCAAGCTAATAACAGCTACTACCCATCAGACTATTATCAATGTAGGAGTAATGTTATAAAAGACGCAGTAGATACTCCGCGCTACACGCTTTGGCCAAGATATGAATAAAACGTAAACAATAATACAGAATGCGTAATAAATCAAATCACATTTTTAGAGATAGGTACGGCGATTACGGAAATACGGATTTTATAATTGGAAAATATATAATTAGGATCAACTGTAAAGAGACGAACAGAGCCCCTACACAAAACATCACTTAAAATTCTTTCCATCAAATATTTTACGAAGATATCAGGCACGAATTAAAGTAATACTTCTTAAGGTCGGTAAAGCCATAAACGGTGTAAGCTTGTGAGGAATGCTACAAAGGCGATAAAGAGGCTATGTGAAGCGGCGACTGGCAACCGGCGTCTCGCGCCGACATGACCTTGCTCTTGACGACTGGTCGGCGAGCCCACAACGGCCTCCGCGATTCTGTCTCATACTCGTATCAACATTGATCGCGATCGAGAGCGCAAATCACGGACACTGCGCCATGTGTCCCTTGCTCCGCACAAGCATTCTACTGTATACGTGTGTATGAATCAACAACAAGTTATCCCACTCAGACATAATAGTACGTGTTCAGCGTAGAACTGATCCTGGATCAAATTCGCAGAATAGCTCTACAAATTGAAATTTAGGTCAAGTTTCAAATTTCCGAAAATTTATATTTTGGCTGAATTGGCAGAGGAGCAGCTCTTTGGAAATTGATGAAACTTTCAATACGCAGTCTCGAGATGATGTATTTAAAGAGTGTGACTTCAACCACAATGTGATGCTATTCTTCCCCGACTTAATTATAAAAATGAAACCCACACATAATACAATAACCACAGTGTTTTGATCCGAAATAATATGCAATTTTGCACAGGACAGAAATCACCGTACACGACCTTGTTGCATTTACTGAAAGCTGTTAGGGCCATCGCTTAAATTAGAATAGACAATACATACGTACTGGAATAAACAATAGCTCTAAATATTGGCTCACTTTAGATTGCCAAATAACCGTACGCGATTATCCAATTAGCGTTGTGAAAAGCGTTGACGTGACGTAACTTCCGCCGCGGAGCACGCTTGACAATGATGAGTTGATGACACCATCTCATCGATTAATGGCTTCGATAATACGACGCAATAACGCTTTCACAAGCAATAAGTGCCACTCGACGAGCTGGCGCTATGACAATCTAATTCTAAATATTCGTTTTTATTTTCACTTCGAGCGCGGTTCCACAACATGATGTGAATGAGGACAAATGATCAAAGCTGTATGAACACTATACAATATTCACATTTTAATTATATCTAGAACAAATCAAACACGAACAGTAACGCCACACCACTTACTCTCTACAAACTGCTATATTGAATAATTATGCAAATTGCTTTCCAAGCATGGGTTGTCTGCATCTGTACATTTTTAATTGGGATTTTTATTCTAATGCAAATGTATGTGCTTATTCAGATTGTTGTAAAAAGGCAACATATTGGTAGTTTTCTATCATGATCGTAATTTTTAATACATCGAGAAATCGGTTTCACTTTTGTCATTGTCAACGTAACCGTTATAGTGGCTGTTGAGCATTAACTGTTGAGACCTCTTGCAACTGCTTTCCGTGTCCATCTTGATCTTGATGAAACAAGATCAAACTATGCAGTACGAAGCACTCTGTTAGTGTCATCTCCAGATCACTGCTTAAATTCTTCAGTCTCATAGGTTTGCTTAATTTCATCATAACTGGTTTACAACTGAAAATTCAGTAGGAAAATTGTGACAAATTTTTTTTTTTTCTACCCTTTGTGACTGATTTTACTTTCGAATTTAAATGGGACCAACTTTAGAGTTACAATCTTCCCAAAAATTGATCAGACCACGTTGTGAAAAGTTACGCGTTTTTTTATACATCAACTTATGTGGGGTAACAAATGAGTGTATTTCCGAATGGAAGTAGTGGGTTTCAATTGTTTCTAAGTCGATTTAGGAAACAGAAAAAATGACCAATTTTGGCTGCTAGTTTCGGGAAAGTTGGAAATCGATGAATCTATTTCAAGAGGGTGTCAGCAAAAACAAATATACAAAAAAAAAACATATGAGTTGTCACATACTATCTATAGGTAGAAGTCAGGGTGCCAAGAAAAAGAGAAAAGCTACTTATTAAAGGCTACAGTCCTGCTTATAGGTAGATATATGCCATGACTGAATTGATTTCATTATTAGGCTTGGATTTATCTCTTTCAATCAATTCCTCTTTATTTCGGGTTATAACTTGGCTCTCGGGTCGTGTCTACCCCAGCCAGCCTACAGAAAATTCACTGACAGGCAAATAAATACGTATATTTAAAAAAGCCTCAAGGTTCTTGTAATACACAGATGTAGTAAACATAATATATTATTTGTATTGTATCGTTTTTTATCGGATCTGTATAATATGTCCGAACAATAAACGTAAATTATACGATAAATGGCTTATTGTACAAATTGTTAGTAGTTTGTTACTACGTATTAGGTTCATTCATAGAATTTTGTTAAAGCAAACAACAAATATCATGATGCTAATAGATACCGTTAATGTTATTTATTTTGTACTATGGAATGTTACTAGATTTTCCTTATCCTTGCCGTTTGTTTTCTTTCCTTCATTCATGTTTTTTCTTGTAACATTCAGTTATCTAATCGCCAACCGCTTCAGATTAGAGGGAAAGGGTATCAGACGTATTGCGACAGATCTGGGATAGGATCCCTTTTTTCAAGAACAAACATAGAGGTAAGTATTAAAGTAATTGTTACGGGTGATAAATATCTCTTAGGCAGGTTCAGATACGACATGACATCATAAAGTGAGCTAATAATTAAAACCAAAGGCATTATTTACGTTTAGGTGATTCAAACAAAAGGAGGATTTTCCAACAGCAGATAATGATGCCAAATGAAGTCGTAGAATTTTCCACGGTTCACTTTTTTGCCGTTTACGTGACCTTTCGTCAGCAAAACAAACGCTAAGCAAGGCTAAATGTTGTCATTGTATTTTAAGTGAAGAAACGAATATAATATAATGTACTTATAAGTAATCACACTGTCTGTGATTAGCGATATCATTTTTGTTAAACTACTTCGGTTGTTTAGAAAATTACTCGAAGGGGAACAAAAACGCTCCTGCGGTAACCTGGCAGGGTTCAAATCGCAAAAGATTAATGACCTATTTTACTTATTTTGCCCTATTTACCATAACAAAAGGCGAAAAAACATATAACCGAGGAGATCTATAATTATTCTCATTATAGACTAACTCTATATTTATCGTTTAGCGTTAGACAATCATGTAGATAAATAGGTCAATGAGACGGTATTATCAGCCTACCTTAGATAAGCAATGCGGGCAGCGAATACAATCGGCTCAGCTGTTACTATCGATCCGCAGTTACTTCACAGTAAACTGTCGTTATGACCAGGCGAGCTCTGCAGCGAATGCACCTCCACCACGGCTAATAGCACTGGCACCGAACACCACTCGACGGCAACAACAACCAATAATAGCACTGATATGCAATCGCCACCTGTTAGCCAGCACTCATTAACGCTCTTATTACGGCGTTCGATTCACTATTCACGATAGTTAAGGAAAGAAATCCAGTTTCGATTGTTTGTATTTATTTATTAAGCATGCAAACACAAGATGTGTATCCCGGTGTCGGCGTAAATTGGGCGCGCAGTAAGCGTGACGAGGACGTACATGCGCGTCGCCGGTGCGAGCTCGACTGACGTCAGGCTCGTGCGGTCGCTCGGGCGTCGGGGCCGGCGGCGTAGGGGCGGGCGGCGGCTACGAGAGGACTACGGCTCGCATCCGCCCAACCAGCTACGCCAAAATGAAGCTACGAATTTCAATATACGCGATGAGTCCGCTCAAACGAGAAATACAGTTCGCAAACGGAAACTTTTAACTGGAAACATGACCGGCACGTGTGTTCTACAAATTCCTTTGATTGCTTTTCAAATTAAAATGTATTGTGTGGAATTCGCTTTTATGATTAATTTTTTCGATGAAATTATGAACACCTGTTTAAGGAATGTAAGAAAGGGTAGGTTTACTTTTGACGAATTTAAATGCGATTTTTTTATATGCATAATAGGGATAGCTAAAGTAAATTTCTAAAATCAATATGGCCAGCTGGTTTCACGTTTTATTCAAATGTTTATGCACAAAATTGTGTGCCGCGAACACTCCGTGTGTCTTTTATTGATTTTCGCATAATTGACTACAAACCCGAGGCCGATATACATTGATTCTTGTCAACTTATTCACGAACGTGAGACTTGAACAAATCGTTCGAAAGAGAAATAAAAAAGGATTAACATTGTTGGCATCCCTCGTAAAGTTTCAAGGTCGGCAGAGTTTCAGCCCATCTACGGGAACTCACGAAACCGAAATTACGATAAGAGCCTGTTTCAGAAGTCGTTAATAAGAATTTACGCCGATCGAACGTTTGCAGTAATAAAGTTAATGAACAAATTATCTTCCTCGGTTTTTCTAACAGAATAACTACAAACTATACCGTACATCATGGGATCATTACAAAAAATACTTCAACATTTTAAAGCAACAAGATCAAAAAGCAAAGACCGTTATTAAATATTAGTCAATTTGTGAAAGTGCTACGCCATTGTCATAATAACTTTCACAGACGGAAGTTGTTTAGCAGTTTGGATGTTTTTAAACGACGTGAATTTTATCTTAATCTCGATTTATAACAAGCAAATAGCTAGCTCACGATTATTTCCATAATCCTGGTTAATTCTGAAACTAAATGGATAAATCCGATTAAACGCGCGTTTATTCGTCACCCGGCTCTCTCAACTTGCTACGCAGTCGCGAAGCTTTTAAAGCCACAACCACAAGACCACAACAGTCATACATTATGGTAAATTAAATGTTGTTGTTCGTAATATATGGATACAAACCGTTACTGTATCTGACATTGAACTATATTCAGTGAACACGGAAATACGGTTACCGAACTTCGAATTATAGGACATATTTATATCCTCACGTGAAGTCCCCTGGCAATTAACTTAAATAATACTCTGATTGAATACTATTTTGAAAGTTCTCAAGGATATAAAGTTTCATAGTTTATATTATACAGTTACACCCACACGAAACTGAAGTTCTAACTTTACGATAATGCCTTCAACTTCGCAAGACACAGAAAAAACAGACTAATGTAACGTTCCATTTAAATCCCATATGTCAGTTTATTTCTCGCTTATTTTTCAGCAGGTTGCGTGTTTTGGTTTTTCCACTCTTACTTAGCCTCACATTATACTATAAACGTAGCTTTTCTGCTAAAAGTGGAGCAATTCCTTCTTTGATAAATGGCCAAAGGAGAGAAAACCCTAATCACGAAACTAGGCAGCGAATTAATGGCCCCTTGTTGTTACTAGCGAACAAGAGGGTTTTGCTACAACATTTTGACGTAATCCCTTACAGTACGGGAGTGCAGCATACTATCCTCCGTCATCCAAGTTTTTTTCAGCTTGAAGTTTGAACAAATAAAATAGCAATCACATTATTACACTAAAAATGTTAAAAACAAATATACTAAACGTGATTCTGTTTGCTCTTTTTATTCTCAAATGCAATGCTGACCCTACGGGTTTTATAGTAATAGTTCGATAGACATTTCAATTAACAAAATTTCCGATACAGCTGAATTTTGGTCGAAAACTCGTATGCACCAGTAGGAATAACGTGCCAAAAGTCCCTGTCGATCCCATCTTTGGAATTATTGAAGCGATATTGAAAATTCTTTTACCTGTAGAGCTACATTATCTCCAAGTGTTTCAATGATTTAACCATTAAAGTATCTACATGAATACTTATTATTTATTTTTAGCGGGTTTTAAGGAAAAACATTCTTTTTCCAAAGCGTACATGAATACCTATCTTTACTACGCCATTTTCCGTCATGCCGACTGCAGTAGCAATTGCGACCACTTTTCTAGAGCCATTTCATGTTTTATCCAAATTTTGCATCCCTGGGGAGTGCCCAAATAAGAAGCAATGCATGCAAGAAATAAAACAGAGCGTTTACTTGGACATAGACGATTTTAAACTAGAAATTATGTACAAATACGTATTATGAAAAATTATTGCGGTTAAGGCGTCAAATTCTACGTCTTGTAAACCAAATTTTCCTCCTAATCCGAATAATCTATGTATAATGGGAACAAAACAAATAATTTCAGCTTATACAAGCACACGTTTGTTCCACTCCAGTAATTACTGTCGCCGCCGTTGCTTTGAAGCAATAATGATATGTTATGAAGACGAGCACTCCGCCCGCGACTTCGTCCGCGTGATTTTCGAACTTTGCTTTTGTGAATTTGTTTACTCCAGCCACCCCCTTTAATGTAATTAGTTTCGAAAAGCTAATCAATAGTCAACAAAATTTCTATCTACTCGCAGTATCCCGTCTTGGGTGGTACCAACGTTCTTAAAATAACCCAATAATATATTAGGATGCCCTTGCTAACCAACCCCAAAACGACTCCGTAAGGGGGTGAATTTCGCAAGATCCTAACTTAGTGAGGAACCTAGGTCTAAATAAAGTAGAACATCCTGTAAAAATTGAGACTTCTAACTATCAATACATTCAATCCCGTTTTTTTAACTATCACTACGTCTTGAGACCCTAGCACTGTAGTAACAAAGTTTCATAAAACTATCAACCCCAAAAACAAAACCCTTGGGGGTCAAAATTTCGCAAAATCCGTCTTTAGTTCACCTTTACGCCAAAAAGAACCCATATGTAAAAAATAAGTCTCAAAATATCAACCCCTAAAACAACCCCTTTAGGGTAGAAATTCACTAAATTTTTACTTGTGAGCATTTACGTCTTAAAATGAACCGGCATGCAAGATTTGAGACCGCCTAGCATTGCAGAGTGACAAAGTTTTCATACCAAACTATCGACCCCAAAAAAACAAACCCCTTAGGGGCAAGAATTTCAGAAAATCCCTTCATAGTGAGCATATACTTTCTAAAAAAGAAACCCCTGCAAATTCGGAATTCCTAGCACCTTGCTAGGTAGCGAGTTAATACAAACTATCAAACCCAAAAACAACCCCTTAGGGGCGCCGCCGCCGAATTTCGCAAAATCCGTTCTTAGTGCTTCCCTACGTGCGTATAAGGGAAGGTTTATGCCAAATTTTCAAGTTCTGGCCCAGCGGTTTGGCTGTGCGCTTGTCAGATCAGTCAGTCAGTTTTAATGTATAATATAGATAGTATAATAAATCTACAGAATACGTAACCGGAACATATTCAGCCGTCTCGTAGCAACGCGCAACAGAAGTGTTTATACGTACAACGTACATAAAAATATAATCCTGTGCGAGTATATCTCAGCGAAGATACAAGACGGGACAAGCTACAGTTATATTTTATTTATGGTGTGAGCTGTAAAGTATAGAACTTCACTACCGGATCGTAGCAGAACTACGGAGCCATGAGTTGAAGTAACATGAAAACATTTTTCTTTGCGTCAAATGTGGAACGAGGTCTGAAAACTTTACAGACTAAAAACCTATTACTTCAGTTGCCCTTGGGTTCCAGGGACGCGATATCCTATTTTTTCACGCCCAAGTTCTATGAAGTGCGTGCCGAATATTTCAGGATGAAATAAAGAAAAATCGCAAATCCTAATGTTCTACTAATTCACTGTGAGCATTTTTGCGATATTTGAAAGAAACTCTCTCTTAAGACCGGATCCGCCAAGATGGAAAAAGTTTTATATAGAGAAAAGTTCTTTTGTTTGGTTGTGGTAAAATGTGGTACAAATGTGTGTACCTACTTCATCCATATTCTTTCAGCTATTACGATTTTTTGGTAAAGAGCTAAGAAAAATCATTGCTGAGAATATTCATAGTTTAGGTTGTTATAATAAAACTAGCTGTTCCCCGTGGCCTCACCCCCGCTGCGGTCGCTGCGTGTTGCTATGTTATAGTCTTTAGCCTTCTTCGATAAATAGACTATCCAACGCAAAAAGTTGTTTTCAATAAAAACCAGTAGTTCCTGAAATTAACGTTCAACCAAACAAAACTCTTCAGCTAATATTACCTAGTATAGATTCTTATAATCTAGAACAAACTTAAAGCGTAACGAAGAAAACTATTGTGATTTGAAGAACATGTTGACCTATTTCCGCTAGAGATATTAAAATAATATTTGCAATCTTCTCGTAATATTCCTAGATAGGAGGTACACGTCTTCGTAGAAGTAAATTATGGCTCGCAAGCTGAACGCTTGCCTGTTAACTAAATCAGCGACGATGAGTTTTGTTAGGTTTTTTGCTTTCAAGGCAATTTATTTTGCGACGGCAGAAAAGGAAAAGGAAGCGTCAATTTAGCTACCTTTCTATTCGACCTATTTCATCGACAACACGAGGATTGTTTGAAAGATATATTGATGTTACCTGTTGTTTGGTCGAATGTATAATGAAGATAATAAAATGAACCAAAAAGGGAACTTTAACGGCGAAACAATCTCTTTTTTCTTTATAATATAAAACTCCAAGAAAAAAGTGCGACAAAAATGGGTTTCTGCAAAAACAACAATAATGTTATCTATAAAAACGGCAAAAAAATCACATTAATTGTATAAGAGTCTCTCAAATACTTATTTGATTGTTTTTTAGTATTTGCTGTTATAGCGGCAACAGAAATACATCATCTGTAAAAATCTTAACCGTCTAACTATCACGGTTCATGAGATATAGCCTGGTGACAAGACAACGGACGGATGCTACGACGGACAGTGAAGCCTTAGTAATATGTACCCTTTGGATACGGAACCTTAAAAATAGGTCTCTACGACAGCATTAATAACTTTTCAAGAAATAAATAATATAGCTAATATTCGAATATCTAGGTACTTTTATAATTTAATGATTGATATCTCACACTATTAATTAAACCAATTTAACTTAATGCAGTTTAGATTCCCCTGAGAAATCTTAAGTGAAACTGCGACAACAAAAGCCAACCCGGCTTGAAAGAAGTTACGTGAAGTAATAGTAATAGCGAACCTTTGCAATTGCTATAGTTTCGTGATTTTAAGCTCAATTTTTTTTTAAATCTATACTAAGTTGGTCACGGGACTAATCAAATTACCGTGACCCCGGAACGTAAAGGGCTATCCTGGATTTTAGTCAGTACGAGTCTGACAGTCCCCTCTGCCCTGCCCTGCCCTGGGTGGGAGGACTTATTTGTTGATTTTACCACGATTAAAAAAATGTCGTAGTTAAAGTAAAGAGTGTGACTTTAAAAGAATTTTTGATAAAAGTGTTCCATCTAAAATCGCATATTAGTTCATTGCCATCCCACTTCATAGACATGAAAATGGTTCATAGTTTTATAAATGTCAAGTTTTTATGAATGAGGGTAAACATTTGAGATCGGTCATATTATGATAACGTCTTTACTTTTTTATAACATAAACGTTTTCAGACTACTTGGGGACGGTAGTGTAGTAAAAATAAGTAGGTCTATTATTTTTTCAATGAGCTTCGTCTTTATTAATGCTGCGTCATTTCTATAGAAAAGGGAAAATCCTCTAAACAGACGGCTGTTGTGTCTGGTGGGATGAAAATTCAAGATAGGTTTAATTCTATAAGTTGTAATCTCATGAATAACTCAAACTCATATTCTTTATTGCATTCATGTGTTAGGTTTAGGTGTTATAAAAATGTAGAAGTTTCAACATGAAACCCGGATAGGGCACGACAACATATAAATAATATTAATTACATTGACAATGCAAAGAACCAGTCTACAAATTTTATTTACAATTTTAAAGTAGTTACTTGACTCTATCAGAGCATGTAACGTTTTAATGTTAGCTCTTCATTAACGTAATAGGTGGCGCTGCGGTACTTTAATTTGGTATAATGAGAAGTTTTCTTTTTCGAGTATTAAAAAAAAAGTAGTTTCCAAGAACTCTGTAGATGGCGTTGAACTGACTACGTTACTAGATTTATGCCTTCATTTTTGCACAAATCCACGAGACACAGACTTCTCTTCTTTTTCTTTTGGGACAGTTTCTTTATGACGTGGAAAACTCATAAATTAAAAAGACTGGTCAATGAATATTTTTTTCTTTTTCTTGATGTGACGTGACTGACAATGACATGACATGTACGTTACGTTTTAAGATCTCAAATATTACAAACAAGTGAAAAAAAAATGACGACGTTCCGTTCATTGCAGTAACATACCAAATTCAGCGCCATCTATCCATCGTTTAGGGAAACAATCAAAAGAAAATCCCTCATTGATGTCCACTAAAACTACAGATATTCGGCTTCAATGAGACTCGTACTGATTGGAAAAGCAAGTACAGTCCATATCGACGTTTAAACTCACGCATTTTGGAGTTTTTCCAGAACATGTGCGAACGCACCTTAAATAATGATAACCTACACATTCTTCATAGACCTACATACAGCAGCCTTGCCAGCCTTAATGGTCTGCGATTTTTTGTAAGCCCGCTCTGTGAAACTGCTGGGCAAAGCGGACTTTTTCTTTTTCTACGGGTAGATACAAAACACGCTCTCCACGACGACGTCAAGTCAATCGAATTGCATCATTATATCGTAGTAGCAAGGACGATTTTCATTTTTAGTTCGTAGAAATATCAAATCGCACGAATCGAGTCAGGGAAGCTCCCTTAGTCTTGCACTCCTCTACATTTTCTAAAGAAAACTTAATTCACTGACCTTCAACATGGTGAGTATCTTCTGCGAGAGCTCGTAGTCAAAGTTGGTGTACTTGGAGTCTGTCATGTCGTAAATGAAGACTAGGCCGGCGCGCTGCGTCTCCACCGACTGCAGAGCTACGTCCAACTGGTATACCACACCCTGGGAAACAATAAATATAATTACTAAAAAAATATCTAATAATACCGTCTATCTAATAATATTATTATTATATTATTATTATTATTTGTTTTTAACATTTCTGTTTCTCCGGCTATCCGGGAAGTTCTGATGGCACGAGCCTAAGCCAGGTGTTCATCAGATGGGTTGGGTATCGTATGAGATAGGTTAGAGTCTGCGCGGTTTTGCGTAGACTGTATTATGTTCTCTGATTCACATTGCAGGAACTTTCTTACTAGCCTGCATGTATTTAAAATTACTGCCTTCTGCAGTAGGTGGTAAGTGAAAGGTGGTAGGTTAAGAGAAATAAGAGACTGATGAAGCTGTTTGGGAATGACTCCTGTTGTAGATAACACTATGGGGACAATGATTACTTTTTGTAAGGACCAAAGACGGGTTATTTCGTCTTTTAACTCTGTGTATTTGGATAATTTTTCGGCTATTGTATTCTGCAGGTTGTGAGTATTTGGCACGGCTATGTCTATTAAGAATCCAGTTTTGTTTATTTTGTTAATCAATGTGATGTCTGGTCTATTGTAATGGACTGTACGATCAGTGAAGATACCTCTGTCAAAATACATCTTGGTTGTGGAGTTCTCTAGTAAAATTTGGGGTTTGTATTTATAATATGGCACAACGGTGTCTATGAGTTTGTATTTATGAGCTAGTTTTTGGTGGATTATGTTGGCTACTTGGTCGTGTCTATGTTTGTAGTCGGTTTGGACTATCGACTTGCAAGCGCCAGTAATGTGTTGAATTGTTTCCGACGAGCTGTTGCATTTTCTACATGTGTCATTTGGTAGGTTTTTTATGATGTGTTTTCTGTAGTTTTTGGTTTCTATTACCTGATCTTGTATTGCTAGCATGAACCCTTCAGTCTCTGGGAAGAGTTCGCCTCGATTCAGCCATGCGTTCGACGCCTCTTTGTCGACATTTGGTTGGCATAAATCTTGGCGGTGTCTTCCATGTAGAGACTTCTGGGTCCATTCTATGCATTTGGTTTTGTCATCAATCAATTTTTCATTTTTCTGTTCCGTTATGTCATTAAGATTTAGAGGTGTTAGGTGTCGATCGCTTTGTGCTATTAGTTTGTGTAGTATGGAAGATTCATTTTTATCAAAGAAGTATTTTCTGAGAGATGTAATCTGTCGGTTGTGGAGATTTAATATGTCAATAAGTCCCCTGCCTCCCTCTTTCCGCGGTAATGTTAGCCTCTGTATACATGATCTTGGGTGGTGTTTCCGGAATTTAGTCATTGTAGTGTTAATTTTGCGTTGTAGGTTTTTTAGTTCAGTTTTAGTCCAGTTTATTATGCCGAATGAGTAGGTGAGGACAGGGATAGCAAAAGTGTTGATTGCTTTTATTGTGTTTCGGGAGTTAAGTTGTGTTTTAAGGATAGTGTTTAATCTGTGTTGGAATTGTTGTTTGAGTTTTTGTTTAGTATCTTTGTAGTGTATTTGGCTTGATTGCACATACCCTAGGTATTTGTAAGTATCCTGATCATCTAGCGGTTCTATATGTTCGCCTGTAGTTAAGGTGTACTGGTGTTGGTAGTTCTGTCCTGCTCTTACTGAATTTATTTTACATTTATCTATACCAAATTCCATTTTAATATCATTTGTGAATTTCTCCGTAATATTAGCTAGCTCGTGTAGTTGATTCTCGGTTTTTGCGAACAGTTTAATATCGTCCATATACATTAAGTGATTTAACAACTCACCCTGGCTCTCTTCTTGCCGGTCGTTAGAAGGTTTTAAGGGGACTCCCAGTGAAGTTGAGTTTAATATTTTTGATAACGGATTTAGAGCAAGGCAGAACCACAAAGGACTAAGTGCATCTCCCTGGAAGATGCCTCTTTGTATTTTAATTGGGCTAGTGTCTATTGTTTTAGTTGGAGTAGTGACTCTCAATACTGTATTCCACGTCGTCATTACGTTCTTGAGAAATTCAATTATTGATGGGTGTATTTTGTAAATTTCTAAAACTTGCACTAGCCACGAATGTGGAACTGAATCATAAGCCTTTTTGTAGTCTATATACATGGTATATAAATCAGATTTGGACTTTTGGACTTTCTTGAGAACAACGGAGTCTATTATTAATTGTTCCTTACAGCCTTGGCTAGACTTTCTGCACCCTTTCTGTTGTTCGGCTAAGATATTGTGGGCCTCAATGTGTTCGTATATCAGTTCAGATATACAGGATGTGATGATCTTATAGAAAGTCTGCAAGCATGTAATGGGTCTGTATTTAGCTGGATTTGAGAGATCATTTTGATCTTTGGGTATCATGAAAGTTGTACCAGACGTTATGTAATCAAGCATTGACGTGGGGTCTTGAATAAATTTATTAATAAAATGATATAAATGACAATGAATTGCTGTAAATTTCTTGTACCAGTAACTATGAATGTGGTCTGATCCAGGAGCTTTCCAATTATGTAGTCTTGACAAAACACTATGGAATTTTTCTGGGGAAATCTGTTCAAATACCATTGGTTGAAGAAAGTTATTTGATAATTCTGATTGTATCCAATCAGCTTGGGAGTTATGTTGAACCGGTTGTTCCCATATCCTTGCCCAGAAGTGTTGTAACGTCTCTGGATCAGGTGTGTTATTTTCGATGTCATTTGAGTTGTTACTTTGAGTATTTGTTGTTGCTTGCCTGATATTGCGGTAAAACAGTTTTTCATTATTAGTGAATTGAGTGTTTTGCTGTTTTCTTAAAGTGCATGCTTTGTACCTTTCGAGTCGGCCTTTTACGACACAGAGTTTTTGTTTCAGTGTATCGAGAGTGTGAATTGGTTGTGTGTTGGGTTCTTCGTGTATAGTGTGAGTTTTATGTAGTTTAATGATCTTTTCTACATGTTTTCTTAATTTTCTGCTACTGTTGCCGTTAATGAATTGTGTCAGTCTACCTATTTTTACTCTTAAATCACTAACTTTTTGTTCTAGTCGTCTTTGCCATTTTGGCTTGTATTCGCTTTTAATATTTCGTGTATTTTCTCGCGGTTCAAGTGTTATTTTTGCACCGTTAACTTTAGCAACGGTCCATGCTGCACAATATATGACGGTTTGAATTGTATTGAAATCAGCATCTTTGTCAATATTTTCCGGGAAGGTAATTTTATTTAGGTAGTTTATTATTCGTGCAAGATTTTTAGAGGGTTTCTGTTTTGGGATATACAT
This sequence comes from Agrotis ipsilon, assembly GCA_028554685.1. Classification (NCBI taxonomy): domain Eukaryota; kingdom Metazoa; phylum Arthropoda; class Insecta; order Lepidoptera; family Noctuidae; genus Agrotis; species Agrotis ipsilon. The sequence continues at coordinate 12,967,128 of CM052966.1, forward strand.
TCTATTAGTAGGACTAGTTGCTTTAAAAAATTCGAGTGCTTGTTGGAAAGTATCATCTATCAATGAATCCCTTTCTGGGTTACATTGTGTAGGTAGAGTATCTGTTATCGTATTCAGTTCGACGTTATTTGTTTGTATATTAAGTGTATTATTTTCAATAGAGTTAAATTCAATGTTTTGTGTTAATTGCGTAATAGTATTGTTCATGTTTAGACAAGCGAGCGTTTCGCTACTGTTGTGTGAGCTGTGGCTACCTAATTGGAGTTCTTCAGCGACCTCTACTTTTAATGAATTTAATTTATCGTCACTGATGTATTTATTGTTTATAATTGCCCTCCTTTGGTCTGCAATTCTTTGTGCACTTAGGTGAGCAAGAGATGGGAAATTTCTAATGAAATCATCATACATGCGTTTTCTATACATCGTTTCATTTCTGCCTAGCTCTGTGACCCGGTAATAAGCTTTTATTATAGCTTCATTCTGTTCATTCGTCCATCTCATTCGAGTCTGTGTTTTATTTTGTGGATGAGGTGTTTCTATACTTGTTGGATGTATTTCTTGTATGCAATATAAAGTATTTTGCGATTGCAAGGTGAGATGGTTGGATTGCAGTTGATCTAGCTCTTTCTCTACTTCTTTTTTAATGCTGTCTATTGTTTTTTGTGGTAGTAGTTTGTTATTTATAATGGCTCTACGTTGGTCTCCTATTCTTTGTCGGCTAACCTGCATTTCTGGGAATTTTTCGATGAATTTTAGGTGAAGCGGTTCAAGGTAGGTTCTTTTGTCTGAATCTAATATAGTTAACTGAAAGTAGGCACGCAGAATGAACGTATTCATTTCGGTTGTCCATCGCCTGCGCTTAATTGGAGCACTTGTAGCGGGTGCAAGCTCACTGTCAAGGTTGACATCTTGCACAACACTATCAAGCGTGCTGGTGGTAGACAAGCTAGCTTTTCTTCTTGTCATGTACGAGGGGCGAGTAGAGGGGATGGATGAAAATAAAGAAATAGTATCATCGCCCGTGGATTCGGCTGTAACTTCTACGCAATGAGCCCGCCTGTTCAGCTCACTCCGACCAGCTGTAACAATTTTTTCGGTGGGAGCCCGCTTGCTCAACTCCTCACCGCCGATGGTTCGCATGCTGTGGCACCTAGCATCGGCTCCAGATGCGCCCCGGCGCTCCCCGGGAAGCGACCGTAAATTATACACTCTTTTATTATTCATCATCTCCTTAAGGGGTTACCCTGCCTTGTTAGCCGCGTAAGTTTTTTGTACATTTGTACAATACGCGTGTCCGCCCCCCACGTAGCTAGGTGTTCAGCTTGGACGTAAGGTTGGATTTTAGGGGGCTTATTATTATTATTATTATTATCTATAATATCCAGTTGCCGTAAGGTTCTCGAATGAAGACCACGCACCGTCAAGCGCAACATCGGACATCGACCGGTGGACAGAAAATCTGATGAAAATCACAGGATCGCGTTGGGCTCTCTATATCTATGGCTATCTATCTATCCCTTTGTTCAGCAGTGGACGTCCTTTTTTATATTAGGTAGAACAAAATAGTGGATATATTGGGATTCTTTATTCCCACTTGTTCTACTGAACAGCAGAAACAGTTCTAGTTTTACGGGGCACTGAGAAAAAAGATCTAAAATCTCTAAATAAAAAACTGCGTTGGTGAGAAATAGTATAAAATATAAAAAGAACTCAGTTTTTTGGTTAAAAAGAACCTAAATGAATGGAGTGTTGAAAACAAATACGTTGTTTTATTTTGGTCCTCCGGAGCTTTCAATATTCGTCTAAGTGTCACATTACCAGCACGGGAGTCATCTATGTAGTAGACTACATAACAATTTGGGTACTCAGTACACAATTATTATTATAAATTACTATTTATGGCGAATGCAATTTTCCCTAGAAATCTAAAACAAATATGAGGTATGCGTGTTATTTTTTTTTTTATACAACATTTAATTTAAAGCAAATAAACCCATTATTCTCTCTTCTATATAAATTGCAAAAATAGTCTTAAAAGAGAGGCTAATGAGACCGTGAGATTCGGAGGTAAGGCTTGGTAATATTGGCGATTTTCACCTTTTATGAATAGAACCTTCGGAAGCGTGACCGTATGTAAAGTTTACCTTGACCCTGAAACGCAAAGGGCAACTGAAAGAGCATAGTCAATTTTTAGTCAGTAAGAGTCTGAAAGTCAATTCCACCTAGGGCCTCATTTGACGATTGATCACTTAAAAAAATAAAGATAAACAATCATAAAAAATCTTGTTTTTGTATTCTCAGAAAAATCTGCCAACCGTCTCAACATTTTTAAAGTGAAATATTAGGTACTTATAGAGATCCAGTTTTTAACTTTACGAGACCAAAATTCAGATCAATCCCCTCGGGACTATGTAGGTGAACGCGAACATCGACATCCCACAGGATCGTCAATTCCAGTCCCGTTAGCAAGGTCTGCCAATTTCCCGAGGGGTCACAAACTCAAGTCCTAACCTAGGTCTATGTAAGATAACTAGATTTTAAGTTTAAATTCAGGAATATTGCATCTCGAACGATACTTTCTCTCATTTAAATACGACGCTTAAATGTCTTGATACTTTGTCACCAAAATTATAATATAATTCCGTGACAACTTCGAGGCCAATTAGATGAAGAAGTGAAAGCAAATTAAATTAATTTTTATTTAAATCGCGTCTATTTTCTAGAGTAATTAACTATTAAATTAATTATAAACAATTAAGACAGCTGTAGTTACATCGGGGTCGCGGGACTATCTTCAAAAGGTAAACGTGACCCTTGAACGTAAAGGGCTATAGAGGGATCATCGTGGATTTTAGTCAGTACGAGTCTGACAGTCCCTTCCTTCTTGTCCAGAGTGGAAAAACTCATTTGATAATTTTCCACGATACTGCATGCTTTGCGATTTACCAAAAGCATGAAGTATGAAAGATTTATATTATTACAAAATTATAATTGAGATTAGCTACCGCAATTTATATACATTTACTAATAGTACCTACTAAATAAACAAGAATATAATGTATAATATTTGTATTTATATAATGTGAATAACTATGATCTAAATTAAAACACAGGGACTTACTATTTCTATATTGAGTTTGTATTTTGATATTTAATTTACCTGTAATGTTATCTGATGTGTTGTCAGCGTAGGGAAATGTTTGTTGGCTGTGAATACCGCGATCGCAGCGCCAGTTGCGTCTCGCGTTGGCTGAAAAATTATTAACACCATTATGAGTTTTCCTTTTACATAAATTTCTATTTTGATGTTACGTTTTATGTCATTGGTACAGTGAATGCGCTGAGGTTTTCCTTTAGCACAATAATAGATAGATTAGGAAAAAATGACTTCGGAAACAACTTGTTAATTACCCTGAAATCGAACCCAAACCACATACGTAATTGTTAAAAGTTGTAACGAATATTACTGTACCTAGTTTCACTGCTGGAAAAGATCAAAAGCCAAAAATTCCCGTCCAAGTTATTTTTTTTGTTAAACTTCCTCACTGGGAATTCCTTGTGTCGTGGGTATGTTTACAAACGTACTCATAAACACACAGAATGAAATCAACTAATTGCACGTCATACAAATATTTGTATGATCCGTGCGGGGATCGAACCCACGGCACGCAGCGCAGCAGTCGATGGCTCAGCCGTTGTTGATTAAGATTAGTACCAATTGAGCTCAGCCTTTACAATAATGTTGATAATTATAAAAATTCCTTTGATTAAACTTACCAATATAGTAAATTTTCCAGTTTCTAGTTCGGACTTGAGCGGGTCTTCGAATGGCTCGAATTTGTTGAGACCCTCGCGGCGGCGCGTGGCCTCGTGCTGCCGCCACAGCGCATGCGCGCGCGCTACATCGAACTTACGCGCGAGCAAGAATTTGATCGCTGTGGCGCGCGACACACACGCCGCTCCAGATTCACTCAACGCGTCCAAAAACGCCTTCGTCGCCTGCAAACAATTCAGTAATTTTAATAATTTTAACATGTTATTTTAATTGAAAAAGATGACAACAGTTACAGATTTATATAATAGTAAGAATTGGAAACAATTCCCAAATTGTATAAGTATACAATGATCGAAATACGAGTCGAAACATTCGATAGATAATCGTGTCATACTGACATACAGTAGTAATTCATTACAAATAAATTGATGGAGTATGTACCCGTAGGAATTTAAGGAAACTCTGGATGATGGCCTCTTCTACTTGCGGTCTTCGATATCTGTTAAACCACTGTCGATTCATTCTTGTTTTTATGCACGGTTCATAATTATCAAATAGCACTTGGATTTCACTGCTTCGTCACACTTTCATAACGACAATGACAGTTTATAGGGCCTCAATTTAGGGCGAATAAAACAAACCGAATCAATCAGAATCCATCTAAAGTTACAATTTAGCACAAACACTATAAAAATTACCAAAAAAAGTTAACTCAATGATTTTGAAACTGTTACTATGGGTTCCCTTAAAATATCCTAAAATGACTTGTTCTTTTTTTTAATTAATTGTAGTATCAGTAAAAATACTGTTGTAACTAGAAAAATATTTAAATAAGACAGGCATGCAATTAAGTAACACACATTTGCCCAGTTGTGAATGAGCTTGTGTCATCTGTTACTAACAATAGTAGGAAGTGCGAGCTGCTGCATGAATACAAACAATCAAGTGCACACTTATAGATGGCTGGTTACACAATCAGATAATCGATATGTCGGGCTCTATTCTCGTCTCCGAGTTCGTCAGAAGAAGAGCGCACTAATTAGCACATCACTGGTGCAAATGTGAAGCGAACGTCGGAAACAAGAGGTAATAGGGGACACTCGAGCAGTGAGCGGATGAGATGCGGTGCGACCGTTGCATATGTATATCGATGCAAATAAGACGGGTGGGACGAGGCGGGTTAATTCTTCCGGGATGTGTTTCCTGTGCGGGCGCGGATGAACCCGGGCCCCGAACATTAGTATGAGCGGGCACGCGCACACACCAACCAACTTGGGGGCCTCCCTCCGCCTTACGTCACAACAACCACGATACACAACAGACCTATTGCCAAATGACAAACACGCGCACTTAGCACATGCTGGTTTAACTATGGCCGTAACACGTTCTCTATGCGCTTACTAATAAATTATAAACAAACATCAAAATCAAAGCACTGAGCTTATACGTAAAAGGAAAACTAGACTCTCAACATTTTCCTTTAGGTGACAAAGGTGATAACGTCGGGTCTCCTTATATTACTTCAGGTTCATTTCTTTTTTGATATGATATGAGGCTTCCCTCTGGTGTCGAACGATTTTATAAGTCAGGTTTCCTCACGATGTTTTCCTTCACCGATGTCAGGAATTTCCAAGTTTTAATGCATTAAAATGATACGTTGGTCGAATTTATGAGTTTCTCAGGCGCGTAACAGACGACCTTTAGAACAACACGATTCCTCAAAATATGAACACGATTCCTAAAATATGTTTATGTATTTATCTAGAATTTGAGGGTTATTAGGATAATTGGATTGGCATACTTATTCAAATTAATTGCCGAATGCATGTAAGCGCTTTACTTCGGAATGGCAGCAGCTAAGTTTTGTATTTCTTTTGTTTGTAATTGCCAAGACTAGCGGCCATAGCACAAATTTTACATGTTTTTCGAAGAACTTGAATATTATCCATGTAAATTGTATGGAACATTAAAAGACGCCTCTTGTCAAGGAATGAGTATCCATAATTTTATCCATCAAGATAACATCAAAATTCAAGGTTCCTTTACGTTAAAAAAACGGAAAAACCACCTGTGAAATCGGAAATCTGGTCCTGAGCTAAACCGGGGCAGGTAAAATAGTCGTGAGAAAACTGTTCGCAGTCAATGTTATTGTGAAGATGTAAGTAAGGAAAGAAAAAGATCAAGAGATTTGATCGAGGATAAGTAACAGCAAAAGTGCAGAATTATGCTTCATAAAAAGAAGTACAATAAAGATCCTATAAATTAACCCACACTGTTTCAATTTCAGTTCTTCCTCAATTACTCAATTTATTGGGCAATTGGGGAGATTCAAACAACAACTTGAAACAAAAGGACAGACATCAGGGTTCGCAGCAGAAGTTCAATGAATTCATTTGTAATGGAATTTAAGTTATCACAATTTTATTTTGCACTTGTTCAATACATAAATTCTCACAATAACTTGTTTGTTTCAACACAGATATTTGGTATAACAGACTAGTCGGCTAACTGATATTACGTACAGTACATTGATCGCGTAATAGAAATAAAAAAAAACAACGCCTGTAGCGTAGGATCGCACGCACGATCGCACGAAGGCGGCCCCGACTTGCAACTGTCAAACCGACTAAAGGAAATTGAATGGAATGAATAAAGCAAAACCGTGCCCGGCCCAATGATAATGGATTACAACTGACTGACGACTGTGCGTCGACCACAAACAATACCAATTCTAATGGTAAGCGATAAGGATAACCTCTGGCATATATGCAGGACGATTAAGCAATAGGTGCAACAAAAGCAATGTGCGCCAAATTCTGTCAGGTATTGAATACGTTTGTAACGATCTAATGAAACTTCCTAATATTTAATTTCTTAAGGATCGGTACTAGCAAAAAGTGTTATGGCATTTCCATAAGTTTATGTATAAAACTTAAAACAATAGCCACGAAAAAAAAGGTCTGGGTAGCTTAAGAGTTCCCCCAGGGTCTACAAATATCGGATTGAGGATAAACCCGGCTGGAATTGTTAAAAAAAATATTGAAAATCACTAAAAACGCGTAAAAAGCACTGCCGTATTTCCATAACTTTGGCGTAACTAAGCAGAAAACTAATTAATATTATACATAAATAAAGAGAACAAAGACCGGTGTACTGTCTACATGTGTCTGTTTTTCAAAACATTGTATATTTTTCGCGTAAAAAATTCGTAAAGTAACTGAATTTTGAGGCCGAAAATCTCCATACATTTTACTATGGCGGAATATTTTATCCGGCATTGGTTCGAGATCGAATCTCAGAGCTCAGTCGTCCGCAGGATTTCAAGGTGAGAGCACGTCGCTTTTTACCAAAAAATTACGCGGCTAAGTGGCATGTACATACACAAGACTAATGTGCGAGGTGCGCACAGTGGTTGGAAATCAAAAATTGAAAATAAAACAAAATTGTACATTGTAAAAATTTGTAGTTGCATGTTTGTACAGGTAGTTGGAATTGATTTTTTTTTTTTGTGATGGATGATACTTTTTGCTAACGGCAAGTTAAAAAAAAACAGGTTCAAGCGATATCGACTTTATTGACGTTTAGAATTTAGTTTGTTTTTCTCACATTCTCGTTAGCTAACATTGATCCTCATTAACCCGGCGTCATTGAGGTTGGGTCAAAATGACCCGGCTGGTTTTGAATTTACAATATTTTTGAAAGTGTGCGTACGAGTCTGCCCTTCTGTGCAGTAGCTGGAGCCAATAGTGTGTTCTAAACGTTTCTGACGAGAAATCAGTGTGATAGCCACCGAGCTGGAAGCTACACGCGTTTTATTTTCAAAAAGGTAATTTTGACCCATCCTCACAATTGTCGTTACCATTTTGTGCCATTTCCAAATAATCATTTTTTACCATTTTTGGTGTGTGTTAACGGTTTTTTTTTCTTTTCGCTTTTCGTTTCTTTTTCTTCTCTCTTTCGTCGATTATAGAGAAAACAGATTTCTCTGAAATTTACATATTTCTAGTCTAATCTCTAAGCATATTTTTTTTTATCGTGGTAAAATCATCAAATGAGTTCTCCTTGCCAGGGCAGAGCGGGAAGAACTGTTAGACGACAGACACGGTGTCCTTCAATAGCCCTTTACGTTCCGGGGTTACGGTAATTCGTAAGTCCCGCGACCCCGGCAGATTTTGGCCCTATAAAGGGGCCCCGTCATTTTGCTGACACCCTTTGAGGCGTGCGTGGAACACAACGCACCCTCGGCCCGGGCATGGTCCATGATCGGACAGCGAGTCGCCTATTACTCGCCGGCCGCATGCCCGCGCTTACGGCGGCCGGGGATCATCTGGCGACGTCCGTCATCGTGGGCGTCTACTACTGCGGCTGGCGTAAAGGGTGGACGCTGTCCTCTCCCTCACGCGTTCCGCCTCCTCCTCCGCGAGCATGACTGAGCATATTTTTGGGGAAGGGTTTATTAGTGAATCATCAGAAAAGCTTCCTGCAAAATAACGCGATGTCCGCAAACAGTGTCAAGTGTGTCCTGCTAAAAGGGACCGCAAAACAAAGCATACATATCAATCTTGCCCTAAATCGTCTCTAACGAAGATTCTAATTAGTGCTTTTACATTTTTTTGAAAGACATGAATGCTACAGTTTAGAAAAATGTCATAAGTATCCACATATACTGATTATTATAATAAGAATATCCTAAAAGCACAAGAGATCTCTGTTTTGTTACTTTTTTTACAAGTTTACGTAAAATTTGATTAAACCTAATTAAATATTTTTAAACTATGTTTCTCCTTTTCATTTTCAACAAATCAATATCCTACTAATTATATAACAACATAATTTACGAATACACTTAGTAACTATGGAAATATCTCGATTTTAATATACGGGTAATATTGACCCACCTCAACGCCCATGTGCCTATTTCCTACCACAATGACGCCGGGTTAAAATCCGGTGTTTGCGTAAATGTCAATAAGGTCGAAAATTGCTTGAACCTGTTTTTTAAACTTACTCAACGAAAGCAAGTAAAAAAAAAGGTTCACGCGATTTTCGACTTTATTGACATTTAAAATTTAGTTTGTTTTCCTCATATTCTCGTTAGCTAACATTGCTCCTTTATTAAAATCCGGTGTTTGCATTAATGTCCATAAAGTCGAAAATTGCTTGCACCTGTTTTTTTTTAAATTGCCTGATAGCAAAAACTATCACCCATCGCAAAAAGAATTTTTGAATTCCAACTAGCTCCTTAGATTAGCCGTCAACCAAACAAAACAAGTTTAGATAAATATATATTTCAACTAGATGAAAACCCGGCTTCGCTCGGGTGAAACTTGTGTCATACATAATACACATCTAAATGTAGGTGTCACGGTAACTCATAAGTCCCACGACCGCGGCAGGCTTTGGCCCACAAAGGTGGGCCCCGTCATTGTGCTGACAGTCTTTGAGGCGCGCGTGGAACACAACGGGCCGTCGACCCGGGCATGTTCCATGATCAGAGAGCGAGTTGCCCATTAGTCGCCGCCCGCACGCCCGCGCCTGTTGGCCGGACTGCGGCTGGGTCGTGAGGTGCAATCCTGCACCGTATGCTCCACTGTGTCCGCCTCCGGGCGATCCACACAGTGGTGACACCCAGGTGTTTCTTCAGGTACCTCCACACCCGGAACTTCCGTGTCCGGTGAGGATCTGCGTCAGGTGGTAAGTCAAGACGCGATGCCTATCTAGGCACTCCTCCAACCTTACCGGGGGTCTTAAAGCCGCCATCGCGGCGTGCCCGGACCTCTGTTGCGACAGTCGCTCCCTCCATATTATCGCCCTGAGATCGCCGGAGCTCTTCCCGCCGCACTAAACTTGTCGAGGCAGGAGGGTTTTAGTTTATAGGTTTTTCTAAGGAGGTTTAGTAACTACATAATACACCACATGACACTGGCCGAAAATAAAGAGAAAAAATAAAAACTTCTCAACATGATAACCGATGTCAAAAATGGCGGCTGCGATCTGTCTTATAAGAAAACCATTACAATTTTACAAAATACTCGACAATCCGAATTTTGCGGATATATGTTGTCGACTCGAAATCTCTATATTATCGCCCTGAGATCGCGCCGGAGCTCTTCCTGCCGCACTAAACGTGTCGAGTCAGGGGGGGTTACATTTTATAAGTTTTTCTAAGGAGGTTTAGAACTACATAATACACCACATGACACTGGCCGAAAATAAAGAGAAAAAATAAAAACTTCTCAACATGGTAATCGATGTCAAAAATGGCGGCTGCGATCTGTCTTGTAAGAAAATCATTACAATTTTACAAAATACTCGACAATCCGAATTTTGCGTATATATGTTGTCGACTCGAAATCTCTATTTTTTAATGTTTTATTATTCAGGCTAGCTTTCGATCGAGTCTACCGTAGCCCTGCACGAAATTATTATAGAAGATAGAAATATTAATTTGTTGGGTACGCGCTTACTGCTACTTGAACACTCTATGCGTTCAAAGATGTGTGTGTGAGTGGGTCGACCGCGTCTATCGCTGTGTGAGTAGCGCTTCAATACCTATTTTTCCCTCGCGCCCGCCGAATAGAAGGGCCTTAAGGTTACACTTTTGACCCGGGCCTCAAGCCTGCTATCAAAATAGTGCCAGAATGGTATATCATACATTTCATAATATTGTTGATATGATAAGTTTGGTAATCCTACTAATATTATAAACGTGAAAGTTTCTATGTGTGGATGGATGTTTGTTACTCTTTCACACAAGAACTACTGAACGGATTTGGATGAAATTTGGTACACAGATAGTTTATAACCTAGATTAACACATAGGATAGTTTTTATCCCGATTAAATGTTCCCACGGGAGTTGTAGCGGGTGAAACCGCAGGCAACAGCTAGTCTAATCTACTAATATAATGGCGTCATTAAGACTTTCCAGTGATCAACCACTGACACTCCATTGAAAGAAATGGCAATCTGGTGAAATGTTTTTTGCTATTTACGAACTTTTTAATACTTTTGCTAATATTTCTTATATCATACGTATGACAAATATATTACAATACTAACCTAACCTACCAACGATGGACTAATGAATTAAGCATTCTGCTTAACTAACTACTAACTTTTAGTTAAATGATAGTAGGATCGGGTTGGAATGACGAATTTATAAAAAAAACACAACGGGGGCGTATATCCAACCAGCAGCCTAATTCTGTTATTTTCGTCAAGAACTTGAACGTGAAACGTCTTCTTGAGTGTATGATCTCAAATTTCTAAAGGTATTCTAATAAAAAATCGTGCGATTGATCATTTATTGATCTTTTATTTCATATCAATTAAACCTAACGATTATTCTGTAAAAGCAGCATTCTATTTCACATTTGAAAGAGGAAAACTATGCAATTGGTACTGTTTGTTACTATAAATAGCCTGGACCTAATGTTAGTCAATCGCAGTATGGGTAGTAGCATCCAGTTGTCTGGGAAACTTCTCTCGATCTCCTTTGGATGAACTATGAATTACCTATCTACTAATTTAAATATCACGAAAAGTGCATTGGGCATAGTTGATCAATTACAGGTAAAAAGTAAAAACAACGGCAAAGTATTCTACACGAACCGTTGAAAAGTAAAATCTATTGTTTACAGTTCTTTTTGTTGTTCTGCTTCAAAAGGCATCTGTGTTTAAAGTTTGACCGAAAGTATTTATTTAATTATTCAGGGTGTCCCGGAAAGTGTGGGTCAAATTGAACTGGGCGATGGGAGAGTCATTTTCAAACTTCTTACGTCTGAAGCATCATGTATGGTGCTATTTTTGACGGTTCAAAGGTTAAGACGGCTTTTCGTGTTCAGACAAAAAGATTTTGATTTAATTAAATTCACTAGAAAAAACGAGTAACTTTTTTACAGAGCTATACAATTCGGCTAGCGCCATCTCTTTCCCACATCCTGAACTGGATCGCGTTAGGAGTTCATGGTAGGCCACCTGAGCGGTAAACTCAATTTTTCCGGGCTAGCTCAAAAAGTGTTTTGAAAATTCGAACGTGTTCTATTCGACTATTTTTTTAAACTGACAGGCGAGCCGGCCCCACTGCATTTCCTTTCTGAGTGAGGTGAAAAGTTGTGAGTTGCGCTCGGCAGCAAATTTATTCTGCGTCATGTACCTTTAAAAACTTCGCTACGCTCAGGATTCTATATTTGAACCGCTCGCTCGCGGTTCAATCTGAGGCTACTTCGCTTGCTCAGTTTTCAATTTATGTACTCGCGCCAAAAAACAACTTTGCAGCCTTGCATAACAAATATCTATTTCAGCAATAAACTTACATAGGTTCTCGATAATCAAGCAAAAAAATGCCTATTCCTAGTTAGTTACGAGTTTCATCTACCAACAATCCGTAAACTAGCGTTTCAACGAAGGCAAAGATAATTACTTATGTTATTCTTTCCATAGAAATGGGTAAGTCTAAGTAGTTAGTGATGTACATACATATTCTATGAATCATACGAAATGCTACTTTTAATTAGCAAAGAAACATTCAAATGGACACCGAAATGTTAGTAAAATCATAACACATAGCTCAATAAATACAAAGAAAAACAACTAGGTACATTAACTGTTATAAAAATATTCGTGTCTATCTAGATTCGATATGATGAGACTATTCGAGATTAATAATCCTAAATAATCAATTAGAATTATTAACCTCTAAATATGTTTCAAATCGATCCATCAAAGATGTTAATAATGATGAAATTGATGACGTAATGAGTATCTAAATAACGACTACCGCGAACGGAACGCTCACTATCCTCTCCGCATTATTCGTTTCTAAAATGGCATTTCTTGGAACAACTCACACCTGAGCAAACCTCCAATTACATGAACACATTATAATATGAACATAAAACCAACGTTGCAGCGTGATACCTATGTGGTGCGAGAACCTTCATCGTTTCAAGTTTTACTGAGAAAAACATTCATCTACGGGGAAGATGTATCATTCATCTGGTACCTGGGTAAGCGTCTTGCAAAGTTCCTTACTGGAAAGGCTTTAGACTTCTTGTAATAAACACAAATTCATACAGATGTCTAACCTTTTATCTTGTTCTTTGCTATAATTTGCCGTTTGGAATCAGCACCATTTAAATCTAAATTCTAAAAAAAAGATACTTTTCTGGTTTTTGATATTAAATTACCTATAAGAAAAAAAATATGGATAGACTCACTTGTGAATTATTATGAGAGTTGACCCGGATTTGTATGTCGGATGAACAACTAGTTTGGAAGACAATCGACTGTTTGGTAAACATACCATTAGTAAAGTATAAATCAATAGTTTTTACCCATGTCTTAATAAATAAGTTAAATTACAACTGATATGATAGGTAGTAAGTAATTGTTTATTGAGAAACGATGTGAGTCATGCAAAATGCTCACTACACAAATACACATAAAGATTACGTATATGTAGGTATGGAAACATGCGGACTTTGTGTCAATGACACCGCAGGGATAAAAGATCCTGTGTCCGGTCAACGTGTGGATCTCTGAACCATATCGTAACCGACAACGGGCATGGTTCCTTGAACACTTTGTAAAGATTTACCAGTAAGCTCATACGAGTGATCTTATTTCGTAACATGAAACAAAAAACCTTTTTGGAAGACCACTCTTTCCGTACACAAACGTTTTGAAAGTTATTGTATCTATGACCAATCTGGGCACAGCGGCTTGTCGACCAATGCGTGTTACCAGGGATACCGTATGGCAGCAATGTAACGTGGTCCCTTAAAGACCTCATTATTAAGTGCAAGACAGCCCAACGATTTCGGGCACGCCGCAATAGCGGCGATAAGACCCCTCTTTGAGGAGTGGCTGGAGAGACGTCACGGCGTCCTAACCTTCCGCGTGACGCAGGTCCTCACCGGACACGGATGTTTCGGGAGGTACCTGTGTCTTATGAGAAAGGAAGAAACGCCTGGGTGTCACCACTGCGTAGATCGCCCGGAGGACACAGTCGAGCATACGGTGCAGGATTGCCCCGCTTGGGCGGAGCACCGACGTGTCCTCACGGCGGCGATAGGCGGAGACCTCTCGCGCCCAGCACTGGTCGCGGCCATGCTGCGGGGCGAGACGGAGTGGGAAGCGGTCGCCTCCTTCTGCGAAGCAGTCATGCTCGCGAAGGAGGAGGCGGGCCGCGTGAGAGAGAGGACAAGGTCCCCCCTCCGCCCCACCCGCGGTGGTGGACGCCCACGGCGTCGGACGTCGCACGACGATCTCCGGCCACCGTAGGCGCGGGCATGCGGGCGGCGAGTAAAGGGCAACTCGCCGCCCGACCATAGACCATGCCCGTGTCAACGGCGCGTCGTGTTCCACGCGCGTCTCAAAGAGCTGTCAGCAAAATGACGGGGCCCCCTCTCAGAGGGCCAAAGCCTGCCGGGGTTGCGGGACTCATACCATCACCGTGACCCCGGAACATAAAGGGCTACTGAAGAACACCGTGGATTTTAGTCAGTACAAGTCTGACAGTACCTCTCGCCCTGCCCGGGGTGGGAGGTCTCATTTGATGATTTTAACACATAAAAAAAAAAAAAAAAGACAGCCCAACGAGCTATGGAGAGGGCTATGCTCGGAGTACCTCTGCGTGATCGGATCCGAAATAAGGAGATTCGTAGACGAACCAAAGTTGCTGCCCAGCGAATTAGCAAGTTGAAGAGGCAGTGGGCAGGCCACATAACACGCGAATCTGATGGCCGACAGGACCATGAGGTTCTCATATGGAGACTACACCCTAGCAAGCGCAGCGTGGGATGTCGAGACAAGGTGGACTGACGATCTGATGGAGACCAATCGCACTGGATGCAAGCCGTTACCAAACGGTTCTATTGGAAATCTATGGGGGAGGCCTATGTTCGACAGTGAACGACCATGATGGACACAGTGATAAATGGACCAAAAGAGCACGTTAAATTAAAAAAGTTTTCTAATCCTTAAAGCTTATCGATTCAACTAGGTAGGTCTTATTCATAACAAGTTAGCGCAGTAAACCGTAAGTGAACCTCGACCATAGTGTACCTTCGATATACAGAGTGTTTCTTTTAAATGGGCCAAAAGGGAGAAATCCTTATCCGTAAGAGATACGGGAAAACTTTCTTAGGAACCTTTAGCTCTTTTTTGATGTTGACAATTTTGGCGTTTTTACTTTTTTGGTCAAGTGTGAGTTGTCCACAAAAATGAGTGAAATAGGCCAATATTTTTTTTAATGCCTATCGAGTCTGTTTCATGTAAGGATCATTTCATTGTACCGGAAGGAAAAAATCGGAACGGCGGAAGTTGGTCAAATTTAGCAAAATATTTTTTATTACAAATTGTATGAACGAAAAAATTACCAATTTTTTTTATGATGTTTTTCGACTTAGTGTCATGTAAGGATCATTTCATTGTATGGGAAAGAAAATGTCAGGGCAACAGAAGTGGGTCAAATCTAATGAAATACTGAGTACTACTAATACGTTTTTATGCTGTAAGAAGAAACATTACTGTACTTTTGACTAACTTCCATTGTCCAGACATTTTCCAGCCCATACAATGAAATGATCCTTACATGACAATAAGTCGAAAAACATCATAAAAAAAATTGGTAATTTTTTCGTTCATACAATTTGTTTGAAAAAATATTTTGCTAAATTTAACCAACTTCCGCCGTCCCGATTTTTTTCATCCGGTACAATGAAATGATCCTTATATGAAACAAAGTCGATAGGCATTAAAAAAAAATTGGCGTATTTCACTAATTTTTGTGGACAACTCACACTTGACCAAAAAAGTAAAAACGCCAAAATTGTCAACATCAAAAAAGAGCTAAAGGGTCCTAAGAAAGTTTTCCCGTATCTCTAATGGATAAGGATTTCTCCCTTTTGGCAAATTTAAAAGAAACACCCTGTATAGGGCTCGTACTTCAGTGTTCTAACGAAAATTATAGAGACGTATTATGTAGTTGCAGAAAGTAATGAAACGCTGAAGTTATAATTCGAGAATGCTCGGAGAGCGATACCTATATTCGACCGCTTTTTCTATTATATTGGAAAAATCGTCTGTTAGGAGAAAATCAAGTTTTCCTTTTATTCTCTAAAAAAACTCTCATTTATTCTATGACACTAAGTCGAAAGTGTAACGCTAAATCAAGAAATCTATTCAAGTATTATTTAAAGCTGTGATTAATAAAATTCCTGATCGAAAATGCATTGCAAATAAGAAAATATTATGTATCTGAAAGCCAGATTTGAATGAGTATAGAAAGCCCTATCTGGCACTCCATCGGCGTCGTAGCAGAACGAAGGCGTCCGGTCTCCTCTCACTCACACTTTATTACGTTGGCTTCCTTTTACCTATCATCAATTCAATATTGGGCAAACATTTTACGCAAGGAGCGCATACGCATGAGTGATACTAGTTGGAAATTGATGAAGTAGCTGTCAAATGTTGCTTTTGTTATGATGGGTTGGCGGTATGGTAGAGACTTTTGCGTGCAGTTCTAGTTTGGCTCAGCTGTAACACTGCAGAAGTCGCTGGTGGGGATGGGGACCTATCAAATCGATCGCAGCGCGCGATGTGATGTGATAAAGATGTGAATTACGGGGCGCACCCGTGGAATGAAGCACGTCCCAAGTTTAATATGCACTAGAAACTACAACCTTTTGAAGCTCCGGATATTAGGAGGCGCAACATCAACATCAGATCAGTGGGAACAGGGAACAGCATTCCGAAAATTCTTATGTCCTCCATGGGTTCTGGATTTACATATTTATTTCAAGGGCAAAACGTAGTCCAGTAGTTAACAGCTCTGTTTTGCAAATTAATATTTCAATTTAATCCACAGATACATATTTAGAAGTCTACATTCTAATTTTAAACGTTTCAGGCGGTCGTTGGTTGGTTATGTACTTATCTACGTAGGCACCATTAACAAACGCCGGTGTACCAAGTAGCTAAATATAATTCGCAGCTGTAAACAAAAGCTGCATTTTATGAATACGTCATTCAAGCGAAATTTAGCCTACGTGGACAAATATAACGTTATTAATTCCATAATTCCCATTACTGGGAGAGCAACTTGGCCTATTCACCACAGTGCAAGTTTGCAGACGGAGCATAGCCAACGAAGTACCACCTTTTCAAATGACTTTAAAAAAAAGACGAGGTTCACAATTCAACTGTTTTTTTTATGTTTGTTAAACCTCAACCTCAAAACATAACTTACGACTGGGTGAACCGATTCTGATAATTATTTTTTTTTGGTCGATGCAGTATATTATTACACATTATTACATATTATCATATATTTATATCATTTGGTGCCATTAAAATTTCTTTCAGTTTGGTTCAATAATTTTTATTATGGCCATTGTTTGCTTATTGTGTACTTGGACGATGTTGTTGCGGATTACGTATTTGACAAGAATTTGGGTTAATTATTCGAACTTTTAGCTTCAAACTAAAAATGGTAAAATAAAAAACGCTGGCTTTGTGTTTTTCATTATTTTTCCCACCGACATCCGAAAGATAACTTATTTTACATTTCCTGTGGTGGTTTTAAAAGGCCTTTAGTTCTTTTTAAGTTTTTTATGTACCTACATATTTAAGAGTACCTACAGTACCTACCGTGCAATGATAGAGTGTGATAATGACAAAGTTACGACGGAGGCGGAAGCTGCGATCGGTCGTCGACCGTGGGATCGATAGCCTATTCTATTTCGGAAGTAGACAAACTATGTAGACACTTAAATTGTAATTAACATGACTGAGGTATAAGTAACACAAATTTAAATGGCGACAAAGTACATAGCATTTATGAAAAAAAAAACGATTCCAACAAATAAGTGTTTTTGATTAATGGTAAAATAGGGTGAATCAATAGGAAAGTTTGAATTTTTCTTTTCAAACAATAAATCCAATATCTAGAAATCAATTTTTGACCCCTTGAATTCGTTATCACCTAATTTAATAGTACATACATAAGTTCCTTTTTTTAGAGGCTAAATGTTTCCAGATTTTTCCTTTATGGGCTATCATTTAGTGGCATTTTTTTACAGACTGTAGGCAATAAAATCTCCACAGTAAATTATTGTTTATGATTGCACAAGTTAGTTCAGTTAGTGTATTGGATAACTAAGTCAGCTTATGTGATTGCGTTGGAACAATTAATTTAAACTCTCATTAATATATATTTTTCAGATTGAATTAAAAGTAATTCAGTCTTTTATTTGGATCCATATAAATTCATCAATCCAAAAGAATCAGTTTACAATTGACTCACCTAGATATATAATGCAAATCTAATTAAAGGCACCCAATAAATCAACTGCAGATATTGTATAACACTGTAACATTTAATACTTCATTTTTAGTATTATTTTCTTAATTGTAGGTTTAATATATTAATAATTAACTCATGCCGCATTGTTTAATTTATTTATTTACCTACGGACGAGGTTCGGTTGGTCATTGAAAAACAGCACTAGTGGTGACCCTTTTAGAGTAAACATGCTCTGCAAAATTTGACAAAAATCAAATTAAATGTTATTCCCTTCAACTCAATAATAATGTTTCTGAGTAGCTATTATACACTTTTCAAGAATAGTAACAATTATTATGAAATTCATATCAGCCCATGCCTTACTTGCTTCACAATCAACACCTGCATGAAGGCAGCTGGATAAAGGGCATAACTCACAAAGAAGTACTTCTAGATGTGACTCTTATTGTTGGGTTGGCAAACTGTAGCTTGGATTCTATTCCCTAGTGGCCTACTTTTTAACAGAAGAAAAATAGAGGAGGAGGTTCTCAATTATGTGTTATTCCTTGCAAAACTTTTAAAGTGTACTTGGCAGATTCAATATAGGCAGGACATCTTCAGTTCACCATCACAGTGCTTGAAATTCATGGGTGAAACAGAGGTGCTCAAAAATTTGGCATGCTTATCTAAGTTATATGTATAAAGAAATGCTTAAAACATAATTATATTAATTTGCAATGTACATCATCAAGACAAGTAACTTCAGTTGATTTTTACAATTTTTTTAACTAGCTTTATCATAACACGAAGGTACCATTTGCTCAATGATAAAACAATTTTAACAGATTTCATAATGTTATTCATATTAACTTTGAAAACAGTTTCAATACCGAGATTGATCTAAAAAAAGAATGAAGCGGAAATAGGAGGAGCTACGCATATATTGTCGTGTTGAGTACTCAGAATCATCTACAAGAGGAACTGTAAGTAGAATCAGTTATCACAGGATGTAACCGCATTTAAGGCAATTTAAAGTAGTCCAAAAGTCATGGTTCGATCTAGCTATGAAATATTAAACAGATTCTAGGCTAATATCATTAAATGGAAACTTTAGAACTGTAACAACAAGACACGAAGTAATCAAAACAAACATTGATGACATGGTAAACGAAGCAAGTTACAACCCACATCCTTTGAATAGCTCGTAAAATAAATACCTTTAAAATGTGTCCTGGCAAAGATACATTACTCAATATTAATGTATTGGTGTTAAAGTCTTATTTTTACACAACATTATGATTATTTTTAACAAATTACTCACCAACTCCTGATCGGGTGACAGAGCCACCGCCATCTTTGCAATTAACTGACAATTTGACAGTTGAAGTAGACGATTATTGTTGTATCAAAACGAGTAGTGTATAAGGGTGCTTATGCGGATATTCTCGTACTCTCAATCCTCTCAATCGATATTTATAAGCGTTTGAAAAGTATATAAACGTGAATCCCGCTAACGACGAGCTGTTAAAACAGCACCAGTCCGACACTCTTAGCACTAAGTAGATCGTGGTAAGGCCTCAATGCACGATAACAAATCGCAGCGTTATAAAAACGCTGACGTGTGAACAGATACATCAAAATGCATATGTTCCATTTCTGTGTTTTTTTTACACCCAAGCAATTGCGTAAAAAAATTGCTCATGTGAATGGGCTCTACAAATTAAATCAAATAACTTTATTTCAGACAGAGTCCTTAATATTATTTTCTACTGTTGCTAACAATTTGACGTAACGAGTTCACGACACACGGGACTAGAGTGATTCTGAAAAGGATATAGGACCGACAGCGCTTATAAATTGCCAACGCCGAAGTTTCGACGCGACGCTCTTTACCCCTCGTTTACACCAAGCTAAAATACAAGTATTTTACAAATTTGACGCGATGATTCCGTTTCTCATATACATGTATCAAACATGTTGTATACAAAATTTGTATGAAACTATACACATGTATAAAACTTGTAGAAAGTATACAAAACTTATATATGAAACACGATAAACTCCTAGTTGCCTACATGTTTATTGTTTTTGTTGTAGTAGAATTCGAGACAAATGATTAATTATTATAATATTATTATGTTATCTTTTTATCAACATCATTGACATTAATATTCAGTTGCGAAGCAATAGCTGCCAATGCGTCTTTTTTCTTCCGACGATCTTTATAAACTTCATTTTTCACATTCCACAGGCATTCTTGTACATGCAAAAGCTCAATGAGTTCTAAAGTTTGTTTTTTGACCACTCCATTCTTCTTCATTCGTTTTCACCAAGGAAAAAAAGCGGTCTGTCCGTTATGTTGAAAACTTTATCCAACAAGCATGGATACAGTTTAAAACTTGTTTGTGATTAGTATTATACAGAAATTGCATAAAAATAAACAATACTTGTCTAAACCACGACTGTATTTTATAGGTGAGAACGCTATCAATGTATCTGACAAGTTTTGACATGTCATAGACTTCAGTGTGAACCTCGGTGTGAACGCAAATGTGTTTTTTAATTGTATAAATACTTTTTGGCTACACAGTGTGAACGAAAGAATGTTTGAGACACTCTCAATACATGCATTAAACAAATAATTATGTTTTGACAAGTATTCTACAAGTTTTCTATGAAACTAGTATTTAACTTGTTTCTTGGTGTAAACGAGGGGTTAAAAGCTCGTGTGAATGGAATTAAAATGTCAGCGCATAAAAAGCGGCAACGTCGAGGTTTTAGCGCGGCGTATTTTTAGGCACCCGTGCGAATGGGGTATATGGTATACAGATCCTGCATTCAGGAGCAGGACAATGCAATACCTTCTTAAGGCCGATTGCCACAATCAAAAATGAAAGTGTCAAATTAATGACAGTTGTTGTGACATAATATTGTCATTAATGTCAAAATATTTTTTAGGTTAGGAAATGAAACGTTAGTTTTTATTATAAAACGGATATTTCTAACGTAAAGTATAGTTTAACTGGTACTTTTGGATAAGTTAAAATGTCTACTCGCTGGTATGTATGCATCTTCAGCAGCATTCTTTGTTTCTATCATCAAGGCGAAAAAAATAAGACGTAATCTTCAAACAATACTACCACAATACTGATTAATTGATGTTATTTCAGGTATCCTTTATACCAAAGAGGTAACCCACAGTTGAGGGTTTTCTTACCTAATTTCTGGATGAAAATTGTAAGACCTCAAGCTAAACAGTTGCCTAATGTAGTCCAGTTTCATTGCTCCATGGAAATGACTAAGTATGACATAAAAAACTATTTGGAAAAGATTTACAACATCCCGGTTGTTGATGTGAGGACCAAAATAGCCATGGGAAAATTCCGAAGAGATGTTGGTAAAGGATATGTTATCAAGGATGATGATATAAAGAGTGCTTATGTTGTATTGGTATGTTGTTCTCATAATAATAGTATTAATTTACTGACTGCTGGTAGATTAAACCTAGTTCCAATTGCTCTGCTTGATTATGTTTTTATTTGGAAACATATTTAACATTGTAATGTCCTTAATATGTATGTAGATAATTGAAATTGAGAGCCTATGTTCATCAGTGGACGTCTTCCAGCTGATGATGATGAATAGTCATTTTGAATTTGAGTTAGTAGAGTTCTCTGACTAAAAAAGATTGAGGAATCTACAGATAAAAAAAGAAGTATTTCATTTTTCCGTAATGTGCAACAATCTAAATCAGCAGTTGGGAACAGGTAGCCTACCTCATTGTGGCATGTCACTGTTTAAAATAGGTAATCGAAATTTTCTTTACCTTTTCACCGCCCACCCATATCGGTATTCCTATGCCCCATAAATTATTTACTTTTATCATCAAATATTTAAATGAGGAATATGCATTTTTTTTGACTGGCCCGTTGGTCTAGTGGTTAGTGTGTGATGAGCATGGTCATTTGTTCTGTGTCTGGGTGTAATTTATCTATAATATGTATGTATTTAGAAATATATAAGTAGGTTTATCAGTGGTCTTTGTACCCATAACCAAGCTCTGCTTAGCTTGGACTAGATGGCGGGTGTGTGATAGGTGTGTAAAAAAAAAAAAAAAAAAAAAAAAAAAAAAAAAAAAAAAATTGGCCAACCTAGTAGCTACATGTTACTGAGTTCTTTGTATTAAGGCTAAGTTTTTACTACATTGATGGAAATAGTAGGATCTGCTACTATCAAACTGGCACTGACCCTGGGTTCTGGCAAAACCCAGTAACACTGCCAAACCTAAATAATAGTAATTATAATAGCTCAATTATATGTTTTTTATTTATTTTTAGCCAAAAGATATGAAGTTTGAATATCCAGACATATTTGGATCCAAAAAAGATGATGGAGAAGAAGAAGAAAAAGCTTTAAGTGAAGCAAAGAAAAATTTCCAAAATTACATTGATCGTAATAAACACAGAACAGATGTCCCCAGTTGGTTCACAATATAATTATTAAAAAGTAGGTTTAATAGTCCAAAGTTATTGTTAAAGTGTGTTGTATATGTAGATATAATTAGTAATAAACACCAATTCTCTTGAAAATTAGTTCTTTTATTTCAAGACATGGCTAGTGTGGGCATGCGGGCGGCGAAAACGGGCGACTAGCTGTCTGACCATGGACCATGCCCGGGTCGACGGCGCGTTATATTACACGCGCGCGTCAAAGAGTGTCAGCACAATGACGGGGCCCCCTATAGAGGGCCAAAGCCTGCCAGGGTCGCGGGACTTCGAGTTACCGTGACCCTGGAACATAAAGGACTATTGAAGGACACCGTGGATTTTAGTCAGTACGAGTCTGAGAGTTTGGGTGAGAGGACTCATTTGATAAAATAAAAAACAAGTAGTTTCCAATGCAACCAGTTCTACCTGATCAGTTCAATGATCTACCAAACCAGATGCACACAGATGTGCTGAGTATCTATGGGGTGACAAAGTTTTAGAACAAGAAATCTAAATTGAATTGAAAGGCACAATATCCTATGAAAGAAATGAATATGGTGTGTTGTCATTTGCAAAGCCAGAAGAATAATACCTCATTGGACACATGCACCCAGCTTACAATGCAATCTAATCAAAGGGTAACAGGCACTTCAGAGGAATCATTTAGTATAAGTTTAAGTCTGTTAGTGTTAGTTTAAGTGGAACTGTTTTGTCAAGATTGTATTGCTTGTTTTCACACTGGGCAGCTTATCTGAATTTAAAAGCACTTTTAAAATATCAAGTTCTTGTGCTCTGAAAATAGAGCTTGAATTCCCATGTTGCAGTATTAGTAATACTTCTTATCTACTGTTAATAGCCCACTTGAAAGTAGGGTACTTTAAAAAGGTTCACTGGAGTAATTTGAAACACCTAAGTGGTGACATTTCAAAGTTGAGATGTTTGATACTCAACAAATAATACAAACAAACAGCTAAAAGATGGAATAATTTCGATAGCAAATTTTTCAATCTTTTAGCTGTATACATTAAAAACATTACTTGTCTTAAAAATGTTATTTGATGAAGAATTATTTAATTAGCTGGATTATTATATTCTTTTTCTATTTTTTTTTCTTTTTAATAATATGTCATGTACTTAAATATCTTAAATTATATTTAGATGCAAAAATTAAAAACAAGTAGTCATTAAAATGAGTATGAGTGATATTAAAGGGTGCAATCTTTCAAAAATATACAAACAGTCTTTAAACTTGTTTATTAAAGTATCAAAGTTCCTAAAAACTAAAACAAAAACAATGTATAATATTCACAGGAGAAACAAAGTATTTTTTCTTTAAAGAAATACCCTTTTCCACCATCAAAATAATATCTTTCTTCTACCTAAAACATCAATTTCTTTATAACTCAATATAGACTCTTAAAAAATTGGCAATCATTGCCACATCAACTTAATATACCTAGCTTTTTACTCGTCTAAATTAATATTTAAATGGTTAAAAGATCAATACTGGTTGGTAACTACATCATAAGTTACACTATTAGATGAATTTATTACTTATCATTATTTCAATAATGATAATGTTAATAAAATTAATATAATAACTTATAATGAAGATGGAATACTTAAACTAACATGTTTATCTTGAAACTGCTTCAGAAATAAAAAAATAACAAATCACAAAGTTTATAGAATGTTTTTGCCACAATAAGTTAAATGTTCCCAAAATATTCATCCAGAAATACTGCAGAATGGCATCGGGGACATTCTGCTATATCCAAGAGGAAAGTTACCTGTAATTAAACAATTCAAAGTTAGAATTCTGTTTGACACGACTATGAGGCAACATAATTGTTGCCTCATAGTCTTGATAGGCTTGATGAAAGAGTTCCTTGAGATATAATATTGCATTGGAACGGAAACAGAGTGCAGATGGCAATGTTGCATATTTGGGAACTTATTATTCAAAGAGACAGAAAATTAGACCTTCCCAAACTGGAAACCATTATAGAAACAACCTTTTTGGTACTCCAGCAAAAGACATCTTCACGTGCGAAGATTTAAATTATGGGCCAGATCAAGCTGGAGAGTTGCTTCAAAACTGACGAATACTAAGAGATAGATAGAATGAAGGTTAATAAGGTAGACTGACCTAAAAATAAGAGATACATAAGAAATAAACAACTTACACGAGGATGTATTTCACATTTCAAGCGGATTCTTCCATTACAATAGTAGCCACAGGATCGACAGAAAACAATAGTTTTGTCTCTGTTACAGGAACATTTTTTCGTGTAGACTTCTGTAACTTCGGGAACACCGCGTCCCAAGCGATTGGGGACCTTGCGAACTTTCCCTGCAGCTGACGCTACAACCGGCGTAGATTGAGATTTCGTATTCATTTTCAAAAGTTTTCTTATACTATTAGAATGGATTGTAATAGCTTTTTTTCTGACTCTGACTACGCACAAATCACAATTCCGGTTGAATTTACTGACAATTTACAAAAATTGGCAGGTACCGGTAAAATTCAACACTGGCTCCCTTGTATGTATTGTGCTCTTTACTCTTTGGTGCTATAATGTCTGATTGTCTGATATGAAAGCGCGCGCGCGTTGTCGCCGCTGGCGGTTTTTGCAGCCGGTGCACAGGGGGGCTAGTGTGTGCATGCAACACTAGAAAAGAAAATTATCAACTTTCGACGAAAACCATGGAATTAATAAGTACAACTAGGGTAGGCTACCAGCGACGTGTTCATGTCATGAATGAAGAGAACGAAGCCCATACGAAGCCTCAGAAGCTGGAACTGTGGGTGGAACTAACATAATGTATGTCAATTAGCCATTATAAGCTCCCATCGGTGATTCCGAGATGAACTTCGACACTTCACTTCACTCTCAACGTAATATATATCGTCGTTGTATTATGTAAATCAATTGTATTTGCTTTTTTCTAATAGGTATTATGGTATGTAAGTATTTATACTACGGCCAATATGTAAGAAAAAAATAAGGAGCACGGAATCACAGAACACTATATTTATACTAATTAATGCCCGCAATTTGTATATTACGCATTTGTTATCATTTTATCATTATAATATGATGCAAAAAAATACCCAGCCATAGAGTTTAAATACCTCCATTCAGTTTTCAATTCAAAAACTCTATGGACTAGTACTCGAACCACTCGAACTGACTCCGTACTCGAACCCAGCCAGGCTTCGCCAGAGGCTTTATTTCATCACCACTGCCACAAACACTGCTCGCAAAACGTGAAATAAAACACCGTCATGAAACCGGCATGCTCTAAAATTAATAACACTGCGTTACAAATGAGATTTTGTTTTAAGTACCTAGCCTAGGTATCCGGTTTGAAATGTCATGTAAGTGTTTTCTAATTTATTCATAACGTTTATTGAGATTACATTGTGAATTACATACATTTTATTTCAATCATTCTTTTTCTGTGAGGAGGTGCCAAACTTTTACAAGAAAATTAAATAATTTAAAGTTTAATAAAATGTACCAGATTTTGTTTTACATCAACTATTGATTTTATTGTATCCGAACGGCCTTGAAATCGTTCTTCAAGCGATTGATTTAATAAAATTCCATCTTCTTCTTTACACATCTTGGTAGATCCCACAGTCTTCTTTACACATCCTGTAGTCATGTTGGATTTTAAATTAAATATGTTCAGAGATATCGAGGTTTTCGAATAGAAACGATTATAAATAAAACAAAACAATAAAATGATACAATAAAAACCTCAACTGTTTCTTATTATATACGCCTTAAAGAGACTTATACCTCGTAAACTAGACGTGATAGATACATCATACATACTCTCTACTAAGTCTGTGATACATACCTGTTTGGGAGTTTCTATCTATGACTAAGTTCCTATTCGTTCCAGCATTCAGTTTAACAGGGTACCAAAATCGTGTAAGGCAGTGTAATTCGAAGACTTGTGACATGGTACCAACCCGCACTAGGTGCTAGGTGGTAGATTACAGCTCACTCCCTCTAAGAGACTTTACTCTTGGTGCGATGCGAC
The DNA here is from genome assembly GCA_028554685.1 of Agrotis ipsilon. Classification (NCBI taxonomy): domain Eukaryota; kingdom Metazoa; phylum Arthropoda; class Insecta; order Lepidoptera; family Noctuidae; genus Agrotis; species Agrotis ipsilon. The sequence continues at coordinate 12,993,735 of CM052966.1, forward strand.
GCGACTCGATTCGTGCGATATTGAGTCGAATGTCGATGTCGCCTATAAATACTAATGGCGCGATGCGATGCAATTCGACCGTAAACGTCGAAAATTCATCTTACTACTACGACATAAAGGCGCTGCAAACAAAAGATTTCGCCAGTGACGAGTAGTTGCGCAATCGAATTTCGAACACAGAATCTTAAGCATTGTCATTAGGACGTGTACATTCAATTCGATATCGAGCAGATGTGTGAGCGATATCGTCAATCCATGCGACTCCATCAGCAAACACTAGCGATTGTCCATACATTTTCTTCGGCCGGACGCTTGTGTGATATCTAACCGATATCGTTAATCGATGCAATTGGGATTCCCAACATTGGGAACATTTATAGGCTGGTGATGACGGACTTTTATATTAGATAGCTTTCGGAAAAAAAATCACAAAAGTTATAGTGATTATTCGTTTTTCTTTAGCGTTCGGGCAAGCAACAGTGGCCGCTTTCTCATTTAACGACTACGGTAACTTCAGAATCTATAGCCACCGTTCCATAATTTTATATTATTAAATACTCTTTGAACTATTTGCTCGACCCGACATGCACGCAGTGGCGTAGCGAGGCCGAACCTAGGAGGGGGCAATACGCATGTGTGAGGCCCTTTTTTTTTCCAGGACGAAAAATTTAACTTGCCTTGTGCTACTCGCGCGAGTGCTCCTTGTTATAAGATGACTGGTTTCCCCAAATGTGATTGTGATCTGTTCCGTGCGACGTCTGTCGCCGTGGGCGTCCACCACCGTGGATGGGTCGGCGGGAGGACATTGTTCTCTCTCTCCCGCGGCTCGCCTCCTCCTTCGCGAGCATGACTGCTTCGCAGAAGGAGGTGACCGCTTCCCACTCCGTCTCGCCCCGCAGCATGGCCGCAACCAATGCCGGGCGCGAGAGGTCTCCGAAATTTTAACAGCTTGGGGTACATTGGTAGGCTGGCGTCTGTACATTTGCGCCGGATGAGTTGGGAAAGAGACAAAATAGAGCATGCTCTATTTTGTCTCTTTCCCAACTCATCCGGCGCAAATGTACACGACGCAAATGTACAAATGTTAGACGAGTTAATAAAAATGACAAGATGCATAAGGTGACGTATTTGTGAATGTGACGAATAGGGAAAGAGACGAAATATCTAATGAGACGAGTTGTCGGCGCAACCGGAGGTGCTAGACTTATACGTGATCATCCATCAGCATTGCAAGGCCTCTTAGGTTATTTTTGTTTCCACTCAAAAGATACAACAAATATAAAATTGTTACTCATGTTAATTTCTTAGAACTGACTGATGAACGCCGTTACGAAGACTTTCTTTTTTCTCTAAGCACGAGGCACCTTCAGACGCGAGACCGGAGGGTAGTTTCCGCTTCGCCCCCGCCTAGCTACGCCACTGTGCAAAGCAGCAAAGTCACAACTTTGTGAACTGCTTAATTAACCGACTTCAAAAAGAAGGAGGTTATCAATTCGACGGTATGTTTTTTTTTTTTTTTTTTTGTGTGTTTGTTACGCGATTACTCCGGCGTTTGTGGACCGATTTTCAAAATTCTTTTTTTATTCGAAAGGAGATGCTTTCGGAGTGGTCCCATATTCACCAAGTCAAGATCTGATGATTAGATCCGGGAGAAATCGAGGGCAACCCTTAAATTTTATAGGCCCACATATAGTTTTTCGCAAATATTATGAAGTAATTTAAGTATTTGCGTATGGTAATCATAATCTCATGTAGTTGAGCTGATGATGGAAGGTACAACTCCTTAACTGTAAGGAGTAGGCATCGACTGATTTAGTTTATGTTCGCTTATCTCCGGAACTACAAGTCCGATTTAAGTCATCCTTTTTTTGTTATACTAGGTATCGTTCAACTGAGGGAACACTGCAAGTTTCATCAAAATCGGTTCAGTAGTTTTTGAGATAGGGAATTTTATTAGCTAATTTTGTACATGAGCGATGTTATTACCGGTGCTAAGGATTACAAAATTCTAGTGCACACACCTATTTGACAAGATTTTGGGTTGAATATTTAAACTAAAAAGAGTAAAATAAAAGCTTTTTTTAAAAAAATGTAACCGCCTTCAAAACCAACCACTAAAAAAGAGTAAAATAACCTACAAAATAACTTTTCTTTCGGAAGTCGGTGGCAAAAAAGACAATGAAAATAAAAACCACCGATTTCCGAAAGAAAAGTTATTTTGTAGGTTATTTTACTCTTTTTTAGTGGTTGGTTTTGAAGGCGGTTACATTTTTTTAAAAAAAGCTTTTATTTTTATAGACATGACCATACATTTAATTAGTGTTAGAGCATGGCAGATTTAACTTCAAGCACGGCACCATTAGAAAGATAAGATCGTTAGGTATAATACATAACTTAGACTTTTAATTTAGGTACATTTCATAATGACATAGGTACCTAGTGATTATAATAATTGCTCTAGGATTGACATCTGCAATGTGGCCTAACATGTTAGTGAAGCAAATTAAGTTTATCTCTGTAATAACAATCAACTTATTTAACGTTTATCTCTCACGTATATCGCACAGGAAGTTGTTGCATTGTTTGTCAAAGGTTTCCGTTAACATGCTAACATGCGATCTAGAGGCTATAAAAATGTGTCTAACGTGTGAGACGTCAATAGTAGTGACCAGTGAAGATGAATCGCTCGTTTTATTTTATGGTCTTTGCTATTTGCCTAGCGGCAAATTACGGATTGATTTCGGCAGCACCCGCTAAAGCATTATCTGCAGAAAATATTCACCATTCGTCGAATCGGGTGAGTCTTGTGATGCTTTCATTCATGCAATACAATATCATCATTATCTACTTTCAAAACAATTTTCATATGTCCTATGTCCCATAATGTATGCCCTCTCCTCTGTCAGCCGTCACACAATAAATTATTTTTTTATTATTTTTTTTTGTTCTCTTTTTTTATCTGCGATCAGTCTTCTGACTATGAGCGGATGAGTTCTGTGTTGCTTGCGGTGCAGAGTGTGACATCCAGTGATGCCATCTACTCGCCGGTATTACGGCTTTACTGCCGGTCTTCTAGTGCCAGGATACTGTAGCGCTTCAAACGGAGCACATGGTCTCGTTGTGTCAATTGACGAGCTAGCTCATTTGGGTGGGCGGCTAGTCGTTGTTTATATTTCCCTGCTACATTCCGAATCTCTTCATTAACTGTGGGAATGGCTAGTTGTTGATGGATTTCAGCGTTTGTAGTAAACCATGAGACATTGGCTATTGTTCTTAGAATTTTATTTTGTTGACGCTGTAGTATGGCTATATTGGAGTTGCTTGCGCTTCCCCAGAGCTGTATACCATACATCCAAACGGGCTTTAATGCTACTTTGTATATTAGCAGCTTGTTTTCTAGTGATAGTCTGGAGTTGCGGCCCAATAACCAGTGAAGGTTTTTAAGCCTGTATGTGATTTCTTCCTTTTTTGCTTTGACGTGTTGTTGCCAGGTTAATCGGCGGTCCAAATGAATCCCCAGGTATTTGACGCAACTCTTTTGTGGAAGGGTGGTATCTCCGAGTTTAACTGGTGGGCAGTTTTCTTTTCTGAGTGTGTAGGTGACTTGAACAGACTTTGCAGCACTGACCTTTAGTTTCCACCTCTTCATCCAGGCATGAATTTTGTTGAGACTATTCTGCAGAAGGTTTGATGCAACTTCTGGGTTTCTGTGACTCGACAGTATTGCCGTATCGTCTGCGAATGTTGCTGTAACAACTCCAGGTTCTGTCGGTAAGTCAGCTGTATACAATATATAAAGAATTGGCCCCAAGACAGACCCCTGAGGTACACCAGCTTCGATTTTGTAAAGGTCTGAGGTATTACCCGATTCTTTAACGTAGAAAAGTCTATCTGTGAGGTAAGATTTCAGTATACCAAAGAACGGTTGGAGGAGATGCTGTTTAATTTTGCATAAGAGGCCTTTATGCCACACTCTGTCAAAGGCCTGCTGGATGTCCAGGAACGCGGAGGAGCAATATTCCTTTTGTTCCAACGTTTTTCTTATATGTGCACAGACCCGGTGTATTTGCTCAACTGTCCCGTGTTGTTTCCTAAACCCGAACTGATGGTCAGGTAGTACATTTTTCTCTTTAAGTATTGGGACCATCCTGTGTAGCAGAATTTTTTCAAAGATCTTGGACATTGTCGGCAAGAGGCTTATTGGTCTATAAGACGTTTTTTCTTGGGCAGGTTTCCCAGGTTTGTGAATCATCACTATTTCTGAGATCTTCCATTGTTCGGGAAAGTACTGCAGTCTCAACATGGAGTTCAACAAGAATGTTAGCATAATTATGCCCTTGCGTGGCAGTTCTCTCAGTACTTCCTTCGTGATCAAGTCATACCCTGGCGCTTTTTTACTGTCAAGGCATCTTATAGTTTTTTGGACCTCTTGGGGTATAACTGGTTTTGGTGGTAGACAGAGTTGGAAGTCTTCATTTAAGATGGAATCAACGTGATTTTCTACATACCTGTCTTCAGTTTCATCATTTGGTTGAAAAACCTGTTACAAATGTTTTGCAAAGATATCTGCCTTTTCCTGTCCTGTTTTTGCCCACTTGCCATCGTCTTTTATTGGGGGTTTTTGTTCTTGTGGCCTGTCATAGGATTTGGTGAATTTCCATAGCGAGTAGTTGCTTTCTTTGGTTGCGGTTAGGGACTCTAGTTTAAGCTGGAGGGTGTCATCGTTAGTCTTTTGAATTAGGGTTTTGAGTTCTACTATTGCCCTATTCAACATTGTTTTGTCTGAAGACTGCCTAGTCTGGTGCCAAATCCTGCGTAGCCTTCTCTTTTCTAGGATCTTAAGCTTGATTTCTAGTGTGAGGTTGGTAGAGTTTCCTTTCTTTCTGACATCTGGTGTATTCCTCCAGCAGGCCTCCTGGACTGTATTGGTAAAGTTTTTGAGGGCAATGTCAATATCTTCAGTGGTTTTCAGTCTTGTATTTAGCTGAATGTTTTCTTCTACAGAATCTCTGAAGGATTCCCAATCTGTATGACGATTATACAGCGATTGTGGCATTTCAGTCTCAACAACAGTAGCACTGATGGTTAGAATTACTGGCGTATGATCAGAACAGCTGTCAAGACAGGATTCAGTTTTAAAGTAATGCCGAGATAGTCCTTTGATTATAAAGAAATCTAGGAGATCCGGGATTTTTTGAAGGTCTGCTGGCCAGTAGGTAGGTTCAGCAGTTGTCAATATCTTTAAGTTGTTTTCATCGATGCATTTCTTCAGCTGTCTTCCACGCGTCGTGATTAGCCTGGAGCCCCAATGTAGGTGTTTAGAATTCCAGTCCCCACCTGTGATGAAACGTCCTCCAAGTTGTTTGAAGAAGTCAGAAAATCCGGCAGAATCGATTGTATGTCGTGGGGGGCAGTAGACTGCTGCTACATTAAAATACCCACATTCATCCTCTATTGCGACTACAGTGGCCTGCAAGTGATTAGTTTGGTAGCTGGGCAGCACATGGTGTTTTATATTACTACGTACAATGACGGCTGTGCCTGCATGACCTGTACCATCAGGATGTGTAGTGACATAGACGAAGCATCCAGGTATTTTTATGGAGCTGTTTTTAGTGCAGTGAGCTTCAGATATTAGAACAATGTCCACTTTATGTTCTGCCATTAGTGGTATAATTTCGTTTTGGTTAGGAGCTAATCCGTTTATGTTCCAAGCCATTATGTATTGCCATTAAGATATTTATTTATATAATAAATTAATATAAATAAATATCTTTTTAACCGACTATAAAAAAGAAGGAGACATAATGATGCTAACAAATATCGGGGAATCCCAAATTCATAGACTAGAATAATGCGGTAATATTTTTGATTATTTTAAAAGGGAGGTTATAATCGATATATTGATAACGGTAACAGGTAGTAGACGCCTAAAATATTAATAATATAAAAGGGAAATAATATTACTAATTTTTAGCGCCTCATGAATAGCGGCTACTTTAGTTTTATAACCGGCTACAGTAAAATGCAATACTTATACGTGCCTATATGTGCATAATATGATTTTATTGCAAAGGTAACCGTTGAAGCTACACAGTAAATTACTAGTAATTTTTGAAATAGGTCATAAGTACAATGTTTTTTTTCATGTTTTAAACTCTAGCTCAAAGAGTCCCTGAATTTTGGTCCGGGGCCTCCCCTCTAGAGGGCCAAAGTTGCCGGGGTCGCGGGACTTAGCTTGTTACCGTGACCCTGGAACGTAAAGAGCTATTGAAGTACACGGTGGATTTTAGTCAGTACGAGTCTGATAGTCCCTCCTGCCCTGCCCTGAGTGGTAGGACTCATTTGATGATTTTACCATGATCAAAAAGGCACACACGCTATGTACCCTTGAATAATGTAAGTGTAGCTTCTTTTTTTGTCTTGGTAAAATCATCAAATGAGTCCTCACGCCCAGCGCGGGACGGACGGACTGTCGGACTAGGGAAGGAGGTGAATGCTTCCCATATCTAAGTGCAGCTTTATAATCGGATGGATCGGATGTCATCATCATGACGTATAAGACGTCCACAACTTAAACGCACCCCAGGGGTGCGTTTACCGGGGTCGCGGGACTTATTTCTATTACCGTGACCCCGGAACATAAAGGGTTACTGAAGGACACCGTGGATTTTAGTCAGTACAAGTCTGACAGTACCTCCCGCCCTGCCCGGGGTTGGAGGTCTCATTTGATGATTTTACCACGATAAAAAAAAAAAAAAAAGGGGTGCGTTTAAGTCAACCATCCAGATAAAAATTAAACTAACGAGAGTTCGCTGAACGGTGTCATAGATTTAACTGTCAAATTCAATTGACAGCTCAGCTTGTTATTAGTTATTCTCATTTTTTCCAAATCTTATTTACTTGTCACACACAAATAAAGTTCACGGAGGTGATAAAATAAGTACTTGTTACAAATATTTGTTTCTAGAGAGCGAATTGAGCAAACAGCTCCATGTCAAAGTCAATCTGACAGCCATTTGAAAGCAGGATAAAATTTAGCGAGGTAAAAAGGTCGCTAAGATTTATCCTAGTAGGCGAAAACTTATACCAGCGGACGACCGTGAACGGGGCATATAAAATTTTAGTTAGTTTAATTTTTCACCTCTCGGTGTGCTTGAACGGGGTGTTTAACGTGTAATCCGTATAAATTTCAAACTGGATGGTTGACTTAAACGCACCCCTGCTGAACAAAGGCCTCTATTATAGACAAATCGGATATGAAAGATTAAGGGGAATGCTCCAACCAGCCCGCGAAATTCAAAATTTCTTGCGTTTTTTGCAATTTGCAGGCCATTGCTGGGTTTTAAGTTAATTAAAAATATGATTCGCGGTTGTAAGACGCGTATCTAGTTACAGAATTATAATCATCAAAATCACCAATACAACCCTCCCAAGTTCATAAAACCCTAGGAATGACTTTTTCTGTCTTTTTGAGTTTCAAAATTAATCAACATAAAACCTAGCAAATCAATAGTCTGCGAATTGCAAATAACGCAAGAAATTTTGAATTTCGCGGGCTGGTTGGAGCATTCACCTTAAAATAAAACAAAAAATAACACATATTTTAATTCCTTGCAGGTTGTAAGACAAGCTCCGCCCGAAATGCCACCACCACCGTTTACACCTCCACCAGAAATGTCAATGAATAACTTTTCACGTAAAAAGAGAGAAGCTAAAGGCGGAGGTTCTATGCCAACGAGAAAAGGATAATTATGTATGAATTACTTACTGAAGATAATAAGTTTCAATTAAACACGACTAAGGCGATCCACATTAAATTATCACATTATGCGCAATAATAATAAACGAATGGCAATTTAAATGACTATTCTCATTGCTTCATCTCAGTATGTATTCTCATTTCATCCTCTTGATGTAGAATGCGTAATACGTCTACTAAACAGCCTACTTCTGTCTGTGCGTTAAAAAGAGCTGATTTCAATTTACTTATTTTGCTGCTGTTTTGCGCCCTGTTCCTAACCGCAACGGAAAGCGTCGCGTTTTAAAAGCGCTGCGCGGGCTTAACGGGCGCTGTTAATAATCAATTTTCATACTGGGCTACTCTCTCTACTCATTGACACAACTGTGAACTCTGTGACACAAAGGCCCTGAAGCTGTAACATTACGAATTATCTGTGGTGTTGTCCAATTTTAGTGACACTGACAGATAGAGGTATATAACCTAGAAAAGTGTTTTTTTTTTTTTAAATTTAGTATTTTCGTGTGTAAATTGTTTACTGACCAAAATGCATAAAACTCTCACTAAAGCTCCCAACATTATATCAGCCCTCAAAAATAAAGTGAAATTCCCGGATAAGCTGCAAGGAACTATAATCAAAAAGTGGGCAGATTATTGGAAGAATTTATTTGCCGACTATCGTCAAATGCTGGTTGACCTGAGAACCGATATACAAGATGAACCATTGAAAGCGATGAGGTGGACCGCAGGGATAGGTACTCTAACTATTCTGGCTTTGAAAAATCCTAGCGAACTGGATTTTAAAGACTACTTAAAACGAATAAACAATGAGACTGTTATGGTTAGCCCAGACTGTCTGAACCCAAAATCAGCGAATCATTTAAGGTATCTGGATACCTGTTATAACCAAGGCACAATTAAATATAAAAGTTTAGGTATTTTATCCATCATGTACACAACTGAGTTAAATGAGTCATGTGACTTGTACAAGGCCAAGTGTTCGTATTTACAGCCGACCTATACGAGCCTGCCTTCAAGAATTATCGATGTAGGAATAATGGGTCAATGGTGGAACCTCTATATAAAAACCCATAACTATGATGTTAATTAGTAATATTGGCATCAAAATTCGTCTTTGTATAATGTTGTATCATGTTTTTGATTGTTAATATAATTTAAATTATAATGTTATGATCTGTTTTATTTGTGAATATAATTTTTACCTATCTGTAATGTTCATTTGACTAGAAACAAGAGCATGGCAACTGCAACACATTCTTGGCACATTATATTTCATATAGTTGAACAGGGAGCACAAATATGTGTAAGCTATCAAAATAGGTTTCATATAAAAATTAAAATCTCTTATGTGTTGAAGAATTCTTTTTGTATTTCAGTTCTTACTAATATGTTAAAACAATTAATGTATAAAAACTATCAAGTTTCACAAATCATCTCATGCTTTAGGTTTTTGACCAAAATGCAACTCTAAAAACATAAATCACCACTAAGTGAACCCTGCAAATGTACATAATATAATATTCTTCTATAAACATTACAACATTGAACACATTATGATGTTATATAAATGAAAACAAACAAAACTTTTTCACATTCAGGTGAGTGGTGAGGAGGTGACTAATGTGACACTGTAGTACGTCACTGATACAAGTAAAAGACATTACAATTATAGCTCACATGTTTTTATTTAATTTGTGCTAATTTAATTGAAAATAATGCACCCAAACTTAATTTAAAAAAAAATGACGTAAAAAATACGCTTAGAACATAGTGACAGTTTTCTAATATGAAATAAAAACATGCAAGCTTCAACAAAATAAATAAGCGACAGAAAACTTCCACTCCACAAACTTAATAGAGAAAACTTTTGTTTTGTACTAATAGCATTCAGCACAACTTAGATTGACACATATAACAAAAACTTTTCTCTAATGCCCAGAAAATTAAAAGCATTATTGGCTAGAGTCTAATAAAGTCTTAAAAAATATAAATAGTAATTGATTTTGCAACTGTGATTAAAACAAAAATCATTCTTTAATAAAAACAAATAAAAATCACCACTTTGATTACGTTATTAAGTTCTTATAAAGTGAAAACGTCGTAAAGTTACAGTAATGTAATAAAAACACCAGAAAAAAAGAATCTAAACTTAAAACTTCCTGTCTAAATTAAGAGCAAAAAAACTCGCAACACCTCTAAGTTCACTGCTTCTATACTGAAATAACAACTTATCTATATAGTAGCCCAGCTCAATATGATCATCTATGAGAGTATCTTCAATGATTCATGAAGAAAATTAACAAACACAACATAAATAAGTACAAATATCGCACAACTTCTTATTATATTGCCATAAAAAAAATATTAGGCCCATAACATGGAATCATATCAAGCTGGTAAAGAAACATGGACACATAAATTTTTATAAATCACAATATCACATTTCAATTAGTTGATTGTCAATGGTTATTTTATTTATTAGTGTTTCTCCATGTATGAAGTTGAATTTAGTACTTAATTCATTTATTTCCTATGAGGTAAGAACAAAAGGGATTTTTGCAAGATTGTTTACATTATAATACTTCTAATAACAATAATGGAAGAACAATTTAAAGAATAAGTAAGCTATACTATTTCCCTTTAAATAGTTATTATATTTGTTACATTGATAAATTAACAATCAAGGACCATCTTTCTTATTAAACTTCAAGCTGTAGTTAATAAGCAACAAAACTTGCCAAGTCAACTTGAATTTATCACTGCAGTGTTATCAATCAATTGAGATAATCCATATAGATCAGAAATGAGGTTTGAATAATTTATTTTTATCACAATATTTCAGACTTTGCTTATAGTTATAATACAATACATCAAAACTTTTTATACATAAATAAACAATAATGGCTACAGCTAGATGAGGTGTGGGACTTCCGTGTTGCGAAAATAATGTTTCATCACAGATAATTATAACAATTATAGTCTTACAATAATAGATTTCAGTTACAACTGTCTAATCATGTATGTATATTGAATACCAGCGATTTAACATACTAAATATCATTCATAATTTCAAGGGGCGACTGGTATCACAAAGATTATGTCTACACCTGAGATGTTACTTTAAAATCGTTTATTGGCTGAACTGACTATTTAAATATGCTACAGTTTGATGCAAGATTAAATGTTTTTTAATACAGTATTACTTTATAGGAACGGAATTATTTAAACCATTACTACTGTTGTACAACTGACTAAGCTCATTTGCAAGGAATGGGCAGCTTCAACTCTAACAACAACAAAAAAAAATATTTAAAAATATAATTAATATAGGAAGTATGCCTTCTTTGGGCTTACATCCACAACTAGCACACGGATCGCCCAACGGGCGATAAAACGAAGGTCATGAGGTGAAGGAGACTTGACGAAAAATATTTTTACTCAATGCTTTTTCACACACGATACAACTTAGGCTGTCCATACCAATGAGCTTAGTCGGATGTGGCAGGCTAATAGCTCAAGCAAAACATAGCTGATACACTACATCAAACTGCTTAGATTACTTTTGCCTAAGAATCAGAGCCAATTACTAGCGTTATACATTCAGTTTCAGCTAGGCAAACCTACTCGTAATATATTATGATTAATTTCACCTCTTAAAATTACAACCATATTTCAAAAGAAGTCAAAGATCAGCTTTACGAATAAAAAAATATGCTACCATCCGCATTACGAATAACTTTTACAATAAGGTACATACAAACATGCAAAATTAGAAACAAAATAAAATCGGCCTTCAATAAAACCTTGATTTACTTTTTACAAGAAATATAAAGAAATCATTGGAACAAAACAACTAATTCTAAAATATTCCCTTGAATAAATGTATGTTGTAACATAAATCTTGGATTGCTGGATGTTGTTGGTTGCAATTAGCTCGTTTGTAAAGGTTGCAATATGGCGTGGGTACATCGACGAAGGGCGGGACTCTCCTAGAGCAGGATAAGGTCGGGTCCGTGCTGTGCGAACTGGTACAGCCCGTCGAAGTCATCCAGGTCGTCGTCCAGGAACAGCTCGTCGTCTACGTTATACAATAATAACAATCACTACACGCTCACACTAGTATCACGCCAACTTATTTTGACCAAAAAAATGTTAAATTGCAATTTTAAAAATAATTTCATGGATGTGCAATGGGTTTGTTCAGGAGTGACTAAGACAAGGTCGACGATGGAGCGAGCTTACCCAGAAGCCTGCTCACTCTAACTTTGAAGAGATTAGTGTTGTATGCTTTCGAAAACAGATGGCAGGCAGAGAGTTCCACTCCTTTAAAAGATGACTATAAAAGACGTTTGGATACGCTTAGTGCGAATTGGTGAAATAGCAATGAGGTAAGGATGGTAATTTGCCGCGCGTCTAGATATGCGATAATAAAAGGGGCTGGTAGGATGATGGTGTTTTACAACATTTAATATATTTGGCATCATACCTGGGCCAAAAAAGTCGTCGAAGTCATCGTGGTCGTTGAGATCTCCCAGAGAATCGTCAGAATCATCGTCGAAGATGCGATCAACAAAGTCGGGCCGGAGGTGTGGGTTGCTGCGGTCGTCATGAAGATCCACCGTCAGCAGCTTGTGCGTCGGCAATTCTACTTCATGCTATCGAAAAAATGTAAAAATACCATTAGACAGTTTATTCCAGTAATACCCACTGACAAATCGTAACTTTTGGGGATTGTTACTTAACTTTTGGGAATTGTTACTTAATTCTACAAATCCTCACTATCAAATACATTCAGCCTACAACCTAGTTGCTATAATATTAAATAGAAGTCTCCCCGCACTCCCATTACTGTCAGCAAGGTATAAAGGAATCAAACCGAACCTCGGGGTACTCTTGAAGTCGACGTTATCCTGATTATAAACAAAAAAAAAAGAACAGAAATAATCTGGTTATTGACCGAAAACCAGCAGTACAGCAGTAGATGAATCATCAAATTAGTTAAATTGAGAAACGCTTTTTTTGTTAAATAAAATTATTTAGAATCCCCACTGGTGAGAATTTCACCTCTAAGGGAGTCGTGGCGGTGCCTGCGAGCCGCAGCGTGAGCGCGCGCGGCCGCTCCTGCAGCGCGCGCACGGCCGCGCACACCACCTCCTCCGACACGCCGTCGCAGCCGCACACGTCCACCTCCTGCACACAACGTGTTACTGACCGACAGTGCCGACTAAGGAATAAAGGAACCTTGCCGATGACGCGATATGACGTAATTCGACCGATCCCAACTACAAGTAAATTCATCCTTACCACTACTTATGGCATATGACATATAAGCGAGCGGTTTTTTACGAGTTGAAGAAAAACAAAACACACTCGCTACGACGACGTAAGCCATTCGAATTACATCATTATATCGTAGTGGCAAAGACGATTTTGGGTTTATGTTAGTAGAAATCGCACGAATTGCGTCATGAGCGAGCTCCCTAACACAAAATGACATAGAAGATAGTCTGCGAACATGTACCTGCAGCAGCGGGCAGGCGGCGAGACAGGCCGCCAGTGAGGAGGCGGAGAGGGCGGGGTTGCCGCGGGCGGTGAGGCGCTGCAGGCGCGGCAGCAGCGCCAGCGCGCGCAGGCCGTGGTCGGAGAGCGCGCCCAGGTACGACACGTCCAGGCCGCGACAGACAGCGACAGCCGCGGCACACGGCGATGAGACCGTCGTCCCCGACGCCTGTCGAGACACGCGCTTTACAACCTGCCTCTTCGAGCCCCTGCGGCTCTGTTAAGTTACACGCGACAAACGTTATAGTAATTCATTTTATGATAGTATATTATATTGTTAAGAACTACATGCATATAAAAGTACATTTACATGCAGGACAACATAAATATGACATTAGTAAATAGGCATGATGACAGCATCAATAAATTGCAAATCGAATTAGTCTTTTATAGTGAAAGATTCCATTGTCTGGGATGAATAATAAAAATACATTTGCAGATGAATCTTTCAATTCAAACCAATAGTTCCTGAGATTAGAAGTGTTCAACCAAACAAACTATTCAGAGAAATGAGTGAAATTGACCAAAAATTTTTTTAATGCAGTTCGACTCTGTTTCGTGTAAGGATCATTTCATTGTATCGGAAGAAAAAAATCGGGACGGCGGAAGTTGGTCAAATTTAGCAAAATATTTTTTCATACAAATTTTATGAACGAAAAAAAATAACATTTTTTTTATTATGCTGTTTGACTTACTTTCATGTAAGGATGAGATAATTGTATGGGCAGAAAAATATCTGAACAGTACAAGTTGGTCAAAAGTAGAGTAATGTTTCTTCTAACAGCATAAAGTCGTATTAACAGTGTCAGTATTTCATAAGATTTGACCCACTTCTGTTGTCCGGGCATTTTCCTTCCCATACTATGAAATGGTCTTTACAAGACACTAAATAACATGGCATCATAAAAAAAATTGTTATTTTTTTTCGTTCATACAATTTGTATGAAAAAATATTTTGCTAAATTTGACCAACTTCCGCCGTCCCGATTTTTTTCTTCCTATACAATGAAATTCCTTTCAACCAATAGTTGGATTAAGTTTTCAACCAACAAACTATTCAGCTATATAATATTAGTATAGATTTGAATATGGCTTACCTGGGTGTGGAAAGACCCTCCGTGAGTTACAGCTGGAAATGTTCAATGATTCCAGTTTAGGGCACGATTGTGCAACTCTTTTGAGGACTGCGTTTGTGATATAGATGTTGCGACTAAGGTTCAGAGTTTTCAGTTCAGTTAGGGTAGCGAGGGCATCACAGAAAGCGTCGTTACTTTGGTGAGAGAAGCACATCTCTACCGAAATATACTCGCTCAACGAAAGCTCTTCAAGCTTTGGGAGTTTACTTAAAATCAATGGTATGATCTTCCACATTGTGTGAGGACAGACGTCCAGTTTGAGAGTAGTTAATCCAGGTAACGTGTCTATAGCGGCACTAAGTACTGTGCCTTGAAGACTGTAGCAGTTGTAAAACGCGAGCGAATTTAGTTTTTGCGGATTCGATCCTGTGAGAAAGAGTCCTGTCACGTGTGTGTTATTAGCGACCGTCAAGCTTTCTATGCACGATTCACTTTTGACTAGATGTACTAAACTCGAATCGGTAAGCTGAAAGATAAAAGATACAATTTAAATTGAATCTTGAAAAATTCTACATACTCTTAGTTTAAAACAGAGACATGTTAAACTAAACTATACCTTATTGCACGAAACGAAGGATAAACTTTTTAGTTGTTTACAACCATAAATTAATGGATTCCAATTTCGAGTGTGCATCCCAACAATCTGAAAGTGACCAAATATATTTTAACTATAAAATGTACAAATCTTGGAATTCAATGTTTATGTATGGGTACAGATTTAAATTAATCAGGAACACAATTCGTGCAAGTCTAGTCCACAGCAAAGCTAAAATTTTAGAAAAAAAAAACTGCTTTGATGAAGAAAAATGCCGATTTTTGTAAACCAGATGGTTTACAAAAATCGGCATTTTTCTTGAACATCGAGGATGTATACCTTGAGCTCTTCGAGGTTGGGACAGAACTTGCCGACGATGTGCGCGGTGCGGTCGTTGAGCGCGGACCAGTGATGGTCGATGTGCAGGCGCACCAGCGACGCGCCCACGCGCTGCACGATGCGCCGCAGCACGGCCGTGGTCAGCATCACCGGCACGTGTTGCCACCAGGATGTTTTGAACATGCGGATACCTGCCCACAGATACAAATTTAACTTATGTGTGCTAGTGAGGCTTTAGATATCTATGTATATCTATTTGCATGAGAAAATCAATATAAAGCTTGGTCCTGAGTGACTAGGCTATATAAGGCAGACCCTCTGGCAAAAGCTAGTATTAAATTAATAAATAGATACAATAGATTTCGTAACTATTTATGCTAAAGTTTATTGAATACATTTTTTCTTAATGCGATCTTGATCTTGTGATGTTATTGTGTCAACAGATGGCAAACAGATAGTATGTGATCTTAATTATTTAAATTGTTTACCTTGAAGATATTCACGGACCATGTTCTGCCAAGTTTTACTGACTCTTTCTGATCTGATGAGGTCTCTTATAGGAACATAGGCCAAAATGTGTGTTAAACAATCCCTGTTCAAAACATCCAGAATGGTATAGGAAGTGTCCATTTCTGCATCATTTTCTTCATCCTGTGATTCTACATTATCCTGGAGAAAAATATAAAATTGGTGTTTATATAAGAACAAAATAATTTATAAAGAAATTTATGTTGAAATGGCTCACCTCTGGTGTTTCTGCAGCACTTGTGGTTGCCTCAGAGACTTCTCCGTTTTCCGAAACCCACTCAAAGTTGTTGGCATCTGTAAAAATAGAATACGTGTTTTTAACATGCCAATGAAAATACAAGATCATGATTTACAACAACTATTGACACAACAAATTTAAAAAACTTAAGACTGAAAGTACCTAGTTCAGGGATAGCTAGATTTCCGGCAGAAGCAGCGTTCCCATCAGGGCGGCGCTGACCGCGAGGCTTCCAGCGCCCTCTGCCGTCTGCGTCCTCAGCAGGTTGGTGCCAACTATCGGCAGGCGATATCCGCAGGTTACGACCTCTCAGAGTCTTCTCGTGAACTGGGGCTTGAAGTGCTCTGTTCAATTAAATTTTAAGTGTGTATGTAGTACATGTCTAGCACCTAAGAAAAGTATCAATGTAACAGATGATGAAAAAATGAAGGTTCCCTGATAGTGGCTTTATTATGATGCAAAGGTAGTTAACAGGAGTGGGAACAATACAATGTACATGTAGATATTAAAAGATTAATCTTACACATGATTGTGAGAACCTGACTTATTTTTAACTCACAGTTAAATATTTTTACTACAAATAGGTGTAGCCTTTCTTGGTTCACAGAAACTACATAAAATATCTCTAAAAAAAAAAAAAAACCTATATAAATATGTACACAATAGTACATAAAAACTTCAAGTTTGTTTATAAGAACTCTGTGTTTACACAGACAATCCTACAAAATATACTCATTTTATAATACTAGCAGAACCACACATGCGCACACCCACTTCAATATAATCATGTATGTTGTCATACTTATGTGCATCGGCAGGATTGCTATAGGTGACAAAGGCATATGTAGGGGTTGGTGATTTGTTGGGACCTTTGTCCCCCATCCTCAGCCAACAACTCTTGATGAAGCCATATGGAGCAAAGACGCCAAATAGCTCAGATCTGGTTGTCTGAAACAATCATTTTCTAAGATAGTTTGGGTAGACATTTTAAAATGTAGAAAAAATCTTAAATCAGCTATGAAAAAAACTTTTTTTTTTCTTATCAGTTTCATCTAAGTCATGAACCTCAAAACCGGTTGGTGGTCAAGCCTCTCCAAAGATGAGCCCTTATTTATAGTCTTGTTAACTAATTAAGGTCTTCAAGATACTCACAATAATGAGTGGAAAGATTTACAACCACACCAATAATTTTTAGTGTTAATTTAATAAATATCATACCTTTGGGGGTAAGTTTGACACATATAACTTTCTAATGGGTATTCCATCCTCAGTATGGGTAGGAACATACTTCAAGCTGAAGGGTGTGACTTCAAGGTTCGAATTAATGGCATCTGAAAGAAAGGATTTTGATAATGAAGTGCTGATAGAGCTATTATTAAAATAATGTAGCTGTTATAGTAAAAACACATTATTTTAAACACAGTTTAAAAAATATTTCACCTCAATTGCCTCTAAATTCCTGAGTAGTCAGCAGGCGAGCTACACAAATAAAATATAATGGATGTGCCAAGGAAAAATTCCTATCTTCAAAGTTGTCAAACGTATTAACAAGCCTTAGCGACTGATGATATTTAACTAGGAGATTAACGCTCGAGGCAAACACATATTGGTAACAAAAGTAACAAGTAATTTCGTGCAAAATAATTAATAAATACATACACAGCTCGCGACGAACAACGTGAAGTAAATCCGGATTGAGAAATCTCTCTTCTTCTTCGTAGTACATGGCGTTATCTTACTGTTTCGAAAAACAGCTGGAACTTGTCTACTAACAACAATTAATAATGGAACATGATATCATCAAAATATAAAGAAACACAGAAAATTTGGAGTAAATACTCAAAATAAAATTGATAATTGCAAACGCAGTCAACATACAACGGCCGTGTTATTTTTTAACAACCAATGTTGCCACTTTTGCCATTCTATTTACTAGTCTATAGCTTGTTTATGAACAAGCCAGCCCGCGAAAATTCAAAATTTCTTGCGTTTTTCGCAATTTGCAGACCATTGCTAGGTTTTATGTTGATTAAAATATTATTCGCGGTTGTAAGATGTATGTAGTTATAGAATTATAATCATCAAAATCACCAATACAACCCTCCAAGTTCATAAAACCCTAGGAACAAAAAAAAACAGAAAAAGGGAAAACTTATAGGGTTGTATTGGTGATTTTGATGATTATAATTCTATAACTACATACATCTTACAACCGCGAATAATATTTTAATCAACATAAAACCTAGCAATGGTCTGCAAATTGCAAAAACGCAGAAATTTCGTTCGTGCGAGTATTTATGAACCGATTTTAAAAATTCTTTTTCCGTTTGAAAGGGTACCCCCAAGGTAGTCACACTGCTATAAAGTCAGGTATCTGGTGTCCGTGGTCCTGGCGAAATGAAATTAAATTCTCAAAAATAAGCTTATTTTTTGTCAATAAAGGTAGTTTTTAATATATTACATTTATTTTGTTCAATAAAAGATCAAATGACGATGCCTGCCGGGATCGCGGGACTGTCTCACCTGGTAACCGCGGCCCTGGTACATAAAGGGCTATTGAAGGGTCACCGTGGATTTTAGTCAGTACAAGTCTGACAGACGCATAGGATGATTATACCGCGCAAAAAAAAAACAACTGACGATTACTTACATCTTTATTTATCGGATTATGAAAACGTGAGAATAATTAAAAAATACTTAATTTTTAGCATTCCGTAGCCAAATGGCAAAAAACGTAACCCGAGATTCGTCATGTCTGTCCGTATGTCACAGCCACTTTTTGTGTAAAAGCTATGCCTTTGAAACTTGGAAAGTAGATGTTAAATGTGTGTCCTCCACCCTAAAATAAGAGAATGATAAAAAAAAAACGTCCGTCATTTTCTCAGCATTCATTTATTATTTTCTAAATCCCTTAAAACTTGGTTCAAAAAACCTGCCTTTCCTTTCTTCGGGCTGGTTCCACATCCAGCCCAAATAAAATATAACACTCATAACATGGGAACATACCCCCATTGTCTTACGCCCATGTACCTATACAAGAACAACTGTGTTCAACCACGGTATTAAGCTTCATTTCGTCTATTAAAAGCTTCGCTTGCCGCTTCGCGTCGCTATCGTTA
Source organism: Agrotis ipsilon (assembly GCA_028554685.1). Taxonomy (NCBI): domain Eukaryota; kingdom Metazoa; phylum Arthropoda; class Insecta; order Lepidoptera; family Noctuidae; genus Agrotis; species Agrotis ipsilon. Next base: position 13,012,951 of record CM052966.1, read on the forward strand.
TTCCTCTCTCATTTGTGATAATGTAAGTGAAACGACCTCTGTCGACCACTGTATCTCGTTACCTTTTTCTGATCAAAATGCAATAAATCAAAAGAAACAACGAATTTTGAATTTTTCGCGGGCTGGTTGATGCAATCACTGTTGATCAATCAATCAATCAATCACTTCTGTAGCTTTTTGTAGAATCGGTTTTAAAAACATGACTACGTGAGCGAAAATAAAGGAAACTCGAAATCTTAATGTTGATTTTGATTCTATTTTTGTTGTATGGAACTGAATAATTGGCTCAAAGGCTCAAAGGCCAGATGCTTCTCTAACTCAATGGTTTGACAGCTTTTGACAGTTGGCACTAGTTTGACGCCCCGTTATCAATTTTTTTTAAGTACCTATTATAGTCGGCATTTCAGATTTAGAAAATAGAAATTCAAAATAAAGTATTAATTAAATTTAGGGTACTTCTTTACAAAGCATCCTGCCCCAATTATTTTAGTTCGAACTAAACATCCTCAAACATGCAAGAAGTCAGGAAAAGAGGCAAAAGTACGGACAATAACACAACCAAAAGAGACAATATCAAAATCAATGAAAACGATGTTTCTGTAAATAATATAAGACCGTGAGTTTAATACATAAAGATTTTCGAGGTCTATGTATCTATAGTACCTAAAATTGACTCAATATTACAAGTATGTTGTAAAATTATGTTTTCAGGCAAACCAGGAGAGATGTATCGCTAAGAATCATATCTCGTATGGTCGTCATAGCATCACTCCTAATAGTGGTCTATTTTACGACTCAAAATAATAATATAAAAACTTTTGCTAAACAGTCAGAAATATTATCTGGCAAAGGCTTAGTTGTAGAGTGTTCTCAATCATTCAAAGAAGAAGTAGATAAATTTGAGGGGTGTGTCCCTAAGGAATGTAAGAGATATGTCACTGATCAAGTGATATCAGTAAGAGAAGCAGAAGAACTATTAGCTATAGCTAAGAAAGGTCTGAAGTTAGGTGGATCTTCAGGTGGAGCTTCAATTCTTGACCTACACAGTGGTGCACTGTCTCTGGGGCAACATTTTGTGAATATATACAAACGAGATGATGCTAAAAACATATTCAGTGATGCTGATTTTAATACTTACAGAGTAAGTCCACTTTTGGATACAAATATAAAATAACCCTTGCCACAATGGACCCTTTTAACATAACGTTTTTTGGTTACAGGTGATCAAAGAGAAAATTAAATATGCCATTGCTCATCATTTTGGAGTAAAACCAAACAAAATATATCTAACACATCCAACATTTTTCTCTGAAATAACATCGAAGAAAGCAGTCACTGTTCATGATGAATATTGGCATCCCCATGTTGATAAAGTATGCACCACAGTTAACTAATTCCATCATTTCTTTTCTTTTATACTAATTCAAGATGAAAATAAATTGATAATGTGTGACTTTATTAAATCTAATCTTGGTAAAACTTTCCAAATAATATTTACCATGCAATGAACCTGAAGTACAATAATATGTAAAAAGCTCTACATTACTTAGTTATTTATTCCACAATTTATTATTTCAGGAGACTTATAAATCATTCCACTACACGACACTGTTGTACCTTGGTGATTACAACATTGATTTCCAAGGTGGAAGATTTGTGTTTGTGGATGAGAAGTTCAACAGAACTGTAGAACCAAGGAAAGCCCGTCTAAGCATGTTCACCAGTGGAGGAGAAAACTTACACTATGTGGAAAAAGTAACATCAGGCATCAGATATGCAATGACAATTTCATTTACCTGTGATAAACAGTATGCTATTGAGGACCCTAGTACAAAAAATATATAAACTAACATTCCAATGATATATTGTTTAATTTTGGCCATTATAATAAAGGATCAAATTTCATTGCTACATATTTAAGAAATCATCATACACCTAGTTCTAGTGTTCCTAGTGATTTCAAACCTGTTGCTCGGCTCATAATGGTCGTAGCGTAATCTTTTTCAACTTATAGCCTTTTTTTTTACACGTAAATAAAATCCTAAAATGCCCCCAGGGCGGGATGGGCGGAGACCTCTCGCGCCCGGCATTGGTTTCGGCCATGCTGCGGAGCGAGACGTAGTGGGAAGCGGTCGCCGCCTTCTGCGAGGCAGTAATGCTCGTGAAGGAGGCGGCGGGCCGCGAGAGAGAGAGGACAGCGTCCTCCCTCCGCCCCAACCGCAGTGGTGTACGCCCACGGCGCCGTACGTCGCAAGACGATCTCCGGCCACCGTAGGCGCGGGCATGCGGACAGCGAGTAAAGGGCAACTCGCTATCCGACCATGGACCATGCCCGGGTCGACGGCGCGTCGTGTTCCACGCGCGCCTCAAAGAGCTGTCAGCAAAATGACGGGGCCACCTCTCAGAGGGCCAAAGCCTGCCGGGGTCGCGGGACTTATTTCTATTACCGTGACCCCGGAACATAAAGGGCTACTGAAGGACACCGTGGATTTTAGTCAGTACAAGTCTGACAGTACCTCCCGCCCTGCCCGGGGTTGGAGGTCTCATTTGATGATTTTACCACGATAAAAAAAAAAAGGGGCGGGATGGGAGGGACTGTCAGACTTGTACTGACTAAAATCCACGCTGATCTTTCAATAGCCCTTTATGTACCAGGGCCACGGTAACCAGGTGAGACAGTCCCGCAACCCAGGCAGGCTTTGGCTTTCTTAGAAGGTCCCGTCAGATTGCTGACAGCTCTTTGAGACCCGCGTGGCTACCTAACACTACGCGCTCCACGATCGGACGGCGAGTCACTCATAACTCGCCGCCCGCATATCCGCACCTACGGTGGCCGGAGATCGTCGGTTTAATTTTTTGGTCTAGGGATAATTTTAAAAAATCATGGGGTTGGCGGGTTACTAGATTCATTACATTTGCTTTCTAATATTAGGTTCCGAACTCTCGTTGTTATAAATCCTTTTATCAATAGTTTCTATGGGATATGGTCTAAATATTATGCTCTTATTTTTTTCTGCTTGGTTTTGTTCCTTGCTTTCGGTTACAGATTTATGATTCCAAGGAAACTTGCTTGTAACAGCATCCTTCTTCAACAGCGGGCAAACCTAAGAAAACAACATAATATCTATGTTTCAACATTTTAAGCCCAAATCTAAAAAAAATCCATTCCCATGCATCTGTTCATACTTCAGCGCTTTAAAAGCGCGGCGCATTTTTTTCGAACTGCATTTGATTTTAAGTTCTGGGTGATAAAAAAACGCAAGAAATTTTGAATTTCGCGGGCTGGTTGGAGCATTCACCTAAGTTCTAAACTGTGGTTCTACATCTATTTTTGTTCCTACTCAGCGCTTTTTTAACGCCCGAAAAACAAGAGCTCGTGTGAATAACTTATCTTAACTTTCACTCGTCTCACCAGTCTCACCCACCAGAATGGCAACACTGCTGTACTCTTATGTCATTGTGTAACTATTGTTGTTGGCTGGGTTTGTTACTCACTTCGGACCGTTTCATATCAAAACAAAACATAGTCGCTTTCGTGATGCTGACATATTTTTGTAAAAAAAACAAAATATAAGACATGTCACAAAAATCATAGTTTTTGAAAAAGCTAAATTTCAGTGTAACTGTACTGTTCCAAGCATTTTTGATACGCAAAATTTTTGTTTGGGTTTGCACTAAGGTATGATATTCTGATGCGCAAAATGTTATTTATGCGTACTTCGTTAGCGGTATATTTTTCATTTCTTCAGTGCGCACACTGCGCACGACCTTGATCAATTGTATTATTTAAATGTGATTTTTACTATTACATTATTAGATACTTTAAATGGACGGGTCTACGTTGGACCACAGCGATTCAGATTCAGGAGAGAGTTGGACCCTTTTGGAACATAATCCTGCCAATGCGGAGAATGACGCAGAATTTGCAGAGAATAATCCAACACTGGAACAGTAAGTGCCACAAGGCTTTAGAAGACATTACCAATGCATTTAGTATAAACCACAATAAATTCATATTGATATCCTTGACCTTGACCTATTGGCGAGGGCCTAGTTGGGCAATTTATTACTGCATGTGGTATTTTAAATTTCTTAATGTCTCATTAATTGCTGGTAAATTAGCTTACACAACATTCGTAGACATTAATCTATTAAGTTTAAAACTTGTTTCATTAACTCTGAGGAACATTAGTAATTTGTTCACACGTTCCACAAAATTAAGTAAAACATTTGCATAAAAAAGGAATTCGATTTCTTGACAGGGTAATAACTGAGGCACAAACTGATAAAGATGAAGACACAGATGGGATTTCTGTCATCAGTGACAGTGAAGCTGAATCAACAACTCCCTGTGAAACAAATTATGAGAAATGCCTCATTTCAGAGAGCCGTCCAACAGAATTATCTGATCCTCAATTTATTTCGGTTAGTCCAATCCCTCCTAATATTAATACTCACCATGAATCCATAAGGAGTGATGATGACTTTCTTGGAGAAAATACTGGTAAACATAAAACTTATGTGCACAGAAGAAATAAAAGGCTCAGCACAGTGCTCAATATTATTATGTTGGGAAGTGTCATCACAGCTGCAGGTGTGGCTATTGGTCATATGTGGGGTGCTAGAAATGAGTGCTCTATGAACACAACACCATCTATTAACAAAATACTATCAAATTTATATAAATTGCAAGAGGAGAATGCCTATCTAAGAAATAAATTAAAAGAACTGACACTTGTAAGCAGTATACAGATGCATCAAAGAAAACTAAATGCAGAAAAGATACCATTTAAACAACAGAGGTGCAAAAAGGTATATGAGGAACCACTCAATAGTAAAAATAAAGAAAGGATCACAAAGTGCATAGATGATGAAAGTATTAACATTGAAAAAATTGTTAGTAGTCATGCAGTTCAACCAGAATATGAAAAAGAATTTTTGAGTGACATTGATAAATTAAACAATATTTATCAACAAAACAAAAGTTGGCTTGATGAAGAAGTTGCAAAAAGAATGAAAGCTGAAGAACACACATTAAAAAAAATTAAAACACCGCTATCAAGTATAATTGAAGAACAAAAAGTATTACAAGATGAAGGTGTAAAAGACCATCAAGGTAGTTATTTCAGTCAATTGAAAACAGAAGCAGATGCAGAACTGGGACTGGCAGAACAATCAGAATTGAATCCTTTGAATGATAACACCCTGAATGATGCACCTGCTCTGAAAATTACATATGCTGATTCCTTGAAATCTGCTCACATCATACAAAAGAGAGATGCTGATGTTAATATAGGCACCGTCATGACCAAGGATCATGTGATGAAAAGAAAGATTAAGAAAGAACATGATGCAACATTTGATATTTTAAGTGAAGAAGAATTTAAAAAAGATGATAGATATGTTCGACCAAAGATAAAACAAGACAAGAAAAAACATGATAGGTCAAAATTACACAAAAAACAGAAGAGGAGAAACAAGTATGAGCAATGGGAAATGAAAGGTGGTTACTTAAAAGATTATGATGAGTTCTCAATAACTTCATCTCCAGAAAATGAGTACATGCTGAAAAAACCAGACCGCAATATCCTAAGTCGAGATTTCGAGAAGAAGACCAATTTTAATGAGTTCTCGGACATGAATGACAGTCATAGCAAGAATGAGAATGCAAATGAAAAACAGTCTTCAAAAGAAAAAAAAGTTACTGGAAAGTCTAAAAAAAGTGAGGACATAAACTGGTATGACAAGAGAGCCGTCCTCAGAACAGAAGCCAGGAAGAGATTGGAACATGAGCTGTTTGGTGAGACCAGCCCTAATAATGCTGGCTGGTACTTCCGACGGATGCAGAGACGAGAGCAATGCCGCGCCAAGGCTGATAACAGCACTCACAAGAAGCTTTCTAGAAGAAATTTGAATTTTAAAATGAAGCATTAGTGTTTCATACTGTTGATATTTATAATTAATGTTGTGCAATCATTTAGAAAATTTGAACACTTACCAAAATTGTCTAGAGAGGCAACTCGGGCTGAAACTTGTTTCGATTTATCGCTGCTATGTGCTCATCAAACAGAGCAGTTTGTTTGTACTTTGTATCGAAACCTGCGTCTGCGCCACGCGTTTGTATCGATACAGTCGCGCTGGTGCCGCACATCTGATCACATAGCAGCGATGTCGGTGTGACGGTAATAGGTTGGGCTTCTAGTAATTAAACACCCAAACATGGTAGTTTTAAAAATTGACTGTGTTCTTTTTAAAAAGTGTTACAAAGATTTGTAGCTTTACTGGTGCTTGGCACCAAACTTTTAGGATTTCAGTCAATTCTTTAGCTTATTATTTCAAATACTATTGTATTGATGCTATTAGTGTTACAAGTTTAGAATTCATTTTTATCTTTATGTCAAGGTAGCTATCATATTTGATAACTTACATTTTGCAACTTTTTATTGTGAACTTACGCATTTGCTTGATAATCTAGAATTCTAGAAGTTAGAATTTTAAGTAAATGTTAGATAAACACTTGGATAGTTAATGTTATTCTTTATTCTACTTATAACATCATATTTCTATTATACTTGCCCTTATGGATTTCGCATCCCGTGATAATTTAATGCAGTATTTTCAAAATTAGCAGGTACTATAATAAAAATTATAAAATGAATCATGTTTTAATATTTATTACAGTGATCACATAAATACGGACACATAAATAAAGGACAAAAAATAATATTTTCAAGAGAAAATTGTTGATCACTCAGTCTTTGCAAACTCAAATTAGAAAATAACTAGATACATGAATACGGTCATCTCGAGAGAATAATATATTATCACCTTTCATAAAAGATGTGTATGCAGTTCATTGTGTTGAATTCAAAATAATGAATCTAGTCATCACCGATCGCCCCGCTAAAAACCAAGTTTATAGCCGCATTCACATCACCTGCAACAAAAGAGAAATGCTAATAAATAGACAACATTCATAATTAATTCAATTCAGTAAATTGGGTGGCAAAAATTGATAGACTGATTCGTCTTTGATTGCCGAGCCAACGGATAGTTCCAGTGATTTGATGTCAGCGTAAAGCCAGGGATACACTCGGGGACCAATGTGCCATGATATGTATCGGCGTCAAGTCGAACGAAGCCGGCCAATTTCGCCTGACAATTTGGTGACAACGCGCGACTATGTCCGCAGCGACGTCAGACGAAGTCGCGCAAAACCTCGCCTGATATATCTGGTGACACCACGAAGTTTTGTTTCACAAGGCAGTCGATATCATGACACCAACCGAGCTATGTTGCGCGATATTGCCAGACATGTCGAGAGAAGTCCGGCAACGTTGCGCTACCTCATCTGACGTCGTTGACGACCAGTGTTGCGCGATGTTGCCAGTCAGGTCGACCGAAGTCCGGCAACGTAAAGTACGATTATTAATTGTAGTCAGTAAAATGACATTTTTTTTTTTTATTGTTTATTTAAGGTCACTTTTTAACATCAAAGGTCATTAGTGACCACATTTAACATTATTTTACGTACATAGATACAATAGGAAACAATACATATTGCTCGAACAAATAGGGACACAATCAAACACCAAACTATACATATTAATCATCCTCAGAAACATTAACGTCCGACTACATCCCTCCCTGCTTAAGCATTCTTTTATGCTATCAGGAAGGTCACACAAACGTTTCTCATTATCAAAGGCTGAACATTCAATTAAAAGGTGATGAACAGTTAAATCAAATCCACACTTGCATTTATTTCTGTCAGTTTAGTTATTAAATGAATATGGGTCATATTTGTGTGTCCAATACGTAATCTGGTAACAACTGCTTGATCTTTTCTAGATGTAAAAGAAATGGGGGATTTTTGAAAAATTGAATTTCTGATATCAAATAATTTTGATGTGTTTTCTGTCTTCCAGTGATGATCCCAGAGAAGTTTTACTTTATATTTAACATATTTTTGAAATTCAGTTGGTGTACATTTAATTGTACTGGAAATATCATTTTCATTTATTGCATTTCGGGCTTCTTCATCTGCTTTTTCATTGCCAGCTATCCCTTGATGACTTGGAATCCATATAATTTCAAAGTTGTAATTGTGTATTAAAAGAGTAATGATTTTTTGTTGAATTTCAATTATAAGAAGGTCTGTATTTTCTGCATTTTGTAATGCTTTCAAACATGATTTTGAATCAGTATAAATTACATATTTATCTAAGCTACTTTCATTTTGAATCAGTTCTAAAGCTTTGAGGATAGCTATAGCTTCACAACTAAAAATCGAGAAAAAGTCCCAGAGTCTGTACCGGAAACAGTTATCACCCGACACTACTGAACATTCTGTTCTTCCGTTCATAACTGATCCATCAGTGTAGAAAATTTTGCAATCTAAATATCTACTATTAATTTCATTAAACAATTTTTTATATACAAGTTGAGAGGTATTGTTTTTTTGATGTTTAGTTAGTTCAAGATTAATGGGAAATTTATGGATTTCCCAAGGGCCACAAGTAAGTAGTTTCTTTGAAAATATAGGTGGGATATTAAGATTTAACTCCTTTAAATATTTAGCAGCTCTGATGCGAAAGGGTTGTAGTAAATAAGGATGAAGTTCATATTCGGTATCTACAGCTGTCAATTTGGTATAATAATTATGGGATGGGTTTTCAGGTTGGGACAGTAAATTTACAGCATAAACGCAAATAAGGTCTTTCCTCCTAAATTCTAAAGGCATTTCTCCGGCTTCTGCTAAGATACTCTTTATCGGACTAACGCACCTATACTAAGTCGCAGAGCAGTATTTTGAATGCTTTCTAAGGAATCTAAAGTACGTTTTTTTGCAGAATCATAAATTATTGAGCCATAATCTATTTTTTGTCTAATTACTGCGCGATAAGTATTAATTAGGCAATTCCTGTCAGATCCCCATGATGTTGATGATAAAACTTTTATTATATTTAATCTTTTATAGACTTCTGATTTAAGTTTGTTAATATGAGAATTCCAGGTCATTTTCTTATCAAATGTTAAACCTAAAATTTTTAAATTGTTTACCTCTTTTATTCTGTGTTCGTCTAATTTTAATTGTACATTTCTAGTTTTATTTCTTTTCTTACTTAATATCATAAACTCGGTTTTATTTTTTGAAAATTTAAAGCCAGATTTTTTGGACCAGTCTAGTAGGTTATCCAATGTATTTTGAATTAATTTTAACGTGGGTTTCAAAGTTCTACCACTACATACTATTGTCAGATCATCAGCAAACAAGAACATCGTTAATGGCAATTAAAAAAAGAATTACACTGAGTACAGAACCTTGAGGAACACCATTTTCTGTAGGGACAGAGCTAGATACCAAATCATTAATTCTTACTTTAATTGATCTGTCCGAAAGAAAGTTCTTCACAAATGCTAGGGCATTTCCTTTAATATCAATGTTTTGTAATAATTTCAGGATCCTATGTTTCCAAACCATTTCATAAGCTTTCTCTACATCTAGGGCAACTATTACTGTATAATGATCATTTGCAAAGTTATCAAGTACTTCATTTTCAATATTCATTATATGATCTATTGTTGATCTAAATTGACGAAATCCATATTGGAATTCTGTAATATGTTTATTCGATTCTAAGTACCATCTTAAACGTTTACTAATTATCTTTTCGAGTATTTTACAAAGATTACATGTTAGAGATATGGGTCTATAACTTGATTGTAGACTTGATATTTTTCCCGGTTTTAATATTGGAACCACTAAAGCTTCTTTCCAGCTGTTTGGAAAAACTTGTTTATTCCATATATAATTGTATAACTGAAGCAAGTATTCAAGTCCGCGGGTTGGTAAGAATTTAATTATAATATTAGGTATATTATCTGGGCCTGGACTAGAATTACTTAGTTGGGAGAGAACTAGCAGCAATTCATGCATGAATATTTCAGAATTAATTGAATTTGAGTTATCAGATAAATGGAAATTTGACTCAGTTTCTTGGGTTGTTTTATATTCTTTAAAGTGATCATCATAATTATTTGAACTAGAATTTGTTGCAAAAGTTGTAGCCAGTAAATGAGAGGTTTCAGTAGCGTTTAATGCGAATGTTCCATCTTGTTTTTCGAGAACAATGTAACTATATCTAGTATTACAGTGCTTAAGTGTTTGTATCTTTTTCCACATTTCCGCTATAGGGGTCTTGTTGTTGATAGAAGATACCCAATTTTGCCAAGATTTTTTTATATTTTCTTTAAGAAGTCTTCTACAAAAAAAAAATGACAAATGACATTTGTTCACTATAGAAATGTACTAAATTTCCTTGTTTTTTTTTTTTTTTTTTTTAATTGTTTATTTAAGGTCACTTTTTAACATCAAAGGTCATTAGTGACCACATTTAACATTATTTTACGTACATAAAAACTTGTTGACAGTTGCATTTGTCATTTTACTGACTACAATTAAAAATCGTACTTTAGTGCTACTTCACCCAACGTCGCTGGCGATACATGTCGCACGACATTTGTAGCCTAATGTATTCTTAGCTTGAAGCCGCGTTTTCACTAGGGGATATTTTGTTCCGCGACTCCAGTGCCGGTTTTAGCACTACCAGCGCCCTTGGGCGAGATTTTCTACCGCGCCCCCTAACTGCAACACAAACCGATTTGTTTTAGCAAATCCACGGTGTCCTTCAATAGCTTTTAATTTTCACGGTAGTGGGATAGGTCCCGCGACCCCGGCAGGCCCCGTCATTGTGCTGACGCTCTTTGAGGCGCGCGTGGAGCCCAACGCGCTGTTGAACCTGGCATGGTCCGTGGTCGGACAGCGAGTTGCCCTTTACTCGCTGCCCACAAACCCGCGCCTGCCACTGCAGCTGGGGTGGAGGGAGGACGCTATCGTCTCCCTCACGCGGCCTACCTACTCCTTCGCGAGAAGGAATGCGTCACAGAAGAAGGCGACAGCTTCCCACTCCGTCTCGCCCCGCAGCATGGCCGCAACCAATGCCGGGCGCCAGAGGTCTCCACCTATCACCGCCGTGAGGACACGTCGGTGCTCTGCTGTGTCCTCCGGGCGATCCTCGTACTGGTGACACCCAGGCGTTTCCTCCTTCCTCATCAGACACAGGTACCTCCCGAAACTTCCGTGTCCGGTGAGGACCTGCGCCATGCGGTAGATCAGGACGTCGTGACGCCTATCCAGCCACTCCTCGAAGAGGGGTCTTATCGCCGCGATTGCGGCGTGCCTGAATACAAACTCATATGATAAAAGGAAAAGGATTTAATGAAATTTACATTTATTAAAAGAGACAACCATTTCTTAAAAAATAGAAACCAATAAAATTGTACATTTCTAGCATTTCTATCGCTTAACTCTTTTATTAAATTATCAAAATCGAGATTTTCTGCAATTTCAATTAAAGTTTGTGAGTTTAGATTGCGATATCGTCGATCGTCTGAAGGGGGGCCCCTATAAAGGGCCACAGCCATGTCGGGGTTGCGGGACATACGTATACCCCAACTCCGGAACACAAAGGGCTACCGAAGGACACCGTGGATTTTAGTCAGTCAAGCCTGACAGTACCTGCCGCCCTGCCCGGGGCGAAAAAACATTGTCAATCGTAGATAAGTTTTTATTAGCATACGCTTTCCTCTCCCCACTAGTAGTGTAGTCAACCGATACAATAATATTCGCAGAGCTATCCGTACATTTGGATAAACTTGTGCGTAGCGAGCTTTTATAAAATTTAATAAAACCGGGGGTAGCCACATTCTGATCTGCCAAAAAAGATTCCAGGCTTATAAGCTCATCACATAACATACACCCATCTATATCAGATTTAGAGTCTACAGTTAGTTTTAATAGGAGATCTCCACAGAGTTTCAGAAGATCAGGTTTTTCCGGAATCTTTTAATATTGTACAAAAAAGACCAATATTCTGAATATTCGTTGAGTCATGGACTGAAATTATAGTAGTGTCCAAAAGACACTTGAAAAACTCAAACTCAATTTTTTTCCGGAGAAAATAATTATAGGTTCATCAGAAAGTAGGCCTGCGGCGCCCCTTCGTATTTGGCGCCCCAGGCGGTCGCCTAACCGCGCCTTACCCTAACGCCGGTACTGCGCGACTCTGTCGCTCGATGCGAAATTCACGTATCCCTCAACATGACTGTGGACAAGGGAACTGTCAAGCGACATTGTCCCAAATGCGGATGAACTTTTGCCAGATAAATTCGTGCTCGGCTCTAATAGTAAGCTTGGTCGCATGACATTGTATGCTCAACAAAAGGGTCAGTGTAAGTGGTTGTATGAGTGTGTGCTTCATGCCGTGTTTCCACTTAGCGCGGCAGCCAGTCCACATCTGAGTACTTGCCAGCCACCACATCTGAGTAATGCTGTATCACAAAATGTTGCTATGTTGTAAAACAATGTTTAACCGAGTTTACTATAATCCTCACCTGAGCATATAAGTAAAGCGCGAATATTGAGAGCGTCGTCCAATAAGCCCATTTCGTGCATGTGGTTCAGCTGCGTCGAGAAATCTTCGCTCCCCTCTCTGGCCACTGGACTTTGCGATGACGATGCTGAAAGGTTACAGTTTCATTAGCACCCTCTGGCGAGGAGATCCATATTAATTTCAACATTTCGATGCAAGTACTAAAATAACTCTATCTAATTTCGACCTCTGATTATCAGATTTGTGCGATGTCAGTTGTAGTTGGTAAGATGAGCAGAATGTGGCAAAAAAAAAATTCAGAATAAGCCGTGTCTTTTCAAGTGACAATGACATTGATAAGGGCACAGGCCAATCATGCATGGGTTAAGCCGCGCTTGTTCTGCATATGGGTGATCATCTGTCATAGCCAGTTTCCTCTGTGCCTCGGAAAGCACGTAAAGCCGATGGTCCCGGCTGTCATTTGTATGACAGTCGTTATTATTCGTCAGATGGGGTATCGTATTACCTAGTTACTGGGTTGTGGAGGTACGACAGACAGTCGTTCCAAGTAAAATACTGATATTCAGCTGCATCTGGTTCAACTGGAAGCTGACCACAACATAGTTGGGAAAAAGCTAGACAGATGATGATGATGTGATGATGATATTTACCGGCCGTGCTCTGCTCCATAGGAGTGCCAGCAGTGTTCCTGGTGCTGCCCGCTCTGTTCATAGCTTCTGATATTGCTTCGCTGAACATCTCGGGTGTTATTAAGGAACGTGATGGACCTGCGAATTTAAAGCATTTAATTTAAACATTTTCTTTTACTGTTACGTCGATCGTATTGCGAGACTAATCTACAAGCTTCTCGAAGATTCCACAAGTTGCTCAGCAATTCTACTGAACTGAACCTTCTAGAAACATAGTCACAGAGATAAATGGTCTGTAATAACACACCTTGTGATCCCGGTATTACGTTCGAGCGGAATAATTTTCGAAAATAAACCTAAATCGCCAAAAGCTTGTAATAAAATTAGACACAAAAACATTTGAATGAATACTCATAGTGGATGGGGTAGTATGTCTCAGTTCCATCCATGTGCTGATGGTGACAATGGGGTGGTTTTAGTGAGGTATAAATCCCACACTACCCTGTCTTATCCTCAAAAACCGGGAGTCTATTTTGAAGTCCTACCCCCCAAAAGGTAGGTGTTAGTGTGAGCGCACCTCCAGTGGGCGTGCCGGCCTCGGTGGCGGAGGACGTGGTGCGACTGGACTCGCCGGCCGACTGCAGCAGACGCAGCAGGCTGTCGTTGCTGCCTGCGCCGCGGCTGCTCGACGACGACACGGCTTCTGTTGCTGCCTGAATCAACAAAAAACATTATTTTCAGCTTTTATACTTAAATATTTCACCAATTCATGATAGGGTAAAACACCCAATTATTGACCCTTTATGCGGTTTTTCTTGCTTCTTTCGTAAAATAAACTAATGCACGAGTTGCAAGTGGAAATGAATGTTTTTGGAAGATAAAATAAACGTTGGAGAATGTAACTAAAACATTATAAACAGTCATACAAAGGTAAAAAGTGTTTTTTTTCTCGAGTTTAGCAAAAACAGGCCATTTGACCAGTTATCAACATGCCTGTACCAAATTTTCATCATGCAAATGACCAATTTTTTGACCTCCTGTAGTATAAGAATAAACTCTAATATTATTTATTAGGACTGTGATACGAGGTTTTATTTGATAAGAAACAAACAAAGGTAGTCTTATTGCCCTACTCATTTTCTTTTTTCACACAATTTTGGTCTACAGTCTTCAAACGCGGCCTATAATATTCTTGCACTTATTTTTGAAGTTTTGTTGTAGTTTATCACTTTTTGTCCAATTTTTCCGCTTTATTATTAGTTATTTCATTTGTCTGTATTATGCAGCAAATTAAAAATGCTCGCCGGCAAAACAAATTGAAAGAATACGGCCTTAGTTCTTCAAAGTTAGTTTAAAAAAGTTTGAATTAATATTTTCCCAATTACATAAGACTATTTAAACTTTTTCACCTTCTGTAGAAGATCCTCACAAATGAAGAGAGCATAGACACAAATCTAAAATTACCTAACACTTTGCCTCGGATATGATTTAATTCAGTTTGTTCAAAAATGCAGGTTAGAGTAATTTTTGTCATAATTTTATGCATTAAACCAACTTATGACTGAGGCATTGCCCGTGTTATGTTCGGCAATTGTCCCACGGGATCATATACCTACATAAAAAGTATCCTGCGTCCAGGTAAACCCACCTAACCAGGTTTTTATATTATCCGCTTGCCAAATTGTTTCAAAATCCATTCAGCCGTTAACTTTTCCTATAATTGTAGTAAGTTTAAACTATTCAGGAAGATCCAGAATGTGACAGTAGATCGAAAATGTAAGTAACACGCTCAAATTAAGCTAGGTTCATAGGTTACTACGTAAGGTATTTTTTATGTTTGTGATTGTGCAGATACACACATTTAGGGGTGCCAACATCCATGGGCATAATACAGATGCATTAAAGTTAAGCTACCTCACCATTAAAATGAATTATACGTATAAACCGTGGTGTCAGTAACTGGTATATTCGTACATATGGTTCATTTCCAGCTATTGACATGTCATGTCAAAAAAATGGTTATCCATACATTTGAGTTTACCACATATTGACCCCATCATTTTAACAACTTAAGGCTCATTAAAACTTGAAAATCCAGTGGAAAAGCATTATGTCTGTCTTAAATAACGAAAAAATACCAAAAACTAAGGAATCTATAGTGTAAAACTGAAATAAAATGACATTGAAAACAACCTTCAGCTTAGCAAATTGTTAAATTTCTTGATGATTATAGCAGGGTATTTTATTATCATAGGTTTACGGACGCAATATCGCTTTATTTAAAATTTCTGTGACGCCGATATATTACAAGATAAATTATTTTTCATTTTCTGTATTCTTTATGCAGCACTGCAAGAAGATTTATTATTATTTTTGATAAAAACTGTTTGAGGTCAATAGTTGGTGGGAGGTCAGCAGTTGGGTACTTTACCCTAGTTTAAACAGGGGAATATTAACTGTATTACCTACACACAATAACAAAAAAAAATGCGATATCTACGAAAAATCGAAATCTTTTTTTGTTAGGTACGATAGATTATTTCATGGTTTCTCCTTCTTTTAAAATTCTTATAGGGTAAAACACCCAATTATTGACCCTTTAAGCAGTTTTTGTAACTTCTTTCGCAAAATAAACTAATGCACGAGTTGCAAGTGAAAATGAATGTTTTTGGAAGATAAAATAAACATTGGAGAATGTAACTAAAACATTATAAACAGTCATACAGAGGTAAAAAGTGTTTTTTTTTTCTCGAGTTTAGCAAAAACAGGCCATTTGACCAGTTATTAACATGCCTGTACCAAAATTTTATCATGCAAATGACCAATTTTTGATCTCCTCCAGAATAAACTCAAATATTATTTATTAGGACTGTGATACGAGATTTTATTTGATAAAAAACAAACAAAACTAGTCTTATTGCCTTCTCATTTTCTTTTTTCACACGTTTTTGGTCTAAAGTCTTCAAACGCGGCCAATAATATTCTTGCACTTATTTTTGAAGTTTTGTTGTAGTTTATCACATTTTTCCTCCTTCTCATTTTCTTTTTTCACACGTTTTTGGTCTAAAGTCTTCAAACGCGGCCAATAATATTCTTGCACTTATTTTTGATCGTTTGTTGTAGTTTTATCACATTTTTCCTCTTTATTAGTATATAGTTATTTCATTTTTCTGTATTATGCAGCAGATTAAAAATGCTCGCCGGCAAAACAAATTAAAAGAATACGGCTTTAGTATTTCAAAGAGAGTTAATATTTTCCCAATTACATAAGACTGTTTTAACTTTTTCAACTTATGAACAAGATCCTCACAAATGAAGAGAACATAGACACAAATCAAAAACTACCTAACACTTTGGCTCAGATATGATTAACGTCGTCGTCGGTTTGTTCAAACATGCAGGTTAGAGTAACTTTTGTCATAATTTTATGTACTAAACCAACTTATGACTGAGGCATTGCCCGTGTTATGTTCGGCAATTGTCCCATAGGATCATATACCGACATAAAAAGTATCCTGCGTCCAGGTACACCAACCTAACCAGGTTTTTATATTATCTGCTTGCCAAATTGTTTCAAAATCCATTCAGCCGTTCACTTTTCTTAAAATTGTATTAAGTTTAAAATATTCAGGAGGATCCAGAATGTGACAGTAGACCGAAAATTTAAGTACCTCGCTCAAATTAAGCTAGGTTCTTAGGTTACTACGTAAGGTATTTTTTTATGTTTGTGATATATGCAGAGACACACCTGTAGGGTTGCCATCACCCATGGGCATAATACAGATGCATTAAAGTTAAGCTACCTCACCAATAAATGAACTATACGTATAAACCGTGGTGTCAGTAACTGGTATATTCGTACATATGGTTAATTACCAGCTATTGACATGTCATGTTAAAAAAATGGTTATTCATACATTTGAGTGTACCAGATATTGACCCCATCATTTTAACAAGTTAAGGCTCATTAAAACTTGAAAATCATGTGGAAAAGCATTATGTCTGTCTTAAATAACGAAAAAATACCAAACTCTAAGGAATCTATCGTGTAAAAGTGAAATAAAATGACATTGAAAACAAACTTCAGCTTAGCGAATTGTAAAATTTCTTGATGATTTTAGCAAAGTATTTTATTATCATAGGTTTACGGACGCAATATCGCTTTATTTAAATTTTCTGTGACGCCGATATGTTACAAGATAAATTATTTTTCATTTTCTGTATTCTTTATGCAGAACTGTTAAGCGGTAAATAGTTGGTGGGAGGTCAGCAGTTGGGTACTTTACCCTATTTCGGTATTTCTATGTAAAGAAAACGCACAAGAAAGAAGTTTTCTTGATAAAGTTCAATTTAAAAAAATAGCAGCGTTTTAATGTGTGTAAAACTTTGTACTCGTATCTTGACAGTTTAGGTCGTTATCATACTAGCGGTTTGGAAGCGGCTGCGGGGCGGAGCGGACGCGCAGCGCATCCGTCGCGAACACGCCGCGGCTGCGCAGCGAGGACGTCGCGAATGCGTGGCAAATGCGTTACGTTTTCGTCGCGTGTTTGTACGCTCAGTAACAAAATGGATTCCGACGAGAAAACATTGCTGACAACGTTATTACTTCGAAAACGCCAGAAACGAAAACGAAAGCATCGACGAATTTGGGAAGAATCATTATTAGATTAGGCTGAGGAATTTTTCGCAATATTCATGTTTTGGTAAAAAAAAACTTATCGGCTAAAAAAAATGGGACTATTATGCATCAATAATCTGTATCACCTACTCTTATCATATGCCAAATTTCAGCGCTGGAGGAATTTTTCGAAAGTCTTCATACAAAAAATTTCTCCTTGATCTGAGGTTTGGCAGGGGCGGACGTTTTGGCGTTTGTTCGAGGCAGTACAAAATGGCGTCCACTTTGCTGTTCACGGCGATCCCGTTGCGCGTCCGCAACGAATTCGCTGCGCAACCGCGGCGTGTTCGCAACGCATTCGCTGTGCGGCCGCTCCGCCCCGCAACCGCTTCCAAACCGCTAGTGTGATAACGCCCTTATAAATCAACATAACGATATTTTTGCAAGGAACGAAAAATTGAGCTGCGAGCAGCATTAGAACCTGCGTCTTCTGGATAGGTACTCCAGACGCCTTAACCAACTAGGCCATCGCAACCACTTACACTCGTAGCTGAATTTCTCGTTCGCTTGTTTTTCTGTACGCTGTTTACACGTTGCGCTATCTATTGGTAATGTTTCAAACTACTACCAACCAACAAGTCTTATATTGCAATCAAATCAATGTTGTATTAGATAACGACTTCTAAACTAATGTTATATTTTTATTTTTATATTTCTATCTATCCAGAAGACGCAGGTTCGAATCCTGCTCGCAGCTCCATTTTTCGTTCCTTGCAAAAATATCTTTGCGAAGACGCGACGCAGGCGTTATTGCGTATAAAAATATAACATAAATCAACATGTATCTTGACAGTTTATAAAATTAATAAGTTTCACAAAATTAAGTTGTCTAAAATATACCCTGCAGGTTTACTATAAACTAGCTGTGCCCGCGACTTCGTTCGCGTGGATGTCGGAACCGAACAATTTTTTTAGTTCGAAGCGATTATTTCTGGCCACGGATTTCATATAAACCCTGTAGGTATTTAGAATTTTCTAAGATTTATCAAGAATATTTGACACTTCTATTCCAGGTTTATGTAGAACTATTTTTCCTAATGCCCGCTCTATGCACTCCACTTCACTCCACTCCACTCCCTTCCGTTCCACTCCCCTCCCCTCCACTCCCCTCCGCTCCTTTCCAGTCCATTCATATTATGTGAACCGATTACGATGAAACAAAATACATAATGTTATTTCAACATAAACACGTCTATTCCAGGTTTTCTTTTAACGCCATCTGCCGTGCGTTGAAATATGTATTTATTTGAATAATGTAGTTTTTCTATTCGAAGTTAGATCGCGCGATTGACGTACGAAATCAATGTGTGAGACCAAAGTGCACCCGTAATTTTACTTCTGAAACACTTTAAATTCAAATATTTTTTTATAGACTGAACCGATTCCAATGAAACAAAAACTAAATTCCTCTCCAAGTTACGCTTAATCGTTGTGTATAAAAGTTATCTACATTAATTAGGTACGTACATTTTATGTGATACCCGGACAAATACACAGACAAACAGACAAAAATTCTAAAAATGCTAGAAATGGGTTCTATTGGTTGTCCTTTAATATCCTGGCTTTTTTGAGTTTTTTTTAAATGTACAAAAATAACTTTTCTACAGTTTTATTATATGTATAGATAGATAGATAGATAGAAGATCACGCATGATGTATTGAGCATAGTCTTATTTCATGAGTGTGGTTACAACTGACCTGTAAGGCAGCAGCAAACTGTTCATGTGTGATGGGGTTCCGCTCGCCATCCTCATTCTCTTCCTCATCCGCATCTTCGTCTTCCGATAAAGCTTCTAATGAATAGGCGAATCCCGATGTTGGAACTGAAACAGAATTTATTTAGTTGCATTCCTTTATGTTCCTTATTTGAATATTCAATGCTAAAGCTTTTCGAGATTACAAATATGTGTGGTCAATCTGTGTGAAATCGAAACTTTTTTGAAGTTACGACGTAAAAATGAAAGATTAACTTCCGCATCATTATTTGTATTAAATACTAGCTGGCCCGGCAAACTTCGTATCCCCTATAAATAACGTCACTCAGCTGTTTTTTTTTTTTGGGAGTAAAGAAAAGTGTTGGTTTAAGACTTTTTAAGGCAATTTTTTAAAATATTCTCTACCCGAGAACCATCCTTGAACTTCAAGGAATATTATTAAAAAAAAAGAATAAGCCAAATCAGTCTAGCCGTTTTCGAATTATGCGCTCACACATAAAGACATCAAGCGATCCACTTTATTATATAGAAGAAAATAAAAGACCTACATTTATAATAATCTTCAGTCATGCACTGTTACAAAGAATTATTGAAAAATCTGAAAAGACTCACCACTCTCAGTAGACGATGTAGTGTTAGAGCGAGAGCGTACAAGCCTTGTGAGATGTCGCAAGGCTGCTGGCAGCTCAGGGTGAGCGTTGGCTCCTCGTCTCATAGTATGAATGTTGGCTCCGAGAGCGGCAAGCAACTCCACCTCATGAAGAATAGACAGAGCCACACAGTCCTCTCCAATGCAAGGTGCTTGCTCCACAATCTCAGCCATTGCAGAATCGTCATTTAAGAGCTAAAAAAGAGAACAAATAGCATAATGAAAGGAAATATAAAACTGTAATATAGTAAAGCCATGAGGGGTCAGCCTCAGGGTCGCCTTAAGGCCAAGCTTTTCAGTTTCTACTATTCAAATTGTAGTCTATGTACTGGCATAGACAAAAATTCATTATTATAAATGATGATTTTATAACTTTTTATTTAAATTTTTTAGCAGTTGATAAAACAAGAGTACCTGCATCGCCCTGGTCCATCCTGGTGCGTTAGGAGTACACCCCAAAAACCTCAGAGAGGTATTAAGTTGCTGCAGCTCAGCATCAGTGTATGATGGTGCTGGTGCTGGTGCGGTGTGCACCTTCTTCTTGACCACATGCACCATCTCTCCACTCTTGACACCACTGTCTTGAAGAGTGACATCATCCTTCAAGATCTTGCCATGGTGTATCAGTTCTACAAAAAAAATTGAAAAATAAAAACACAATTATTGAAACCTTCTACAAATGCTAACATGTAAAAAGTAGAATGAAAACAAGCAAAAAGTTTTAGTTATGTCAAAACAACTTTCTTCCCCTGGATTTAATGTTATTTTTAATTTTATTTATGACACATGTTTGTTACATTTTTAAATATCTCATACAAAATAAAAAAGATAAGTGTAGTGATAGTATAGCATAGATTATGTATATGTATATATATAAATTTTATGTCTCCTAAACTAGTTTTATATTTTTATTCTATCATATTTAATTTAAAACTAACTTGACATTCGTGCACTCACCATTTAGGTTCATTTGAAAACCAGCGTCGGGTACCTATATTTGTCCGACATTATGCTGAAATGGGCCTATTTGGCGCAGCCGTGAGTCACACAGTTTAAAATATGCTACCTACATGGTTTTTTATTTGGTTTTAAGTTTGTTTAGTTTTAAGTTCTACTTATTGTTTCTTGTCATAATACTGTGTGTACTTGTGGCATGTGCCAATAAACGTTTTTTCTTTCTTTTCTTAGTGTGCGTGTGTGTGTGTGTGTGTAGTTTGGTGTTTGATTGTGTCCCTATTTGTTCGAGCAATATGTATTGTTTCCTATTGTATCTATGTACGTAAAATAATGTTAAATGTGGTCACTAATGACCTTTGATGTTAAAAAGTGACCTTAAACAATTGAAAAAAAAGAAAGATAATTAAAATTTATTGCAGGAAAACTTACCCAGTGATGCTGAGGGAACATTTGTCTTTTTTTCTGCTTCAGATTTAAGACTGTCCACAGTATTATCTAAAGCAAAATTTTCGATTTTGTGGCGTTCTATAGGCCCAGGTTTTATTTTTATGCCAAGAAATATGCAAGGTAGATTGTCCATGGCTGAGAAATATAGACAATCCTGAAATAATAAATTAAACAGACTTGCTCACTTGATTAAAAGAAAAAAGATTAAAGCTACAAAAGAAAAGTCTTGCTCATTTGTCCCACTACTGGGACACGGGCAACAATAATAAATTGTCAGGTGCAAACATGCAAGTAATTTCATTTTTGTGATAATACTAGATGTATAGAAGTGCGGGATAAAACAAGAAACGTGTTATAATACTATAAATTACACAATTAACAATAAACGTGTAATAATACTTTTATCTAATAATTATGTTAAATCCAGATTCTGAACATTCTGTGTATTTTTTTCATCCACATCGGTCCAGCTTTTTCGGCGTGATTGGGTAACAAACCTCTAAAGTATCAATTATTATAATATAATGAGCATGATACCAATTTAAAATACACACACGTAGTACTCTAATATTTTGTTTAAAACCACAAAGGCCAACACGAACACATTCATTTACATCATTTTCTACTACATACGTTCGTAAGATCGAATAATTCTCTAAAATAATACTTACACTTAATTTAATACAGATTTGCCTTCCGATGGAATGTCACGTTTATATTTACAACCTATTCAGATATTATTTGCAACGTATTTTTTATTATTTTCAGCAAATACAACTCACTATTTTTGTGTTTTGATTGAATTTTTCGCCCGTCATCAGTATACCAAAGACATTTTTTTTTTTGTTTCTCTTCTTCCCAAAAGACAAGTTGGTTGGAACATTGAGATTACAGACTAGATTGAGATGAAATGAAAGTATATGGAGGCGCCCGAGGCGCCCATGGTTGGAAGATAAAAGTAGAGGTAGTAGTGCGAGATGCCCCACGCAAGAAAAAAAAAACTTAGAATCAGAACACAAAATCAGAGCCACTCTTCAGTATGAGAAATAAGGAACCAGTGTAGGGCCAAGTTTAGGCAGCCATTGCGTATATGCCATACTTTAAATCTATGAATCCACCACAAAGCCATAGATAGGGGCATAAAGTTTAGTCGAATTTCATTGTTTTTAAAACTTCCAAAGATTATAGAGTAGCACTTCAGAAATCTTTCTTTAAATGACGTCTTTTCTAATTAATTTATGTCATGAATGACCCATCCGATGTCAGTGTCATAAATGCGCAGATATCTAGAAAAAAATATTTTATCAATGTGAAAAATGGTATTATCGACATGAATTCTATGAGTATTGGTAACGTAAGAAAAGCAAAAGAAGTATTTTTGCAGTTTATATCTTCACAAGTTTATAAAATGACTTGAAAATGAAGGAAGGTTCTAATGAAATTTTGGAGGCTAAAGTGGCCGAGCGCAATGAACGTGCCAGAAAACTGTATCGGTGAGAAAATTGCTTGAATACATTTCATTCCATGACTACCTTTTGTCTGTTCATATACGTCACCAATAAGAAAAGAAGTAATAGCAATTAGACAATCAGAAAAAGCCTATTCAAATGGGTGCATGTGGTTTTGTTCAAATTTTCCAGTGCGTGCATGGCTTAGGGGAGGACTTCCGCAGTCGTTTAGTAATTTTATTTAAGTTATTCCCTAAACTGTACAATCTCTATTTTCAGCTATGTCAGTGATGTAGCAAGACGTGTAGGTGATATGACAACTGCAAGTCGGTCCATCATAGACCTCTTCTCTACTCATCTTGAAGTTCAAAGGCAAAAGCTAAGAGACAATTGTGAGAAACTTGTATTTCTTGATCCTATCAATTATGGCAAAAAATCACTTGAATTACTCTGGAGGAAAGTATATTATGAAACTGTATCTGCAGCCAAGAAATTAAGAGAAACAGACAATGAAAATGATAGCTATCTGTTTACCCATATTGTTTGTGGAATTGGTCACTTCCACCATTTAATTTCAAGGATTGAGTCAGAAATGAGGGTACAAATTAAAGAGCTGGATTATACATCATTCCATCTTGATGGAGAATATCTTGATAATCATGAGACACCTACAGATGAAGAAATTCAGTTCAGTCGTTCAGCCTTGCACTCATGTCTAATTTACCTTGGAGATTTAAGTCGCTACCAGGTGGAAATATTTCATGCTTTTGAACCATCTATAGCAGCTCGCTATTACCTTCAAGCTGCACATGTTGATATGTCTTTAGGGATGCCATACAACCAACTGGGCAATTTATACAATGATAAAAATTACAACTTAGACTCGGTTTGCTACTATATACATTGTTTGAGTTCTACAACACCATTTGAAGGAGCAATTGGAAACTTAACAAAGATATTTGAAAAAAATGCACAATTTTTTGATTCAATTAATAATCCGGAATCCCTGACACAGACTGAGCACATTCAAAATACAATAACCAACTTTCTCTCTTTGATAGAAATTTGGTATCTTAATAAGAGTGATACCAACATTCCACAGAGATGCAGTGCTATTGCTCAAGAGCTTAAAGTCGCAATGGATTTTATTAAACCTGCATTGCCTGATGTAGATAAGAATTACAATGAATACACACAAGCAGTTGATGAGGAAAGTTCAAACCCATCTTGTTTAAATGCAAATCTTGTCCATAAAATTGTACTGATTTGTTTGTTTACTATAACAAAAGTGACAGAAACTGATGAAATGAAAGCATTTGCATGCAAAGCTTTTACATTAGCACTTTTATCACAGCTTTTACAGAAATTGCTACAACAGCTGCAATCTTTGGGTCTTAAAAATCCAGCTTGTAAATATAAATCAAAAAGTGCAACACTGCATATTCCAGGAAATGATAAAATTTTAGAGACAGTTGAAACAAATAAATCTCCTGTCTTAGAAGCTTCCTCAGAAAACATAAATGATAACATTGAAGACAATCTTGACAGCACATCTAAAGATGCTGAATTGGAAGAGAACAAAGAGTCAATGACAAATGGCGAAGCTAAAAATAATTCTAAGAAACCATTAACAAAACGACGGCGACGTAGACGTCTGGCTTCAACTGATAGTTCTGATATGAGTGATGTTGATACTGAAAGTAGTGACATAGAGGCTCATGAACTTACAGAAGAGTCATGTTCTGAGGAAGAGGATTTATCAGATTCTACTGGACACACAGATGGATCAGTCAGTGAGGACTCCTGTTTTGATGTTTCTGATAATGAAGAAGTTACTGTTAAAAGTAATGGTCTAACTGAAAGAGAAAATGACAGAGAACAGACTAAAGAAACTGCTTTGAATGGTGAGTTGGATGCTAAACAAATCAGTTCTGAAGACAATTTTCAACACAACAGTTACAACAACAATGTTCTAGATGTTCAGGGGTTACAGAACTTTTTACTTGGTGATAACTTTCTGTCAAGTATCAAATTACTTCAGGATTGGGCCCTCAATGAAAAAGATTTGATTTTATCCTGTGGAGATAGTGGAGAGTCACTTTTCCAATGTGTTGTAGATTTACTAAATATATTGACATACTATTTCAAGTCAAAATCAAATGAAAACAGGGAATGCCATATTTTGGAATATGCCCGTAGTGTAGCAAAAAAATTGAAATTGGAATATAAAACCATTCCTTTGCCTGAAGATATTAATCTACGAGGTACTAACATCTGCAAGTATGACAAGGATGCAGCCGAGTGGCAAATGTTAGAAAGATACAAGTTGTCATTCTATGAAGAAAATATAGTAAGAATATTGAATTTTATAGATTTTGGAGATCAAATTGCTAAAATAATACCTCGAATTAGGTTCAACAGGTCACTAAAAATATATTACTTGAAAAAAATTCCTCCTCCTAAAGTGGCTACTAAAATTAATCATAAAAGAAGCAAAGAATGGCACAACTCGAAGAAACCTCATGTAAGTTTACTAAAATCATTAAAGAAAACTTTATCACATTTGAAGTAATAAAAATGATATCCATATTTATACATTTTCTTGTTGGCCATTAAGGTAGAATCAAGTGAAGGAGGGCTATTGCGGAGACTCGGACGCCTTTGGCTGGCGTCACAGGTGCGGGAGCTAGAACGCAGTGGCCAGTCACCTGTGCCTGCACTTCTGGCTCTCGACACAAACGCTCTGCACAAACACCTGCGCCGCGTCAAACAATTGCTTCGCGCCCGAAATTTCATACTTCTTATTCCTACTGTTGGTAAGGATCTAAAATATTCTATTCATAATTTTATTATGATGATACCTACATGTTTTATTTTTATTAATTAATGTTTTATTTCTCTTATGTCTTTGTAATTTTCAGTGCTGCAAGAGTTGGATAACCTAAAGCGTGATGAAAGCACCGCTCGTGACGCGATTCGTTGGCTTGAAGTTCAATTGCGCAGCGGGTCTCGATTTTTACGAGCACAACGCCCAGGACAATCGAAACCTTTATCTCTCTTGAAATACCCTCGCAAAGCTCCGCCACATATTCACAGTTTCATACAAATTATGGAATTTTGCAACCACTTCATAGGTGATGAAAAACAAATTCAAGGGGGAAATGGAGACCCTGATAATTCTTTGCAAGGAAAATCTACACCTTTACTGATTCTACTGGTTGGCAATGAACCTGGCACTGAAGAAGAACAGTATAAAGAATTTAGTGTCACGGGAGCTGCGCACGCTGCTGGAATTTCTATTGAATACATTGGAGACTTTTACACAAAGTGGCGCCAAACTGTTCATAAAAATGGAAAAAAGAGATGAACATGTTGTCATTGAACTCAGGACTCGACTGCAGCGAAAGGATGGACAAAGATGTTCTTCGGTTTCGGTAAAAAGTATTGAAATATCTCTTTTGAGAACGATGATTCATACATAAGCGCGTCACGAACGCTAAAACACCTAAAATCAATGTTATGTCATAACGATGTCGCCCTCCAACAATTATCCAACGGGCACGGCTCATGGAGGGCTGTTTTTTCTCCTGCTAGTACATACTGTCTATAAGATAATAACATTTTTACTCTGTCATTAATATACCTATATTTGGGAATTCATATTCATCTACTTTCATTTATTTTAATTATTTCAGATATGACTCTGACATTATATTTCATTTATCGATAGTTACTGTTCACTTTTTATTAGGTACTTTACAAACAATATTTTCTTGTTTTATAGTATGATTTTCATTTTTCATTGGAATAAAAGTGTTCTCATTGCAAAAAAAAAATGTATTTCCTTTTAATCCCATCCATCCGCAGTAGTGTAACTCAAAGTTAATTACATAATTGTTGATTTTGAGGAAAACCTCTCATGACATCTATATACATATAAAAATGAAACCCGTTTTTCGATGTCACGACATAACATGAAAACGGCTTGACCGATTCGGATAATTATTTTTTTGTTGTGTTTGTAACCATCGGGACCGGGTTTTAGACCGGGTCCTCCACCCGTGCGAAGCCGGGACGGGCCGCTAGTACTCTATAAATTGTGAGAGCATGATTTATCTGAATTAATACCCATTTTTTATTTAAGAACATTAGTGAACTGCTGTTACAGAAGTAATGCTTCACTAGTTAAAATGAGGTATTATTATATGCAGGGCAAGTTTAATATTAACATAAGCACATACATACTTTTATACATCCAATTTTTTAAATAATTAAGTATATTTACATCTACACTTGTTGATGACTTTATGGAACAAAACAATGTTTATTAGTGTACACTCTATTTATTAATCTTTATTATATTCCTAAAATACGATAAATAAAAAATAAGTTATGTAACAAATATAATGTACAAGATCAAACCAAGCCAAAATGAGCACTAAAATAATTTCAAGTAATTTTGAAGACACCCCAAAATTCTCAGTTTTAGCATCAAATTAGATAGCAAGTTTCATAATTTGTCTAAAATAGTGATGTTTTAAATTATAGGAGTTACCTTAGAATAAAAAATACGCAATATTGCTACGCCAATTTTTACCCTAAATGGTAAACAATATTTATGTTAAAAGTGCATAAAATAAAATTCTTCTTAGAAATAAAATTTAAAACATTAGACTTGACATTATAACTATTATTAACATAGCCTCTCTTATCCCTTCCTGGGCCATTGGAGGTTAATCAAAAACTTTAAGTTTATTAACTTACTTAATTAATAATGCATCAATACAATAATGTACAAAATATACATTATTTTTAACAATCTTTCAACAGTCTTATAACTTTATATATCTATACAGTATTGCACTTAAAACTCAAGTGTCGAGTAATGTCAAGAAGATATCAATAGATAAAACTTTATGAGATTATTTCTAACTTAATTTATGCAACGTCGTAAATAAAAGCAGTTTAAACCTGCTTCGCTGCCCCATTTGTCACGAAAGACATAACAAGTACTGTACAAAATGCCTTAGTGCTACCTGTTTAGGCGTTATTTACAATTAAAAAAAAAAAAACTTTAGTATCATGCTGCTAACTAACATCCCACTAACTGTATAAGCTGTTGTACTGTGGAGCGGTCTAATAAGCAGAGGTCAAAATCAAATGTCTGTGTGGTTACTTCATAACGGCCTGTTTCTGCAATGAGGTTAACCACTCTTTCCAAGTCTTCATTATTTTTGATTTTCATTATTCGTTGCTGTAAATCTCGCAGTTGCACCATGTAATCCGGAGAGAGATCACCAGGCTCAGCATCCTCTCCAAGACTACTAGAGACTCCATTATCTTGAACTTTTGTCTCGACAGATGTTGAGCCACTACTCTCACCTCTTTCTGTTTCATTGATGGGTGGAGCTGATTCAGTCTTTGCTACTTTTCTGTGTTCTATGCTCTCTAAACTTTCTCTTTCTTCTTCTGCAGCTTTCCGTTTGCGCCGTTTCTCTTCTCTTTTTGCAGACTTCTCTTTATGCTTTTGTTTTTTCTCTTTGTGTGGTGGTGGGGGCTCCACCAGTGGCTCTGGTTCGGGTTCCAACTCAGGTTCAGGTTCAATTTCTGGCTCTGGTTCAGGAGAAGGCTCGTGTTTGATAGGCTCTGGTGATGGGTTTTCAACTTTTACTTTGGTATCCTCTTCATCTGCTATAACAGAGCTCTCAGAGTCTGAATGACTACTGTTAACATCTTCATTTCCAATATGCGAGGATTTGGCCAGACCGCTTTTAGAACTACATTGAGATGCTGTGTCTATAGATATGGGAGAAGCTGGTTCAGGCAAAGGACGTTCTTTAGGTACTGGGGTTTCTCTGCGTTCAATTATTTCAATTTTTTCAGCAGGTATGTCTCGTACCTTTTCATGCTTGTGTTTCTTTTCTTTACTTGATTCTTTATGTTTCTCTCTAGACTCATCTCGTTTTTTATCTTTCTTCTTGTGTTTGTGTTTTCTTTCAGGGTCACTTTTATCTTTTGATTTGTGTGTGTCTTGACGGTCTTCAATATCTGCTGGTGGAGTCTTTATAAGGTTATCCAGAGAAAATTTATTAACAGGTTTATCAGGCTTCATTGGTTTTTCTTTGATAGTGGGGGAATCTTTCACTAACTCTTTTTCTTTTGGAATTTCTCTCATTTTAGGTACCTCTTTAGGAATTTCTTTAGGGGGCTCTTTTGGAGACTCTTTTAATTTATGACTTTCTTTTTTGTGTTCTTTCTTTTCTTTTCTTTCTTTATCTCTGTCATGACTTTTTTTCTCCTTTTTTTTCTTTTCTTTCGAATCTTTTTCAATTTTCATATCAAGTGATTTTTCTTCTAATTTAGGTTTCTTTTGATCAGAATTGTCAGAGCTGTGTTTTGGTGGTTTATACTCTTCTTTGATGCTAGACGCACTACTGGAACGTGGAGGGGTAGGTGGTCTCCTAATTGGACTCAAACAACGTTTTTTAGCTACATCTGGTGATTGAGGTCTTTCATTTGGCCTTTTATTGGTTTTATCTTTTGGTTTTTCTCCTTCCTTATTGTGATTCTTCACTTTGTCTGGCCTCACTTTATCTTTTTCTTCTTTCACTTTTACTTTATCCAGCTTAATTTCTTTGTGCTCATGTTTCTGCTTTTTATCAGAACTAGACCTCTCCTTATCTTTTTTATCTGATTTAACAGGAGGTACACTTTTTTCAAGTTTTTTGGGATCAGGGGAGACTTTAGGTGGTTTTTGTAAAGGAGGTCCAAATAAGTTTTCAAAACTGTTAGTACTAGTTTTATGAGGTAATTCCTCTTTGTGTTCCTTAGATTTGTGTTTCTTAATATTTTCAGATGATAGTTTTGGCTTACTAACAAGCTGCTGTTTTTCTTCAGTGAATGAATCTCTACTTCTACTTTCTTGATCAGGATTAGTGTAAAATGCATTATTGTTCATAAGTATGCCACCACCCTTTAAAAGCTTTTTTCTGAACTCTTCATTAGGATTTTGAAAAATGTAACGGTCTTTGAGAAATCCACTTTGTTGAAGAGTAAAATCATAAGAGAACTTTATCTTCTTGGGTTCATCTTTATTTTTTAAATATATTTCTATGGGAAACATGAAACCTGCATACCCAGATTCACTGATGCTGAAGGGAGGTTCTTTTACAACTGCAAAAATAAATGAAAACATATTTAAAATACAATTTGTACAAAGCATTGAAAAAATGAAAATATGTAATTGATTTTAGTCAGCATAAGTGATATGGACTCTTAAACTTTAGGTTTTACGTGAAAGAGGAAAAGCGACTGTTAAAACATTGTTATTAGATTTATGTATAAACAAAATATTTCTTGGAAAGTTGATCATAATATTATTGAAATAATTTACTTATGCCATTTGATTCTAA
This sequence comes from Agrotis ipsilon, assembly GCA_028554685.1. Taxonomy (NCBI): domain Eukaryota; kingdom Metazoa; phylum Arthropoda; class Insecta; order Lepidoptera; family Noctuidae; genus Agrotis; species Agrotis ipsilon. Next base: position 13,043,341 of record CM052966.1, read on the forward strand.
ATCTAAGCATACCAATTAAGTTATTCATTTACTTACCTCTTCGAGGCTTTTTGAAAGTTTCGTGTAAAAGAAAAACCACTTTATCTACAAAGTGACTTATATCAGCCCCTTCTTGGCCGCGCACAAACACTTCCCAATCATGAGTAAATCCTTCTGGAGTCTTCTTAGATCTTAAAGATGCTATATGTCCGATTTCGAAATTTACTTTGATAGCTGACATTCTGAACCTGAAATAGCGATAAATAGTAATTTGTAATGGGTTTCTGAATGCACGGTACTACGCTAGAAAAATAACATCAAACTTAAAATACATTTCATATCATGAATACTTACTTTCTTGCGATATTTTAACTATAAAATAAAGTACAAACATAACAGGTGCAATGCAAAGTCTTAGCCAGTCACTGATTTGATGGAAATCACAATCATCCAAAATAATCTTTTAGCGCCCTTGTTATTTTGGTCCGCCATATTATTTTCCGACTAGTAGACGAGCCATAGACGAGCACAGCACATAGACGAGCAAGAGCAAGATGAACAATAGAGCTATTTTACTTTTTCCGTAGTACTTTTTCATACTGAAAAACGAAAACTAGCAACTACAAATAAGCACTTCGCCTAAGCACTTCGAAGTCCATTTTGTCTCTAAGGGTTTAGGTGATTGGGTGATTGTTAGAAAGCCCGCGAAATTCAAATTTTCTTGTTTTTCTGATCGATTGGTATCAGGTTGGATCAAATTATGTTAGCAAGTAAGAGCATCAGAAAAAATCTCTCTTACTTTACTTCATTCATTCATCAATATCGATTGTCCAATTCATCTTCATTGTTGGCAGAATAATCGACATCGGCTTTGTTTACCAGTTATGAAAAAAAATAAAATAGAAACATTGATGATGCTGTCATTGGCTGTATGGGCTCAGCTCCCTTTGCCTGTCCTAAAGAGGACGAAGAGAAACAAAAAAAAAAAAAATGATGCTGTCATGTCAGTGTCAAGTTGACATCGATTGTCATGTTGTCAACTTGATGTGTTTGACATTTCAATTCTAATTCTAACCCTAAACTTCAGGGCAGTCCATGGGCAGTTGAAACTCGAAGAACAGTATTTCAGTAATTCATATTGTTATATCATGTCAGGAATAATGTCAGCAATATTTCAACCACTTAAGTAAGTTTCTGCTATCTTATTTATCATGTCATTCATACTAACGCGTATTTCACTTTCTCCCTTCAAAACAATTTGACTGTTTGCAGGTTCATCAGACAAACCTTACATGTTGGATCAACTATGTCGCCTACTACAAGTTTAGTAACTCCAGATTGTTTTTCGTTGACGTCGGTTAGAACTAAGGTGCGTTGTTATTTCCCACGACCTAACGAAGTTCGGAGAGTAAATCGTCATGGCTGGCAAACTAGGATGTCCACACCTACCGGCCGCAGAGTTATCATGCGAAGGTTACTCAAAGGAAGATTTGTATTAACTCATTAAGTTACAGCGAAAACACTCGCAAGTGCAGAGAGTTAGCTATTTAAGATTGTTATTAAATACAGCACTACAGAACAATGTAAATAAAAGTAGTGGATTATTATAGTGTTATGAGCATATTGTTTAATAAAAAAATAATGTGCTTTTAATAATGTCTTTATTTAAAATAGCCTGATTTTAGTTAACACACCTCTTTTTCTAACAAGCTATACATTTCACTTATTCACTAATTCAACTTTACAAAAAGTAACAAAAAAGTTTGTTAGGTTCTGGTTGTGCAGCTATCTCTTGTTGATTGATTGAATAAATTAATTTAACAGTGATACATAATAACTACACTCTAGCCAACGCTCTACTAAGAGATCCTTACTTTAGAATATTCTAATTTAAAAGGATGAAATAATTATCTTTAGAATCAAAAATCTGACTGTGGGGACATTCACATAGTTGTGAGGTTTCACAAACAAGTGTTTAATGAAACCCATATTTTGTATTTCGTTTTATAATAAATCACAATCCCTCACAGGACAATGCTTTCATTACACTTACAATAGAATTTTACAAATATTAACCAGAGACTAGTTGAATAAATATTTCTGAGATGGAACAGAGTCTTCAGAAGTTGGAGATTTAGCAGGTTTTAACAGGTTGGAGATTTCAGACACAACCAATGTGGTCAGTTTGATAATTGCTAGATGAGCAGCCAACTGTAACACTAATGCACCAAATCCCTTGTACAAGCCTGACACTCCCTCCTTAGCTATGGTGGAGTTGTAGCAATCCATGAATCCTTCATAACCAGTTAGTATTGGTATAACTGATGTGCCAGTGTCCAAGTTATCTACTATTGTTCTGGTACCCTGAAATTAAATAATGTCTTAATAGGCACTCTCTAGTCTAGTACATTATTTTTATACTACAACACATCTTTTTGTACTCATTGCAGCTGGAGTGCTCATGTGTTTCATCATACATTTACACCATAAAACAGATGAGACAATATGATATAATATTAATGTAATTATACTATTTATAGCTAGAATATTACCTATATATTTCTGGACACTTTTTATGTCATAGACATCAACACTTTGAAATGGGCACCTATAGTACATTCACAGTTTCTGTCTTGTGACTGGGACTGTAGCACCATAAAGATAAAAAAGTAAAATAGTCCTATTTTAAACTATTTATTATTTTATTTTTCTTTTTAGAAATTCAAAAGTGAGATTTGTTATTTTTACCTGTATATGAAGTCTGTGTATTATAGTTTCAACTGGGAAAAATATAATTTCCATAGCAATGAAAGAGACTATGTTGGCTTTTAAACTGATATCTTCAAGCAGAGGGTTGGTAGAGTTTTTACTATAGTTCACATTGTAGGAGTCACTCAGTTCATGTCTGTGTCTCTGTTGGAATCGGAGAATTTTCTCAGTGATTCTCTTCAATGTTATGCTGAAAAAGGAAATACTTTTTATATTTTTTTTTTTATAGAATATATTTTGGTTCCACCACCATCCTTCTATAACCGTCTTTTCCATTCCATTTTAATTTTTATTTATTAGTTCAGAGTCAATAATCAATTAGCTGATCAAAATCAAGTTACAAGGGATCACTTAGAAAACGATTATTAAAACTTTTAACTGGTTCTTTATGTGCAAAAAGCATAGCAGTACTTACTGAGCAAGATATTTAGTGATTCCAAGACTAACAGTTGGGAAAACAATGGCCCATATGGGCAGCATCCGGCCTCTACTGGGAGTGCCCCACTCCAAGATGCGCATGAAGCCTTCCCGGAACACATCCAGTAGTGCTGGTTTATCACTTGCAATGTCACTCTGCACTGTTTCTACTAAACTGGCTGAGTAGAATGGAGTGATGATTGCTAAACTTACACTGAAAATATACAGAACTGTTATTATAGGATATAACCAGTATGTAAAACATTGATTTCTTACACTGTAATTGACAAAATTGAAAATTAAAAAATATTTACATTCTTACCATTTTAATGTTAAATGTTGTAGAAATTGCAAGACGGAATCACATTTTCCTATTTCCCTGAAAATGAAAGAAACATAAGATGTACTTTAAAAAAAAGACTTAGAGTCAATATGAATTACAATTCATCACCATCTTGCATTGCTTTACACTTTACTATATTACCTCTTTTTGTTTTTTGCTGTAAGTTTAAAAAAACCAGTATGCTTACTTAGGCCAACCTGTGCCTTTTGAGACCACATCTTCCACTGCCATGTTTAGACCCTTCACTATACAAGTGGAGCCGATGCCTTTCCACAGAGTGGTGACATCCTGCCGCCGGTGCAGCCGGACCACCACAGGCAGCAAGGTGTAAGGTACTATGTGGTAGTTCTTTAGACTATTGTGGACCTGTCAACAAGTCAAGAATGTGACATATTGTACTAACTTACTGGTAATACTTACACAATAATTTATTTGTACAATAATAAGACAAGATTCATAACAATGTATTGGTTAGATTCCATATCAGGAAGGCATCAATTTTTCTTGTTATGTCTTATTTTTATTTTGATGTAGGAAAAGGTTAAATTAGATTTTACCATCTTCTCAGGAAACTAGATAATTTTCTTACTTGATATCTTAAGTAAAATATTAATTAACAACAAACCTGACATTGTCTCCTCAAGACAATAAATGGGTGGCTTAATAAGTTTTCAGTGATCAGACTTGCAACACTTATGGCTGTTGTTACATAGGCATTGGTATCTGAAACAATCAATGTAATAATATTGAAATCAATAAAAGTATGATTAATTAATGCATAAATTGGAACTCATCTTCTTTAAATTCTAAATAGGAAAACAGCAATAGGTGAAGATGGTTTAAGGAGAGAAGTATTCCTTTTCTAATGAAGTCTTTCTTATTTACCAATGCTTCAGCATTTCTGTACCGTATTATCATATTATGTATCTGGCAGTTTTCCAGTTCCGTTCTATTCGTAAATATGCAGGCATGAGCATGACGTTATTACAATAAATTATAATGGACATTCTATACTTATAATAATCTAATCGTAATATAATATTATTATATTACGATTAGATTATTATAAGTCACAACATTGGAACTTATGTGTAAATTTCGTGCGTGCTTTAATAATAACTTACCGTCTTCAGGAACATCATCCATAACCAAAGGTGGGCCCTGAAATTCCTCGGTTACAGGAGTATGATAACCGTAAATCTGCTGATAGCGAGTGTCGTACAAGTCATTGGTTTCTCTGTTAGGATCCAGGCCGTATGGCCTATTGTAGCCGGAGAAATCACCAAAACCAGCCATTCTTAACTCCTCAAATTATCATTTTCAGCGAAAATATTTTATTTTGCCCTGTAAAATATAATATAAAAAATCCAGGTACTGTGCCGATTACTACTGTTTTCTATTACGGGTTCCCGATAAAATGAAAACGTATGAACACTAATAACCAATCATACGTTATAATCAAATAGTATTTGTGCTATGCGGGCCAATTATAACACGGTTTGAAAAGGAAAAATCTTTTTCGTAATATAGAAAGTATTTGTAGTTAAATGTCAAATGATACCATAGACATTTTTTTTGGTTCGATACCATAAACACTAGCTAGTGGGTGACGATGACATCTGTGAGTGTTGTACAGTGTTGATGATTTAGTCGATTTAGAATTTGTGTGATTGAATTCCAAGGAGTTTAAGATATTGAATTCTGAACTGCTCATCAACGAAATCAGTCATATGTGTATGGGCCCTAACATTGGTTTGACAATGACACTGACAACAACTGTCAAGGCACTTGACAGATACGCAAATCAGCTCAAATCTCAAAGCGGACCAAAACAGCCAAGACGCATGATCAAAAAGATTTCACACGGCTAGCCCAACGAGTGAATATCGATTATAAAATAGGACAAAAGTTCTCTATAAAAAATGAGCTGTATGTTTAAAAATGGCATTTGATTGAATTAAAAATTCATTATGTTAAGCAAGGCTGTGCTGTGTTTATCGACTTTACACTTTTACAGTAATTATTTTATTTATATATCGGTGATGAACTATGGCATTTATGAGTGTGGAACCAGTGGCCTGGATGTATTGTGTGATATAAATTGCAGGTGTAGCGGCACAGGAGCAATGCACAGATTTGCGCGGTCGGTTGATTTCCCACGGCCTTCATTACGTACCTGGCCCAGATACCTGTACGCTTTGCGTTTGTGACAATGGACTGCCTAAAGTTTGTAAGGCGGTACTATGTTCACCTCCCCAGGTGAGAGAAAATTAAATAGTATTTATAACATAATATAAAAGAAATTATTTTATTACAAAGGCATGTTTTGTTTAATCAATGAATGAAAATCTACAGTACAGATAAATGCTCAGTAAATTAAGTTACTGTTTATTTTTGTAATGTTAGTCCAAAGTGTTACTGTTCTCTATCATCATTAACACTAACATAAAGTGCTGTTAAAGATTTACATTCTTAGATGTGAACTGCAGCAAGTTTTAAATTGTTTCTATTTACCAATGTTTCACAACATCATACTTCTTGACCCTGAAGGCTAGGCCGAAAAAAGAACTTAAAAGAAGTAACAAAAGAGTTAAAAAAAAACTACAAAAATATTTAAAAAAAAACATACAATATGAAAAAAATATTTTAAAAGGACAGATAATGTTATGATAATACTATAGCTTATTGCATTGTATAGGAATTAAACCGTTTTACTTTCTCCTTTTTCAAAACAGCTGTTTATTATTGTCTTAATTGTAGTGAAAATATACCATGGTCTGTAACAATACATTTTGCAATTACTAATTAACAAGCCATGGTGACAATCATTTACTGTACTTCCTGTCTTTTGTCTTGCTATTTTTCTACTGGTTCTATTGCAAAGTGACAACAAATTGTTGCAATTTAATATTAATCTACACAATTTCTTATAGTGTATTGGGGGGAAAATATGGACTGACATTGAAAAATGGGAGAGAACCTTTTTTAAACTAAGTTTCGATGCTATGTCTAACAGACAAGCCCTAAAGCCAAAGCGTAGTGTGGTTATGTTAATGAAATCTGAGCTAGGAGGCAGCATTTACAAATTTTTGAAAAGCTTCTAGTCTCTAAAAATCATTTTGTGTCTCAATAACTTGAAATCTATACTATAAATATGATGAAGTTAGCCTTGCAAAATAGACTCAGTATGTAGTAATACAAATTACTATACATACATTTATGTTTAATTAGTTTTATTTAATATATATAATATTATGTGATGTTATGTTTTTTTTGTATATACAGAGTGTCATTCGCATTCGCAAAAAATCTCTTCAAATGATAAAAAATTAAATATATAAATGAACAGTTTGTCCATTTATCAGGGAAGGCTATAGGCTGTATAACTTCACGCTGCAACCAACAGGAGCTGAGCTATGGGTGAAACAGTAGGGCGACAGCTTAGTATAGAATGAAATGACATTAAAAATGTTTTTGCATATTTTAATTTTATTTTAACACTAGCTTCTGCCCGCGGTTTCACCCGCGTCATGTTAGGCGTTTGGTCCTATGGTCCCATCTCCATCAGTTCCCTTGAAGAGCGCGATTTCCGACGTCGTGGGCATCTTCAGTGGTGGCTGGGGCGAGAGGTAGAGGATGTCTTTTCCCTCACGCATTCCGACTGCTAACCATTCCCCTTACTTGCCACTGAATCTTGGCTACCTCCCGAAACAAAAAAACGAAAACCGGGAGGACTACGTCAGACTGAAGGTGAGGACGCAGCCCGTAGCGCCTTTCCAAGGGTTATGGGACATCTCGCCCACGAAAAAACTGGCCCTAAGGCCAGATGTCCCCTTTTTGAAATGTGCATGGGTAGATTCGCCCGAACCAATTTAATAGAACGGGCCAGATGTCTTCTATTAAATAGTGAAGAGATATTTCGGCAAGATCGTATATTTTTAATTATACAGGGTGAATTTTTCAACTGGGCGTGGATGGCTACTTTCGAAACTATGAGGAATATCGAAAAACGTTGAAAGGAGTCTCGAGGCCGATTTTGACGAAAACTAAAACTGCATCATTGGATTTTCGAAAAATCAAAAATCCTGGTCAGGAATCGAACCCGCTGATTTTAGAAAAAAAATCACACCCTGTATTATTACAGCGTTCGATAGTGTTGCTAATAAGGATCCAATTCTGGGAAGTAATCATATACGGCAAACTTAAGTAAATGGCAGATTTTTATGAAATTGCTATTTTTCCATCTTACTTTACATCTACTGAGCCATAATTTATTCGAAATTGTAAAATTTCATTGTTTTCAATGCCTCACTGGATTTGACGTTTCAATAATCGCACTGTACTTAGCAATACGACATTATTGAGTTGAACTAAAAATAGCATTATTTTAAAGAAGAAAAGGTAACTTAAGTTTCAAATACAGTCTTTGCCTTGAAGAAAAATCAGTTTTTTTGTAATTGTACGTTTTCCTTAAGTTTGCCGTATATGATTACTTCCCAGAATTTGATCCTTATTAGCAACACTATCGAACGCTGTAATAATATAGGGTGTGATTTTTTTTTCTAAAATCAGCGGGTTCGATTCCTGACCAGGATTTTTGATTTTTCGAAAATCCAATGATGCAGTTTTAGATTTCGTCAAAATCGGCCTCGAGACTCCTTTCAACGTTTTTCGATATTCCTCATAGTTTCGAAAGTAGCCATCCACGCCCAGTTGAAAAATTCACCCTGTATATTTCTGTTCATTAATAATCAACAAAAGTAATAGGCAAGCATAAGTTCGAAGTGGTATGAAGTATAGGATTTTTTCAAGTGGTATGTGCTTAAATAATCCTCCTGCCTAGAATTATTTAAGTACATACCACTTTGAACTTATGTTTGCCTGGTACATTTGCTGATTATATTGTTAATGAACAGATATTTAATTAAAAATATACGATCTTGCCGAAATATCCCTTCACTATTTAATAGAAGACATTTGGCCCGTTCTGTTAAATTCGTTCGGGCGAATCTACCCATGCACATTTCAAAAAGGGGACATCTGGCCTTAGGGCCAGTTTTTTCGTGGGCGAAATGTCCCATAACCACTTTCCAAACGATCCTCAAAGCAGGCCGGTCAATATCGACATAAAAACCAAGCACGCATGTAACTACGATTCTTTTATATGTTGTTAGGTCCCTTTAGAGTTAACACCCAAGTTTGCAACCCTGAAAACCCTGTTCTGTCAATGTCAATGTCGAATCAAAATCCGTTCAGAAGTTTTTGCGTGTGTATCTCACGAACCGTGATAGCTAGAGAGTTGTTTCACAGGTGATGTACTTCTGTTGCCGCTATAACAAAACATACTAAAAACCAGACTCGCACTTAACCAGTTTTCAGTATTTGTTGTTATAGCGGCAATAGACACACATCATCTGTGAAAATGTAAACTATCTAACTATCACGGTTCGTGAGAAACAGCCTCTGAAACATTACATAACTTTATAACATCTACAAAAACCAGCAACAAAATCACGTTTTTGAATGGGAGCCTTCCTTTTTTTTTACGTGGTAAAATCATCAAATGAGTCCTCCCACCCCGGTCAGGGAGGAACTGTCAGACTTGTACTGACTAAAATCCACGGTGTCCTTCAATAATAGCCCTTTATGTTCCGGGGTCACGGTAATGAAATAAGTCCCGCGACCAATGGGAGCCTCCCTTAATATTTATTGTATTCTGGTTTTTAGTATGTTTTGTTATAGCGGTAACAGAAGTACATCACCTGTGAAATTTCAACTCTATAGCTATCACAGTTCATGAGATACACACGCAAAAACTACTAAATTGACAGCATAGGGTTTTCAGGGTTGCAAATTATAACAAAATGGTAGTTACATGCGCGTTTGCAATGTTTGATGTCGATATTGACCGGCCTAAAGAGGGATTTTATCAACTCAATTGTGACATATTACCCAGCCCGTCATTATTTTGTCGCGGTATTATTTTGAAACTGTGATATCTCCTAAGATATTCATTGAAATCAAATGATGTAAAGGGCAATTTCGTTCAAAATTAAATGCTTGTGATGATTAATGTATTTATTTGGATAAGGTTTAATATTATGTTAATGAAAACACCTTCGCAAATAATGCATTACTTTAAAATAAATTTGGTTTCCATAAAAAAGGTTATAGTGACTTAACCTTTAAAGATAGATATATGCTCTCGCGGACTTTATTTTAGAAAAATTTATGAGGAATAATTTCGTAGTACATATTTTTTGCAAAACTCTAACCGTTTACGCAGCGCACGCAACGGAAGCTCTAAAAACGGTGTTCATTTTCCCGATTTTGAAACATTTCTCATTACTGCTCCGCTCCTATAGGTGATAGCGTGATGTTATATAGCCTATAGCCTCCCTCGATAAATGGACTATCCAACACAAAAAGAATTTTTCAATTCCAACCAGTAGATCCTGAGATTAGCGCGTTCAAACAAACAAACAAACAAACAAACAAACAAACTCTTCAGCTTTATAATATTAGTATAGATTATTATAATATTTATAACAGGACTGTCGGTCATTCCGGGTTGGCAACACATGCTGCGAGTTTATTTGCCTCGACGACGTAGTGAAGCCGGCAGAAGGTGCCGAGGCCAACGTGCGGTTAGCAGCGGGGGGCGCAGCGGGCGGGGTGCTCCTGACCGTGGCGCTGGTGGTGTACCGCGTGCGCAAGCAGAAGCGCCGCCGCCCTCCACATGCCGATGATCAGAGGAGCTTGACTAGCATCGGGTATGTTTATTGCAAATCAAGACAAAAAGGGGAAGTTTACTGCATAAATAAAAAGAAAATCTGTTTAGTCCATCAGTTAGTGTATTGAAAAATAATGAAGACGTATTTTTTTTTTTTAATTAATCAATATTGTCAAAGATAAAACAATTCGAAATTCGGGAGTGGGGGCTTGTGACGTCATGACGCAATAAATTCAAAATCTTTTTAGTCCGTCAATACGAGTATTGAAAAATAATGTAAAAACGTAGGAATATGTATTTTGTGACAACATAAAGTCCGTTAAATGATACGACCGAGTTACGTTTTGTGATTTTTAGCGTTGTATCTTTGTCAATTTTGGTTTACGTAACAATTTAAAGACAATAAGTATACATCTCAAATAGTTTTTGATAATCTATTTTCCGGACTTATAATTTGTTTTGAGTAAAATAGACTATATATTCTCAATGTTGTATCTCACCACTAAATCTGGATACCTTTTAACTAATTACAGTCCGAAATTGGTTACTGTAAAAATAATCTGCCATATAAAAATAATGTGAAACTAAATGCAGTTTCTTCTCGTCTATCATGTATAATAGTTTGAGGCAAACTTTATGGCGACTAGGGAGTTAGCTACGAGCTAGAGTGATTAGAACTTATTTCAATGTGTTTTCTAGGAACATAACATAAGAAGATAACAGGCATGATCATGAATTCTGTTACATAACACATCATCACTTCTGCTCTTCCTAAATAGTTACGGAAAGGCGGGCCTTTTTTTTTTTTAGCGTGGTAAAATCATCAAATGAGACCTCCAACCCCGGGCAGGGCGGGAGGTACTGTCAGACTTGTACTGACTAAAATCCACGGTGTCCTTCAGTAGCCCTTTATGTTCCGGGGTCACGGTAATAGAAATAAGTCCCGCGACCCCGACAGGCTTTGGCCCTCTGAGAGGGGGCCCCGTCATTTACGGAAAGGCAGGCCTAATAGCAGATATTTAAGTCCCATGTCATAGGTGGTGAGTCTATTACCATCAACCCATATCAAATTCGATTGATTTCGATGGCCAACCTGGGAATCAAATCCAGGACCTTAAGCTCAACACTCAACCACTGGGAACAGTCAAAAAAAAACCTTGATTCCACCAAGGTTAAGCGCTTCCCGCGTCTATAGCGCCGACCTAAAAGCGGCAATAAACAATGATATCAACGGTACTATATTTAATCCAATGGTACATACAAGCAAAGATAATACCGCGTAGAAAACTGGTTGAAAACGCATCTCGATAAATGTCGATATAGTTATAGTATGCCCTACCAAAAGCACGTCTTGTAAGTGTATTTCATACAAACTGTGCAGTTCTTATTTTTTGAAATGGCTGAATCGATTTTAATTATACTTCATACGTATCAACAGAAAAATAGATGTATTTGCATTAAAACTCCTTACAATTAAACAAAATAAAATAAATGACGGCATAAATGCCAGATGCCAGCACAAAGTGTGCCACCTGATGCTGATTTTAAGTTGCAGCCCATGAGTGCCCTACGCTCGAACAAAAACACGATGCAACAGATCGTAGATCTATGAACATGATAGAACTAACTATATGATAGAACTAAGTAGATCTAAGAAAATATCAGAACATTTTCAAATTTTTTTTTGTTCAGCCTACTCTGTCCCACTGCTCCCTCCCAGTTCCACTTCAGCCTGGCACCCTCCTTGCCATTTACTAATAGATAACTTTAAAACTACAGCTGTAAAATTATTTTTCGAAACTTTTTGGTCGCAGCCTGCTTACAGTTATGAAGTTTCATTAAAATCTGTTCACTCATCATAAAACAAGGAAAAGAAGAATGGGCAGAAATGTATGGACCCCGTCCCTTTCTTTGTAACACTCCCATCCATATATCAAATGAAAGTACGTGAAAAGTGTATCATTTCAATGTATGACAGCAAACCTGCAAACTATAGGAGAAAAAAGTTATTGAGACTTTTATGTCAAAAGATGAATTTCGATTTTCAGAAGAAAACATTGCTCTTAGCTTTTTCTCATGATAATGTGTGTATATATCATGAGAAAGAGTAACATTGTTGACTTAGCGGCACCCACTTCTGACTCTTTAAAAGAAAATCATAGTACTTAGTAGTAATAATTGTATGAAAATAATGAATTTAAACTTGATTGGGGCTTTAGGGGCTCAAAGCTGTGGTAGGGGTACAACAGGCCTTATTTAGAAGAACATGGCTATAAGACCGTCACATGCTGCCACAACCAAAACGTTACTCAACTGACTAACGAGGAAGCAAAGGAGTAAAAAAAATCACCAGTGTACTATGGATGGCCGTTGAAGTCATTAATTGTTGGTTTCCTTCATTAGTGTCCGAAGTGCTAACAGTGTCTGAATAGCTTTTTGTCATGGTAATGATGCGTACCAACGCCAACGCTTGTACCCATCATTTCCATGTGAAAATCTATGAACATCGCCGTGTGGAGACACGTTCATATAGAGTATATGGAAATATGTGGCACGACTATAATATCGCCGCGATTCTATCGATTGTGGAGATAGCGTCTTATTCTTTTTCAAAAACGCTATAATTAAATATTAAAACTGACATTTTCTCTGTGAATCCCGGCCGATCTTCCATATACATATTCTCGTAATAACATACTATGATGAATTCTGACTAGAAGTAAAGATCGCGAACACGTAACACATAGTTGACGCCTGTCTTCTACTTTCATAGTCGACAAACCCAATCGTTAAGGCACAAAACCGTGGACGAGCTGAAGGTAGTCCGAGAATCGGTCAAAGAAACTAGCAAGTTTTTTGCATATCATGTGACTTTTTTTTTAATACAATAATGTCAACGATGCATTAGCACACAGTATTGAGTATGGATTAATATAATTTAAGACATACATGACTTCTGCCTAACATTGTGTATCGTTGGTACCTTGACATAAAAGTCTCAATAACTTTTTTCTCCCATGGTTTACAGGTTTGCTGTCATACAATGAAATGATACACTTTCCAAGTGCTTTCATTTGATATATAGATGGAAGTGTTACAAGGGGTGGGACGTTTTGTCCATCCTTCTTTGTATAAAGAGTTAAACGGCGGCGTGCGATCATAAGTTGTATTGCGGTTTATACCGGATATCGCAGATTGCTCTGCTGTTAGGTAACTCACTGGTAGCCGTCCTTGTTGCTAATTAATATGTAGTTGATGTTACCGAGCACCGTTTAACTTAACGCAAATTGAAGCAGTTAAACGTTATTATCGTGAATCATGAAGTAAGTAATTAATAGAGTCGATCTGGTGGAAACATTCATATGGTACTTACTGTCGGACAGACTTCAATAAAATTTAGACTATACTTCAATGATTTTAGTTTTATTTGATTGAAATTGTAATTTAACACCACGCCTCTCATAAAAGGCAGTGATTTCAAACACGAACACGGACAAGTATTAAAGTGTCTTTTTCAATGCATATTATCTATTTTTAACTGACTTAAAAAAAAGGAGGAGGTTTTTTTTAGTAGTTTATCTTGGACAGACTACTGACCAGTGCCGGTTTTAGCACTACCGCGCCCTTGGGCGAGATTTTCTACGGCGCCCCCTAACTGCAATACAAACCCATTTTTTTTAAGCGTAACTTCATCAAATGAGTCCTCCCACCCCAGGCAGGGTGGGAGGGACTTTCAGACTATTACTGACAAAAATCCATGGTGTCCTTCAATATTTATTTTCCGGGGTCACGGTAATGAGATAAGTCCCGCGACCCCGGAAGACGTCTATAGGCCAGACGCTCTCTCTCTCCCTCTGACGCTCTTTGAGGCGCGCGTGGAACACAACGCGATGTTGACCCGGGCATGGTCCATGGTCGGATAGCGAGTTGCCCTTTACTCACTGCCCGCAAGCCCGCGCCTAAGGTGACCGGAGATCGTCTGCCGACGTCCGACACCGTGGACGTCTACCACTGCGGCTGGGGTGGAGGGAGGACGCTGTCCTCTCACTCTCGCGACCCGCCTCCTCCGCCGCAATCGCGGCAGTAAGACCCCTCTTTGAGGAGTGGCTGAAGAGACGTCACGGCGTCCTGACCTATCGGATGACGCAGGTCCTCACCGGACACGGAGGTTTCGGGAGGTAACTGTGTCGGATAGGGAGAGAGGATACGCCTGGGTGTCACCGCTGTGAAGATCGCCCGGAGGACACCGTAGAGCATACGGTGCAAGACTGCCCAGCTTGGGTAGAGCACCGACGTGTCCTCTGGGAGGCGATAGGCGGAGACCTCTCGCGCCCGGCATTGGTCGAGAACACCCCGGAACATAAAGGGCTATCGAAGGATACCGTGGATTTTAGTCAGTACAAGTCTGACAGTCCCTCCCGCCCTGCCCGGGGTGGGAGGACTCATTGGATGATTTTACCACGATAAAAACTTACGCTTTCCTCTCCCCACTAGCAACCTTTACAATAATATAAGCAGAACTATCCGTACATATGGATAGATTTCTTCTGTTTCGCGAGCTTTAATAAAATTAAAAAAAAAACCAGGGGAGCCACATTCTGATCTGGCGAAAAAGTTTTGAGGCTTATAAGCTCATTACATAACATCACACATCTATATCGGATTTAGAGTCTACGGTTAATTTTAATACGAGATCTCCACAGAGTTTTAGAAGCTCGGGTTTATCCGGAGACTTTTTCATATTGTACAAAAAAGACAGATATTCTGAATACTCGTTGAGCTGTGCGTCTTTCATGGACTGAAATTATAGTAGTGTCCAAAGTTGAAAGATTAAAACTCAATTTTTTTTCCGGAGAAATTATAGTTTCATCAGAAAGTAGGCTTACGGCGCCCCTTGGTATTTGGCGCCCTGGGCGGTCGCCTAACCGCGCCTTACCCTAACGCCGGTACTGCTACTGACATTGGTGAAGGAAAAAGCGTAAAGAAACCTAAACTTTAATCAATAAATCACGGACCATCACGGATACACAGGAGAAATTTCTAGATGGGGCAAAATTAAAACGAAAATGGTTAAGGGTGGTGGGGTTCTTATATTAGATCGTGATTAGACTTCATCTGCACACGACAAAAAAGAAAAGATGGATTTATTTTAAAAAGCTTGACTACTATTTTTTAAACCGGGTTTGTAAAGAAGAAACTGCATGTTATGTTAAAAATCCAGCGCGATACGGACAAACTGAGTTTACTAAACATTTCGTGTTATGATAAAAATGCAGCTAAAATTATGATGTAAACATTAGTCAGACAAATGATAATAGAGTTAGTTAAAGCCGCTGTGGCGCGGTTTCGTCTGTCAACAACTATTGTGTGATACCATTCCATTGACCTACAGAGTGTAGGTATGAATTGCGCGGATACTCATGAATCATGATGACAGCGTATCATGCAATCCTTTGACTCAATAGGCTTGTGTACCAAAAAAATCTAATTAGTGCGTCAGTTAGATCATCAAAAAATATTTCAACCATTTTTTTCTTTTGTTACGTGTGCCTAAATTAACGCAAATAGGACGCTTTTAAAATTTACAATACGTACTTTTAAATCTACGCCGTGGTGTACTTCAATTTTATGCGTTTTATCTTTGTAAATATTCACTAATTACTAATAAGATTTGAAATGTATTGATGCTGCAATTTAATCTATTATAGCTACACAAAGCAATAAGTCAGCCGACTTTTTTCTAATAGTTTATTGAAATATACTATATTGAAATCCAGCTGCAGTTAAACAGACTAATGAGTCATTTGAATATCATTATACCAATGTTTTTTATAGCATTATAATTATCGGATTCCTAAGCTGACAGGAATTTCATAACTACATGATGCATATTGTATGGAAATGTTTAAGGCGCGTGATACTCGTACGATCGTGATTTGTTTCTTTAATGTGTCGGTCGGTGGAAGTACCTACAGCGTACATAAATATCCACGGATAATCGAGCACATCGACAGATAGGACTTTCTTCTTTTCGTGTGAAGATGCGGCCACCCTACTATCAATGCCATGTAAAAGTATAAATACAGATTACCTACTCATATAATTTAACAGAGTATTGACTACTCTGTTAAATACTACAGAATACTCACATATGACAGTCTATTCCCTCGTTTGAACGTTTCAGTACTTATACAGAAGACGCTGGTGCAAATTCCAGTCACAGCTGAATTTTCCCTTCCTCAAAAATCATCTAACAACAATATGTATATGTTGCAGATACATAAGCGGCAGTATGGGCTACATGGGAGGCACTTGTGAGACGGCACTGGCAGCATGGAAGCCCCCAAGTAACTACTTACCACGCGGGGAGGCGCCTCCGCCTTACGACGAAGCAATCGCACAGTGTCGACCCGAATCTATGAGGTATGTCAATCGAATTATCTACTGTTACACTGAAAGGCAGTATGTATAAATAACTAAAACCAAATAAGAACTCAAGGAGAATCTGTACCGTGTGTTATGTTCCATTGGTCGTAATAGTTTGTTTCTCGCGAGCTACATAAAATTCTTTTTATAGAATTTTATAGGGCATAAATCTTGAAAAGTATTCGATCTAAAATTGAAAAATATTTCAAGATCCACATTTATTTTTTTAAATTTATAGATTGTGAAAAATAGTAGTAGTAAGAGTATTCTATTAGAAAAAGAGGAAGACAACAAAGCGACCCTTAGATCAACGTCAAATGCCGTTTTGCAGGTGACACTTTTTAGACAAGTGCTCAAGTTTGTAGTAAGATGGTTATTGTTTATTTTTTACATCATTGTATCCAGTGCCGGTTTTAGCACTACCAGCGCCCTTGGGCGAGATTTTATACGGCGCCCCCTAACGCGTTTTTGACGTGGTAACATCATCAAATGAGTCTACCCCACCGGGGCGGGATGGCGGAAGGGATGTCAGACTTGTACTGACTAAAATCCAACGGTTGTTTGGTCCTTCAATTATGTCACGCGGTTTAATGGGATTAATCCGCGATCCCCGCGGCTCTGGCCCTCTATAGTGGGGCCGTCATCGTGGCTGACGCTCTTTGACCCCGGATGGTCCGTGGTCGGACAGCGAGTTGCCCTTCCTTTATCGATGGCCCCATAAGCTGGCGCCTACGGTGGGCGGAGACGTCTGCCGACGTACCGACACGTGGGCCCCATGCGGCTGGGGTGGAAGGAAGGACTACGTCTCCCTCACGCGGCCCACCTCCTCCTTCGTGAGCATGACTGCGTCACAGAAGGTGGCGACCGCTTCCCTCTCCGTCAGAGGTCTCCACCTATCGCCGCCGTGAGGACACGTCGGTGCTCTGCCCAAGCGGGGCAGTCCTGCACCGTATGCTCTACTGTGTTCTCCGGGTGATCCTCGCAGTGGTAACACCCAGGCATTTCCTCCTTCCTCATCAGACGCAGGTACCTCCCGAAACTTCCGTGTCCGGTGAGGACCTGCGTCATGCGGTAGGTCAGGACGTCGTGACGCCTATCCAGCCACTCCTCAAAGAGGGGTCTTATCGCCGCGATTGCGGCGTGCCCGAATACAAACTAATATGAAAAAAGCAGAAGGATTAAATTAAATAACCATTTATTAAAAGAGACAACCATTTCTTAAAAAAATAAAAACTAATATAATTGTACCTTTCTGGCCTTTCTATCGGCGATCTTTTATATTAAATTATCAAAATTGAGATTTTCTGCAACTTCAATGCATGTTTTTGAGTCTATATTGTGTGAGTCTGATCTATATTGAAAAAGATTCAAAGATCCATACTATTTTTCGATTTATAGATTGTAAAAAAATTTAATCGCCATTTTCTATTACAAAATAGACCAACGACTAATATTTATATAAACGTCAAATGCCTTTTTGCCGGAGACATTATAGCCAAGTGCTCAGTTTGCGTGGGGGTTATGCGCTTACCCTAACTCATTGTATCAATATGGTTTGCAGATTATCAAACGAGCCTTCCTACCACCGCACATACCCGGCCACTGTGGACACGATGGCGCGGCCCGACGACGTGCAGTGCGCCGGCCACGGCTACGTCAACATACCTCGTCCCGTCACACAGGTCACATATTATGTATGAGCTTGTTTAACTAGTCCCTTACCTAGGCTCCTTACTAACAAATATTACATCAAGCCATCAACACCCACTGTGGACACGATGGCTTGGCCCGTCGACGACCTCTGTCGTTAAATAAAATTCATTGACAGAAGGTAATGTTCTCTTTCCATTAGCCGTGATCACGGTCAAGAGCATGTTTATCAGACAATTAAAAAGGTATTTATCATAAAATCCAGCTATAAACACGCGGAATCAGCTGTTCAGGTAATGCACAGAGAGCAAAATAAATGGATTCACTAATAGTGTGGCAATGAAACAATAATACCTGCATTTTACCGTCACGCCGGTTACACGTGTGTGTATGTATTCAGCCTTGTGAAAGCGTGGGCGGTGACATCTTCCCGACATGTAAAGGTCAATGCGTAATTTACCCGATAACGGAGGGTGAACACACACCTTTGAACTTTGAAGTAATCCGGGCTGAATGAACTTATTTTTAATGACGGCAAATGATTTTTTTAAATGTCTCTTTATTTCAATCAATATGTTTCATTTTGGTATCGAAATCATGTGTTTTTTTAAAGTCAACCATGATTGCACTGAGATTAGTTTTGCCCCATATGAATCATTGCGAGTTCTGACTATCAATTCCCGCATGGAACAAATATTTGTAAAACTTTTTTAAGTCTGGCTGTTTGTGTATGTCAGTTTAAATGTATGTAAACCCCACGCTACAGGAGAAATTTGTTTGCGTTGGACAACGTTTTAAAATAAATTATAAAACCTTAACACACATTTAAGTAATTTAACTTGAATAGTCAAATCTACATCAGTTAAAATATCATTTTTACGTAACAAACCTTAAGGCTTTGCCAAAAAGCGAGCTCAGCGCTGCGCGACGTTAAAGTTTGCGATCGCAAGCATAAGCTGTTAAAAAAATAATGAACTTTATCAAGTTCTTCTATCAACAGTATTAAAATTCTTTGTTGTGTTTTCTTTAGATAGAAATACCCCGTAATAAGCATATAAAAAGAAGAAGAAATCAAAATATAAATCATAAAATAAAAAAGATTTCGACTTTTCATCAAATCGCAGTTTTTTTATGTGTGTATGTGTCTTTCGTTTCATAAAACTGGCCTCGCTGCCGCGGGCATTTAGCAGGACGACCCACGCCTATGACTCGCCCCGCTAGCATCACGTCACGCTAGCGTCGCGTCTCGCTAATGTCGCGTCAAGCCTAACACACTATTTGGCAAAGCCTTATGTGTTATTCCGCTTTTATGTTCACAGATCGCCAACACACAGAACTGCTACAACGCGCCGCTACTGCAGCCGGTACATCAGCAAGATAATCGGGAGCCTGCGTCCATACCGCATCATCCGCTCGCACCTAACAGTAAGTGAAGCCAGGAGAAGTCATTGTTTAGCAAATTGATTGATTTTAAATCCTAACTAAGAAACGAAAGTCAGATTCTGTGTTTGTTACGCCTTCCCCACCTAAATTGATGGATGAATGGATCGGTCTTGGTGATTGTTTTAGAAAACGTTAGAAGTTAATCCTTTTTGCATACAACTTGAAGGACGGAAATAGATGGGTGCTGTGAAAGCTATTTATCCGTAATCTCAAATCTTCACTCATTCTTTGCAGGTTGTAGCCTATTTTCTCTCATTACGTAGGCAGCAAGCGTTAATTACTATTCTGGTATCGCAAACAGATATATTGGATCATCGTATAGTCAATACGCTATTGTTTCCCGCTGTTTATATATTGAGTGGAGGCTTACCTTATCGTAATAATAACAAATGCGTTTTAAACACAGTATCGGGTTATACCGCACACCGCGTGGGATATACTCGCAAATAATAATGTCAATTTGGTGATATAAGATTTGGGGGGCCATGAACTTTAACATTTTAATAGAAAATTAATAAATCTATCAAATGCTCAGCTCAGGTCGATTTGTCACATACAACCAGGTACCTACTAATTACGTACCTATCTTTTTATCATTTTATAATGCACTTCAAATTATAAGCAAATGATGCGTACGTATAGTAATAGGTACTTATGATAATATCAGTTGTTTGTCCCTACGGCAATGTCCGCTTTTCATTTTTCTGTACAAAATTTCACAACAATGTTAAAATTCATGTTCTTCCTTTTATTTCTGACTCTATTTTACTGATACTGATACTGTTAGCCTCCATCATCCCACTGCTGGGCAAAGATCCCGTCCCCATGATCTCTAGTTTTATCGATCCAGGGCAAAGTGGATGAAGCATGGCGGGACGAGCTTGACAAAACCAATGACACTATGTTATTTAGCAAAAAATAATCCTTATGACAAATCCAATCGATCAATATGATAAAGCTACACGATTTTTTTTCTCGTGTAGCGGATTCGATTCCTGGTTTAACCTTGTAATTATTTAACCATCTATGATTGCAGTTTAAATTGTTTAAAAAAATTAAAATAATGTCTTCTTATAGTACGATGTTCTATCTTTAATATTCAACGTACTTTCCCTCCATGTGGCATAGCCGTGGGATGCCCTGTATAGCCATTTACGAGGAGCTACTGCATTATTAAATTGTTCATAGTTCAACAAGGGCTGCCTAGATACTGTTTGAAATATATTATTATGTAGAACATAGATTTGTAGTTTCTGTTCGTAAATAAATGGTTGTATCAGCAATGTTAATGATAATTATTATTTTAGTTTGAAACAGACGCTGTGCCAAGGGATGAGAATGTAGATTTGGTCTGATTTTTGGACGACCAAAAACATCGGCTGACCTGAAATCTCTTCTTTTTGAATTAACCTTATGTTGTAGAATTAGCCTTTTATCTCCGTTAATGGACACGCGGTTCGTGGTGTGGCGCGTTGCGCGGAGCGGAAAAAACAAACGAGACCTTATAATTATGGCGCGTTGCGCGGAGCGGAAAAAACAAACGAGACCTTATGATTAATTTAAAATTATGTTTTTATTGTTTCAGTGGTTGGATTCCCGAGTGCCATCCGCCTGACGGGTTCCCTGGGTGCCATCAGCAACCGCGGGCTACTGTCAGTACTGCAGCGCGAGCCCGACCACGAGCGACCACACAACGTGCCCGGCTTCTACACCAACACTACCAACGTGCACACCTCACTGTTAGTAATGTTGTATTGATGAGTCACAACCGCGGGCTACTCTCAGTACTGCAGCGCGAGCCCGACCACGAGCGACCACACAACGTGCTTTTGAGCTAAAAAGAGCTTTTAAAAATAAAAATGAACCTTCATACTGTTAATTGGTACTGATAATAATTTTATGAAAATAAAGTTGTAAATTTTTGAATGTAAACATGTTGCAGATTGCAATGATTTGCCATCACCACATTGTGTGATGTTTCAATAGTTAATCTACTAAGAAAAGTATATTAAAATTTAGTTGACATCTGATTCCAGCCACCGTACAATCCCGCGCATATCGACGGCGATAGACACGACTCTCCTGGACGCCCCGATCGCGGGCTTCACCCGCGCGGACCGCTCGCTCCACAACGAGATCCGGCGCTCGTTCCACAAGCCCGGCGACAACAACCGACACAACGCAGACACCGGCCGCAGCATGCCGAGGAACCTCAACCTGGCGTCTGCTAATGATATCACTAGGAATATTGAGCCGGTTGATGTAGACACGTAAGTTACAAACATTTTTTGTTGTTGTACTGCCTTAAGATTTTGTATGCTTGCGGCCGAATGATGACGTCTTAAAACTAGTCTGGTTTTGGATTCGAGTCAGTGAAAGAGACAAGTCGTCTAGCGCCATCTCGTTCACTCACTGGCACTACTCGGACTTTAAGACGTCATGGTAGTCCACCTGATGTATACTGCAATTAGACGAGCTGAGACTTTGATAATTTCTTTCAATCACGTTTTTACTTCATCATCATCATTTCAGCCTATTGCAGTCCACTGCTGGACATAGGCCTCTCCCAGGGAGCGCCACAGCGCACGATCTCCTGCTTTTTTCATCCAGCCACTGCCAGCCACCTTTTTCAGGTCATCGGTCCATCTTGCCGGGGGGCGTCCCACCCTACGTTTACCTACACGCGGTCTCCATTCGAGAACCTTCCTACTCCACCTATCGTCGGTTCTGCGGCAGACATGGCCAGCCCATTGCCACTTCAGCTTGCTACAGATTTGGACAATGTCTGTAACTTTGGTCTTATGCCGTAAGACCTCATTCCGGATTTTATCCCTTAGTGAGACCCCAAGCATAGACCTTTCCATAGCACGCTGCGTGACATGAAGTCGGTGGGCCAGCTTGACAGACATGTTCCACGTTTCGGCTCCGTAGGTTAGGACTGGGAGGACGCACTGATTGAACACCCGGCTTTTCAGGCACTGCGGCAGTGGCGACGTGAGTATATGACGCATTTTCCCAAATGCTGCCCAGCCAAGCTGCACTCTTCTGGCAATTTCCCGCTCGAAGTTGTCTCTACCTAGCTGTAATACCTGTCCTAAGTAGATGTATTCTTGGACAACTTCGAGTGTTATGCCTTCGACGGAAATTGGTTCTGGGATGATATGGTCATTGAGCATGACCTTGGTCTTGTCCAGGTTCATCCCAAGACCCACACGTCTCGAGGCAGCATTGAGACTGTTCAGCATTTTTTGCAGATCTTGCAGCGATTCCGCCATAATAACTATGTCGTCGGCAAAACGAAGGTGCGTTAGGTATTCACCGTTGACATTGATGCCCAGTCCGTTCCAGTCCAGCGTCTTGAACAAATCCTCCAGCGCGTTGGTAAACAGTTTAGGGGATATAACATCACCCTGTCTCAGTTTTTACTTACATACATAAATTCATGTCTTTTTGTCTATGGGAGTCGGCAGAAACAACAAAATGCCACATTTGCCAAAAATGCGTAGCTCAGCGATAAAAGGATGGTTTGAACAGTGGAAGAACATAAAAATACATAAGAAAATACCAACAAACTAGTTTAATTCTTTTATTTTGTTCCTTTTCAGCAATCACACCCGTCTAAATGGTGGTAATGGTAACGGCTGGCGGGGCCGCACGCACAGCGAGGAACAAAACGTGGGCGCGGAGCGTGCGCCGGACGTCGTGCCCGCGCCCGCGCCACAAGTGCCGCCACACGCCACACACGCGCCGCACTCGACGCACGCTCCGCACGCCACGCACGCGCCACACGCGGGCCACGCGCCACACTCCGCGCACACCAGCCACACGTCGCACGTGCCGCACGCCGCGCCCGCGCCTCCCGGCCCGCAGCCCACGCTGCCGCTTACTGTTGATAAGGTATTGTCCTCGTTATTAAATGACGTTGTTGTCGAATATAAAAAAAAATGCTAAGTAAAATGCAATTACCATTATTGGCCAATGACTAAAAGTAGAAATGATATACAGGGTGGAACAGAATAAGGGTCTACAAGAATAGTAAAATTTTAGAAAATGTGGCTAACGCTAACTTGACTGGCCTGTTGGTCTAGTGGTTAGTGACCCTGACTGCTATACTGGAGGTCGTGGGTTCGATTCCTATCCAGGACAAATGTTTGTGTGATGAGCACGACCATTTGTTCTGTGTCTGGGTGTAATCTTCTATATATATAAAAATGAAACCCGTTTTCCGTTGTCACGACATAACATGAAATCGGCTTGACCGATTCGGATAATTATTTTTTTGTTGTGTTTGTAACCATCGGGACCGGGTTTTAGACCGGGTCCTTCACCCGTGCGAAGCCGGGACGGGCCGCTAGTCTAATATATAAAATTCTCGTGTCACAGTTTTCGTTGCCATACTCCTCGGAAACGGAACGGCTTGACCGATTGCCATGAAATTTTATATGCATGTTCAGTAGGTCTGAGAATCGGCTACTATCTATTTTTTATACCCTTAAGTGATAAGGGCCACCCTTATCACTTAAGGGTATAAAAAATAGATACACAACAGGGTCCGCGTACAAAGTCGCGGGCAGAAGCTAGTTTATCTATAATATTTATGTATTTAGAAATATATAAGTATGTTTATCAGTTGTCTAGTACCTATAACACAAGCTCTGCTTAGCTTGGGACTAGATGGCGTTGTGTGATAGCTGTGGAATATTATTATTATTATATTATTAACTACGATACAATTTACAAATCTTTCCTGCTACTTTCATTACCTGTTTCATAACAGCATCCAGTAAAAAAATTGCTTTTATAAAAGCTTGTTTGCCAAACTTGACTTAGTTCACAGTGTGCCCTTGCTCTTCATTACTCTACTCTATCATTGGCCATTATAGAGTGCAAAAGATATTGACGTGCAAGAAGATTCCTTTGTCATTTCATATTTCAGTACAGTTAACGTTCTAGACATACTAGCATTAAAAATATGGTCATTTTGACCATGCCTGTCAAAAACAACAGTTATTAATCGATGTAAATTGTCTATGCTCCGAGCAGAATCTTTGGTAATCGTTTGCACGTGGGTTTCTCTTAGGTAGCTTCCCCATGACGCGATGCGATGCTATTCGACCGATTCCAACAATAAGTGAAAATCATCCTTATCACTACGACATACGACATAAAATGTGCGGGAAGATGAAAAATCGAATTGCATCATTATAATCGTAGTAGCAAGGACGATTTTCGTTTTTAGTTAGTAGAAATTGCAAGTCGCTCGAATCGCGTCATGGAGAAGCTCCCATACACGATGCATATGAGCTAGAGTTATAGTGGAAGTCAGTAGTGTGAAGAGCTCCCCGTTTCCAGCCGTCATGCGTGTGTAGTTACTCGGGCTCGGCGCCGGGCGCGGAGGACGCCGACGACTATCGCAGCGAGTGCGAGAACTGCAAGTCTGCCAGCAGCTCTAGGTATGTCATCTATTCTATTTTTATTACTAAGTGTGATGATTTTAAAGATATTTTAATTGATATAGTTGAACACAATGTAGATCTTGATGGGTTACTCCAAACGCAAACTCCTGTTTTGTTTGATAGTTTTCAAATAATAAAAGGCCAAGTGTCATCACATCAGCAACTTCATTTGCTTGTACAGTACTCCCAAATTAATAATGCGCATAGAAATCTTCGTCACTGTTCGGCAACGGTCGTATTCCCCGAGCGTCGGAAGACGATATGTTTATAGGGTGGTTAAGTGCATTTTTTTCATGCATAATTTAGTAGAATTACGTGTTTTGTGCTAAAAGAGATAAATATTGATTTATCAGTAACGAAATTGATTCGAAAACGACACGATTGCGAATATGCTACAATCTAACAGAACCAAGAAGGGTGTGTAATAGCAGCTCTATATAATTCCACACAGAGAGAACACGTGCAGTAACCACCAATATAAAGGGTGAATTTTTCAACTGGGGGTGGAAGGCTATCTTCGAAACTATGAGGAATATCAAAAAATGTTAAAAGGAGTCTCGAGGCTGATTTTGACGAAAACTACAACTGTATCATTAGATTTTAGAAAAATTTATAATCCTGACCAGGAATCGAACCCGCTGATTTTGAAAAAAAAAACGTTTAAGGTTACTTCCCAGAATTTGATCCTTATTAGCAACACTATCGAATGGTGTAATACAGGATGTGATGTTTTTTCTAAATCAGCGGTTTCGATTTCTGGCCAGGTTTATTAATTTTTCTAAAATCCAAAGATGCAGTTTTAGTTTTCGTCAAAATCGGCCTCGAGACTCCTTTCAACTTTTTTTGATATTTCTCTTAGTTTCTAAGATAGCCATCCACGCCCAGTTGAAAAATTCACCCTGTATAAAGACGACTGACGAACCTTTGACTGACCGGCGACAGCCGCCGACCGCCCGAATTGTTTTCAATTGATTCACATGATCTGACATTATGACATTGACTCCTGTTTCTTTCGAACAAGGTGCAAAATGCAAGTGCATTGTGTAGGGCTCTTTTCGATTCAATGATTCGCGTGTTTCCGGGAATACGACAATTAGCGAAGATTTCGATGCGCATAATTAATTTGGGAGTACTGTATGTCAGCCTCAAAAGTAATTAGTATGTCGTCTATATTTTGGATGGTGATTTCAAAGTTGTTTGTGTATACAGATGGGTGCTGGACTCGGGCTGGGAAGGCGACGCGTGCGACAGCGGCGGCACTCAGACACTGCAGCGACGAGCGCCGCCCGCGCCGCAGCCGCCGCCTGCCACTGCCACACTGCCGCAGCCCGTCACCAAGCAGACGTTAGTATCACATAGTATCACTCAGACACTGCAGCGACGAGCGCCGCCCGCGCCGCAGCCGCCGCCTGCCACTGCCACACTGCCGCAGCCCGTCACCAAGCAGACGTTAGTATCACATAGTATCACTCAGACACTGCAGCGACGAGCGCCGCCCGCGCCGCAGCCGCCGCCTGCCACTGCCACACTGCCGCAGCCCGTCACCAAGCAGACGTTAGTATCACATAGTATCACTCAGACACTGCAGCGACGAGCGCCGCCCCGCGCCGCAGCCGCCGCCTGCCACTGCCACACTGCCGCAGCCCGTCACCAAGCAGACGTTAGTATCACATAGTATCACTCAGACACTGCAGCGACGAGCGCCGCCCGCGCCGCAGCCGCCGCCTGCCACTGCCACACTGCCGCAGCCCGTCACCAAGCAGACGTTAGTATCACATAGTATCACTCAGACACTGCAGCGACGAGCGCCGCCCGCGCCGCAGCCGCCGCCTGCCACTGCCACACTGCCGCAGCCCGTCACCAAGCAGACGTTAGTATCACATAGTATCACTCAGACACTGCAGCGACGAGCGCCGCCCGCGCCGCAGCCGCCGCCTGCCACTGCCACACTGCCGCAGCCCGTCACCAAGCAGACGTTAGTATCACATAGTATCACTCAGACACTGCAGCGACGAGCGCCGCCCGCGCCGCAGCCGCCGCCTGCCACTGCCACACTGCCGCAGCCCGTCACCAAGCAGACGTTAGTATCACATAGTATCACTCAGACACTGCAGCGACGAGCGCCGCCCGCGCCGCACCGCCGCCTGCCACTGCCACACTGCCGCAGCCTCACCAAGCAGACGTTAGTATCACATAGTATAACTCGCCCTGCATCGACGAGCCCGGCCCGCGCCGCAGCCCGCCTGCCACTGGCCACACTGCGCACCGTCACAGCATACGTTAGTATCACATAGTAATCCTCAGACACGGCAGCGACGAGCGCCGCCCGCGGCCGCAGCCGCCGCCTGCCAACGGCCAGCACTGCCGCGCCCTCACCAAGCAGACTTAGTATCACATAGTATCACTCAGACACTGCAGCGACGAGCGCCGCCCGCGGCCGCAAGCCGCCGCCTGCCACTGCCACACTGGCGCAATCCCGTCACCAAGCAGACGTTAGTATCACATAGTATCACGCAGACACTGAGGCGGCCCGCAGCCGCCGCCTGCCACTGCCACACTGCCGCAGCCCGTCACCAAGCAGACGTTAGTATCACATAGTATCACTCAGACACTGCAGCGACGAGCGCCGCCTGTAACACAACAGCAGGACTTCATGTCCCGCTGTTTGTTTGTTAAACACAATAAAGCCATGTATCCACGTAAAAACGCACTACAAAGACGTACTAAAAACTACGTACGAATATTATCTGTCTCTATTTACCTTCCTTTACATTACGATAGAAAGATAAATGATTCTTCGATTGTTTTTCTCGCGTTCTCGCGTCTCCTGAAAACAGTTAAAAATGTGGCATAAATATTTGTTACAGTCGAACCGTGATGGGTCCGCCGTCGAACTGGGAGAACTGGTTCAACACGATCCCGGATTCCGATTCCGAATCCGAAGAGGAATAAACGCCCGCAGCACTCGCTCAACAACGCACACACATGTGGCAAGTTAGCTCCTAACACGTTCTATCTGCCTGGTACCTCGAAGGATAGGTAAGCTAGGTGAATTGTTTGTAACATCATGAAAGCATTTTAATGGTTTAGGCACAAAAAGCCTACTTAATTCGCAAAATGGCAACCTAGTCGCAAAACTGGAAAATTCTCTAAAAGCCTAATTATTCGCAAAATGTCAAATGATCATTGTAATGAGATTGAATCTAAGATTTTTCTCTCTATTTAACTAAGTTGCCTCATGTCATGCGAAGAATTCACAGATGATAGAAGATTATGAGAATGACACTCCCAAATGTAGAAAAAAAAAAATAGAATATAGAGAAGAATTGGGCATTTTGTGAATGAAGCTTTTACAGAATTTGCTAATTTGACAACTTGTCCTTTTGCGAAAAGGTTGCCATTTTGCGAATTAGGCTTTTTGCGCGGAAACCATGTAACATACCCCATAATACTGCTTGCTTGCTTTTACTTCTAAAGTATCCGGCAGTTAGAGCGAGGGACAGGTTTTAGGTCTAATGTAATAGAATAATAAGCAAATGGAGTGCTCGTATTTGTCAACATCACTTTGGTAGTTCGAAAAGTTTGTACGAAAGTAAAAATAAGGAAGGATCTTAACGGCGTCATTTACATGTAGATGTTTTCTGCGATGTCTCTCCATTAGTTTATTACTCTGTATCTAAAGCATGCCAGATACTTCTAACATTGCGGATTGCTAGCTTTGCGAATGTATCAGTCGAAGGTATAATGCATCCTGGAAGCGACTCTGGTTGCGTTTTCTTAAGGTATAAAGTCGATTGCCACACCTAGCTTCTAAAAAATAAGCGTTAAATTGTTGAACCCAGCTGTTAGAAGTATCTCGTGTTTAATTAATTCTATTTAAATTGTAAGTTTAATGCGTATTATTAGATTTTTATTAAATTCGTCACTCCTTTATTTTGATGAAGTAAAAAGTAATATGCCAATATTTTTTTAAAGATGGCTAATTAATTCGATAGTTAGTGCTAGTTACAATTTAGACTTCTCTTACTCTAATTTGCTTATGAAGCAAGATGATTTTCGTCTGTAGTGTTATTGTGGAACGTTCACGATCTTACTACACACAAGTAAGCACCACCAACTTATTTGTTTGAAAGTAAATGATCGTAGATTCTGAACGAGACGAAATAAGTAAAACATTGCATTTGAAATTCGAACGGTTATGTCTCGTTGAGAATCCACGAGGATGATTTACTTAAAAACAAATGAGTTCGATTTTACGCCCACTTGAGTGAAGTGAGATCGTGAACGATCCAGAATAGTCCTTACTGATTCTTTATGCCCTTAAACAGTACCTTATTTAATTTATTGACATTCCGTTGATATTAATGTTTTGTTTTTATTATACACACACTGCCCCCCAGTGCAGATTTACCTTATTTTTGCACATTTGATGTGTTCTTACGTTGATATAATTATTTGTTGCATAATGCACTTCGCCTATGTATTAAATACCAAAGATTTGTTACGTTTTGTGTATGTATATTGTGTTGTATAATTATTTTTTATGTGGATTGTCTTGGTCGTGGAATTAAAATACGGCTTGGTGGATTTTTATACAAAAACTTTGAGCTATTACTTGGAGAAGCGATTAAAAGGCTTAATAATGAGAATTCCACGGCAAAGACAGAATTTTTTAAGCTATTTGTTGTTTACTTATGCTCCAACATAAAACAACTTGTATTATGATACAAAATAACTCTATAATAGTTATAAGCTATGAATTAATGACAGTATTTTATTATTAGCGTTGTCACAAATTAATAAATTTCCTGTTCAAATATAAATCAAAGCTCTAGTTTTGAATATTTTCATAGATAACATAATGCCAAAAAAGAACTGACAACGGAAGTATTGAAGAGTTAGTAGTGTTGTATATTGAATCATAAAAGCAGGGTCACTATCTGCTCCATATAGTGGCATATAACTGCTCTTTGGCAAAATAATATGTTGATAGTATGCATTTATTTATTTCCAAAGAACTTTAATCCATCATAGACTAAATTACATAATATATAAAACCTATTTGAAAAAAGAAACCGACTTCCTAAACAACCAGAAAAAGTGTAAAATAACTGACTTTTTGAATTCAGTAGCAAAAACCCAAAGACATATTAAAAAGAAAAAGTCGTCTACCTAAATTATCCATTCGTCCATAACATTGACACAAAAACTGGTCGGGTAAAACAAAAAGTCTTAATTTATTATTATGTATACCTTTGACATAAGATTCAAAATCTAGATTTTAATAGTTTATAAAAGGGCTAGATTCTGA
Organism: Agrotis ipsilon; assembly: GCA_028554685.1. Classification (NCBI taxonomy): domain Eukaryota; kingdom Metazoa; phylum Arthropoda; class Insecta; order Lepidoptera; family Noctuidae; genus Agrotis; species Agrotis ipsilon. The sequence continues at coordinate 13,073,868 of CM052966.1, forward strand.
AATTCAGAAGCTGAAATCACTTTTCTCATAATTCTTTGTTCCTTGATGATCAAGATCCTATGTGACAGTATAGAGTAAGATAGTGACTTTGTGCGCAAATATATTGTCCTGATATAATCAAATGCCTTACAGTGCAATACAGATAACATTTGATGTTAAACTAATGAAAAGGCCAGCGAAGTTTTAATCACTTATGGATTGTTTCCTACATTAAGGGCGAATTGTAACAATGATATTGAACTCGATTACCAAATAGAAATCTAAACCTGGTTTAAGAGCTAGCGGCAAATATTAAATTAACATTAAATTAATAACTGAATTAATCGCGTTCAGTTTCCTTGTTAAAATCGCAGTAAATTTTTACGACCGTGTTACTTACGTGTATCTTTACTTTCATTTTTTTACTGTGTCAGATGTTCTTAAAATAACGATTTTCTTTTCGTAAAGTTGACCTTAGTGTTCATGGTACGAGCAAAATTAATTGTACGTACTTCAATGACAAGATTAACTAGTCTATGTAACAGAGCATATACCATGAGTTGTCATTACGATACTCAATCATCGATATTGGCGTTTGGCGCTCTCATTGGTTTAGAATTCATACAACCTTGTAGCGGGCCAATGAGAGCGCCAAACGCGGTCGATATCGATGATCGAGTATCGTAATGTCAACTCATGGTATGGGTACTGATAAATAGTATCTATGTAAAAAGACTGGGGTCGACTATGTTTTGCTATTTCTTATGAACATATAAGTTAAAACTAGAATGTTGTTTTAACAAATCGTTTGGCTCTGTAGAACTTTTGGGGATATCTATTATTTAATACAGGAACTTACAGTCCATCTGATGATTATTAAGTAAGTCGAACCAAAGATTGTTGAAGAAAATGTGATTGATATCATTATAGTGTAATAGAATTCGCATCGTAGTTGTTCAGGCTCAATAATAGAAGTAATAGAACCAGTTGACTTACAACATTGAGATATTAAAGTTTATTCATGATATAAAGAAATGTAATACAAAATATCTAGCTATATATTTTTGTCTAATAAGGCGTAAGATTATTCATTAGTATAAGGAGTCTTTAGAATATTATAAGTAATAATATTTTCTCCTGTTTTTCTAACATCGCCGTATTACAATTTTGTGTTTCGTCAAAGAAGTTTGTAGGCAGTTTGAAATGAAAGATAATAGAACATTTAATAGTCTGACTTTCAGGGTTGTATGTAATAAATAGCACGTGTATAAATATTTAGTGATATGATAACGGAACATACTGCAGCAGCTTCATCATTTATTATATTGAGTACTTTGTTCAAGTCGAAAGTGTCAAATGTACCCGTAGTTAGGATGTTCGAAAATGACTTAAACTCTACGGTCTATATAATTTTTCGTAGCTAATTTTATGAAATAATGAATCTCCCACCTTTAAAAGATTAAATCTTTAAACAATACAGAGAGGAATATAAGGTGGCTTTGGAGGAAGTGTTTGACTGTTAAATAAAGAGTATAAAGGCACTCCCTTACCGCGAGCATTCAACTGAAATTTAACGATTCAGATTCGAACATTTCATCAGTGAGAAGACAATCGAGCATTACAGTGCGCAACTTGTATCAAATCTATACTTAATTTTGCGAATGCTCGTCAGTCAGGTAGTATTGTAATGTAATGCTCAAAGTCGAATCTATAATGTTACATTACACGCGAATGCTCGCAATGAGGGAGCGCCTAACCTCCCACAAACTCTTTGCCATAGATTATTAAATATTGCTAGATTGAAGAATAAAGAGACAAAAAACACGAGTACCAAGTGATATTAATATGTATTGAAATTCAGAAAAGCAATAAACTGTAATGACACGAAATCTGTTTACATCAAGCATTTTATTTATGTTGTAGGTAGATACGTGTAGTGTAGTATTTTGTCTATTTTATTATATCGCATATTTTTGCTCTATCATCTTTTTCATACAACTAAACTCAGAAGGCTATGCTCAGACCAAAAAACAGAGTTCATATTTATTGCCAGCGAAAAACTAACTTTATTTTCATTGTGTTAAAGCGCAAAGTTGACGAGACACCGCTTCTCTTGAGACTTCAAGGAAGATTGTGTGTTACGTTTTGCACTTTAAGACGTTGATCATAATGTTTATATTTCACTTCTCAGTTGTCCCTGTTGGTCGATATTGAGCGGTACTAACCGCTGTTGCGTTGAGTTTTTATTATAAAAATGTTTTGATTAATTATGATGTTGTAACTAAAATCATAGCGCAGCGCTTCAGTGAACGATGTGTCGACCGGTTTGCTTACATTCCATTCATTCTATTTTAATTACTCATTCATATACCAATGTATTGACCGAATCAAATAATTGTGACATTAGTAATTTGCTAATGTTTGCGGGTAGCAGTGCAGTATTACAATCATTTCCGAACCAAATATCTTTGTTTAGATATTATTGAAATAAACAAGTTAATGGAAATGTGGAATTTTGTTTTATTTAACCCTTCAAGCTTTATAATTTGTAATGTTTAATTAAGAACATGACTAGTATAATTGAGAGCAGTGAGTTGGACGCAGTGATGTGTGATGAAGCGTCTTCTTCCTCGGGGTCCGGTAACCAGGGTCCACACTGTCTGTATCCTGACTCCTGAAACAATGTTATGAATATTATTTGATACTCTTCTAAACAATCATTCGTTACTTATTCCCATAGCAAACAAGGTCTAAAGCTGATTTCAGACTACACTATAATATAATAGCAACATAGCACAAAATTATCGCGCTCCATACATTCTTACGGACACGTTCACATTGTATTGCATTAGATTCTTCTTTGTTTTACTTTATAGCACTATAGTATAGCATAGTCTGAAATCACCTTAAATAGTAGGAAAGTTTAATTAAAAAACCCTTTTTTATAAGGATATCCTTAAAAGTCGATTGAAAATGTTAAGGTGTTGAAATTGTAACTCGTTCCAAACTATAATAACTATTTTCTCAAAAAAAAAAAATACAGGATATTTACGAGTACGTGACGACTACAGTGGTTGAACGATCGACTGCTGCGCAGCGTGTCGCGGGTTCGATATCCGCACGGAACAAATATTTGTATGATCTGCAAATAGTTGTTCCGGGTCTGCCGTATAATTTTGATTTCAAAATGTATAAATAATAAATACCTATAGAAGAAGACGAGGCGCGAGGGGAAGAGGGAGTTAAAAAATATTAAAGACCTACTAACGCAAAATTTCAATAACTCCTTGGTGAACATTACTGACGATGTAGATTAGGTACAAACCTGAGCATAGTTGTGTGGGTAACACTTGACGTGTGGCGGTCGCGCGGGCAGAGGGACACGGTTGCGCCAACACGCCAGCTTGCTCGCCGAGCTCTGACGATAGCCCTTCATGTCTGGTTCCACTTCGAGGTACTGTAAGTTGAGAATGGGGAATTTAAACAGCGGGTGTAGGTTAGGGTTATCAGCCCTTAACACCAAAACCCCGAATAGACCAGTAGTTAAACCGGACATTTGGGTGAAAAGACCGGGTCCCTTTCATTTCCTAGTCCTAGTATAACACCACCAATATTTTAAATTAATGCAAGGTTCGGTTCAACTAAACACGCCAATGATCAACAAAAGGACAGGCCCGACGCGGTTTAGTTTGGCCTGACACGCAAATAAACAGCCTGACTGTTTTCGGCTTTATCCGGACGCTTGGCAACGCTAGTGCAGGTATGATTGACGTGGTTGATTCAAGGTGGCGAGTGGTAAGAGCTCTTTGTAAGACTGGCTTTTGCCCAAAACTGGGACAGCATGGACTAGTTAAAAATAATTACAGATACTCTGGCCTAGTGTTCAGTAGCTGCACTCGCGTTTGGGTGCCTTTATAAATTAGCAGGTTGTCGGTACACACAGGTCGGTGCAGGTAAATTTTGTTTCAAGAGAACCGGAAAATCTGCCCAGTCACAACCTGTGTCTATTATGTTCGGTGTCCGTTTTACCTGCACTGATCAGTACTGACCTTATAAACAACACCCGAACAAGCGAAACGGAAGCATTTAGCCTTTTCAGAAGGCTCGCTTTAACCTGATCGTATCCATGTAATACCTACCTATCCTGACTGGGACTAGCTACCCAGGCCCTTCCATCGGCCTGGTGACAAAAATAATGATTTTCGATATTGTTGCGAGAATAATCAATCAGAATGCCAATCGACAATAGGATTATTATCAATCTATGATTAAGTTGTACCTACTAGGATTGAGATGTAATCAAAATTAAAACGTTTGATAAAGGGTTTTTATTATTTGAGTGCCTCTTACATGCCTTTTTACATGTTTTAGTCGTGTGGCTGTTTTTTCCTGTTTCTATCGGATTGATTTGACTTTACAATGATATATCATTTTTTTGTAATTCGTATCCATGTATTTGCCTTGTGTAACGTTAATAGCGCAAATCCTGTCGTGGTGTAACTCAGCCCATGTTACTGAACAATGTTTGTTCTAACACTTTAGGAAATTCGATAAAAAAAAAACATAGGTACTGATGGGCCCGATCAATTTCTCATCTTGTATGAAAAAGCAAATTTTTTTTTGCATGTTGCGCAGTGGCATTATTTGTACGTGTAAACGGATAGATTACCTATAAGTATTTCATGATTTTTGTACTTAGAAAGAGTTTGATTGGAAACAAGACGTTAATGGGTGGGTACCTTAAAAAAACCTATACCTATATATAGGTACCCCTTATTCTATTGTTTATAAAACTGAGTAGTTATTGAGAAATTTTGATTGCGTGTTAAGTTGTGATTCGACCAGAAAACTAAAACCAGGTAGACAAAGCGATCCCTAACAGTTGATTGCCACTGTGGACATTCAAATGTTACCGATCCACGATGCAACTATACTATAGTTACCGCCGTCTCTAAACCTACATTTTCCAAGTCGAGGCAAAGTGGCTACGTTGTTCTTACTTGTTCGTTGATTAAAGGATCATTGACAGGTTTCCCTTTGATCTTGCACGGGTTGTACACAGCCACGAGAAGTAGGTTGGTCTTCGGCACCCGCGCCGCCACCAGGGGCCACGTGCACGGCTTCGGAGGTCTCTTCAGAGCTTCTTGCGCTTTTGGTGTGTCCTGGGAAATTGAGTCACATTAACCTTAATCTTTATTAAAACTATCGTCAGATTGGAGGTTTTATTAAGATTGTATAGCTTGATGATTTATCAAGCTATATAAAAACGTTTTCGTGGTGTGTACCATAAATCAATAAAATTAGTAATTATAAAATTTATCGACCTCATTTGATTAATTGATAATTATAAATCTAAGAATTGTTTAAATAAGGTTCCATTTGCTGAGGTCAATTTTCCAGAGTTGTTAGTTGTCGGATTGTTTAATTATCATCTTCATCATGATCAGCCGGAAGACGTCAACTGCTGAACATAGGCCTCCCCCTTAGACCGTCACGACAAACAACATATTCGTCACTTGCATCCATCGGTTGCCCGCGACTCTTGCGAAAGATGGCGTCGGTCCACCTTGTGGGAGGCCTGCCTACGCTGCGTCTTTCGGTTCGTGGTCAGCAAGTATTTTTGAATGGGTATACGTTATACCTAGGTATTCATATTCTTCCGTAATGTTAATAACTTTCATTACTTTTATTGTTATCTATTATGTAGATAATTTTGAGGTCGGATTTAACCAAAAGGTTATCAACGACAGGAAAGTACCTAATTGTAATTATGGAAAGTACTTATCACTTATCAAATCAATACATTTATCTAAACATGTATTTTACATATGCCTAACAAGTAGGTATGTGATAGTAGATAGTGCCTGGACATGAATAATGTATTCATTAATTTAGGACACACTTCCTACTTATTATAGGTACTTAATTAAAGTACAAGTTTAGTTAATTTCAATTACATATTTTATCTATCAACATGATCTGTACTGTCTACATGTACTTTCTTAGTTGTTCCGGGTTTGGCTGTTTGTGTAGGTATGAAAGTTTAAATGTATGCAAATGCAAACATTTCCTGGAAGAAATTCCTGCAGCGGGGTACTTACCAATGACACTGTGGCGTGGCTAGGCCAGAAGGGGCCCTATTTCAAAACTTGTTTGGGGCCCTTCTAATCACAGTGTGTAGTTTTGCAGAATAAAAGTCAATTTAGCATCCTGACTCGTGTAACTAATGCTATTGCCACCACTGATGTCATTATATAAATGTGAGCTAGAAAATTAATAATGTTGATCGACTGATCGTAGCTCATTTATGACAACTAGGTACATACCTATAGCCTTTTTGAAAATTGAACTATTTTAGGAGTTTGATAATTAGAGGTGGTTGTCAATTGCAACCAAACTTATAAGCCTACTTCATATACTAGTTCAGTAACCAAGTAACCTACCTGTAACACATACAGCACTCTAGATCTGTCGCACGCTGCGAACCTCGTCCTATTGACAAGAACTCGGTCGTCATACAACGTCTCGTATTTCTCCCGCTCGTAGTCGCGCCATAGACGCTTCTTGCGTTTCTGTTTCTCTTGTTCCGTGTCACCAGATGCCAGGGTTAGACAACCTGTAAAAATTGTTGTCGGGACTGTAAGACACCCTGAGGTGCCTCGGTTTGAAATTTGAATGATAACTTGAATTCACAGAAAAAACATGAAAGTTTCTCACAGAGCAGACTGCTATTGTACTAAAAGCATTAGCATTAGGGGCCACTAGGCAGTACCGGTATAGCACCTCTCTATATTCTTGAGGAACAAATGAGTGTATAAATTAGGTATTTTAAAGACTGCATGTAAGAATATATTTGCCTAATACAAGACAGAAAAAATTAAATTAAGACAATAATGTAAGAAATGACCATGAATTAACATGGTTGGTGTGTAATTAGTCCTTTTTTTGCTTAAGATCCCGGTGAATTAGCTGAACTCTTTGTTTGATATATATCTCTGAGGACTGTATCTACCTAACGAATTATGTAAGTTGGCATAACACCTAAATCTCCAGAAACAAAGCGAGCTAGAAAGAAGCTTAACTCACCGGTACTTAGAATTGTGATAAGTGTGATCATCTCCTGTGTGACCAGGAGAACAAGGCTTACTGATCGCCATATGGATAGGAGAATAGATGGCACCGCCTGTAAACATTTAATGAAATAATGACATAGGTACTTACATACTCGTTAAAGTTGATATAGTTGTTTTAAAGTATTCAAGAAGTGGAAAGATTTGTAATGAACCTACAATTAGCAATGTGTGGGTTAAGGTTGAATGTTATTCGAGTATTGTTACGTCGATTATTGTGTAATTTATTTCATTTCATCACCTCTGCCTTGAAAACGGTGAAGGAAAACATCGTGAGAAAACTGGCATGTCTTAGAACTAAAAAAAATGAAGACATTTGAAGTCTACGCCAACCAGCGCTGGTGTCGCGCGATGGAATTCAACCTACTCCCTCTAAGAAGGTCGCGGGACTAACGATCTACCATGACCCCGGGACATAAAGGGCTATTGAAGGACACCATGAATTTTAGTCAGTACAAGTCCTAGGTTAGGACCCATTTGATGATTATACAAAGGTAAAAAAAAACTCGCTTTAACAAAGAGGAAGCCCTGTTACCTAACATTTGGAACATTATAAGCTGATTACGCTTATGCTTTGCCAAGTTATGAGGTTGAGAGAGAACTACTTACAGTGACAGCCGAACTAAGTGGCTCGTCCTTCGGAGGAAAGCACACCCCTTGATAGTCATGTATCCAGTTCATCTCAAACACGCTGGCATTGAGTAGTGCCTTCATCGCGGTGGGGTAGACGGTTGCGAAGTGTTCGGTGAGGGGCTCGTCCGGTTCGCCGGTGACATTGCGGCCTTCCCGCGCCACGATCCAGCCGTACTCATCGATCAGGACGCACGACCAGATCGTGCCGTCACATCGGTGACGACACTCTTCGTCTTCGTTGCACTAGAATTTTAAAAGGGCATGTTATATATTATTATTATTACATATTTTTTCCATCTTTTGTCGAGGCGGAAGCGGTGTCACGATCAGCGGGGCAATTCTGGGTTTTAGAGATGGTGTCGATCTCGACAAAAATTTCTAATGATGTCATTTTTCGACAAATTTTACTGAACTCTAACGTTAGCCTTCGACAAATGGCGAATCTGACATAGTAACTTTTAAACTTTGTCGAAAAAATGACGTAATTAGAATTTTTTGTCGAGTTTGACACCATCTATAAAACCGAGAATTGCCCCCCTGATCATGTTCGCAGGGCAGACATGGGTCAGAAATTGCCTAAAATAAAGAAATCCACCACATTTTAGGTTTTGTAGTATAAAATCGTAAAATGCTGTTGAAGAGAAGAATACAAAGTTAATTTGTGTCCAACTTTTACGACAGTCGTAGATCCTCTACGAAAGCGTTTCAACGTAGCACAGTCGTAACTGCGTAGCACTGCTACGACGAAAAAACAAGGACCATGGTTTGACTACGTCATGTTGCGGGGAGAAACCTGTGTTCGTTAGTCACATAATGCATACAATGGTTGTTCATTAGATTGCAAAGATTAGATGGACTGATAAGTAAATCATGTCGTATACTAATTAGGTGGTAATTTTAACAGTTTTAATTAAAATAATGACGAAAGTTATGTTATTTTTTTGTATATAGATAGTATTTGTAAATATCGATTTGCAAAAATTAAGGTGAGGCTGTCTAAAGTCTTAGTCATGACAACTTATTTGACTAACTCATCATGTTCTTGTATCTAAAGTGCCGAATACGGACGGCGGGTATGGGTGACCCGCCGTCATAGAAGCTGATAGCAATCTGGGGGGTCCTCATTGAGGGCTGAAGTCTTTCGGGGTCGAACTGTCCAACTAGGAAACCGTGACCCTCAAACGTAAAGGGCTATTGAAGGAACATCGCGTATTTTCCCTTTCGCTTCACCTAGGGCGGGTGAAAAATTGCCAAATTGACTGTTATAAGAGTTGAACGTGTCCTGACCATACATTACTGTTACCATAAATTAATTACGTCATAAACGCAGGGTTAACTTACGGGGAAGTTGGTGATGGATTCCAGTAGGTCGATAAGATGTCGCGGGTGGAAGTGGATAGCCCGCCACTCCAACGATGCCGTGCTCCGTGGAGCCAAGTGTCTTCGCCGCCGTCAGCCATTCCGACCGAATTGTGTACTGTAACATGGAATTTTATTTTAGTTAAAAACTAGCCTTAGCCCACGGCTTCACCCGATTATCTGCACCTATTGCCCTTCCTCGATAAGTGGAAAATCGAACAAAAAAATACATCCCTAAATATATTTCCCTTCAGCCCTTCAGCTTTACGAGTACAATATTAACGATTAGATGTATCTCAATGGTACAATTTCCTAGCCGAACACAAGCAGCAGTCGCTTTTACTAAGACCAATCCGATAAATCTATTTTGGTATTAGGTAAAAGAAAATATCATAGTATAAATTTGATCCTTATCATTTAGTTCTAGCTAGCGTCTCCACTGCTCGCGTGAAGCTTGTAGCAAGATGACTTGGTTACTTTTTATTTCTATCTGGGAACTGATAGACCCAAAAAAGAGGCTGAGCAAAGCCAGCGTCCCCGGCGTCCGGTCCTGATGTCCCCGGCGGCGATCACATTTAAGACGAAGTCGGGCATTTTTTTTAAGTCGTTTGTCTCGCTATTAAAAATAATGTTTTTCAATGTATAGAGCCTGCATAGATGGAAAACGATATAGCCAGTGATCAATAAACAAAAGCTGGTCTTTCTCTTAGATTTTTTTTTTTTGCGATTACGAAACGTCTAATTATACCTAGCATCAAACAAGGAAATAGATGCTAAAAAAACTAAAAAGAACTTTAGTCATAACGTTTCTACGCCCCGCGGAATATTCATCAGATATGATGTACCGTAAGTATTTGATCACTTATCGACACTTCGAACACTTATCTACAAATCTGATTGACTGATAATCAGCGATGATCTGTTCTGATTAAAGTATTCATAGAAAGGTGACTGTTGGAGCACTTTGTACAAGTTGTTTTTACATATAAGTATTACGTCATTACATAATGTAGGTACGCCTGAGGTTTGCGGCTGACAATTATAACTACAGATTGGGTGATGAAGTAATACGAGTATATCGAGTCACGAGTCAAGGATTTATGAGTGACTTTCGTGGCCTGTCTGGCTCTTCACAAGTGAAGGAATCTTTCAACCACCAGAGTTTTGCTATGCGATGTGAAATGCTCGGACGACGTCAACCCAAATTGTCCGATCTCTGTTAAGAAGCAAACATGACTCCAGGGCCTCAAGTCTGCTATTACAATAGTGTCAGAATGGTCTATCATTGATTTCATAATTGTTGATTTTGACAAGTTTGGTAATCTACTAGTATAATGGCGTCATTATGACTTTCCAATGGTCAACCACTGACATTCCACTGAAAGAAATGGCTTAGAATGGTAATCTCGTACACAATGACAAATGAATGACCGAGCTTGCTCCCTCTCCCAGAGAGGAGGCCTGTGTCCCAGCAGTGGGAACATAATAGGCTGATGATGTATATAAATGAAATCAGGCATGAGTAAATGTTCAAATTTAGTAAAAAAAAACATTTTCGTACCACTTGCTCAAAAAAGTGACATTCTATGCCTCAAAAAGCGAACATAACAATAGTCATTTTTAATCTGTGAAAAACAGGGAAAGAATGTTGTACTGAATTTCATTCTCTCTCTAGGGAGAGAATGTGATTTAAATTTGGAATACTTAGATTACGGTAGACTCGATCGAAAGCTAACCAGAATAATAAAACATTAAAAAATAAAGATTTTGAGTCGACAACATATATCCGCAAAATTCGGATTGTCGAGTATTTTGTAAATTTCTAATGATTTTCTGACCAGACAGATCGCAGCCGCCATTATTGACATCGGTTATCATGTTGAGTTTTTTTTTTATTTCTTTATTTTCGGCCTATGACTTACCGTGACACCTACATTTAGTACCTTGATGTGTAGTATTTGGGACACACGTTTCACCCGAGCGAAGCCGGATTTTCATCTAGTTAAATAAAATTACGAAAACCGACGAGGCCGTATGAGCTTGATGCCTTTGCTTTTTTAATTTGCCGCGTTTTTGTATTCTTCAAATACATAAACGTTGAGTTTATTTTTACTTATTTTTATAAATAAGTTAATGTTAAATATTAATGTTTAAAATGCGTATCTCATATTATTACTGTGTTATTTTTTTCGCAAATGGTACGAAAAGTAGAGTATTTTCCTCGGTGATAAAGCTGTCTTAGTCTTGGGTGAACTAAAATCCCTCGCTACACTCAGGACTCGTCTTAAATCCCTCGCTTCGCTCGTGATTTAAGTTTTTAACACCCTCGCTACGCTCGGGAGTAAACCTCGAGTCCTTCGTTACGCTCGCGATTTAATTCGCCACCCACGACAGAAGACCCTGCTTTATCCCCTTGGTTAATAATCTACTATTCTACTACCGGGTTTTTTAATAATGGCAATACGACAATGTCATTCTGCCACGATTCCATTACGAGACCACTGACCGACCAGTGACGACCATTATGAATTTAGCAGATTACAAACTTTTATCAAAATGACAATGGGATCGTGTTGGAATGACGACATTGTGAAAAATATCAGACTTGGGGCCCAGTGCCTGTGTCTGGCACCCTACTATCGTGATTCCAACATTTGATATGATTATTTCTCAGGAAAAAGAAAATACTGACCGAATTGAGAACTTCCTCCTTTTTTTAAGTCGGCTAAAAAACACTGTCACTATCATTACATGTGTTTGCATTTTTAATTTTGCAACATACGTTTTCGCATCCTACAATTTTATGACGACTTTTCTACATAAGTCAATAACGTATTTTTGTAGGTACAGTAAAAAAGCCATATCATTAGTGGTTTCCAGTCAAAGATGAGTCTTCTCCGCTCTGCCCAGTACAGACCAACTATGTTATTACTATTAGCTTTTGACGCCATTCACACGAGCGCTTTTTTTGTCGTCATAAAAAAGCGCCGATATAGAACCAAATTATGCATTCATATGTTTCTGTTCACTCGTCAACGCTTTTAAAGCACAGCGCTTTTTTTCGAGCTATATTTAATTTTAAATTCTGGGCGGTGACATTATAGTTCAATTTACCTTTTTGTTCCAACTCAGCGCTTTTTTAACGCATAAATTAAGCTCGTTCGATAGTGTAGCGCTTATTTTAGTGAATAGTTTTTAGAGAGTAGAACTTAAGGTCGCCTACCATGACGTCCTAAAGCCAGAGTAGTTACAGTTAGGGAACGAGGTGGCACTAGACGACTTGTATAGCTCTGTCTCTTTTCCACACTGTAACTACTCTGGCTTTAAGACTTCATGGTAGGCCACCAGACCATACTCACGGGAGGGGGCCGGTTTTTGCTGATGCGCATCTTGCCGATTGGCTCAACGGGTACATGTACGATGAGCGTGTCGGGCTTGGCGGCCGCGCGACGGTACCACGACTCGGCTGGTCCGTGCGGCCACCACGAGCCTTCAGGTGGGTCTGCGTGTGCGCTTGTCGCGTGGTACATCTGCCAGCGGGTCAGGCCACTCTCTTGCAAAATAAAAAAAGAAAAGTTATAGCCAAATAGGTACAGAAAAAAAATAAACTTTGTAATGTAAACCGTACCAATATCCGTTGTGTAGTTTTAAAGATTAAGCATACCATAGAGACTGGAAGCGGGAAGCGAATTTGTTTTATACTATGTAGTGATGAAATAGAATTTGGGCACAATAATTGCGCATTTCTGTCTGCGTAAAGATTTACATAATATGTGTCCTATCCTATCCATCGATGTATCTTCTGGAGAAGTTGGTACGGGTATAAAACAATTCAAAGAGAGTGTGAGATCACACAAAAACATGTGTGTTTACGCGTGCGGTTACATAAAAACATAAAACAATAAAAAAGATATAAATCAGGTCTGATAAGCTTGCACCATTGATGTTTCATATATGACGCTGAATCAGAACATAACGCAAAAGATAAGGATGTAATAATTATGATCGATGCGTTGATAGAACCAGCTGATTCTTGTCAACTGCTCTCGGCTCTTTGATATTTTCTGGCACCACCTTTAATGACCTGATTATATTGTAATAACCGAGATATGCATTATACAATAATACTTCCGAATTTGGTAATGTAACAAAAAATACAAAATAAGGGTCACAGCACACATCGACACAGCATCAACTCAGAAACGGATCGTAATTGATTCAATTCGAGCCGTTTAGTATTCTTTGTATGAATCTCAATACTGAAAAGCACACTAGTCGGCATTGTGAAGGTGCGTGCGGATTGCGCGTACATTGGTACGCGTAGTCAGTTTACACGTGTCCGGAACGCGTTCAGAATGTTGTGTCTCGTTCATACCCTAACTCACGCTTTAGCTCAGGTACTACTCGTACCAATGTACGCGCAATCTGTACGCACCTTAACGTTAACGATTTGCCTCGGGATAAGCACGATCCGTGGTATGGCGTCACTTCGTTTGCATAGCCTCTCATCTTTAACTCTCCTTCTCTGTAGCCGAGTCGACGTATCTGAGCTGATGATCTACTTTGGTAACGTGCTTCGTTAGTTTGCCGCTTGTTTGTCGGCGAGGCTGCAGGCCACACGGTGACAATCCCTTTCCGAGTTGATATATTGGGTTCAAATTCACTTTGTTATTGGTTTTTGGTATTAAATAATAATAATTGTTTCCTTGGTACTTTTATTCGACTGACTTGACCAAGACAACTTTTTATCACAGATATTACAGCTAAAGCTGTAATTCTCCTGTAGATTTGATATCATTTAATCATGGTCCAAGGAAGGAGCCAAGATACGCAATAAATACAAACATAGGCATACAAGGACGATGTTGATCGACGAATTATCTCATTTTTTCGCGGAACTACCAAACTGTCTTATCAAGTGATAATTTTTTGCACTTATCTATTACCATTAGCGGTTGTTATTAAATTGTTAGAATTCTGTTTTGGTTGGTTGCCGAAGGGAACAATCAAAAAGATACAAGCACTAGGTCATTGATCATAGAATGTCCTGATTCCTAGTAGACCGTTGGACCACATGCGAAGGAAATAAATAAGCGAGGCTTTACGAAAAACGTTAAATTTCATCACCAAATCTACTGGTACTATGGATTGTATTTAACCTAAAGATGATGATGTGAGTGTTGATTACGCTTAATTATAAATTACTTTGTTTTACGTTTACATTTGCCCGATGAATGAAGCACCCACAACATCCTGACTAAAGCTATCTTATAACTTTGAAGATGCATCAGATTATGAACCAATCCATGAATTGATATGTATATATGATCCAGACCGATTTCGGCAACAGCGACTCGGATCTATTGAGTGCATCGCTGGTGTGCCCTCTGGTGACTGACATAGCCAATTTTTGCAGCGAAAGTGCGTCCACATTCACTGCAAGTCAGCACCACTCCGACATAATTGTATTGGATGGCCGCGGGTGGTCGGGCCTTAAGCTCGTCTCGTTTAGCGTCGAGCTCTTCTTTACGCCGCCTTTCGAACATTTCTTTCTATTATGAGTTTTGAAAGCTTTGTCTTAAACTATAGGAATTATATTATTATTACATAATGTTTACCGCTGGCAAAGAATGCTGTAGTAGATCCCATCTCACACCTGGAGCAGTCTCTTTCGGTGTCTGGCTGCTCATGCTCCCGCGCCCACTGGTCCGTCGCTATAACCTCCTTGCAGAACTTGGCCATTAGGTCCTCGTTGCCTGCGCGTGGCAAAGGAGAAACGAAACGATAAACAATTAAATGATACACAGTTTATTTTAAACATACGTAAACGAGCAAAGAAATAGGCAATGACTAATAAAATCGTAGGTCCAGTACGGTGGGTTGCTGGACCATAGAACTACGATGACCCCGAACATAAAGTGTTATTAAAGGACACCGTGGATTTTTTTTAGTCAGTACAAGTCTGGCAGTCCGTCCTGCCCGATCCTGGACGCATTCTACGATAAAAAAAGATCCAATACTGTAAAGGATATCCCTCATCGCGAGCATTCGTCTGTTATGTGACGTTACAGATTCGAACATTTCATCAGTGAGGAAGGAAAATTGAGAGTAATGATACAATACGCTCCAATAACACCTATATCAAAAACGTGCAATAGGTAGTAAGTTCATGGGAAACTATTGTGCTTTTCGATGATGTTTCAAAAGTTTCGTGATTAAATTAAATACTATGTTGTTAATATTAACCCAAAAGCATGGCACTTATTTAAGAGTGCATTTATCAGATTGAGCAGCTGTTGATAAAAGTTGATAAGGTGATAACTTACTAACACAACATGCCACGGATCAATATCATGTGCTGTGTTATGCATTTGATTTCTATTATAAAGTATGTAGCATCATAACGCTCGAGAGAAAATATGTAAAAGTATTCACGTAATTACTTTCAATGGGTGGCTATTCTGCGCAAAAGCTGTATCTCATAAAAATCGTAAAGTTGATTTTTATGGCATCGGATGAACTGAAGTAGAGATTTTTTTGTTAAGGATATTTTTTTAGGTTTTGAACAAGATAGTGCTAAAACTTTTTAAAGCTATCCGATGGCTTTTGAGGATTTTGAGATACCGCCTTGACGCATAATAAGGCAGTATTATTTACAGAGTTCTACAAAATAATGTCCTGTAAACTCCCAATGGAAGTTTTTAAAACATTTATCTACTTTGCAATGAATACCAACAATATTTGTGATAGCGATAGTAACAAAATAATATTTTGGTATACCTACCTACTAAAAATTGAGGGTTTATGATTCATGTTGTGAATTTCATGTTTTTTTATCGTAGCTTTGCTTTTGAACACTTGCCGCGTACGTCAAAGGAGGCAATTGACAAAATATCTTTTAAATACAAAGACTGTTTTCATCGTAATATGAGTGCCGATGCGTGTGATATTGATCTGACGGTCTAATATGGCCATTTTAAGCAATACTTATGATGATTCATTTCGTGCATTTCCAGTAACGTCATTGGCTATTCAAGTGAATAATTTTAATATAAAAAAGCAGTCTTAAATTGCAGTAGTTGCGAGGCTGATAAAATATGAAATGAAATGTCAACGAACACTGATAAGTCTTCTCAAATAATGAGGGTGGGATCGGACTGAAGAGATGTTCGAGCTTCTGCATCCGAAAGTCAGCCTCGTCACTGCGACGTTTGATGAAGTGACGCACCTCCGCCGTGCGTAGCTCGAACGAAGGGTCTATGTGACGACAGTACAACCTGGGAATTGGAGAAATAGGAAATTCAATGATATAATATAATGATATTCATATACCTACATATACGACTAGACTCGGGGAATTGTGTCTTTTACAAATATTTGTTCAGTGCGGGAATTGACCCAATGACTGTTGTAACACATAGGAAAGCAGCCAGATGCTTAGCAATTGCGCCAACCGCCATAATGGTGATATATGACTATATGGTGATTACATATCACCATATAGCCTAAATAGGTATAATAATAATAACAGGTAGTCAAATGACTATATCGTACATGTATTTGGAATCAAAGAGCCTTATTGAATTTCTGGTTGCGACATTCCCATGAGCTTTGCCCATCAGGCGGCTTTGGCCATCAGGAATCTCTTTTCATACCCACGCAGGCTGTATTTGTGCAATACGGGACTACCTCTCCTTATACTCAAACATAACTAGCGAAATGTTGGTGTACCTAAATGTAACCTAAATATCGTATGTTTAAAAATATCCAATATCTATGTTGCTAGGTATTACAATTCCTTATAAATGAGTTAGTTACATACGATTCCAAGAAAAACGAAATGCGCGACACGTTTTAGTCATATCAGTAGGATCTTCATTATTTTTATAAATAGATTCGATAAAGTTGTTATTACCAATCGGGGTTGACGGCGAAATCAGTTCTAGACAGAGATTTCCACGCTTCAGCAGCTATTTCTCTTGTGAAGGAAGCTTCGGGTACCGCATGTACTCTGTTGTTCAGTGGTAGCACCACCACTGCAGTATAATGGTTCAGTACTCTCTTCCAAAAGTACTGCCGTTTTTCGAGAATTGCTCTCATCCCATCATCATAAATGCCTTTCCCGTACATCGTTATGTTACCTTCATCTTTATCTATAATCATCATCTTTCGGAACTAAAAAGTATTAACATTTAATTAAGATGATAAATCATGGATAGATAGATACAATCTATCTATCCATGAATTATCCATTCGCACTAGCTTTTTTTTTCAGGCGCAAGAAGCTGAGTTTTAACAAAAAGATAATTTGAACTTAAATGGCACTGCCCAGCACTAAACTCAAATACGAAAAAAGCGCCGCGCTTTAAAAGCGCAGACGTGTGAACTTATACATGGGAATGCATTTGTTCTTTTCCGGGCGCTTTTTTAACGCCAATAAACAAGCGTTCGTGCGAAAGGGCTCTAAAGAATTAATAAATAATAATAATAATAATTCTTAGCTGTTTGTTACCTTCAACCAGTCTTTGGGATAATATCTCGGTTTATGATTCTCAGCTGGCTGTTCCAAATCAAGGAAGTCAACTGTACGATATCCAGGTTTTAAAATGTCGCCGTCAAACTGATAATAGAAAACAATCATTATGAGTATACATGAGTCACATAATGTGTTTTAAAATAACGCATGTATTACCAATTCCAATACCTATAGACCGTCTGTATAGATTATAGAAATGAGATAGTATTTTAATTCTTTATAGGATTATGTGGTGGAGTTAAGTGGTTTTTGATTGCTGTTTTGGCATAAGGATAGTCAATTTTTGGGTTAAAAGTACTTAGTTGCTCGTTTGGTTAACTAACCGTATGTTTTATGTTTTCATGAACGACAATGTTCCCGCGATGATCGACCAGGATTATAGATCCTCCTGCACCAACCTGAAACACGCAGCGTAGTTTGCTTTCATCAAAATCTGTTTTCAAATGAAGACAACAGTTAACTCATCTAGAACTTTTTCAGGTTCTTAGGTGCCTTTAAAAGAACAACGAGTAATTAGTAACTCGCCGTCCGATCACGGGCCAGGTCTAGGAGCGGAGAACTGACGGAGCTATAGGGTAAAAAAGGTGCCTTTAAAAGCACCTTATTTCATTATTATTTCTTCTCAGCAAATGTACATAAATACGACTATCTCACAAAAGGGGCATGTCAGGTGAATATGTAACATTAACATTTTATCAATGTGATGGTAATAAAATTACAAGATATATTGAGCCTGTCATAAATGAACGTGTTTATTTCTAATTTGTGCTATCTAAGTATGTCAGGGTGTGGAAAGTGAATGAAGTCAGTAGCAGTAAAAAATAGTGTCGCTTTTCTTTCATGAATTACAAACTAAATACTTGTCGGCGCTGTGAACCTTTTTGGAGAGTGACCAGAAACGTCAGGAAGGACAGCGAACATTTTGAAGTATGAGTAGACGTTTCTTCACTCTGACACAACCCCGGGCTCTTTTGCGTGTGGCCGTCGGACGAGATAATCCGCTGGCATCGCACTTAAGCAAGACGTGTTCGGTGGAGTGTCATGGTATTCCAATTAACTAGAAAGTGCTGATTGTGATTTCATCCGTATTAGCTGAAATACAGTAACATTATCTTCAACACGTCATTTTAATATTCTCCTCGCCCGCCACCCACGATTGCTCGGCAGCCACAATAAACCCAGACTTCTATGATAGCGGCTAGGTTCCGTTATACTCTACAATGTTTATAAATATGAGTCCCTACATTATATTAAATTCTATTGGGCCCGCTGCCCATTATAAACGAATCCTTGTCGGAAAAAGAAGGTAATGCTAAATAATAGCAGATTAATAAGTAACATTGTTGATAATAATCATGAATTACGGTATAATACTAATTGACAGTTATTGATGGACGCTATATAGATGCATCATTGTACTGAATGAACTTATTTTAAATACAAAAAACCAATAAATAAAGATTAAGTAGTGACAAACATTCTCGGCCCATTGGACGAGATTACTTTAACATAATGTCTACGACGCGACAGCTACGTTACGTTATTTACATAACACCTGGGGTATGATTACTATGTAACGCTTACGATACTGCTACTTGAAGTCTACGACACTACCGCACCGCTACGTAATGCCTACGAGATGACAGCTACGTGGAGGTGACTGCTACGTGAAGTCTACGATACTACCGTAGCGCTACGTAATGCCTACGAGACGACTGCTACGAAGTCTACGATACCATCGCACCGCTACGTAATGCCTACGAGACGACTACTACGTGGGCTGCAGCTGAAAATCAGCGTCAGTTTGCAAACTTTGTGTTGCCATCTGGCATGTGCTGAGCTGAGGCCCTTTGGCATTAAATTGTTAAGATTTTTATTTCTTCTATTTATACTTCCTATTCTCTCTTTATAACTTTATGTGTATTGTTTAGTTTTAAGTTTGTGCCAATAAACATAATATTCTTTCTCTTTTCTTTCTTTCTTTTCTTACGTGAAGTCTACGATACCATCGCACCGCTACGTAATGCCTACGAGATGACTGAGATACTGCTATTTAACACTTTACGGATGGCTATAGTACGTAAAGTACGCGAGACAAAATGTTATATGAGGTTAATATCGTGAAATACTAAACGTAACTTCGAATTATAAATAATTATGTAGTATTTTGGTTCATTAGAGCCGCTGTGACGGTGGTACCGTCTTACGATACCGTCTTTATGTCGTTGTTTCAAATCCAGGCAGGCGCATTAGATAGTTTAATTTATTTCATCACCACTGCTCTCAAAATGGTGAAGGAAAATAACGTGAGGAAATCGGCAATTAATTTGAAGACATGTGACATCTATCAACATCTGCATGGTGGATTACAACTCAATCCTGTGTCTCAGTAGTGGGAACATAATATACTGATTATGATTACGTATTTCGACTGTATATATTTTGTGCATATATCGCCCTAATTGATATTGACAGTGGATTATAATCCGATGTCTGCATATGATCATTACAAGCATTGATTAGTATGTTATTGTGATTTAAAGCTAATTTTATAATCCTCATTAATGTTTACCTGATGATAAGGCAGGATCAACTTCAAATGATCGATGGGGATGTCCACGCCAGCCACTCCTAATAGCCGGTTGACCGGGTACTGCGGACATACATTCTATCAGTCAGTCAACCTTTTAATAAGTTAAGGAAGTGTACGGCAGGTTAATGTTCTATATTTTTTGTTGTATGTTTGTTTTCCGCAAACATTCTAATCCACTTGTAATCAATAGATTATCAGTATGTCATACTTAACTTACTTTACAGTAAAACAAAGATCGTAGTCTCTAAATCGAGTTGAACGAGTCTAATTCCTAAAAATAATGTTGTTTATTCTTCTTCTTTTTATAGTTGTAATTGTGAATGTTCAGGTTTGTACGTAAAGATTTTATAAAAAAGGGGATATAATAATAATAATCTAATTAATGGAATAATTTTCACGTGTCACTAATTAGAATTACTTTAATAATCTTTTTAATAACTTACCGTCCTAGTAGAGTTCCTTTGTTTTTCCTGCAAACAAATGGATATGCGATTAGGAGAATTTTGTTATCAGTGGAAAGCAATGGCACATCAGAATTGATATTGCATTTAAATCAACACGAAACGCCTTGAAATTAGCCGCGTAGCCCACATCTCGACTCATCGGCTAAATGACGATTCATTGTCTACTATTTAAAAATAAAATTCGGACAAAAATGACAGAACCGTTAAAATAATAATAACGAATCCGTATGCATTATTAACGTCCATCCGTTATTATGATGTATCGTGCTCTTCGATGAATCGCCAATGACGGATTCCTTGGTAATGAGCCCGTACCTACTGACTTTATAACATGCCATATTTATTTTAAATTGTATATAATATTATCAATTCTTTTTTTAAGGTTTTGATGCAATCAGTCTTACCTCATCAAGCTTTTTCGTAATATTCTGAAAGTAAGAAATAGATATTAATTAGGTTAGTGTATAACTAGAAAAAAGCTTGCAATTTTATTTCAGTTGTTGATAAAAGTATTGCCTTACCTCGCTAGTAACGTGATCAAACACTGGCACAGAAACGCTTATTTGTAATCTGTAATTCAACCCTTCACCTTCATAGTAATGTCCGTACCTATCCTACAATAATAAATTATTACAGTATTAGTGAAAATTGGTTTTGTAATAACTAGCATTTGTAGTTTTATTCCTTGTTATTCATGTAGTTTATTTATGATTCGTTTTTATTTTACCTATGACAAGTAAAGAATGGTGAAAAACGTGGATTAAAAAAAATATGACGGGCTGGGCATGTTACAATTGGGGCATTAAGTTCCCTCTTTCAGGAGTGGTTGGAGAGGCTTTCATCACCTTATACAAGTCCTCCCGGGCACGGGGTTCAGGGAAACGGGTTGCAGGAATGGAGAGCAGTCAGATCGTGTGAGGGAAAAGTCTTAATCTCTCGCCTCAGCCACCGCTGACGACGCCCAGGGCGTTGGAAATCGCGGGACATATTCCAACCGCTTGCAGACGGGAAGTAATGGGTAGCTCGCCGTCCGACCAAAGACTAGGCCTGAGTCACGGCGCGTCATGTTCCATGCGCTTCTCAAGGGAACTGATGAGGACGGGGCCATAGTGCCAAACGCCTAAGCTAGTTCTCATATTACGTAGATCCCTTTTTGTTATCTTATTTTCAGTGACCGTATTTTTCAAGAGATAAAATAGATAAATACTCACATAGTTAACTTGGTACATCCAGTCCTTATAGAGCTGGCTGGCGTTCAGTAGTTGCTTTTTGTTTCGTCTCAAATCTTTGTATCGATTGAATTGTTCCGTGTTCTCTTTACTTTTCCAATATAACTCGCCTCTTCTAGGATCCTGAATTGTGGCAAATAATAATATACTGGCATATATCTAATTAACCTGGGTATCTACCGTTTATAGTTATTTCACCTATAATGTTGTATATCTGTCAAAATCGTGATGATCTTTATTTTCAGTAAGGCGAAAATAGCTTGAAAATTATAATAATAATATATTAAAAAAAAATATGGGTATTGAGTTACTATTTCCGGCTGTGTATCGTTAAAAAAAACGATAAACGAACGATAAAAAGACAACTTCTTTGTATAGAATAATCTTGTACAGAAATAGACCGAGTCTGATGTTTTTTACGAGTAGTTTGAAAATCTCTAAGCTAGTCCCAGTTTGGGGTGCTAAGACAGGAAACCTCCACGTGCGCCCATGGACTTGAGTTCCCTCTCGGATACGTCCGGGGTGAAGACCAGTATTTCGGGCCGGTGCACCCTGGGATGCGAGCAAAAACTCTTCTGTGTGCGTAAGGGGTCTCTTTGCCCGTATGCGAATAGCCTGTCTTGTGGACGCTCCAACGCGTGTCCCTCGTGATAGGCAGAGGGCACAGCGGCACAGCGTTGATAGCCAGAAGGTGTAGCGACAGACGTCGTACCAGTTACGTACGACGTCTGACGCTACACCTTCCGGCTATCAACGCATCAGATCGGGACGAGTTGTACACAACTAAGGGTACGTTCGTATCTGACGGAACATCCTTCGAGCGGATCATCAAATGTTCTTTGACGCACTAACGGATCATCCGTTGAGTGTGAACGGTCAATTGTTTTTCTATACATTTGTCTGTTCTGGCGTTCCGCGACCGATGATCCGCGATGTTCCGTCAGATATGAACCCACCCTTACGACCATGCGTCAATATTGACCAAGGATCGAAAATTGAAAGCTAAGTGTAGCAACCAGGGCCAAAGCCTGCCTGGGCGCGGGACTGTGTCTTAAGGTAACCGAACCTGGAACGTAAACGGCTATTGAAAGATCACCGTGGATTTTAAGACGGGTCAGACAGTCTTTCCGGTTCCGCCCTGGGCGAAAAGACTCATTTCATGAATTTACCGCGATAAAAAAAGGGTAGATAGCATTTGCCCAGGAATGGGGTGGTACAAGCTAACAGTATTAGCTCAGTAGGTATACGTAAAGCAACCAAATGTTTTGTTAAAGAGCAAGATTTATTTATTTAAACAAGAGATTTGCTTTTAAAATGCGTAATCACTACCAATAAGTGTTCAATCTTTTTATCTTTGTCGACAATGCAATATTTAGCATTTACATTAGTCGATAGTATAATCGTTTAATCTACACAAGGCTTATGATAAGCGTGATTAGAGCCTAAAATATCCCAAACTATGTTTTTTTTAAACTAAAATCTTTCCTTGTAAAAGTATTTTTTCTCTTCATATTAGGCCTGAAACTGCGTTAAGCGGGCACCCGCGACGTGCAACCGTCGCGTGTCCACACGCGTGGACACGCGACTGGTGTCCGTGGGTAAGCGACGGTCCCCGTCGCGGAGACCGATTTACGCAGTGTCGCTAGTTCAATTTGAACGTTGTGCTTGTATAGTCGTCTTTCGTATCGGTGGAAAACTTAATATATTATTACGTAGCAAAACGACGATTAGCACAAAAAAAGACAGCTCTGGCGGGCACAGCGCGTGCCCCAGAGACGGGTTCCGTCGCACGGAGGCGGGCCCCGTTGCGTGGGTTCGGGGCACGCCTCCCCGTGACGGACACCCGCGCTGGTTCCCGCGACGGAGCGGTTTTGTATGAAACCGCGCGGGTGCCCGCTTAACGCAGTTTCAGGCCTTAGAAATTCGTTTAGTTGCAACAGCAATCGGTGACATTACACAATATTCATTACTCAAGTACAAGAGAAGGACCACGGTAGGGTTTGTCAAGAGTCTGATAGTCGCTTCCGCCCAAGGCGAGGACTCATTAGATGATTTTTACACCCAAGAAAAAGACCCGCGTGTTTTTGAAACTAGACAATGTCAAATGTTGCTTTTAAAATACAGTCCAATTGAGTACCTCCTCCTTTTTTGAAGTTGATTAAAAAGTTAACAGTCTTACACTTCATGTGTGATTCATGTCGGGAGCGGAGAACTCTCACAAACAATTTTTTTTTTTAAAAGACTTCGCCCTACACTAGGAATTTCTCCAATGTCGTCACCTAGACCCAGAACAACTATCTGCAGGCCATACAAATATTTGTTTCGGGCCCGAAATATTTGTATTTCCACATCGAACTCGCGACACGCTACTCAGCAGTGAAACACTCAACCATTGCGACAACCGTGTCTTCAAAATATTACAAAGTAAGTATTTTAATACTACGAAGAACTCCACAAACTCATGAAAATCTCCTTTAGAAAAGTTGTCGAAATAAGTAAAAATGTCATGCATACTGTTATGTATGTGGCCAGTGTGCTGCATATTGTTTATGCTTAGTGTTTGACGTGTTACTTT
The DNA here is from genome assembly GCA_028554685.1 of Agrotis ipsilon. Taxonomy (NCBI): domain Eukaryota; kingdom Metazoa; phylum Arthropoda; class Insecta; order Lepidoptera; family Noctuidae; genus Agrotis; species Agrotis ipsilon. The sequence continues at coordinate 13,098,366 of CM052966.1, forward strand.
TCTGTTCTGTCATGTCTGTTCTTTGCTAATAAAATAATGGTTTTCCAAAAGATATTTCAATGGCGACGAGGATAAAAAGACAGCGTGTTTAAAATATATTGTAAGCAAAAAAAAAAATAGAAATATACCAAAATGTCGATCGGTAAGCTTTCGGAATTTAATGTAAGATCTTCCAATTGGAGTATGTATATTGAAAGGGTGGAAATGTTTTTGGTAGTAAACCAAATTAAGAAAGAGTTTTGGGTGCCAACATTGATTGCAGCGATGGGCGATGAGGCGTACGAGCTGTTGAGTAACCTCACAAGCCCAGCTAAACCCCATGAAAAAGCGTACTCGGACATTGTGAAACTTATGACAGATCATTTACAGCCCACACCTTCATTTATGGCCGAGAGGTTTCGTTTCCGGCAAAGACGGCAAAATGTTGGGGAAACGATTTCTCAGTATGTAGCGGAATTGAAGAGATTGTCGAAATTTTGTGATTTTAAATCCGTTTTAGAGGAAAATTTACGTGATCAACTGGTGTGTGGTTTGCGAAACGAGACGATTAGACAACGGTTATTTTCTGAAGAACAACTGTCTTATGTAAAGGCCGTAAAAGTTTCATGCTCTATGGAAGCAGCAGAGCGTGATGCAGCGGCAGTAGACCAGTCGGTTAGTAGGAACAGCGATGACGCTGCGACCGGAGCGGTGCATGTGTTGGCGTCGACGGACATTCGGGATCGTCGAGGTCGTGGTGGAGCACGCGGATTGCCAATTGCACGCGTCGGGCAGAGTGCTGCTCACTCTCAAAATGATTGTTCGGCTTGTGGTGGTGATCACCAGAGCGAAGGATGCCGTTATAGCCGGTTTTTCTGTGGAAAGTGTAAAAGGAAGGGACACCTGCGTCGGGTTTGTCCTATGTTTGTAAGAGGAAGACAGCCACAGGTTCGTTGTTACAAGAATAACATGATGCAAATACCAGGCGGAACAACCAATCAGTCAACCCTAAGTCAGTCAGGGGAGGATGAATCTCCTTTATCTGATGAGGAAGATTGTGGGCCGGTGAAAGATTTGCATACACTTACTTTAGATAGCTATAAACCGGTGAGTTTAACTGTGTTTGTGGACAAAATTCCACTGTCTATGGAGATTGACACGGGATCTTTAGTGTCATGTATTAGTAGAAAAATGTATAATCGTTTGTTTAGCCATAGACCGTTGAAAAGTTCTAGTTTAATTTTCAGATTTTATGATGGTACTACCACACGACCTTTTGGTATGTTCTGTCCAATAGTTCAGTTTGGTGAAAAGTCTAAGCAAATGGAATTGTTTGTAATAGAAGGTGGCACAACATCTTTGCTAGGTCGACAATGGCTTACTGAACTAGGCATTAAAATACCATTATACCAAAATGTTGCGTCAACAAATGTCTCGGGTAATGAACGGTTGAAACCATTACTTTACAGATTTAAGGAATTGTTTACGGAGGGACTGGGCCGATTCACGGGAGGCAAGGCTCGGTTGCGACTACGCGAGGGGGCGACACCCGTGTTCTGTCGTGCTCGGCCGGTGCCGTACGCACTCCGCGAACGTGTCGACGCTGCACTAGAGGGCATGCTGCGTGACGGAGTGATCGAGCCAGTGGAGAGCGCGGACTGGGCTACTCCACTGGTACCGGTACGTAAGGCTGACGGTGGACTCCGTATCTGTGCTGATTACAAAATAACTTTAAATCCAGTATTATTGGTTGACAGATATCCTTTACCACGTATAAATGACTTGCTGGTTAATTTAAACGGTGCTAGGGTATTTTCAAAAATTGATCTAAGTCAAGCTTATAATCAAATTGAATTGGATGACCCTGAAAATTACACCGTTGTTAATACTCACAAGGGTCTTTTTAAGTATAAACGATTAGTTTTTGGTTTATCATCAAGTCCAGGTATATTTCAACGAATTATGGCAAATCTTTTTAATGATATTCCAAATGTAGAGGTTTTTCTGGACGATATTATAATTGCAACAACCAATGTTAAGGAACATTTAGTTATTTTAGAGAGAGTTTTCGAGCGTTTATATCGTAACGGAATGAAACTGAAGGAAAATAAGTGTGTCTTCATGACTAACGAGGTTAAATATTTAGGATATATTATCTCAGCTGAAGGTATTAAAGCGGACCCAGAAAAGGTGGAAGGTATATTAAATATTCCCCGCCCAGTTGACATCACCGAATTGAGAGCCTTTTTAGGAACAATTAATTATTACGCTAAATTTGTTAAAAACTTGAGCAATATACTGGCACCTCTGTATAGGTTACTTAAGAAGGAAGTTATTTGGAAGTGGGACAATGAGTGTGAGGCGGCTTTTAAAATGATAAAAAACATTTTGATTAGTGCGGACGTCCTGGCTCATTATGAACCAGATAAACCTTTGTTTTTAACATGCGATGCTAGCTCGAGGGGCATAGGTGGAGTACTAAGTCAAATGTGCGACCACTATGACAGAGGCACGAATGTAGTGCGGGAGCGGCCGATCGTGTATGTATCGCGCGCACTTAATGCGGCTGAGAAGCATTATTCACAAATCGAGCGAGAGGCTTTAGCTATTGTGTTCTGCTTTGAGAAATTACACCAATATTTATATGGGCGACGCTTTACATTACGTACGGATCACAAGCCATTGGTTACTATTTTTGGGCCAAAACAGGGTATACCTTCGATGGCTGCGAGCCGGTTACAAAGGTGGGCTATTAAGTTGTCAGCTTATACCTATGATATAGAGTATGTTACTTCAAAGCAGAATGGGGCAGACGGGTTGTCGCGTTTACCAGCTCTTCCTGTGGGTAAACAATTAATTACATTTCCAGAGCAAACTTATTTACATTTTGCCCAAAATGCCATGTTATTAGATTACAATGAGATTAAAAGACAGACTAGCCGAGACCAGTTGCTTGGCCGGATTCTAAGATATCTTCGCGATGAATGGCCAGTTGATAATGAAATGAAATCACTCCAACCTTTTTTTAATCGTAAAAAAGAGATATACGAGGAATTGGGTTGTGTGATGTGGGGCCATAGAGTGGTCATACCAAGTGAGTGTAGGAAAAAGGTATTAGTAAATTTACATGAGGCTCATATGGGCATAGTTAAAACTAAGGCTTTCGCTAGGAGTTATGTTTGGTGGCCAGGTATGGACGAGGAGATTGAACGTACGTGCCGGAGTTGCCATGTCTGCGCTGCGGAGAGTGAGGCGCCGCCTCGACATATGCCAAGTCCATGGCCGTGGCCAGATAGACCGTGGGCTCGAGTCCACGTTGACTTTTTAGGCCCTATTGAAGGACGAATATTTTTAGTAATGATTGATGCTAGGACTAAGTGGATAGAGGTTTGTCAAGTACCTAGTACAGCGGCTTGTCATACAATCAGGGTTTGTAGTGACGTGTTTGCACGTTTTGGTTTGCCGAGACAAATTGTATCCGATAATGGACCACCGTTTACAAGTCATGAATTCACACAATTCCTCAATTCAAACGGCATCGCACATATATTTTCAGCGCCATATCATCCTGCCTCAAATGGAGCAGCAGAAAACGCAGTGCACACTGTTAAAAGATCTATTAAAAAGGCAATTAGAGAGAAGTTGGATATACAATTATTTTTAAATAATTTCCTGCTATATTATAGGAATACTGAACATTGTAGTACTGGTGAAACCCCTGCTTCGCTAATGTTCGGTCGCAATTTGCGTACGAAATTTGACGCACTAATTCCAAGTAGGGAGAGCAAAGTTAGAAATGCTCAAGAGTGCCAACAAAAATACGGTGCAAATGGGTCGCGTCAGCTGCGTCCTGGGGATGAGGTGTGGCTGCGCCAGTATCACGGACCAGATAAATGGGTCTCTGGAAAGATAGTTGAAAGAATGGGAACCACAGACTACAAAGTAGTTGATGCTTTAGGAAGGGAATCCCACAAACATGTTGATCAGCTTAAACAGCGGATACGGAGTCCATTAATCAGTCCTTCTTTTAGTCCGGTTAGGGAAGGGGCAAAGACGGTTGAGGTCACTCAGGAGGAACATGAAACGTTTGAAGATTGTGTAGAACAGCAGCCTTCCTTGCCTTCCCTGGAACCCTCTCAGTCTCAGCAATTTCCGATGATAGTGCCACCTTCCTTGCCTTCCCCGGAACCCACTCAGTCCCGTCCAGTACGGCAATGTCGGATTGCCAAACCGGCTGTTTATAAGTATTAAGAAATTGTATCCTTGTTAAGTTTTTCTTTTAGTTATATTGTGGTGTAGGATTTTATTTTATTTCAACGTGTATTGTTACTTAATTTTTCATGTGCCTTATTTTACTGTAACTGTTGTACCGTTTCTTAATTAAGGGTGAGGGTGTTATGTATGTGGCCAGTGTGCTGCATATTGTTTATGCTTAGTGTTTGACGTGTTACTTTTCTGTTCTGTCATGTCTGTTCTTTGCTAATAAAATAATGGTTTTCCAAAAGATATTTCACATACCTCGACATGTGCATAAACATCACTAAAGACCAGGATTCGTTGGTTTCTCTGCGCCACCAGCGGTCGGTCCATGACCTGTAGGATCTTCATGACTTGCTGCGTCACATCGAAGGGCGTGATCAGCTCTGCGAAGTACCCGTCGCGGTCGCAACTCAGCTCTTCGCCGTATGAACGGGTCTGATCTCGGAGACCAAACACGTCGTGCAACCACATAACGAATACTCTAGAAATTTAAAGCGCTTTGTTAGGAAGGACTTACGTATGTTTGTCATATACTTAAATTCTGGAAGAGTTCAATTTGGAAATAGACTGACAGAATGATATAAGACCATAAAATTGTATCTACTATGTTGCTGCTAAGCAGTGCTAGTTGTAAAGATGTCCCGCAAGATGACCAGAAAACCACTTACGAGATTTCACTAAGGGCCCTTTCACACGGCAGTCCAGTTTTTAACAGGATCCCGTTTTCTGCAGGATCCCGTTTGATGGCAAATGTGTTTATATGCTAGTGTTCACACGAGTATCCCGCATGCGGGATCCTGCAAAAAACCGATCCGGTCGAATTGTGCCGTTCGGTTTTGTCACTAGAAACTGGATCCGAAGTCCAGTAAAAAGCGGGATCCCGTTTAATCACACATATATTTCAATAGCAGTGTTCACACGGCTTCCTGCGTGCGGTTTTTTGCTGGACACTGTTTTTTGCGGGATAGTGGAGTGGTGGCAGCCCCCGCCCCGCGCCCGTGTTCATACGGCAGTCTAGTTTTGCGGGACCAGCTTTTTACTGAATCCTGTAAAACTGAACTGCCATGTGAACACAGCGTCCAGTTTAGCAGGATACCGTAAAAAGCCGATCCTGCAAAACTGGACTGCAGTGTGAAAGGGGGGTAAGGGTCAGTTTTTTGACCATACTAATGTAAATTCAAGAGCATGCATTTTCGAGACCATTTTATTTTTTGTATCGTTTTATCTATTCATAATTTTTACAAAACTATAACAAGAGTGATCAATAATGCGAGAGATTTCGTAAATTCGAAAGGTCGAGTTTGTACATGACAATTTTTCATGTTGTGACGCCGCAAAAGGACATGAGTTCTTCTGACAAACATCATCTAAAAAATATCTGTGATAATAATTTATTACTACGTCCGTAACCGCAACAAGCCGACAGCTTATGCATTTTACATTGACTTTGAAATGGCAACTAAAACTAGTCACAAACTTTTATCAATTTGGAAAGAAAACGTGATGTGACAACTTGATATTGATCAGCTCATTAAATAGTTCCTTCATAACGACACGGTAGCTTGTATCGCTTGATTGCATCGTAAGATTTTTCTTATCATGAATCAATTTCCTGCACCATCTGCAGTATTTTAACGTCAGAATGGAATATTTACATACTTTATCATAATTTTAATAACATAATCATAATTTAATTATTTTGAAATGCCTATAATAATAAAATTCCTTCAGACTGCCTCACAAAAAAAGTGTTGCAGAAACAGAATAAACTGAATTTTAAAAAAGCTCTTGGTCATCTTAACTTTTGTATATTTTAGTGTTCGTTTTTCCTGTAACTAGTAATTATGAGTATAGAAAGATTGGATACATAAGCCACATGCGAGCACACGAACGGCAACTTTAACGGACCTCTTAATATTTTTGCTCCCTTCAAAATTCTCTTAATGACATCAGTAAATAGCAATCTGAAAAACACCTACCTTTCAAGGTATCAAACAGTAAGCTTAAAAATACTTCGCAAAAGTAAAACCACCTGATACTTCCTTCAGGGTCGAGGTGTCGCAGAAGATGGGTATAATTGTCGTACAGGCTATCGGTCAGTAACACTATGGCTTGCTGACAGGCTCTTGGTCGGTCTGGAGCCTTCCGCTGACGCTGTAGCAATCGTACTGCGTACTCTAATACGTCACCCATCAGAGTCTCATTGGTCATTTTGTAGTTACTCATGGCAGCCATCATTGCAGCTGAGTTTACGTGGTTTGCCTGTAACACATTCATTAACAAATTCAAGATACCACGCGCCGGGCACGCCGCAATCGCGGCGGTAAGACCCCTCATTGAGGAGTGGCTGCATAGGTCCCACGGCGTCCAAACCTACCGCTTGACGCAGGTCTTCACCGGACATGGATGCTTCGGGAGGTACCTGTGTCTGATAAAGATAGAAGACCGCCCGGAGGACACGGTGGAGCATATGGTGCAGGACTGCCCTGCTTGAGCAGAGCACCGCCGTGTCCTCACGGCATTGGTCGTGGTCATGCTGCGGGGCGAGACGGAGTGGGCCGCGTGAGAGAGAGGACAGCGTCCTCTCTGCCCCCGGCCACAGGACCGGACAGCGCGTTGTGTTCCACGTCTCAAAGAGCGTCAGCATAATGACGGGCCCCCCCCTATAGAGGGCCAAAACCTGCCGGGGTCACGGGACTAACGAATTACCGTGACCCCGGAACGTAAAGGGCTATTGAAGGACACTGTAGAGTTTAGTCAGTACAAGTCTGAAAGTCCCTCTCGCTCTGCCCTGGGTGGGAGGACTCATAAAAGAAGACTCGATAAAAAAAAAGCTTTTTCCTTTAGAATTTTAGATTCATAGGATCTGTGAACGTATCTTTATCTTTTACAGGTAAATTATTTTGTTGTTATATTTAGAAAATGGTCAAGTACAGTCGAGTTCAATAATATGTTGACATTGCCAATGATTCAAAATATTGTGAACGTTGATAAGCTCAATAAATTCTACAAAGCTATCGATCAAAAATATGTCTTCATGTGAAGGTTCAATAATACATAATTTGCATTAGGCAATAATATGTGATCACCTTTTAAAAATATATCTATACTGTATTAGCTTTAATAATATCTGAGCAGGGTAAGCTTCATAATTATCTCTACATGCATAGGAGAGTATATTATTTGCTCGAACAAATAAGATCCAGTTTACATTGATAAAGAAATGAAAGTATTTCAATTGTTTTCCGCGCAAATGCTGTTTAGGTCTTTTGAAATGAGTATTTCAGTGCCATAGTATATTTTTTATGAATGACATTTGCGTCTGTTATTTATTTTTAATAACGTCACTTGATGGAAAACTAGCCAGTGATACCTAAATAATGTTGCAAACTCCTTGACCACGCAATTTTAAGATTACTAGTAAAATCATCTTTACGACGTTTTCATAAGGTTGAATTTTAATTACATTCACTTGCTTAGATATTACTATATTACATAATTATGAATCTTACACTGTTCAGATAATCATGATCTTAAAGTTGTTCATATAAAAATGTCCCTTTGGCTGTGTAGATGTTATTGAGAAAAAGTCATCACATATTAATGAATTAGAATCTTGATCACAATTTAATGTTGCTTGTAATTGTCACAATATTCTGAAATATTTTGATGTTCATATATTTTTGAAGTCTAGACGTGCCAACATGTTAATGAACGCGACTGTACTACATAAAATTAACTACAAATTGAAATGATACTTACAGAAACAAGCTTTTCGTTGAAACAACTGATAGGAGATTGAATTATGACGTTGAATCGCAAGACATTAACTCTATCATCATCTGTGAGCGCACTGAGAAGTGCCAGTGTGAATTTTTCAGCAGTGACCTGATTAGAAGAGTTCTCCATGGACCCTGACGCGTCGAGGAGTATCAGAACATCGCGAGGAGCGCCTCCAGCACTCACGTACCAAGGCCTCAGCCGACAATCATACATTTTATCAGAATCTTCTTCTGAGTATTTCAGTTTAAACATACTTTCCCATAATGCAGCTGAAATAAATAAATTGCGTCAGAAAACTAAGGCAAACGCGTTATTGTTGTATTATAAACGTCTTTGTAAAATACCAACCAGGGTAATGTCTGAGAAATCCCTGGGCGCTGCAAAAATATTGAAAATCCAGAGAAGAATCCTGAGCATAGTTTTTTTTGAAGATCGGCAGTAAACCTTCAGACCAGTAGAGGTGTTCCTTGACATTGGGTGCTGGAAGACAATAGTTTTGGTAAAACACTAGGTAATGTTAACCAAACACTTTCTCCTTGTTCAATAGTTTGAAATGGAAGAACGGGTTATTCACAAAGTGCTCCATTCCATTAGCAGCTCTTTGCAAACTCTGTCTGTTTTATTTTGATAATACAATTGGAAGAAAACTACAAATGCCTTGAAGTCTATGATCAATACGACGTGACATAATTATCAAGTTCACTGACATAAGAGGGCTTTCCTAGGTGACGAAATGATGCGGGCATGCGGGCGGCGAGAAAAGGGCAACTCGCTGTCCAACTATGGACCTTGCCCGAGTCGACGGCACGTCGTGTTCCACGCGCGCCTCAAAGAGCGTCAGCACAATGTCGGGGCCCCCTCTCAGAGAGCCGAAGCCTGCCGGGGTCGCGGTACTTATTCCATTACCGTGACCCCGGAACATAAGGGGCTATTGAAGGACACCTTGGATTTTAGTCAGTACAAGTCTGACAGTCCCTCTCGCCCTGCCCGGGGTGGGAGTCCTCCCACCCCGGGCAGGGCGAGAGGGACTTGGGTCTCCATTAAACAATGAAAATGACAATGGGTCCCCATTGGTCATTTTTACCACGCAAAAAAAAAGTGACGAAATGATACTGCATATCGTGTCTCCAGTATGTTGATCATATTATGCATTATGCACCGTACCTCTAGCTACGGTAGAGGTACGGTGCATAATGACATATTTACTCATACCTGCATTATCTTTACCGATTTGTGGTCATTTGGGGCAACTTTGCTAACTACAGGTTATTAATGTGTAAATATTTGCTTTATTTATTCAAGTATATTTTGCGTTTATGATAAATACGTACCACAGTCAAAGACTTCGGCAGCCACATGCACACTAGTGTAGTCTAGAGACACGTCGGCGTCAAAATGCTTGCTTCTCTTCAGCTTAATCTTACGTAAATCTCTACAGCTTAGAGGTTCCTGGTTGTCCTCTAACTCTTTTAAGTCTATTTTCTTCTTTACTTGGTCTAAATCCTGTTTGAAAATATATTTATTTTTTATACAACAGTAATGTCCGCGCCACCACTCATGACCAAAATTGATGGAACTGACACTATCGGTGGCGCAGACTCTAATATGGTCTTAAAAATTACAAAGGGATACCATATTCAAAATAATGAATAGAAACGTCTATGATCATTAATGCTAGGTATTTAAAATACTGAATACTAACAACACTGTAATCAAAAGTGTAGCTGTCATCTGGTTCTTGTGCCCCCGTGGCCAGTTCCTCAGCCCGGCGCATGATCTCCTCGGCAGCATGAGCTCGCCTCGACAGCAGTTCCTCCAGGTCCCGGGCCATCTTATGGACGATAGCTGTACCATTGCGAACCTCTATCTTTATGTCGGAGAAACTCTTCAGTAACATTTTCCTTCGCACTACGATATCGTCGTTATCGTATAAACCTTGTGAGATCTTGTCAGCCCATTCTTGTATTCTGTTGAACGCCATATTAAACTTTTTATGATTTAGATTGGTACCTATCAAATTATTGGTGATTTTTGCTTATTGAACTTTCTGAACCAATACTGTTGGTCATGTTTTGATAAAAATGGATCGATTATTAATTTATTTTTAAGTTACATAAGAATTGGCCATTGGCCGTTACTTAGAATTATCTCCATGTAATCACAATTTTACTTTTTTCTCCTTTATAAGTGATCAAGGTACTTAATTATTACGTTAAGGTATAGGTGTAACTTGTTTACTACATAATCGCTACTACTTAAGTACTTACATGTCCGGTGGAATCATTTTAGGAGGAGCTTTAACTTTCTTAGTTGCCACTGGCACGATCTTTGTATTAACCACGTTTGTGATTGTAACAGGTTTAACTTCACTTTTATTCTTCGTAACTTCCAACAAAACCTCCTCATGTTTTTCTAGATATTTTTTTATAGCGCCGTCTGATTTATTTGTCGCGTTTTTAGACTTTGTTTTAACAGCGTAGGATATATGAATGAAAGTGATGAGAATGAGGGCTGTTAGTTTCATTGTTTTTCTTTTTTTTCAGTAATAAGGACGTTTATTGGGCCGGAATAAAATAGTGCGTGTGTAATTGAGATTGGTGATGGCACACGCGGTGTACGGGCGGGTCGCGCGCGGCGCGTGCACTGCCCAGCCTCCGTCACCGACGACGGGCGTCGCGACGGCTCCCGACGTCCTGGCGCCACGCACCCCATTTGGCGCTCCGCTCATAGAATATCTTAGCTTACCCTCTGTGGAATCAGACTAGTGACCTCTTTATAAAGAGGAACTGAACTTAGTTTCAGGTTTTCACATGTCTGCAATTTCAATGACGTCAAAACTAATTAAGGTTAAATACATTTTTAATCATTCATTATTGAGATTTAGTTGTAATCTTAATCCCTATTATGACTAATACTTATTAGTAATATTGAGAATAACCAAATGTTTCAACATATTATATGTAGTACATGCGTGTTTTATACCTAAAGCACATCCTAAAGATTCTAGAAGTACTTATTTTAATACATAAAATTATAATCTTTTTAGGGTAAAATAAATGCATTGATATTATTATTGATTCTAGTTGGACTTGTAGTTAGTGGAGCTGGGATCTACCAAGAAGGACTCGGTTCCCAATTTCTCATATTTTTTCCCCCCGATTCCTCGAAGACGACTGAAACGACTACATATTTTTGTTTAAAACTGTGATTCCGTGGTGATCTCATGATAATCATGTCAGGACCTGATGATGGGTTATTAAATAGAGGGAGCTCTTCAATAAATGCACAACATAATATCATGCCAGCACCCACTAAGCTTGGCTTATTGGTGTGTACAACATACGGGTATGGGCTTTTAAAACGTCTAAAAATACATACATACATCACATTATAGATACACGAAAAGAATTTGCGTGGAAACCTACAATTAAAAAGGTTTTAAAATAAAAACTTAAAAAAGGGTAATAAAAACTTTAAGGAAAAATTAGTTATTCAACTGAATTAATAAATTAATCAATACGTCAACCAATTCTGTAGAGCGTGTCCATCTGCTGGCTGTGGGCGAGTAGAAGTCAGGAGGTCCATGGCTATAAGTACCATGCTGGGTGATGAAACCTTCCGGATCGCTATATGCCTCTCGCGACCAGAGAGCTGGCCAATTTCTTGGGCAAAGGATCAGCATTGCCATCCAACGTGGCAATACTGCAGCCTTCTGGGAACTTTCCCTATTGATAACGATGTGGATAACATTTTGACGCCCTATATTTTTTTAATTTTAGTTATTTTATTCACACACATAAAAGTCAGTGATCCTAATCAGTAGCATAATATGTTGATTTTTTTTCGAAAAGTAATAATTGATGTCTGTGAATTTAAACAACTACTATTTTTTACCTAATTTAGGTGAATTTTTGTTTCTGTTTTTTTTTTTTAATATTCGAACATTTTGATAAGTAAGTCACCAAAATTGATTTTTACACAAAGATGAACTTCTTCAAATAATTATATTTATTTTATTACTCCTAATTATGAATTAAATAATAATAAGAACTTATTTATAGTAAATCTAAAAGTATTCATAAAAAATAAGAATAATTGAGATCAATAAAAGAAAATAATAATCAGCAATTACAACTTTCTATGTTTTGTTTATTTTACAGATGTGGATTTAACAAAAATCAATTAATTTTTCGCCTCTTTTATCATCGATTCATCATCTTATGATCATTTTCGGCTTATTCCACTTTTCCCCGTTGGATGATCCCCATTGATGGGGATTAGTGAACTTTTTGTTCACTATTCCCCGTTGACCCAAAATTTTTATTTAATGGGGATAATTGAACTAAAAAGTTCAATAATCCCCATTAGGTAGGTACGTTAAAAAGTTAAAATATATGAATCATGTTACATTTATTAATTAAATATATAACTTTCTTATACATAGTAATAAAGTCACAGATTGTTACAATCATTAATTTAAAATTGTAGCATGAAAATATTTCTTTCTTATACCTTGTAAAATCAAAGATTACAATCACTTAAGTTTTTCTAATTAGGTACGTTAAATAAAAACAATATAAAAATAAAATATATGGGTCATGTACTTTTATTTTTATAAGGTAAGAACGAAATTTTAAATTACCTACATACCTACTTTACGATTTTATTAGAACGAAAAACAGATTGTTGCCCCAACGAAATTGTTCTAACGATGTTTGGGAATAAGACCTTATATATATCTATCTAATAAGATACACAATACTGTAAAAGATGCTCATTTTCTAGAGGCGCGCGCGCAAGGCGGTGGCGGAGCGGGGTGCGAGTTAGCTCGTATGTGATTGGTCGACCCATCTTTTGTTTTTGTTTCGTAGTCGTTAAGGGTTAGTAGTGTGTAGTGTAGTTCAAGCGTGCAGTTCTTATCAGTTATTAGTTTAATATAGGAATAAATAAAGGAAATGGCTGGTAGTTCAACTGACGTTTGTTTAGAGTACGTTAAAAAAGGTAAAGCTACCATACTTCTCCGGGCCGGACATCAATACAGTAAAAAATGCAAATATAAAAATGGTGGAGTTTTGTGGGAGTGTACCACAAGAAAACAAAGTAAATGTGCCGGATCCATCACTGTCATGGTAAGTTACTTATTATATTTTGTGATTAATAATGACAATAATAACTCAGGATAAGTGTGTTATCAATATCACGTTTATCAATATCAAAATTTAAAAATCAACGTTAAAGTTTAAACACTGTTTCTGTCATGGCGGCACGTGTGACGTCATTCTTTTGTCAAACAAGTCTATTACACCTAGTGTAAAAGAGTGTAGCTGAAGTGAATTGTATATATTTAATTATTATTACATATTTTAGTTAAGCATAAAGTGAAATATGTTTTGTTGAACTATTCTGATAGGATAACAACAATTTGTTATAAGTTTTAAAGGTTGTTAAATAGCCTATTTAATTTTGTATTCTATGTAAGTGCAATATTGTTTACTTAAAAAATAATGTAAAGTAATTAATTATTATTACTTAATTTTACAGGACAATCAAGTTGTAGCTGAGAAACGACACAATGTTTGTGAACCTGATTTTGCGCGGAATGAAGTTACCTTGAGGTTATTCAAACTAAAAACTACACTTGCGGATCCAGAAGCACCTGCTATTCCCACTGCTTACAACGCGGCTGTGAGCTCACTAAAAGATACCGGAATTGACAAAATAAAAGAATTCCCTGCCCTGAAGTCTATCAAAACAACATTATATAAACACAGAAATGCAGCATTTGAAGTAAGTAAAATTGAGTTCAAAAATGTTGAAGAAGTTAAAGTACCTCCAGCTCATCAGGAATTTATTTTAGCAGACTACAATGACAGTGGTATCCGTGTAATAGCTTTTTGCTCTGAATTTGCCCGACATCAAATGAAAAATTTGAAGATGTTCTTGGGTGATGGAACGTTTTGGATCTGTCCATCTCCCTTTTACCAACTCTACACCATTCATGGGGATTTGGGCAGTACAGAAAAACACATAAACCTTGTGCCACTTGTTTATGCCCTCATGAGCCATAAAAATCAACAAACATATGAAATTTTATTTAGTATGCTAAAATCTGCATTACCTGATTGGAATCCAGAAATTTTTAAATGTGACTATGAAGTGGCTCCGATGAACGCAATGCGAAATGTTTTTGTAAATATATCTATTAGCGGCTGTTATTTCCATTTCACCCAGGCAATATGGAAGAAAGGAAAACAACTCAAACTAACAAAAGATAAATTAACCAGAAGACAAGTTGCACTTAGCACTGCTTTGGCTTTGTTACCATCAGATAAAATCATTGCGGGTTGGTTTTATGTTGCCTCTCAAAGCCCTGATGATGATAATAGCAAGGAGTTTAGAAATTACATGCTCAGACAATGGCTACAAGATGATTTTATTAACCCATTAACTCCCAAGGGTAAAAATAAATGCATTTTTTATGTTTTTATTGTTTATTACGTTTATAAATACATAAAAAAAGAGATCTTTTTTGAAAAAAAAAAAAATTGATTAATTATTTTTCATTCCGTAAAATGTTGCGTCTACGCAACGTTGGGATTATAGGACATAAATTGAACAAGCAAGTCGTATAAATAAATTTAAAATATTTCAAGACATGCAAAAAATGCTGAACAGGATCAACGCTGCCTCGAGAAGTGTGGGTCTTGGGATGAACCTGGACAAGACCAAGGTCATGTTCAATGACCTTGTTATCCCAGGACCAATTTCCGTCAATGGGATAACACTCCAAGTTTTCAAAGAATACATCTATCTACCTTGGACAGGTATTACAGCTAGGAAAAGACAACTTCGAGCGGGAAATGGCCAGAAGACTGCAGCTAGGCTGGGCAGCATTTGGGAAAATATGTCATATCCTCACGTCATAACTACCGCAGTGCCTGAAAATCCAGGTGTTCGATCAGTGCGTCCTTCCAGTCCTAACCTACGGAGCCGAAACATGGAACATGTCAGTCAAGCTTGCCCACCGACTTCATGTCAGGCAGCTTGCTATGGAAAGGTCTATGCTCTTCTTCTTTCTCTTCCGGTCTTACTAAGGGATAAAATCCGGAATGAGGTCTTACTGCATAAGACCAAAGTTACAGATATTGTCCAAATCTGAAGCAAGCTAAAGTGGCAGTGGGCTGGTCATGTCTGCCGCAGAATCGATGATAGGTGGAGTAGGAAGGTTCTCGAATGGAGACCGTGTGTAGGTAAGCGTAGGGTGGGGCGACCCCCGGTAAGATGGACTGATGACCTGAAGAAGGTGGCTGGCAGTGGCTAGATGAAAAAAGTAGGGGATCGTGCGCTGTGGCGCTCCCTGGGGAGGCCTATGTCCAGCAGTGGACTACAATGGGGCTGAGATGGATGGATGGAGGATGTTCTTTTTTCAAGTCTGGAACACATTTTGGTGACTATTGACAGTCTTGGCTTCTTGGAAGTTGAAGGACCGAACTCACCTTGTGTATTTTTAGGTTCTGCGGGTAAATCGGTGTATATTTCATAAGTTCCAGATATTTATTTGTAGAAATTACTATATGAACGAACGTCGAGTCAGCAGGACTCGACGTTCTATAACCGACTAACTAATAAAACAAAAGAGCTTCTACTCTTTGAATAGCGAGAACCCATTATTTACAATTCATTTCTAACATGAATGGCAAGCTGAGTAACAATAAAAACTGACAATTGTTACTCCCAACGTTGCGTATACGCAACTTTTCCTAGAAATCTAAGATAAAAAACATGTGTAAGTAGTTTTGTCCAAGAAAAGGGTTTATATCATAAATAAGATACTGTTAAAACTTTATACAGTATAAAAAGTATAGATTTGTTTCAATTAATATTTTTTTATGATTGCATGAATATATCGATCCCGAGATGACTCAATTAGCAGTTTTTACATGGTAAAAAAAAAATGTGCTTGTACTTAAAAACCCATTAAAAAAAAATTAATCCATCTTTTAGTTCTTCTTTTAGAGACTGGGTTAGATTTCATAGATTTATTTCTCATTTTATAAATTAAAAAAAAACATATTTGAAATGTTGCGCTTGTGCAACGATGGGTAAAGATGGGTTAAAACGTGGTGTGTATTTGGACAGACTCATCGCACTACGAATTTAGTCGAAGCATGGAATAATAAAATAAAAAAGCGTGTGAAAATAAAGAAACCCAACATTATGAAGCTCCTCACAGCGTTGGCTGAAGATGCATCGTATTACGAAGTTCTTGCATTGGGAGTTTCTGAAAATAAAGGTATAGCGGAAAAAACAAAAAAAAGCATCAATCGCGATAATTATATACAGGAGGTCCAAATGGAACTCATTAATAATGAAATTACGATTGGGCACTGTTTAGAAAAACTTAAGTGAGTGTAATCTTTGATTTTACAAGGTATAAGAAAGAAATATTTTCATGCTACAATTTTAAATTAATGATTGTAACAATCTGTGACTTTATTAGCTATAAGAAAGTTATATTTTTTATTTTCAATTAATAATTGTACAATCTGTGATTTTACTAGGTATAAGAAAGTTATATTTTTTATTTTAAATTAATAATTGTACAATCTGTGATTTTATTAGGTATAAGAAAGTTATATTTTTTATTTTAAATTAATAATTGTACAATCTGTGATTTTATTAGGTATAAGAAAGTTATATTTTTTATTTTAAATTAATAATTGTACAATCTGTGATTTTATTAGGTATAAGAAAGTTATATTTTTTATTTTAAATTAATAATTGTACAATCTGTGATTTTATTAGGTATAAGAAAGTTATATTTTTTATTTTAAATTAATAATTGTACAATCTGTGATTTTATTAGGTATAAGAAAGTTATATTTTTTATTTTAAATTAATAATTGTACAATCTGTGATTTTACTAGGTATAAGAAAGTTATATTTTTATTTTAAATTAATAATTGTACAATCTGTGATTTTATTAGGTATAAGAAAGTTTTATTTTTTATTTTAAATTAATAATTGTACAATCTGTGATTTTACTAGGTATAAGAAAGTTATATTTTTTATTTTAAATTAATAATTGTACAATCTGTGATTTTATTAGGTATAAGAAAGTTATATTTTTTATTTTAAATCAATAATTGTACAATCTGTGATTTTATTAGGTAAAAGAAAGTTATATTTTTAATTAATAAATGTAACATGATTCATATATTCTATTTTTTTAACGTACCTACCTAATGGGGATTATTGAACTTTTTAGTTCAATTATCCCCATTAAATAAAATTTTTGGGTCAACGGGGAATAGTGAACAAAAAGTTCACTAATCCCCATCAATGGGGATCATCCAACGGGGAAAAGTGGAATAAGCCTCATTTTCGATGTTTTGTGTAGCATTTAAGTACAACTTTCTCAATGAATTATGGAAAAATACCACCAAAATCGTATCATCAAAATTAGAATCATGATTAGTAGCATTATTTAAAAAAAAATACCAAGAATATATAATTTATATGTGTACTATTAACAGAAATCAACCATAATGCATGGAAATTACAAAACCGACTATTATAAAATGATTTTTAAACATAACACAAAAATTGCAAGTTTTTTGTCTGATTGCCATAGATACAAGACTTTTTTAAGTCGAAAAACCACAACAACATGGCAACCTTCAGTTACTGCTGCACATTAGCACCTTGCTAAACGAAGGTAACGATGGTAGTGACGTCCACCTCTGTTCATTCATTAGAACCACATCATGATTTCGTAATTCCCACTAAAATTATTAGTTTCCCGCGGACGCGCCTTTCCCATTTCTCTGGGATAAAATATTGCACTAAATGTAAAAATAAAATTGGCATTATACAGTTTGTCTGGACACGAATAAACGATACTTGAATATTATACTTAGACTCATTTTCATCGACAAATTGCTTTAAAAAAATTCTAACTCCAACACCTCGCGAATGGCGGTCATTTTAGTTTTTTGATCTGTCAAACTCACGAATCTGTCGGTCTGTCGGTATGTATAATAAAATTCAAATATCTTTGAATCAAAAAGACCTACATACAAATGACTTTATTGCTAAGTTAAACGTTGAGGCTTTTCAAAAACTTACGAATTCTTTATCAATTATATGTAAAAAGAATAAAAAAACGTGTGCAAACATGAAATTGCACACAAAAATTTCTGAATATTTCCACATTTTATACTCTAGCGAAATGTACGCCTGCCTGTATTTTGCATAGATTTTTGCATTAAATTAAAAGTGTTTGAATTACGCTATAAAATTGTATCAAAATTATTTCTCTACGTTAAGTAATTCAGGACTTATTCTCACTTGGACAAAACCTTCCTTCCTTGGCGCATGTTCCCCCAATATTACAGGTGTCGCATTCAGAGTGAGTCTATAATATCCCCTTCAAGTATCGCTAGTACCTGTCCGGACACACTGTATAGAAAACTAGTTCTGCATTGAAATGAGTCAATTCTATTAAACTTTTGCAGTTTTGTTTAAGCCATGATAATTCTTATTAAAACACTTTGTGGACGCGCCACCAAACTTAGAATAACGGTAAATATATATTTTTTTAATTTATTGCTTACACGTTATTTACAAAAATATTTATGGCCGGATGAAAATAAGTTCATCTTGTTTCTTTAAAAAAATAACAGTATTGCACGTTTGGTTAAAGATATGATTTTCAACCACACCGCGAAAATTTTACGTTTAAGAAATTCACTGATGTGTATTTTACATCTATAATTTTAAATAAAGCATCTAAAAATAAGATGAAATCTTAATGTAATTTTTTCAGAGTGATGACTGAGTTTTGTATAAAAGAAATTCCATATTTATGTGTAAAAAATACTACGTTAATTGCATCCGGGTAAAGCCGGACCACCAGCACCGTGTCAGTGTCGGTATGACACTGAGGGTATGTAGCATCATGAGAATCGTTTTGCGCGCGCATGTGTATGTAACAGAGTGTGTGTATATGTGTGTGATCTTAATCATTTGTAACCTAGTCTAGGAATGCGAATTTCCCTATATTACGATATTGTATCAAAACATTGCGTAGGTATTGTAGTTTATCACGCAACTGATAAATTATAATTGATAGTCTGCCACCGCTAAACGTTGATAATACATTAATTGATCATCTACTCATCTCATAGATTAAAAAAAAACACGGTTTCCTACTTTAGTTAAGGTATAAAACTTATTGGAAACGGTGCTGGACTGTACATTTCGTTCTGAAACTCACCATGAAAGGTTAGTTGTCTCAGTTTTCTACAACATAATTATTGTGAAAATTAACTCAGTAATAAAATTATTTGTTTTCTTTTATTCGGCGTATTAGGTTATAAAATCAAAATTGTGTTGACACACTGTTTAAGAATAGAAAAGGTTATTGATGCGTTTCAATTTTCAGCTATCGTGTTATTATTTGTCGTCGCGTTCGCGGCTGTGGCCCACGCTCGAACAATGCTCGTAGAAGAGTGCCCCAAAGATCAGGAAGAAGACTGGACCATCGAATTGTTGATCAGACACGAAGATTGTAACAAATTTTACAAGTGTACGTTTGGCAAACCCGTTGAATACAGTTGTCCCGCCGACCTTTGGTTCAACCTAGAGACTCAGCGGTGCGACTGGAGGCAGAACGTAGATTGTACAGACCGTTATGTGCCTGGTGAAACAACGACTACTCCATCTACGACTACCGCTGATCCAATTACATCATCAGCTTCAACCTCACCAACAACCACAACTTCACCCGAACCACCAACCACAACTACACCCCAACCAACAACCACAACTACTACTACTACCACTACCACTACACCAGCACCAACAACGACCACCACCACAACTACCACACCAGCACCAACCACAACAACAACTCAAGCACCAACCACAACAACAATTCCAACACCAACCATACCACCCACGACCACTACCTCCACAGCGGCGCCGATAACCTTCCTGCCAAACGGTTGCCCCACCAACCCCCACATCCACTGGCTCCTGCCCCACGAGACTAATTGTAACTGGTTCTACTATTGTGTTTGGGGATCACTGGTACTGAGGGAGTGCCCCCCTACGTTACACTTCAACAGAATCATTCAGGTGAGTCCAAGATTTTTATAAAAAAAAAATATAACTTAAGAGTACCTACTACATTTCTGATTTGACTTATAAAGTCATGCTAATGTATGTTCATAATTTGTGTAAAATAAGCCGTAAAGTTAGTGAGCATAATTGTTAAGGAAATAATTAGAATACTCAAATGGAAAATCAATTTAGTAAATATTGTAGCGCAATTCTCTGTTTAACGCTCTCGGGATATATAAGTAAAGTATATAATATTACGTGTTATATATCTTTCAAACAGTTTATTTACATAATATCGAAAGACTATTAAAAATTATTTATAAAACTCAATATAAGATTGTTCAAATATATCAATCGAATTACTTTTTCTGCTACCACTTTTTTAATAAAAATATAATTGGCGTATTATTCGTTTTTGAAACAAAAATTGGAAGAGTAGTAATTTTAGCAGAGTTTAAATCCATTATTATATTTTTTTAAGGGTGGCCACATTTGGAATTTCTGTTGTTGTAGATGCGTTTACAAATATTAAAACCTACATGTGTTAACAGCCAACTCCCAAACTGTATGTTTTACCTAAAAGATATGTCATAAGAGATATGTTTCACTCATAAGAAGAGAAGATCAACATAACTTTATTGCATGTTTTGTGAAACAACAGACAATGATAACTTACGCCTTTTTTGAAGCGAAAGGTGCTGTCGGACTCTTATTTAGTGACTAAAGACCATCCTGATCTTCCATTCCCTTTTTTATTTTCATGACCATGGTTGTGTTCCACGCGCGCCTCAAAGAGCGTCAGCATGATGACGGGGCCCTCTCTAGAGGGCCAAAGCCTGCCGGGGTCGCGAGACTTTTCTCATTACCTTGACCTCGGAACATAAAGGGCTACTGAAGGACACCGTGGGTTTTATATAGTTAGTACGAGTCTGACAGTCCCTCCCGCCACGCTAAAAAAGAAAAATGCCCATGGTAGGCCAAGACAGGGCACAGTTAAAACAGTCCCACTATCCGTATATTTAAGACCTTACTTCACTTTTGGGAAATATAGGCAATTTTATACGTAAAAATATTTCTTATGTGGAGTGTTGTGACGCGCCAGAAGAATATCAGTGTCGTCAATGCATTTTGTACTGTAAGAGACATTTACATGAATGAGAGACATACAGGATGTGAATGTACACTAAACACGAATTGACACGTTATGCTAATGTATGTTATCTTACGGTGAGTCACGATACGCCACGACACATAAGTATATTTCCGTCTTTAGGCATTTATAAACACCTAAAATATTACGCAGAAGTTGGAGTGTATTTTGAAAGTATCACCTCATTTTTTATTTTTTTCTTATTTTACTATCACACAACGCCATCTAGTACCAAGCTAAGCAGAATTTGTGTTATAGTTACTAGACAGCTGATAAACGTACTTATATATTTCTAAATACATACATATTATAGATAGATTACCCCCTAGACACAGAACAAATGAAATCGTGATCATCACACGAACACTTGCCCTGGGTGGGAATCGAGCTCACGACCCTCGGCATAGCAGTCAGGGTCACTAACCACTAGACCAATAGGCCAGTCTCCTGGTCATTTCTCCTGGGTCGTGGGTACAATTAAAAACTGGTGGGTGTTTGTGTAAACTATGAGTTTCTATAAACTCACCATACGAAAATACCTACATCTGGAACCGTTACTTGAAGGTCATACAAATACTTAATAATAATTACTCGGCCAAGAGATCGCCTCTTGCGCAGTAATGCTAATTATTGCCTGGCAGAAAGCATTGGCATAGAAAACTTCATCATAATAAGTTATGAAAATGTTATGACGTTTTAATAATACTTGTTTTTTTCCTCTATAGGTCTGCGATTGGCCTTGGGATGCAAAATGCCCCCAGACTTTGAACAAACACCTGGACTCCAGAGCATCGCTGAGACGTTAATAATCTATTTAAAATGGAACGAATTGGAATCTAGATAATGTGGAACTGTTTTCTACTTAACTTTATTTTATTCCTACTAACAGTATTTTTTATTATTTAAATATAAGCTCATTTCAATTTGATGTTTTTGTTTTGATATTTTCCCAAACTTATTTTAAAGGTACAGCAATTGTATTCTTCTATGTTGGCTGACTGTAGTACAAAGGTCACCCTATCTTCCTTCCTACTTCTGGGATTAGAGCATTTCTTCAAAATGGCGAATCGTCCCAAAATTAAGGACCAATTTTATTTATGTAAATAATGGCTATTTCCTAGAATACTTCAATCGGATTATAAAAAAAGAAATATCAAATAGTGATTGATGCCAAACATAAGCTCACACCAATTCTAATGCTACGCGGTTACGAAGCTACGAGGCTACGCAGCGCTGCTACGCCGTAGGCATTGGTGTAGAAGTGTGCATTCAAGCAGCAGTCAATGCAGCATTAGGCTGCTTTTCCACCAGAGATGCGCTATGATACGATGCTGCGGATGTGTTTGATATCCACCAATCTTATTCATTGGTTTAGCACATAGCACAGCATTGTCGGGAACGGATACAACTACTATGAGTTTTTTATATGGAAGGATGCGTGCTATGACTGCGTGCTATGGATTGTCTTCCTTACTATAGATATATCGCATAGCTCGAGGTGTGCATCTTCCTAACGCAGCGATGCATCTTCATAGCACATCTTATTCGCATCGCTACATAGCGTAGAATCAGTGGAAACGGTCACACAGTCTGTTGCTCAGCTTTTACATCCTCGCAGCACAGCTACATAACAAATCGTTGGTGGAAAGGCAGTCTTTAGCTAAAGCTAAGCTAAATCTTTTGCATTTTGTCATTTAAGTATACTTAAAAAAAAAAAAATTTTTTTACGATAACTTACATGATTAATGATTGATTTGTTTATTTTCGTGATTTTTTTTTCTCGATAATATCGAAATTTATTCTCACAAATAAAAAATTAAATAAATATAATACATTTCAATGAATAATATGTATTTCTTTTGGTTGCCTTTTATAGTCGCTATGGCTCTTTTTCATACTTGGTTTACCAACAACAACCTTAAATTGAATGCTAGTAAAACAAGTGCGATCTTATTAAGAAAAACATCGAAAAATAAAGACACCATGGAGATTAAACTAAATGATAACGAAATAAAATTGGTGGACAGTTTGAAGTTTCTTGGTATTCACATTGATGAAAGCCTTAACTGGAAAAAGGAACTGACAGCTATAGAGAGTTCAATTAGCTCAGCTTGCTATGCCCTGAGAAGTCTCAGAGATGTGGTTACTATTGATCAATTAAAAGTAGTATATTATTCACTTGTAGAAGCGAAGCTTAGGTATAGCATCGTATTATGGGGCGGTAGTTACGCCTACAATGTAAACACTGCTTTTGTCATACAAAAAAGGGCTATAAGAACCATGGCGAAAATCCCACAGTGGGTGTCTTGTAAGGAGTATTTTAAAGAACTTCAGATTTTAACGGTCCCCTGCTTATATATCTTAGTACTACTCACTCATCAAATGAAACAGCTACGCAATTTTGAAACAATTGATGAAAGAAAAAAGCGGTAGGCAACAAGACGTAGGGACTTGCAATATAGGATCCAGCCACATCTGAACGTAGTTAGTCACGCTGCAGTATATCAGTCAATTCAACTTTTTAATAAACTTCCCATACATCTAAAGTCTATATATAACTTGAATCAGTTTAAGCATCAACTATAGTAGATTGTTATACAAGGGTGGAAAGAAATCAATTCCCATACGAGGTATTTAGACGCACGAGCGAAGCGAGGGCGGCTATAGTCCGAGTGGGAATTGATGACTTTCACCCGTGCTAAACACTCTACTTTTCATTTCAAATATAAGGAAAGTAAAAAATAGTCTTTTTTAATTTAAATTTCAATTAAGGAACACACCGTCCGCGTCACCGCCGCGGGCCATCCCACTTTAATAGGTATCTATTTTTTTTAATTCACATTGGCCGTATACACTCACAAGACCGCAGCATTTTTTTTTAATCGATATTTTTTTAGGGAGTTTTTCTAAGGAGGTTTAGTAACTACATAATACACCACATGACACTGGCCGAAAATAAAGAAAAAAAATAAAAACTTTTCAACATGATAACCGATGTCAAAAATGGCGGCTGCGATCTCTCTGGTCAGAAAATCATTAGAAATTTACAAAATACTCGACTATCCGAATTTTGCGGATATATGTTGTCGACTCGAAATCTTTATTTTTTAATGTTTTATTATTCTGGTTAGCTTTCGATCGAGTCTAAAATAACCAATTTTAGTTCTATTTTTAAAATTCATTCCCGCCCTAGGGAGGGCTGCTTAGATCAAACAAACACTACTTTCCGAGTATGAGAAATGAAATAGTAGATTATTAACCAAGGGGATAAAGCAGGGTCTTCTGTCGCGGGTGGCGAATTAAATCGCGAGCGTAACGAAGGACTCGAGGTTTACTCCCGAGCGTAGCGAGGGTGTTAAAAACTTAAATCACGAGCGAAGCGAGGGATTTAAGACGAGTCCTGAGTGTAGCGAGGGATTTAAGTTCACCCAAGACTAAGACAGCTTTATCACCGAGGAAAATACTCTACTTTTCGTACCATTTGCGAAAAAAATAACACAGTAATAATATGAGAGACGCATTTTAAACATTAATATTTAACATTAACTTATTTATAAAAATAAGTGAAAATAAACTCAACGTTTATGTATTTGAAGAATACAAAAACGCGGTAAATTAAAAAAGCAAAGGCATCAAGCTCATACGGCCTCGTCGGTTTTCGTAATTTTATTTAACTAGATGAAAATCCGGCTTCGCTCGGGTGAATCGTGTGTCCCAAATACTACACATCAAGGTACTAAATGTAGGTGTCACGGTAAGTCATAAGCCGAAAATAAAGAAAGAAAAAAAAAAACTCAACATGATAACCGATGTCAATAATGGCGGCTGCGATCTGTCTGGTCAGAAAATCATTAGAAATTTACAAAATACTCGACAATCCGAATTTTGCGGATATAAGTTGTCGACTTGAAATCTTTATTTTTTAATGTTTTATTATTCTGGTTAGCTTTCGATCGAGTCTACCGTAATCTAAGTATTCCAAATTTAAATCACATTCTCTCCCTAGAGAGAGAATGAAATTCAGTACAACATTCTTTCCCTGTTTTTCACAGATTAAAAATGACTATGGTTATGTTCGCTTTTTGCGGCATAGAATGTCACTTTTTTGAGCAAGTGGTACGAAAAAGTCATTTCTTATAGAAAAATGCTATTACACACTTGATGAGTTTCTTTGTGACACTTACAATTAGATTGATACTAGCTCCTTTATCGACCGGCAGTATTTTTTTTTACGGTGTTGTTGTATTTGAAATGGTAGACTCTGTCTGTGACATTTATTTATTTATATTATAGACATTCTATTTTATTGTGACATTCTATGAGACATTCTATTTTACTTTTACTCCTGACATTTGTACTGGTGGAATCTAGATTAATATTGAATTGACTTTGTATTTTTATTTGGAATGGTCTAAATCTGTGACATTTCTTTTACATTACTTACATAATATTTTTACTCTTGACATTTTGTATTGTTAGAATCTGATTTATTATTAAATCGGTTTGTGTTTTTGTTATTGTTTAAAATGGTAAACCTTCTCTATGACATTCATTGTAACTAGGCTAGATTAATATGTTTTTTTTTTTATTTTGTTTAACACTTTATTTTATTACCTATTGAGAAGTTATGGGAAATTGAAATGTTTTGTTTTCTGCTATTATTTTTATTTTATTTATTAGAATATACGATTGTTGGTGATACTGATAATGCATGGTTGAGAATTGACGTAGCAATGTAGTAGTTTAGCGTGAATTGTTTTGTAATCAGGACCGATTTGTTTTTGATTTATTGTGTGCTTTATAATTTTGTATGTGTGTGTAGTAATTTTCGATACAATGTAAAAATTGTTTGGAATAAATGAAATGAAATGAAATGAAAGTCCAAGATCCCAGGACCCGTTCCTTTTTTCACAGTAAAGAACGGAATGGGTTATATGCGTAAATAAAATATAAACCTACTGTCTAAATAACATTTAGTGAAGCCTGAGATTAATTGCTCTGCAGTCGTGTTTGTAACAATAGATCACCTTTCACTAAATAACGTTGTACATTTTTCCTACGTTTTAATGCACTTTTTCCTTGTTTGTTCATTTTTTTAAACATAGTGTTAACGAAGGTCTACCTACTAGCATTCATACTTAGCATGCATCAATAAAATTTGTTTTTTTTTTGTTTTTGCAATTTGATTCGCTGCGTCAAAAGGGCTTCAGGTGTGGTGCTGACTCTATGTTTAGAGAAAATCATTTGATGCCCTGTCAGGCACCTCCAATTTTGCGGTAGCGGGGCGGTGACGGAGCGGTGACGGCGGTGGCGTAGTGTCATCGTGTCATCGAGATATTTTGTTTTTAATTCGCAAACGAAATGTTTGAACCACGGCAAAAACATGTTTTTCATTCAAACACTTGATTTTTTGTGGGCAAAAGAAGATTTGCACTATCAATGCACACCCGCTTGGGAGTAGGCACTCGTTGCTCGCTATCGCGGCGTAGTTTTCGAGGGCCTTTCCATTGCAAGTGCAGTTATAATGCCCATTTAAAGAATTACTAGTATTTCCGGAGCTTAGCTTGCGTTAATTTATAAATTGACTAAGAATCCAAAAAAATAACTCATGATTGGTATCCCAAAGTAGTTGTCGCGGCAGACCTGGAGATGGCGGGATGAACTGGATAGTCTTCCTTGAAAATTGGAAGGAAATGGCGCAAAGCCGTGAACTTTTTGAGGATTGGAGGGAGGCCTTTGTCCAGCAGTCCACTACACTACAGACTAATTAAATATAAAATAATATTTACTAAGAATTCAGGTTCAGCATAATGTAAACATTTATTAGAAGACTTCAACTGTTATCATAGGAATGTTACATCTGTTTTCCTCGAGAAAGCTAGTTTAAACAGAACACAACAGTTAGTTTTTTGCAGGAGTAAAAAAGAGACAAACAAACCCACTAATTTGCGCATTTATAAGTAAGGATCCTAATTAGGAAGGATTAGGATTGAACCAGATACTAAATTCATGCATTGTGTCATTTTATGAACAATAGACTCGTATTTGAAAATTCCATGACTCAAAGTTCCTGAACAATTTATGTGAGCAAATAACTCTCATTATATTCTATAGCATTCCTTTTTTTGGGTATTAAAAAATCATCTAATGGATCCTCTCACCGTATGAATCGGAAGGGACAGTTTAACTCGTACTGACTATAATTCACAGTGTTCCTTCAATTGTCCTTTACTTTCCAGGGTCACAGTAACCTGCTTAGAGTTAGAGAAGCAATCTTGCTTAAAATTACAGATGGGGACTGTCCCCATCTGTAATTTTAAGCATTCTTGCTTCTATTAATTCTCTATTGCATGAAAAAACAAACGTATAACAAAATAGGATATCTAACAAAATAGATAAAATTGGTGACAAGCGAGTTAAAAATATAAAAATAAAACAAGCAAATTACAATAGAGCTTTGCCCCAGGAACGCACAAAAGGCAGATGTTAAAAAAAAATGTCAAAATGCCTAGTCAATATTAAATAACAATGTTACGTATAATCTAATTTGAATGAAAAAAAAACAGGCATAGCCCATAAAAATATAGGGTACATACACTTTTCAACCAGTGTTTTCTACGGCATTTATTTATTTTAAGAAAACTTCAAGCATTCTGGGCACATTGTTGAGGCTAGCATTGGCATTATTGTGTACAAAACCTCATAACATCATGTATTCACCAATTACTCGCCGTCTACAGCGGGGGAGGCATTTGCTCAACAGAAACAATTAAACAAAATTGTTGTAATAAATTATCTGGACAAAGCTTGTATGAAATTTTTCAGAAAACATGTTGCGAGTGGCCGCAAAGAGTTAAAAAAAGAAAATGCAAGAATAACACCATGCATCTACAGCGTGTTTCAGAAAAGTGGTCATTTTATGAGCGTGTTATAGACCATCAAACGACAAACTTTCTACTTTCAGTTGAATGGTTGGCCGCACTATCATAATCGAGATAAAAATAATGAGCCGACAGCCCTTAAAATTATTAAGTATAGTACTATAGATGTTCTCCATGGTTTCATAAATATACCTACTATCCAAAAGAAAAAGATTGTTCAATTCGAACAATTTGCTAGTTCCTGAGATAAGCGCGTTAAACCAAACAGACAAACCCTTCAACTTTATAATGTTAGTATAGTAGAGTGATCTGTATATATTAGTTACTACTACATACCTACACACTATTATTAGGTGACATACGGGAATGTTATTCCCACTAGTGTATTTTTTTGTCGCCGTGAGTGGTGACAAAGCACAAATGGGAATAGAACATATACTATAGATATAGTATTTATATGGTACTGTTTATGCGTTAGGCGCCTTCCTCTTCAATTTGTGGTTGTGGATTCGATGGAATGATAGTCCTTGGTTTCTTCAACATATAAAATGGTTTATTTCAATGAGAGTTAATACTTTACAATATGAAAAAACGGTTCAAATTTAATTGTTTGAAAATTCAGTTATACAGAGCAAGGTTGAGGTTCGAATGCGGTTAGTTTTTCTAGAAAACCCGAGTGGTTAACGTTCGTAGAAATCTTCCCAAACTGCTCTTATTGGTGCTTCTTAGATGGCATCCTGTGAGGTCCTCGTATTGGCTGTCCGAGGATGATGTGACAAATTTTGAGTCATGATGTTTAGGTAGGTGGCCCAAAGAACTAACGCCTACGGTTTAGTAATAGCAAATATGCGCGTCGTCAACATCATGCGTGAACAGGTACAGTCACGAGCACTAATATATATATATTGGTCACGTTTTCTAAAATATCTTAACTTATACTTTTCAAAAAATATGTGTACAACATGGTTTTCGAAATAACCTAACCATCAAACTGTGGCAAAACTGGGTATACATTGGTTTCACAGTAATATAAACGAAGCAAAATCAGAAAAAAGTATACATTTCTAATGTTATTATTAACTATCCATGACAATTTCTATAACATATATACAAGTAAAACAAATTGTATACGTGTTATAGAAATTGTCATGGATACATTATAATGATAATGGAAGTGTATACCTATTTTTTCCTGTTTTTGTTAATAAGTTTATTACAGCAATGATAAGAGTTTTATAAATAAGTAGGTAGGGGCTGGTTATTACTGCAATAAATCAAGAACTTACGAAATCAGAGTTGTAATTCATTACCAAAGTAATGATTATTATTATTAGTAAAGCCTATTAAATATACTTAATAGTTATGCATAGTTTTTTTTTTTACTTTACCCCGCGATTAGTCCTGTATGGTGGGTGCGTTTACAAACATAGAAACTCACATGACACGAACACCCAGACTCGTAACAACTAATTGCAGATCATACAAATATCTGTTCCGTGCGGGAATCGAACCCGCGACACTCGGCGCAGCAGTCCAATTGCTCAGCCACTGCACCAAACGTGTCGACGCATTATTCAAATATATCGTGATTAACGGACACCCGCTTCAGGCTTAAGGGTTTATTGTATTCATCATTATGAACAATTTTGGGCTCTCAACTGTTTCATAAATTTTTATTAAATAATTATTATTTTTCTTTTCTTTTTATTATTAATTTTCGCGATTTCAGGTCCCATAGTAAAAGAAAAATTAATCATACTTATTTATGAGTACAATAACCTCTTAAGAGGGTGTGCGATAATTTTATCCACTTTTCGTAGAATCACCCAATAGCACAATAGATCCGCGAGAGAGAGAGGACAGCGTTCTCCTTCCGCCCCAACCGCAGTGGTACACGGCGTCGGACGTCGGCAGACGATCTGCGGCCACCGTAGGCGCAGTGAGTAAAGGCCCTGCCCGGGGCGGGAGGACTCATTTGATGATTATACCAAGATAAAAAAAAAAATAGCACAATAGATTTATGACGGTACCCAGAAATAAAAACAGTCGACGGGTAAGTCAATACACTCGATGATGGCTACTTTTACCTAACTATGACAAAATATGTAGGTATAACGCAAATTAACGAAAAGAAGTTATAAATAAATAATACAATAAGATCTTATATCTATGTATTTGTATAATATACACTTATTTTTTCAATGAGGTTAAATTGCAATTTGTTAAATTAGGACTTATTTCCGACCTCAAGCTCCTTGAAACTGCTGCTTTGTAATTGTTTACATAATTTCGAAACTGTATTGTTTACATATTTTTGAAATTTGTGAATTAAAACCGATCTCAAGCTCCTTGAAACTGCTACTTTGTAATTGTTTACATAATTTCGAAACTGTATTGTTTACATGTTTTTGAAAATTGTGAATTAAAACCGGTCTCAAGCAGATTGAAACTGCTGCTTTGTAATTGTTTACATAATTTCGAAACTGTATTGTTTACATGTTTTTGAAATTGACTTGGTACATAATAATGTAACTTAAAGTTGATATTATTTTTTGGCAAACTATCGTTAACGAAATTTTGATAAAAATGTGTAGTTAATTTTGACTTAGTTTAACGTTTACATAATTATTGGACACAGTTGGCAGAACTTATTTTTGCAATTTAATATTGTTACATTAATTTAAATTTTAAGGTCGTATCTATGTCTTTGCTCGTGACTGTACATAAAATGCAGTGTGTGTCTATAAATTGCTTACTACAAAATTGCAATGCCTATATTTAAACGAATTAGATACTTGTATGCAATGACAAATTGCTGCATATTTTTCCAGAGGCGTGATAATTTAAAATCCATTGTCGTTGAGGCTTAATTGACAAGAGACAAGACCGAACATCTGAGAAAGGTCTCGCTTGGTAGCAGGATAATCGTAAAGGGGTGCTAAGACAGGAAACCTCCACGTGCGCCCGTGGACTGGAGTTCCCTCTCGGATATGTCCGGGGGGAAGACCAGTTTTTCGGGCCGGTGCACCCTGGGATGCGGGCAAAAACTCTTCCTTAGGTACCGTGCCTAAGGGGTCTCTTTGCCCGTATGCGAATAGCCTGTCGTGTGGACGCTCCAACGCGTGTCCCTCTGATCAGCAGAGGGCACAGCGGCGGAGCGGGCTTGCGGACGGTGAGTAATGGGTAGCTCGCCGTCCGACCGAGGACCAAGCCCGGGTCGGTGGCGCGTCGTGTTTCGCGCCAAACGCCTGCTGGGGTCGCGGGTTTTTTCTTAACCTAGGATACCGCGGCCCTGGAGCGTAAAGGGCATCCGAAGGAACACGGGTGGATTTTAGTCAGTAAGAGTCTGACAGTCCCTTCCGCCCCACCCAGGGCGGGAGGACTCATTTGATGATTTTACCACCTAAAAAAAAAAAAAAAAAAGGATAATCGTAAACGCTCGGTACTCCTCAATAGATTTTCAACTTTATACCACAGAGTCTAAATTTGAAAATCCATTATAGAACAGTCAGAGGGAAGTCTTGGAACACAATTTTTGACTACGTAGCTTTGTTTGACTGTGAGGGTTTGTCACTAGTGAGGAGATGAACATATGAAAAGTCCCCGCCCCTAGCCCTTCAGGTGTGGGGGAAAGGGGGGTTTGAAGGTACAATTTTTTGGTTGTTCTCTTATATCTCGGAAACCATGCGTCCTAGCGGCATGGCATATAGCATTAAAATAAAAGCTGAATAAATTTTCCACAAGTTTATTGAGTAAGCATTTCCATATCTTGTGTAGTTTTCAAGGTATCCGCTCTTGAAAATCTGTAATTTTGGGAAAAACCATTTTTACTTTTTTGAATTTAGAAAATTGTATTTCATATCGCCATAGATCCAGAAAGCGGCAGCAGTCTTTTCAGGCTCTCCCTCTTTATCGCCTACGAAGAACAGAACTAGGTGAAACATCTTGAGGTATTACAATTATAAGAAACAATTTTTTTTGTTGGTTGTATACTAAACTTAGATCACATACTAAATTTCAGTTTTCTAGCTGCTCTTCAGGAAGTAGACAAACATTTTGATGATCATCAGTGTGTCAGTGACGAAATCGGTGTAGGTATTTTATAAAAAAATAAAATCTTAAGTATTAATGCTATTCAATTGAGACTTTGTATGTTTAATTAGTTTATTCATGAAATCATTATCCTGAGAATATGAACTATCCTGAGAATATGAATATGGTTCATCGGAAACCAACTCGATGAGGGTTCAAAAAAACGACGAAACACTTCGAGAAAGGGTAGGTAGTGCTTTTGCGCTTCGCTTGGCTTGTCTTGGCGGGGGCACTACCGTGGTACCGTACCCTCAGATTTACAGCGGTTGCCGTGGATTAAAAACCCATATACCAAAGTGCAAAGTATTTCAGCAAGCAACAATCAAGCGCAATCATCCTACGGGTGAATCAATAAAAATCTCTGTAAATAGGTTTCAAATGAATAATAAAATGACAAATAGGTATATTTTGTTAAATCCAGATTTAATTATTAGAACGAGTCTCTCCCGTCCTCCCCTGGGCGGGAAGACTCATTTGATGACATGGTATTACGTGGTCAAACACGTAAAAAATAAGTAATACCATGTTTTTTTCCATGAACTGTTTCTTTGCTTGTGTTTGTGGTGATTAACGAATTTAATTGAATAAGTATTAATATCATGGTAATGAAAATATCTTCGCAAATAATGCATTATTTTAAAACAAAGATTTCTAAAAAAAGGTTGTAGTGACTTAACCTTAAAATATAGATACATAAGCTCCCATAATTTAATGTGGGACTTTTTTATGAGGAATAATTCCGCAATACATATTTTTGTGTAACTCTAACCGTTTACGCAGCGAACGCAACTGAAGCTCACGAAAAGGAATACATTTTTCCGATTTCGAAACATTTTTCATTGCTGCTCTTCTCCTATTAGTAATAGATTGATGTTATATAGCCTATGTAACTCGAAGATAATGTAATAAATTCTGAAAGAATTTATAAAATCCGTCCAATTTTTTGAGTAAAGGCAGGCCGCGTGAGGGAGAGGACAATGTCCTCCTTCCGCCCCACCCGCGGTGGTGGACGCCCACGGCGACAAAAGTCGTAAGACGATCTTTGGCCACCGTAGGCGCAGGCATGCGGGCGGCGAGTAAAAGGCAACTCGCTGTCCGCCACGGACCATGCCTGGGTCGGCGGCGCGTCGTGTTCCACGCGCGCCTCAAAGAGCGTCAGCATATTGACGGGGCCCCCCTCTCAGAGGGCCAAAGCTTGCCGGGGTCGCGGGACTTATTCCATCACCGTGACCTCACCGTGAACATAAAGGGCTATTAAAGGACACCGTGGATTTTGGTCAGTACAGATCTGACAGTCCCTCCCGACCTGCCCGGGGTGGGAGGACTCATTTTATGATTATACCACGTAAAAAAAAGTAGTTTTTGAGTTTATCCATTAAAAACAAACAAACAATCAAAAATACAATTTTTTCCTCTTTATAATATTAGTGTAGATGTAGAAGTGTAGACTAGTGTAGATATGTTGCGTTTGACCACTATCTCACATGATAGTGAGATGATGTGGTCGACGATGAAGCACGCTAGCGTAAAAGAAATCTTTTCACTTTTGCCTTGCCTCGTGCTTTGGTCATAGCGGGGTTATTGATACAGGGGGTGAATACGCTTTGGTCTGGGTCTATTTTCTCACTAGAAGAAATAATGAATGAGTCCTTTGTTCTAATTTCTTACAAGACTAACACATTGACACGGAGGAGCTCGTGGCTAAATAATTACAGCCGCACAGGTCGAGGTTGGTCTGTGGATGGGTGACCTTATGTCATAGTGAGTTTCCACCGTGCATCGGAAAGCACGGAAAGCCGTTGGTCCCGGCTGTCATTAGTAGATGTCATTAGTAAGTGTAATTTTTATTTTCTTCTCGACGTTTTATAAGTGCCCATTGAGGCAAATGAAAAATGTTTTTTATTTTGATTTGATTGAGATAAAAATCTATCGTTACTATTAAATATATAATTAAATATACAGAGTGTTTCTTCTAAATGGGCCAAAAGGGAGAAATCCATATCCATAAGAGATACGGGAAAACTTTCTTAGGAAACTTTAGCTCTTTTTTGATGTTGACAATTTTGGCGTTTTTATTTTTTTGGTCAAGTGTGAGCTGTCCACAAAAATGAGTGAAATTGAGCAAAATTTTTTTTAATGCCGTTCGATTCTGTTTCATGTAAGGATCATTTCATTGTATCGAAAGAAAAAAATCGGGACGGCGGAAGTTGGTCAAATTTAGCAAAATATTTTTTCATACAAATTGTATGAAGGAAAAAATTACCAATTTTTTTATGATGTTTTTTGACTTAGTGTCATGTAAGGATCATTTCATTGTATGGGAAGGAAAATGTCAGGGCAACAGAAATGGGTCAAATCTAATGAAACACTGAGTATTACTAACACGTTTTTATGCTGTACGAAGAAACATTACTGTACTTTTGACTAACTTCCATTGTCCAGGGATTTTCCTTCTCATACAATGAAATGATCCTGACATGAAACTTAATCAAAAAAAATCATAAAAAACGTTGGTAATTTTTTCGTTCATACAATTTGTATGAAAAAATGTTTTGCTAAATTTGACCAACTTCCGCCGTCCCGATTTTTTTCTTTCGATACAATGAAATGATCCTTACATGAAACAGAATCGAACGGCATTAAAAAAAAATTTGCTCGATTTCACTCATTTTTGTGGACAGCTCACACTTGACCAAAAAAATAAATAATGCCAAAATTGTCAACATCAAAAAAGAGCTTAAGGTTCCTTAGAAAGTTTTCCCGTATCTCTTATGGATAAGGATTTCTCCCTTTTGGCCAATTTAAAAGAAACACCCTGTATAATAATGTGACGTCATTCTAAATCCAATATAGACTGACGTTACATTATTCTTCGATTTGCTCTGAATAAGCCCTTTCATTTGATGCCCATAATTATTGTGGAAGTGCACTAAAAATAATGCCTCTGCCATCTCGGATTTAGAATGATGTCACATCATTAATCGAGTTGCTCTCAACAAGCCCTTTCATTTGATACACGGAATTGTTATTTTTAATGCACTTCTACATATTATTGTAGAAGTGCATTAAAAATAACAATATAACTTCTACAACTTCTACAATAATATGTAGAAGTGCATTAAAAATACCAATTCCGCCATCTTGGCGCCCTATTGGATTTAGAATGACGTCACGTACCTTATCGTGCATTGTGATCCAAACTAAACGTGTCTACAAAATTTCAGGTCCATCGGTTGAAGATATCTACTTCAAAATTGAATTTAAAGATTCCACCCGAACAAACATATATACAGGTCAAGTTAATAAAAAGCTTTTAAAAATAATCCCAATTGTCCCCACTGGCGTGAGTGACGCAAAAGGTACTAGGTTGGCATGGGTTCAAAGTAGTCTATATTCAAGATTTTTATCGTAGCACTATTTGGTAGAGGTGGCAACGTGTCCATCACCAGTGGGGACAATCGGGCTTTTGCCCGATTCTCACTAGGCAGTGGTAACAAAGTCAGTGATGACAAATGAATAAAGAAGTTTTCCCACGACCAATTCTTGGTTTGGCTGAATCCGGGATTGTGGATCGCCCGCTGTATTTACAACTGCGCAGGATTGCAATCATTAGACTCTATAGGTTTATTGGGTTATAGGTACAGCAACTTTATAATCTCAGACAAAAATAAAACCTGTTTAAAATTTAAAAATATGTTTAATTTTTCATAATGTTATTAAATATTATGACATTAATTTAATTTAAATCAAAAATGTTGACAAGGTGCACAAAATACAACATTGCGTTTTAATTTAAACTATAAGTCCTAAGACTATCAATACTAACTGATAGTAATATCGCATAATTTTATAAGATCAAAATATACTTAAATTAGTTTCTAAGAAATCTAAGAGTTTTACGTGACGGCGAATTTTTGTGACGACATACATCATGATAGAATTCTGTTGTCACAGTTAAAATTTTGAGGCCAATCGCAAAATTCTCTGTCTATGTTATAGAATCAGCCGAAAGGACAAGTTTGCACTACGGGAACTAAGTGGGAGCAAATGTAGAACTCATTACAATTCTCATGGGCGACCAGTTTTACTTGAGATCTTGGTTGAGAGCACAAAGATTGTGCGTTTTTGGGATTGCAGGCAGAATTTAAGGTATAATTCTGTCCCCACAAGTCACGTTGAACGGCCAGTCACATTGGTCATTAGCAGGGTTAAACAGAAGACCGCTTGGGCATAATAATGCTACTGGTTTACCTTCAGAACACTTGTAAAACTGATTACATTTCTCGTGTGCAACCAAAACTCCATCTGAACCATCTGCTGCGCAGATAACGGGTGCTTCGCTAGGATTGTCATTATTGCCAGGATTTGTGGCTCCTGGGGTGGTTCCTGGTGGGTTTGTCACGCTTTGGTCTGGGTCTGGGATCAATCTGTCACCACAGTCAACGTTGAACGGCCAGTCACATTGGTCATTAGCAGGGTTAAACAGAAGACCGCTAGGGCATATTAATGCTACTGGTTTACCTTCAGAACACTTGTAAAACTGATTACAATTCTCGTGTGCAACCAAAACTCCATCAGAATCATCTGCTGCGCAGATAGCTGGTGCTTCGCTAGGGTTGCAGTTGTTGCCTAGATTAGAAGCTCCTGGGTTGGTTCCTGGTTGGTTGGTCACAGCTGGGTTGGTAGCGCTTTGGTCTGGGCTTGGAATAACTCTGTCACCACAGTCGACGTTAAACGGCCAGTCACATTGATCATTAGCAGGGTTAAACAGAAGACCACTTGGGCATAGTAATGCTACTGGTTTGCCTTCAGAACACTTGTAAAACTGATTACATTTCTCGTGTGCAACCAAAACTCCATCTGAACCATCAGCTGCGCAGATAGCTGGTGCTTCGCTAGGATTGTCATTATTGCCAGGATTTGTGGCTCCTGGGGTGGTTCCTGGTGGGTTTGTCACGCTTTGGTCTGAGTCTGGGATCAATCTGTCACCACAGTCAACGTTGAACGGCCAGTCACATTGGTCATTAGCAGGGTTAAACAGAAGACCGCTAGGGCATATTAATGCTACTGGTTTACCTTCAGAACACTTGTAAAACTGATTACAATTCTCGTGTGCAACCAAAACTCCATCAGAATCATCTGCTGCGCAGATAGCTGGTGCTTCGCTAGGGTTGCAGTTGTTGCCTGGATTAGAAGCTCCTGGGTTGGTTCCTGGTTGGTTGGTCACTGATGGGTTGGTGGCGCTTTGGTTTATGCTTGGAATAACTCTGTCACCACAGTTGACGTTGAACGGCCAGTCACATTGGTCATTAGCAGGGTTAAACAAAAGACCGCTAGGGCATAACAATGCTACTGGTTTACCTTCAGAACACTTGTAAAACTGATTACATTTCTCGTGTGCAACCAAAACTCCATCTGAACCATCTGCTGCGCAGATAGCTGGTGCTTCGCTAGGATTGTCATTATTGCCAGGATTTGTGGCTCCTGGGGTGGTTCCTGGTGGGTTTGTCACGCTTTGATCTGGGTCTGGGATCACTCTGTCACCACAGTCAACGTTGAACGGCCAGTCACATTGGTCATTAGCAGGGTTAAATAGAAGACCGCTAGGGCATAATAATGCTACTGGTTTACCTTCAGAACACTTGTAAAACTGATTACATTTCTCGTGTGCAACCAAAACTCCATCTGAACCATCTGCTGCGCAGATAGCTGGTGCTTCGCTCGGGTTGCAGTTGTTGCCTGGATTAGAAGCTCCTGGGTTGGTTCCTGGTTGGTTGGTTACACCTGGGTTTGTCACGCTTTGGTCCAGGTTTGGGATCACTCTGTCACCACAGTCGACGTTGAACGGCCAGTCACATTGGTCATTAGCAGGGTTAAACAGAAGACCGCTAGGGCATAACAATGCTACTGGTTTACCTTCAGAACACTTGTAAAACTGATTACAATTCTCATGTGCAACCAAAACTCCATCTGAACCATCTGCTGCGCAGATAGCTGGTGCTTCGCTAGGATTGCAGTTGTTGCCTGGATTAGTAGCTCCTGGAGTGGTTGCTTGCGGATTGGTTACAGCTGGGTTTGTCACGCCTTGGTCCGGGCTTGGGATCACTCTGTCACCACAGTCGACGTTGAACGGCCAGT
The DNA here is from genome assembly GCA_028554685.1 of Agrotis ipsilon. Lineage (NCBI taxonomy): Eukaryota > Metazoa > Arthropoda > Insecta > Lepidoptera > Noctuidae > Agrotis > Agrotis ipsilon. The sequence goes on from CM052966.1 coordinate 13,136,775, forward strand.
CACATTGGTCATTAGCAGGGTTAAACAGAAGACCGCTAGGGCATAATAATGCTACTGGTTTACCTTCAGAACACTTGTAAAACTGATTACAATTCTCATGTGCAACCAAAACTCCATCTGAACCATCTGCTGCGCAGATAGCTGGTGCTTCGCTAGGATTGCAGTTGTTGCCTGGATTAGTAGCTCCTGGAGTGGTTGCTTGCGGATTGGTTACAGCTGGGTTTGTCACGCCTTGGTCCGGGCTTGGGATCACTCTGTCACCACAGTCGACGTTGAACGGCCAGTCACATTGGTCATTAGCAGGGTTAAACAGAAGACCGCTAGGGCATAACAATGCTACTGGTTTACCTTCAGAACACTTGTAAAACTGATTACAATTCTCGTGTGCAACCAAAACTCCATCTGAACCATCTGCTGCGCAGATAGCTGGTGCTTCGCTAGGATTGCAGTTGTTGCCTGGATTAGTAGCTCCTGGAGTGGTTGCTTGCGGATTGGTTACAGCTGGGTTTGTCACGCCTTGGTCCGGGCTTGGGATCACTCTGTCACCACAGTCCACGTTGAACGGCCAGTCACATTGGTCATTAGCAGGGTTAAACAGAAGACCGCTAGGGCATAACAATGCTACTGGTTTACCTTCAGAACACTTGTAAAACTGATTACAATTCTCGTGTGCAACCAAAACTCCATCTGAACCATCTGCTGCGCAGATAGCTGGTGCTTCGCTAGGATTGCAGTTGTTGCCTGGATTAGTAGCTCCTGGAGTGGTTGCTTGCGGATTGGTTACAGCTGGGTTTGTCACGCCTTGGTCCGGGCTTGGGATCACTCTGTCACCACAGTCGACGTTGAACGGCCAGTCACATTGGTCATTAGCAGGGTTAAACAGAAGACCGCTAGGGCATAACAATGCTACTGGTTTACCTTCAGAACACTTGTAAAACTGATTACAATTCTCGTGTGCAACCAAAACTCCATCTGAACCATCTGCTGCGCAGATAGCTGGTGCTTCGCTAGGATTGCAGTTGTTGCCTGGATTAGTAGCTCCTGGAGTGGTTGCTTGCGGATTGGTTACAGCTGGGTTTGTCACGCCTTGGTCCGGGCTTGGGATCACTCTGTCACCACAGTCCACGTTGAACGGCCAGTCACATTGGTCATTAGCAGGGTTAAACAGAAGACCGCTAGGGCATAATAATGCTACAGGTTTACCTTCAGAACACTTGTAAAACTGATTACAATTCTCGTGTGCAACCAAAACTCCATCTGAACCATCTGCTGCGCAGATAGCTGGTGCTTCGCTAGGATTGCAGTTGTTGCCTGGATTAGTAGCTCCTGGAGTGGTTGCTTGCGGATTGGTTACAGCTGGGTTTGTCACGCCTTGGTCCGGGCTTGGGATCACTCTGTCACCACAGTCGACGTTGAACGGCCAGTCACATTGGTCATTAGCAGGGTTAAACAGAAGACCGCTAGGGCATAACAATGCTACTGGTTTACCTTCAGAACACTTGTAAAACTGATTACAATTCTCGTGTGCAACCAAAACTCCATCTGAACCATCTGCTGCGCAGATAGCTGGTGCTTCGCTAGGATTGCAGTTGTTGCCTGGATTAGTAGCTCCTGGAGTGGTTGCTTGCGGATTGGTTACAGCTGGGTTTGTCACGCCTTGGTCCGGGCTTGGGATCACTCTGTCACCACAGTCGACGTTGAACGGCCAGTCACATTGGTCATTAGCAGGGTTAAACAGAAGACCGCTAGGGCATAACAATGCTACTGGTTTACCTTCAGAACACTTGTAAAACTGATTACAATTCTCGTGTGCAACCAAAACTCCATCTGAACCATCTGCTGCGCAGATAGCTGGTGCTTCGCTAGGATTGCAGTTGTTGCCTGGATTAGTAGCTCCTGGAGTGGTTGCTTGCGGATTGGTTACAGCTGGGTTTGTCACGCCTTGGTCCGGGCTTGGGATCACTCTGTCACCACAGTCGACGTTGAACGGCCAGTCACATTGGTCATTAGCAGGGTTAAACAGAAGACCGCTAGGGCATAACAATGCTACTGGTTTACCTTCAGAACACTTGTAAAACTGATTACAATTCTCGTGTGCAACCAAAACTCCATCTGAACCATCTGCTGCGCAGATAGCTGGTGCTTCGCTAGGATTGCAGTTGTTGCCTGGATTAGTAGCTCCTGGAGTGGTTGCTTGCGGATTGGTTACAGCTGGGTTTGTCACGCCTTGGTCCGGGCTTGGGATCACTCTGTCACCACAGTCCACGTTGAACGGCCAGTCACATTGGTCATTAGCAGGGTTAAACAGAAGACCGCTAGGGCATAATAATGCTACTGGTTTACCTTCAGAACACTTGTAAAACTGATTACAATTCTCATGTGCAACCAAAACTCCATCTGAACCATCTGCTGCGCAGATAGCTGGTGCTTCGCTAGGATTGCAGTTGTTGCCTGGATTAGTAGCTCCTGGAGTGGTTGCTTGCGGATTGGTTACAGCTGGGTTTGTCACGCCTTGGTCCGGGCTTGGGATCACTCTGTCACCACAGTCCACGTTGAACGGCCAGTCACATTGGTCATTAGCAGGGTTAAACAGAAGACCGCTAGGGCATAACAATGCTACTGGTTTACCTTCAGAACACTTGTAAAACTGATTACAATTCTCGTGTGCAACCAAAACTCCATCTGAACCATCTGCTGCGCAGATAGCTGGTGCTTCGCTAGGATTGCAGTTGTTGCCTGGATTAGTAGCTCCTGGAGTGGTTGCTTGCGGATTGGTTACAGCTGGGTTTGTCACGCCTTGGTCCGGGCTTGGGATCACTCTGTCACCACAGTCCACGTTGAACGGCCAGTCACATTGGTCATTAGCAGGGTTAAACAGAAGACCGCTAGGGCATAACAATGCTACTGGTTTACCTTCAGAACACTTGTAAAACTGATTACAATTCTCGTGTGCAACCAAAACTCCATCTGAACCATCTGCTGCGCAGATAGCTGGTGCTTCGCTAGGATTGCAGTTGTTGCCTGGATTAGTAGCTCCTGGAGTGGTTGCTTGCGGATTGGTTACAGCTGGGTTTGTCACGCCTTGGTCCGGGCTTGGGATCACTCTGTCACCACAGTCCACGTTGAACGGCCAGTCACATTGGTCATTAGCAGGGTTAAACAGAAGACCGCTTGGGCACAATAATGCTACTGGTTTACCTTCAGAACACGTGTAAAACTGATTACAATTCTCGTGTGCAACCAAAACTCCATCTGAACCATCTGCTGCACAGATAGCTAGTGCTTCGCTAGGATTGCAGTTGTTGCCTGGATTCGTAGCTCCTGGGGTGGTTCCTGGTGAGTTGGTCACAGCTGGGTTTGTGACGCTTTGGTCTGGGTCTGGGATCACTCTGTCGCCACAGTCCACTTTTGATGGCCAGTCACATTGCCCCTCAGCAGGGTTGAACAGAAGATTGGCTGGACAAGTAAATACTACAGGAACGTTGACAACACATATATAAAACTGGTTGCAATTCTCGTGTGGTAGCAAGAACTTCGGAACATCACCAGGAGCACAGATATTATCTGGACTCGTTCCTAGTGGGTCGATCACACTGGGGACGGAAACGCTTTGATCTGGGATCACTCTGTCACCACATTCCACGTTGACCGGCCAGTCACATTGATCCTTAGCAGGGTTAAATAGAAGACCGTCAGGACACAAGAATGCTACTGGTTTACCTTCAGAACACGTGTAAAACTGATTACATTTCTCGTGTGCAACCAAAACTCCAGCTGAACCATCTGCTGCGCAGATAGCTGGTGCTTCGCTAGGATTGCCATTATTGCCTGGAATTGTGGCTTCTGGAGTGGTTCCTGGTGGATTAGTCACGCTTTGGTTTGGGTCTGGGATCACTCTGTCACCACAGTCCACGTTTGATGGCCAGTCACATTGCCGCTCAGCAAGGTCGAACAGAAGACCTTCTGGACACGTAAATACTACAGGAACGTTGACAACACACATATAAAACTGGTTGCAATTCTCGTGTGGTAGCAAGAACTTCGGAACATCACCAGGAGCACAGATATTATCTGGGTTTGTTCCTAGTGGGTCGATCACACTGGGGACGGAAACGCTTTGATCTGGGATCACTCTGTCACCACATTCCACGTTGACCGGCCAGTCACATTGATCCTTAGCAGGGTTAAATAGAAGACCGTCAGGACACAAGAATGCTACTGGTTTACCTTCAGAACACGTGTAAAACTGATTACATTTCTCGTGTGCAACCAAAACTCCAGCTGAACCATCTGCTGCGCAGATAGCTGGTGCTTCGCTAGGATTGCCATTATTGCCTGGAATTGTGGCTTCTGGAGTGGTTCCTGGTGGATTAGTCACGCTTTGGTCTGGGTCTGGGATCACTCTGTCACCACAGTCCACGTTTGATGGCCAGTCACATTGCCGCTCAGCAAGGTCGAACAGAAGACCTTCTGGACACGTAAATACTACAGGAACGTTGACAACACACATATAAAACTGGTTGCAATTCTCGTGTGGTAGCAAGAACTTCGGAACATCACCAGGAGCACAGATATTATCTGGGCTTGTTCCTAGTGGGTCGATCACACTGGGGACGGAAACGCTTTGATCTGGGACCACTCTGTCACCACAGTCCACGTTGACCGACCAGTCACATTGATCCTTGGTAGGGTTAAAGAGAAGACCGTCGGGGCACAAGAATGCTACTGGTTTACTTCCTGAACATTTGAAAAACTGATTACATTTCTCGTGTGCAACTAAGACTCCATCTGAACCAACCGCTGCGCAGATAGCTGGTGCTTCGCTAGGATTGCCATTATTGCCTGGAATTGGGGCTTCTGGAGTGGTTCCTGGTGGTTTAGTCACACTTTGGTTTGGGTCTGGGATTACTCGGTCACCACAGTCCACGTCTGACGGCCAGTCACATATACCCTTAAGGGCGTCGTACAGAAGACCGTCTGGACACGTAAATAATACGGGAACGTTGAAAACACATCTATAAAACTGGTTGCAATTCTCGTGTGGTACCAAGAATCTCGGTAGTCCCCAAACAGGACAGATATTGTCTGGGCTGCCTCCTAGTGGGTCGATCACACTGGGGACGAAAACTCTTTGATCTGGGATCACTCTGTCACCACAATCCACGTTGACCGGCCAGTCACATTGTTCAGTGTAGGGATTGTATCGTAAGTTTCCGTAGCATTTGAATGCGACAGGTTTACCGTGGTTGCATTTGTAGAACTGATTGCAATTTTCATGGGCTACTAACCGATTATCGTTATCGTTTGTAGCCTGGCAGATCTGATGCGCTTGCGACGCTCGTAGCACTGGGTTTTGGTGGAACCCCTGTGCTAGTGCAACCGCACATAGCAGTATTGTTACGGTGCCTGAAAGAGACAAAAAAAAATGTAGCTGTTCTGATCTAAACTTTTCCTGTTTTAAGTCGCTGTCGAAATTAATAAGGATTGGGAGGTGACTTTCAGGATAATTCCAAAGAATCTGTATGCCTTGTGGAAGTTAATCTAACACGTGGACAATTTACGCTAATGTACGCTTTTCCCCATGAAAATAACGTAACTTAATTATTAACTTCTTTGGGAAAGTCGATCACGTATTAGATAGTATATTCTTTGGTGGTATAATCACTAGAATATTCCTATTTCTTTTAAAGCTAGAGAATTTAATTTTAATCTCTATTAAATATATTTTGAAAGGTAAAAATTGCACAGTATGTCTATTTTTTTTTGGAAATGATTTCAACCATGCTCCTATTCGGTTTAATTAATAACTCCAGGGAAACCCTTTATAAACTGACTGGCTGTTTGGTCGGCCTGATCGATCAACGTCCAGCTGAAACAGCTGGGTTTGGGATTTTAGAAAATTCAATCCCTAGCCTGAACCAGTGACACGACGGTGACGGTGTTCTAACAGGGCACACCTCACCGTTCGGTCCATCCACTTAATCACGAAATATACGTTATTACATTTTCACTGTGTCTATTAAAAAAATCGGAGTTATAAAGATAGCGGGAATTTCAGTCGCAAAATGAGTGTTCTGCTAAAGCAGTATAATAGTCCAGTCATTAAAGCCTAAACCCGAAAATAATTAGTAACTTGCTGACATTTTAAGGGGTTCTTAAAGAAGGTATATTATCACGACACGAAATTTACGCTCGTTAACAATGAAATTATGAGGTAGGTAGCACATTCACTTGAACACTTACCTTTCATTAATAGATCCAATGAGACTTGACTCTGAACTGACACAAAATAATTGATTGCACAATGTTTATCATTTTCCTCCTGTTTTATATATTATTTGCGACAGATAATCAGTTCGATTAAAATAAAAACTGATTTAAATCACTGCACCGGGTTTTTGTAGATAAGTATCACAATGAGGTAGAGTGCATGTACTGATGTTATTAAAAATAAATGTATTCAGAAAATCAAAGTCATAAACGGCAATGCTGAAGAAAAAAGCCGGGTTTACCCGTGGGTAAATGGAAAATCGGCGAATTGGTCTACTCTACACGGCTATGCCACATGGAGCGAAAGTACCTTGAATATTGTAGATAGAACATTTTACTGAAAGAAAACATTATTTTAACCAAACATTGTTTGTTGGCGGAGACACCTCGCGCCCGGCATTGGTCGCGGCCATGCTGCGGGGCAAGACGAAGTGGGAAGCGTTCGCCTCCTTCTGCGAAGCAGTAATGCTCATGAAGGAGGAGGCGGGCCGCGAGGTAGAGAGGAAAGCGTCCTCCCTCCGCCCCAACCGCAGTGGTACACGCCCACGGTGTCGGACGTCGGCAGATGACCTACGGCCATCGTAGGCGAGGGCATGCGGACAGCGAGTAAAGGGCAACTCGCTGTCCGACCATGGACCATGCCCGGGTCGACAGCGCGTCGTGTTCCACGCGCGCCTCAAAGAGCGTCTGCAAAATTCCGGGGCCCCCTCACAGAGGACCAAAGCCTACCGGGGTCGCGGGACTGATTTCCATCACCGTGACCCCGGAACATAAAGGGCTATTGAAGGACACCGTGGATTTTAGTCAGTACAAGTCTGACAGTCCCTCCCGCCCTGCCCTGGGTGGGAGGACTCATTTGATGATTTTACCACGCAAAAAAAAAAGAAAAGCATTGCTTGTTCTCGTGGTGCTTGGGGGACAGAGGCCAAGGTTTTCATGAGGGAAATTGGTCAGAGATCTAGGTCCAATGGTTTGGACCATCGCTCCGGATCGTTTCTGGTGCAGAGACTGGCAATTGCCATTCAGCGTGGTTACGAGGCAAGTATCAGGAAAGTTCCGAGGTGGTTTGTATAATTAGGGTAGTTTTTATTATTTTTGACGATCCATATTTTAATTGTATTTCTGATTTGGCTTGTTTTAAATATAATAATCCCATCAAAAACAATACTTGTCAAAAAAACCAAGTCTCGCAACTCAGTTGTTCTACGGTAAAAAGTTGTGAGATCCATGTAATACCAAGTCTTATCCATGTAATACTTAAGCGACTTCCTGTCTTAATACGTCCACTCCCTACGACCACGATCATGGTCAATAATAATTGAAAATCAATTGTGTCTGGAATCTCAGTACTCGAATAATATGTGATTATGAAGTTATTTAAGCAGTTATGTACCTATTTAGAAAACTGAATCAAAATTGAAAAATTTTACTCGACTTGGCGGGGGCACTACCGTGCCCCCAAATATTTTAGATTTTCCTTGACTCATACACCAAACACTACTTATATTCCAAATTTGAAGAGAAGCTTCTGAAGAAGGTCTGCTAGAAGTGCCTTAGAATTTTGATGATCGGTGAGTCAGTGAGTGACAAAATTAAGAAACTTTGACCCGTTATAATTCTTAAACTACTGGTTCAAATTGAATGAAATTTGAAATATACCGTGTCTTTACAATGCCTGCATGGTTTCTGAAAATTCAGTCTTCTAGTTTTATCCACAACAAAGTTACAGGGTGTCGAAAATTGCCTGAATTGCTTCGAGAAAAGGATGGTACGGCCGTGCCGCTTTTTTGCTCGACTTGGTGGGGGCACTGTCGTGCCCCCAGATTTGAATACTAATTTAATGTAAATTTTAAGTTTGTATTAAAATATATATTTTAGTACTTTAGTGTTAGTTTAGTTTAGTAAATTTCGTTTATGTTCATAAGTTGCTTAATCTATCATGAATCATATTTGATGGGGCTTCGAATATTTTACTACTACCCATTTCCTTCAGAAATGAGATAAATCCTTCCTTTCTACCCTTTCCCATCTTATGGTTTCGTCTGAAGCTCTGGAATGGTTCTCTTCCTATCTTCGGGGACGTCAGAAGACGGTTCGCGTTGACGGGAGTTCGTCAAGTTGGGGTGATCTATCTGCTGGTGTTCCACAAGGCGGTATTCTTTCCCCAATGTTATTCTCCATCTTCATAAATTTTATAACTGTCTGTCTTCGGTGTTCGTATCATCTGTATGCCGATGACCTTCAGCTGTATGCAGCTTCGTGGGTGGAGAGTTTGTCGGACGCGATTGGAGACGTAAACCAGGACTTGGTCGCTGTTAAGAACTGGTCTGATAGGTTTGGGGTGTCTGTGAATCCCTCAAAATGTCAGGCCATTCTGATTGGGAGTCCGCGCATGATGGGTCGGGTGGGGATTAGCTCTCTCCCTCCTATTATTTTTAACGGTATCGTTATCCCCATCAGCCCTAGTGTAAAAGATCTCGGGCTTCACCTTGAGTCGACACTCGGCTGGCAAAACCAAGTTTCTAGTGTATGTCAGAGGGTCAACGGGACCTTGCGCGGCCTGTATCGTCTGAGGAACTTTCTGCCTGCGAAAACCAAGACAATGCTTGTGCGGACTTTAATCTTTCCTATAATCGACTATGGTGATGTGTGCTACTTTGATCTGAACTCAGTTTTTCTGGATAAGCTTGATCGGCTCTTAAATAACTGCATCCGGTTCATATTTAATCTGAAGAAATATGATCATGTCTCGAGCTACAGATCTGAGCTTAATTGGATGTCGATCCGACAGAGACGTAATTTGCGTGCCTTGATCACTCTTTTCTCTCTACTCAACTCTCCGTCCTCTCCTTCCTATCTTATCCCTCACTTTCAATTCCTATGTACTTCACATACTAGGAATCTGCGTTCTTCTAATAATCTTTTCTTACTTTGCCCTTCTCATAGTTCTAATTTTATTCACTCTTCATTTCACATTCAGTCCATTCTTCTTTGGAATGCGCTTCCTCTCGATATCAGGACGGCCACCAGTCAATATGCATTTAAGCGGAAGTTGCATCATCATTTTCTAAATCATTAGCAGTGTCGTCTCAATCTCCTTTCTTATTTATATGTATATATATATATATACGTATATATGTCGACACCCTTGCGCCATCCCATCTTTCTGGTACTGCATGCTGTGCTGGTGCGGCTGCTGCAAGTGCCGAAAACGTCAAACGGCGCAAATACAATGGCTTGACTAGTAGCTATGTGTTTGAGCCGTTTAGGGTTGAAACACTAGGGCCATGGGGTCCGAGCGCTCACCAACTTTTCAAAGACATCGCCAAGCGTATAGTCGACGCTTCGCGTGACCAGAGGGCTGGCCTATATCTTGGGCAAAGGATCAGCATTGCGATTTATTTCGATCATTATTGTAAATATTTTACCTTTATTTTTTAAATGTGTTATATTAATATATTATAGTAAATATAATATATTTACTATAGTAAGAAAAAATATATATATAAAAAAAATTAAAAAAAAAACAAATATATTATTGCAAATATTATTTGTATGTTTATTTTATCTAGGTATATTTATGTTTATTAAATTATATTTTATCTATAATCTCTTGCTTTGAATGCACCTGCCATGTTATTTCTCCACTACCCTTGGTGACTAGTAGAGAATGCCTCAGGCATTAAGTCCGCCTATGTACTTTTATGTTGCATGAAGTTTTAAATAAATAATCTCCCGGTTAACTAAGATGGTCGCCAAGATTCCCAGATCTAACCCCGTTAGATTTTTTATAGGGTTTTGTAAAAAATGTAGTTGTCAAGAATCAGCATAAAAATGGCCACGAGCTACAATTAGACGTATCACTTAGACGTATTATTGTGAATATCCACCGCAACAAATAATCAAATGAGTGCGACTAAGTATTCAACAGTATGGGACTCATATTGAGCATTTAATAAATTGATTAATTTTGTAACAAAAAATGCTAAAATTCATGGACTTCCTTTTATTTCTGACACCATGCTATGTAGCAAAAATAATACTTATGATGTAACCTTTCGATCGGTATGATAAAACGATACAGGAGTTTATAGGGCAATTCTTTTTCTCGTGTAGAGGGTTCGATTCCTGGTTCAACCATGTAATTATTCAAAAATCTATGAATGCTGTTTAATATGTTTTTTAAATTAAAATAATCTCTTCTCTCGCAGTAAAATGTTCTATCTACGATATTCAAGGTACTTTCCCTCCATGTGGCATAGCCGTGGGTCGCCCTATACTCGTATACTTATATCATTGAGAGTGGGGAGCAGTGGTCCATCTGCTCTGACCTATTAGTTGGACCATGGGCCTTCATATACTACAATACTTACTACGGCGGTTAAGTAATTGCTACTCTAATGAGGCTGTTATATTAGTAGCCAATGTTTTGATAGTGTACTATGGTGTCTCGATTTTTTTTTGAAGAAATGCTATTTCTTCAAAAACTGACACCTGGCGACTTCGCTTAAAGCGAGACCAACATTTGTACCCACTGCATCTCAAGCTGCGCTACCAAGAATGGATATTTTTTAAAGAATGTTTTTGGTGGGATAATGCAATTATGATATTTGTTTCTAGAAAATAGAAAGTTCTCAAATAGGGGCCTGAAAATGCGGCGAAATGTTTCCAGAAAAACTGTGTTGCTTTGCGCTCGACATGACGGGGGAACTGCCGTGCCCTCAGACACGCTGCAAGAAATTCCATGTGAGTTTTACAATTACTTTGTTACAATTACATTGCGGACTATTAATAAACAATGAATACAACTGATCTTAGTGATCAAACAACGGAGGACACAGGAGAGCATACGGTGCAAGACTGCCCAGCTTGGGCAGAGCACCGACGTGTCCTCACGGCGGCGATAGGCGGAGATCTCTCGCGCCCGGCATTGGTTTTGGCCATGCTGCGGAGCGAGACGGAGTGGGAAGCGGTCGCCGCCTTCTGCGAGGCAGTAATGCTCGTGAAGGAGGCGGCGGGCCGCAAGAGAGAGAGAGGACAGCGTCCTCCCTCCACCCCAACCGCAGTGGTGTACGCCCACGGCGCCGTACGTCGCAAGACGATCTCCGGCCACCGTAGGAGCGGGCATGCGGACAGCGAGTAAAGGGCAACTCGCTGTCCGACCATGGACCATGCCCGGCGACGGCGACGGCGCGTCGTGTTCCACGCGCGCCTCAAAGAGCTGTCAGCAAAATGACGGGGCCCCCTCTCAGAGGGCCAAAGCCTGCCGGGGTCGCGGGACTTATTTCTTTTACCGTGACCCCGGAACATAAAGGGCTACTGAAGGTCACCGTGGATTTTAGTCAGTACAAGTCTGACAGTACCTCCCGCCCTGCCCGGGGTTGGAGGTTTCATTTGATGATTTTACCAAGCTAAAAAAAAAAAAAGTGATCAAACAAATAGCGCAATGTAGCCAAAGTTGTATGCAAATCCCATGCAATTTCATGCATTGTCTAAATAAGGCTTTATGACGCATTGGTACGTCAAATATATCTAAAGCGCCGTATTCACGTTCCATCTTGCTGTACGTCCCGCCAAGGTCATACACGATACACGAAGCAAAAACACCGTGATTATGACGTACAGGACGTACGTCAAGCCTATTCACGTTGTTTTTGCGTCGTGCATCGTGCATGACGTACAGCCGTGACAGATGGTGAATACGGCGCTTAATATCATTTTGATCAGTTTTTGTTTTAAAGATAAAAAAAAGTAATTTCTTAAAAATGAGCTCATTTCTTTAATTTGTTTTTTATCATAACTTCCCAGAATATTCCCCTTATCAGCGATACGATCAATTGGTGTAAAACAGGTAGAAAAATTGATATTCAAATTCCAATGACGCACTTTTAGTTTTCATCAGAATGGGTATCGAATTTTCTATTTCTTCCGGTTTTCCTCATACGCAGTTTCAGATTTGGTGATCAGCGCTGCACATTGTACATGATTATTGCATTCCTCATTTGATTTAGCAAACGTGGAAAACATTTACATAATTATACCTATATAATGCATAAAAGTGTTAGGAACGATATCGTGTTGTTCAAAAGATTAAAGGGATTTTTGGAAGTGTTTTTTTTTTTTTAAACATTGCCCCGCACTTGAAATTTCTCCTGCATCGAGGGTGCGTTTACAAACATGTAAACTTACATACAACAACTTCTTGTAGATCATACAAATATTTGTTCCGTGCGGGAATCGAACCCGCGACGCAGCGCAGCAGTCCAACGCTTAGCCACTGCGTTAACCGTGACGTCCATGTTTGCATTGTGCTTAGTTTTAATTGTGCTTAGATTTATTCAAAAATATAGTTTACTTTTTAGTATTGGATATTACTGATACTGCTAGCCCTTTTTTTTTTGTTTTACGTGGTAAAATCATCAAATGAGTCCTCCCGCCCCGGGCAGGGCGACTGTCAGACTTGACTGATTTAAATCCACGGTACCTTCGGTAGCCTTTTGTGTACCGGAGTCGCGGAGTACGTATGTCCCGCGACCCCGGCAAGGCTATGGCCCTCTATAGGGGGGCTCGTCAGCGTGCTGACGCTCTTTGAGGCGCGCGTGGAACACAACGCGCCGTCGACCCGGGCATGGTCCATGGTCGGGCAGCGAGTTGCCCTTTACTCGCCGCCCGCATGCGAGCGCCTACGGTGACAGCAACAGCGGGGCAAAGGCTTCTCTCCATGACTTCCAGTTTTCACGATCCTTGGTCAAAGGGTACATCTTCTACGAGGTCTGCTGCGACGCCTTCTACCTACCAGAATCTGTCAAAAACCAATCGAACATTAATCTTCCACTATAGTGATAAATTTGAAAATGTATTTAAACATTTTGACAGATTGAGGTGCTTTCGTCGCGATATGCCTACTTCGCACTATGACTACTTTCTCATTATTTTAAGTAATCGGTAGCACAATGCTAACATTTTGAAATCACCATAGATCTTTTAAATTTACCCTACGTTTGATTGAAAGTTACCATATTTTGTGAGAATTTGGGCAACTCTGTGATCTACCTCTACCGACGGCCTGGTCAGCCGCTCACATACGGACGGATGGAAAGAATTGGTGGAAGTTTTACCTACTTTTTACCTAATTCTTTATTACATATGATCTGACTAGTGACTCTAGTTTGTCGCCGAATTTCCATCGGGTACATTCATTCCATTCCATATATGTAATGGATAATCGGCGACAAACTAGAGTTACCGACATAGCTCGTAAAATTTGCAAGTTGAAGTGGCAATGGGCAGACCACATCGCTCGTAGAACTGATAACAGTTGGGGAAGAAAAGCAACGGACCGAAAGACGCAGTGTAGGCAGGCCTCCCACTAGGTGGACCGACGACATCGTGAGAGTCGCAGGGCATCCGATGGATGCAAGTGGCGAATTGTCGTTCGGCGTGGCGGTCTAAAGAGGAGGCCTATGTTCAGCAGTGGACGTCTGATGATTATGAAGAATGTAATGGTACCCTTAGGCGTCCACAACTACAAGCGTGTAAAGAGGGCGTTTGGATTGAGGTTAATTGTTGACACTGGTGTCCGATCCGGCTTAGTGTTAGTTTTTGGACACAGATCAAAGTGCGCTTATGACAAAATTAAATGCTATGTGACGCATTCACACGTTAGTACGCGTTTAGTAACCGTTGTGATCTCGTGACGAGCTTTTTATAAAGCAAGTTTTTTTATTCTTTGTTTAAAATGAGTGGCTGATCGAAACAAAGAGACTTTATTGTTCCTGGAGACTTTATTGTTCCTGGACATTTGCCAAGCTTTGGCAAGCATGGAAAGACGTAATACAATTCCTCTCTAAGACCTAAGCAAGATAGCACACCGCGACTGCTTTCGTTTTACGGGAACAACTAAATAAGACTAGTAAGTACTCGATTTAAGGTAGGACATAAGGTCATCTGGTGGCAAGCCACACTTTGAAGAATAATTTGTGTAAAGTCTTGCCTCTATATATACGAGGAATTACGTTCAAAACAAAATACCAGTGGTAAACAGGTACTGACGTGTCACCCGTTGTTTTACATTCTTCGATTTATCATCAGATTAAATATTTTATCTTCACCTGACTCCTATTTAATATACGTGACGTAGACTCATTATTTTGATATCATTATGATTTTGTAGTCTGACTCAAATACTTTTTATTGAACATTGAAACCTTTTATTTTAAACACTTTTCACCCAGAAACTTTCAAGCGGGCGCAGTGTAGGTTGGTAGATCTGTGTTCTAACAGTGGGGATATTATAGGCTTACAATGAAAACCCGGCTTCGCTCGGGTGAAACATGACTCATGATACACATCTAGGTACAAAATGTAGGTAGATATTTTCTGTAGTCAATACCGTAGATAATGTTTTAATATTCAGGTAAGCTTTCGATCGAGTCTACCGTAGCACGGAATTATTAATATAGATGATACTAATTTAATTACTACGTTATCTGTTAATTTGGAAGTGTTGATTAACATGCTTTATGTATGTGATAAAATTCCAAGGTGGACAAAGGCCCCCCGCTTGTCTCGTAATATTTCGACTGGCAGATATGACCTTTTTTTTCGTGGTAAAATGATCAAGGGCGGGAGGTACTGTCAGACTTGTACTGACTAAAATCCACGGTGTTGTTCAATAGCCGATTATGTTCCGAGGTAGCAAGGTTGCGGAGCTTATCTCACGGTTATGAGATAAGTCCCGCAACCTTGGCAGACTTTTGCCCTCTAGAGGCGCCCCGTCATCATGCTGACACTTTTTGAGGCGCGCGTGGAACACAACGCGCCCTTGAACCATCACCGGTTAGTTCATGGACGGACAGCGAGTCGCCCATTACTAGACCCTCGCATGGGAGGACGCTGTCCTCTCCCTCACGCAGCCCGCCTCCTTCGCGAAGGAGGCGACCGCTTCCCACCCCATGTCGCCCTGCAGCATGGCCTCGACCAATGCCGGGCGCGAGAGGTCTCCGTCGATCGCCGTCGTCGGTGCTCTGTCCAAGCGGTACAGTCCTGCACAGTGTCCTCCGGGCGATGCTCGCAGTGGTGGCAGATATGACCTACCTAGATGACATTTATTGTATCAAGGTGAAATAAGGAAATCCAAGATTCTACTGGTCCAATATACTATATAATATTTCGTTTAAGTCGACAATATAACAAGGTTAACATAATAGACTGAATGGTGGAAGCTACAAAATTCAAATGGAAGTTATATATTTTTGTAGAAAGCAGAGTACAATAGTATTATATGTTTTAAGTGATACAAGTACTTCGTAAGGCATGCAAAATTATAGGTAAGTAGGTATAACCGTATAATCATGGTTTATCAAAATTCAAGATCAGGATTGACACTGAAATATTTATGTATAGATAGAAAAAAAAATAGATATTCAACCAATGGAATGAACTTTTTATAATATTAATACAGATTTATTATTATTATTTAGTAAAATAACAACAAAATATTTCAATTCCTAGTGTTATTGAAAACAGATTAACTTTATTTATGAAACATGCAAGATAATTGGTCTTACATTACTTTCAAGTTCCTGATATATTTATGTGAGCAAAATAACATTATGACGCTTTAAAACTTTTATTTTGTTATAGGTACTTCATTTTCAGCAAAATATTTACCATTTACCAGAAATTCAAGCCGTGAACATGCCTCATGTTCTCTGCTTGAATTTAGACAAGCGGCCACAACCTATCGTGTGGCATTAAATAACCTTCTAAACGAAAATTCAAAAATATTTTTTTCACAAAATGCAGGCGACTCTTCTGGTGCCTAGGCGCAAACCTAAACCGACCGAAAAACCTGTGTAAATGCTTCAAACATGATATATCCATTGGCTCAACCTCTTGTCTATTAATTTATACCTACAGAGACAGTGGAAAACGTTGTAAAGTAAATAACGGTAGGGATTTTGTATAGTTAGAACCATGGTAAATGTGGCATTACTTTCAAGTGCACCTCGTTTAACGCTTGCGGGATAATGAACTCAATTTTATGCAACTCCGTGATTTACAAAACTGGATCACCT
Source organism: Agrotis ipsilon (assembly GCA_028554685.1). NCBI lineage: Eukaryota > Metazoa > Arthropoda > Insecta > Lepidoptera > Noctuidae > Agrotis > Agrotis ipsilon. The sequence continues at coordinate 13,153,124 of CM052966.1, forward strand.
ATATTGGTAATCATGTATAACTACGCTTATTTAATAAAGCTGAGGAGTTTGAATATTTGGATGAATGAGCTAATCTCAGGAACTGCTGGTTCGAGTTGAAAAATATTGATTGTGATAGATATAGTCAAAATATCAAGGAAGACAAGAAGCTATAAAACGTTACGCTGCGTCCAACAGGAGCTGAGCAGCAGTGGTAAAACCACGGGTAAGAGAACGGGTGTAATAATATGGAGCGTTGTAGATTAGCATTGTTTTGTATGTACGTGTGTTCATGAGCAAAACGTCGTATTGCTCATTAAATTGAGTAAGTACTAAAAGATACAAAATCTAGTGCAACTAGAAAATAATTAACAATTCTGTATTGCCAATATGCACTTCAACGCAGGGTCCCCCTTGATTATATAGGTCTTTGTTACTATGTAAAGTATGATCATATGCTGCCATGTTGAACATCATCATCATCATCTGCCTAGCCTTTTCGCAACCATGTCAGGGTCGGCTTCCGGTAATACGATACCCTATGATATAGACTGGCTGTCAGGCTTTAGAGCTGCTGACTAACAGTAACGACTGCCAAAGATCTACAAATTTCCGCCGGGACCAACGGCTTTACGTGCTTTCCGAGGCACGGAGGAATAGTCGTCGGATAAGGAGGGAAGAAACGCCTGGGTGTCACGACTGCGAGGATCGCATGGACATGGTGGAGCATACGGTACAGGACTGCACCGCTTGGGCAGAGCACCGACGACGGCCATAGACGGAGACCTCTCGCACCCGGCATTGGTCGCGGCCATGCTGCAGGGCGAGACGGAATGAGATGCGGTTGCCTCCCTCTGCGAAGCACTCATGCTTGCGAGGGAGAAGACAGCGTCCTCCCTCCACCCCAGCCGCATTGGTAGACGCCCACGGCGACGGACGCCGGCGGACGATCTTCAGCAACCGGAGCTGCGGGCAAGTGGGCAGCAAGTAATTGGCGATTTGCTGTCCGACCATGGACCATGCCCGGGTCGACGGCGCGTTTTGTTCGACGCACGCCTCAAAGAGTGTCCCCCCTTTAGAGGAACAAAGATAGACGGGTTCGCGTGACTCACGGATTACCGTGATCCCGGAACGTAAAAGGCTATTGAAGGACACCGTGGATTTTAGTCAGTACGAGTCTGCAGTCCTCCCGCTCTGCCCTGGGTGGTTTTTTAGCTTGGTAAAATCATCAAATGAGTCCTCATTTGATGATTTTACAAAGCTAGAAAAAAACACGCAACTGAAAGAAGTTCCACGTCATAAGGAGATTGCTATTCTTTTTTATATAATAATATGTCGGAACTATCGGCATAATTTCTTTGCTCTCTATGTTTTGGATATTTATGAACCTGGCGTAAAACTTTCGCTTGATATTATTTGCAAGACACCTTTCACGAAGCCGGCAACCTAATATTTTGGACATCAAAGAAAAAATATAAGTACAAGTACAGCACGTCATGTATTACTCGGTAACCACTTTTAAACCGACTTCTAAAAAGCTTGGAATTTCTCTTGTATCATGGGTGCGTTTACCAACATAGAAACTCACATACACAAACACCCAGACCCCGAAACAAATACTTGCAGATCATACAAATATTTGATCCATACGGGGATCGAACCCGCGACACACAGCGCAGTAGTCCAATTGCTCAGCAACTGCGCAAAACGTATCGTCAAATTGGGAGGATACAGTATGGTTGAAAAAAAAAAAAATTTTTAACTTTAACTTACTTTGATCTTAGGATTAACAAAAAAAAATGTAATTAGTTTTAATAAAACGAATGTTTAATTTCTCATCATATTTAATAAAAAATACCATAATCAAATACATCATACTGATACAATATAAAATTAGTCTCTATGAATTGACATGACTGAATATTTGTTAGAAGATAGGTACATAGATAAAGAATTCACAGAAAACATTTTGCGGTTTGTTTTATAGAAAGCACCCTGGATCGTTCCAGAGCTTTATGCTCTATACTTCCTGGTTTAAGATTAATAGCTAGGAATAATCCTATCACCACATACTACATTACTTGGCCAGTCACAGCGTTGGCTATTGGGATTGTATAACAATCCTTCGTTGCATGGTCGCTCTGCAGGCACACCTCCATCACAAATGTAATATTTATCACACTTTTCATGTGCTACTAATACTCCGTTAGCGTCAATTTTTGCACAAATCACCGGAGCTTGACTGGGATCATCATGGATAACGTTGTTGTTATCTTCCTCGCTCTCACTGCTGACGACATCTTGAGGATCCGGAATTATTCTATTGCCGCAATCAACCCATTGCGACCAATAGCACCATTGGTAGGACGGATCAAAGAAAGTACCTGAAGCGCACCTGATCTCTACTATCCTAGCGTTGGTGCATTTATAAAAGTGATCACAGTATTCATGCGCTAATAAAGCACCTTCATATTCACCCGTTGCGCAACGAGCCGCAGAATCTTCAAATGCACGAGCTAGTGCTACGGCACATAGCAGTAATATTATTGCGCCTGAAAATAACAATAATTATATAAAGTATTTTCAATGATAGTTATTTTATTTAAAGGTATTCTGTTTTAAATAAACTTGTGCCTTTTTCAACAAATTCGCTTTTAAATATTAATAATGAGTTTATTTTGCCTAGAACTCTGCCTCGTTTGTCTAGAACTCGAAAGGCTGCAAGCGCGAGTGCGGAGTATGAGGTACTGGGTTCGATAATACTTTGATAGAATTATAGATGTGAATGTAAAGTTGAATTGTTTTCACTACTGAGTTTGTAAAAATATCAAATTTAATTTTTAAGGCCCAGCTTTCATTTTAATTTCTGTGTTAATAAACAAAATACAAAAAATGAAAATAACATGTATTACATGAACACTTACCCTTCATTTAATAGATCCAATTAGACTTGACTTTCAATTCCAAATAATTGACTGCACAATGTTTTATACATATACCTCCGTATTTATATAACTTTTAGAGCAGATTATCAGTTCGATTAAAACCGATTTAAATCAGTTCAATGTCTTTCAGATAAGTTCCAAAATTAGGTAGTACGTGCATACGCTGAAAAACAAACACTTGATTGCGGAAAACGCGAACTTATTATCATGACCTGTTCGGTTCCCTTTTTGTTTTCTTTTTTGTGTCAGGGCTCGACTACAACATAAAGTGTAAGACCGTAAGATCCTTCGCGCACTAGGCAGACTAGTAGGGTGGTGGGCCAGTAAAACATATGACGTTGTATGGGAGCCCGCGCACTAGGCAGACACGATTTTCTGGCTGCGGCAGCCAATAAAAGCGCCCGAAAGCACAGGAGACACACGTGTGTAGGCGATTTATATATGCGGCTGCCGTCAGTGTCCGCGCACTAGTTGCACATAGCAGCCCGACGCATTTTGGGTTAGAACTTTAAGGAAAAATATTGAATAGTCGTGGAATGGCTGCGGAAATATTCTGTCTGCGATAGCCTGGCTGCGAAGCCAGGCTGCCTAGTGCGCCGGGGGCCTAGCAGTTAGGGTATTGCCGGTTCCGAATAATATGTTTTTCACCTCACAAGCTCGCAAAGATTTCGTTTGTCATTCGAACTCTGAGTGCAACAACCGTTTTTATCCGCTAATTAGCTTTGCGCACGCCATTTTCTTTTAATGTGCCCCTCTTTTCTTTTAACATACCTATTACTCGTTGCTAGAATCATTTTAGGTCTTACATTTATTTCAAGTTTCTTGTTTTTTCATTTGACTCAAACAGAAAAGAGATTCCGGATTCAAAACAAAACGTAACGTACGTCGTTTTTCGTGAAAACATTTTTTTGTGAAAATATTCCGTTCTGATCCCCAAAAACTGATACCCTAGGCGATCAGTTTTATTATAAATTATATTATTTTCTATTCCACTCTAATACCCCGTAAAATCAAAAAGATTGACGTTCGTGTGGTCAGCTGACTCACCCTACCGAACATTTGATACCTGCGCTCAGATCACCTAGCGGCACACACCAGACCTGCCGGCGCATCCGCCATCTCTTCACTGCGGTCTTCTGCGGCCGCGTCGCTCCAGCTACGTGATAAGCCAGGGCAGTACTAAGTGCGCCTACTTCCACAGAACGGATAAATCTAGTGACGGCATTTGTAACCTGAGACCCAATATTTTTTTGAAAGTGTTGGTGAGTCTGTCAATTAATCATTACCCACCTTCACCTGTTCTGGGTGTTTTTGCACGTGAGTTTATATACGAGTATGTTTGTAAACACAGCCACAAAACAGGAGAAATTTCTATTGAGGGGCAACTTGAAAAAGAAACTAGTACAGGTTGTTGTAGCGCAAGTTGAGCTTATCTCCCTTGGTCTTTATATGCTTCTTTCACGTTAAGTAGGGATCGAAATATAATCCTGAGTACCTCACACAATATTTGTGTGGTAGAAAGTTGTTATTTATGTAGCTTTACTGCCGGACAATTGCCCTTGCGTATCGTAAAAGTATCCTGTTCCGACTTAGATGGGCTGACTTCTATTCGGGACGGTTCGAGCCAGTCAGATATTTTGTCTAGACCTTTTTGCAGGATTTGTAAAGCATTTGTTATCATGGAGATCATGGTTGCTAGCCAAAATAGCTTTGTCATCAGCAAATGTACCTATTGCCACATTGTCCTCTGTTGGTAAGTCTGATGTGTGCAACGTGTACTGAATCGGTCCCAGCACTGATCCTTGATCTTGATCCTTCGTTAGTTCATAAAAGTTGTGAGGAAGGCAAGCTTCTATCATGTAGAGTAAGCCTTTTTTCCAAACGCGATCGGAAGCCTGTTGAATATCTATGAAACCTAAGCAATAAAACAACTCGCTAGAGGAAAGCCTCTAGTGATTTTCCTATCGCACTCTCTGTGCACCTGTTCGACGATGGAATGTTCAGGTCTGAATCTGAATGGTGACAAAGTATGGTGTTATTTTCCTTTAAGATTGGTTGCAATCTCGAGCGCAAGAGTTTCTCAAAGATTTTTGACAGTACTGGCAACATGCTTTTTTTTAGATGTTTTTGCCCAACCTCAGTTCCTTCTGAGGGGTGGTACAGCTAGGGGTCTGGTATACTGCTTTGTGAAAAGTACTTTACCAAACGTAGAGTAATTGGTTTTCGGGAGGTACCTGTGTCTTATGAGAAAGGAGGAAACGCCTGGGTGTCACCACTGCGAAGATCGCCCGGAGGACACAGTAGAGCATACGGTGCAAGACGGCCCAGCCTGGGCAGAGCACCGACGTGTCCTCACGGCGGCGAGAGGCGGAGACGTCTCGCGCCCGGCATTGGTTGCGGCCATGCTGCGGGGCGAGACGGAGTGGGAAGCGGACGCCACCTTCTGCGAAGCAGTAATGCTCGTGAAGGAGGTGGCGGGCCGCGACAGAGAGAGGACAGCGTCCTCCCGTCGCCCGGCGGCGTCGGACGTCGGCAGACGATCTCCGGCCACCGAAGGCGCGGGCATGCGGACAGCGAGTAAAGGGCAACTCGCTGTCCGACCATGTACCATGCCCGGGTCGACGGCGCGTCGTGTTCCACGCGCGCCTCAAAGAGCGTCAGCAAAACGACGGTGCCCCCTCACAGAGGGCCAAAGCCTGCCGGGGTCGCGGGACTTATATCATCACCGTGACCCCGGAACATAAAGGGCTATTGAAGGACACCGTGGATTTTAGTCAGTACAAGTCTGACAGTCCCTCCCGCCCTGCCCGGGGTGGGAGGCCTCATTTGATAATTTTACCACGATAAAAAAAAGTAGAGTAATTAGTTGAGGCTGAAGGAGTCAGGGATTAAATCTCAGCTTCTGAGGTATTATCTAGCCAGGTTTCAAGAAGTTCTTTTAGTTCGCTAGCACCCTTCCGGAAATTGTATGTATGAGTTTCTTCATTCAAACCACATACCTACGTGCCATATCGTCTTTTTTCCGGCATAATTATTTTATTTTACTGCTAGAGGGTAATCATAGGATCAGGGGGCAAATTCTCGGTTTTAGAGATGGTGTCCAACTCGTCAAAGAAGATCATTTTTTCTGGGCTTTTTCTGAAAGTGCCGGCCAGCGAAAAAAATTGGTACCAATGGTTAGTACTAGTCATTTGGAGCAATAATTACTATGGCACCAAAGTTGTAGGATTGCTCTTGGCCAAGTTATACAAGTTCGAAGATTCTTAATTTTCATACATTTTTTAATTTCTGAAAGTGCCGAGAAACACCTAATAATGATAAATACTGTTAGAACTAGTGACCTCAAGCAATTCAATATAAAATAACATCACGCCTGTTATCCCTGAAGGGTTGGGCAGAGGTGTGCCCAATGAAAATGAATAATAATCACTTTGTTTTTTGTGAAAAGAAGAAAAAACATGTTAAAGTATATAAATCTGCTGGTGGGGCCAGCACCGGGAACAGAATCGAAGTTGCCTGTGATAGGGGTCTTGGGAGAGAAACCTCCTAACAGTACAAATCGTGACTCAAAGTAGTGCTTTTTGAATCAACCCGTTTTTTGGGAAATAAAATCATCAAATAAGTTATCTCGTTCTGGGTTGAGCTGGAGAGACTGTCAGACTCCTGCCGACTAAAAGTCCACCCTCTTCATTTGGTTGCCCTTTGCGTTCCAGTTACTAAGATAGTCGACGACCCGGTACATTTAATTCATACATTTGTTGTTTTCTGAAAGAGTCTCATAAAGGCTATGAGGCTCTTTCAGAAAACAACAAATGTATGCGGAATGCGATACTGTCGGACCCCCAAGTAGCGGTGGGACAGGTTTGCATCGCTTTGCAGTCAACGGAACTCGACTGGTACTCGTCCTTGACATCCCGTGGAACTTCAAGGAGCATTCCAGGGGCTGCCTTCAAGCTGTTACCCAATATTGGGGGGAAAAGGCCTCTTTTTGGAGGCTCTACGTGGAAGTGGTGTGGTTAAAACCCCTCTACTGGAAATCTGTGTCCGTCGTCTGACAGTCCGACAAGCTGATTGCAGGGGATCATGGCTTTTCAGGTGATCCACTTATAGATGCTGGAGGGCTCCTCTGCATCCAGATAACACGGTGGCAATCCGGAAAGGAGGCTGCCACTAAGAAGTGGCAGCTTCCTTTCCGGATTGCCACCTACAGGAGACTGCAGCAGTAACGACAGAGAACTAGGAGGCAGAACATGTGGACGCCCTCGTAATCTCAATCAAGCTGCGTACGGCGAGTAATGGGGATGCTAGTTGTATTATCAAGGATCAGGCCCAGGACGACAGCATATTATCGTGTTCTAAAAGAACTTTCTGTGGCCCTTATAGAGCCAAACACCTACCAGTAGCAGGATACCGTAGCACAATTGATGATTTTATTAACCAAATAAATGTGGTTGATTCAAATAGCACTACTTTTGGTCACGATTCGTACTGTTGGGAGGTTTCTCTCCCAAGACCCCTACCACAGGCAACTTCAATTATGTTCCCGGTGCTGGCCCCGCCAGCAGATTTATATATTTTAACATGTTTTTTCTTCTTTTCACAAAAAATTAAGTGATTCATTTTAATTGGGTACACCTCTGCCCAACCCTTCAGAGATAACAGGCGTGATGTTATTTTATGTTAAATTGCTTGAGGTCACTAGTTCTAGCAGTATTTATCATTATTAGGTGTTTCTCGGCACTTTCAGAAATTAAAGAATGTATGAAAATTACGAATCTTCGAACTTGTATAACTTGGCCAAGAGCAATCCTACAACTTTGGTGCCATAGTAACTATTGCTCCAAATGACTAGTACTAACCATTGGTACCAATTTTTTTCACTGGCCCGGCACTTTCAGAAAAAGCCCAAAAATGTATGGAGCGTGAATGATCTCCTTTATGTTGTTGTTTTAAAAGTTGCTGTTGAGAGCTTGATAGATGTCGATAGCTGATGCGGCGCTGGTAATTGGTGCCAGGGAAGATGGAATAAAATATCGGAGGTAGTAGATGCACGTGTGTATTGTACCAATGTCGCAGATGGAAGGGAAGAAAACAGTGTTGCCACTACATGTACAAAGATTTACCACTAATTTGATGTTGGTGTTGCAAGATAATAATCGAAATCTCCAACATGCTGCGGCCTCTTAGGAATAACAATGAACTTAAAAAAAGTTACATAATATAAATTGTTTAAAGTTACATATTTACATTAGTTTTTTAGACTATTTAAAAACTAGAACTTAAATTAACATACATAATACAATAGGTACAGTACATGCTTACAGTTTAATAATTTTATTTTTCCATTTGGGGTACTAACCTCCACTGCCCTAATTTTGCCATCATGTCCTGGAAACAAATTAACAATTCGTGCCATAGGCCACGACATAGAAGGAGTATTGTCCTCTTTTAAAATAACTAAATCTCCCAGTTTGACATTACATATATCAACACGCCACTTAGGTCTATTTTGTAACAAATTTAAATAATATTGATGCCACACTTTCCAAAAGGACTGTTTTAGAGAATTACAAAGTTGCCAAAACTTAAGCCTATTTTGTGGAATGTTACAGACATTATTTTCAGGATACATTGTCATAGCAGTTCCTATAATAAAATGACCAGGTGTTAGATAACAATAATCATCAATATTTGAAGATAAAGGCACGAGCGGTCGAGAATTTAGTACAGCTTCTATTTCAATTAATACTGTATTAAGTTGTTCGTAGGTTAAGACAGTTTTTTGCAAAATTCTCTTTAAGTGAAATTTTGTGCTCTTTACTGCCGCTTCCCAGAGTCCCCCAAATGTAGGAGAGTAACATGGTATAAAATGAAATTGTATGCCACGCTCGGCGGTAAATCTTTGAACTTGCATTTGGTGGTTCTGAGAAGTTTGCAGTTTGTAAAGTTCGACTAATTGACTCTTTGCACATTTAAAAGTGCTTGCATTATCGCAGTGAATTTCGATGGGCAAACCTCGTCTAGAAATAAATCTCCTCAAGCACGCAAGAAAGGTTTCTGTGGTCAAGTCTGAGGCAAGTTCTAAGTGAACAGCCTTTGTCACGAAACATACGTATGCACAGATGTATCCTTTACCTATTACTGATCTTCTTACGCGAGACAGTTTTACATCAATTGGCCCAGCGAAATCCACGCCAACTTTCTGAAATGGGCGACTGGTAGCTATTACACGTGCAGCCGGCAAAGAGCCCATTAGTTGCTTAGCTACTGAAGCCTTATGTCTGAAACACACAATACATTTGTGAGTTATTTTCTTAACTTCTAATAATCCATTAACAATCCAAAATCGTTGGTTCAGATGCGACAGTAAAAGCTTAGGCCCTGCGTGCAGTAACCTTTCGTGTTCACACCTTATAAGCAAGCTAGTAATTGGAGAACCTTTGGGCAGTATGACAGGATGCCTCTGTGAATAAGCGATATCAGCATAATGCAGCCTACCCCCAACGCGCAATAGACCTTGGCCGTCTAGAAAGGGATGCAATTCAGATAGAGTTCCTTTCAAATTGCTATTACTGCTTATTGCTTTGATTTCAGATTTAAAATATATGTTTTGTTCGTGTTTAATTATTAACATTAGTGCACGATCCAACTCTGAACTTTGCAAATAGTTCGTATTTATTTTAACTTTATTTTTATTAATATTGTTTAAAAATCGCATTATGTAAGCTAATAGCCTTACTATTTTATTTAAATTAGAGTAATTAGAGAAACGCTTGAAAACGTAATCAAACGGATTTGGAGTTTGACATACCAAGTTGCAAGAAAGAGCTAAGCTAGGTTCCACCAAGAGTGAATCAGCAAGAGTACTTGAAACAGGAAACTTGTACTCACTGTTTTGCAGAAACTTAGGGCCATTCCACCAAATATCGCAGCTACTCAGCTCAGTCGGATTGACACCTCGGCTAATGAGATCAGCAGGATTGTCGTTTGTGTTGACATAATGCCAACTACATGCAGCTGTATTTTGACGAATTACACTTACTCTGTTCGATACGTAAGCCTGAAGATTTGTTAGCTCAGTATTCAGCCATGCTAGGACAATTTGTGAGTCACTAAATAAACAGACATGCCTTATGTTAATTTTAACTCTGAGTGTATTATGAGTCCTCAAAATTAATTTCGATAGCAAAAATGCAGCATTCAATTCAAGCCTTGGCACAGTCATGCCTTTCTTCTGAATGGGGTTAATTCGCGATTTGGAACAGAGTAGATGCAATTTTGTTGTACCTGATTGGTCTGTGAGCCGCAGGTACACACAGCATCCGTAGGCTGTCTTACTCGAAGCGTCTGCGAAGCCGATTAAATCTGCTGAGTCTGCTTCTGAAATCCTAATGTTCCTATCTAAAAGGATTGGCTGCATTGCAGCTAAATTATTGGTAAATTCAAACCATTCTTGCTGAACGATTGCAGGCGGTCTATCATTCCAACCTGTGTTCAGTAGCCATAATTTTTGCATTATAGCCTTTGCAGTGACTACAATTGGGCTCACAAATCCCATTGGGTCATAAAATCTACCTATGTAACTAAGAATGCTCCTTTTCGTAACATTACTCCTATTAAATGGTTCTGGAGTAGAGATTATAAAGTGATCATCCTTTACATTTATTTGTAGTCCTAACGCTTTCATGCTATAATCACTCCTTTGTAACTCTAAACTATCAAAGTGTCTATCATTTAATGGTATATTGTTCAACACATTGTCATCATTTGATGACCATTTATGAATATGGAAACTACCCAATTTAAGCAAATCACGAAGTTGGTCTCTTGCAGCTATAGTAGTTTCTAAGTTATTATTACAATATATAATATCATCAACATATGTATTATTTTTGATAATGGATGCTGCTAGTGGGTATGAATCTTCATATCTATTTGTTAGCTCATTTATGCAGCGAGTTGCTAAATAACTTGAACTTTTCAAGCCATATGTCACCGTATCCAACCTTATACACTTGACTGGCTGGTCAGGATTATCCCTCCACAAAATATTTTGAAGAGTAGTGTACTGGGGATCTATTTTAATATTTCTAAACATACGCTTGATATCCGCAGTAAATGTATATCTACCTAAACGGAACAATAAAATTATATCAAACAAATCCTTTTGAACCACAGGTCCATTGAGCTGTAAATCATTTAAAGAAACCTTCTTATCACCTTCTTTGCTTCTTCCGCAGCACGATAGTTTCACTGAAGGACCATGTTGAGAGCTTGATAGATGTCGATAGCTGATGCGGCGCTGGTAATTGGTGCCAGGGAAGATGGAATAAAATATCGGAGGTAGTAGATGCACGTGTGTATTGTACCAATGTCGCAGATGGAAGGGAAGAAAACAGTGTTGCCACTACATGTACAAAGATTTACCACTAATTTGATGTTGGTGTTGCAAGATAATAATCGAAATCTCCAACAGTTGCTATTCTGGGGATGTCAAATTTGCCATTAATTTGTTAGAGTTCAGTAAAATTTGTCGAAAAATTACGTCATTAGAATTTTTTATCGAATCCGACACCATCTCTAAAACCGAGAATTGGCCCGCTGGTTTTTCTTGGATATTCATTAGTACTGTTTTTTGGTACTGTTTACCTAAATTACCACATATAAGGTTGAAAATAATGAGACAATCATACAGATATCAATAAAACCAATTTTCAATTTCCCATAATATATTGATACAAAATTGATAACTAACATGACCGAATAAAACATACTGAATTTAAAACACAAAGTCTAAATATACAATACTCATATTGATATCGCATAATTGTAAGATAATAAAGATAAAGTTTTAGTATACTCAAACTCACTTAATAATATAAAATTAGTTTCTATGGTTTTGAAATTACTGCTAATGTTTGTTGGGAGATACATGGATTAAGAATTCAAAGTTAACGTTTTGAGGCCTATGCTATAGAACCAACGACGATATATTACTAGACTCCGCATGCACGATCTAAGGAACAAAAACTATTCTGTCAACTCGCTGAGGTTAGTACCTCAGCGAGTTGACAGAATAGTTTTTGTTCGTAAGCAAGGGGGACGGGGTACTGCGTTGTGATTGACTAACTCAAGGTCTGTTCTGTCTCAAGGTATGTTTACAGCTCACAGGAGTAGTCGAAATGAGACGGATATCAGACTTTTTTGCCTAATGTGTTGACAGACATCGGTCGCCTGATATTAGGAGTCTAGTAATATATCGTCGTTGTATAGAACACACTCTCTGGAAGGATCCAGAGAGTGTGTTTATAGGTACACTCTCTGGATCATTCTAGAGCTTGCTCTAAACCAGGAGGCTTATAGCATGAAGCTAGGGATAATTCGATCACCACATGCTACATTACTTGGCCAGTCACAGTACTGTTTATTCGGATTGTATAACAGTCCTTCGTTGCATGGTCGCTCTGCAGGCACACCTCCATCACAAATGTAATATTTGTCACACTTTTCATGTGCTACTAATACTCCGTTAGCGCCAAAGCTTGCACAAATCGCCGGAGCTTGACTGGGATCATCATGGATAACGTTGTTGTTGTCTTCCTCGCTCTCACTGCTGACGACATCTTGAGGATCCGGAATTATTCTATCACCGCAATTAACCCAGTTCGACCAAATACACCATTGGCTGGTCGGAACAAACAAAGTACCAGGACCGCATCTGAACGTCACTATCCTACCGTGAGTGCATTTATAAAAGTGATCACAGTATTCATGCGCTAATAAAGCACCTTCATATTCACCCGTTGCGCAACGAGCCGCAGAATTTTCAAATGCACGAGCTAGTGCTACGGCACATAGCAGTAATATTATTGCGCCTGAAAATAACAATAATATTAGTATTTTCAACGGCAGTTCTTTATATTCTGTTTTATTAAAATAAACTTGTGCTTTCTTCAACAAATTCGCCTAGAACTCTGCCTCGTTTGTCCAGAACTCTAGAGGCTGAAAGCGCGAGTGCGTAGTATGATATACCTGGTTCGATATTATATAGAAAGACATAGATGAGAATGTAACGTTGAATTGCTCAAAAATATGAAGTAGATACCACATTTTCCGCAGGTATATTTTCCGTAGCGGCGAGTAATGGGCGACTCGCTTTCCGACCATGGACCATGTCCGGGTCGACGTTGCATTGTGTTCCAACGCACGCCTCAAAGAGTGTCAGCACAATGACGGGGGCTCCCTTTAGAGCCTTCATTCAGAGGTAATTTCATTTGATGATTTTACCACGATATGAAAAGATACCACATTTTACAAGAAAACTTACCTTTCATTTGATAGATCCAATGAGACTTGACTCTGAACTATTACGAAGTAATTGCGTGAACAATGTTTCATGCATTTCTCTCTCTCTCTTTATATATCATTTAGAATAGATTATCAGTTCGATTGTAACACTGATTTAAATCAATGCAATGTTTTTCAGCTAAATTTCAGAATTAGGTCCTACGTGCATGAGGTAAGGGTACGGTTCTGTATTGAGGTATCAAATATGATTTTAATGTCAATTTGGTTTCTAAAAGCCTTCTCTAATCGTGATAAAATCATCAAACAAGTGATAAAATAATATATTCTGAGCAGTGGTGGCCCAGTGGTATCAACCTCGACTTACTAGTTGTAGGTCGAAGTTCGTTCCCAGCCAGGCACATTACTTTGTGCAATTTATTTCATGGCCACTGCTCTCAAAACGGTGAATGAAAACATCGTGAGGAAACCGGCATGTCCTAGAACAAAAAATTCGAAGACATGTTAAGGCGAGTAAAGGGCAACTGGCAGCCCGACCACGGACCATGCCCGGGTCGACGGCGCTTTGTGTTCCACGTGCGCCTCAAAGAGCGTCAGCACGCTGACGGGGCCCCAATATAGAGGGCCATAGCCTTGGCGGGGTTGCGGGACATACGTACACCGCAACTCCGGTACACAAAAGGCTACCGAAGGACACCGTGGATTTTAGTCAGTCAAGTCTGACAGTCCCTCCCATCCTGCCCGGGGCGGGAGGACTCAATTGATGATTTTACCACGTAAAAATAAAAAAAGGAGTGGGCCATGGGCCAATCCAACACGCGTGTTGGATTCAGTCCCTCTCACAGACAAGACAAGATAGGATGAGAATGATGATGATGATTCACATTATCAATAAAACCAATGTTATTTCTCAAATCTTTTGATCCAAATAATAACCATAAACTAAATTAAAATATCTAATCTAAAGACTAAACATACTGATTTTAAATAATTGTATAAGTTACGACACAGTTTTAGTACTATAAACTCACTACGTAGTATAAAATTAGTTTGACGTGACTGCGAATAGGTGCATATAGCGAGCAGCCTCGCGAGGCATTTGCTGCGCGCGGCAAATGTAAATGAATCCGAAGTATATAAGAGCATTATTGTAAAGATGTGTTTGAATGATTGATAAGCAAGGCTTACTTCTTTACTTGGCGTATTGTAAAGTATCTACAAACTATTTTTTTTTTCTGTGGAAGCCAATTTTTTTTTTCAAAATGATTTCATCAGCCTTATTGTAGCCCTCAGATTACAATATTTTTCATGGTCAGATTTGTTTCTAAAATGACTGGAAATATTGTATCCGCATATTACATGAAAAATATGGTCCGTTTAGACGCAACTTTACCAAAATATATAGTACTACTCAAACGTATGTTTTTTTCCTTATCGTATTTTTTTAGATAGGTAATTACTTTCACACAGTGTCATTAGATTATACCTTCATGATTATCTTGTTTACAAAAAAAAACATGTGTAATATGTTTGTGTCGTATAGTCCATTTATATGTAGAAGAGAAGAAGGCTATGACATCATACTATGATACTACGACCTGTTGTAAAAGTCCGCGATAGCATCATGTCTCGATAGACATGATGCTATCGCGAAATTATCACGAAAATTAACGGTATTTCAGGTTAATTTCGCATTATACGATTATAATGCGAAATTAACCTGAAATGCCGTTAATTTTCGTGATAATTTCGACTTTAAATGTCGTACCACAAAAAGTTAAAACGTCTGTTAAACACTTGTCTAAAAAAGTGTAACTGCAAAACGACCCGTACCTATACATATCAACATTCTACGTGAAATGCCGTTTTGCAGTTCAGTTTTTATAGACAAGTGTTCTACAGATGTTTAACTTTTTTGTAATAAGTTTACTAAAATGTTTTTACTATAAACGTCCATCATCTCGATAATCAAACGATGTCCCGTTAGTTAATACAATATAACGTTTTTATGGTATTACCTACACTATTTGCGAAGGTGTTTCTATTATTATTTTGATTATTTTCCTTATCGAATTCCTTTAAAATCATTAAATGAGTCCTTCCGGCCAAGGCAGGACCGGAGGGACTGTCAGACTTGTACTGATTTAAATCCACGGTGTACTTCAATAGCGGCCACATTTACCTGATAGTTCCGCGGCCCTGGCAGGATTTGGTCCTCTAATGCGAGTCCCGTCATATTGCTGACAACTTTTTGAGGCGCACGTAGAACACGTCCTAATATGTGACGTCGTGCCGTCGACCCGGTATGGTCCATGATCAAACAGCGAGCCGCCCATTACTCGCCGTCGCGCCTACAGTGGCCGGAAATCGTCCTGGTGGCGGTTTATTCGGGCTTGCGTGGCGAATACAAAGATCAGATAAGATACAATTTACATCGACCAATAAAAGGTACATTATGTGCATTCAGAGAATGAGAAAGCAGTTATAATAACGTTATTAAATCGGGCATTCCACAAGGCAATCAGTTAATTGTTTTCGGTTTTGCATTGGTAGGATGAGTCTTTGTCTTTTATTCACCTGGACGGAGTGGAAGGGACTGCCTGACTCGTACCGACTAAAATGCACCATCTTTCTACAATTACTCTTTACGTTCCAAGGTTACTCGTTTGAATAGTAGATAGCGCGACCCCCGCAGGTTATTGTTAGTGATATACTCGTAGCGCAGGAGTAACTTCTGATTTTAAAGGTAGAAAGACCTAATTTTAATGTTCTCATAATAACAATATCCACTTCTTTTTCAGACTATTTGTCTTCAGTTTTGCAAGTCGGACAACAAACTTTCTTACACGTACAAAATGGGTTAATAATAATAATGATGGAAGTAACAAATAAATGTATTGTCTTCTTGTCTCATCAAAGGTATCTCTTGTGGTTACTTTACCAAAAAATGAACCTTGTACCTCTATTAAATTTATAATTTAGTAAATGTAATGCGAAGAGAAAAGAAGTCTAAGTTAACGCCTAACATTTTTTTAAAGCAATACGCGTACAGTCTTATTATCTCTATTTTGTCGATATATTAAAAAGTTTTCAAGTCCCTTTTGTATCCCATTTTAACTGCTCATTCCAAAATAGCTCCACAACAACATGGTTTGTATGACTTTTGCAAATTAGTAGACGCACACAGTTAAATTGACTCTATTTACATGGATTTTGGCAGAGCGTTCGACAAAGTAGACCACACTATATTGTTGCAGAAGCTGTCAAATATATGGTTTAAGTTTGGCTGTGGTTTCTCTGTTCAATAATAAATTACTAATAGAAAACAGAGAGTTGTAGTGATCGGTCATCAATCTCTACCTTTCCATTCCACATCTGGAGTCCCACAAGGATCACATTTGGGCCCAATACTGTTTATTATATTTGTCTATGATATAGTGAACAGTCAAATACAATACCTGTTCCATATTAACAGATAGATGGATGGATTGGTCATTGTCACAAGTACAATCATTGCCCCACTCCAGGAAGATCTCACAACTCTATTTGTATAGCTGGTGTAGGTACTAAAAGTCAGATGTTTCTTAATGCTTATAAGTGTTACCATATAACATTAAATTAAATAACACCGTACTCGTGAGTGATTCTTCATATATGCTCAACGGAAGAGTCTACAAAAAGTCAACAAATCAGAGATTTTTGAGTTCACCTTGACAGTGAGTTTACTTAAACATACATCACATTGACTCTATTGTCTTTATTATTGGCTACTAAAACACTGGGATTCGCAAAAAGAGCCTGTTCTGTTCTGTGTTCAATAGTTTCACAGAAATTATTGTAGGTACATTTAATTGTCGGAACAACTGTCCTTCCTACTTTCTTCACACTCAAAAATGGTGTGAGAAGTTGAAAGTTCAATAAAGCGCAGACGTGGGCTACGCCCTACGTTAGCCCTACGTTACGTTACAGCCATATGGCTGGTTATCACCTTTTATGGTTTAAATAATATGTAATTAAAAATATATCTGGGGGCACGGCAGTGCCCCCCGCCAAGACGAGCCAAGCGAAGCGCAAGGGCACTACCTACCTTTTCTCGAAGTATTTCGTCGTTTTTCTGAACCCTCATAGAGTTGGTTTCTGATGTGCCAGATAGTTCATATTCACAGGATATGATGCCTATAATAGACTTATTAAGCATACAAAATCTCAATGGAATAGCTCCCATAGTTTAGATTTTATTGACATCTAAAATACACGGATTTCGTCACTGATATATTGACACACTGACACACTGATGATCATCAAAATGTTTGGCTAGTTCCTGCAGTGCTAGAGAGCTGAAATTCCAACAAGAAAATTCACAAACTTACAAAGGAGATGGCTAAATTGAAGTATGCACGAGAATTCGGCTATCTATAGACATGAGACCTAGCACTGTATAACGATGAATAGCTCAATATTAATATTTCACATGAAAAAAGTTTATAGAACTTGTCATTTCTTCGCAATCATGAATAAAAAAGTGAACGCCTATCCAAAAAGTACTGCAAATAATTACATTGCTATACCTTTTTCCACAGGCGTTTAGTTTTTACGTATCTGCGATGGTGTTGATTTTTGATTACGAACCACCCAAATGAAGTAATAGTTGATCTTTACAGCCGAGGCGATATTGCTCGCACGAGCCCGTAGGGCGAGTGCTATTAGAAAGCAGAGGCTGTAATTATCAAACCGCACGTATGTCATACGACGTTTTATAACACATTTGTGTTACAAAATATAATAATATTGTGTACACTTAACTAGCAACACTTTAGGGTTGGCAACACTATAGTCGGGACAACTGACAGACGCGAGCGGAAAAGGAGGGAAACCTCAGAGAGTTTAAAAATATTAAAAAATATTGCTAAAGTATTGTTGACCCGAACATATTTTAATTTATTATAATAATAATTTGAAAACTGATCTGATTTCGACAGAGAGTTTATATTGATACTAGCGATTAATAAAGTATATTGGAACTGCCGTTTTTCTGAGTTGTCTTACAACTCAGAAGTGGGATCACGATAACAAGGTAATGAAATATTATGTTTATTTTATTATTTTTTTCTTCTTTCTCTTACTTTTATCATTGTCGGATACTTGTTGTCGTCCACCGACATTAAAATTGTTATAAGTAAATTTAGTTTGAAGATTTAAGGATGAGTTTTGTTAACATATGGGTCAGGGCGCTCCTTGACAATGTTGTTAGAGTGCTTGTATCATCTATGATCATAACAAAATTTGACCGGGATACCCCTTGAGGTTGTGTTATTGGAATTTACTCCTTAAATCACATCAATATTATGTAGTTAAACCCTTACCAACTTGACAATGTTATTGTTTGTTACTGCTTGGTCAGGGCACCCTCTGGTAGTGTTAACATGATGTTGAGTAGTTCATGATCTTAGGGACATTTGGCCAGGGTGCCCTCTGGTAATACAGTGCCGGAACTAATTCTATTGGCAATTTCTTCCTTATTTTGTTAAACCTTTACCAAGTGACCCATGGCGCACGCAAAAGCTAAGTTATTGCTTAACATCGATCAATCAAAAGGGATTGATGCGTTTTTTTATGTCCTTTCAGTATACCAATGGAACCTGAGCGGTTTCAAACGCCATCACGCTGTCGGGGTGGCAGCTGCGAGTCTGATGATCAGTGTAGGCGCAGCCGGAGCAAGCACCGGCGCAGCATTACTCCGAAACGTCGCACGAAACGTCGTGATCGTAGCGACCGCAGTGACATGAACCCGGATGGACAGCGAAGCAGGCGCAGCAGGGAGCGTCGCAGCGTGCTGACGAGCATGACACGCAGCCGCAGCAGCAGCCGACACCAGAAACGTGGCAGAGTGAAGCATATTCATGATCGTGACGGTGAGGCTAACGAAGTGAAACGGAACAGATTGATGTAAGCAATCAAAACACTACGTTATTGATCGAGTCATTTTTAGATATTATGAAGTCTACGAAATACGGTTCGAGTGAGAAGTTTTCATCCCTAAACCAGGTTATACCTGAATTTGACCCAATGATGAAAGAGCAAACTGTTAATGCATGGATTTGTAAAGTCGAGGAATGTAGACAAATTTACGAGTGGTCAGAAAAACAGGTCATACACTATGCGCTTCCCAAACTCACGGGCATCGCCAAGACGTGGTATCAAAGTTTGCCTACTCTCTTGCATTCTTGGGAAGAGTGGAAAGTTTAATTAATAGAAACGTTTCCATCTAGTCAAAACTACGGAGAATTACTAACAGAGATGTTGAATAAGAAATTACGATTTGGCGAATCCCCTGAGTTATACTATTACGCGAAATTAATCTACTTAATCGCTGCAATATTCATGGCAAAGATGCGGTAGATTGTTTAGTCTATGGAATCGAGGATCGGGGAATTAGGTTAGGAGCGCAAGCGGCACAATTTTTAGAACCAGAACAGTTATTGAAATTTCTTAAAAATGTAAAACCAGAAACTTCTAGGGAGCCAGACACGTCGAGTAAAGACAATCGTTCCAACGTAACTAACAAGTCTAATTCGGAGAAATCAGAGGGTAAAGTCATGGTTTGTTTTAACTGTAAACAGCCTGGTCACCCCAGTTTTAAATGTGATAAACCCACGATAAAATGCACTCACTGCAAATTTTTAGGACATCTGGCGAATGCATGCCCAAAAGGAGATATTCCCCAAGAAAGCGAAAAGGAAAAATCTGTCCTCTAATAGCCATTATTGCCGTAGATAAAATGTACCCCTGGTTATCATTTAATTCCATCTCTGAAAGCGAAAACGATGATGGCCATAGTTCTAGCAGTGAGTGTGCTAATGATAATTTTACGGATCATGATCGAGCCGAAAACTCCTCACTCGATACCAATGTTTAGGCAGAATTATATTAAAATGTAAGTGAAAAGTCCATGCGTATACCATGACCCGGAAATGATTCATGTTCAAGGTATCACATGGCATGATTCTTAGGTTGTCTATTGTGGGCGTGATTGGCACAATGATGTGCCGCCTAAGGATAAATCAATGGACAACTTAAAGTGATATTCGGACTACTCATTGTGGGCATGACGCGCACGCGATGTGCCGCCCAAAGAAAAGTAATGAGTACTAGTCCTAGTAGTCTTGATTGGGACCACTTATTGTGGGCATGACGTGCACAATGATGTGCCGCCCAATGAGAAGCAATAAGTAGTCCTAGTGATCTTGGTTGAAACTGTTTATTGTGGGCATAACGTGCACAATGATGTGCCGCCCAATGAGAAGCAATAAGTAGTCCTAGTGATCTTGGTTGAAACTGTTTATTGTGGGCATGACGTGCACAATGATGTGCCGCCCAATGAGAAGCAATAAGTAGTCCTAGTGATCTTGGTTGGAACTGTTTATTGTGGGCATGACGTGCACAATGATGTGCCGCCCAATGAGAAGCAATAAGTAGTCCTAGTGATCTAGGTTGGAACTGTTTATTGTGGGCATGACGTGCACAATGATGTGCCGCCCAATGATAAGCAATTAGTGGTTTGGACTAGTTATTAATTGAGGCAAAATTTGCACAATGATGTGCAGCCAAATATATAAGAAGTGAAATCTTGATCGAATAAAGGATTTTAAAATGTTTCTATTCTCAAGGAATGGGAACTAAATAGAGGATAATTGTTTTTAATGAAACTTAATGATTTTGTTTAATTGTTGATTTGTGAGATTTCTAATGATTTTGTAACATTACTTAGGAATATATATATATATATATATATAAAATAGAGAATTAGGGTTGTTTGTTGGTACTGCTACAAATAAAACCGTGTTTGATCGGTTAGGTATAAGAAATACAGACATTAGACAAATGTATAAATGTATTTGATAAAAGTCTAATAATTTATTAATTTTCATTGTATTAGATTATTGTAGAATTTAAGTTTTTACTCAAAGTGAGCTGTAATTTCTTGATTGTATTTAATTATAAAATAACAAAACAACGAAGGCACTCGTTGGCGAGCGGATGGCCGAGCTGTTACAAAATATAATAATATTGTGTACACTTAACTAGTGTAGCAAAACACCAGTTTCAATACTTTACAATTATTTATTTTAGATTACAACTTCAGTCACAATACTATAACATAATATTCCTCCAATAATCATTTACAATCGTCATCTCTCGTCACCAGCCCAAACCGCGCCAAACAAAAGAATCCCCTCGATCCAATTTCAAAATTCGAACCTGCGCTATTCGTTTTTTTTATAAGACAAAATCATAGACAATTTATTACAAGCCGAGAAAATTAAAAATAAGTCATACATTTGTTTTGATAAAATATTAGATATTGAGAATTAAAATCTTTAACCTTACACTCGTCCATCCTGACCTCGTGTATGTCCTCATACACGGATCGAACAAATATTTTAATTATCCATACACTGAGCAGGAAAGAACATTATAATCAGCAATCGGAATAAAAAAAAACAAAAAAAAATAACTTATTACATTTTTTTTTTTATAACACAATCAATAATTATGTAAACCCATCGAATTCTTACTGAATCACAAATTAAAACTAATATTTGCTAACCCATTTTATTCTAACAAGACTGGTCATCGTCAAAACATTGTGGTTTCGTCCATCCTGACCTCGTGTATGTCCTCATACACGGATCGAACAAACCTATTAATTATCCAGTTAAGCAAAAACAACTGACACTCATCAATAGCATGGTACAATTCATGCCAACCCATCCATTCTGACAGAATTGTACCATACCATAACCAAAATTAATTATCCATATAGAGCACAGTAGTTCCAAACCATCCGAGTCTAGCAACAACTGACACTCATCAATGGCATGGTACAATTCATGCCAACCCATTCATTCTGACAGAATTGTACCATACCACAACCAAAATTAATTATCCATATAGAGCACAGTAGTTCCAAACCATCCGAGTCTGGCAACAACTGACACTCATCAATGGCATGGTACAATTCATGCCAACCCATCCATTCTGACAGAATTGTACCATACCACAACCAAAATTAATTATCCATATAGAGCACAGTAGCTCCAAACCATCCGAGTCTGGCAACAACTGACACTCATCAATGGCATGGTACAATTCATGCCAACCCATCCATTCTGACAGAATTGTACCATACCACAACCAAAATTAATTATCCATATAGAGCACAGTAGTTCCAAACCATCCGAGTCTGGCAACAACTGACACTCATCAATGGCATGGTACAATTCATGCCAACCCATCCATTCAGACAGAATTGTACCATACCACAACCAAAATTAATTATCCATATAGAGCACAGTAGCTCCAAACCATCCGAGTCTGGCAACAACTGACACTCATCAATGGCATGGTACAATTCATGCCAACCCATCCATTCTGACAGAATTGTACCATACCACAA